>CM044317.1:87154729-88572282 GCA_024291935.2 Okapia johnstoni
TGAACAAGGAATAAAGCTTCTTAATTGCTTTTCCAATACAGATATTTTACCTCCGTGTCTAGAGAAAATTGGTTCTCTAGTAAATGGTATAAACTCACGGGGGAAACATATTTATAGCACCACAGAAATATTCTATCTAGAAACTAATGCTGTTTTCCATCTGCTTGAAGTCCATTTTTATATTTTTCCTAACTACTGATCAAGATTAAGAATAAAGTTTCTTACCTTCAAGAGTTCATTCAGTCTAAACTCTTGACTGGGTTACAAAAGCAAACACTACTATTCCCCGTGGCCCAAAGGAACAAATGTTCCGATTTCTTGTGTGCAAGAGATGGAAAGAGTCTGTTGGATAGGAAAATATGTGGCCGAGGAGAAAAGGAATAGGAACAGGAAAAGAGGAGGGGCCATGTGTACATGGACATGATTGCTTTCTATTTATGTAGAAAGAGGGACAGCAAATTAGATCTAATAATAACTATACTACCCAAGGGAGGGTGTGCTGAATCTGAGGATGTTTCAGAGTCTGTTCTCACTTGAAGTGTCTCTAATTCCAAAGAAGGATTTGACACATTCAATTTATAAACACTGCTGCTGCTGCTGCTGTTCAGTCGCTAGGTCATGTTTGACTCTTTGTGACCCCATGAACAGCAGCATAACAGGCTTCCCCATCCTTCATTGTATCCCAGAGCTTGCTCAAACTCATGTCCATCGAGTCGGTGATGCCATGGAACCATCTTATCCTCTGTCATCCCCTTTTCCTTCTGCCTTCAATCTTTCCCAAAATCAGGGTGTTTTCCAAAGAGTCAGTTCTTCCCATCAGGTGGCCAAAGTATTGGAGCTTCAGCTTCAGCATCAGATCTTCCAATGAATATTCAGGACTGATTTCCTTGAGGATTGATGATTGGTTTGATCTCCTTGTAGTCCAAGGGACTCTTAAGAGTCTTCTCCAACACCACAGTTCAAAAGCATCAGTTCTTCAGCACTCAGCTTTCTTTATGGTCCAACACTCACATCCATACATGACTACTGTAAAAAATATAACTTTGACTGGACAGACCTTTGCCAGCAAAGCAATGTCTCTGCTTTTTAATATGCTATCTATGTTGTTCATAGCTTTTCTTCCAAGGAGCAAGTGTCTTTTAATTTCATGACTGCAGTCACCATCTGTGGTGATTTTGGACCCAAAAAAATAGTCTATCACTGTTTCCATTGTTTCAACATCTATTTGCCATGAAGTGATGGGACTGGAGCCATGATCTTCATTTTTTGAATGTTGAGTTTTAAATCAACATTTTCACTCTCCTCTTTCACTTTCATCAAAAGGCTTTTTAGTTCTTCTTCACTTTCTGCCAGAAGGATGGTGTCATCTGTGTATCTCAGGTTATTGATATTTCCCCTGGCAATCTTGATGCCAGCTTGTACTTCATCCAGCCTAGTATGTCTCATGATATACTCTGCATATAAGTTAAATAAGCAGCATGACAATATACAGGCTTGTCATACTCCTTTCCCAATTTGGAACCAGTCTGTTGTTCCACGTCTGGTTCTAACTCTTACTTCTTCACCTGCATACAGATCTCTCAGGAGTCAGGTGAGGTGGTCTGGTATTCCCATCTCTTGAAGAATTTTCCATAGTTTGTTATGATACACACAGTCAAAGGCCTTGGTGTAGTCAATAAAGCAGAAGTAGATATTTTTTCTGGAATTCTCTTGCTTTTTCTGTGATCCAGTGAATGTTGGCAATTTGATCTCTGGTTCCTCTGCCTTTTCTAAATACAGCTTGAATATCTGGACGTTCACAGTTCATGTACTATTGAAGCCTGGCTTGGAGAATTTTGAGCATTACTTTACTAGCATGTGAGATGAGTGCAATTATGTGGTAGTTTGAGAATTCTTTAGCATTACCTTTCTGAGGGATTGGAATGAAAACTTACATTTTCTAGTCCTGTGCCAATGCTGAGTTTTCCATATTTGCTGGCATATTGAGTGCTGCACTTCCACAGCATCTTCTTTTAGGATTTGAAATAGCTCAACTGGAATTTCATCACCTCCACTAGCTTTTATCATAGTGACGCTTCCTAAGGCCCATGTGACTTTACATTCCAGGATGTCTGGCTGTAGGTGAGAGATCACACTATTGTGGTGATCTGCGTCATGAAAATATTTTTTTGTATAGTTCTTCTGTGTATTCTTGCACCTCTTCTTAACATCTTCTGCTTCTGTTAGGTCTCTACCATTTCTGTCCTTTATCAAGCCCATCTTTGCATGAAATGTTTCCTTGGTATCTCTAATTTTCTTGAAGAGATCTGTAATCGTTCCCATTCTATTGTTTTCCTCTATTTCTTTGCATTGATCTCTGGGGAAGGCTTTCTTATCTCTCTTGCTATTCTTTGGAACTCTGCATTCAAATGGGTACATCTTTCCTTTTCTCCTTTGCCTTTCACTTCTCTTCTTTTCACAGCTATTTGTAATCCTTCCTCAGTCAGCCATTTTGTCTTTTTATATTCCTTTTTCTTGGGGATGGTCTTGATCACTGCCTCCTGTACAATGTCATGAACCTCCGTCCATAGTTCTTCAGACACTCTGTCTATCAGATCTAATCCCTTGAATCTATTTGTCACTTCCACTGTAAGGAATTTGATTTAGGTCATACCTGAATGGCCTAGTGGTTTTCCCTACTTTCTTCAATTTCAGTCTGAATTTGGCAATAAGGAGTTCATGATCTGAGCCACAGACAGCTCCTTATCTTGTTTTGGCTGACCCTATAGAGCTTCTCCATCTTTGGCTGCAAAGAATATAATCAGTCTGATTTCAGTATTGACCATCTGGTGATGTCCATGTGTAGAGTCTTCTCTTGTGTTGTTGGAAGTGGGTGTTTGCTCTGACCAGTGCATTTTCTTGGCAAAACTCTCTTATCCTTTGCCCTGCTTCATTTTGTGCTCCATGGCCAAGTTTGCCTGTTACTCCAGGTATCTCTTGACTTCCTATTTTGCTTTCCAGTCCCCTATGGTGAAAAGGACATATATTTTGGGTGTTAGTTCCACAAGGTCTTGTAGGTCTTCATAGTACCATTCAACTTCAGCTTCTTTGGCATTACTGGATGAGGCATAGACTTGGATTACTGAATGGTTTGCCTTGGAAATGAACAGAGATCATTCTGTAGTTTTTGAGATTGCACCCACATACTGCATTTCAGGTTCTTTTTTTTTTTTTACTATCAAGGCTACTCTATTTCTTCTAGGGGATTCTTGCCCATGGTAGTAGATGTAATGGTCATCTGAATTAAATTCGCACATTCTAGTCACATATGGATCATTGTGAGCAAAGTGATACCTCTATTTTTCATATGCTGTCTAGATTTGTCATAGCTTTTCTTCCACGGAGCAAGAGTCTTTTCATTGCATGCCTGCAGTCTCTGTCAACAGGGGTTCCGGAACCCAAGAAAATATACTCTCTCATGAATCATATTATCAAAATACATAAACATCAGATTGAGCAAATGCAAGTCATTAAAGAGGCCATGTGATTTTTTATTCAATTGAAGAAGTTTCTGAAATATAAATTTTATTCATGAAATGCCATCTCATTACCAGCCCGTGACTTATAAGTAATATAAAAGTATCCTTTGTTTTTGCCTTGGGAGAGAAGTTCATATTACATTCCTCATTTTACTATTTGATAAGGTCCTTGGAAGTTTATACATTTTTTTTCTTTACTAAAGTTTTTGTTTTTAATGAAAGTGAAACTATGAATGCTCCCAAACTGCACTGCAAACACTTTAAGAGCATCATCTCACACTACCACGTTATGGGAAGCAGCACTGAGTCCACTGCTGTTTTGGTAACATAATCTGGTTACATAATTTTACCGGAGAAGTCATGTGAATGTGTCATGTTTCTTCAGAGAGAGTAAAAGGCTGTTGAAATACAAGATAAGACTGTGCAAATACCCACTAGCAGCAATGATTTACTCCTTTTCCTGAGAATAAAGAAATCGTTTCTTTTTTTCTGACAAGGATAACAAATGCATTTAGGAACTAAGTTATTAAAAAGTAGATTATCAGGTAGCCAACTCATTTCCTGATGTGATCAGCAAAGCTGAGAAGATGCTTGGGGACATCGGCTGGGAAGGATTGGAAGTGACAGAGTGCCACAACTCACCAATACTGCTTGGTGACAGGGAGCACAGACCCTGTGAGGAGTGCTCATTCATTTCCTCTGCCTTATCTCTAAAAGGCCTGTTCTCCATTTGATTACAAGTTGAATCTGGCTTCTCAAATCAATTCTTCTAATGCAAAGTGATGGTGTTCACTTAAGTAATTGCTTTCTACCTAGTCTGTTCCTGGTGAGTTGAGCCCTGCATAACCTGTCTTGCCAAGCTCTGAGGCTCAAAGGGTCACTGCAGCCATCAGCAACTCTTCCCCAAACCTGAGTCTCACCTTGTCCACTGCACCACGTCCAGGAAAATTCTAGAAAAGCTTTTCCACCTCGGTGACTGACTCCAGGCTCTCCAGACATAATGGAACATTTGCAAATAGCACAGCAATCATGTTTTATTGAACTCTGAGCTTGATCTATTATTTCTAAAAACAAACACAAGGATCTCTTTTTTCTTAGAAAAAGAACATTGTACAGAAAGAAAAAAATCCACCAGTGTTGATTTGAAATTCCATCCATGGGCAGGCTCCTTGGACCTTGATCTGCTCAAGGAATGTAGAGAATTCCCTTCATCTATCCAACAAGGAGAGCTACTGCTCCTCTTTAAAAATGTTATCTAACCACAGACTTTTCTAAAAGACTTTTTAGAACAGCTTTGAAAAAACTTTTCACAGATTTTTTTATTGGCAAATTACTTCCAATCAAATGATTGAAGTTAGAGTTTCATAGAGATGGTTTCACCACCATTAGATGATCAGAATAACCTCCAATTGAATTCTTCAATTTCCAAAAGAAAAAAAAATGTTTTCATTAAAATCCCCAAACACTGATTGCACAACTTACTGTAGAACAAAAATTTGCCATAGCAGGTACCTCACGCTTCCCCTGATCATTGCCCAAGTATTTCAAAATGTAAAATAAGAAGGAAAACACACTGGCCAGCAAACTGTTTCTGAAGTATCACCTACTACAGAGGAGAGATATTTAAGAAAATATTTAAAGGTTAAAAAAGGGTTCTGACAAATTGGTTCCGATCTCTGCTTTGCTTTAGCTGTGGAGCTGACCCTCACCTGTATTCTGGGAGTCTGACCCACCTGGAACCATACAAACCCCGGAGCTGTGGCTGCCAGAGTGATGAGGCTTGTATCATGATTCTGTCACGTACAGAAATCATTCTCAAGGTTTCTTAAAATTAAAAAATTCCTCTTATGCTTAAACAATCTAAAGTGCTTGCTTCTTTGTGCACCACCAGAGGAGAGCTGGCAGGCCATGTCAAGTTCTTGGGGTACTAGGACCAGCCGCAGGGCTGTGAAGAGCGAACACCCAGTCCCGGGTCCTTCACACACGAGCTCCCCAATTCGTCTTTCTCAGAACCTCTTAAAACTTCTTGACCATCTCCCCAATAGTTCCTTCATTAAAATAGCTGAACTATGCAGATTAGAAATCTAACGTGATCACTTCAAATTGTATTTACTTATTTAAAAATAACAATAATATTTTATTATTGGCCCAATGGGTAAAAGTCCATGCTTCTAATGTAGGGGGCACAGGTTTGACCCCTGGTCAGGGAATTAAGATTTTGCATATAATGTGGCAACAAGTAAAATTTAAAAAAATAATAAATCCATAACCTGTTAGCATGAGTCACATATTCTATAAATCTTTCATATTCTCTTACATTAAATGCACTGGTCTGTCTTGTGCTTTGAAAGTATCTTGCACACTGAACGGTTTTGTAATATCATACTCTGATTATTTAGAAAATATTGGACAAGTTATGAAGTTCTTCCTAATGTTAAAACACTTCATTTATATACTATCAAAAATCACATTTATTCATATCACCAGCAGTCTTTTAAGTTTGGGGAAGCTATAAAGTTTGTGGTGGCAGACTTGAGTTTTTCAAAATTCTAGTTTTCACTTGAACACTAAAATTTTACCATTGGCAACAAATACTGTCAGTCAGTTTCCTTGAGGTGGCAGGCTCATTTTGTTCAGTTTCAAGAAAATGTCTCCCAAATGCCCGAGGGTAGCTATTTGTAATTCATTCTTTCAAGTAAACATGTTACTTTCCAAATCAAGTAGCTCATTCAGTTTGTAACTCAGTTGCAAGTGAATTACAGATTAGTACTTCAGGATTCTATCCTACATAACACTAAAAGAACATATGCTCAGGGTCAAGATTTAACACGATTAATTTTTACAGATTCACTAATGCCATTCTTACATGAAAGTGGCTTTGTGCGCTTTTTGCTTTTACTCATTTCTGTTTTATCTTTCCATTGAGCATGACTTGCAGGGAAGAAAAACAGAATTAAGCTAAAAATCACTAGAAATTTTATCACTGTTGCATTTACAGCATTAATATACAAATATCAACCCAGTAGGAAAGGAAAATGATGTCTCGGTGTTGTTGTGAGAGCAGTTTTGTCTTGTGGACACTCTGAAAGGATCTTGGGGACCCTCAGGTTGCAAGAATCACACAACAAGAAACCAGTTAGGTAGCAAACCCTCCACAGAAGTCAAATGACAAAATGTACCACATAGCTCAACTGTGAAGAGCATTTACATGATTTTAACAATGAAATCAGTGATATGAATCTAAATAAATTACAACATAACTATATTGGGAAAAGGGGAGGGGGTGAAATGTATGTTGGCGGTGGGTATGGCTAGGTGAAAGAGTTAAAAAGAAAGTGAAAGTATTAGTCTTGTCTGACTCTTTGTGAACCCATGGACGGGCCCGCCGGGCTCCTCTGTCTATGGGATTCTCCAGGCAAGAACACTGGAGTGGGTAGCCATTCCCTTCTCCAGGGGATCTTCCTGACCCAAGGATTGAACCCGGGTTTCCTGCACTGCAGGCAGATTCTTTACCATCCGAGTCACCAGGGAAGTCCCTGAAAGAGTTCAACTCTGGCATCTAAAACGGGAAGTAAAGAAATAATTGTTTAAAACCTAAAAATCAAAATTACCAAGATTATTATTTTACAGTACCTGCTCAGTAACAAAGGAAACCACTCCGAGAGTTGTGGGTTGCTGTTCTGAGCGGCACTGCTCTCTGAGATTCCGCCTCCCTTGCGTGTCGTTCTCATCCCTTCCTCTGCCTCCTGCTGATTCAGTTCCGGCTGCACCGGCTTCCTAGTCTCCCTTGTTCACACCAGCGATGCTGCTTGATGTGTTTTGCTCCCTTTTCTGGCTGCCTGGACCACACTTTGCCCATATATCTACCTGCAGGCTAACCTCTCCCTTTGGCCACCTGATGTGAAGAGCTGACTCATTGGAAAAGCCCCTGATGCTGGGAAAGATTGAAGGCGGGAGGAGAAAGGGGCGACAGAGGATGACATGGTTGGGTGGCATCACTGACTCGATGGACATGAGTTTGAGTAAACTCCGGGAGCTGGCGATGGACAGGCAGGCCTGGCGTGCTGTGGTTCATGGGGTCGCAAAGAGTCGGACACGACTGAGCGACTGGACTGAATGGAACCTCTCACTCCCTCAACTCTTCCTCAATGGGGCTCATCTTGGAATTCTAGCCTCACCTCCCTCCCACACTCAGAGTCCCCTCCCCTTGCTCAGTTTTGTCCCCCAAGGCTCTGCCCACCACTGCACAGACTATGTACTTTACTTGCTTGTCACTGGTATTTTTTTTTTTCATCTGTGCCTTCACGATCTGAAAGAACAGAAGTCCCATGCCGGCAGGGGGTTTCAACTCTTTTACATTCTAATGTATCTGGAGAAAGTTCAATCCCTGCATTGGGAAGATCCTTGGAGGAGGAAACGACAACCTACTCTAGTATTCTTGCCTGGAAAATTCGATGGACAGAGGAGCCTGGTGGGCTACAGCCCATAGGGTTGCAAAAAGTCAGACACAGCTGAGTGACTGACCATGATGACCGATGTATCCAGAGCACCTAGGGTGTTACGCGGCTTGCAGAAAGTGCTCACACGTACGTGTTGAACTTCTGCTTGAATGAGGAGCGGAAGAGTGAGGTGTACAGGGGAGAGTCTACAGTTTCTCATAAGAAGATTATAGAACCTTTTGGCGTTTCAGTGTGTGTAGGTATGACTTTTTAAAAACGTTTATTGAAACATAGTTGATTTCTAATGTGCTAGTTTCAGATATGTATCAAAATGATTCATATATACATTAGGTTGTTTTCCATTATAGATTATTACAAGATATTGAGTCTGTGCTTCACTGTAGGTCCTTGTTTATCTAACATACAGTAGTGTGTTTCTGTTAAACCTAAACTCGTAATTTAGCCCTTCCTTCCTTTCCTCTTGGTAACCATAAGTTTGTTTTCTATGTCTGTGAATGTATTTCTGTTTACAAATAAGTTGTTTGTGTCATTTTTAATTTTTGAAGTTTTTTAATTGGAGAATCATGGTTTTACAGTGTTGTGCTGGTTTCTGCTGTTCCACAATGTGAATCAGCTGTAAGTATACATATATATCCCCTACCTCTTGCATCTCCCTCTAGGTCATCACAGAGCACTGAGCTAAGCTCCCTGCGCTACACAGCAGCCTCTTACTTATTTTGCATATAGCAGTGTACATGCGTCAATGCTGCTCCCTCGACTCATCCCCCTCTCTCCTTCCCCCACTGTGTCCACAAGTCCATTCTCTATATCTGTGTCTCTATTCCTGCCCTGCAAACAGTACTGATTTTCTAGATTCTATACATACATGTTAATATATGATATTTGTGGTTCTCTTTTTGACTTACTTCACTCTGTATGACAGACTGTAAGTTCACCCACATTACTACATTACTACATGCGACCCAATTTCACTCCTTTTTATGGCCGAATAATTGTATGTATGCACTACATCTTCTTCATCCATTCATCTGTTATATCTGATACACCCATTCATGGATCATGTTTTAGATTCCACATATCAGCGATATCATATGATATATGTCTTTCTCTGTCTGGCTTACTTCACTTAGTATAATAATCTCTAGGTCTATCCATGCTGCTGCAGATGACATTATTCCATTCTTTTTATGGCTTAGTAGTATTCCACTGTGAGTATATATGTATATATTATACATATATAAAATAGATAAAACCTAAGCTTCATTTGTAGTCCATTGTATTCCACTGTATACAGTATTCATTGTGTGTGTATATGTATGTGTGTGTATAATATATGTATATATATATATACACATACATATACATATATATACCACATCATCTTTATCCATCAATCAATAGACACTTAGGTTGTTTTCATGTCTTGCCTACTGTAAATAATTCTGCTATGACCATGGAGTGCATGTATTTTTTTGAATTATAATTTTTTCTGGACATATGTCCAGGAAGGGGATTGCTGAATCATATGGTAATTCTATTTTTAATTTTTCAAGGAACCTCTGTGCTGTTCTCCATAGTGAATACCCCAATTTACATTCCCATCAACAGTGTAGGAAGGTTTCCTTCTCTTCACACCTTCTTCAAAATTTATTGTTTATAGCCGTTTTGGTGTTGGCCATTCTGACTAGTGTGAGATAATATCTCATTGCTGTTTTGATTTGCACTTCTCTAATGATTCGCAATATTAAGCATCTTTTCACGCACCAATTGGCCATCTGTATGTATTCTTTTGAGAAATGTGTACATATGACTTTAATAAAAAACTAAGAGACAAATTTACTGGAAGAAGAAATAGAAAATAAAATTGTGTCAGAAGTGGGAAAAAACATAAAACATGGATGTGGGAGCTGTGGGTGAAAGAATGTGAAGGACAGGAGAGGAGCTGAAGGGAGGAATCCGGAGGGTGGAGAAAGGCAGAGAGGACCGAGCTGGAGCAGCCCAAAGGTCACGGCCGGAGGGAGCCTGGCTGCGAGCTCCCCCTGGGATCAGAGCAGAGGCCATGGCAGGCCCTGTGACTCTCACAGTGACTGCATCGAGCAGGAAAAGACACCCCTCCCTGGGTGAGGGCTCCCACACACACAGGGCATGCACTGGATTTCATGCTCCCATGGCCAAATGTTCTTACAGGAAAGATCCTGCACCAAGCACCCTCAGCTGCTTCGAAAGGCAGAGTCCTGCAGGAGTCTGTAATAGGGGACCCATCCTTCTCATCACCCAGTATTCTTGCCTGAAGAATTCCAATTCCATGGACAAGAACAGCCTGGTGGGCTATAGTCCATGGGGTCACAAAGAGTCTGACATGACAGAGCAACTATCACTTTCACTTCTCATCATTCACACGCCCCTGAGATGAGTGTCCAGTAGCTCTGGCCCATGAAGGGCCCGGCTCCCACTAAGAACAAAACTTAGGAAAGGGGAGGGCAGGGAAGGATGACACAACCCCTCTCAGAACCATACTTGTTTTAATAGAAGGCAGGTTCTGAAAACGAGATGGCCTGAAATTGAGAAGGTACAGGATCAATACCAATGGGCAAAAATGGCACAGAAAGTGGAGAATGATGATGAAAAGTCAGGTGCCTTTCAGTTTTAACAGAAAGCAAGGAATTTGAGAACAGAAAGCAAAAGGGACAGAAAGAGAGGCAGAAAGGGGGCACAGAAGGAGACCAAAATCGTCTCAGTTTGGCTTAGAGTCAGCTGTGTTTACCATCAGACTCCTGCGGACAAGTAAAAACCACAGGTAGACACTGACCCCATCTAAACCTCTACTCCCAATGCTGCCCACTGGCTTGGAGATTGCCTTAAACTCCTGCATGTCATCCAAAAGGAGCATAGGCCTTATAGAGTGTGTTCTCGTCATTATGAAGGACTTACTAGAGCAGTCCATGCATCCAACAAGCAGATATTGAATGTCCCCTATAAGCCGGGAGCTGTTCTAAGGACCAACGACACAATGGGGAAAACAAATATGGTCCCAGACATTGCGGAGCTTGCAGTCTCATGTTGGAGACTGCTGTTAAAAGGGAATTCCTAAAACAAGCTTCATGAAAAAGGGAAAGGCTAGTATCAGTGCCATGAGAGCAAAGAGAAGCAGGATTTGACCTTGTTGCAGACTCCAAGAACATGTCCATAGTGATGATGGAGCAGTGATGTGACGCTGAAGAGCTGGTTCCTGTGACTAGGGTGGAGGCCGAGGGCAGAGAGAGCAGTGTGTGCAAAGTTTTTATGGTCAAGGGTAAACTAGAATGAAATATCCAGAGGAGGAGGTGTGCTAAAGAATACGTGAGAGTTCAGGATGCATTTGAGCCTCCACTAAATGGAGTGTGGTAAGTGATGCTGTGCAACTGTGTCTTTAATCCCAAGAGAAAATGCAGAAAGCTTTAGAGTATTTTGAACATGAGTGATTGTCTTCTGATTTGTTTTTTGAAAGCATTACTCTGGGCCCTGGGTATGACATAGAGACAGGCTAGGTAGGGGTAGATGGGAAAAACACATTAGGAAGTGGCAGAGTAGGTGAGAGGTGACTGTCACATGGCTGAAAAGACAGGGAAGAGTGATTGGATTTAAGGGAGTAAGCTCAACAGAACTTAGGGTCGGGAGGAAGAGGAAGGTGCAGAGATGCTTCCTTACGTCTAGATCCTACAGCCACGTGGATGGTGGTGGCAGTCACTGGATAGATGACACCTGAAGAAGGTCGTAAGGTAGAGTAATGAGTGAGGGTCCAGAGAGTTTAATTAGCAGCTTCATTAATTTTAGATGTCTTTGGGGACAGTCAACAGAAGAGGGGTCCTCAGTCTGCAATGCAGAGGAAAGGCTTGCACTGGAGGGACACTTGTGTGAACGTTCGGCCATGTAGGTCCTGAACCTGTGGACTAGACATCACCCCCAGAGTTGAGGGGCATGAGAACCCAGGAACTGTGACCTCTAACACAATGAGGAAAGAGAGGGAGAAAACCTGAGTGTCAGAGACAGAACAGCTGAATCGGGGGGAGGAAACAGTCAGATGCGGGCTGTGCATCCCACATGGCAACTTCATGTGATGGAAGAAACGGCCAGCATAGGTTTTCATGTTTCTGTGTTCCTACATAGGGAGGGTCTAGAGTTCCCTCGAGACACAGGAGAACCTCTAACTGAGAGTTAAAGTTGCTCTTCTCTAATGACTTGCTTTCCAGTGTTTACCAAATCCAAACAGGAGCTTACCCATCACATACAGTCCATCATGAGAATCTTAATATAAAGATCAAGGGACTCTCACTCATTCCCAACATCCCTGACTCCCATGAGGGGCTGTGAGAAGAGTTGAGAATGTCACATCCAATGATGAGCTAAGATGCACCCATGAACCTGCATGTTTTATGGAAAGGAGAATAAGACTATATTTAAAAAATTACACTCAAGAGGGGCTTCCCTGGTGGCTCAGATGGTAAAGAATCTGCCTGCAATGCAGGCCTGGAGAATTCCTTGGACTCTATAGTCCATGGGGTCCCAAAGGGTCCAGACACAACGGAGCGACTTTCACTTCACAAAAATGTATTTATTTAGGCTTAGCTGGTAAAGAATCCGCCTGCAATGCAGGAGACCTGGGTGCAGTTCCTGGGTTGGGAAGATCCCCTGGAGAAGGGAATGGCTACCCACTACTGTATTCTGGCCTGGAGAATTCCACGGACTCTATACTCCATGGGGTTGCAAAGAGTCGGACACGACTGAGCGACTTTCACTTCACTTCACTTGACAAGTGTAATGCGACTTTAGGAACAACAATATGGCAAAGACAGCTGGTTGCCTGCCAGGAATTCCCTTTTCTTTTCTTTCTCAAACAAAATCTAGATTTTTAATTGGTTACAGTATTACCTGGTCAAAGGGTTATGTGTCCCAAACCCCTTCGTAGCTGTGTGGCCGTGTGATGTGAGGAGAAGTTACTATATTACCTGGGGCTCCTAGAAAGTCCCATTAAAAGGACAGGTTGCCCATCATGGCTCCTTCCTGCTGGTTGTAATACAAATGTGAAGCTGCATCAGGGGCTGTGAAACCAAATACTAAGGGTAAAAGGAGCAGCTGGAGAGGAGGCACCTGGGTCCCCGGCAACTTGAACACCCATAAGAGTTCTTGCTGCTACTGGACTTCTCTGACTTGTAAGGAAGAGAAAGGTCCAGGTAGTTTAAGCATTGTTTTGATGGGCTTTGAGTGTATGTATTTAGACCTGCTGGTAACGGTCTTAAGAAGATCTTGAGAAAAAATTACAACAGAGGTAAAATCCAGGTGAGACTTTGAGGGTGAGGAGAAGTGATGGAACTTGATAGCTTGACAGAATTATGTTCTAAAAGAACATTAAGTAAAATAGATTTAGAGAAGGACTCCATGCTCCAAAATTCAACAATGTTAGAGTATTAAATTTAACATAAGTAGATCGAATAACTTTTCCATGTTGTTCAGTCGCTCAGGTGTGTCCGACTCTTTATGACCCCATGGACTGCAGCATGCCAGGCTTCTCTGTCCCTCACCATCTCCCGAAGTTTGTATAAGTTCATGTCCATTGCATCAGTGATGTCATCCAGCCATCTCATTCTCTGATGCCCTCTTCTCCTTCTGCCTTCAGTCTTTCCCAGCATCGGGGACTTTTCCAATGAGTCAGTTATTCACATCAGATGACCAAAATACTGGAGCTAATCACCTGTCCTTCCAACAAGTATTCAGGGATGATTTCCCTTAAGATTGACTATTTTGATCTCCTTGCTGTCCGAGAGACTTTCAGGAGTCTTTTCCAGCACCACATTTTGAAGGCATAAATTCTTTGGTGTTCTGCTTTCTTTAAGGTCCAGCTTTCACAACTGCATGTGACTACTGGGAAGACCATAACCTTGACTATTTGGACCATTACATGTAACTTTTGCATTACATGTTTTTTATAGAGTTTAAGATCATCTCATTTCTCCCCAGCATTTTCTGATTCATAGCATGGAGTTAAAAGATAACTTCTAAGATTAATATGAAGATTCAGGATTTAGATTTCATAAGAGAGGCAAGAGGGCTTCCCTGATAGTTCAGTTGGTTAAGAATCCACCTGCGATGCAGGAGACCCTGGTTTGGTTCCTGGCTTGGGAAGATCCCCTGGAGAAGGAAAAGGCTACCCACTCCAGTATTCTGGCCTGGAGAATTCTATGGACTGTAGTCCATGGAATTGCAAAGAGGACTGAGTGACTTTCACTTTTCATATTCGGGAGAAGCAAGAAGATGGTGATAGACCACAACCCTCTGCATGGACATATGCCTTGGGGAACAGATGGATGGTGCAGAGAAAGGCTGAGCTTGGAGCCTTCGGAGCGCGTTCATTGAGGGATGTGCCTGGCAAGATGGGCAAGAGTCCCAGGAGTTCCAAAAACCTATACATCAGTGTGCTTAGTATCTGTCTCCACAGAATTCTGGGTCAGGTTATTAAGTGAATGTCTTATGATAATTTTAGAGAAAAAGAAGTGGAACTGATGATTCTCAAGAACCAGAGTAGAATGCTGCATGCTCCTCTTTAGATGCATGTGGTTGTTTACCAGGAGCCCTCACACCTCTACAGTCTGCTCAGCAGGATGTCCATGCACACTTCTGCCTTTATCTATAATAACTCAAGGGTAGCAAAGAAGATGGTGAAATCCCACAAGTATAGGAGAGAGTAAAACGTTTTAATAAATCATGCACAGAGCATTATAACACGTAAATGTCAGGTCAGTGGGGGGAACACAATTTGATTACAATTGGGAATTCATCTGTTTCTGGGAAAAGGAAGGAATACTGTCTTTATTCTCTATTCAGTATTCCTTAGCTCCTTCTTTCTCCCCTAGGGAATGAATACCAAGCTCCCAAGGGCAAAATAAAGAGGAAGTAGTCAAGACAGAGGGGCAAGGAGAGGAGACCAGTCATGCGGGAAAGCAAGCCCAGGAGTAATAGCTGAGAGCATGTCTCTAGCGTAAGGCATTTGACATAAAGAACCTCTGAATGCAATAATGGCTCTGTTCTGATTGAAATCTGAGCAATTACAGATGAACGTGCAGGCACTGAACGCTTTCTGGTGTGGGAGATCAAAACAGCAGGGACTATAGAATAGCATCAGTAGAACCTGGAGGAAAAGAAATAGTTCTCTTTGCCCCCTTTGACTGAAGACTTTCACCAGTTTCATAACAAAAAGCATCTAGTCTTGGAGGTAGCTGAGTGCCAAGCTTTGCTATTTAGAGATTTCCCATCACTGAGTTGAACTTCACCGTGTTTAGTTCTCCTTTCCTAGCCTGGGGGCTGCTATTTTCAACTCCTTCTTCTAGTCTCTTCTTAACATCCTAAAGAAAGACCCCCTGTAGATGATGTTATAGGCGCTCACATCTGTATAAGCACCTAAGATTCTGCTGCCCAAAGAGCAGGTAATCGGCGGAGAGGTCCAGGCACCGCCGGGTCCACGCTGGGCACTCTGAGCCCATGGGTGGCCACCTCCTCCCCGTCCTGAACGCCTGACTGCTTGCCTGTCTGTCTTTGCTGAGGCAGACTCCCAAAGCAACAGGATTGAAGAACCTGTCTTTCCCAGCACCGGCCGCTGCCTTGGTCAGTGGCCGCTCACCTTCACCCATCCCACCTGCCCTCGCTGAGGCCCGCGGGGCTGGATCACTCTCTGCCTGAGCTTCCCACCCCCAATTCCGTGCGCCCCCGGGCCCTGTGGATCCCGCCTGCCAAACTCTCTTGCATCAATCAGCTCCATCATCTCCTCTCCCTTTGCCACTGCCCCGGTTCGGTCCTCTACCCATTTCTTTCTGCAGTTACCTTTCTAAACCAAATACGTGATTATTTCACAGCCATGCTTTAGAAAACCTTCCGTGGTGCCATTCTCCTCACTGAGGGAGACCAGCTCTTTAGCAAAGCTCTAAGGCAGGAGGAGAAGGGGACGACGGAGGAAGAGATGGTTGGATGGCATCATCGACTCGATGAACATGGGTTTGGGTGGACTCCGGGAGTTGGTGATGCACAGGGAGGCCTGGCGTGCTGCCGTTCATGGAGTCACAAAGAGTCGGACACGACTGAGCGACTGAACTGAGCTGAACTGAAGCCCTGAAGAATCGAGTTTTGCTTTTCCAGCCTCATCTCCTACCTTCTCCTTCCCTCACTGCTTCTCTCCCTCCCTCCTTTCACACACACACACACACACACACACGCGCGCGCGCACACACACGCACACACACACACATACACAGGCACACACACACACACACACAGGCACACAGACACACAGACACAGGCACAAAACACATACACAGTCACACACACACACACCCCCTCCTCTCTCTCACACACGCAGACACACAGACACACAGACACAAACACACATACACACCGGCACACACACAGGCAAACAGATACACACAGGCACACAACACACATACACACACAGACAAACACACGCATGCACACACACATACACAGGCACACAGATACACACACACAGGCACACAGACACACACACACACACACACACACACACACACACATACACAGGGGCGCACACACAGGCACAAAGATACACACATATACACAGGCACACACACACATACACACACATGCATGCACACACACACATACACAGGAACACAGACACACACATACACATACACAGGGGCGCACACACAGGCACAAAGATACACACATATACACAGGCACATACACACAGGCACACAGATACACACACACTCCCTCTATCGACTCTAATCATCTAGGGCTAAGTTTTCTGAATATAAGTAACAAGCGTTCACCCTCAGAACCCCAGCACAGGACTATCCCTGTGGGTTTGGAGTTACTGT
The DNA here is from genome assembly GCA_024291935.2 of Okapia johnstoni. NCBI lineage: Eukaryota > Metazoa > Chordata > Mammalia > Artiodactyla > Giraffidae > Okapia > Okapia johnstoni. The sequence goes on from CM044317.1 coordinate 87,171,590, forward strand.
ACTCTTGTCTGTAAACAGCACCAGCATCAGGAACAACACTCCTGATTCCCCGGCCCAGCTCTAACATCACCACCACCAAGAAGTCCTCCCTAACTCCTGAAGGTTATATTCATAGATGTCTTATTCATGTGTCCACAGCACTTTTAAAAATCTAATTTCTATTGCCATCTAGTTGATTTATAATATTGTGTTAGTTTCAGGTGTACAGCAAAGTGAATCCATTATACATATACATATATGCATTCCTTTTTAGAATTTATTCCCATATAGGTGATTGCAGAGTACTGAGTAGAGTAGGGAACTCTACTTTGATTGCAACGATGGCTTGGTTCCTTTCTGAGTGCCTGCAATGGACCAGGACTGTTCAGAGCCTCAGGGATGCAGACTTGGGAGGAATAATACAGTTGAGGTTGTTGGGTGACAGTATTGGTGATTGGACAGGACACTCCAGGAGGGTCACTCACAGGGTGAGGAGGGCTTTGGGGTTGAGGGGGCGGGAGAAAGAGAGAAGAGTTTGCAGTGGCTTGGTTCTTTGACCTAATGTCCCGGCGCATTTAATATTTTATCAGTGGCTCTGACAAAGACAGAGAAGGCACGGCAAAGAAGTCAGAAGATGACACAAAACAGGGGAAATGCCTAAGACAACAGAACATAGAACAAGAATAAAATATATACCTGTTGGTTTGATTTCCAGGCTAACACAATGGAATATACAGGAATAATTTGAAGGTGCATCTGTGCATGCTCAGTTGTGTCCGACTCTGCACTCCCATGGACTAAGCATGTCAGACTCCTCTGTCCATGGGCTTTTCCAGGCAAGAATACTGGAGTGGGTTGCCATTTGTTACTCCAGAGGATCTTCTCAACTCAGGGATTGAACCCGTGCCTCTCCTGTCTCCTGCACTGGCAGGCAGATTCTTTACCACTGATCTACCTGATCACTTCATATTCAAAACAGTGCACAAGGCAAGTGTCCTGGGAGGACTGGGGGCTGACTTAATAGCAGTTTATGTAAAGTAGATTTGGTTGAATAGCTAACATCTACAGACTATAGATTTTGTTCCAAGTACAGCACTAAATACTTAATATGCAGTGTTACAGCCATACTATTACCATCTTAATTTTACGGATGAGGAGCCTGAGGTGCAGAATGTTTAGTCTAAGGTCATATAGGTAGAAAATATGAATCTAAGATGTCAAATCAAGCCTCTGACTTGGGAGCTGGACAAGCAATTACTGGGCAGAGCTGTCTGGCATGAGTAATGCTAAGCCAGTTGTAGGATGTGGCTAATTTAAATAGCAAATGCAATATTGGGTTGTATTCATAGAAATATATTGTCCAGGTGATTTTCAGCTGTAGCTTATTTCTCACTCATCAGTCAAATGTTGATGCTGTTTAGTATTGGAGCTGCATTTTAGAAAGAACATGGATAAAGCAGAAAGCACTCAGAGGAAGTTGATTCAGAACATACATGTCCTGAAATTCAGATATCTGACTGAAAGCTTGAAGCTCTGAAGATAGTTAGCTTGGAGAAAAGAAAACTCACAGGAAATGTATCAGTTTTCTCTGTTGTTTAAGAAGAACCAATCACACAGGAGAGGACTAATTTATTTGTACTGTTATAATAGGCAAAATCAGGATCAAAGATGAAAATGAAGATGCATCTCGATGTAATGAAAACAGTCACAGTATTTACAGTGGTGGAGCAGTTCTCGTAAGTGAGTGCATTCGCTGTGGCAGGAGGATTCAAGGGAAATTTAATTGAGGACGGGGAGGGCAGTGTAGACAGGGTTTCTGTATTACATGGAAGGTTACACAAAATGGCTCCCTAAATTCCAATCTAGTCTACCCACTCCAAGGTTTGTTTTCCAGAGTCCAATTTGAAAATGCTACACTTAAGTAGAGGTGTTACATAGCAGGTTTTTCACATAGGGCTGGCAAAGAGCAGATGCTCCATAATTACACCTTCAGAGGTCTGGTGGTGGATGATATTTGTTTGTGTTCAGAACTTTCCATGGCCAACAAAACATGTCGCTATGTTTCTGTAAAAGAGAATGTGGTAATTTAAAACACAGTCTCAAAACCCCATGCTGTTCCTCCAGCCCAGAGGCAGAGTCTGCATCTCTAGCCCGGGAATCTGTGCAGCTGGTGGCTGCTTCGGCCAACAGCGCTCAGTAGGGGTGACACCATGTGACACTCGATGCAGGGCCATAAAGGGACTGTGAGCCTCCGCTGTTTACGTGGATGCTTGAGTTTAGAATCTTGAGTGCCCACGTGAGATGGACTTCCCTGTGGCCACCATGCTTTGAGGAAACCAAGCCACGTGGAGAGGGCACATCGTAGGCACACTGGGACTATTGTGGGTCTTTGACCCCCAGCACAGACATGTGAGTGAAAGAGCCTCCAAACAATTCAGTGCTCCCAACCCTTGAGTCCCCCCAGTTGAGGCCCCAGACAAGGAGCAGGGACAAGCCACCCTTGCTGTGCCCTTTCCAAGTTCCTGACCCACAGAATCTCTGACTATCATCAATGGTATTGGATTCAAACCATTATGTTTCGAGTTGTTTGTTACACAGCAATGATGACTGGGACAGAACAGCACTTGATGTTTATAAGAAAAATTTCTGGATCTGTGCGGGAAGAAAAGTCAATTACTCGAGTAAACGTGCCATGAATACAGGTAGTCGGGAAATGCTGATGGTGTATGGGAGGGGACAGTCCGTTGTGGCATTTGGCTTACTACAGACCTCTCCATACTCAAGAGAATCTGCTTTGAAGTAATCCCCACTTGGAGGATAGTACGGGGTATTTAAGCTATATTATTCACTTATTCATTTCACACTGAGTGACACTGATTTTCCGAGGGGTAACCTGGATATTACAAAGAAACTGAGGTTAGTTTATGCAAATTCTTAAATAGCTCACACTTTTCTCTTTCAGCCTTCCAGACTGGCTACCACATACCTTTAGGGGCTTCTGTACTTTAACATTCCTTCTGGAAAACCTTTGGTAACCAGAAGCTAGATGCTCTGGCTGTAATAAAATAAAAAAAAAAAACAAAAAAAACCCCAAACTGATTGTATTTGAACCATCTCATTTTAGATCAGGGTTAGGAAACCACCAAAAAAATCAGAATATTCTCTTAAGCAGTCAAAATTCCAGCACCGAAGTCATCCATGGCTTTTCTCTAATAGATACGTGAGCTCTGTTTCCATAGGAGCAGTCAGTGGGGAGACACCATCCAAGGAGGACACAGGGTTTCCTCCCAATTAGAATATTGACTCTGCAGATCCCTGAATAATCGCTCTTTGCACAAGAGATCATCAAGGCTCCAGGGCCACTTCATTGCTGCTTGCTTCATTATTTTACTGGGGAATGAAATCGACTCAATAGAAGGTAATTATATTACTGGCTTTGGTGCTCCAAAGAAAGAGATCAGTATTACATGTGTTCCTTCCTAATCCCCTAACTCTTCTCAAGACTTTTTAAAAGATAATTGCCTGTAATTCAGAAAGTTCAAGAGTTAATTTACTTAAGATCCTAGAAACACACATAAGACCCAAGGAAGACGTTGAGACTCTCTCTACGATCTTTTCCCTAATAGGATTATTGAAGACAAGATGATTGTAAAGATGCTGTGCTGAAATGATATGAAAAAAATTTTTTCAGTTTGCATATGTCTGCACAAAGCAGAAATGAAACAATGCATTGGTACTAAGCAATGTATATTTTGGCATTTTTTACTGTAAAAGGAATACGTGTTTGTGATTCTTTTTAAAAAGGCAGCAATGTTTATGGTAAACAGCAAAATACAGCCCCTTACCCACCTTTCAATGTACCCTAAAAATTTCTCCAAAAATAACTGCTGTAGAGGCTTGTATCACATATAAACATTTTATGTATTCTGTTTCTCTTTATATTGTCTTCTTCAAATTTTATCTTAACAATGCATTTTGAATATATTTCCTGAAAAAATGTGTATCTTTAGATTGTAGGTATGTATATGTATATTAATATAAACACACATAGTGAATAATAGTGAAAGTCCCTCAGTCGTATCCGACTCTTTGTGACCCCATGGACTGTATAGTCCGTGGAATTCTCCAGGCCAGGATACTGGAGTGGGTAGCCTTTCCCTTCTCCAAAGGATCTTTCCAATCAGGGATTGAACCCAGGTCTCCCACATTGCAGGCGGATTCTTTACCAGCTGAGCCACAAGGGAAGCCCATATATACACATACATACATGTAATACACACATACATATATACACATATACACACAACATACATGTAATACACACATATATACACTTATGCATATATATGTATATATAAAATAGATTCTTTGTACTCCGTTTTATGGTTCAGAATAATTTATGTCACTAGTACCCTATTAATAGACAATTAAGTTATCAAATTTTTGTTCTTATTATCAGTACTTTATTCAGGATCTTTGAACTCATATGTTTTAAAAAATCAGAAACACTTTCTAAGATAAATTCCAGTTAGGCTAGAAGGTATATGTATTTTTTAAATACTCTAGTTGGGCTATGTGTGTTATATCCATGAGGTTAAAAATATCAACTTCAAGAGAGCAAAACATGAATTTAATTTTATTTGATATAAGATAGAATTTGTAATCAATGATTTACCTCCAAAATATGGGGCATCTTAAAGTGAATTTTTCTTTTCCCTGCTTGACTGTTTTACAAAAGGATTGTCATGCACAATGAACCCTATATTTATCTCAAAGAAATACATTTTAAATGGTGCTTCATATTTACATGTTTCACTAACTTCAGAAAATAAATGCCATTTGTGAAACATAGCAGAAAAGAAATCCTTCATAGTAGTTAATTATTTGGATGATAAGAAAATATAAAATCTCATTCCCGCTGGGTGCAAATGTGCACTGCTAAGTCAGATGGCTGATACTGCTGGACAATTGGGGCAGACACGTCATAGCTATGATTGCATATAAAGCAGTACACAGAACACGGAGCTCCACCTGCTCAGATATTCAAAAGTCATTTCATGGTTGCTGTAGTCAAAGATAAATTTTCTTGGACATGCCTAGTCATGCATGCATCAAATAAGGCTCACGGCCAAAATAAACTGCACTTCAGTGTAAGATGGACAGCCAAAGGCCGTGGTAGGTCCCTGTTCCATCTTGATCTGTTTCAAACCCTAATTCTTCTACTTCCTTCATTCTCTAGGCTTTCTCTCTCTCACTCCCACTCTCAATTAATATAGGGATTTCCTTAAGAAAAGTTTCTAACTGTATTATAGACAGTGCATTTTGTATATACATGATATGTACATATGTATTTCTTTCTTTAAATGTGAATATTTAAGCACTCTCTTTCTCTTCAGGGGCTTTGGTCTCACTGTCAGAATTGCTGGAGGTACAGGCAGCCTGCAATGACTCCCTTGTCAATCTCAGTGGGCATGAGCAGTCGCTGGAGCCTGCAGTATCAGTTGCTAGGCAACATGTTCATCTGCTGAACCTGATATTTCAATTCAGCAGCAGTAAACGTCTGTTGTGTTACAGTCGTTCAGAACCACCTTCATTACATAATATCTACCGTTCTAATAAAGGAGCTCCAAATGCTGAGGGGTGTGAGGGTAGCAAGGAAAATCAGTACAGCTGTGGCACTGAGATAATGTCAGATGAGACTTTCTGTATATAAAAAGTACAAAATGATGACATATTTAACACTCAGTCTTTCCTGGCAGAGTATTAAGGAACCATCATTCTGGGGCCATTTCCTTGATGATATCAAATCAACTCTTGTTCTCAATCTAAAAAAGTTTCTAACTGTCACTAACAAAAGCAAAGCAGCAAAGACCCAGAGAAAGATGAAGAATATTAATGTTTTCTATATAATAAATGATGCTAGTATATCTAGCCAAGTATTTGTCCAAAAGACAATTCTTAGGAACAGACTTTATGGATTTATATTGAAGCCTGCAAAGAAGCAGTGATGCAAGCATTTCAAGTTGCCAATCTTGCTGGAACATTTTCCTAGATAGATGTCAGATTCTGTGACCGTCACTGGAATGATTTCAAATTGTAGACTTTATCCTTGAGTTTTACAGGAAACAAATAATTATTATAATAAGATAACTCAAAGCAGTTTTGTTAACTTAGCCACTCTGTGTCCAAGTTTTCCTTATTTATAAAATAGAAGGGTACTAATTAGAATATGTTTGGATATGGTAACAAGAACAACAATGAAATCCCCAAGTAACAGTATCTTAAAGAAGACAGAAAGTTATTTTTCTCCCACATTACAGTTTGCTAAAAAAGTCCCAAGCTGAGATAGCGTCTTCTGTTTTTTGTCTTCCCAGCTTAGCTTCCAACATCCGTCTCCTGGTCTGAAATGCATCTGGCCAGTAGGGAGGCTAAAGGAGCCGTACATGCCTTCCCTCAAGGCTCTCTTGGGCACTCCTTCTGTCTGCACTCCATGTGACTGAACCTGGTCACACCCAACTGCAAGCAATACTGGGAAACCTGGTTGTCAATTGAGAAGATATGTGCCTGTCCAGCTACGATGCAGGGTAGCACTTATTAAGGAAAAGCAGAAACATGGATATTAGGGGACAGCTAGCTCTCTCTGCTGCATGAAGAAACAAATGCAACCCTCAGCAGTGCCGTAAAAAAGAAGTAATAAAGTCTTAAGCTAAGATCATGGTGTCTAATCCCATCACTTCATGGCAAAGAGAAGGGGGAAAAGTGGAAGCAGTAACAGATTTTATTTTCTTGGGCTCCAAAATCACTGCTGATGGTGACTGCAGCCATGAAATTAAAAGACACTTGCTCCTTGGAAGAAGAGCTATGACAAACCTAGTTCAGTTCAGTTCAGTCACTGAGTTGTGTCCGACTCTTTGTCACCCCATGGCCTGCAGCACGCCAGGCCTCCCTATCCATCACCAACTCCCAGAACTTGTCAAACTCATGTCCATTGAGTCGGTGATGCCATCCAATCATCTTATCCTCTGTCATCCTCTTCTCCTCCTGCCTTCAATCTGATTAAAGATATTAATAGTCAAACTGTTGAGAATCCCTTGGACTGCGAGGAGAATCAAACCAGTCAGTCCTAAAGGAAAGCAGCTCTGAATAGTCATTGGAAGGACTAATGCTGAAGCTCCAATACTTTGGCCACCTGATGAGAAGAACCAGCACATTGGAAAAGACCCTGATGCTGGGAAAGATTGAGGGCAGGAGGAGAAGGGGACGACAGAGGATGTGATGATGAGACAGCATCGCTGACTCGATGGACATGAGTTTGAACAAACTTCGGGAGACAGTGAAGGGCAGGGAAGCCTGGCGTGCTGCAGTCCATGGGGTCTCAAAGAGTTGGACACTGCTTAGCAACTGGATGACAACAAACGGAAAAAACATTTCTCTCAAGAGTTTTACTTCCCAGGAATGGAATAGGACAGAGAGAGTAACTTCAAAAAATGAATCCACTCCTTTACCTCACTTCTTTCAGAAATGGTCCAATACCCTGAAGATACTGGGCTTGGAGAGCAAACAGCAATTTTGGGGTAACAGGTATGCTAATTCTCTTGAGTACGGTGGCCTCACCTGTGCATCCATACATCAAACCTTAACCAACTGTACATCTTAAACATGTGCAGTTTGTTATATGCCAATTATCCCACAGTGAAGTTTTTTTTTAAGGAATCATAAAATAAGTGCAAAAATATATTTAAATAAATGTCATGGCTTTTCTTAGCGAAGTAATTGCAAAGATAGTTTACTCAAAGAATTCAGGGTGACATTCTCATCAATAAAGTTCCCCAGCGATGAAGAAAAACCAGATATGTGACCCGTTGCTAACATAAGTATGTGGAAAAAAATAGGAAGAGTTTAGCTGGAAATGGATTGCTGAGAACCCTTGAGAAAAACTAGATTTATTCAGTAATTCAATATGTGTGTGTATGTGTGCACCTGTGTGTGTGTGTGGTGTATGTGTATATGTTCATGATCTCTCCTGAGTCTCCAACATGAGAACCTACCACATTCAGATTGGGATCAAGGTAATTGTGATTCCCCAGTTGCTCAGTGGTAAAGAATCAGCCTGTGATGCAGAAGACACAGGAGACCTGGGTTTGATCTCTGGGTGGGGAAGATCCCCTGGAGAAGGACATAGAGACCCACTCCAGTATTCTTGCCTGGAGAATCCCATGGACAGAGGAGCCTGCTGGGCTACAGTGCACGGGGTTGCAAAGAGTCAGACACACCTGAAGCAACTGAGCATGAGTAGGAAGAACAGCCCTTCTAGTAAAAAAGCAAAACCAGGAGAATGTACTTTCTTTTGGAACAGGAGTCAGACCTTCAGGCAGCAGACAATTGGCAAAAACAAGAGTGAAGCAAGTGTGCTGTTTTTCTAGGACGACAAATAGTAGAAGGAGGAAACACAGGGAACCCAGACCTTTCTGTTCATGGTTCAGTTCAGTTCAGTCACTCAGTCGTGTCAGACTCTTTGCGACCCCATGAACTGCAGCACGCCAGGCCTCCCTGTCCATCACCAACTCCCAGAGTTTACCCAAACCCATGTCCATCGAGTCGGTGATGCCATCCAGCCATCTCATCCTCTGTCGTCCCCTTCTCCTCCTGCCCCCAATCCTTCCCAGCGTCAGGGTCTTTTTCCAATGAGTCAACTCTTCCCATCATGTGGCCAAAGTATTGGAGTTTCAGCTTCAGCATCAGTCCTTCCAATGAACACCCAGGAGTGGTCTCCTTTAGGATGGACTGGTTGGATCTCCTGTCAGTTCAAGAGACTCTCAAGAGTCGTCTCCAATACCGCAGTTCAAAAGCATCAATTCTTCGGCCCTCAGCTTTCTTCACCATCCAACTCTCACATCCATACATGACCACTGGGAAAACCATAGCCTTGACTAGGCGGACCTTTGTTGGCAAAGTAATATCTCTGCTTTTTAATATGCTGTCTAGGTTGGTCATAACTTTCCTTTCAAGGAGTAAGTGTCTGTTAATTTCATGGCCATAATCACCATCTGCAGTGATTTTGGAGCCCAGAAAAATAAAGTCAGTCACTGTTCCACTGTTTCCCCATCTATTTCCCATGACATGATGGGACCAGATGCCATGATCTTAGTTTTCTGAATGTTGAGGTTTAACCCAACTTTTTCACTCTCCTCTTTCACTTTCATCAATAGGCTCTTTAGTTCTTCTTCACTTTCTGCCATAAGGGTGGGGTCATCTGCATATCTGAGGTTTTTTACATTTCTCCCAGCAATCTTGATTCCAGCTTGTGCATCATCTAGCCCAGCGTTTCTCATGATGTACTCTGCATATAAGTTAAATAAGCAGGGTGACAATATACAGCCTTGACATACTCCTTTTCCTATTTGGAACCAGTCTGTTGTTCCATGTCCAGTTCTAACTGTTGCTTCCTGACCTGCATACAGATTTCTCAGAAGGCAGGTCAGGTGGTCTGGTATTCCACAGTTTATTGTGATCCACATAATCAAGGGCTTTGGCATAGTCAATAAAGCAGAAATAGATGCTTTTCTGGAATTCTCTTGCTTTTTCAAAGATCCAACGGATGTTGGCAATTTGATCTCTGGTTCCTCTGCCTTTTCTAAAACAAGCTTGAACATCTGGAAGTTCACGGTTCATGTATTGCTGAAGACTGGCTTGGAGAATTTTAAGCATTACTTTACTAGTGTGTGAGATGAGTGCAATTGTGCGGTAGTTTGAGCATTCTTTGGCATTGCCTTTCTTTGGGATTGGAATGAAAACTGACCCTTTCCAGTCCTGTGGCCACTGCTGATTTTTCCAAATTTGCTGGCATATCGAGTGCAGCACTTTCACAGCATCATGTTTCAAGATTTGAAATAGCTCAACTGGAATTCCATCACCTCCACTAGCTTTGTTCACAGTGATGCTTCCTAAGGCCCACTTGACTTCACATTCCAGAATGTCTGGCTCTAGGTGAGTGATCACACCATCGTGATTATCTGGGTCATGAAGATCTTTTTTGTACAGGTCTTCTGTGTATTCTTGCCACCTCTTCTTCTGCCTCTGTTAGGTCCATACCATTTCTGTCCTTTATCAAGCCCATCTCTGCATAAAATGTTCCCTTGGTATCTCTGTTTTTCTTGAAGAGATCCGTAGTCTTTCCCATTCTATTGTTTTCCTCTATTTCTTTGCATTGATTGCTGGGGAAGGCTTTCTTATCTCTCCTTGCTATTCTTTGGATCTTTGCATTCAAATGGGTACATCTTTCCTTTTCCCCTTTGCTTTTTGCTTCCCTTCTTTTCACAGCTATTTGTAAGGCCTCCTCAGGCAGCCATTTTGTTCTTTTGCATTTCTTTTTCTTGGGGATGGTCTTGATTCCTGTCTCCTGTACAATGTCACAAACCTCCGTCCATAGTTCAGCAGGCACTCTATCAGATCTAGTCCCTTAAATGTGTTTCTCACTTCCACTGCAGCAAAAATGTGTATCTGTCAAGGATGGCAAACTGACTGGTCCCTTTGCCAGTCTCAATTTTTTTTTAATCCTCATCTCTACATATTTTATATTCATCTATTTAAACATTTTTGAGCATCAACTTTTCACGTGCAAATACTTCGTTAAGTGCTGGGGATAAAGTTAAATAAATAAATGCAACCCTAAGGAAGCTCACAACATGGGAAAAGAGAGAGGTAGGCATAAAATCTCTCCAGCTCATCTTATCCATATATTTCTGAATCTTTGTGTTGCCTTTGTAAAAATATGCATTTACTATATATTTTAAGCAAGCCCAGAGAAACAAGTGGTAGAGAAGCAGCTGAAGACTGTTTTCTGCCCCAGAACCAGGAATCCTCTCATCTGCACATCATCGGGAGTTATTTTTCCTCTGTATTTTAGAATATCAAATTGGGTGGACTTGGCCTCTGCATATCTTTGGCATCTTTTCATTCCATTATATGGTAATATAAATAGAATAAGACAGATTGAAGGGCATTGAGGCATGCATATATTTCAAAAGTAAAAGAAAATAAAAACTAGAAATTTTATATTAGAGCCAGGAGAATACTGAGAGTTTATGTTAAAGGATTATCCTTAGCAAGACAACTGTTTTATTTTACACTTCACATTATTGTTTTCTTTGTTGCTTTATTCTTCATCTTATGTTAATAAAGAGATCTGAAATCAGATTTACTGTATGAAATGACCTGTCCATACATAATACTATTATACCTTTTCAAATATAAACCTATCTTTTTTTCAGAGGGGCTAAGAAATCTGTACTCAGAAAGGGATGAGCTCAGGCTGGACATTCTCTGTGTCTTAGTCAGGGGACATGTTTTGGATCTGTTACATTTGGATGAGAGATCAACATGTGGGTTTGTGAAGTGTGGTGAAGGCCAGCTGATCTCAAGGAGAATGTCTAGGTGACATCACTCTAGGTGAAGATAGTCTTATGTTATTGCAGCCAATGTATAGCCAGCCCAAGATTACATAATGTTAATTAGCTAAAGTGACTTATATAGAAAGGGTGATTCATAATTTTAATTTTGTATATCTCCTTACTCTTTTGTTCCATATCATTGATATTTTTCTAAACCTTTTGTAAACCGTCATCCAATTGGTGCTTTGCAATGCCTTTATAACCTGTTGGGTGAATATTTCATTTTCATTTTAAAATTTCCGTTGACTCATCAGTATGTATTTTAAATAATTTGTCTTTGCAGAACATTCAACATAGGCTGGAGGAGGTTCTTCAACACATCACACTTTTCTGATTGAGGAAGGCAATTGATTGTTGGTAATTACTGAATGGGTACACATCCCCCCACCCAGATAAGGCAAGTGTGAAAGTGAAAGTGTTAGTCACTCAGCCATTTCCAACTCTTTGCAACCCCATGGTCTGTTCATGGAATCCTCTAGGCAAGAATACTGGAGTGGATTGGTACTTCCCTCCCCAGGGTATCTTCCCCACCCGGGGATCAAATCCGGGTCTCCCACATTGCAGAGAGATTCTTTATCCTCTGAGCTACCAGGGAAGCCTCCCACCTCCAGATAAGGCAAGCTTTCCCCTAAACCTCTCCCACCCTTTCCCCAACCCCAGATTTTCACATTCATGTGTATGAGTTTAAATAACATAATAGATCTTTTTGAAGCACAAAGAATGTCTTACTGAATAGCAATACTAGTGGAGCACGTGTGTGCATGCTAAGTCACCTCAGTCATGTCTGACTCTTTGTGACCTCATGGACTGTAGACCTGCAGGTTTCTCTGTCCATGGGATTCTCCAGGTAAGGATACTGGAGTGGGTCTCCATGCCCTCCTCCAGGGGATCTTCCCGACTCAGGGATTGAATCCACGTCTCTTACGTTTCCTGCATTGCCAGGCAGATTCTTTTTTTGCCACTAACACTACCTGGGAAGTCTCTCAGTTCAGTTCAGTTGCTCAGTTGTGTCTGACTCTTTGCAACCCCATGGACTGCAACATGCCAGGCTTCCCTGTCCATCACCAACTCCCGGAGCCTACTAAAACTCATGTCCATCGAGTCGGTGATGCCATCCAACCATCTCATCCCCTGTAGTCCCCTTCTCCCCCTGCCTTCAATCTTTCCCAGCATTAGGGTCTTTTCCAATGAGTCAATTCTTCACATCAGGTGGCCAAAGTATTGGAGTTTCAGCTTCAGCATCAGTCCTTCCAATGAATATTCAGGACTGAATTCCTTTAGGATAGACTAGTTGGATCTCCTTGCAGTCCAAGGGACTCTCAAGACTCAAGATTTTTCTCCAACACCAAAAGCAATTGATCAAAAGCATCAATTCTTCAGCACTCAGTTTTCTTTATAGTCCAACTCTCACATCCATATATGACTACTGGAAAAACCAAAGCTTTGACTAGACAGAATTTGTTGGTAAAGTAATGCCTCTGTTTTTTAATATGCTTTCTAGGTTGGTCATAGGTTTTCTTCCAAGGAGCAAGCGTCTTTTAATTTCATGGCTGCAATCACCATCTTCAGTGATTTTGGAGCCCCCCCAAAAGAAAGCCTATCACTGTTTCCATTGTTTCCCCATCTATTTGCCATGAAGAGATGGGACCGGATGCCATGATCTTAGTTTTCTGAATGTTGAGCTTTAAGCCAACTTTTTCACTCTCACTTTTATCAAGAGGCTCTTTAGTTCTTCTTCACTTTCTGCCATAAGGGTGTGTCATCTGCGTAACTGAGGTTGTTGATATTTCTCCCAGCAATCTTGATTCCAGCTTGTGCTTCATCCACCAGCATTTCACATGATGTGCTCTGCATATAATTTAAATAAGCAGGGTGACAATATATATTCATGACGTACTCCTTTCCTGATTTGGAACCAGTCTGTTGTTTCATGTCCAATTCTAACTCTTGCTTTTTGACCTGCATACAGACTTCTCAGGAGGCAGGCTTACCTGGTATTCCCATCTGGTATTTCCACAGTTTGTTGTGATCCACACAGTCAAAGGCTTTGGCGTAGTCAATAAAGCAAAAGTAGATGTTTTCTGAAATTCTCTTGCTTTTTCAATGATCCAACGGATGTTGGCAATTTGATCTCTGGTTCCTCTGCCTTTCCTAAATCCAGCTTGAACATCTGGAAGTTCATGGTTCACATACTGCTGAAGCCTGGCTTGTAGAATTTTGAGCATTACTTTGCTAGTTTTTGAGATGAGTGCAATTGTGTGGTAGTTTAAACATTCTTTGGCATTTCCTTTCCTTGGGGTTGGAATGAAAATGGACCTTTTCTAGCCCTGTGGCCATGGTTGAGATTTCCATATTTACTACATTGAGTGCAGCACTTTAACAGCATCATTTTAAGGATTTGAAATAGATCAAGTGGAACTCCAACACCTCCACTAGCTTTGTTTGTAGTGATGGACCTTTTCTAGCCCTGTGGCCATGGTTGAGATTTCCATATTTGCTACATTGAGTGCAGCACTTTAACAGCATCATTTTTAAGGATTTGAAATAGATCAAGTGGAATTCCAACACCTCCGCTAGCTTTGTTTGTAGTGATGCTTCCTAAGGCCCACTTGACTTCACATTCCAGGATGTCTGGCTCTAGGTGAGTGATCACACCTTCATGGTTCTCTGGGTCATGAAGATCTTTTTTATACAGATTTCAGTGTATTCTTGCCACCTCTTCTTAATATCTTCTGCTTCTGTTTGTCCATATCATTTCTGGCCTTTATTTTGTGCTTATCTTTGCATGAAATGTTCCCTTGGTATCTATAATTTTCTTGAAGAGATCTCTAGTCTTTCCCATTCTATTGTTTTCCTCTATTTCTTTGCATTGATCATTGAGGAAGGCTTTCTTATATCTCCTTGCTATTCTGTGGAACTCTGCATTCAAATGTGTATAGCTTTCCTTTTCTCCTTTGTCTTTTGCTTCTCTTCTTTTCTCGGCTATTTGTAAGGTCTCGTCAGACAACCATTTTGCCTTTTTTCATTTCTTTTTCTTGGGAAGCCCCTAGTGGAATGCAATCTAGGTTAAATCATAATAAATAATAACAATCTATTCAGAGCTGTTAATCTCCTGCACTAACATGTGTCAAGCAAAATGATTACATGTTTTATTACCTGGACTAGTACAAGTGTGACCTTTATGAAGTATTACACATTATATCATAAATATTGGAAACTGAATGGCTGTTATAAGTCTTATCATCTTGGCAGCATAGGGAAGTTTGTTATGTGCTCACTTACCCAGCAGGGGCTCTGAAGGGAGCTCTCACACAATTCGCTCATCATTTTCAGGCTCCCAGGGACTCAAAATTTAAACTTCTGCTTTAGCCTTTTTTTGAAGCTGATAAAGCAAGAAAGATTGGTCTTTTTTTGGAGAGAACGTCATCCCCCTTGTAGAACCGGGGACAAGGCTGTCAAAATATCAAGGGCTCCTTGCTGACAGTCTGTCTAGCTCTACAAACCAGGGAAGTTAAAATCGGAGTCTCATATGTATCCGCAGAGTCAATCAGCCTTTTTGGAAGCTCCAGCATCTTGCCAGGTGGCTGTCTAAAGTCTCAGACCTCACCAGCAGAGGGAGTGCATGGGAGTAAGGGATCTGCAGAAGGCTGCAAAGACATAATTATTATCAGTGCCTCCTTTTAATTTCTAAGGTTTCCTAGTTTGGAAAATGAATTATCTCGTTCCCTTATAAATAGAAGAAAGAAAGCTGTTGACCTCACTCCATGTGACCAAGCCTCAGTATGTTGGCAAAACAGGTATTCAGGTGCAAGAGCATACCAAAAGGGTCCTGCTTCCTCTGTAAAATTTGCTGAGTGACACCTGCTTTTGCACGTCCATCTGGATGGTGTAACTTTCTCATGTGTGTAGAAAGATGGTAATCAGTTTCACAAGCACTGTCTAGAAACATGAAGACCAGTCATATTGTGGATTCTTGACAGACTGCCGTTCACCCGAGAATGTAGTCTCCTTGAGGACAGGGCACTGTATTGTGAATACCTAGAGTAGCCCATGGAATAGGGCAAGTGCTCAATAAAAACTTCCTGAATAAATGATTCCTGAAATCAATGCTACCCTTCAGGACTCTCTAGTGGACCATGTTACATATGAATACAATATCAAAAGAAACCACATTTCTTTTACCTAATTATTACTCCTTAATTGAAATGCCACATCGACTGTGTTCAAGAAATCAAGTATCTTTTTTTCTAGTCCTCTTTTTCGCTCTTTCTGGTAAGTCTTTGTCTATAAATAATGAGATTTTGAAAGAACCAATTGATTGCAGCAACACCATTTTTCATCACAAACAGAGATTGCCTAGAATTAAATATGAAGACTTGTCCCTTCCCTTTCCCTGCATTGAGTCACTTGTTAGAACTAACACCAGTGATCTTTTTCCAGATGTTGAGGGAGAACTCTGGTAACAAATTAAGAAACCTGTTAGTGATCTCTTTCATTTTTATTTACTAAGATTTCGGTTTACTATCTCTGCAAAGTGCAGTGCTATAACCTAAATGTAAGTGTGTTTCTTTAGAAAAGAGTGGAAATTCAAATCAGAATGTTAGCTAGATGTTGATGTCTTTTTTTCCTTTTCAGAAGTTTATATACCATTTACTTTCCCATCATGTTCATCTCATGTAAATCTTCTAAGGGTGGTACATATCAAAAAAAGTAATTTTTCATTTAGAATATCTTTCCAGAATTAAAAATGTCTGGAGAATCATTGAAAGATCTAGTATAGGTCTTATCTATGCAAGACAATGATAATCACCCAAACTACACATCAAGGTCAAAGTCAGTGGGGTCTGTCTTTGAAGTACATCCTCCTCTATAATTCTCACTCAGAAACATGGGTCATCTTCTTTATAAAGGTCTGGTCGCAAAGACTGAGGGGCAGCCCAGCAGAAGAATGTGAATAACTATATCAGTCTGGAATTTTTCTATTCCATGGGACAGAAACCCAGCTGGAGCTTAGGAAATGAGATAAACAAATGAATCCTCAGAATCTGAGGAAGAGCTGAACACACCAACTCCTGCAAAGGCAGAGATGCATGAAGCCACAGGAACTTTTGGGACCAGGAATCCCAATGGAAGCCTCAGGACACACTCCATTTCTAACCCCAGTTTTCTGCTTATTGGCTTCATTCTTCTTTCTCACTATCAGGGATTTTTCTCCATGTGGAGAGGAAATGTGACATCTTTGTCAGGAAATGGGTTACAATGACTTGATCCAGGAAATTCACACACACACACACCCTGATTGAGTATCTCAATGAATGTTATCTATAAGGATGGCAAACTAGGGTGTAGTTCTCCATATAGATAACTTTATATAGATAAACAAAGATGTAGTTGGTAAAGAAGTTGCAGTCACTCATATTAGTTACGGAGGGATGTTTGGCATTTTGTATGGGTTTTTTTCATCCCATTTATGATGGTCTTAGAGTGACTTTTTCTGATATTGATATTCTCTGACATGGTTTATGTCCAACAAGAGAGCAACATGGCCTTGCTGTGAGAGTCAGACTAGCTTATAAGCAAGGCCCTGTTGTGGAGTGTTTTTGGATCTCAGAGGCTACGTTTTTTTCTTTCTCAAGACTTGTAAACTAGATATCAGTGGAGATGTTGAGAGTCACTGATGGTTGGGAAATAGCCAAATTGCAGAGGACAGGGTTTTTGCATAACCAGTGAGTAAACAGACATATGCAAATTTAGAAAAAAGGACCTTGAAGGAAAAGGTGAAAAAAAATAATGGCTTGACAATATCTGTAGGCAGATGGATAGGAGCCAGTGAAATAGGATTTAATATGTGCAAGGTGTCTGAGGGAGTGAGGGAATGGAATAAAGAATTCACTTGTTCTGGGGTGAAGGAGAAGAATATGATGAACAGAAGCAGAAAGCTTGAGAAAAAGAAAATCTGTAAATAAATCATGTCATGAATCTCAGTCTTGATATGCAATCAGCTACAAAGAGCAACGAGAATAAGCGTGGAGTTGAAGTTGGAAGAGACCAGAAAAGCACCATGCTCGGGATACCATGAGAGATGCATCCAGCGGTCATTTAAGGCGAAGAAAGGGTTACTGAAACCAAGTGTGGGTCCCACCGAGATCAGGTCATAGGAATTGGTGGTGGGAGTGGCTGTGTCTTGACTCTAAGTGGTGATGATGTTGACATCGTGGTTCCACACTAGGTAACAATAATTATCTAGCACGGGTGGGGGAGGGTGGGGGTGACAGAAAATGTAATCTGTTTGTAGGACATATATTAAGTTAAGCCTAAAAATGCATTCCAATATAGAGTGTAGCTGCAGACAAATACTGTTTGATTCCACTTAT
Source organism: Okapia johnstoni (assembly GCA_024291935.2). Classification (NCBI taxonomy): domain Eukaryota; kingdom Metazoa; phylum Chordata; class Mammalia; order Artiodactyla; family Giraffidae; genus Okapia; species Okapia johnstoni. The sequence goes on from CM044317.1 coordinate 87,189,393, forward strand.
ACAAGGTACATAAAACAGTCTAATTCATAGAGTCAGAAAGTACATTGGTAGAAGCCAGGGACTTGGAGGTAGGGTGTGGAGATGGGGATGGGGACCTAGTGTTTAATGGGGACAGAGTTTCACTTCAGGAAAGTGAAAAATTTGGGATATGGATGGTGGTGAGAGTTGTACAACAATGTGTGTGTGCTTAGTGCTTAAATATGGTTAAAATTATACATTCTATATTATGTGACTTTTACCACAATTAAAAAAACATTTAAAAAAAGACTGATAGTATTGATATTTTAATAATTGAAATAGCTGAACAAAGTTGATTCCTTCTATTGTTTCTTCTAAAATTGTACCTGAATGACATTTGAGGAGCAAACTCTGTTCCTTCTTGGTCCTAGTGTGCTCAGAATCCTACTATGCTAAAATTACCATGTTTTGATCTACAAGATTTTCATCTGATACTACAAGTTTAATGAGATTAAGAAAATTGTAGAAATGTTTAGATATGTAAGTACCCTAATAACAAGAATTTCATGCAACCCATCATATCAGGTTTTGTGATTAAGTGTTATTATTCAGTGTCCTCAAACATGCTAGGAAAGAAGAAATAGGTTGTTGTTCTATAACTCAGTCGTGTCTGACTCTTTGTGACCCTATGTCAGCACATCAGTCTTCCCTGTCCTTCACCATCTCCCAGAGTTTGCTCAAACTCATGTTCATTGAGTTGGTGATGCCTTCCAACCACCTCATCCTCTGTCATTGCCTTCTTCTCCTGCCTTCAATCTTTCCCAACATCAGGGTCTTTGTCAATGAATTAGCTCTTCCCATCAGGTGGCCAAAGTATTGGAGCTTCAGCTTCAGCATTAGTGCTTCCATTGAATATTCAGGGTTGGTTTCCTATAGGATTGACTGGTTTAATCTCCTTGCAGTCCAAAGGACTCTCAAGAGTCTTCTCCAACACCACAGTTTGAAAACATTATTTCTTTGGCACTCAGCCTTCTCTGTGAACCAACTCTCACATCCATACATGAATATTTGAAAACCGCACCTTTCACTATACAGACATTTGTTGGCAAAGTAATATCTCTGCTTTTTAATATGTTGTCTAGGTTTGTCATAACTTTTCTTCCAAGGAGCAAGTGTCATTTAAAATCATGGCTGCAGTTACCATCAACAGTGGAACCCAAGAAAATAAAGTCTGTCACTGTTTCCATTGTTCCCCATCTATTTGCCATGAAGTGATGGGACTGGATGCCATGATCTTAGTTTTTTGAATGCTGAGTTTCTTTCTTTCAATTTCCTGCATTTAAATTTATTTTTTTATTTTAAAAATTTATTTATTTAATTGGAGGCTAATTACTTTACAGTGTTGTGGTGGCTTTTGCCATACATTGACAGGAATCAGCTACGAGTATACCTGTGTCCCCCACCCTGAGCCCCCCCACCACCACCTCCCTCCCTAACCCGTCCCTCTTCACTGTCCCAGAGCACCAGTACGGAGTGCCCTGCTTCATGCACCGAATTTGCTCTGGTCAGCTATTGTCCATATGGTAATATACATATTTCAATGCTATTCTCTCATATCGTCCCACCCTCGCCTTCTCCCACATAGTCCAAAAGTCTGTTCTTTACATCTGTGTCTCTTTTGCTGCTTTGCATATAGGATCATTGTTACCATCTTTCTAACTTCCATATATATGCATGAGTACACTGTACTGGTGTTTCTCTTTTTGAAACACTTCACTCTGTATGATGGGCTCCAGTTTCATCCACCTCATTAGAACTGATTCAAATGGGTTCTTTTTTATAGCTGAGTAATATTCCATTGTGTATATGTACCACAGCTTCCTTATCCATTCATCTGTCAACGGACATCTAGGTTGCTTCCATGTCCTAGATACTGTAAAGAATGCTGCAATGGACATTGGGGTACACGTGTCTCTTTCAGTTTGGGTTTCCTCAGTGTGTATGCTCAGCAGTGGGATTGCTGGGTCATACAGCAGTTCTATTTCCAGTTTTTAAAGGAATCTCCACACTGTTCTCCATAGTGACTGTACTAGTTTGCATTCCCACCAACAGTGTAGAAGGGTTCGCTTTTCTCCACACCCTCTCCAGTATTTATTGTTTGTAGACTTTTTGATGGCAGCCATTCTGACCAGCGTGAGATGGTACCTCATTGAGGTTTTGATTTGCATTTCTCTAGTAATGATTGATGTTGAGCATCTTTTCATGTCTTTGTTAGCCATCTGTATGTCTTCTTTGGAGAAATATCTGTTTAGTTCTTTGGCCCAGTTTTTGACTGGGTCGTTTATTTCTCTGGTATTGAGCTGCGTGAGCTGCTTATATCTTTTGGAAATTAATTCTTTGTCAGTTGTTTCATTTGCTATTATTTTCTCCCATTCTGAACGCTGCCTTTTGACCTTGCTTATAGTTTCCTTCACTGTGCAAAGGATTTTAAGTTTAATTAGGCCCTATTTCTTTATTTTCATTTTTATTTCCATTACTCCGGGAGGTGGGTCATAGAGGATCTGGCTGTGTTTTATGTCAGAGAATGTCCTGCCTATGTTTTCCTCTAAGAGTTTTATAATTTCCGGTCTTACATTTAGATCTTTAATACATTTTGAGTTTATTTTTGTGTATGGTGTTAGAAAGTGTTCTAGTTTCTTTCTTTTACAAGTGATTGACCAGTTTTCCAGTACCACTTGTTAAAGAGATTATCTTTTCTCTCCTGTGTATTTTTGCCTCCTTTGTCAAAGATAAGATGTTCATATGTGGATTTAACTCTGGGCTTTCAATTTTGTTCCATTGATTTATATTTCTGTCTTTGTGCCAATACTATACTGTCTTGATGACTGTAACCTCATAGTATAATCTGAAGTCAGGCAGGTTGATTCCTGCAGTTCCATTCTTCTTTCTCAAGATTGCTTTGGCTATTTGAGGTTTTTTGTGTTGCCATATATATTGTGAAATTATTTGTTCTAGTTTTGTGAAAAATACTGTTGGTAGCTTGATACAGATTGTGTTGAAACTATAGATTGCTTTGGGTAATATATGCATTTTCACTATATTGATTCTTTCAATCCATGAATATGGTGTATTTCTCCATCAATTTTCATCACCTTTGATTTCTTTCATCAGTGTTTTATAGTTTTCTCTATATAGGTCTTTTGTTTCTTTAGGTAAGTTTCTTTCTAAGTATTTTATTCTTTTCATTGCAATGGTGAATGGAGTCATTTCCTTAATTTCTCTTTCTGTTTTCTCATTGCTAGTGTGTAGGAATGCAAGTGATTTCTGTGTATTAATTTTATAGTCTGCAACTTTAATATATTCATTGATTAGCTCTAGTAATTTTCTGGTGGTGTTTTTAGGGTTTTCTATGCAGAGGTTCATGTCATCTGCAAACAGTGAGAGTTTTACTTCTTTTCCAATCTCAATTCCTTTTATTTCTTTTTCTTCTCTGCTTGCTATGACTATGACTTCCAAAACTATGTTGAATAGTAGTGGAGAGAATGGACACACTTGTCTTGTTCCTGATTTTAGAGGAAATGGTTTCAATTTTTTGCCATTGAGGATAATATTTGCCGTGGGTTTGTTGTATATGGCTTTTATTATGTTGAGTTATGTTCATTCTATGCCTGCTTTGTGAAGAATTTTTATCATAAATGGGTGTTGAATTTTGTCATGGCCTTTCTCTGCATCTTTGAGATAATCATATGGTTTTTATCTTTCAATTTGTTAATGTGGCATATCACATTGATTGATTTGTGAATACTGAAGAATCCTTGCATCCCTGGGATAAAACTCACCTTGGTCATGATCTTTTTAATATGTTGTTGGATTCTGTTTCCTAGAATTTTGTTGAGGATTTTTGCATCTATGTTCATCAGTGAAATTAGCCTGCAGGTGACATCTTTGTCTGATTTTGCTATTAGGGCGTGGGTGGCCTCATAGAATGAGTTCAGGAGTTTACCTTCCTCTGCAATTTTCTGGAAGAGTTTGAGTAGAAGAGGTGTTAGCTCTTCTCTAAATTTTTGGTAGAATTCACCTGTGAAGCCATCTGGTCCTGGGCTTTTGTTTGTTGGAAGATTTTTTATTACACCTTCAATTTCTGTGCTTGTGATGCATCTGTTAAGATTTTCTATTTCTTCCTGGTTCAGTTCTGGAAGGTTATATTTTTCTAAGACTTTGTCCATTTCTTACAAGTTGTCTATTTTATTGGCATATAATTGCCTATAGCAGTCTCTTATGATCTTTTGTATTTCTGTGTTGTTTGTTATTTCTCCATTTTAGTTTCTGATTTCATTGATTGGATTCTTCTACCTTTTTTTCTTGATGAGTCTGGCTAATGGTTTGTATATTTTATTTAACCTCTCAAAGAACCAGCTTTTAGTTTTGTTGATTTTTGCCATAGTCTCCTTTGTTTCTTTTTTGTTTATTTCTGCTCTGATTTTTAGGATTTCTTTCCATCTACTACCTTTGGGGTTCTTCTGTTCTTCTTTTTCTAGTTGCTTTAGCTGTAAGGTTGGGCTGTTTATTTGCTGTTTCTCTTGATTCTTGAGGTAGGCATGTATTGCTATGAACCTCCCTCTCAGCGCTGTTTTTACCGAATCCCATAGGTTTGGGTTGTCGTGTTTTCGTTTTCATTTGTTTCTATGCATATTTTGATTTCCTTTTTGATTTCTCCCATGACCTGTTGGTTATTCGGAAGCGTGTTGTTTAGTCTCCATATGTTTGAATTTTTAATAGCTTTTTTTTTTTTTTCCTGTAGTTGACATCTAATCTTACCGCATTGTGATCGGAAAAGATGCTTGAAACTATATCAATTTTTTAAAATTTACCAAGGCTAGATTTATGGCCCAGGATGTGATCTATCCTGGAGAATGTTCTGTGTGCTCTTGAGAAAAAGGTGAATTACATTGTTTTGGAGTGAAATGCCCTATAGACATCAATTGGTTTTAACTGGCCCATTGTATCATTTAGAGCTTGTGTTTCCTTGTTAATTTTCTGTTTGGTTGATCTATCTACAGGTGTGAGTTGGGTATTAAAGTCCCCCACTGTTATTGTGTTACTATTGATTTCCCCTTTCATACTTGTTAGCATTTGCCTTACATATTGAAGTCCTTCTATGTTGGGTGCATGTATATTTATAATTGTTATATCTTCTTGGATTGATCCTTTGATCATTATGTAGTGTCCTTCTTTGTCTATTTTCATGGCTTTTATTTCAAGGTCTATTTTATCTGATACGAGTATTGCTACTCTTGCTTTCTTTTGGTCCTCTTTGCATGAAATATCTTTTTCCAGCCCTTTACTTTCAGTCTGTATGTGTCTCTTGGTTTGAGGTGGGTCTCTTGTAGACAGCATATATAGGGGTCTTGTCTTTGTATCCATTTGGCCAGTCTTTGTCTTTTGGTTGGAGTATTTAATCCATTTACATATAAGATAATTATTGATAAATATGATCCTACTTCCATTTACCTTGCTGGTTTTGGTTCATTTTTATAAGCCTTTACTTTGTTTCCTGTCTAGAGAAAATCCTTTAGCATTTGTTGAAGAGCTGGTTTGGTGGTGCTGAATTCTCTCAGCTTTTGCTTGTCTGTAAAGCTTTTGATTTCTCCTTCATATATGAATGAGATCCTTGCTGGGTACAGTAATCTGGGCTGTAGGTGTTTCTCTTTCATCACTTTAAGTATGTCCTGCTTTTCCCTTCTGGCCTGAAGAGTTTCTAGTGAAAGACCAGCTGTTATCCTTATGGGGATCCCCTTGTGTGTTACTTATTGCTTTTCCCTTGCTGCTTTTAATATTTGCTCTTTGTGTTTGATCTTTGTTAGCTTGATTAGCATGTGTCTTGGGGTGTTTTACCCCAAGTTTATCCTGTTTTGGACTCCCTGCTTTCTTCAGTTTGGGTTGCTATTTCATTCCCCATATTAGGGAAGTTTCTGACCATTATTTCTTCAAGTATTTTCCCATGCCCTTTCTTTTTGTCTTCTTCTTTGGGGACACTTATGATGCGAATGTCGGGGTGTTTAACGTTGTCCCAGAGGTCTCTGAGGTTGCTCTCATTTCTTAAAATTCTCTTTTTTCCCCTCTCTGCTTCATTTGTTTCCACCATTCTCTCTTCCACCCCACTTATCCTCTCTTTTGCCTCAGTTGTTCTCCTGTTGGTTCCCTCCAGAGTACTTTTGATCTCAGTTATTGCATCATTCACTACTTACTGATTCTTCTTTATTTCTTCAAGGTCCTTGTTAAACATTTCTTGCATCTTCTCAGTCTTTGTCTCTAGTCTATTTATCTGTAACTCCATTTTGTTTTCAAGATTTTGGATCATCATCTTCACTATCATTATTCTGAATTCTTTTTCAGGCAGACTTCCCATCTCCTCGTCTTTGGTTTGGTTTGGTGGGGTTTTTATCATGTTCCTTTACCTGCTGAATATTTCTCTGTCTTTCCATTTTGTTTAGATTGCTGTGTTTGGGGTGTCCTTTCTGCAGGCTGGAAGTTTGTGGTTCCCCTTAATTGTGGAGTCTGCTCCCTGTGGGTGGCGTTGGACTAATGGCTTGTCAAGGTTCCCTGGTCTGTGTTCTGTTGGGTAGAGCTGTATCTCTTCTCTCTGGAGTGCAAAGAAGTGTCCAGTGGTGAGTTTGGGCATGTCTGTGGGTTTGGTATGGCTTTAGGCAGTCCATCTTTTAATGTTCAGGTTTGTGCTCCTGTTTTGCTGGAGAGTTAGTGTGGTGTGTCTTGCACTGGATCTTGTTGGCTCTTGGGTGGAGCTTGGTTTCAGTTTAGGTGTGGAGACTTTTGGGTAAACTCATGTCTATTAATGTTCCCTGGAGTCAGGAGTTCTCTGATGTTTTAGAGTTAACTCTCCTGCCTCTGGCTTTCAGTCCTTCTCTTACAGTTGCTTCAAGACTTCTCTATCCATACAGCATAGAAGATAAAACCCCTAGGTTAATGGTGAAACAACTCTCCACAGCCAGGAACACCCAGAGAGATTCACAGAGTTACATAGAGAAGAGAAGAGGGAGGAGGGAGATAGAGGTGACCTGGTGAAGTGAAGTGAAATGAAGTCACTCAGTCGTGTCCAACTTTTTGCAACCCCATGTACGGTAGCCTACCAGGCTCCTCCATCCATGGAATTTTCCAGGCAAGAATACTGGAGTGGGTTGCCATTTCCTTCTCCAGGGGATCTTCCCTACCCAGGGACTGAACCTGGGTCTCCCACATTGTAGGCGGACACTTTACCATCTGAGCCACCAGGGAAGTCTGGAGGGGAAAAGGGAGAGTCAAAGGGAAGAGAGCAATCTAGCCAGTAATCAAATCCTTAAGTGAAAATGGATACTGGAGATTAGATTCTTAGAGGTACAAAATTGATAGCAAATATCAAAAAGCAAAGATTAAAAACCTAGAATAGAGTTTAAACTCTCAAAAATACAATGTAAAAATATAAAAGATAATCACAAAAATTTTTTAAATACATATGGAATTTATTTCTTTTAAAAATACGCCTTTTTAAAAGGCTATAAAAATGAAAGTTAAAGGAGTTATAAAGAACTAAAAGGTTTTTAAAAAATTAAAAAGTGATAATAATAAAAACATATCTAGGGATTTCTCTGGAGCTGTTGTGGGCAGTGTGGGGTCAGTTTGGTGTCAGATAGGCCCTTGTCCTGGCTTGTACTTGTTCTCAAGGTCTGTAGGTGCCCATCAAACACACAGTCTCCAGTATTAAATGCAGGGTTTTAATCTGTTGCACCTGTAAGTTCTAGAGCGGTTCCCCCTTTGTTTACTTTGGCTTCCTCTGTTTGCAAGTCTCTTCAGTGTCTGATTTCTGCCCTGACGCAAGGGGGCAAAGGTGGCCACTCATTTAGATTCACTTGTTCAGTTGTGTTGTGGGGAGGGAGGGACACTGCAAACAAATAATGCTGGCGTGTGTGGGGAGCGCTTACCGTGGATGGACCGTGCCACATCCCAACGCAGCGTGTGCTTCCCAGGTCTACACTGCTCAGTCTCCAGGGTGCTCTGCAAGGGCACTGTTCCAAGGGGTCCCTGCATTCCGTGCACTCCCCAGGTCTCAGCTGCTCAGGGTCTTGGGTGCTCCGCAAGGGCACAGACCCAGATGGGCTGTGCGTTTTGTGCCTTTCCCAGGTCCAAGCAGCTCAGGCGGCTGGGTGCTTGGAGAGTGCACTGTCCCAGGTGGGCCATGTGTCTCAATCACCTCCCCAGTCCGGGCCGCTAGGTTTCCCAGGGTGTGCCCTGGGAGCACAGTCCCAGGTGTGTCTCCTCTGGGGAGCTGATCTCAGGCTGTGACACTCCTGGCAAGTGTCAGCCATCCAGGATCCCAGGAAGATGTGAGTGACACCTGGGAGCCTGCCCACGGTTTGGTGGAAGATGCGGTCTCTGAGGCTGAGATTGCAGCAGCCCCTTGCCTTCTGGCTCTGGCTGTTGCTCACCTGCCTCTCTGCCTCCGGGGAAGGAGGGCCCTGTATGGCAACCGGCTTGCTCTCCTTTGGTGTTCGCTCAATCCTTTGTTCTGTGAGCGCACCCGGGGTCACTGTGCATCATTAGAGCCTTTTACAGGAAAGGTGTTTTGTTTTTTTTTTTGGTCTCTCTGGCAATCTCACCATTTTGGTTGCTAACTCACATTAGCTCGCTCAGATGGTGCTCGGGGCCATCAGGCCAGATCCTTATCCTAAGGACCGATGGTGCAACCCGCGCCTCCCTGTGCAGCCCGCGCCTCCCTCTCCAGCCCCACTCACTGATATCTGACGTGAGCATCTGGGCCACTGCTCCTTCTCTGCTTGTATTTGCAGTTAGGCGTGTATTCTGTGGGTTTTCCTTTTTTTCCTTCCTGGCTGTGTTGCCCTCTGAGACTCCAAATTTCCCCACAGACAAGCCTGCGAGAGGGTTTCCTACTTGAGGAAACTTCTCCTCCTTCACGACTCCCTCCTCCAGGACAAGTCTCCATTCCTAAATCTTTTGTCATTGTTTTTTTCTTTTGTATTTTGTCCTACCTCCTTTTGGAGAGATTGGGCTGCCTTTCTGGGTTCCTGGTGTCCTCTGCCAGGGCTCAGAAATTGTTTTGTGAAAGTTGGTCAGTATTTGAATGATCTTTTGATGAATTTGTGGGGGAGAAACTGGTCTCCCTGTCCTATTCCTCCACCATCTTGAATGCTGAGTTTAAAACCAGCTTTTTCACTTTCCTCTTTCACCTTAACTGAGATGTTCTTTAGTTCCTCTTCACTTTCTGCCGTAAGGGTGGTGTCTTCTGCATATCTGATGATATTGATATTTCTCCTGGCAATCTTGATTCCAGCTTGTGTTTCTTCCAGCCCAGCGTTTCTCATGAGGTAGTCTGCATATAAGCTAAATAAGCAGGGTGACAATATACAGCCTTGACGTACTCCTTTCCCTATTTGGAACCAGTCTGTTGTTCTGTGTCCAGTCCTACCTGTTGCTTCTTGACCTGCATACAGGTTTCTCAGGAGGCAGGTAAGGTTGTCTGATATTCTCATTTCTTTAAGAATTTTCCACTGTTGTGATTCACCCGAGTCAAAGGCTTTATAATAGTCAATGAAACAGAAGTAGACGTTTTTCTGAAATTCTCTTGCTTTTTTTTATGATCCAAAGGATGTTGGCAATTTGATCTCTGGTTCCTCTGCCTTTTCCACTTAAAGAACCATATTGCTTAGGAACCTGGAACGTTAGGTCCATGAATTAAGGTAAATTGGAAGTGGTCAAACGGGAGATGGCAAGTGTGAGCATCAACATTTTAGGAATCAGTGAACCAAAATGGACAGGAATGAGTGAATTTAATTCAGATGACCATTATATCTACTACTGTGTACAAGAATCCATTAGAAGAAATGTAGTAACCCTCATAGTCAACAAAAGTGTCCAAAATGCAGTATTTTATTTCAGTTCCTTTCCAAGGCAAACCATTCAGTGTCACAGTAATCCAAGTCTATGCCCCAACCACTAATGCTAAAGAAGCAGAAGTTGAACAGTTCTATGAAGACCCACAAGATCTTCTAGAACTAACACTAAAAAAGGATGCCCTTTTCATTATAGGGGACTGGAATACAAAAGTAGGAAGTCAAGAGATACCTGGAGTAACAGGCAAATTTAGCTTTGGAGTACAAAATGAAGCAAGGCAAAGGCTAACAGAGTTTGGTGAAAAGAAAGCACTGGTCATAGCAAACACCCTCTTCCAACAACACAAGAGAAGACTCTACACATGGACATCACCAGATGGTCAATACAGAAATCAGACTGATTATATTCTTTGCAGCCAAAGATGGAGAAGCTCTACACGATCCGCAAAAACAAGACCAGGAGCAGACTGTGGCTCAGATCATGAACTCCTTATTGCCAAATTCAGACGTAAATTGAAGAAAGTAGGGAAAACCTATAGGCCATTATGTATCAGCTCAGTTCAGTTTCTCAGTCGTGTCTGACCCTTTGTGACCCCATGGACTGCAGCACGCCAGGCCTCCCTGTCCATCACCAACTCCCGAGAACTTGTTCAAACTCATTTCCATTGAGTTGGTGATGCCATCCAACCATCTCATCCTCTGTCGTCCCCTTCTCTTCCTGCCTTCAATATTCCCCAGCATCAGGGTCTTTTTCAAGGAGTCAGCTCTTCACTTCAGGTGGCCAAAGTATTGGAGCTTCAGCTTTAGCATCAGTCCTTCCAATGAATATTCAAGACCGATTTCCTTTAGGGTGAACTGGTTTGATCTCCTTGCAGTCCAAGAGACTCTCAGAGTCTTTTTCAACACCAAAATCAACTGATCAAAAGCATCAGTTCTTCAGCACTCTGCTTTCTTTATGGTCCAAATATCACATCCATACAGGACTACTGGAAAAACCACAGCTTTGACTAGATGGACATGTATTGGGAAAGTAATGTCTCTGCTTTTTAATATGCTGCCTAGGTTTTTTATACCTTTTCTTCCAAGGAGCAAGCTTCTTTTAATTTCATGTCTACAGTCACCATATGCAGTGACTTGGAGCCCCCAAAATAAAGTCTGTCACTATTTCCATTGCTTCCCCATCTATTTGCCATTAATTGATGTGACCAGATATCATGATCTTAGTTTTCTGAATGTTGAGTTTTAAGATGGCTTTTTCACTCTGCTCTTTTACTTTCATCAAGAGGCTTTTTAGTTCCTCTTTGCTTTCTGCCAAAAGGGTGGTGTCATCTGCATATCTGAGGTTATTGATATTTCTCCTGACAATCTTGATCCCAGCTTGTGCTTCATACCATTTAGGTATGACCTAAATCAAATCCCTTAACAATTATATAGTGGAAGTGACAAATAAATTCAAGGGTTAGGTCTGATAGGCAGAGTGCCTGAATGACTATGGGCAGAGGTATGTAACATTGTTCAGGAAGCAGTGATCAAAACTATCCCCAATAAAAAAAAATACAAAAAGGCAAAATGCTTGTCTGGGGAGGCCTTACAAATAGCTGAGGAAAGAAGAGAAAGGCAAAGGAGAAAAGGAAAGATATACCCATCTGAATACAGTGTTACAAAGAATAGCAAGGAGAGAAAAGAAAGCCTTCCTATGTGAACAAGAAATAGGTGGAGATTATAACAAGAGGACTTGACTTGAGCCCACTTAATTCCATTAAGTCAGTCTTTTTATATCCTTTATCAAATTACCACTATGTTTATGCTAACATACAAAACTGTTAGTGTTAGTGGCTCAGTCCTGTCCGACTCTTCTTGACCCCATGGACTGAAACCTGCCAGGCTTCTCCACCCATGGGATTTTCCCAGCAAGAAAGGACCTTCCCAACCCAGGGATCAAATCCATGCCTGCATTGCAGGCAGACTCTTTATGGTCTGAGCCACGAGGGAAGCCAACAAAGAAAAAGAGGTGTTAAATAAAGCAGATTTTCTGTTTTGCTAGTGGTTAGAAAAATATATCAGGTCTTAGATCACACACGCATTAAGTTGATTTGTTTTTCTTTCTTTTCCATTTATAAACTATGTTGTATGATAGATGTTGAATGGCAAATGACATTATTCAAGTCTAAAAATCTAATGCTTATTACTGAAAATTCAACCCAGGAGAGATTTTAAAACGTGCCTGTCTCCATACATTTTAAGCTTTGAGTTCTATTTTGCTTTTTAAATCTCTTAATCTGGTAAGCGAACTCTCCTGGGTAGAACTGGGGCTTTCAAAATTTGAAACAAATACTTAGACTTTGACAGAGAAGGTCTAAATTTCCTCAATAATCCAAAGAGTTTTCTTAATCCAAGATTTGAAAATCTGTACCTACCTAACATCAAAGAATAAGTTGGTCCTTGTAAATGTAACTGACATCTTCTATTTGTGTCTCATAGTAGAGTTGATTATTAAAGTAATAATAGTTAATTACTGTGCTTTATGAAAAATATTAAAAACCAGTTATAACTTCAAATTGTCCTCATCAGAAATCTAAAAAGCTCCAAATGAAGATGTAGTGGTTTTACTAGTTTCTGGATAGGCTATACGGTCTTGTTATTTAATGGATGCCAGGGAGCAACTGAGTAAGAAGGGTAGAATAACTTCTATCCCATTTTAGCCTCTAAGTAAAAATAGTCTTCCCACACTGCCAACATCTATGGCAAACTCATACATTTAAAACTGTTGTGACCTTTCCTTGAAGTTTTCTTCCTTGAAATTCTTACTTACTTTTAGTTGTGTTAATTTTAGCTGGCAAGATTAAATTCACTGGAGTCTGAAAGGGGTGATTTTTAATTAACTGCTCCAAAGAAAGGGACTGTGACTCCATGGAGGTTTCTGTGGGACCCATTTGGACATTGTCTCAGTGCACAGCAGGTGAGATGGAGGATTAATTGTCTTGCTTTCAGGGCAATGGCTTAAAAAATTGCATTAGTTGAATAGAATATTCCTTTGAAAGGCACAGATGTATGTTAAAATAAAAAACCACACACACCAGGCACTTCATTTAAGCAGAGACTTTATTCAGAAGGATTATTGCAAGAGAGAAGACTAAGAGCTACTGCGGTAGGAGGGTGTTCTCACTGTCAGATCTGATAACTTGCTCCAGGAAAGTGGATGGATGTCAAGATGGGCTGCACACATCAGCGAGAGGACAGTAGGTCAGAGGATGTATCACTGGGGGTGAGCCTACTCTTGCGGGGGACCTGATATAGGCTGTTGTTACTGTTTAGTCTCTAAGTCCTGTCCGACTCTTTGCAACTCCATGGACTGCAGCATGCCAGGCTTCCTTGTCCTTCACTATCTCCCAGCGTTTTCTCAAACTCATGTCCAGTGAGTTGGTGATGCCATCCAACCATCTCATCCTATATTGCTTCCTTCTCCTCCTGCCCACAATCTTTCCCAGCATCAGGGTCTTTTCTAATAATTTGGCTCTTCACATCAAGTGGCCAAAATATTGGAGCTTCAGCTTCAGCAACAGTCCTTCTAACCAATATTCAGGGTTGATTGCCTTTAGGATTGACTGGTTTGATCTCTTTGTGGTCCAAGGGATTCTTAAGAGTCTTCTCCAGCACCACAATGCAAAAGCATCAGTTCTTTAGTGCTCAGCCTTCTTTATCCATACATGACTACTGGAAAAACCATAGCTGTGACTGTGTGGACCTTTGTCGGCAAAGTAATGTCTCTGCTTTTTAATATGTTGTCTAGGTTTGTCATAGCTTTCCTTCCAAGGAGTGAGGTCTTTTAATTTCATGGCTGCAGTCACTGTCAGCTGATGGTGGACCAAAGTTCAAGGGCCTGGGGGAAGGAGAGAAACTTAACCAAATTTGATCAAATCAGATTCATGGGCCTTTGGCTTCAATTGATTAGTAGAGACAAAACAGGCTAGCCAATCATTTACAAGGCAGAGTGAGAATTTAGAAGGTCGTTATCTGTCTAATCATAGGTAAACAAAGACCGTATCCCTGAACTGTATGCTGAAGTCATACAGGGAAGATTGAGTCTTTTCACTAGCAGTTTCCCAAACACAAAAAGCTGGGGGTTAAGCTTTCTTGACCACAGCTGTTTCCCAGGATCTTTGGGGGAAAGTTCAACATTGTCAACAGACACATGTAATAATCAGTGGGTTTTTTTCCCCCTCTATTGTATGTAGCCAAAACAAACTTCACGGAAGCTTCTCTTACTCTGTGGTAACCAGAATCCTAAGCTGCCCCCCACCCTAAGATCCCTGCTTGTCTGTGCAAGCACTCTGTGTATCCCCTCCCCTTGTGAACGGATGAAACTTAATGTGGAAGATCTCATTCACATGATTATGCTACTTTATTTAGCAAAAAAGATTTTTACAGAGGTCGTGAAGGTCCATAATCAATTTGCCTCTTCCCTCCATCAGAAAGAATGCAAGAAATCTTCCCTTCAATCACATTTTAGCATATCAGTCAGTTCAGTCTCTCAGTCGTGTCTGACTCTTTGTGACCCCATGGACTGCAGCACGCCAGGCTTCCCTGTACCCCCACCAACTCCCAGAGCTTGCTCAAACTCGTGTCCATTGAGTCAGTGATGCCATCCAACCATCTCATCTTCTGTCATCCCCTTCTCCTCCTGCCTTCAATCTTTCTCAACATCAGGGTCTTTTCCAATGAGTCAGCTCTTCGCGTATCTCCCCACTAAGGTTCCCTTGCTCTGCAGTCTGGGCAGCTCAACATAAACACTCATCTGGTGCTGAAGGAGATTAAATTGGAACTAGAAAGTTGAAACAGGACAAACACTTTGCTTCACCCAGCAGTGAGAAATCCCACTCTGCACTGCCATTGAGTCTTTTGCATCACTGAACCTCACTTTAAAAATGAGTGAGATATGTTTCTTTTTTAAGTTCTTAAGTACCAAAAATGGGAAATAAAAGGTGTTCGCTGAGTGGGAACAGGTGGTTGATTGTGGGTCCTTCAACACCTTCTTTTCAGGCTCTGTGTCTCAGGGCAAGTTCTGAACTTCTCTGTGTCTCCTTTCTTGTCTGCAAAGTACGAACAAGGATTGATAAAATAATCTGTTTCTTTGTATAATATCTATATGGCTTAACTAGCAAGATAACTGCTTGTTGTAATTATACAAAAAAGCATTCATAAATAAGCAATAAAAGATTTTAGTTTTGTTTTGTGGTTTGTGTTCATTTTCCCCCTTGATTTGAATGCACCCTTAGTTTGACTTCCCTGGTGGCTCAGATGGTAAAGCTTCTGTCTACAGTGCGGGAGACCTGGGTTCAATCCCTGGGTGGGGAAGATCTCCTGGAGAAGGCAATGGCACCCCACTCTGGTACTCTTGCCTGGAAAATCCCATGGACGGAGGAGCCTGGTGGGCTACAGTCCATGGGGTCGCGAAGAGTCGGACACGACTGAGCAACTTCACTTTCACTTCACTTAGTTTGAACTTCCTGATGTTTTGCAATTGTTTTCTCTGTTGTTGCCATTGGTTGTTTGTATTGGTTACCTTGGGATTTTATTTTGTTTTAGTTTGTTGCTTTCATCTTGTTTTTTATTTCCAGTGGAGATGTAAAGGTAAAGATTTTAGAGAGTTAGATGTTTACTTTCATACCATTTTCACTCACAAAATGCTTTTATTCAAGAGAAAGAAGGGCACGGTGTGTTTAGAGGCAACAATGAGACAATGAAAGAATCTGTCAGGCTGTTGAGTGGACTCATAGTCTGAGGTTAAAAAATGCAACAAGTGTTACGCTAGGACAGAATGGATTTGAGTGGATTTGAATGCTTTGGCTGTTAGGGCAAAGTTGTCACAATTGTTCTTATAACTGCGATTTCGACTGACTTAAGAGCAGCAAGGCAAAAAATGAAATAAAATTTGAAGAAAATTTTTTCCTTAAAGACCAGAAAAGCATTCACCCTTAATTCAGTTTGCTGGTAATGCTTCTCTTTTTTCCCTAGGGGGGCTGTAACCTAGGAAGCCTTCTCAAGTGAATTTATGAGTTCCAATTTGGTTTTCACTGGCTACATTAGATTTGCTGCTCAATTAAAAATGTTGTCCACCCATTCCACTATCAAAATGGACACAAGAGCAACTGTATGAATGTTAAATGTTAGAAAAATGTTTGAAATTTGTATCTGGTATTAAATAAGAGCTACTTCAAGCTGGTTCGTGCTTGGACAACCAAGAGCTTCAGAAAACACTCCTACAGAAAGATAGATCTACGGTCTTAGTGTATAGGCACTGAAATCCCTTTATCATCAAAGGTTCTCAGTTAATCAGAGACATGAAACTGTAACACAAAAGGGAGTTTGGATATTAAAAACAGCCAGCATCATGTTTTCTTTGGATATCCAGATGTATGAGGGGGAAACAAAAAAACTGTCAGAGGCGCAGAAGGAGGAAGGCGCGGAGCTGTTCCTCAGGAGCTTGTCTGCTGTCACCCCTCTTGTAAAGGGCCCCTCTTTCAGGGCCCGACCTGGGGGTGCTCAGCACAGACCCTCCACTTGCCTGAGGATGAGGCTATGATTATTTGCTACATCTGTGATTACACTAATAAAAGGAGTCCAGGGTTAGCTCATAATCAGTGGGACTATTTATGAGATTTGCTGTCCAATACCATTTGTATGTGTATGTGACAGTACATATGAAGTTCTGGCTACAGAGGCTCCAATCCAGGCATTTCATCTGGGCCTTTTCTCACTACAGATGAGATACGGGTGTAGGCAGGCAGAATAATTAATTCACTGAAGATGACAAAACCCTGACCGCAACCTATGCCCAAGTTTATTGTCTATGCAGGTAACTTTAGCTATTATTATGCATTTTCAGAGCACTTTATAATTAAGCTTCAGATGAAACTCCCTATGGAAATGATTCATCTTACAGAACTAGATTTCTATTTTTTTTTCTTTTATTTTCCTCATGATAGTTCAGTTTCCTCTACCTGTATTTTATGACATTCCCCACTGCTATAAACTATGCTCCTAGTTCATTTTTCAGCCTTCCATTAATTTGACTTCTTATTCAGATTCCCTAATAAAAATGCTAATTATGATCATATCTAATAGTGACTGGGAAGGCACTCCACCAGCTCCTTCCTCCCTCCAGCTGGACCTACTCACATCCATCACAAGGGTTTGGTTTGTCAGCCAGATTGCAGTATTCCCAGCTGCCCTTTCTCCAAGCTCACTAAACCCATTTTGGGAAATAAACCCAATTCACAAGACACCCTATCAATTATTCCAGCAAGCCTCAGATGCAGAGGCACATTCTGTGTATTTTCTAATGTAATATCTTTGGGAAAGAACCAAAGCTGAAGATGAATTCGAACTTATTCTTACCTGTTCTCACAGTATTTTACTTATTGCTCCTATATATACAATTCGAGCTTCCTTAGTCACTCAGCCATGTCTGACTCTTTGTGATGCTATGGACTGTAGCCCTCCAGGCAAGAATACTGGAATGGGTTGCCATGCCCTCCTCCAGGGGATCTTACCAATCCAGGGATCGAACCCAGGTTGCTTATGTCTCATGCATTGGCAGGTAGGTTCTTCATCACTAGCACCATTTTTCTATAATTATCTCACGTAATATTAACTTCATGTGTTTACCTTTCTTTCAGTTCAGTGCAGCCAGCTCAGTCGTGTCTGACTCTTTGCAACCCCATAGATTGCAGCATGACAAGCTTCCCTGTCCATCACCAACTTCAGGAGCTTGCTCAAACTCATGTCCATCAAGTCAGTGATGCCATCCAACCATCTCATCCTTTGTCATCCCCTCTCCTCCTGCCTTCAATCTTTCCCAGCATAAGGATCTTTTCTAAAGAGTCAGTTCTTCGCATCAGCTGGCCAAAGTATTGGAGCTGCAGCTTCAGCATCAGTCCTTCCAATGAATATTCAGGACTGATTTCCTTTAGGTTTGACTGGTTTGATCTCCTTGCTGTCCAAGGGATTCTCAAGAGTCTTCTTCAACACAAAAACACATCCATATTCTTGCCTGAGAATCTTAGCAGCAGCAGCAGCAGCCGTGTGAGATGAGTGCAATTGTGTGGTAGTTTGAACATTCTTTGGCATTGCCTTTCTTTGAAATTAGAATGAAAACTTACCTTTTCCAGTCCTGTGGCCACTGCTGAGTTTTCCATATTTGCTGACATATTGAACGCAGCACTTTAACAGCATCATCTTTTAGGATTTGAAATAGCTCAGCTGAAATCCCATCACCCCCACTAGCTTTGTTCATAGTGATGCTTCCTAAGGCCCACTTAGACTTCACATTTTACAATGTCTGGCTGTGGGTGAGTGATCACACCATCATGGTTATCTGGGTCATTAAGATCTTCTTTGTATAGTTCTTCTGTTTATTCGTGCCACCTCTTGTTAATATCTTCTGCTTCTGTTTGTCCATACAATTTCTGTCCTTTATTTTGTCTGCCTTTCATGAAGCTGCAAATAACTGTATGCTTCATGGAATTCTTGCATGTTATCATCTCCAAAATTGATTCACAAAATGCATCAAAATCAGGGCCTGGTATCTTGAGTGTTTAATGTTCTTGAGTAGTCTCATTACTTTCCTGAAAGCTATTTTGACAAATTCTTTCCTATTCCAAAATAAGTTTTAAATGCTTTTGCTAATTGATTTAATGACCACAAGTCATTTTTTAAAAGTCTTCTTGTTCACTACACAATGTTTGCCCTATTTTTTAGAAATTATTCTTCTTTCAAATTTTACTTTAATTATTCAGATAGTATGTTAGCCATTTAATTTTTTTTTAATGTTTTATTTTGGTACAATATAAAGATGCCAGAAAAAAGCATTCACTGTACTACAAAGTAAAAAACAAGAAGAAAATGTTAATGTAATGCACTTCCTTCAATACCAGGGGGCCCTGTGGGAAATTCTTGTCTTGTTGAAATAAGAGTAAAGATGGGCACAAAAAGGACAGAAATGGTATGGACCTAACAGAAGCAGAAGATACTAAGAAGAGGTGGCAAGAATACATAGAAGAACTGTACAAAAAAGATCTTCATGACCCAGATAATCATGATGGTGTGATCACTTACCTAGAGCCAGACATCCTGGAATGCGAAGTCAAGTGGGCCTTAGGAAGCATCATTACAAACGGAGGTAGTGGAGGTGATGGAATTCCAGTTGAGCTATTTCAAATCCTGAAAGATGGCACTGTGAAAGTGTTGCACTCAATATGCCAGCAAATTTGGAAAACTCAGCAGTGGCAATTTCAAAGAAGGGCAATACCAAAGAATGTTCAAACTACTGCACAATTCCACTCATTTCACACACTAGCAAAGTAATGCTCAAAATTCTCCAAGCCTGGCTTCAACAGTGAACCGTGAACTTCCAGATGTTCAATCCGAATTGAGAAAATGCAGAGGAACCAGAGATCAAATTGCAAACATCCATTGGATCACAGAATAAGCAAGAGAATTAAAAAAAAAACCAGCTACTTCTGCTTTATTGACTACATTCAAAACCTTTGACTGTGTGGATCACAACAAACTGTGGAACATTCTTAATGAGATGAGAATACCAGACCACCTTATCTGTCTCCTGAGAATTCTGTATGAATTTCAAGAAGATACAGTTAGAACTGGACAGGGAACAATGGGCTGGTTCCATATTGGGAAAGGAGTACATCAAGGCTGTATATTGTCATCTGTTTATTTAACTGATATTCAGAGTACATTATGCAAAATGCGGGGCTGGATGAAGAAGAAGTGTCATGGAGATTCTGGGAGAAATACCAATAACCTCAGATATGCAGATGACACTACCTTAGTGGCAAAAAGCACAGAAGAAATAAAGAGCCTCTTGATGAAGGTGAAAGAAGAGAGTGAAAAAACTGGCTTTAATGTCAACATTCAAAAAATGAAGATCATTGCAGCCGGTCCCATCACTTCCTGGCAAATAGATGGGAAAACAATGGAAACAGTGACAGACTTTATTTTCTTGGGCTCCAAAATCACTGCAGATGGTGACTGCAGGCATGAAATTAAAAGACACTTGTGCCTTGGAAAGAGAGGTATGACTAACCTAGACAGCATATAAAAAAGCAGAGACATTACTTTGCCAATGAAGGGCTATCTAGTCAAAGCTATGGTTTTCCCAGTAGTCATGTATGGATGTGAGATTTGGACCATAAAGGAGGCTGAGTGCAGACAAACTGATGCTTTTGAACTGTGGTGTTGACGAAAACCCCTGAGAGTCTGTTGGACAACAATGAGATCAAACCAGTCAATCATAAAGAAAATCAATCCTGAATATTTATTAGATCTGATGCTGAAGCTGAAGCTCCAATACTTTGGCCACCTGATACAATCAGCTGACTCATTGGAAAAGACCCTGATGCTGGGAAGTATTGAAGGCAGGAGGAGAAGTAGACAAAAGAGGATGAGGGGGTTGAACGGCATCACTGACTCAATGGACATGGGTTTGAGCAAGCTCCAGGAGATGGTGGACAGGGAAGCTTGGTGTGCTGTAGCCCATGGAATTGCAAAGAGTCGGACACAACTGAGTGACTGAACAACACCAGTTTACTTATGATGTTCAGAACCACTCCACATTTTTTCCAACTTTCCTCATTTCCTTCTGATTACTCAGAGACGAGCAGCTCTTTTCCCTTTCTACCATTCTGCCAAAACTTACTAAGTCACTTCAGTTGTGTCTGACTCTGTGGCCCTATGAACTGTAGCCTGCCAGGCTCCCCTGGAGTGCATTACCATGCCCTCCTCCAGGGTATCTTCCTGACTCAAGGACCGAACCTGCTTCTCTTGTGTCTCTTTCATTGGCATGCGGGTTCTTTACCACTAGCACCACATTGGAAGCCCACAGTTCTGCCAATAGGCTCACTCTAAGTGTCAGTTTTTGTTCATATCAGCTGTACTCCATGATTTCTGTTGTTTAGTCACTGAGTCAAGTCTGACTCTTTGCAACCCCATGGGCTGAAGCACACCAGGCTTCCCTGTCCATCACCATCTTCCAGAGCTTGCTCAAACTCATGTTCATCGAGTTGGTGATGCCATCCAACCATCTCATCCTCTGTCATCCGCTTCTCCTCCTGCCTTCAATCTTTCCCAGCATCAGGATCTTTTCCAATGAGACAGCTCTTCACATCAGGTTGCCAAAGTATTGGAGCGTCAGCTTCAGCAACAGTCTTTCCAATGAATATTCATAATTAATATCCTTTACGATTGACTGTTTTGATCTCCTTGCAGTCCAAGGGACTCTCAAGACTCTTCTCCAACACCACAGTTCAAACACTTCACATATGTGACAGCTCGTTCATGCAAATGAGTCTTTAGGATTGTGCTGACATCAACGTGATTTGTTATTCAACCCACAAATTCAGATTCGACAGTTGAGAAGAGTCCTGCCCGTAGAAATTCAGAAGTGGCCCTAGCTTTCCCCACAGAGCTGTGTCTCCTCTCACCTAAGTTTTGAGGATGTAATTCTGACCCAGGACTGGCCATCCTCACTTTATAAGAACTCTAGTCACCACAGTTTAGTTTAAAAGGCAGCAGACCCCAACCACACAGCTCAAATTTCTGTTACCCTGTTGTCATCACTGTGAGCAAATGAATGAAGCACTCACTTGTCTGCCAGCTGCCATCCACACATCACCTAAGTAAGAGACCACAGGCGTGCTTCATGATCATGACCAGTCATGTCGCTTCTTTCCAAGCCTGTCATTGCAGAGTCCATTCCGTTCACAGGTAGGAAAGCACATGCTTGTCTCCCATTCTAGGTTATTAGTAGAACGTTCTACTACTGAAACTTCTCCTTAGGAGAGGAGTTTGCATGTAAACGGTTCTCAAATTATGAAGATTATTGACTTTACTGCTGTTAATGAGATGAATGAGCCTATAGATGACATATTTTCAGGCTATATATGCATCAGGGTTGGAGAAGGAAATGGCAACCTGCTCCAGCATTCTTGCCTTGGAAATGCCATGGGCAGAGGAATGTGGTGGCCTAGAGTCCATAGAATCATCCAGAGTTGGACATGTCTGAGCCCACATGCATGCGTACATGCATCAGGGTAGTTGCAGTAACATCATGCCATCCCTTTTGTTCTGCAGTGGTGTCTCCAGGTGATTCCATAAGACATCCAGCTCCTTTCATGTGACTTGTTCCAAAAATGGGTCATCAAAGAGGGAACGGATCAACACAAATGGAGGAGCCACAAAGAAACCAGAAGTGCTTACATGGGGAGAGATATTTGACTGGAACTCACATGGAGTCTCACTGACTGTGGGGATGTTGGCACAGCTGCCACTGAGGAGGCTCCAGACCTGCAGCCAGAAAGCCTGGTGCAGCAGAGGCTCTTGACAGACAGGAGGAAACGGTGGTGAGGAAAAGAAGGGTGATGTCTCAGAGGAAGTGATGCTGGCATAATGTCTTACCAAAAGAATTCTTGGAGATATTTCACAACGTTGAAAGGATACAAATAGGAAGTTGATCCAGACCTAAAAAGGAATGTGATAACTGGCCAGGGCAGTTGTACAACAGCAAGTGCATCACTGTTAAAGCTACCCTTGATAAGTTTTTTTTTTAAATAAAGAAACACTTTCTAACATCTTAAATAGCAGTATATTAAGCAAATATTAGTTTTAGTCTTTAAAAATAGCTCCCTGTGCACTTAAGACCAAAGGTAACAGATTTTAATGACAATTTCTGATAGTCACAGAGCAATCATAAGTTTTCTCAGCTGTGATTAAGATTTCCATGCATGGTGTCAGCTTGCACAGCCATTTAATATTCCTGCACTGCAGTGCAAAATAAGGATGACTTGTAATAACAATTTTAAAAAAATCAACACCAATAGCTAAAAGGGGCCTGTAGTTTTCCAAACTGGGGAGACAAGAAAGAGGTTTATTCACTCATTGTACTTTAACTATATTGTTCCTATGGACTTTTATTTTAATATTTCAGTGCAAAATGCCATATTCCAAGTTTAATTCCCCACATTTTTTTCCACAAAGCTTAATCTAAATGCAGTGCAGGTTCTGATTTTCTTCCTTCCTGTACAGAACTCAAGCAGCTCACACTCCTGGTAACAAAGTTGTGTATTGTTCTCACATGAGTGCAGTTGCCTACATCACCCAGGAAACCAAAGATGTGATTCTAAAAGGAGCTCTTGACAGCTTAGGACTGAGTTCCATGGGATGCTGGCACTGAATCACGCCCAAAGAGCTCTGTGTACACAAGTTTGAGCCCCACTGTGGCTGTGGAAAGTTGGAAGAATTTTAGCTGACTTGAGCAGAAGAAACTCAGAGAGAATGGATGGAATCTTTTTCTCAAATTTTCAGATTGTCTGAATTAAACTTGCCACTCAAAGTATGAACACAGATTGTCTCTTGTTTATTCAGAGACTCATAATGGCCCAAAGAGCAAATGGTTGCCAAGGGACAGAGTAATTTGAACAGAATGAGAAGTCTTGCAATACTTTTTATCCCTGAGAATGTTATTGGAACCCCAGACACATTTTCCCCTACTGACAACATTATACGCAATAAGCACACCAGCCCACTGAAAGCTATTTAACCCAAAGTGCCCCTCAAATGTGATGCTGATTGTTATGTGGCAGTAACCTTCATTTTTCTAAAGACTACTTTACTCAATATGCTCACAGCAAGGCATATAGCCAGAACCCAAGAAGCACCTAAAAAATCTACAGAAGCCATCTTTAAATTTTATTTTGCTTAGCAAACCTGAAAAGTGAAAGTGAAGTCACTCAGTCATATAATAAGGCTCAAAATATTAAATATGGTAATCTGTGGGTGTTCAAATCACAAGAGATTTTTTTTATTGTATATCTAGCAAACTTGAGATTTATTTCTGTACTCATCTGTATGAATGTGTGTAATGTTAATTATTAACACAATATGATCATACTATGCATTTTGCTTTGAAACCTGATTTTTCTCACTTAGCACATTAGAGATATCATAGCAAGAAGCATGTATCTACGTTATAATTACTAATGGTTTTACTCATTGCATCAGTGAAGCATGACTTGGTGGCACAGAAGAACACATACGTGACCTGGAAGACAGAATAATGATGATCACCCAATCAGAACAGGAGAAAGAAAATTTTTCAAAAATGAAGGCAGTTTCAGAGACCTCTGAGACAACATTAATCATACCAGCATTTGCATTATAGGCCCCCCAAAGAATAGAAAAAGGACCAAAGAACATCTGATGAAATTATGGCTGAAACCCTCTGAACCTGAAGAAGGAAACTGATATCCAGGTACAGGAAGCACAGAGGGTTCCAAACAGGATGAACCCAAACAGATCCACACCAAGCCTTTTCATAATTAAAGTGGCAAAATTGAAAGATAAAGAGAGAATGTTAAAGGCAGAAAGAGGAAAAAAAAAAAAACAGTCAGTTACAAGAGAACCCACAACCATAAGACTAAGACTTCTCTGCAGAAATGTTGCAGGTTAGAAGGCAGCAGCGTGACACATTCATTCCTGAAAGGGAAAGCCTGCAAACTAGGATGCCCTACCCAGCATAATTACCATTTAAAATAGGAAGAGGGAGAAGGAAATTCTCAGACAAGCGGAAGCCAAAAGAATTCATACTAAACCTATCCTGAAAGAAACATTAAAGGGTCTTCTTGAGATAGAAAAAAAAAGGTTACTTCAAAAAGGAAGAAGTTACAGGAGAGGAAAAATCCACTAAGAAAGGCAAATGTATAGTAAAGGCTGTGGATCATTCATTTAAATAAGCTAGGACAAGGTTAAAAGGCAAACATTGTAAAATCAACTACAACTGTATAACTACAATACAGTGAAGGGATAAGTATGAAGATATAATATATAACATTAAGACACAAAAATATGTGAAAGGAGAGTAAAAAATTATCTGTATAATATGTTTGAAGTTAAACGACAGTTTAAAAGGAGTAGATACAGTTAGATAACATATATGAAGCCCATGTTAACCACAAATCAAAACCCTGCCAATACAAATAGATATGCAAAAACTAGAGAGAAAGAAATGCAAGCAAACCACTAGAGAAAATCATCAAACCACAAGGAAAGAAACAAAAAGAAGAAAAGAACCACAAAAACAAGTAGCAACATGGCAATAAGTATATACCTAACAATAATCACTTTAAATGTCAATGGACTAGAGTTTTTCTTTTTCTACTATAAATATGCACATTTGTATATCATTGAATATCTATCTTTACATATTTCTTTCCTTTGCATAAATTTTTAGAATTATTAATAAAGTGTTAAGTCTAAGAATGCTGTAGTTATAGTTATATTCATTCATAGCTTCACAGATGACTTCTAGAAAGGTTGTACTCTTCTGCATTTCAACACATTGTGTGTTTTCCCAGTCTCCACACTGTTGTCAGCCAATCCTGTAAACATTATAAACTTGCTGACCTGACAGTTATGTAATGGCAACTCCTGTGTTTTCAGTGGCATCTTTCACTATTGTTGAGATGTGACATTTCCCACGTGCTTCTAATCCATTTATACTTTCTTATCCACTTATACTTCTTCATTTACCAAGTTTTTCCCTGTTCTTTGCCTCCTTTTCTATTTGAAATGTGACTTTTTAATTGATACTTGTACAATATTGGGTTGGCCAAAAAGTTTGTTCAAGTTTTTCAAAAACCGGAATGAAATTTTTGGCCAGTCCAATAAAACCAGTAACATGTATATGCTACCAATACTTTTCCTTTTTTTATACTTTTTATTTTAACTTGAGGGGATATTAATTTTATAATAAAAACATTTTTATCCATGAAATCTTTCACTTTTTAAAAACTTGCTTGTATGTTTGGTGCCATGTTGAGAATAGCCTTCCCCACCTTGAGATAATATAAATGTTACCTACATTTTGTGTAATATTCCATCTTTTACTTTAAATATTTTATAATAAGATTTTATAATTTTATATAAAAATTACATGTTTTTTCCTTTACATATTTTTACCTGATATAAGGTGTCAGGTAGAAATCTAATCTTTTTTTTTTTTGCCAAACAGTAGTTCATAATCAATGTATTAATATCATACAATTAAATTTTTATTTGAGGATTGTAATTTTTTAGTTCTAGGATTTCCACTTGGTTCTTTTTCCTGAAATTTCTTAATTCCTTCTCATTACTTCCATATTTTCCATGTAGATTTTCTAACATTTTAATCATGCTAATTTTATCATCTGGGTGATCTGTTGTTCTGTTTCTATTAACCATATTTTCCTCTTGACTATGAATTACAATTTCTGTTTTATCATATGTCTGGAAATTTTTTTATTGTATGAAATCAGAAGATGTTTGCTTCTTGGCAGGAAAGCTATGACAAACCTAGGCAGTGTGCTGAAAAGCAGGGGCATTACTTTG
Organism: Okapia johnstoni; assembly: GCA_024291935.2. Taxonomy (NCBI): domain Eukaryota; kingdom Metazoa; phylum Chordata; class Mammalia; order Artiodactyla; family Giraffidae; genus Okapia; species Okapia johnstoni. The sequence goes on from CM044317.1 coordinate 87,215,693, forward strand.
CCAACAAATGTCCATCTAGTCAAAGCTGTGGTCTTCCCAGTGGTCATATACAGTTGTGAGAGCTGGACCATAAAGAAGGCAGAGCACTGAAGAATTGATGCCTTTGAACTATGGTGTTAGAGAATACTTTTGAGAGTCCCTTGAACAGCAAGGAGATCAAATCATTCAATCTTAAGGGAAATCAACCCTGAACACTCATTGGAAGGACTGATGCTGAAGTTGAAACTTCAATATTTTGTTCATCTGATGACAACAGCTGACTCATCGGGAAAGTCTCTGATGCTGGGAAAGATTGAGGGCAGAAGGAGATGAAGGTGTTAGAGGATAAGATGGCTGGATGGCATCACCTATGCAATGGACGTGAACTTGAGATGGTGAGGGACAGGGAGGCCTGGCATGCTACAATCCATGGGGTCGCAAAGAGTTGGACATGAACAACAACAACAAAGACTGGTAGATGGTAAATTGTGGAACTTTTAAACAGCAGTTATCTTGAGGGGTTTTAATTTGTTTTGTTTCTTTCTCCAGTTAAATGCAGTCAAACCTAGTATTACCTAATACATTATGCTTATTTGGGTTTATTTCTGAGCTGTTCCCTCCTACTGATTTATTTGTGCCTTGGCTTCCAGTAAAAAATTGTTATATTCCTCTGAAAAGTATCGAGGTTTTTTTTCCTGAAAATAATTAAATTGATGGCAGATCACCTTGGTCGTGTGGATGCATGGTTTCAGGCTTTGCTAAATAAAACAGGTCCATTCCAGTTCTGCCCTTATTCCTGAGACATGGGTCTCATTCCTAAACATTGCTTTCTGGACTCCGTGGAAAACCTGGGAAGTTTCCCAAACAACATTAAACTGATGGGAATCAAACTTCAGACTCTCTCTCTCTCCAGCATCAGGGTAGCTGCTAAAATTTCTGAACTGCTTGTTTTTTTCAGCCTTCCAACAGCTGTCTTTCCCTTGGGGCACGCTGGCATTTTCCAAACATGTGCAGTTTTGGAACTAAGCAAGAATTTGAGAAATTAGTCTGCAGATTTGGAGGCTCATCCCTGTGTCTCTTTCTTTACTGGATTTTCCTCCCTTCCATTACCGGTGCCACAGCTATAACAACTTGCCCAGAAGCATGGGAAATGTAGTCTTCATTTCAAGTTCCGTGCATCCAGCTAACCCATACCACCTTCAAATTTTAATTACATTTTAACATGTATTCTCTATCAAGGTAAAAAGTAAACCATATTTCTTGATAACCACATGTAAAGTGAAAGGTTAGTATATTTTTAGTATATTTTTACCTCCTTTCTTCCCATTTCCAAAATTTTGTTGAAATAATCTGTCCTTAAAATAAAAAAAAATAATTAGAAGAATACAGCATCATTTATCTATTATTCAGCAAATAAAATCATAACATGGTTATAATCAAGAGGAAATATCAAACAGAAATTTAGAAAGCTTCTCCAAAATAGTTGACCTTCAAAAATATCAAAGTCATGAAAGTAAGATAGACCAGGAATTCTTCTAGACTGAAGGAAACTAGAGAGATGTCACAACTGAATACAATCTGTGGTCCTGAATGGAACCTTTTGCTATAAGAACATTGTTAGAACAATTGCAAAACTTGAATTTGGGAGAAGGGTATTCCAGAATTCGTGATGCTATTCATGCAACTCTTTTGAGAGCTGGAAATTATTTAAAATGTTTTTAAAAAATAAATTAAATGAAAAATTCTAGATTATCATTATTTTCTTTTTGGATAGTACATGCATTCTAATTCAATACATTACATGTTTGGCTTTTTAAGCTATGTTAACAATTTTAGGCTTACATTTTTTCCATTTCTAATTTGTAATTAATGTTCCTCTATGTGCAATAACTTCAGAAAAGGTGAGCAGTTGAAATACTTTTTGAGCCATTGTTTGTCTGCTACTGCAGTGAAGAGTGGCTTTTCGGGAAGTATAACTTTTTTTGCCACAATTGCTGACATTTCTTCTTCCTCTTGTAGTGTTTAGTGTCATATAAGAGAAATATGACAAAACAGATTTTTTTGCCTTCTATAGGATTTTCTGACTGGATATTTGAAGACTTTCTCTTTTATTTTTGAAATTAAATTTACTAGTCTATGTATCAGCATTAATTTTGCTTGGTATTTTATGAACCCTTCAATATGAAGACCGTCTTTTTAAAACCTCTGTATATAATATCATATATATTTATATATATGAATGATATACATAGATTTTTATATATATATATATATCATTTGTGGCAGTGTTTTCCTGAATTTTTATATCATTAAAATCACTCCATGTTCTTATTTTGAAAAACAGATGTACCTCAGCCCAATCCCCAACATATTCAATGAGCATCTCTGAAGACAGGGCTCAGGACACAGCATTTTAAATGTGTCCAGGTGGCCATCACACTCATTTACTTTAGGGAAATGTTTTGGTATTTTTCATTATGCCTATATTTGATTTTCTGTATCTATCCTCCACATTCTTTGTACCCTAGTGCTTTATTTATTTATTTTTTTCTTTATCTTCTCTGAGACTTTCCTGAGCTGCTTTTCTAGTTCATCGATCCAGGTTTTGGTGGTATCTAATCTGCTGTTCAGTGACTGCTTTTTCAAATTCAATAATCAAAAGTCATCTGAAATATAGCTGTCCCACTTTCTAATTCTTCTGTTTGTATGAACGCAAGACCACCTTGAGTCCTGCTGAAGAGACATATTAGATTTATTTAAAACTTGGTCATTTTTATTGAAGAAGTCAGTTCTGCAGGGGCTGTTTTGTTTGACTTGATTTCTCCCTTTGAACAACTGAATCCTTTCCTATGTACCAGTATATACTGTGGTTTTATTGTGCCTAAAATCCTTGGAGTGATGGACTCATCCACTGTTAGAGATGATATGCCTATGTGTTTATTCAGACCAAAAGGGAAAGAGAAACACAGATGCTTTCTATAGCTTTTGTTTGCAAAGTATTTGTTGTAATTACTCAATGAAACAACAAACAAGAACACATCTACTTGGTTTCACTTCAAATGGATCTTCCTTTGAAAAGGATGGCTACCTTCCCAGAGAGTATAGAGATTCTTAACAAATAGTATCAAGGGAATAAATAAATGCATTCTCTTTTTTTGCAAATATTCCTTATTGGAGATGGAGGAAAACAGAGATAGTAGCAAAACTTCTCTGTGTATATCTTTTTAAAAACCTTTTTATTTTATATTGGAGTATAGCTAATTAACAATGTTGTGATGGTTTCAGGTGGACTGTGAAGGAACTCAGCCATACATATACAGGTATCCATTCTTCACTTGGATAGCAAGGAGATCAAACCAGTCAATCCTAAAGGAAATCAATCCTGAATATTCATTGGAAGGACTGTTGCTGAAGCTGAAGCTCCAGTACTTTGGCCACCTGGTGCAAAGAGCTGACTCATTGGAAAAGACCCTGATGCTGGGAAAGTTTGAGGGCAGAAGGAGAAGGAGATACCAGAGGATGAGATGGTAGATGGCATCACCGACTTAGTAGACATGAGTTAGAGCAAACTCTGGGAGATAGTGAAGGACAGAGAAGCCAGGTGTGTTGCAGTTTATGGACTTGCAAAGAGATAGACACAACTTAGTGACTGAACAACAGCATTCTCCCCCAAACTCCCCTCCCATCCAGGCTGCCAAATAATATTGAGCAGAGTTCCCTGTGTTTCTATGTATATATTTTTATATTATTTTAATTTTTGAAATATATGAAAGCATTATTCATTCAAAACCTAAATAAAAATGGTACAAAAATTTAAAGGAAGGTGGTATGCAATCACTCAATTCTAGTTTGTTTAGGTTTTTGAAAGGAAAACCAATTTGTAAATATGGGTTTCTGAAAATTCATATGGGATTTTCCTAATGTGTTAGCTCTTTATTAAAGTAATTATGCCCATTGGTATTTGCACTACTCTATTAAGAAGCCCAGTTTCAGATAAGAAACATGGTTAGACAGAGGAAAATCAGAAAATGTGATCAATAAACTTAGAGCATAACAAGTGAACCAATTTCTGGCACCATGTTTCCTAAAGAAAGACTTTTAATATATATGTTTTATTATCACACATACCAAGTCTCACACATGATGGAATTTTCAAATTGCCACATATATCCTTAAAGAAAAACCTTCATGGATGGTAGAGTGAAATACTGAGACATAAAGTCCTATCCTGGCTCCTAACTGTACACATTAAAGGAATATTGATCTTAAAACACTAGTACAGTAAATAATTGAAGCTTTAGCCTGCACTGCCTCTGGCATTGTTCGAAGTTGTGTCTTCATAACGCTCTCCGTGTGTGCAGTTAAAGAGTCAAATCCATTAGCTCTTTATAGAGATCAACTTTGTCAACTTAGACAGTTTTCTTTAAGCACAGATCTCTTTCTTAAGTCTGATTACTTGTTCTGACAGTTATGACAAAATGCATCATATTATCTGAACATCCATATATAGTAGCTATAAACACCTGCCTTCAAGATGAATGCAGGTTCAAATGTGGCACCGTTCTCTTATTGCCTCTGATTTTTCTGTTATGCACATTAGTCTGAAGTCAAGAACAGTGTATTCATTGGAGGAATGGCAGGATATGAATTCACTGCTATTAATTGCCTTACCACCAAAAACACCAACACTTTTCTCCTTTGCAAGACAAATCAAAAATAGTCTCCATTTTATAAAAGACTTCTTCAGAAGATGATATTAAAAAAAAACCTGGAATGTAGGCAATTACAATTCTGCAGAAGAAATAGTTATGGCTCCTCCTTTTGAAAATATTTGCAGATTTAATTTGAAATCACTTCAAGTGAAAATAATGGAAGTATATTGATCAATAGAAGGCACGAGCAATGTTTCACATTATTTAGCATAAAACAAAATAGTCCTTTTGGTGATGGAGTTTTCTTGAGATGATCTTTTTTGGAAAGAGCAGCAGGCTGGAGATAAAGAGGCTGAAACAAGACACCCAACAGGGTGTCTGGCCCATAGCAACATGGTACACGTTCACTGAGTCAGAATCCGAATCAGGGTCTGGATGTTAAACTCTCTAACACACAGCATTCTCAGCTACCATGGTGCATGCCTCCAAGAAAAACAAGTTATAGTGTATACAAACATTTGAGTTGTTTAGAGGCAACATATTATCACAACATTTTACTATCTGTTTTACTTAGAAATTACTGTCTTATTTTGAGATATCAGAGGCCATATTGGAACAGGCCAGTGTTCAGTTATTTGCTTAAATTTACATGCTTTTGCGGAAAAACATTAAAATAATTGATAGGATTCCACCATTATGTAGATAGACCAAAAATAAATTGAATTCTGCAGTTTTCTCTTTGTTTCGAAGGATTCTCCAGCTCTAGGTAACAAAGGGCTTCAAGGAATCAGTTTAGCCCCCCTAGCACCTAAGCAGACAGAAGTGGGATGGAAGCAAGGGTCTCTGCTGGGATCTAGCTGTCCCTGGGATGGGGTCTCTGGATCCTACACACAAAAAGCTGAGCCCATTCTCTTTATCCAATGCCACCCCACACTTTGCTTTGATTTTCATAGTTTCCCAGATCCTACCCATGGCTGCCATCCACACCTCTTCTGAGTCCCAGTTTTCCTGAATTGGGCCCTGGTGCCCGGCCCCACTTCCCGCCTAATAACCTTCTAGCAAAATTCAGGCTCTATTCTTTTACTCACCCTCCCCGCTCTCCATCCATCCATGCCCAGACAGTGGGCAAAGATATGATTCAGCCTAAACTAACCTGAGAGCGATACATCACTGCTTGTCTAACTACTCATTAATTGACCCGATAATCATCTCAAACTCACTCAAACTCAAAGGCCCTTGAGTCCTTTCACTGACAAAATGGAAACAACCAGAAGAGAGCTTCCATCCACTTTCTGCATCTGCACCTATGGGTTCTGCCTTCCTATCTAGGAATGAGCTATCCCTGCCTCCATCCAAAGCCAGGACATCCACCTGAACCCCGTCTCCTCTTTCCTTCTTGTTTTAGAAATTCTGTGTCTCCTGCATCCGTACATTTTCTCTGCTTGTCTATAAGCACTAAAATGCACTGTTATTTCTCCCATACTGAAAAATTAAGGATTTTCTTTGTCTATCTGTTGCCAGATAGCACCATATTGCTCTGCTTTCCTAGAGCAAAATTCCTTGAAAGTACTATTACACAGCCTCCAACTGCCCTCCGATTATCTCTCAGTATATTCCAATGTGTCTTTTACTCCCAAAACACTCTTATCTTGCTCACTTGTAACATCCACGTTGCCAGTTTCTCAATCCACTCCCTCCTCAGCTAGTGGGCATTTGACCTGGGTGAGTGTGCTCCCTCCTCGATACACTCGCAATTCTCCAGTGGAAGAGTCATCTGTCATCTGGGATAAGAAAACCCAGGAACCTTTCTGCATTCTTTCAAAATAAATCCAGCCTTTGGCTATTCTCCCCATCCCACTGCTGCTGCTGCTGCTAAGTCACTTCAGTTGTGTCCGACTCGGTGCGACTCCATAAATGGCAGCCCACCAGGCTCCTCTGTCCCTGGGATTCTTCAGGCAAGAGTATTGGAGTGGGTTGCCGTTTCCTTCTCCATCCCATTCCACTGCTGACATCCAACTGGAGCCATCATCACCTCCCTCTTGGATTTTTGTGATGACCTCCTATACGGGTCATACCACTCTGCCACATTACAATCTGTTTTCAACATCAGCTTAAGCAATTCCTCCAAAATGAAGTCAGATGATGTCTCTATTCAAAATCTTCTGTGGTTTCCAGTCTCACTCAATGTAAAAACAAAGGCTTTAAAGTCATTTGCAAGTATCTCCATGATGTGATTGCCAATTCTACCACCTAAGACACCCCCTCATCTGTTCTGCTCCAGCATATGAACTGCATAGTTTTTCTCAAACATATTGCCCATCAGAAATCCTCTCCCTTTGTGGTGCCCCTTACTTCTGATAGCTCACTTCTGCCTCCAGTTTTCTATGGGTTTATCTGCTTGGAGGAGCCCACAAACATGCAGAACCCCAGCTGCAAGGGAGTCTCCAAGTGTGATTCAAGCCACTAGTTTCTGTAGTGTAGCAGGGGGTGAAATGGTGCTCAGTGGGGCAATCTGGTTAATATGCCACAGGAATCGAAAGTTGACTAGAGGTTAGTGGAGAGAAAATGTGGAAATTAGTCATAATGTAGTCTACAACAAGGCAAGAAAAGATAGAGGCTGCCTTTGGGCACAAAAATCAATAAAGTAGCATATTTACATTAAAAGCAATATTAATTACACATGATAATTTGAGTAGTATTGTACATAAATCTTACATGAATCATACAAACAGAATACTAGACATAGTAGGTCTTTTATACAAAATTTATGCTGCCTCACCATTTATAGAAGTGAAATATAAAATTTCCATTTCAAAATCTCACACAATTTTAAGATCTTTCTCTGGTGAGATCTTTTAATTAAATGTGGTTACTTCTGGGTGTGAAAAAAAGATTCCTAATGACTGACTCCATGCTACGTGCCCAGCAAGAAAGAAATTCCAAGAACTTGGTGTCTCTATTCACAAGACTATTCTTGATTCTGCTTTAAATGAAGAGATTGTGGTTGTTCAAAATAAAGCACAGTAAGAGTATATTAAATGAAAGTGGGCAATATATATTAGCCATTTCTTCATGGCAAGCTTAACAGCTCAATAATTCTAGGAGCCAACAGTAACACGAAGTCCTGACTCACTATTACTTTCTGCTATGGCTGCATTTCTTCCACACAACCACACAGGTCCTTTCAGATTCCAGTCCATCACTGATGGAACTGCCAACCCAGCTCAGAAATGCTTTACTACTGGATTCTTCCCAGGATTTTCACAGCACTTTCTTCGGAAATCGGTTTGCTGTTCTGTTCAGTATTTTCTATACATTCCAGACAAGCATCATTCGCAACGCTCTACCTCAAATTTATTTCATGCATTCTTTTCCCCAGGAACCAGCAGAAATAATTTAAGTAAAATTTCTCCATTGTTTTCTATGGGGTAGGATGGCAGCCCCTTTGGCTGTACTTTCATCCTAAAAGCTATTTTATTTTTCTAATATTTATAGTGTCTTAAACATAGTCGAATAAATACATGTTGGTGTTAATAATGGGGAAATTGAAGAAACTTGCTTTGGTGGCTTCAATGAAGAAAACAGATAAAAATGACCAATGCTTAGCTTAACAAGTAATGCTCCCAGGAGCTTTTGCTACCTTTTCACCTGTTAACTACAGCTGCTGATGAGAGTTAAAGAAAATAATTCATAAACATTTATTATGCATTCACTAAATAAGGACATTTTGGACGAGGAAATGCAGATAGTAGTGATATTTTTGTTGCACCTTAATATCTTAGTGCTAATTAGCAATGAAGGGATAGAAATAAACCCTGGTGGGGGCAGTGCTTTAGGAGATAAGAAACATTCCTGCTTTTGAAAGCTCTGAAAGGTATATATCTGGAAGAAGAGGATTCTAAACCAAAGGAACGTGGTGTCCAGAGACTTGTCTGAAAGTTAGGGTGAAAGTTGTTCAGGAGGTGATAATCAGAGAGGCCATTTTTGGCTGAAACTGTGATTGATGTATCAGTTTAGCAGATTAGAACTGGAAATTCAAGTTAAATTCTGATCTGAGTCCTGAGTATAAAGCTAAGGGATTTAGACATCATATGTAGACATTTATAAATCGAGGTCATGAACTGGTGGTCTGAGGTTTTAACAGCAGCAAATGTTTTCCGCTTGACCTCACCTGGCCGTTTCTGAGATTGTAAATCCTTCTCTGAATCCTGAAGAGCCATTTAAAGCATTATCATAAAAGAGTAACATATGGATTATTGCAGTTTCAGAAGAGGAGTCTGACTGTGGTGTTCGATAAGAACTAGAAAGTAGATAAATTGGAATGAAGAAAATTTACTATGAGGTGTCAATGGCAATTTCAGGAAGAAATGATGAGAACCTGAACCCGCATGAGAATGTTGACAGAAAGAGCAGGGGAATTCCTGATAGCAGTCAATTTAGTCACTTACAAATAGTCATGGAGCATCTAATACAAGTGGTCAAGTCTTTGCCCTAAGAGAGCGTGTAATTTACTCTGGGAGACAGACTGTAATCAAATAATAACAGAAACAATTACAAAATTGTCGATATTATAAGTGCTTCAAAGTGTAGAACATGCTTATGGTTGGGAGATTTAACCAAGTAAGATTAGTGAGGCAAATTTCAATTAACACCTGAATGTAGATCTGAAGGATCAGCTGGAATCGGATACACAGAGCTGTTAAAAGGGTAGAAGATAGAGCCAGTGAAATATCCCACGGTGGGAAAAGCGTAGCAAGCAGCAAACACCGAGGGAGGGTCAGTGTGACCCAGTGAAGACAGGGGGCACACCCTCTCACGGAGGGGCCGGATCATGCAAGTGCTCATGAGGAGACTGGACTTAGCCATAAGCAAAACTGGAGTTTTATTTGAATTTTTGGATGCTGTTGGGGGATAGCTGCATTTTAAAAGAATATGCTGGCTGTGGCAAGAGGAAATGAATTACAGGAAGGCATGCAAAAGGATTTAGACCCCCAATACTGCTGGCAACACTAAGCTTTAAACAGAGAGAGAACAAATGGGTGAAATAAGATATTTAAGCACTTCCTAGAATATATTTCACAAAACACCAATGCAAAATGTCCTAAGGGGAAACTGTCCCATGGTCCTGTAACTTTGAGAAATGCTCCATATTATATTCCCTTCTTAGAAATCTGCAGTGAATGTAGCATATTAAAGACTAGTGCTGTGAAAGAATCCAGCTAGAAAATAAAACAAGGTCTGTTTACATTCGCAAGACCCAGAATATCACAATTGTATCTAACCTTGAAACTTGTTGCACACAGAATAACCTCTTAGGAAATACAGATATGGACTGTTTTGCTATAGACACGGAACTGGATTGTACTCAACGGCTCTGACAAGTTTTTCATATTGATATTATAAAGAAATATTTTTCTACTTCTATTTTTAAGAATAATATTGGAGAAAAACGAGAATAAAATTTAGGTAACCCGGTATGTGAGACATCAAAAGAGACACAGATAAATAGAACAGTATTATGGACTCTATGGGAGAGGACGAGGGCAGGATGATATGGTAGAATGGCATGGAAGCATGTAAATTATCATATGTGGGGCGAATCGCCAGTCCAGGATCGATGCATGATACAGGGTGCTCGGTGCTGGTGCACCGGGATGATCCGGAGGGATGGGATGGGGAGGGAGGTGGAAGGGGGGTTCTGGAAGGGGAAAACATGTACACCCATGGTGGATTCATGTCAATGTATGGCAAAACAAATACAATACTGTAAAGTTAAAAAATAGAAAATAAACTAATTAATAAAAAAAAAAAACTTGACTAGGAAAAAAAGAAAAAAATTTAGTCCATTAGGCTGCTGGGCTGTGCTCAGTCGCTCAGTCTGTCCGACTCTTTGCGACCCCATAGACTATAGCTCACCAGGCTCCTCTGTCCATGGGTATTCTCCAGGCAAGAATACTGAAGTGAGTTGCCATGCACTCCTCCAGGGGATCTTCCCAACCCAGGGATCTAATCCAGGTCTCCCGCACTGCAGGCGAATTCTTTACCTTCTGAGCCACCACGGAAGCCCAAGAATACTGGAGTGGGTAATCTATCCCTTCTTCAGGGAAACTTCCCCACCCAGGAATCTAACTGGAATCTCTCGCTTTGCAGGCATATTCTTTACCAGTTAAGCTACTAAGGAAACCCCTTCCATTATGCTACTGTACTATATAAAAATAATTGTAGAAGTATAAGAAAATTGAATAATAGTGATGGGTTTAATTCTAAGGAATGATTGTGGGGGGGAAGTAATTTTGAATAACACATTTAAAAATAAATTATTACAAAAATAAATAAAAATTTAAAACTCAATTATTGCATGCTTATAAAAACAAGCAATGGAAGTTCAGGCAGCAGCGAGCCATGGCTTCTTCAATTTATACTCTGCTCAGCACCCTCCTGTGCTGAATCACACTACTGGTGACCAACACCGCACAGTGGGAGTTGCTGTAAATTTCAAGCTGAGGTTATAACAGGCACTGCAACTTCCACCTTAGGCATTTGGGTTCTAAGACGATCAGTTACTCTGGGGGGAAGCCAATGACTGTGCCATGAGGACACTCAAGCTACCCACTGCAGAGGCCTGCATGGAAGGAGCCAGCATTAAAGTGCCAGCTGAGTGAGCCCCCACCCCAGGCGTGCAGCTCCTACTGGCATCTGACTGCCACTTCCTGCGATCCTCAAGAGAGAACTTACCCTATCGAGCCCTTTTCAAATCCCTGACCTACAAAAACCATGAAAGATAAAAGATTATGTAATAGAGAAGAAGTTTTGTGTTCTAGTATGAGTTTGTCACTAAAGGGAGATTGCCTATAGCCTTAAAATGGCCCATGTCTGGGAACCCTTCCTCCTTGGTAATAAGCATGAGCTAGAATACCTTGTTAAGTTCACAGGAAACATCCTGACCAGACCCACCTGTCAATGGCTGCTGGAAGGATGCCATTAATATGTTCCTTCCAGAGGTTGACTTGAATCAGGAAATGTTTGACTTTATTCCCTCCCCTTTTAGTGTAAAAGGAGCCTGCATTCTAACTCAGGCAAGATGATTCTTTGTGACATGAGTCCACCATATTCTTGGTCTGCTGACTTTCTGAATAAAGTCTCTATTCTTTGACCCAGTAACTCATCTGTTGTTTTATTGGCCTGTTGTGTGGGGAGTCATACAAGCTTGAACTCAGTAAAAATTACTATCATTTTATGCCACTAAACTTTTGGGTGTTTTGAAAGCAGTAACAATAAACTAACATCTAAATTGTTTTAAATGATATTTTCTTGTAAATGCAAATCACAGAGCTATACTTTGCCACTTAGGTGTTAATTCTTATAGAAGCATTTTATTTGCCTTCCAACTTAGCTTATACTATGCTCTTCAGAAACAAAGATCCATAGATTCACCTGACCATCTGCAGGAAAATAATTTAAGACCTCATTATATAGCTCATAGGAACTGATAGATAACACCCAAAATGCTAATGTATAACCCTTCTTCTTTAGTGGAGGCATATTGTCACAGAAGTGGGTTTTAAGAAGACTGTCAAATCCTGAATAGGATAACCTTTTCTGATGATGAAAATGATTTAAAGGCTTTGAAAACTCTGCTAGCCATTGTGAATGGAGTGAAAATTTTCACAAGGTGAAGAGAATGAATCTCATACTTTGCAAGGTCTTTCCTTAATAACATTCACCAAACTGTTTCCAGTCCTAAATTCTATATCCCTTACTCAATTAGGGATAATAACAACAGTCTAGGGTAGAGTCTAACTCATTTCCACAATCTCGACACTTCACTTTATTAGTTTCTATTTTCTCCCTCACTTCTTACCTGATGCTTCTAACAGAGAAAAAAGGGCTTGGATATTTTCCCTTCCTCTTTTTTCCCTACTCCCAACCACTTTAGGAAGGCTTATTTGAGTGAGAACACCCAAATCAGACACTCCAGCAAAATATGAGAAAGCATATCTACTGACAATCTATAAGTAAAACCAGCCTTTGAATAATTGAGATTTGACTACTTTAAAAGTATGTGGTTTAATAAATTATGTACATTTTACAATTACATGGTGAATGTGAAAAAAAATTGGTAATGATATACTGTCTCCCCACCCCACTCCCCTAAAAGACAAACCCCAAAGGTAGAAAGCATGGTCTATTTTAAAGATAAGTATAATTACTTCTGAACCCTAACATTTTGTTGGTAGTTACATTGTGATCTCCAAGCCAGGCTTCAGCAGTACGTGAACCAAGACTTCCAGATGTTCAAGCTGGATTTAGAAAAGCCAGAGGAACCAGCGATCAAATTGCCAACATCCATTGGATGATAGAAAAAGCAAGAAAATTCCAGAAAAACATATACTTCAGCTTCATTGAGTATGATAAAGCCTTTGACTGTGTGGATCACAACAAACTGTGGAAAATTCTTAAAGAGATGGAAATACCACCACCTTACCTGACTCCTAAGAATGACCTCCTATGCAGATCAAGAACCAACAGTTAGAACTGGACATGGAACAATGGACTGGTTCAAAATTGGGAAAGGGGTATATCAAGGTTGTATATTGTCACCCTGCTTATTTAACTTATATGCAGGCATCATGTGAAATGCCAGGCTGGATGAAGCACAAGCTGGAATCACGATTGCTGGGAGAAGTATCAATAAGCTCATATATACAGATGACACCACCCTTATAGCAGAAAGTGAAGAGGAATTAAAGAACCTCTTTATGAAAGTGAAAGAGGAGAGTGAAAAGCTGGCTTAAAACTCAACATTCAAAAACCTAAGATTATAGCATCCAGTCCCATCACTTCATGGCAAATAGATGGGGAAACAATGGAAACAGTGACAAACTTTATTTTCTTGGGCTCCAAAATCACTGCAGATGATGCAATTAAAAGACTCTTGTGCCTTGGAAGAAAAGCTATGACCAATCTAGACAGCATATTAAAAAGCAGAGACATTACTTTGCTGACAAAGGTCTGTCTAATCAAAACTATGGTTTTTCCAGTAGTCATGTATGAATGTGAGAGTTGGACTATAAAGAAAGCTGAGCACTGAAGAATTGATGCTTCTGAACTGTGGTATTGGAGAAGACTCTTGAGAGTCCCTTGGACAGCAAGGAGATTAAACCAGTCAATCCTAAAGAAAATCCGTCCTGACTAGTCATTGAAAGGACTGATGCTGAAGCTGAAGCCCCATTACTTTGGCCACCTAATGCAAAGACCCGATTCATTGGAAAAGACCCTGATGCTGGGAAAGGTTGAAGGCAGGAGGAGCAGGGGATGGCAGAGGATGAGATGATTGGATGGCACCACTGACTCCATGGACATGAGTTTGAGCAAGTTCCGGGAGTTGGTGATGGAAGCCTGGCGTGCTGCAGTCCATGGGGTCACAAAGAGTTGGACATAACTGAGGGGCTGAACTGAACTGAAAAGTATGTTCAGTTTTATACATCTTAAAATCATCATAACTAAGCAACTCTGTGAAAATTTTATATTGGTCCTAAGGTTGAAGAAAACAGAGTTTCATATATTTTTAATTATAAAAAAGATATTCCACTTGGTCCTAAGTTTGAAAAAATACAAAATTTGATATAATTTTTAATTATAAAAAAGATACTGAACTTCCAGTGTCAGCTCTGACATGTGAAGAGCTTGGAAGTAGTTGCTCTGATTCTTACAATAAGAAAAAAGCCAAACAACTTGAAAATTAGCAACTTTTTCCGGACCCATCACAGGTTTGAGGTCACAGGGCAAACCACCACCTCAAGATCTGGAGAAATAAGGTGAATATAGAAAATCACAAACGAGACCAATTCACTTGGAGCAGAAGCAGCTGAAACCGTAAATTGGTAGAAGCAGTTAAACGGTAACTCTGGGGAATCGCTGGAGGCCGAGTGCGGACTAACTTGAAGAGAAGAATACCTGAGACAAGCTCACAAATTTCACTTCCAGGAACCCCGCCAGGTTCTCACAGGGGAGATTCAAGGAAAATACCCTTACGCTTCTGAGAAAGGAGAAGAAAAGTGACCATTCTGACATACATTCTGAGTTTTTCCCCGTAAACAAGGGCTGCTCCTCAAGGAAAAAGACTCTATAAGCTCCTTGTCCTACTTGGAAGAAGGGCATCGACCCAACTCCAGTCTCCTCTACCCTTCCTGTCTTATCTGAGGGGAGAAAAAAGACTTAGGGACACTTGTGAAGGTCACAGTTCAGGGACGGAAGGCCACTGAAAGACTGAGGTTTAATCACAACATTATAGACCTTCTCCCCTCCCTCAAGCCTACCACCTTAGCAGAGCTCCAGCGAATAAATAGTGGACCACAGGCAAAGGAGCTACAAGCAACAGACTCTATTTAGGAGATGTTCTTAAGGAAACAGACAAAAGAGAGAGGGGAGGGGACAAAACCAAGAACATTAGAGGAGACTGAAGACTTTGGAGCCGGCAACTCCGGCAAAAGGTAAACAAAGCCCAACATCTCACCTGCTTAACATAAAACCGCAGTAAATTACCTGATGCACTATGTTTGACTGTCAGCAAAAAATTATAAGCCATACTAAAAAACAAGAAACAGGATAAAGAGACAAAGATCAGAACCAAACTCAAATATGACAGATTTTGTAATTATCAGATAACTTATTTAATGTCAGGATAATTACTATGCTAAGGACTTACTAGGAAAAAACTACAAAATATGCAAGAACACATAGGCAAGGTAAGCAGAGAGATGGAAACGCTAAGAATTTATCAAAAGGAAATACCAAAAATCAGAAGCACTTTAACAAAAATGCAGAATGCTTTTGATGGGCTCATCAGTAGATTGAACATGGCAGGGAAAAGAATCTGTGAGCTTAAAAATTTGTCAATAGAAACTTCCAAAACAGAAATGCAAAGATAAAAAAGAATGAAAAAACAGAACAGAATATTCAAGAACTGTGGGTCAATTTAAAAATGTATAGCATACACTATTATCAGAAGGAAATATCAGAATATCAGAAGGAAGAGAAAGAAAGAAGCAGAAGAAAAGAAAGAAAGAAATGACTTGTGCTGTCACTTCAGTTGCATCTAATTCTTTGCAACTCCATGGACTTTAGCCCACCAGGCTCCTCTGCTCATGGAATTCTCCAGGCAAGCATACTGGAGTGGCTAGCCATTCCCTTTTCCAGGGAATCCTTCCCAATCAGGGATTGAACCTGTGTATCCTGCATTGCATCAGATTCTTTACTGTCTGAGCAATGAGAATTTTCCAGCATTAGTAACATCATACCATTGATGCAGGAAGCTCAGAGAACACGAAGCAAGGTAAAATAAACAAACCTAGATTTTTCATATTCAAATTGCAGGAAACCAAAGGCAAAAAGAAAGTCTTAAAACAAGTCAAAAGTCAAGATGTTGGGAGAAATACTTAATTATAGTAAAGCAATGATATGAACTATCTTGAACTTTTTGTCAGAAAATATGTATCAAGGAGAGAGTAGAATGCAGTATCTACAGTGTTGAAAGAAAGAAATAAAGCCTTTCTGAACCAAATTAAAACTGCCTATGAAAAATGTTAAAGGAAGTTCTTCCTGAAGGAAGAAAATAATATAGGTCAGGAAATATGGATCTACATAAAGAAAGGAAGAGCACAAAAGAAGGTAAAAATGTTTTAGATTTTTAATTTTTATTATTATTAATTGATCTAATCAATAACTGTTCAAAATAATAGTGTTGGGTGATGATAGTATACGAATAAGTGAAATGGGGAGCAAGGAAATCTGGGATGGGAGGGAGAAGCTGGGGATATTCCGTTGTAAGTTACCTGTGCTAACCTGAAGCGTTACAATTATATTTGAAAGTTGACTTAGATGAGTTGTATACGTATATTGAAAATTGTAAGGCAGCCACTGAAGTTTTTTTTAATGTAATTGATGTGGTAAGAGAGGAGAAAAATGGACTCATATACAAAACGCACAATCCAAACTAGATATGGCAGAAAATAAGAAATGGAATCCACTCCAGTATTCTTGCCTGGAGAATCCCATGGACAGAGGAGCATGGCAGGCTAGTCCAGGGGGTCGCAAAGTCAGACACGACTTAGTGACTAAACCACCACAAGGAAGGAAAGAAAAGTAGTATAACAAAGAGAAAACAGCTACAAGTGTGGTAAATAACAATTCTATTATATCCATAATCAAATTGTAATATAAATACAAAATGTGAGTAGTCTAAATACACCAATTAAAAGACAGAGACTGGCACAGTAGACTTTTTAAAAATGATCCAACTATCTGTTGTCTACAAGAAACACACTTATGTTAAGCAATATGTTGAAAGCAAAAATAAACTATGCTTACACTAATCAAAAGAAAGCTTGAGAAGTTATATTAATTTCAGATTAAGCCAACCTCAGAACAAAGAAAATAATCAGGGATATACAGAGACATTAACATACAGATAAGGGGGTTAGTTTGTTAGAAAACCTAATGGTCCTAAATGCAGATAAACCTAACAACAGAGCACCAAAATATATGAGAAAATGACTGATATAACTTCAAGGAAAAATACACAAATCCACTATTACAACTGGAGGTTTCAACATCCTTCTTTCAGTAATCAACAGATCAGCAGGCAAAAAATCAGTAAGGATATAGTTGAACTTAATAGCACTTTCTATCTCTAGATGTGTTCATAATTGACATTTACAGAATATTCCATCAAAAAAGAGAAGAATATACATTCTTCTCAAACTGATACGAAATATGGCTAAAGATAGGCAATGTTCTGGGCCATAACTATACCATAAGAAATTTAAAAGAATAGAAGGCATGCAAATATGTTCTAGAACCTCAATACAATTAAATTAGAAATCAATAATATAATGCTTTTTCTATGATCCAATGGATGTTGGCAATTTGATCTCTGGTTCCTCTGCCTTTTCTAAATCCAGCTTGAACATCTGGAATTTCACAGTTCACGTACTGTTGAAGCCTGGCTTGGAGAATTATGAGCACTACTTTGCTAATGTGTGAGATGAGTGCAACTGTGTGGTAGTTTGAGCATTATTTGGCATTACCCTTCTTTGGAATTGGAATGAAAACTGATGTTTTCCAGTCCTGTGGTCACTGCTGAGTTTTCCAGATTTGCTGGCATATTGAGTGCAGCACTTTAACGGCATCATCTTTTAGGATTTGAAATAGCTCAACTGGAATTCCATCACCTCCACTAGCTTTGTTTGTAATGATGCTTCCTAAAGCCCACTTTACTTCACATTCCAGGATGTCTGGCCCTAGGTGATGATCACACCATTGTGGCTACCTAGGTCATGGAGAATTTTTTGCATAGTTCCTCTATGTATTTTTGCTACCTCTTCTTTATATTTTCTGCTTCTGTTAGGTCCATGTCATTTCTGTTCTTTATTGTGCCCATCTTTGCATGAAATATTCCCTTGGTATCTTTGATTTTCTTGAAGAAATCTCTATTCTTTCCTGTTCTATTGTTTTCCTCTATTTCTTTGCATTGATCACTGAGGAAGGCTTTCTTATCTCTCCTTGCTATTCTTTGAAACTCTGTATGCAAATGGGTATATCTTTCCTTTTCTCCTTTGCCTTTCCCTTCTCTTCTTTTCTCAGCTATTTGTAAGGCCTCCTCAGACAACCATTTTGCCTTTTTGCATTTCTTCTCCATGGGGATGGTCTTGATCACTGTCTCCTGTACAATGTCATGAACTTCTGTCCATAGTTCTTCAGGCACTCTGTCTATCAGATCTAACCCCTTGAATCTATTTGTCACTTCCACTGTTTAATTGTAAGGGATTTGATTTAGGTCATATCTGAGTGGTCTAGTGGTTTTCTCTACTTTCTTCAATTTAAGTCTGAATTTGGCAGTAAGGAGTTCATGATCTGAGCCACAGTCTGCTCCTGGTCTTATTTTTGCTGACTGTATAGAGCTTCTCCATCTTTGGCTGCAAAGAATATAATCAATCTGATTTTAGTATTGACCATCTGGCAATGTCCATGTGTAGAGCCTTCTCTTGTGTTGTTGGAAAGAGAGTGTTTTCTATGACCAGTGCAAACTTGCCAGCGATATCTTGGCAAAACTCAGTTATCCTTTGCCCTGTTTCATTTTGTATTCCAAGGCCAAATTTGCCTGCTACTCCAAATATCTCTTGACTTCCTACTTTTGCATTCCAGTTCCTTATAATGAAAAGGACATCTTTTGGGGATGTTAGTTCTATAAAGTCTTATAAATCTTCATAGCAAATGAAGACCAAATATACATAGCAAATGAAGACCAAATATGGTCAAGAGACCATAGCAAAAATCAACAAAGCCAAAAGCTGGATCTTTGTGAGGATAAATAAAATTGACAAACCATTAGCCAGACTCATCAAGAAACAAAGGGAGAAGAATCAAATCAACAAAATTAGAAATGAAAATGGAGAGATCACAGCAGACAACACAGAAATACAAAGGATCATAAGAGACTACTATCAGCAACTATATGCCAATAAAATGGACAATTTGGAAGAAATGGACAAATTCTTAGAAAAGTATAACTTTCCAAAACTGAACCAGGAAGAAATAGAAAATCTTAGCAGACCCATCACAAGCACAGAAATTGAAACTGTAATCAGAAAATTTCCAGCAAACAAGAGCCCAGAACCAGATGGCTTCACAGCTGAATTCTACCAAAAATTTAGAGAAGAGCTAGCACCTATCCTACTCAAACTCTTCCAGAAAATTGCAGAGGAAGGTAAACTTCCAAACTCATTCTATGAGGCCACCATCACCCTACTTCCAAAACCAGTCAAAGATGCCACAAAAAAAGAAAACTACAGGCCAATATCACTGATGAACATAGATGCAAAAATTCTTAACAAAATTCTAGCAAACAGAATCCAACAACATATTAAAAAGATCATCCATCATGGCCAAGTGGGCTTTATCCCAGGGATGCAAGCATTCTTCAATATCCACAAATCAATCAATGCAATACACCACATTAACAAATTGAAAAATAAAAACCATATGATTATCTCAATAGATGCAGAGAAAGCCTTTGACAAAATTCAACATCCATTTATGATAAAAAAAAAAAATCCTTCGGAAAGCAGGAATAGAAGGAACATACCTCAACATAAAAAAAGCCATATATGACAAACCCACAGCAAACGTTATCCTCAATAGTGAAAAATTGAAAGCATTTCCCCTAAAGTCAGGAACAAGACATGGGTGCCCACTTTCACCACTATTATTCAACATAGTTTTGGAATTTTTGGCCGTAATAATCAGAGCAGAAAAAGAAATAAAAGGAATCCAGATTGGAAAAGAAGAAGTAAAACTCTCACTGTTTGCAGATGATACGATCTTCTACACAGAAAACCCTAAAGACTCCACCAGAAAATTACTAGAGCTAATCAATGAATATAGTAAAGTTGCAGGACATAAAATTAACACCCAGAAATCCCTTGCATATCTATACACTAAAAATGAGAAAACAGAAAGAGAAATTAAGGAAATAATTCCATTCACTATCACAACGAAAAGAATAAAATACTTAGGAATATATCTACCTAAAGAAACAAAAGACCTATATATAGAAAACATTAAAACACTGATGAAAGAAATCAAAGAGGACACAAAAAGATGGAGAAATATACCATGTTCATGGGTTAGAAGAATCAATATAGTGAAAATGAGTATACTACCCAAAGCAATCTATAGATTCAATGCAATCCCTATCAAGCTACCAATGGTATTTTTCACAGAAGTAGAACAAATAATTTCACAATTTTCATGGAAATGAAAAAAACCTCGAATAGCCAAAGCAGTCTTAAGAAAGAGGAATGGAACTGGAGGAATCACCCTGCCTGACTTCAGGCTCTACTATAAAGCCACAGTCATCAAGACAGCATGGTACTGGCACAAAGACAGAAATATAGATCAATGGAACAAAATAGAAAGCCCAGAGATAAACCCATGCACCTATGGACACCTTATCTTCGACAAAGGAGGCAAGAATATACAATGGAGAAAAGACAATCTCTTTAACAAGTGGTGCTGGGAAAACTGGTCAACCACTTGTAAAAGAATGAAACTAGAACACCTTACAACACCATACACAAAAATAAACTCAAAATGGATTACATATCTAAATGTAAGACCAGAAACTAAGAAACTCCTAGAGATAAACATAAGCAAAACACTCTCCGACATAAACCACAGCAGGATCCTCTATGACCCACCTCCCAGCATATTGGAGATAAGAGCAAAAATAAACAAATGGGACCTAATTAAACCTAAAAGCTTTTGCACAACAAAGGAAACTGTAAGCAAGGTGAAAAGACAGCCTTCAGAATAGGAGAAAATAATAGCAAACGAAGCAACTGACAAAGAATTAACCTCAAAAATATACAAGCAACTCCTGCAGCTCAATTCCAGAAAATTAAACCACCTGATCAAAAAACGGGCCAAAGAACTAAACAGACATTTCTCCAAAGAAGACATACAGATGACTAACAAACACATAAAGATGCTCAACATCACTCATTATCAGAGAAATGCAAATCAAAACCACAATGAGGTACCATTTCACACCAGTCAGAATGGCTGCTATCCAAAAGTCTACAAGCAATAAATGCTGGAAAGGGTGTAGAAAAAAGGGAACCCTCTTACACTGATGGTGGGAATGCAAACTAGTACAGCCACTATGGAGAACAGTGTGATGATTCATTAAAAAACTTGAAATAGAACTGCCATCTGACCCAGCAATCCCACTACTGGGTATACACACCAAGGAAACCAGAATTGATAGAGACACGTGTACCCCAGTATTCATTGCAGCACTGTTTATAATAGCCAGGACATGGAAGCATCCTAGATGTCCATCAGCAGACAAATGGATAAGAAAGCTGTGGTACATACACACAATGGAATATTACTCAGCCATCAAAAAGAATACATTTGAATCAGTCCTAATAAGGTGGATGAAACTGGAGCCTATTATACAGAGTGAAGTAAGCCAGAAAGAAAAACACCAATACAGTATACTAATGCATATATATGGAATTTAGAAAGATGGTATGCAAGACAGCAAATGAGACACAGATATATAGAACAGTCTTTTGGACTCTGTGGGAGAGGGTGAGGGTGGGATGATTTAGGAGAATGGCATTGAAACATGTGTATTATCATATGTGAAACGAATCGCCAGTCCAGGTTCGATGCATGAGACAGGGTGTTCGGGTCTGGTGCACTGGGATGACCCAGAGGGATGGGATGGGGAAGGAAGTGGGAGGGGGGTTCATGATGGGGAACACATATACACCCATGGTGGATTCATGTCAACGTATGGCAAAACCACTACAATATTTTAAGGTAATTATCCTCCAATTAAAATAAATAAATTTATATTAAATAAATAAATAAAAATGAAAAAAAATTTAAAAAAAAAGAAAAAAATCAGTGCTTAGAAGAAAATGTATAGCATTAAATGTAAGTATTAGAAAAGAAAGATGAATAATCTTAGGAAACTTGGATGAGAGGGAAGAATAATTTGAACCAAAAACAAACAGAAGAGAAGAAATAATTAGCAGAGAAATTTGTAAAACTGAAAGCTGAAAATCATTTTAAAAATCAACAAAATCAAAAGCTGGTTCTTTGAAATGCTCAATAAAATTCATAAATCTCTAGCCAGACTAGTCAAGAAAATAAAAGAGAAAAGTTGTAAATTACTAATAATATAAATATAAAAGGTTTATCACTTCTGAGCCCATGGACATTAAAGGGAAGTAAAATATTATAAACAGCATCATAACCCTGAATTTGATAACTCACATTAAATAGACCAATTCTTTGAAAGATAAAAATTACCAGAAAACACATAAGGAAAAAGAGAAAAGCTTCAATAGTTTCATATCTATTTAAGACGTTGAATCAAATGCCAGGACCAGATGGTTTCACTGATACCTTTTATAAACATTTAAGGAAGAAATGTCTTTCAGGCTCTTCTAGAAAATAGAAGCATAAGAAATTCTTCCAACTATTCTGTAAGAGTAGCATTACTCTAATACAAAATGAAAAAGAAAGAAAAAAGAAAACTGAAACCTATAACTTGAATGAAGAAGTGAAGTTGCTCAGTAGTATGTGACTCTTTGCAACCCATGGACTGTAGCTTACCAGGCTCCTCCGTCCATGGAATTTTCCAGGCAAGAGCACTGGTATGGCTCGCCATTTCCTTCTCCTGGGGAACTTCTTGACCCAGGGATCAAACCCAGGTCTCCCACATGACAGGCAGATGCTTTACCAACTGAGCCACCTTATGCAAAAATCCTCAACAAAATATTAGCAAATAATATCCAATAATGTATGTAAAAATTATGCAACAAAGACCAAGTGAGATTTATTCCAGTCAGACATGAGTATTTCAACATTCAAACATCAATCAATGTAATTTAACATATTACCAGGATAAAGTAGAAAACACATAAGATAATATTAACAGATGCAAAAATGTATTTGACAAAATATCACATCTGGTCACAATAAAAACTCTCAGCAAGCTAAGAATAGAGGGGAATTTCTTCAACCCAAACTAAAGACACCTACAAAAAACCCCTACAGATAACATCATGCTTACAGTGAGAAATTGGATGCTATCTCCTTAAAATGGAGAGAAGGAATGGTTGCTGTCTCTCATCATTTCTATTCAAACTGTGCTGAAATTTGTAGCCATTGCAATAAGACAAGAAAAGGAAATGCAATGTATACTGATCAGGACCACAGAAAAACACTGCCTTTTTTTTTTTTTCAAATGACATGATTGTCTATGTAGAAAATCCCCAAGAATTGACAACAAAACACTTTTAATTAATGTATGTAATTATAGAAAGGTTTTTGGGTACAAGGCCTTTCTATGAAAGTTGGTTGCTTTACTGTATATAAGAAATGAAAAATTGAAATTTAAAATAATACTACCATTCACATTAATAACCCCAAAATGAAGTACATAAGACTAAATCTAACAAAACATACAAGATTTGTATATTTGTATAAAGCTGCAAAAGTTTGATGAGAGAAAGAAAAGAAAATCTAAAAATGGGCAGGAGATCTAAATAGACATTTCTCTGAAGAAGACATACAGATGGTTAATCAACACATGAAAATATGCTCAACATCACTCATTACTAGATAAATACAAATCAAAACTACAATGAAGTATCACCTCACACTGGTCAGAATGGCCATCACTAAAGAATCTACAAGCAATAAATGCTGAAGACGGTGTGGAGAAAAGGGAACTCTCTTGAATTGTTGGTGGGAATGTAAATTGATACACTGGAGAACAGTGTAGAGATTCCTTACAAAACTAGGAATAGAACTACCATATGACCCAACAATCTAACTACTGGGCATATACCCTGAGAAAACCATAATTGAAAAAGAAACATGTACCCCAATGTTCATTGCAGCATTATTTATAATAGCTAGGGCATGGAAGCAACATAGATGTCTATGAACAGTTGAATGGATAAAGAAGCTGTGGTATATATACAATGGAATATTACTCAGCCATAGAAAAGAAGGCATTTGAGTCAGTCCTAATGGGGTGGATGAACCTAGAGCCTATTACACAGAGTGAAGTAAGTCAGAAAGGAGAAAAAAAATAGCATATATGAACACATATATGGAATCTAGAAAGATGGTACTGCAAACAGGTTTATTTGCAGAACAGAATTGTGGACACAGTGGAGGAAGGAGAGGGTGGGATGAACTGAGAGAGTAGCATGGAAATGTACATTACATTATGTAAAATAGATAGCCAGTGGGAATTTGCTATATGACATAGGGAGATCAACTCAGTGATCTGTGACAACCTAGATGGGTGGGATTGGGTGGGAGACGGGAGGGAGGTTCAAGAATTATTGTTGATGTTCTGTCACTAAGTCCTGCCTGACTCTTGGCAACCCCATGGTCAGCAGTGTGCCAGGCTTTCCTGTCCCTCACTATCTCCAGGAGTTTGTTCAAATCCATGTTCATTGAGTCAGTGATGCTATCCAACCATCTCACCCTCTGTAGCCTGATTATTCTTCCCTAGCATCAGGGTCTTTTCCAATGAGTTGTCTCATCACATCAGGTGGCCAAAATATTGAAACTTCACCTTCAGCATCAGTCCTTCCAATGAATAGTCAGTGATTTCCCTTTGGTGCTCAGGATTCTTTATGGTCCAACTTTCACATCCCTACGTGACTACTGAAAAAACCATAGCTTTGACTATATGGACCTCTGTTGACAAAATGATGTCTCTGCTTTTTAATATGTTCTCTAGGTTTGTCACAGATTTTCTTCCAAGGAACACGTATCTTTTAATTTCATGATCACAGTCACCATCTACAGTGATTTTGGAGCCCAAGAAAATAAAATCTGTCACTGTTTCCACTTTTTACCCTTCTCTTTGCTATGAAGTGATGGCACCAGATGCCATGAACTTAGGTTTTTGAATGTCTAGTTTTAAGCCAGCTTTTTCGCTCTCCTCTTTCATCCTTATCAAGAGGTTCATTATTCTAATGAACCTCCTCTTCACTTCCTGCCATTAAAGTGGTATTATTTGTATATCTGAGATTGTTGATATTTCTCCCAGCTTGTGATTCCAGCTTGTGATTCATCCAGCCCAGTATTTTGCGTGATATACTCTGCATATAAGTTAAATAAGCAGGGTGAAAAATATACAGCCTTGATGTACTCCTTTCCCATTTTGGAACCAGTCTGTTGCTCCATGTCTGGTTCTAACTGTTCCTTCTTGACCTGGATACAAGTTTCTCGGGGGACAGGTAAGATTGTCTGGTATCCCATCTCTTTCAGAAATGTCCACAATTTGTTGTGTCCACACAGCCAAAGAGGGATGGAATATATATATATATATCTGGCAGATTCATGTTGATGTATGGCAGAAGCCAAATGATATTGGAAAGCAATTATCCTCCAATTAAAAATAAGTAAACTATTAAAAAAAGAAAATGGGAAAAGATTCCTGGACTTTTTACAAAAGTGAATATCCAAAAAGCCAGTGAATATATGAAAAGATGTTCAATTTCATCAGTCATGACAGAAATGAAATCTTCAGGTGTGTGGAGATTTCACCACACACCTACCATGAAACAAACAAGCAAATAAACAAGTAAAGGATAATGCAGTGTAACTGTTGGTGGGAATGTAGAGCAATCAGAATGTTCACACAGTACTGTTGGGGAGTAAATCAGTACAACCACTTTTAAATCTCATTGACTTCTCTATTAAAGCTGCCCATGCTGAGAGGAGGGAGTTAAAGCAACTGGGTTTCAACCCATTCACTGCCCTTGCCAAGGAGAACTCTTGGGAGAAAGGCTCTTGAGGTCATCCAGTCTAATCTCCTTTATAATAAGACCTCCAGATAAATAAGCTAATGATATTTGGGAGAAGTGATCTTAAATCTGATATGCCCTTGGTAGGATACCCTAGTTAATGGTTACCTATAGAAAAAGAGCCCAAGATACATGAGCAATGGCCCTCTGGAGAATCTCACCTAAGCAACATAGCTCTGTGGCTTCACAATTTAAATGCTCCTGACATTTGAGGTGACCATGCAAATGTAATGGAGTTTTCATCTATTATGCTGGGCCAGCGGGATGTGTTGGGCAAGGGAAGACAGGACCTAAGAAGCAATCCTTGATGCCCTGACCTCTCTCTGCTCTTTCTGAAATTGGTCAGTCACCTTCCAATTAAAATTATTTAGTAAAGTTTGCTTAGGGATAAAATCTCTCATTTACGTGACTCTCACTTGATAGTTCCTTCCTGTGTGCTAGCTTATACAATCAGACACAATAATTCCACTCACAGGTAAATGCCAAACAGAAATCATTCAGACATTCAGCTAAGGCCCAGGAGTTTACATTCATAGCATCACTATTCTTAATCCAAAATGTCTGTAAAATATCCAAATGCCTATAAAGAAGAATGAACAAAATATGATATGTTGACAGAATGAAATGCTATTCAGCAACTAATAACTTTACATAAATTATTATGAGTGAATCTCAGAAAGGTGATGTCCACTGAATTAAACTAGACTCAAAGAGTTCTGTGTGTTTCTAAAAGCACAACAAACAAAATTTATGTAAGATGTTAAAGGTCAGGTCCTGTTACCTTCTTGGTGGCCAGCAGAACTGAAGAGCACAAGGGGACTTCAGGTAATGTTTTATTTCTTGATCAAGGTGCTTGTATGCTCAGTTTGCTAAGAATTTATTGTGCTGTATGCTTATGACTTGTGAACTACAGGAAGAAAGGATCTATTGGTGCCAGTAACACCCATGAATGGGTTAAGGGTTAAGAGATGGTTAGGAAAAATTCAGGAAGTTTTACTGGATATTGGCCATAGAATTCTCCCACTGTTGCCTTTTACAGAAGCTTCTGAAGAGATTTACATAACTTTCACTTGTTTACAAAGTCAAATCATTTACCTATTTAAAGTGACAAAATGTGGAGGTAATGAGATGGGAATAACATACTAGAATTAAAATTGAAAATATATATTTATATATATTTTATATAAATATATGTATATATTTATTTATATAAATATATATTTTATATAAATAAATATTTATTTTATAGTATAAAATATATATATTACATATAAATATATTTTACATAAATATATAATATATATAATACATATAAATATATATTATAAAATATATATATATTACATATATTTATATACATAATATTTAAAATAAACATTTATATTTATTTGTATTTGTATTTATATTTATATATATGATATATATGATATATGTTATTATATAATATATAAATATAATATATATAGTTATAAATATAGTTATATATATATATTTATATATATATAAATATATAACTATATTTATAACTATATATAACTATTATATATATATACTATTATATATATAATTATATATATAGTTATATATATTATATTATAACATATATATCATATATATCTATATATACAAATATAAATACAAATACAAATAAATATAAATATTTATTTTATATATATTATATATATAATATATATAAATACATATATTTATATATAAATATATATAATATATAATACAAAAAATAAATATATATATAAATATATATTTATATAAATAAATATATATTTATATATTATATAATATATTTTTTATATATACATATAAACATAAATACAAATATCAATATCAATATCAATAAATATTCATATGTAAATAAATTTATATAAATACATGTTTATTTTATATATTTATATATATGTTTATATATTATATAAATATATATATTTATATTTATAAATTATATTTATTTATATATATTATATATAAATAAATATAAATATAATTTATAAATATAAATATATATATTCTATATATTCTATATATTACATATTATTATATATAATATATAAAAATAATATTTTATTTATATATAATATATATTTATTTAAATGAGTATATAGTATATACATATTATATACTTATTTATATAAATATATATATATATATATTATAATATATATCAGTATAATTATATATTATATAATTATTATATATTATAATTATATATATATATATATATATACATTATATATAATTTATATATTATGTATATAATATAAATAATAAATATATTATATTTATCATATAATCTATATAATATATATTATTTATGTTATATAAATATAATATATATAATAATATAAATATTATATAGCTTTAATAATTATATAATTATATAAATATAAATATATATCATATATATAATATACATATAATATACATAATATGTAATATATATTATTATATAATAATAATATATCAGTTCAGTTCAGTTCAGTTCAGTTCAGTCGCTCAGTCGTGTCCGACTCTTTGCGACCCCATGAATCGCAGCATGACAGGCCTCTCTGCCCATCACTAACTCTCGGAGTCTACCCAAACCCATGTCCATCGAGTCGGTGATGCCATCCAACCATCTCATCCTCTGTCGTCCCCTTCTCCTCCCGCCTCCAATCCTACCCAGCATTAGGGTCTTTTCCAATGAGTCAACTCTTCGCATGAGGTGGCCAAAGTATTGGAGTTTCAGCTTCAACATCAGACCTTCCAATGAACACTCAGAATTGATCTCTTTTAGAATTATATAATAAGTATTATATAATAATAATAATAATGTAAAATAGTATAAATATTATACATAATATACATAGTATAAATATTATATAATAATATATATAATAATTACATAATAAATATTATTATATAGTAATATATATTTTATATAATATATATTATATATATTATAATAATATTTATATTAAAGATATTATATAATAATATATATATATATATAATAATTATATAACAATGTTTATATTATGTATATTATATATTAATATATATTATATATGTTATATAATAATATTTATATTTTATATATTATATATATTATATGTATATTTTATATATTATTATATATCTATATTATATTATATAATATATTGACTATATATTATATATATATTTTATAATATATTGAATATATGTTAATATATATTATATATATTATATAATATATATTATAATCTTTATATAAAATATATATTATATATTAATATATATTATATAATATATATTTATATAAAATATTTATAAATATATATAAATATAAATAAATGTAAATATTATATATTATATATAATTATATATTATGTAATTATATTAATTTAATAATTAAATATTATGTAATTGTATAATCATATATAAATATTTATTTATATATAATTATATATATTATTTCTATATATATATTTATATAAATATGTATTTATATAAATAAATATTTGTTTTATATATTTATATATATATTTTATATAAATATATATTTATATCTTTTCCCAAGATAGAAATGAAAAAAGCTTTTGAGATTGCAAGTCATGTAACTGTTATTCCTAAAATCCTTTGTGTTTTGCTTTTAAGAAAATATCCCAATTGATACTGTCATTTTTTATTCCATATTATTAGTGAATGTTCAACTTTTAAACTATTTTCAGTATCCCCTAAGAACCTTCAAACATTATTGTTACATTAATAATTCCAAATATATGTTCCTGCCTCCTGAAATGATGACAATGGTGGCAATGATGATGGTAATAATTGTGACAACAACAGATATACTTTAAGCCACTAACCTATAAGATACTGTGCTAAAGCCTTCTAATACAAGGGTTCTTAAGTAGTAATCCGATATAATTCAGGGATCTATAAATTTGAATGAAAAATACAAAAATATATCTTTTTTTCACTAGCCTGTAACATACACTTGGAATTTCTTTCAACAGAAATTTAGCAGTTATTTCAATAGAAATCACAAATATTTTCACCACATTTGCAACAGATACTTTGAAATATTTATGCTCATTACTACATTGAAATTATGAGTCATTAGACTTGTCATAGGGTTTCTATTTAATGTGTAAAGAACCATGAATATTACTATTGTACACAATCTTTAATACTTGCTAACTATTTCAAGATGGTTTGTTTTCTTCTAATTCTATATGTATTATTTTATGAATTGAAAAATCCTATCTTCAATTGCACCAAAGGGTTCCATGGCACCTAAAAAGGTTAAGAACACTTAAAATGTCTCACTTAATTCTTACTGCCTTATGACATTGATAATAT
Organism: Okapia johnstoni; assembly: GCA_024291935.2. Classification (NCBI taxonomy): domain Eukaryota; kingdom Metazoa; phylum Chordata; class Mammalia; order Artiodactyla; family Giraffidae; genus Okapia; species Okapia johnstoni. Next base: position 87,246,078 of record CM044317.1, read on the forward strand.
TATCATCTTCATTTCAGAAGTAAGGAAAATGAAGCATGGAAAGTTCAATAACTTTCCCAAGTTCACAAGATTAATAAATCTTAGGAGATAAAATTAGAGCCTAAATTCATTTATCTTCATTGTCCTCTTGACCACTGGTCTATGTAGCCTGTTAGAAATTTAAATCTTAGTACAGTGACTTTCAAACTGTTGTCTACAAATCCCAGGGGCAAAGGAGTAGAGACAAAATATCAGGCAGAACAATGCTTTGCTGATATCTTGAAGTTTCATTTAAATGTTTGCTTTTGAAACTTATGCTGTCTCCTATTTTAAAAAAAGCCTTAAATCATTGCCCTAAAAATAACATAAAAATAAACAAGTATTAGTCACAAGTGAAGGTTTTTAAAAATCACATACCAGACAGATATTTTTGTTATTAGCCAATTCACTCATCCAAGGCCCCAAATAAAGCATTTTACTGAGTAATTTGATCCCTCAAAATCTTAATCTGAGAACCACCTGGGTTTTTACAGTTCTGATGGAACATCTCCAGTCTTGACCTCTCAAAGTCAATGATAGAACAAGAGAAGAATCCTGTACTTCCCAAGGTTGCATCCACCCCATCCAACCCCAAGCCCAAGACCCTAAGTTTACTGCATTTTTTAAATAAAAGTTTCAGTGAGTTGGTAGACTTATTAATGCTGAAAATATCTGATAATTGACAACAGGCTAGACTTGGTTGTGGTATATATTCAATATACAGTCATTCAACCTCATTTTTATTTTCTTTCTGTTGTTAAATTAATCTGCTTGGCTTGATTACTTCCTGTGAGATTTCTGTGGGATCTATGGAATGATTTCAAGATTATAGATAAGGCGGACTAACATCATGAAGACCTATTGTACATTTGGAAATGGTACCATACTCAGCTGGTTGTTCCAGGTGGTAAAGAATCTGCCTTCCAGTGCTGGAATTGCATTTGATGTGGGTTCAACCCTTGGGTTGGGAAGATCCCCTGGAGTAGGAATTATCAGCCCACTCCAGTATTCTTGCCTGGAGAATTACTTGGAGAGAGGAGCCTGGTGGACTACAGCCCATGGCATTACAAAGAGTTGGACAGGAGTAAGCATGCATGCATGCACCATGTTCAATTATGAGGGCTTGCAATGAGGCAAGAAAAATGCTCATATGTTAAAAGCACTGAATTTTTCCTGTCAGGATATCATTCCAGTTCAGAAGGAGTATAGATGGGTAAAGACAAAAAGAGACTTATCCCTTGTGTGACAGGTAGAAATACAGGGGCTGGCTAGGTCAAACTTGAGAAAAAACAAACAAAAAAAACCAAACAATCCAGCATTATTGTTTTCACCATTAAACGTATCCAAGTGACCAACAGGGATGCCATTCAACACTATTAACTCTTTTAGCAAGTATTAAGCTGCTCTTTGAACATCATATCCCAATACCCAAGGATATATAGAAATGAATGAAAAATAACTTGGGAAACAGACACTGCTGGATGGCAGAATAAATATGAATAGATTGGAGGAAGACAGGCCATAGTTTACCCTGAAGTCTTGTGAGTGCAACAGACCATTTCTATGTCACCTCACACCAGTCAGAATGGCTATCACATACAATTCCAAAAATAAATGCTGGAGAAGGTGTGGAGAGAAGGGAACCCTCCTACATGGTTGATGGGAATGTAAATTGGTACAGCAACTATGAAGAACAGTACAGAGTTTCCTTAAAGAACTAAAAATAGAGCTATCATATGACCCTGCAATCCCACTCCTGGGCATATATCTGGAGAAAAATATGATTTAAAAAGATAAAATACAGTAAAATTGCAGGGAATAAAATTAATACACAGAAATCTCTTGCATTCCTAAACACTAACAATGAAAAAAAACAGGAAAAGAAATTAAGGAAGCAATCCCATTCACCATTGAAATGAAAAGAATAAAATACTTAGGAATAAATTTACCTAAAGAAACAAAAGACCTATATATAGAAAACTATAAAACACTGATGCAGAAATCGAAGATGACACAAATAGATGGAGAAATATGCCATGTCTGTGGATTAGAAGAATCAATATAGTGAAAATGAGTATACTACCCAAAGCAATCTATAGATTCAATTCAATCCCTATCAAGCTGCTGCTGTTGCTAAGTCGCTTCAGTCGTGTCTGACTCTGTGCGACCCCATAGATGGCAGCCCACCAGGCTCTGCCGTCCCTGGGATTCTCCAGGCAAGAACACTGGAGTGGGTTGCCATTTCCTTCTCCAATGCATGAAAGTGAAAGTGAAGTCTCTCAGTCGTGTCCGACTCTTTGCGACCCCAATGGACTGCAGCCTACCAGGCTCCTCCGTCCATGGGATTTTCCAGGCAAGAGTACTGGAGTGGGGTGCATTGCCTTCTCTGAGCTACCAACAATATTTTTCACAAAACTAGAACAAATAATTTCACAATTTGTATGGCAACACAAAAAACCTTGAATAGCCAAAGCAATCTTGAGAAAGAAAATTAGAACTGGAGGAATCAACCCACCTGACTTCAGACTATACTACAAAGCCACAGTCATCAAGACAGTATGGTACTGGCACAAAGACAGAAATATAGATCGATGGAACAAAATGGAAAGCCCAGAGATAAATCCACACACCCAGGACACCTTATCTTTAACAAAGGAGGCAAGGATATACAATGGAAAAAAGCCATCTCTTTAACAAGTGGTGCTGGGAAAACTGGTCAACCACCTGTAAAAGAATGAAATTAGAACACTTTCTAACACAATACACAAAAATAAACTCAAAATGTATTAAAGATCTAAATGTAAGACTAAAGATTCCTTTAGATTAAAGGAATTCCTTTAGATTAAAGATCTAAATATAGAACTCTTAGATGTAAACATAGGCAGGACACTCTCTGCCATAAATTACAGCAAGATCCTCTATGACCCACCTCCCAGAGTAATGGAAATAAAAACAAAAATAAATAAATGGGAACTAATTAAACTTAAAAGTTTTTTCACAACGAAGGAAACTATAAGCAAGGTGAAAAGGCACCCTTCAGAATGGGAGAAAATAATAGCAAATGAAACAACTGACAAAGAATTAGTCTCCAAAATATACAAGCAGATCATGCAGCTCAATACCAGAAAAATGAACAACCCAATCAAAAAGTGGGCCAAAGAACTAAACAAACATTTCTCCAAAGAAGACATACAAGTGGCTAATAAACACATGAAAAGATGTTCTACATCACTCATTATTAGAGAAATGCAAATCAAAGCCAAAATGAGATATCATCTTACACCAGTCACAATGGCTGCCATCAAAAAGTCTACAAACAATAAATGCTGGAGAGGGTGTGGAGAAAAGGGAACCCTCTTACACCGTTGGTGGGAATGCTGACTAGTACAGCCACTATGGAGAACAGTGTGGAGATTCATTAAAAAACTGGAAATAGAAATGCCATACAACCCAGCAATCCCACTGTTGGGCATACACACTGAGGAAACCAGAATTGAAAGAGACACATGTACCCCAATGGTCATCGCAGCACTGTTTACAATAGCCAGGACATGAAAGCAACCTAGATGTTCATCGGCAGATGAATGGATAAGGAAGCTGTGGTACATATGCACAATGAAATATTACTCAGCTATATAAAAGAGCACATTTGAGCCAATTCTAATGAGGTGGATGAAACTGGAACCTATTATTTGGAGGGAAATAAGTCAGAAAGAGCAACACCAATGCAGTATATTAACACATATATATGGAATTTAGACAGGTGGTAACAATGATCCTATATGAAAGGGAGCAAAAGAGACACAGGTGTAAAGAACAGACTTTTGGACTATGTGGAAGAAGATGAGGGTGGAATGATTTGAGAGAATAGCATTAAAACATGTATATTACCATATGTAAAATAGATGAACAGTGCAAGTTTGATGCATGTAGCAGGGCACTCAACGCTGGTGCTCTGGGACAACCCAGAGGGATGGGGTAGGGAGAGAGGTGGGAGGGGGGTTCAGTATGGGGAAACACATGTGCACCCGTGGCTGATTCATGTCAAAACCACCACAATATTGTAAAGTAATTATCCTCCAATCAAAATAAATAAATTAAAAAAAATACATGCAACACAATGTTCATCGCAGTGCTGTTTGCAATAGCCAAGACATGGAAGCAACGTAAATATCCATCGGCAGAGGAATGGATAAAGAAGATGTGGTACATATACACAATGGAATATTATTCACCTATTAGAAAGAATGAAATAATCACATTTGCAGAGATACTGATGGACCTAAAAATTGTCATGCAGAGCGAAGTAAGTCAGAGAAGAAATATCATATGGCATCCCTTATATGCAGAATCTAAAAAGAAATGGTATGAATGGACTTATCTATAAAACAGAACAGAACCACAGACTTGGAGAATGAACTTACGGTTGCCAGGGAGGAAGGGTGAGGAGAAGGGATAGTAAGGAAGTTTGGTGTTGACATGTACACACTGCTATATTTAAAATAGCCAATGAGGTCTTGCTCTATAGCACAGGGAGCTCTGCTCAATGCCATGTGCCAGCCCGGAATAGAAGGGGAGTTTGGGGGAGAATGGGTACGTGTGTGTGTGTGTGTGTGTGTGTGTGTATAGCTGAGTCCTTTTGCTGTCAACCTGAAGCTATTAAAACATTGTTAATCAGCTATATTCCAATATAAAACAAAAAGTTAAAGAAAAGAGCATCTCTGTGCAGGCTTTTTGCTGACCCTAAATTTCTTATAACTGTAAAAAAAAGAAAAGTCCTCTTTATTTCTTGACTTGTCAGAAGCTTAAAGAGACATCTGCTCAAGATGGAGCTCTCACTACCTAACAATCTTTCCTCTCCACTCTCATTCCCTACAAAACAAAAAAATGCAAATGACCTACACGTGAGCACTTCATCCCTGGGCACTTTAAGCACAGACTGATCTTTATAAACTAGCTAGATGGCTATTACATAAACAAAAACACCTTAGAAAGTGGATCTGATTATATGAACCTCCCCTTCTCTTATAGACTACCTCTAGTCAATAATTACCAAACTAGAGAATGAAAAAAGGTATAAACCAGCTCCTCTCTCTGACCCGTATGAAAGCATCAGACAAATATCAAAGGAGAGACACAATTTATCAAGCATCCTAGTCAGTGAGAAGTCTAATAAATGCTGCAGTCCTGGGTGATGGACAGGGAGACAGTCAGGGCCAGAGCAGGACTGCAGTAATAAGACAGGGACACAGAAACCTCGCTGCTAAAGGGAGCAGGAATAGCCATTCATGACTCAGTATAAAACACCTCAGCATCCCCACAACATCGTCAATATCTGCACTTCCCAATTTCAGTGTCTCATCACCAGAAATTTTACAGACTCCTTTTTCCACATTCATACTTCATCAGCTTGTTCTCAACCCTAAACTACCACAGAGTAAGATACACAAATTTCATGCAAAGATGGGCACAATAAAGGACAGAAATGGTATGGACCTAACAGAAGCAGAAGAGATTAAGAAGAGTGGCAAGAATACACAGAAGGATTGTACAAAAAAGATCTTCATGACCCAGATGATCATGATGGTGTGATCACTCACCTAGAGCCAGACACCCTGGAATGCAAAGCCAAGTGGGCCCTAGGAAGCATCACTACAAACAAGCTAGTGGAGGTGAAGGAATTCCAGTTGAGCTATTTCAAATCCTAAAAGATGATGCTGGGAAAGTGCTGCACACAATATACCAGCAAATCTGGAAAACTCAGCAGTGGCCACAGGACTGGAAAAGGTCAGTTTTCATTCCAATCCCAAAGAAAGGCAATAAGAAAGAATGTTCAAACTACCACACAGTTGCACTCATCTCACACGGCAGCAAAGTAATGCTCAAAATTCTCCCAGCCAGGCCTCAACAGTACGTGAACCATGAACATCCATATGTTCAAGCCGAATTTAGAAAAAGCAGAGGAACCAGAGATCAAATTGCCAACATCCGCTGGATCATCAAAAAAGCAAGAGAGTTCCCGAAAAACATCTATTTCTGCTTTATTGACTATGCCAAAGCCTTTGACTGTGTGGATCACAATAAACTCTGGAAAATTCTGAAAGAGATGGGAATACCAGACCACCTAACCTGCCTCTTAAGAAACCTGTATGCAGGTCAGGAAGCAACAGTTAGAACTGGACATGGAACAACAGACTGGTTCCAAATAGGAAAAGGAGTACGTCAAGGCTGTATATTGTCACCCTGCTTATTTAACTTATATGCAGGGTACATCATGAGAAATGCTGGGCTGGAGGAAGCACAAGCTGGAATCAAGATTGCCAGGAGAAATATCAATAACCTCAGATATGCAGATGACACCACCCTTATGGCAGAAAATGAAGAAGAACTAAAGAGCCTCTTGATGAAAGTGAAAGTGGAGAGTGAAAAAGTTGACTTAAAACAACATTCAGAAAACTAAGATCGTGATATCTGGTCCCATCACTTCATGGAAAATAGATGGGGAAACAATGGAAACAGTGGGAGATTTCATTTTGGGGGGCTCCAAAATCACTGCATATGGTGACTGCAGCCAGGAAATTAAAAGACGCTTGCTTCTTGGAAGAAAAGTTATGACCAACATAGACAGCATTTTAAAAAGCAGAGACATTACTTTGCCAACAAAGGTCCGTCTAGTCAGAGCTATGGTTTTTCCAGTAGTCATGTATGGATGTGAAAGTTGGATTATAAAGAAAGCTGAGCACCGAAGAATCGATGCATTTGATTAATTGCTTTTGGTTTTGGAGAAGACTCTTGAGAGCCCCTTGGACTGCAAGGAGATCCAACCAGTCCATCCTAAAGAAAATCAGTCCTGGTACTCATTTCAAGGACAGATGCTGAAGCTGAAACTCCAATACTTTGGCCAGCTGATGCGAAGAGCTGACTCATTTGAAAATATCCTGATGTTGGGAAAGAGTGAAGGCGGGAGGAGAAGGAGACAACAGAGGATGAGATGGTAGAATGGCATCAGAAACTCATTCAACATGAGTCTGAGCAAACTCTGGGAGGTGGTGATGGACAGAGAAGCCTGGGGTGCTGCAGTCCATGGGGTCACAAAGCGTTGGACGCGACTGTGCAACTGAACTGAACTGAATTGAGCTGATGATACACCAAACTTCCTTCTTTGAAATGGATCCCCTTTCTGTGCTGTGGTTGCCCCAGAACCTACAACTGTGCTAGTAGGCAATGAATTCTCAATATGTATGTTAAAAGAATGAATAACATACAAGTCTTTCAAAATGACTTGATCTCCTGAGCATTGATACAGGATATACACACAGCTGTCAATCATATGCAAACAAATATTAAATAGAGCTATATGTGGGGCAGTCTATGTGCATGGCCTCATTAGCATGAACTCTTCTGAGCAGAGACTTAGACCCTTGTTTGGGAAAAGGCACTCCTACAACAAGATAAGCCTTGCATTTGCTATTTGCTGAAATAAATGATATATATGTACATTTTTTTTATTTGTAGGAGGAAAGCATCACAGATTGGTAGATGCGAGAAGGAAAGATGATAAGAGTAACAACAGCAATCATTATTGAGTTTTTAAGCAAGTGTTTTTTGTATATTATCTAATTCAGATAATTTCTCACTACCATATAAAGTCTATGTTCTTATTGTCTCCATGTCCATCCAGGTGAAGATACCAAGTGTCAGGTAGTGAAGGAGCTTGCCTGGGTCACAGAAAATGTAGATCCAGCTCTGGAGCCCAGACTTTTAACTACTATGTTGCATATAAAGGAATGAAGTCACATATTTATTGTTAACAATGTTATTCATTAATATAATAATTATTATTATTAATGATGATGTGTGCATGCTGTGTAGCTTTAGTTGTGTTCAACTCTGTGTGACTCTATAGACTGTAGCCTTCCAGGCTCCTCTGTCCATGGGATTCTCCTGGCAAGAATACTGGAGTGGGTTGCCTAGCCCTCCTCCAGGGGATCTTCCTGACCCAGGGACTGAACCCACATCTCTTAAGCCTTCTGCATCGGCAAGAGGGTTCTTTTACCGCTAGTGCCTCCTGGGAAGCCCAGTAATGATTATAGCTTCTTATATATTTTGAGTGCTTCCTATGTATCAGGCAGTGCACTAAATGCTTCACATGTTTTATTTAATCCATACGATTGTATGAGGCTGGTTCAGTCATGTTTCCCAGTTCACAGAGGAACGCACTGAGACTCAGGTTCTGCAGTCCACACGTGTTCCCAGTGATGAAGCAGGCATAGGAGGAGCCAGGCTACCTCAAGAGCCTGCTCAGCTAACCACTATGACAGACCAATCCCTCCCAGTAAGTGTCTTGACAGATCAAACTACACAGTGCTAGAGAGAAAGGCACCAAGTGAGCATTTAGACCCAACTGTGTTTTCCAACCCACCTAAAGCAATGTGAACTCTCTGAAACTTCCATTTGAATGGAGACTTTCCCCTGCAATTGAAAGAAAGTGATTTGAGGCTCTTAAATAGAGCTCTATCTGATATGGAATTCACTGTTGCACAGAGATTGTTGTTGCTGAGGTCTGAAATCCAGGTTAGAATAGTAACCACAAGTCCCTTCATGGAGCAGTATGGATGGCCTTGAGGCAGGTACCTGTCAACAGAAGACATGGGTGTTCTTCTCACTGCATGTATCCATGCAGTCACGTCAAAAGACATTGAAGTGAGGAGATCAATTAACACCATCCTCGCAGCATGAAAAGACTTTTTTCTTATGTTGTGTGCTGTGTCTATTATTGTTGTTAAATAACTAAATTTTAAAAAGCTCCTCCGTGCTTTGGTTGCCTCATCTGTCAGGGAGATAATAGTAACTACCCCTCAGGGTTGACGTAAGGATTTAAATGAGATAATGAGATAGTGGGCTTCCCAGATGTCACAGTGGAAAAGATCCATCTGCAATGCAGGAGACATGGGTTCAATCCCTGGGTCTGGAAGATCCCTGGAGGAGGGCATGGCAACCCACTCCAGTATTCTTGCCTGGAAAAATCCCATGGACAGAGGAGCCTGGTGGGCTACAGTCCATGGGGTCGCAAAGAGTCAGACACAACTGAGCAACTGAGCATGCAGACACACGGGGACACACAATGAGAGAGTATTTTTTAGGTGCTTTTACAGCACCAGGCACAGAGTGAACCCTAGTAAATGGTTTTTTTACAACTATGGATACTTACTATGAAAGTGAAAGTGAAAGTGAAGTCGCTCAGTCGTGTCCAACTCTTTGTGACCCTTTGGACTGTAGCCTACCAGGCTTCTCCGTCCATGGGATTTTCCAGGCACGAGTACTGGAGTGGGCTTCCATTTCCTTCTCCAATATACTTACTATAATCCAGCCCAATAATTATAATAATAATTATATCACTGATTATCATATGCACCACAAAACCACGAGGTCCTGCCCACTGAGGAAAGGGAACGAGGAAGAAAGTGATTCTATAGAGTGGAGAGAACCACAGGCAGTATAAAGAAGTTAGAGAGGAAAAGAATGGGATTCGGAAGAAAAGAAACAATCTCAAGTTAAAAGCAACTGTGAGTTTTGGTCCGCAGAGGGTAAGTATGCACCTTCTGAAAAATTATGAGGAAACAATATTTAATGAAACACCTTGGCACTAGCTGTAGCGTCTCATTACCACTCCTGGGAGGAAAAGCTAAATCAAGGTGGCTAAAACTCTCTTGAGGGCTAACTGTGAAGTGTGCCATCTTCCTGGAGTATTGTCTTGGAGGAAGCAAAGTGATCCCTGTTCACCTCAAATGGCTGTGTATGGACTGATGTCTTGACACCTCCCAGGTTGTGATGGATGTGAATATTGATGAAAGGAGGAGCTAATTGCAGTGGTTTTAAACTATCCCCTTGATGCCCAACAACCCTTATAGATGGTAGTCTCCTTTACAGTATTGGGAAGATTCGTCTGGGTAATTGCAGACTCAAAGTTCAGGGGAAAGATTACCTGGCAGAGAGCAGAAGATGGCAGTGAGGAGGCACCTGGTGACTGTCCCTGAGGAGCCTCACTGCCCACAAGGTTGGCTGTCTTACTGTCCTTGAAAAGTGCCATGATTTTATATTTTGAAAAACATAAAATCGGGGGACTGATGATGGGGGAGGCTGTGCACAGGCGGAGGCAGTAGATAAATGTACTGTGTGCTAAATTTTTCTGTGAATTTAAGACTAGTCTAAAAAATAGAGTCTACTTTTTAAAGGGTATGTGGAAATTATAACAAAGGTATTCAGATGTCATACAAAATTTATTGGAGGATACACAAGGTTTTAAAAAAATCCAATGGTCAGAAGTTTCCATAAAATTTGAGGTGGAGAACAAAACGTGAGTTAAAATCTTCCTCTTGTGCCTCTCCCTACCTACCGTGTGTGTGCTAAGTCACTTCAGTTGTGTCCAACTCTTCGGGATGTTATAGACTATAGCCCGCCAGGCTCCTCTGTCCACGGGGATTCTCCAGGCAAAAATACCAGAGTGGGTTGCCATGCCCTCCTCCTGGGGATCTTCCAAACCCAGGGATCAAACCTGTGTATCTTACATCTCTGCATTGGCAGGTAAGTTCTTTTTTACCACTAGTGCCACCTGGGAAGCCCTCCTACCCGCCATGTGCATTTGTGCTAAGTCACTTCAGTCGTGTCTGACTCTTTGCAACCCTCTGGACAGACTGTAGCCTGCCAGGCTCCTCTGTCCATGGGATTCTCTAGGCAAGAATACTGGAGTGGGTTGTCATGCCCTTCTCCAGGGGATCTTCCTGACCCAGGGATAGAACCTGTATCTCTTAGTCTCCTGCATTGGCAGGTGGGTTCTTTACCACTAGCATCACCTGGGAAGCCCCCTTACCCACTGTAGAGTTGAAAAACAATTTTTGATCTTAATCCATGTGTTTCTAAAGAACCTTATGCCTTTCAGACTTTGCAAGGGTTCTTTTGAAAATTGTTCTTACATGCCTTCCCACCCACCTTGGTGACTCCACACAATGAGGCTTCAACTTCTCAAAACAATATGGACAAAGGATTGTAAGTGATACCACAATAGTCTCAGCTCTCAGAGTCTCTCCTACTACTTACATGGTTTTCTATGTAGGGTGGCCTGTGCGTGTGCATGCTTAGTCACTCAGTCATGTCTGACTCTTCGTGACACCCTGGACTGTAGCCCACCATCTCCTCTGTCCATGGGATTTTCCAGACCAGACTGGAGTGGAAAATTTCCTCTTCCAGGGAATCTTCCTGACTGAGGGACTGAACCTGCATCTCCTGTTTGGAAGGCAGATTCTTTAACCACTGAGCAATCAGGGAAGCTCCTAGAAAAAAGTCTGCCAGATACATTTTCCCCCTATTACGAGAATGAACCCAAATTGTCCCGGACTTTGACAAAACTCTTAAAACTCCAAAGACCTGAGTAGCAAACAGCAACTGGAGTCACAAGTAAGGTTTTTCAAGTATTCTTCCAGCTGATGGTCATGGTAGTAAATGAGATGGTTAATTTTATATGTCAGCTTGTCTGGACAATGGTGCTCAAATATTTGATCAAACATCATACTGGATGTTTCTGTGAGGGTGTATTTTAGGCAAGATTAACATTTAAATTGGTGGATTAATTTTGACTAAAACATATTGCCCTCCATAATGTGAGTGAAATTTATCCAATCACTTAAGGCCAGAATACAACAAAAACTAACCTCCCCTGAGCAAAGAATTCTGCAGGGAAATGGCCTTTGGACTTGAACTGCAACAATGACTCTTCCTTAGATCTTTAACCTGCCAGCCTACCTTGGAGGTTTGGGACTTGTCAGGCTTTTTAATCCTGTGAGTCAATTCCTTTAAAAAAAAAAAAAGGCTCTTTATACTAATATATATGCATCCTATTTATTCTGTTCCTCTGGAGAGAGCCCCAATACAGTAAAAAACAAATTATATTATAATGAAGTAAAAATATGATACATCTGACCCTCAAACACTTCACCCCCCTTCTGATGTCTGTGTCAGAAGCTTTCTCTCTCCCTATTTATACTTTAATAAAACTCTGCCACACAAAAGCTCTTGAGTGATCAAGTCTGGTCCCTGGTCCCGAAGCTAAATCTTCTTGAAAGATCATGAATCCCACACCATTCACCGTAAGCTATCATCTTGGGGGCTCGTCCAGGATATTCAGGACAAGGTAAGAACACTCAGAGCTCTGGCCTCTCTGCTTTCTCAGTAAACACGTTTTCTGCTTTGCTTTGCTAACTCTGCAGTGTGCCTGTGTGTGTGAGTGATTACAAACCTACGGGCAAACTGTGTGGATCGAACTTTCCTTTCTCGGTCAAATTTTCCTGGTCTCTTTGAACATTTTGTAATTGCGTGGGGAATTAGAACTACTAACCTAATCTGTCGGATCATAGACTTTCAAGGGACTTGCGATCCATGCCATTACTGTGTGCTTTTACTTAGACCTCAAGCTTGATGGGCACGGGGAACACAGACTTGCTAGGAGCACGCTCAGGAACGATGGAACTCGAGCTCCAGCAGCGTCTCTCTCGGCTGCTTCCATACGGGGTCAGAGTCTTAAAAGCAAGTCCTTGTCATAGCTGTGCTTCCAAACTATATGGATGGAAGCACTGCTGGTGACCATGAGGTTTTTGAGGACACAGATTGGGAATTGCAGGATCTGGTCAGATTGGAAGTATAATGGGCTTCTTCCTTTGGGAGCACTAGCTCTTAGCAGACCAAATAAAGCTCTCCACTGCCTTTGGTCTCCACTCCTTAGATATTCCTTTGTGGAATCTGTGGAAATGAACTGGAAATATTGGTGCTACTAGCTTGAGTACAAAAGTCACTTTTTCCTCGCTGGCCAGCCCTCCGAAACCTCTTTTGCTATCATATAACTGGTAAAGAATCCACCTGCAATGCAGGAGACCTGGGTTCGATCCTTGGGTTGGGAAGATCCTCTGAAGAAGGGAAAGGCTACCCACTCCAGTATTCTGGCCTGGAGAATTCCATGGACTGTATAGTCTTTGGGGTCGCAAAGAGTCACACACGACTGAGCAACTTTCACTTTCACTTTCAAACAGCAAAGGGATTAGGGGCACCAACTCTTTGCATATAACTCTGTATCTGTGGATCTACATCCATGGATTCAACCTTCTGCAGATTGTGTAGTACTGTAGTATATAATTATCGAAAAAAATCATGATTATGCGGCCCCACACCCTTCAAACTCCTGTTGTTCAAGGGTCAGCTGTATGTGTGTCTTTGACAAAAGCTATGACATTAGAATGATGGACTTTTTTTTAAGGAATGGATTGCTTTGCATAAAGTACAGGTAATACATGATCCACAGGAAATTCATTGACCTCAATAGGAGAACATTAAATGGCTGAAAGATAAAAGAGAATATATATACACACATTCACACAAATACATTTTTATTGTTTTCTTAATTAGCACTTTATTGAATTTTCTAATCATCCTGTCTGGTTTATAATTTTTATTCATTATCTGGAATATATAGAAGGAAGGAAAATTGGTATTAATCCAGTTTTAACTGCCCATTTTACTCAAGCTCCTGATTTTAGCTTACAAGTAACTGTTTTTCAATCCTCTCTACCAATATTCACTTTCTTCTTTCTGTATTACCATTTCAGAGCTACCTTTTTAAATAAGTGTGTTGACACTGTGTGACACTTCAACTCTTCAATTTTTCATACATCATAACCCAAGTTCAGTGGAAGAATTACTGTAAAACTAATGATTCTTAACTTCTAGAGGCCCTCACTCTCACAGGTCACTTTCAAAGCCTTTGGAGGAGCCCTAGCAACAATTTTGTGACATTTGGGAAACTATTATTTCATAACATTCTTTTCCCTTAAAAAGAATTCCTAGAATTATATTAAGCTTGTGTGCTGTGTGCTTAGTCGCTCAGTCATGTCCAACTCTTTGTGACCCCCTGGACTGTAGCCCTCCAGGCTCCTCTGTCCATAGAATTCTCAAGGCAAGAATACTGGAGGGGGTTGCCATGCCCTCCTCCAGAGTATTAAGCTTCAGGTTTCTCAAATCTGGATGTGCTTCTGCCCCACATGCATGCTGCTGCTGCTGCTGCTGCTAAGTCACTTCGGTCATGTCCGACTCTGTGCAACCCCATAGACAGCAGCCCACCAGGCTCCCCCGTCCTTGGGATTCGCCAGGCAAGAACACTGGAGTGGATTGCCATGTCCTTCTCCAATGCATGAAAGTGAAGTCGCTCAGTCACGTCCTACTCTCAGCGACCCCATGGACTGCAGCCTACCAGGCTCCTCCGTCCATGGGATTTTCCAGGCAAGATACTGGAGTGGGTTACCATTGCCTGCTCCGGCCCCACATGCATGCTTGTTTAATAAATCAATAGATAAATTGAAGGAATGCAATATGAAAACTTATGTAAAGTTGGAACAAACACACTAAGAGCCCACAAGAAAAACGCAATCACTATAAACCTAGTGCAAACTCATATTATAGAAGTACTATATCCTGATAAAGAAGGATTAAATAGCCTCATTCTTCTCTGTGCTGGGCAAATATTAAAGGGTCAGCTTCAGTTCTAGTTTCCCCAACCTGAATAGCTTGGCTACCAAGTAGGTGTCCCAGGAGAGTGGACTGGACACGTGTGTTGCATTTAACTTATTGAATAAAAGTTACGTGGAATAGGGAATGGATGCTTTCTTCATTGCCACAGACATGAGTTGGATCAACGGATGAAAATCAGATGAGTAGACATGTTCAACAGTTGAAATGGGCTGCCTCAAGAAATAGTCTCACTGATTTTACATGGCAGCTTTAAGAACTGTAGACTGTCTTATTTGTTCAAGTTTTTGCTTCCTGAAAGATTCCTTATCCCTGCCCACTGCCATGTGACCTGCAGTGTCTCTCTGTGGGTGTGTACTTCCCTGATCCATGTTGAGTTTGGTCAATGATTGTGAGGGGGTATGATGTATCTCAGTATTTCTGAAACTTTAATGTGTCTACAGGTAGATTGAAAATCCTGTTAAAAAGAAGATTCATATTCATAAGTCTAGAGGGGGCCCAAGATACTGTATTTCTAACAAACTCCCAAGTGATGTCACAACTGCTGGCCATAAGACCAAACTTTGAGCAGCAAGGTTTTATGCAGCATCTAAGCTTGAAGAGGCATTATGAGTCTCCTGCAGTCTCTCTTGCTTTTCCCTCTTGGCCACAAAGCTAGCATGTCCTAAATTTGTGTACACCCTCAGCCTCAGTCCTGCAATGAGAAGACATATGAACCAGACTCACAGCCACCTATCTTTGAGGGTTTTTTTGGTCACTACAGAAACATTGACTAATTCAAGATTCATCCATGAGGGATCTCATAGAGGGCATTCCTGAAAAGAGAGTGAGTCTGGACTTAATTCCAAATGTCTTTACAAATCTGTATTCTTATCATCCTCAAACTATGGTTTCAACATGTTCAAATTAGTAAAGTTTAGTAAAATGCTGGGGTTGATTGAAATTTCTACTTCTCTCCCTGCTCCCATATGCAGGTGAATCTGATTTTTGAAGACCTCTAAGCCCTCAGGTGAAAAATAAGAATTTCCCCACCTACATTGTTGGTGGGAATGTAAATTTGTAACAGTTATTGTGGAGAACAATATGGAGATTCCTTAAAAACTAAAATTAGAGCTACCATATGATCTAGCAATTCCACTCCTGGGCATGTATCCAGAAAATATGAAAACTCTAATTCAGAAAGATTTTTTTTTCTGATGGAACAAAGGCATTTAGTTAACATATTGTGGGCATATATATACTCTCTTACAAGATAGCCCTTTTTAGCAGAGACAGGGATCAAAAATCTAACAAGTCATGTATCCCAATGTAAGCAGCACTACTTACAATATCCAAGACATGAAAGCAACCTAGGTATCTATCAACAAATGAATGGATAAAGAAGATACAAATACACTTTTAAGTGTATATTCTTTTAAGAAGATACACACAAACAATGGAATACTACTCAGCCATAAAAAATGATAAAATAATGCCATTTGTAGCAACATGGATGGACTTAGAGATTATCATACTAAGTGAAGTAAGTCAGATAGAGAAAGATAGATATCATAGGATATCACTTATATGTGAAATCTAAAAAAATATGATAAAAATTAACTTATGTACAAAACAGAAACAGACTAACAGACAAAGAAAACAAACTTATGGTTACCAAGGGAGAAGCAGGGGTAGAAATAAGTTAGAAGATTGATATACACTGCTACATATAAAACAGACAAGTAACAAAGACTTACTGTATTGCACAGAGAACTATATTCAATATCTTATAATAAGCTATAATGAAAAAGCATCCAAAAATTATACATATATTCATTATATAATATATGTAACTGAATTACAATTCTGTACACCTAAAAGCAGAGACATTACTTTGCCAACAAAGGTCCGTCTAGTCAAGGCTATGGGTTTTCCAGTGGTCATGCATGGATGTGAGAGTTGGATGGTGAAGAAAGCTGAGTGCCAAAGAATTGATGCTTTTGAACTGTAGTGTTGGAGAAGACTCTTGAGAGTCCCTTGGACTGCAAGAAGATCCAACCAGTCTATCCTAGGGGAGACCAGTTCTGGGTGTTCACTGGAAGGACTGATGTTGAAGCTGAAACTCCAATACTTTGGCCACCTCATGAGAAGAGTTGACTCATTGGAAAAGACCCTAATGCTGGGAAGGATTGAGGGCAGGAGGAGAAGGGAAAGACAGAGGATGAGATGGCTGGATGGCATCACCGACTCGATGAACATGGGTTTGGGTAGACTCCGGGAGTTGGTGATGGACAGGGAGGCCTGGCGTGCTACGATTCTTGGGGTCGCAAAGAGTCGGACACTACTGAGTGACTGAACTGAACACCTAAAATTAACACAATATTGTAAATCAACTGTTGTTCTTGTGCAGTTGCTAAGTTGTGTCTGACTCTGCAACCCCAGGGACTGCAGCACACCAGGCTTCCCTGTCCTTCACTGTCTCCTGGAGTTTGCTCAAACTCATGTCCATTGAGTCAGTGATGCGATTCAACCATCTCATCTGCTGTCTCCCTCTTCTCTCCTGGCCCTCAGTCTTTCCCAGAATGAGAAGTTCCTCATCCTGTGGCAAAATCATGAAATGTTCATTGTCATATGAGTCTAGATTTTAGATAAGTATCATAGTTATGAGGTTGAGATAGTGATTGTGGGACTTTACTGGTCCCAAGAGGCTTAGAAACAATTGCATTGAGTAAACATGAAAATGGCCTGAACAAAAGCAAAGCACATGATCCTCAAGGAAGCCCGAAAGGATACTACCCACATTCAGCTTTTGTACACAAGCTGAGAGACACACTCATGAGATTACAACTTTGGCAACATGGAGGAAGAGGTGCTGCCAAGCTCATATCTAAACCATTGGATTAATGTTGCTTTATCTTAATTAAATGTTGTTTTATCTTAATTTGACTTATTATTATAATCCTGCACTAAGTGTTGCTGCCCTGTCTGTCCAGTATTTCCAGTAGTAGTAGAAAAGGGAACACACCACCCCAGCAATATTCCATGAAATTAATTACATGGGGAAATTTGCTAAATTGTGCTCTAATGTGAAGTATTTTCCTATGCTTTCTGGTTGGATTTTACGGTTAGTTTTTAAATTGGTTAGGGCAATGGTAATACCTTTTTAAGAAAACAAATTCCTGAATGAAGCCTCTAAACAGAATGTACTGATTTAATATAAATATATTAATGAACAAGTGATCTTGTTCATCACCACTAACAGGTGATCACTTTGTCAGTCTTGACAATGGGATGTCCTATTTACAACCAAAAATGTATGGTTAATATTTCCTTTGTTCCATATTACTAATTATGGAATTTTGCAACATATCAATTACATATCTGGCTAATAAACTCCTGAAAACAATTACCCCTTCATCCTGAAATATAATGATATGAATTTTTAAATGCTCTAGAAGACCTTATCTTTCAAGTGTTTGTGTAAATTGTTCAACTTCCTCATGCAAAATGATTTTCACTTTACTGTGAACAGAACCGTACATGTACTCTTAATGAGCAATTCATTTACATCGGTAGATGTAATTACCTGTTTCATGACCTAAAACAAACCTCAAATTTCTGGAGCAGGTTTCTCCCCCAAGGCTAAAGATGTTTCTCATGTATCATGTAATAAACTGAGAATGCCTGTGAGTACTTAGCAGTAAGCATCCACGTTAAACTATATTCAGGGAAATCCAACCTGGAGGGATAGGACAGTGGTGATTAAACCAGAGTAGGACCTGTATCATTATGTAAGTGCTATAGTTAGATCTAGACTTCATTGTCTTTATTTGTCTGTCTCCTTGGTTATTAGCACCTAGAGACTTAGTTGTACAAGAGCTTCTCAAGGGAAGAGGAAGGAGAATCTTGAGTTTTCTATGCATCCCTGGTAATGACTCACCATTTGACTTTGAACTAAGGTTCACACTAATACAATCTTCTACTCTGTCAAGATTACTGCTCTATAGGAAAAATTATTTTTATTTACTTCTCTAGAGGGCTACAAATTTTAATTAATGCTTCTAAAGAGCATTTGACCTCTTTGAACATGTGCTAGCTTCTGCATAATGATCTCTATTTTTGGCTTGGTCATATTTTTTAAATTGCTTTTAAAATTACTTTCCTGGCAGATAATACAATGATATTAGGTAAGTGACAATTAGAAGAAGACAATCATTTTTAATGTTAAACTACATTACACTGCACGTGTTAAGGATGCACCATGACCTTCAATAAAAGTGTAACAGGAACCTAAGAATGTCATCCCTTTGACAAGAAACTATGACTGTCTCCTCGGCATTTCCGTAAAGCATGGCTCTCTGTGACCTGAATTTTATCATTACCAAACCAATAACAAACAACTGGATTCCAAAATATTTTTAAATGCAAATAGCTACCACTGTTAAATAAAATCTGTCATGAGTTTTACGCTCTAATTCAAGTGCTTCTCTATAAGGATTTAAGAACAGAAATAACTTTCTTATCCCCCAATGCATGATATGGGCATTTTTTATGAAGATAATGCCTCAATTTAAACCCATCCTTTTAAGAGGTTGATTTCTCTGTTATTATGTCTTCTCTTTTTTCATCACAAGGGCAGTATCTGCCTTAAAGAATTTTCTCTTTTATCTCTGGACCTCACTTTTATCTTCTTCACATTTGTTTTCTTAAGTAGTTTTTCCCTTATCACTTCTTAAATACTATGGAAAACAACTACAAACATATTAAAAATGAGACATACTTTCAGTTTTATTTCTAATAGTTATATAAATAATAAAAAAACTAATAGAAAAATACTTGTCAATTGCCTATTTCAACTGATTATACCTGCAATATACTAGTCCCAATCTGTTAGTTCAGTACACGAATGGTTTTCTTTATAGTTTCTTCAGGTTATGTTTAATTATGAAATATATACTAAATATGTAGAAACTACAGGTACAAAATTATGGAGAAATATCATGCGCTCGCTTCCCCAGACCAGAAAATATTAACATTCTACTGTAGCCTACTAATCCAATATTATTGCTCCTTTCTGAGAAATAGCCATAATTGTAAAGTTGTTATGTAGCCTTCTCACATACATGTGTATGTAGCTTTCCCATTGTGGGGAGAGAGCAAATTAGTCAAAATGACATGGTCAGGCTCTCTCACCCCACAGTTTGTAAATAATGACTATGTAACAGCTGAGATCACTTATAGCACTGTGCATGCATGCCAGGAGGTACTCACTCAGTCACGAGGTACTCGCTAGGTCACAAGCTGCTTTGTGTGGTGGGCCTATAAGAGCTTCACCAAGGGGCCCTGGCTGCTGCAGCATTAGGGCTACATTGGAGTGGTGTCATGGTTATGTTGTATGAGGCTATGTCACGGCTATTTTATTGCTACATTGTGGTTATGCTGTGGCTACTGCTATTGCTGCTGCCTTAGCCAGGAGAGAAGAATAAACATGCCTGCAGATCCCATGGCTCCTCAAGTCTCCTTCCAGCCTCTTAGTTCATGTCTTGCCAAGCCTGGGTTCAGCGAACAGTATGGACAGTGTGAACAGCTGTGGGACAATTGGTGTCACAAACAATACACAATGGTTAGCAATATACACACGCATGCATTTCCATAAATAGAGCAGAGGGATACAAAATATATACACTGTGTATCAAATCCAGCCATGGCCTGTTACATATGTCCATGAGTTAGAATAGTTTTTATATTTTTAAAGGGTTGAGAAAAATAATCATACATGCAACAACAACTATATATATTCACTAAAATATTTACTGCTTGGCCCTTTACAGAAAAGTTTACTGATCTCTGATATAGAGTACAAGTTTGCATCTTTCAAATATATGTATACATTATGTCATGTTAAAGATGGCTTCTGTGATTCCGTTTTTTAAATTCACATTGTTTTTGAAAATTATCAATATGGATATCTGTAGACATATTTTATACTTTCAAATTATTGCATAGTTAAATACTGAAAAAGCCACAATTTATTGTGTAATGCCCCTGTGTACATTTTTTTCTGCCCAATTTTTCATCATCAAAGATATATCTGGAAATTTATACCATCATACACATCTTCTTGTATGTATGTGGGAGGTCTGCATTGTGTGGTCCTGAAAGTGGAACTATAGGTGATGAGATCTGCACATCTTCAGCTTTACTCAGCTGAAAATTACTATTCAAAGTTCCTTCATTTAAAGGAACAATCCCATTTACCAGTGCATCAAAAAGAATAAAATATCTAGGCAGAAACCTACCTAAGGAAGTAGAAGACCTGTGGTCAGAAAAGTATGAGATGCTGATGAAAGAAATTGAAGAGAATTTCCTGACAGTCCAGCAGTTAAGACTCCACAATTCCACTGCCAGTGGCCTTGGTTCTGTGTCTGGTTGGGGAACTAAGATCCTGCCAGCCACATGGTGGGCCAAAAAAAAAAAAAATTGAAGATGACACAAACAGATGGTAAGATGCACCGTTTTGGGGTTGAAAGAGTCAATATTGTTAAAATGGCCATACTGTACAAGGAATCTACAAGTTCAATGCAAATCACCAACAGCACTTTTCACAGAATTAGAACAATTAATTTTTAAATGTTTATGGAAACACAAAAGAACCTGAACCACCAAAACAATATTAAGAAAGAAGAATCAAGCTGGAGGAATCAGGCTGTCTGACTTCAGACTAGACAACAAAGTACTGGCACAAAAACAGACACATAGATCAGTTGAACAGGATAGCAAGTTCAGAAATAAACCCCCACCTGTGACCAACTGGTCTAAAGCAAAGGAGGAAGGAATAGACAGTATCTCCAATAAGTGGTGCTGGGAAAACACGACAATACATAGTAAAGAATGAGTTAAGAATGAACTTAGAATATTCTCTAACACCATATATAAAAATTAACTCAATATGCTTTAAAGACCTGAATACTATAAAATTCCTAGAGGAAAACATTGGCAGAACACTTTGACATTGCACCAATATTTTTTTGGATCCACCTCCTAAAGCAAAGGAAGCAAAACCAAAAATAAACAAATGGGACCTAATTAAACATAAAAGCTTTTTCACAGCAAAGGAAACCATTGACAAATGAAAATACAACCTATTCAATGGGAGAAGATATTTGCAAATAATATGATTGATAAATGGTTAATATCAAACATACATAAACAGACAACTCAGCAACAAGCAAACAAACAACCTGGGCATTTGAAAATGGTTAGAAAAACTGAGTAGATATTTTTCCAACAAGCATATGAAGATGGACAACAGGCACATTAAAAGATGCTCAACATCACTAATCATCAGAGAAATGAAAATCAAAACCACAGTGAGATACCACCTCCCATCTGGTACAATTACTATCATCAAAAAGAATACAACCAACAAATAATGACAAGGATGTGAAGAACAAGGAACCCTCCAACACTGTTGGTAGGAATGTAAATTGGTGAAACACAATGTGAAGGCATCTCAAAAAACTAAAAATAGAACTGCCATGTGACCCAGTAATCCCAGTCTTGGGTATTTATCTGAAAAAACCAAGGACACAGATTCAAAAAGATACATGTACCACAGTGTTTGTAGCAGCAATATTTACAATGGTAAACATATGGAAGCAAACTAGATTGCTTCCACACAGACACAATAGAATATAACATTATATATTCCACTATATGTATTAATATTCCATTGTGTGTGTATATATATGTATATATATACACACTACATCTTCTTCATTCCATTGTATGTGTGTGTATGTGTGTATATATATATATATATGGAATACCATGGAATACTGCATAGCCATAAAAAAGCATGACATTTTGCTATTTGCAGCCACATGGATCGAGTTGCAGGGTATTATGAAGAGAAAGGCAAATATTGTATGTGAAATCTAGAAAGTACAAGAGAACTAGTGAATCAAACAAAAATGAAACAGACCCATAGACATAGAGAGCAAACTAGTGCTTACCAGTGGGGAGAAGATAGGGGAGTGGGGTGATGTACGGTAGGAGATTCTTTTAAGATTATCATGGGATTATATGAAACCATATATGTGAATCTTTTGAAAATTGTAAAGCAGTACAGAATGTAAGGAATTTTTCATTCAATAAGAAATATTAAAAAAAAAAATCTTGAATTTCCCTGGTGGTGCAGTGAATGAGAATCCACCTGCCAATGGAAGGGACATAGGTCTGATCCCTGGCCTGGGGAGGTTCCATATGCCACAGAGCAACAAAGTCCATGCACCATAAGTACTAAGCTGCACGCCACAACTACTGAGCCTGCACGCAGCAACTACTGGAGAACATTTGCCTGTGTTCTGCAACAAGAGAAGCCACTGCAATGAGACATCCATGCAGTAAAGAATACACCCACTCACCACAACTAGAGAAAGCCCACAAAGAAACAAAGAACCAGTACAGCCAAAAATAAGTAAATAGTTTTTTAAGTTTAAAAACAATCTTCATTGATTACATGTCATCAGCAATGTATGATGCATGACCACACCTTTTGAAGCTTTGTCAGTGGTAACCGCTTGAAGATTTGTTAGTGGTAACTGCTTGTTTTATGTACATTTTCCTGATTACTGGTGCGCCAATTTTGCTGATTCTCAGCTCCAAGCCCACCCTTTTTATCCTACTCTAGGGTACTGGAGCAGCACCCTCTAAATGTTCATTCTTTTATGGCTCTATCTGCAGAGGTCCCTGGACGGGGTGTAAAGCCACAGCAAGAGGAAGGGATGTCCCTCCTCAGGGCAGCGTGCTTGTCCTGTCTAGCACAGCAGCCAGCACACTGCGATGCAAGAGTCTTCATGGTGTGTGCTCACTCGGTGGCCTGTGGGGCCTGACTCCAGCCTACCCTTGCCCTTAGGCAAGCGTCTCAGCTGCCTCACTGGACACTCTTATAGGCCGGTTCTAGTCCACATTTTCCAGAAAGTTTCTTCCCGTTGGCAGCTTTAGAGAGAAGGGAGGCAGAGTAGCCTAAGTTCCTTTCTTGTTCATTTTCCCTCAGCCTGGAGGTGGGAGCTGCTTTCTTCATCACTAACTTTTGGGCCCTTCGAGGCCTTTCTAACTTCTATTATCATTTAACCACTGTTTAAGAGCTAAATTTTTGCTTTAAAATATCCCTCTTCAAATGTTTGGTATGAATAATGTCTCCTGACTGTACCATGACTGATGTTGAACTTCCTTTCAACCCTCAGTTACTGGCTTTTCACTATTCTTCTCTGAATCATAGGTATGTAGCTAGCTGACTAGCTAGATAACAGATATATGTGTTCCTATTCTTAAGGGAAGATAGATGTTCCTTACATATTGGGGAAATTAATGTTTTGTCAGATCTATAGTTTACAAATATCTGCACCAAAGCTGTAACTTATTTTCACATTCAGTGATGGCTTTTGACATAGAGGGATTGATAAATATTTTCATTTATGGTTTGTGCACATTGTGTTTTATTTAAAATCTTCGTTATTTCTATGTCATAAAAATTGTCAAACAAAAGTTTTAGAATTTATTTTTTTATATTTAATTCTTTATTACACCTGCAATTTTGAGGTAAACTGAGTGTAAGTTGAAAATGGAATCCTACCATTTTTCATATAGATAGTGATTTTTTTCCAGCACCATATATTAGTTACTTTCTCAATTAATTTTTAGTGAAAACTCAGCATTTAACAAGTTATTATAAACATGAGTCTATTCCTAGATTTTAACAATCTGTTCATTTTGACCTATTTATCTAGTATCAATATCCACAGTTTTAATTGTGATGACTATAAGTTTTCTTTAATCTGAAAGAAATAAGCAATCCTCACCCTTCTTCTCTTTTAAAATTGTCTTGGCTAAAGATATGGAATCCTAAAAGATGATGTTGTTAAAGTGCTATACTCAATATGTCAGCAAATTTGGAAAACTCAGCAGTGGTCACACAACTGGAAAAGGTCAGTTTTCATTTCAATCCCAAAGGGCAACGCCAAAGAATGTTCAAACTACAGCACAATTGCACTCATCTCACATGCAAGCAAGGTAATGTTCAAAATCCTTCAAGCTAGGCTTCAGCAGTTCATGAACCGACAGCCTCCAGATATACAGGCCGGGTTTAGAAAAGGCAGAGGAACCAGAGATCAAACTTCCACATCTGCTGAATCATAGAAAAAGCAAGAGAATTCTAGGAAAACATCTATTTTGCTTTACTGAGTATGCTAAAGCCTTTGATTGTGTGGGTCACAACAAACTGTGGAAAATTCTTAAAGAGTTGGGAATACAAGACCACCTTTCCTGCCTCCTGCAAAACCTATATCCAGGTCAAGAAGCAACAGTTAGAGCCAGACGTGGAACAATGAACTGTTTCAAAATTGGGAAAGGAGTACATCAAGGCCTGCTGTATATTGACAACCTGCTTATTTAACTTACATACAGACTACATCATGCAAAATACCAGGCTGGATGAAGCTCAAGCTGGAATCAAGATTACCAGGAGAAATATCAATAACCCTAGATGGGACCAGATGCCATAATCTTAGTATTTCGAATGTTGAGTTTCTACAGTTTGTTGTGACCCACACAATCAAAGGCTTTAGCATAGTCAGTAAAGCAAAATAGATGTTTTCCTGGAATTCTCTTGCTTTTTCTATGATCCAGCAGATGTGGAAAACCACGTTTTCCCTTCTATTTGCCATGAAGTGATGGGACCAGATGCCGTAATGTTAGTATTTCCAATGTTGAGTTTCAAGCCAGCTTTTTCACTGTCCTCTTTCACCTTCATCAAGGGGCTCTTTAATTCCTCTTCACTTTCTGCCATCACTTCATGGCAAATAGAAGGGAAAGTGTGGGAGCAGTGACAGATTTTATTTTCTTGGGCTCCAAAATCACTGTGGACAGTGACCACAGCCATGAAATTACAAGATGCTTGCTTCTTGGAAAGAAAGCTATGACATACATAGATAGTGTATCAAAAAGGCAGAGATATCACTTGGCAAACAAAGATCCATATAGTCAAAGCTATGGTTTTTCCAGTAGTCATGTACAAATATGAGAGCTGGACAATAAAGAAGGCTGAGCACCAAAGAATCGATGCATTTGAAATGTGGTGCTGGGAAGACTCACGAGAGTTCCCTGGACTTCAAGATCAAACCAGTCCATCCTAAAGGAAATCAACCCTGAATTGTCATTGGAAGGACTGATTGCTGAAGCTGAAGCTCAAACACTTTGGCCACCTGATGTGAAGAGCTGACCCACTGGAAAAGACCCTGACATTAGGAAAGATTGAAAGCAAAAGGAAAAGGGGGTGGCATAGGATGAGATAGATAGCATCACTGACTCAGTGGGCATGAATTTGCGCAAACTCTTGGAGAGAGTGGAGGACACAGGACCCTGGTGTGCTCCAGTCCCTGAGATTGCAAGAGTCAGAACTGGCTTAGTGACTGAACAACAGTAACAACAACAAAGAGTGAAACCAGGGAGAACATGGTACTTCTCTCTGTTTATTAAGGTCTAGCATCAGAAAAGGTTTAAGATTTTCTCTATCATAGATCCAAATGTTATATTTATCCCTACATACTGTGAAAGTCATTAAAGAAGGAGGTGTAAAAATGAGGTAGCCCCAATACCTTGGTAGCTACATAAGCAATCAAAACCTCGGATTCAGCACACTGGAGTCTGAGAAAATGAAACTTAATAAAAACCAATCACAAACAGCCAACTAGACTTTCCCAAATCAGGTAACTGCTTAAGCTACAGTCGGTCACACAATTTTCTGGCTTGACTTCCATATTTTCACTGTAAAAATCTCTTCCCTAGCTCCTGGTGTTAGAACATTCTTAACCACTTCTGGTTTGGTGTTGGTGGTGGTTGCTGGTTTAGTGGCCAAGTCGGGTCCAACTCTTGCAACACCCTGGACTATAGCCTACCAGGCTCCTCTGTCCATGGGATTTTCTAGGCAAGAATACTGAAGTGGGTAGCCATTTTCTTCTCAAGGGGATATTCCAGACCCAGGAGTTGAACCTGTGTCTCTTGCATTGACAGGTAGATTCTTTACCAACTGTGCCACCAGGGAAAGCCAAGCTTCCTAGCTCAAATTGATGTAAGCTGAAACAACTCTTGAAAAGTTTAATGTGCCTCAGTTTATATTTTAATGATACTACCTAGGGCTTTTTGCTATATCAAAATAACTTCTAACATGACACATTCTAATTTCTTTTGATGGTATATGGAAACGCATTTGATTTCTTGTGGTGATTTCTGTCCCTAGTAATAAAGAGACTGCCTGCCACTGCAGGAGAGGTAAGAGATGCTGGTTCAGTCCCTGGGTTGGGAAGCTCCCCTGGAGAAGTCAATGGCAACCCACTCCTGTATTCTTGCCTGGAGAATCCCATGGACAGAGGAGCCTGGTGGGCTATAGTCCATAGTGTCGCAAAGAGTCGGACACAGCTGAAGTGACTTGGCATGTATGTGCGCAGTGATTTCTGTATTCAGCCAACTTGTTGCTCTCATTTCCCAGTTATAATAGTTTGTATATTCTCTTGGATTTTCTAGGCAGTTAATCACATCATCTATAACATTTTTCTTTACATTTTATTTCACATGGAATAGTGGAACATTCCTAAAGACCAAGGTATTTAGTCACCAAAGGAGATTTACTATTAAGCATCTTCTCTAAAAAGAAAAGTTTCCTCCAGAAGTGAGGTTTAACAGCATTGAGAGCCCTCATGTGGACACAAGTCAAGTAAATCGCACTTATATTTTGGTTTTTAAACCAGATCACTAAAGACATTAGCTGATTTAATAACTTTGTCAGTTGTTAGTTAAGCTGAAATTTTAAGTTAAATTTTAAGTTAACTTTAGAGTTAAATTTTAAGCTAAATTTTCAGTTAAGCTCAAATTAAGTTAAACTTAATTTACCTGTGTTTTAACAGAGTAGCAGATTGCTGTGGTGTTGGCTGTGTGCCCTTAATCAAAGATATAGAAAAGAATTACTTTTTCTTTTCTTATCAGCGTCTCTAAACTTATATCTAAAGCAACTAAATAAAGCTTTCTAGGGTAACCATTCAGACCAAAGCAACAATAATAAATAGAAATAACCAATAAACATAAAAATCAGCTTCCCTAGTAACAAAAAATGGAAATTAAAATATCATTTTTATCCATTTAAAATTGTTACAAGTTTTTGGTTTTGGTGTTCATTTGGATTTTTAAGGACTTAGAAGAGTAAGAGGGATTGTTTTTTTTTTAAATATCACTTGGGTTTGGGGAAAAGGAAGTCTCAAAGATTTCCTATGGGAGGATAGGTTGGTGAGTAACTGGACAATATTTACAAAGAGTCTTTAAAATCATCAATACCATTGGGTTAAAGAATTTCCCCTCTTCTATGGCTGATTCATGTTGATGCTTGGTAGAAACCAACACAATACTATAAAGCAGTTATCCTTCAATTAAAAATAAATAAATTTTAAGAAAGAATTTCCTCTCTTTATTTTAAAGAGTCAGATCTGTGGTAAATATGGAGGTAAAAAGAGGAGTGGGTGTTATTTATAATGACAAAATGACATCTCTAACAAGAAGGTATTTGTTAAATAAATCATGATCCATTCATTTGACAAAATACTATCTAGCCATTTAAAATCATATCATAAAAGGCTATTTCATGAACTAGAAATAATTTTCCTAACATATTTCTAATGCTTTAAAAATCATGTGTGGAACATAATATCAATTTGAATCCAAATCTATGTATGTATAAATTTAATCTTCACAACAATCTTATGAAAATCCTGTTGTTATCATCTTACAGGTAGAGAAGCCAAAGCTCAGGGAGATTGGGTTATTCACCTAAAATTAGACAGTAAGAGGCAAAACTGGACACACACACACACACACACACACACACATTTATGCCAGAAAATAACATGTAGTTCTCTGTAAGCAGTGGGAGTGGGCATCATTTTTGTTTCATATTTGTGCATATTTTGTGTTCTCCAAATATTCCAAAATGAACAATTATTAGTAAATCCCATAAACTGTATAACTATAAAGATGAATATTAATGTTGAAGGAAAAGAGCCTACTTAATCATTGGTATTGCAAAAGCATATCCCGCTTCACGTAAATTTTTTGTACCAAATTCCAGACACTTAGCACAGACTCTCTGTATTGATTTATATTTTCCTGTCCAAATTGTTTCTGTGAAAACAAAAACCAAAAGTTGTAAGCCATTCCAAAGCAGCAGCTTTATTCCCACTGTCAGTTACAGGTGACGTTGGGAGGAATTTTCCACCCCTTACAACCAGAAAATAACCAAAGTCAGGCTGCAGCTCTGCCTGTGCTCACTCATTACCCTTAGTCGAAAGCAATAAGTTCTGTAAGGAAAAATATTGCCCCATTAAACAAATTGTCATCATTGAAAAGCAATCATTTTTTTAAAATTTTTCCCATGAGGTTATCTTAATAACTCACTCATAACAGGTATCTACCAGGAACATCTAGTTCATAGACTAAGACTGTTAAACAAATGAATCTGGTACAAATAGCACAGGATGAATGTTTCTAATCCATAAAAGGGTCCATATTTATTAAAAATATACACACAATAAAGATCACTGTAAGCTACTGTCAACTATTGGTGGAAAAGTAGCTTATTCTTGCCTTTTCAGGGCTTTCCACTCCTCCATAAGCAACCTGTCATGTTACGAGCTATCTTTCATCACACCAAAGGAAGCAAAGTAAGCCTGACAAACTCAAATTTGATTTGTGAGACCAAAGTTTTGAGAGAAATAATGACTAATTGGCATTTTATACAATCATAATTTTAATATTACTGGACAATTATTTCCTAATGAAGGAAGTGAATTCATTTAACTGCTTTTCCTCCAACATAGGATTGGCGAGAGGATTTCCAAACAGATTTACAATGAAATTTATGCAAAATATGAATTCTTGTTGCTATGGGGACTCTACAATCCTACACATTGCATTGGTGACCACAGGATGGATCATTTGCTCGAGTGACCTAAACCCCAAACCACCTCTGTTCTTGTTCTTACATTTATTGCTTTCTAGTCAACCAGTATTTGTTTACAATATAGACTTACTGACAGACTTATCATTGAGGTTAAACATAAATTTGTATCATTAAGTGTAGAGTGAAAAGAAAATGCTACTGAAAACATTCACCAAAACTCAGCACCTGAAGAAATTTGAAATAATTTACACTGGCAATCAGTGCTTTTAAACTTAGTATATTTTGTTTTTTCACTCCAATGCCAGTCTTTTCATTGATGAACTGTTTCAAGAAAAGAATAATGGTCACAAAAAAGAAAATAAATATATAGTTGCATATTAATCACTTGATTTGGGGTAGCTATATTTTCCAAAAGAGAGTTGCATTTCATTTTCTTATAAAAGTTAGAACTAAGATTTGCTATAGTCATCACAGTGTATTCATTATCTTTATTTAGCTATTGCTATGTAACTAATTACTCCAAAATTTAGTGGCTTCAAGTGACAAAATTCATTATTTCTCTGTTCCTGCAGGTCAGAAAACTAGATGAAACTTAGCTACTTTCCCTACTTTAGGGCCTCTCACAGGCTCTAATAAAGGTGTTGGCCAGGCTGCCCACCTGGGGAAGAATCCACTTCCAAGCTCATTTGTGAGTTTGATGAAAGGAATTAACTCCTGGGGGTTGCACTGAGAGCCTTCCTTCCTGGTTGTTGGCAGAGGCCACATTTGGCTTCTTGGCATACGAAACTCTTCAATGCAGTAACTTGCTTCATCAAAGTGAGAAATCCAAGAATGCAAGAGAGAACCTTCTAGCAGGAGATAACAGCTCACCATGCTGTCAGCTGAGTCTTTGGTGATAAAATCATGGAAGTGACATCCTATCACTTTAATACACTGTTTTTCAGGCACAAGTCACTAGGTTCTGTCCGTACTCAGAAGAGGGGATTAAGCAAAGGTGTGAACACTGTCTTAAATCTGCTCACCATAAAGTTGTGAATTAAAAAATGCTCAGACTGAGAAGTATTATGAACAGGAGCAGAAAACTGACCCTAAAATATGCCACTCAGGAAAACGTTTTTCGTTTTTTTTAGCCTCCTCTTTAACTGCCTATAAAAGTTTACACAGGGGGCCTAGACCAGGAACAGGACTATTACCAAAGATAACGTTTTATATAAGAAAGACATCTGTCTTGCTGATCCTGCTCATGATGCCAATTGCATTGATGTTCACACTGTTCATTGAACCCAGGGTAGGCAAGGTGCGAGCTGAGAGGCGGAAAGAAGACTCGAGGAGCTGTAGGAACTGCAGAGACTTTTATTCTCTCCGGACAACAGCCATGGCATAAACTGACACCACACCACCTCTCTCCTGGCTGACGCAGCAGCTGTAGCAGTAGACACGCTATATTCTCTCCTCTAGTGGCTGACCCAATGGACGGAGCTGTGATGCAGCAGTAATGCCCCTGCTTTTCTGGGTGGAGCTCACGTAACCCACTCCAGTATTCTTGCCTGGAGAAGCCCATACACCGAGGAGCCTCGGGGTTGCAGAGTTGGACACAACTGAGCTACTAACACCATATAACAAAAGTAGACCATGTCCAAGCGAGTACCTTGTGATGCTCATGCACAGTGCTGTAGCTGATCTCAGCTGTTGCATAGTCGTTATTTACATAACGAGTGAGAGAGTCTGACCACGCCATCTTGGCTAATTTGTTTTGTCCCCACACTCCACCCCTTCAGGGTCTCTCACCTCACATTCTATGCACAGTCCTCTTCTGCAATATTCCCTTGGCGAGTAACACTGGCTCTTGGATTTACCTTTCGTAGCAGCAGTAGCTACAACAACAAAATAGTTACACCCCCCATACATAGCCAAACCCGACGCCAGGTATGGCCTGGGACTCATGTTACAGCCCTCGCCCTTATGAGGCTGGAAGAACCACCCACCGTATGTGGAGTGCCTTTATCGTCCATGACCAAGTCCAGTCCACTGTGTGTCCCTGCGAAGTTGCAGGAAAACCTCCATAGGGGCAATTCCACTCCTGCAGGGGGTTTTGGGGTTTTTTTTTTGTTTTTTTAAGGGCTCACAAAACTCCCCACAGATGCCAGACCCACCCCTTTCAAAGAAAGGATTTTTGTGGCATTCACAGCCCACCCACAAGGTTCCAAATGCTGTCACACTGTTCTAAATCTGCAAGAGAGTCAGAGGGTGGTAGCACATCACAGGACACAGTGTTCACAGTTTACCTCCACACGAATCAGCCCACGGCTGCATCTGCGTAACCCGGATTGGAGCCCTGCCAGTTTGGGCCCCCTTTGGGGTCTTCACACTGTCAAAATGGCGTCTTGCATGCCAACCCGCTACTCCTCTGAGTAAGGACCCGAAACACCCCCACAGGTGCTGGGCCCATCCCTGTGTCCCAGAGTCACACAAGCCAAGCTGCCAAAGGTTTCCCCCTTGCATTTGCCGAAGCTACTTACCCAAATCGACCAACTCCACCTGAGTATATGGTGGATGTCGTGAACTAAGTCACACTGGGGACCCCTGGAGGATGCCCCCCGCAGGCCATAAACTGCTCATGCTTCACTCCTGCTGCACAGTAGGCCTTGCTGCCAAGCGGGAACTCACAGCCTCATAACTTTCATCATAACCGTCACTTACTGTCTTGCCGCCAAAGATGCTGGGTTCTTCAGGGCCACAGGGTTCTTGCTCTAATGCCAATATACCTTGCTCTAGTTCTTCCAAGAGTCTCTGCATATTGTGCACCAGCGTGGTATCGCGTAGGGCACTATCCATATTCGCCTTCAGGGCAGTCAGAAAAATCCACTCCACAGTGTCAGCAGCAGTCTGGGCCACCTTGTTTGGCAAACAGGAACTCACCACCAGTAATGCCTTTTCAGTGCTATCTGGTGACCGTCCACTGCCTCCCAGTCTTCCACCAGAGCCCTCGCCAAGAGGATTGCAGCCACGTGGTACCACATGCTATGTGGAGCCCACTGGCCTCCTCCAGGTGGTGGAGCCTCAGGCTCTTATACCTGTTGGGCGTCCTGCTGACTATGCCAGTTGTATTTCTGATCCTGCTCGTGACGCCAGTTATTTTGCTGTTCACACTGTTCATTGAACTCAGGGTAGGCAAGGTGCAAGCAAAGAGGCTGGAAGAAGACTCGAGGAGTCCTAGGAACTGCAGACACGTTTGTTCTCTCCTGGCAACAGCCGTGGCATAAACTAACAGAACACATCCTCTCTCCTGGCTGATGCAGCAGCCATAGCAGCAGACACGCTATATTCTCTCTGCTCGTGGCTGACCAATGGACACAGTCGTGAGGCAGCAGTAATGACACCACTTTTGGGGGGGGAGCTCATATAACAAAAGTAGCCTGTGTCCACGTGAGTACCTCGTGATGCACATGTGCAGCGCTATAAATGATCTCAGTGGTTACATAGTCATTATTTATATACCGGGTGAGAGAGTCTGACCATGCCATCTTGGCTAATTTTCTCTCTCCCCACAACACCTGATGGGAAACATCTATTTAGTGATCATTTCATCTTCCTCTTCCTGTGAATTGTCTTCCTCCTTTTTGAATGCCCAGACCCCTACCCATTCTCCGTAGCTCATGATGGTACGTGTGTGTGTGCTAAGTCGCTTTAGTCGTGTCTGAGTCTTTGCAAACCTATGGATTGTGGCCCTATGGACAGGATCTTCTGTCCATGGATTTTCCAGGCAAGAATACTGGAGTGGGTTGCCATGCCCTCCTCCAGAGGATCTTCCTGATCCAGGGATTGAACCTGTGTCTCCCGTAATTCCTGCATTCTCTTCGTTACCACTGAGCCACTGAGGAAGCCCCAGGATGGTATATAAACCACAATTAACTGTCTGAGAGTCTCCTATCTTTCGAGTTCCCACATTTACAAAATTAAATTTGCTTCTCCCCCCCCCACCCTGTTAATGTCTCTTGTT
Organism: Okapia johnstoni; assembly: GCA_024291935.2. Lineage (NCBI taxonomy): Eukaryota > Metazoa > Chordata > Mammalia > Artiodactyla > Giraffidae > Okapia > Okapia johnstoni. The sequence continues at coordinate 87,279,647 of CM044317.1, forward strand.
ACTTTTATTCAATCTCTAAGTCATGTCTGACTCTTTGTGACCCCATGAACCGCAGCATGCCAGGCTTTCCTGTCCTCAACTATCTCCTGGAGTTTGCTCAGATTCATGTCCATTGAGTCGGTGATGCCATCGAACCATCTCATCCTGTGTCATCCCCTTCTCCTTCTGCCCTCAATCTTTCCCAGCATCAGGGTCTTTTCCAATGAGTCTTATGTCAATTTAATCACTAGACCAACCAAAGAATCTAGAAGGGAATAAGGGAAAATTTTTCCTCACCTACAATTGTAGGCACATCTCATTTCACTACACTTCACTTTATGGTGCTTTACATACATTGTGCTTTGCACAGATTGAAAGTTTGCAGCAAATCTTCATGGAGCAGTTCTATTGGCACCATCTTTCCAACAGCATTTGCTCACTCTATGTTTCTAGTAATCTAGGCAATGTTTCAAACCTTCTCATTCTTATTGTATCTATTATGGTGATATTTGATCAGTGATCTTTGATGTTACTATTGCAGTTGCTTGGGATTCCATGAACGGTGCCCATTTGAGATGGCAAAGTTCACAAGTAAATGATGCTGGTGCTCTGGCTGCTCTACTCCCAGGGTATCCCTACCACCCAGCTCATTCTCCCTGGGGCTCCTGTTCCCCTGTTCAGGACTGAGACATCAATACTGAAATTAGGCCAGTTAGTAAACCTATACGGTCCTCCGTGTGTTCAAGTTAAAGGAAAAGGCACACATCTCCTACTTTAAATCAAAGCCAAACATGATTGATTTTAGTGAAGAAGGCAGGTGGAAAGCCAAGATAGACAGAATGCTAGGCCTCTTGTGCGAAACAACCAAGGAATGAACGTTCTGAAAGAAAGATAAAATTGCTGCTCCAATGAACACACGAATGATAAGAAAGGGAAAGAGCCATATTGCTGCTATAGAGAAAATTTTAGTGTCTGGATAGAAGACCAAAAGAGCTACAATAGTCCCATAAGCCAAAGCTTGATCCAGAGCCAGGAACTAATTCCCTTCAAATGTCTAAAGGCTGAGGAAGGTGAGGAAATGATGGAAGAAAAGTTTGGAGCCAGCAGATGTTGGTTCAGTTGTCGCTCAGTCATGGCAGACTCTTTGGAACCCCGTGGACTGCAGCACTCCAGGCTCCCCTGTCCACTGCAAACTCCTGGAGCTTGCTGAAACTCATGTCCATTGTGTCAGTGATGCCAATCAACCATCTCATCCTCTGTTGTCCCCTTCTTCTCCTGCTTTCAACCTTTCCCAGCATCATGGTTTTTTCAATGAGTCAGTTCTTTGCATCAGGTGGCCAAAGTATTAGAGTTTCAGCTTCAGCATCAGTCCTTCCAATGAATATTCAGGACTGACTTCCTTTAAGATGGACTGGTTGGATCTCCTTGCAGTCCAAGGGACTCTCAAGAGTCTCCAACATCACAGTTCAAAAGCATCAATTCTTTGATGCTCAGTTTTCTTTATGGTCCAACTCTCACATCCATACACGACTACTGGAAAAACCATAATTTTAACTAGATGGATCTTTGTTGACAAGTAATGTTTCCGCTTTTTAATATGCTATCTAGGTTGATCATAGCTTTTCTTTCAAGGAGCAAACATCTTTTAATTTCTTGGCTGCAGTCACCATCTGCAGTGATTTTGGAGCCCAAGAAAATAAAGTCTATCACTGTTTCCATTGTTTCCCCATTTATTTGCCATGAAGTGATGTTACTGGATGCCATGATCTTTGTGTTTTGAATGTTGAGTTTTAAGCCAGCTTTTTCATTCTCCTCTATCGCTTTCATCAAGAGGCTCTTTAGTTCTTCTTCACTTTCTGCCATAAGGGTGGTGTCATCTGCATATCTGAGATTATTGATATTTCTCTCAGGAATCTTGATTCCAGTTTGTGCTTCATTCAGCCCTGCATTTCACATGATGTATTCCTCATATAAGTTAAATAAGCAGGATGACAATAAACAGCTTGACGTACTCCTTTCCCATTTGGAACCAGTCTATTGTTGCATGTCCAGTTCTAACTCCTGCTTCTTGACCTGCATACAGATATCTCAGGAGGCAGGCCAGGAGGTCTGGAATTCCCATCTCTTGAAGAATTCTCCACAGTTTTTGTGATCCACACAGCCAAAGACTTGGGCATAGTCAATAAAGCAGAAGTAGATGTTTTTCTGTAACTCTCTTGCTTTTTTGATGCTCCATCAGATGTTAATTTGATCTCTGGTTCCACTGCATTTTCTAAATCCATCTTGAACATTTTGAAGTTCATGGTTCATGTACTGTTGAAGCCTGGCTTGGAGAATTTTAAGCATTACTTTGATAGCATGTGAGATGAGTGCAATTATGAGGTTAGTTTGAATATTCTTTGGCATTGCAATTTCTTTGGGATTGGGAATGAAAACTGACATTTTCCAGTCCTGTGGTCACTTCTGAGTTTTTCAAATTTGCTGGATTATTGAGGACAGTATTTTCACAGCATCATCTTTAAGGATTTGAAATAGCTCAACTGGAATTTCATCACCTCCACTACCCTTATTTAAAGTGATGCTTCCTAAGGCCTACTTGAATTCATATTCCAGGATGTCTGGCATTGGGTGAGTGATGACACCATCGTGGTTATCTGGGTCATGAAGATCTTTTTAGTATAGTTCTTCTGTGTATTCTTGCCACCTCTTCTTAATATCTTCTGCTTCTGTTAGGCCCATAAACTTTCATCATTTTTGTGCCCATCTTTGCATGAAATGTTCCATTGGTATCTTTGATTTTCTTGAAGAAATCTCTATCCCTTCCCATTCTATTATTTTCCTCTATTTCTTTGCATTGATCACTGAGGAAGGCTTTCTTATCTCCCCTTGCTATTCTTTCAAACTCTGTATTCAAATGGGTATATCTTTCCTTTTCTCCTTTGCCTTTTGCTTCTCTTCATTTCTCAGCTATTTGTAATGCCTCTTCAGACAACTATTTTGCCTTTTTGCATTTCTTTGTCTTGGGTATGGCCATGATCCCTGCCTCCTGTACAATGTCATGAACCTCCGTCCATGGTTCTTCAGGCATTCTGTCTATCAGATCTAATCCCTTGAATCTATTTGTCACTTCCACTGTTTGTTTGTAAAGGATTTGATTTAGGTCATACCTCAGTGGTCTAGTGGTTTTCCCTATCTTTTTCAGTTTAAGTTTGAATTTTACACTAAGGAGTTCACAATCTGAGCCACAGTCAGCTCCCAGTCTTGTTATTGCTTACCGTATAGAACTCCTCCATCTTTGGCTGCAAAGAATATAATCAATCTGATTTTGGTATTTACCATCTGTTGATGTCCATGTGTAGAGTCATCTCTTGTGTTGTTGGAAGAGGGTGTTTGCTATGACCAGTGTTTTCTCTTGGCAAAACTCTGTTAGCCTTTGCCCTGCTTCATTTTGTACTCCAGTGTCAAATTTGCCTGTTACTCCAGGTAACTCTTGACTTCCTACTTTTGCATTCCTGTCCCCTATGATGAAAAGGATATCTTTTGGGGGTGCTAGTTCTAGAGGTCTTATAGGTCTTCATAGAACCGTTCAACTTCAGCTTCTTCAGCATTAGTGTTTGGGGCATAGGCTTGGATTACTGTGATACTGAATGTTTGCCTTGGAAATGAACAGAGGTCATTCGGTCATTTTTGATATCGCACCCAAGTACTGCATTTTGGACTCTTTTTTTGAATCAAGATAATCGAGTAGAAAGACATGTGCTCATTTTCTCTGTGAGAACTCCAAAATTACAACTTACTGCTGAACAACCATCGACAGGAGAATGTTGCATCCCATCCAAAAAAAAGATACCCTAAGTCCAAGGGCAAAGGAGAAGCCCCAGCAAGACGGTAGGAAGGGCAAAATCATGTTTACAATCAAATCCCATACCTGCCAGAGACGTTTGAAGGGCTCAAACAAAACTTTGTGTTCACCAGGACCCAGAGACCCTACAGAGACAGAGCTAGACCCGCCTTTGAGTGTTTGAATGTCTCTTGCAGAGATGTGGGTCAGCAGTGGCCTGCCGCAGGGACAGAGGCTCTAGGTGTAGTAGACCTGGATCACACAGAGTGTGGTGTAGGCCCTCTTGGAGGTCACCATTAACCCCACCATAGAGTCGCTGAGCAGATGACCCATAAACTGCAGAACAATTATACGAAATAAATTCTCCCACTGTTAAGAAACTTTTAGGACCCACAGCAAATTTCCCAATTTGGGGATCTGGCAAAAGAACTCAGAACCCCCAGAGGATTTGACTTTGGAGGCCAGTGGGATTTGATTACAGAACTTTCACAGGGCTGGGGAAACAGGCTCTTGGAGGGCACAGACAAAACTCTGTGCACACTAGGACCCAGGAGAAAGGAGAAGTGACCCTACAAAAGGCTTACTAGACTTTCCAGTCAGTGTCCAGGAGTTTCCAGTGGAGGCATAGATTGGCGGTGGTCTGCTGCAGGGTTTGGGGCACTGAGTGCAGCAGTGCATGCAGGGGACCTTTTGAAGGAGATCGCCATTATCCTCACTACCTCCACCATAGTTTGGACTCAGGTCAAACAACAGGGAGGGACACAGGCCCACCCATCAACAGAAAATTGGATTAAAGATTTACTGAGCATGGCCCCTCCCATAAGAACAAGACCCAGATTCCCCCACAGTCAGTCTCTCCCATTAGGAAGCTTCCATAAGCCTCTTATCCTTCTCCATCAGAGGGCAGACAGACTGAAAACCACAATCACAGAAAACTAACCAATCTGATCACATGGATCACAGCCTTGTCTGACTCAATGAAACTATGAGCCATGCTGTGTAGGGCCACCCAATATGGATGGGTCATGGTGGAGCGTTCTGACTAAACGTGATCCACTGGAGAAGGGAATGACAAACCACTTCAGTTTTCTTGCCTTAAGAACCCCATGAACAGTATGAAAAGGCAAAAAGATGTCGATTAATGAAGTTAAAAGAAAGTGCAAGGTGAACTAGCAAGTGCTAATGTAGAGACTTCAGCAAGTCATCCAGAAGATGCAGCTAAGAGAATTAACAAAGGTGACTACACAGACAACAGATTTTCAATGTAGATGAAACTGCTTTCTACTGGAAGACAATGTTATCTATGACTTTTATAGCTATGAAGGAGAAGTTGATGATTGGCTGTAAAGCTTCAAAGGACAGGCTGACTGTCCTGTTAGGTGCTAATGCAACTGGTGACTTTAACTTGGAGCCAGTGCTCATTTATCATACAAAAGCTCTATGGCTCTTAAGAATTGTGCTAAGTCTACTCTGCTTGTGCTCTATTAATGGAGCGACAAAGCCCAGATGTTGGCACTTCCATCTACAATATGGTTTACTGAATATTTTAAATCTACTACTTCTCAGAAAAGAAGATTTCTTTTAAAATATTCCTGTTCATTGATAATGCACCTGTTCACCCAAGAGCTCTGATGGAGATGGACAATGAGAATGCTGTTTTTGTGCCAGCTAGCACACCATCCACTTGGCAGCCCATGGATCAAGGAGTCATTTTGACTTTCAAGTCTTATGATTTAAGAAATACATCTCATGAAGCTATAACTGTCACATATAATGATTCCTCTGATGGATCTGGGAAAAATAAATTTAAAACTTTCTGGAAAGGATTCACCATTCTAGATGCCATTAAGAACATTCATGATTCATGGTCAAACTATCAACATTAACAAAAGTTTGAAAAAATTGATTCCAACCTTTGAAGGAGTTTATGACTTCAGTGGAGGGAGTAACTGCAGATGTGGTGGAAAGAGCAAGAAAACTTAGAAATGGAGTCTGAAGATGCTACTCGATTGCTGCAATCTCATTACAAAACTTTAATGGATGAAGAGTTGCTTCTTATGGATGAGAAAAGAAAGTGGTTATTTGAGAGGGAATCTACTCCTGGTGGAGATGCTGTGAAGATTATTGAAATGATGACAAAAGATTTAGATTACCATATAAACTTAGTTGATAAGACACTGGCAGGGTTAGAGAGGATTGACTCCAATTTTGAAAGAAGTTCTACTGTAGGTAAAATATTATCCAACAGTATTGCATGCTACAGAGAAATTGTTCATGAAAGACAGAGTCAACCAATGTGACAAACCTCAGTGTTGTCCTATTTTAAGAAATTGCTGCAGCCACCCTAAACTTCAGCAACCACCACCCTGATCAATCAGCAGCCACCAACATCAAAGCAAGCTCTCCATCAACAAAAAGATTCTTACTCTCTGAAAGCTTAGATGATGGTTACTATTCTTGCACAGCAAAATTTTTTAATTAAGGTATGTAAATTGTTTTTTTAGACATAATGCTAAAATCAGGATGGTTAGTGTTTTTGCGCAATAAAGTATTTTTAATTAAGATATGTACATTGTTTTTTAAACATAAAGCTACTACACGTTTAATAGACTAGAGTGTTAACATAATTTTTATATACCCTGGGAAGCAAAAATTTTGTGTGGATAACTGTTATTGCATTTTTTGCTTTATTGTGGTGGTCTGGAGCTAAGTCTGCAATAACTCCAAGATATTTGTACATACTTTGTACAAGTCAAGTACTTATTTTTTCCCCATTTTTTATTTTTTAAATTGTGAAAGTATGATAACATATTTATAGGAGTTTTGGAAAATATGGAACAAAGTTACATATAGTTTCACCTATATATTGCAATTATTTTTCAAGTAGATAAATTAAAAGTTTTAGTTGGAGTTCCAACATCAAACTCTCAAAAATTAGTAGAATGAACAGGCAAAAGTGTAGAGGAATATAGTAGACCTGAAAAACACTATGAACAAATTCAAAACAATTAAGTGTGAAAGTGAAAGTCACTCAGTTGTGTCTGACTCTTTGCGACCCCATGGACTATATAGTCCATGGTATTTTCCAGCCCAGAATACTGCTGTGGGTAGCCTTTCCCTTCTCCAGGGGATCTTCAGAACCCAAGGATTGAACCCAGGTCTCCAGCATTGCAGGCGGATTCTTTACCAGCTGAGCCACCAGGGAAGCCCAAGAATACTGGAGTGGGTAACCTATCCCTTCTCCAGTGGATCTTCCTGACCCAGGAATTGAATGGGGGTCTCCTGCATTGAAAGCGAATGCTTTATCAGCTGAGTTTTGGGGGGTTAGTTGGTAAGTCTTGTCTGCCCCTTGTGACCTCATGAACTGTAGCCTGCCAGGCTCCTCTGTCCATGAGATTTTCCAGGCAAGAATACTGGAGTGGGTTGCCATTTCCTTCTCCAGGGGATCTTCCCAACCCAGAGATCGAACCCTGGTCTCCTGCATTGCAGGCAGATTCTTTACTGACTGAGCTATCAGGGAAATCTCAAAATAATTAACGCTTCTACAATTTTTACACAACTGCAGGATACAAATTCTGTTCGTTTCCACAGACTATGAGCCAGAAGACACTGGAATACATCCAGGGACATAAAACAAGGTGCAAAAATGTCATGGTCTAAACGTATTGAAATCATAGAATCTGTTCTCTTATCCCTGTGGAATTATGTTAGAAATCAGTATGAAAAGATTTTGAGAATAACCCACCTATTTTCAAGAGCAAGTGACCTTTACCAACAGAGATCTTTGACTTAGCCATTGAAAGCCTCAATAAAGTTAAAAGGCTGAAGAGATATAAAGCGTGCTTGCCAAGATGAAAGCATTTAAATGAGAAATTAATACAAAGTGAGAAATTAATATCAAAGATACTTAACAAACCCCATGTATTGGTAAATTAAATGTCCACTTTTAGATGGCAAGTGTATCTAAGACCTTAACAAGGAATATTAGAACATATTTGTAACAGGATAAAAATGAAAAGAGAATTTATCAGAATTTATTGCATGCAGCTGAAGCTGCTCAGTGATACCAAATGCTATAGGAAATCTTGAATAAGGTATGAAGACAAATAATGGCAATAGCATAAAATTTTGTGAAATTTGAAAAACTCTTCAGTTAATAATACTGTATCACAGGTTAATTTCCTGTTTTTTGCTTTTTTTTACAAGAAAGTATTTGTTTATATTCTCAGAATTGGATTAGAAGCTTAAAGTCTAGTTCAATTTAAAAAAATGACTAAAGTAATAAGCTTTCTAGAATTTTGGCAGTAATAGCAGATGCCAGAATAAATGGAAATACACCAAAGTTTTGAGTGAACATAAATTAGAGATACAGCATTCTATTCATACTTAGTCAAACATGTGGGATAAAAATATTATAACTTTTTAGCTAGGCAAAAATTTGCAAGTTTTCTAAAATATATATTATATATACTAGATACAAAAGAGTTTTTACTATATTTGATAAAGACTCGAGAAAGAACAACAGCAAAAAGAGACAGAGAAATTGGAACATGTAAGCTAAGTGAAATGAGAGAACTGAATATAACAGAAATAGTGGAACAAAGTAGAGAGAAGTAAAAGATCATCATCCAGTCCAGTTGTTTTTAAACATGGCTACTTATTAGAATCACATCTGAAGCTTTGGGGAAAAAAGCAATACCTGGGCATTTTCATTTTTCAAACAACTCCAAGATAATTCTAACGTGCATCTGGATATCTGGATTTTAAAAGATGATTACACTTTTTTTTAATTAAATGATATATAAAACTCTACTATTTCTGTTGACCAATAATGACACAATGGTGCCATCTCTGTTTCCCCCAGTCCTGTGGAAGTCCTGCAGTTAAATCCCACAGTCTTTCAAGGTCAGATCGCCTGAGGATTCCCAATCCCTTTGGGAGGTCCCCAGGCTGGGGGTCAGGTGCTGACATGGGGATCAGACCTTCACAACAGTGGGAGAAATTCTTGGTATTACTGTTCTCCAGCTTGTGGGTCACCTGCCAGGTAGGGATGGGATTTGATTTTACCATGATTGTCCCCTCTTGCCATCTCACTGTGGCTTCTCCTTTGTCTTTGGATGTGGGGTGCCTATTTTTTTAGAGTCTTTTGGACTCTATGGGAAAGGGCGAGGGTAGGATGATATGGGAGAATGGCATTGAAGCATGTAAATTATCATATGTGAAACGAATCGCCAGTCTAAGTTTGATGCATGATACAGGGTGCTCGGAGCTGGTGCACTGGGATGACCCAGAGGGCTGGGATGGGGAGGGAGGAGAGAGGGGGGTTCTGGAAGGAGAACACATGTACACCCATGGTGGATTCATGTCAATGTATGGCAAAAACCACTACAATATTGTAAAGTAAAATAAATAAATTAATTAATTAATTAAAAAATAAAAAAGGGATGGAGTTACATCAAAATCCTGAAGAATGAACATGAGTCACAACGTGTCTTAATTAGGCACAATCACATAAATAGTAACTGTTAAAAGTACGCCATTTATAGTTACTCATATATGTTAAGCAATTTTATAAATACTGTGCAACAAAATAAGCTTGCACATTCAGAAACTCCCCTCTAGTTTTGTCAAGACTCATGTTTGCCAAATGGGGATAGGTCTTGAATGTTCACAATATCCATCTTGCTGAACAAAGGGAATAGATTTTTTGAGCTGTAAGAGTTTATAGAAAGGAGACATGAATACCAGTTGGGTAGTCAAGGAATGCATCCTAAAGGAGGTGAAACTTGGTCTTTGTGTTGAAAAGAGGGTTGCGTTTGGACGAGCCGCGTGAAGTGTGTACCAAGTAAGGGAAACAGCATGCACAGTTGCATGGAGTGGGACACAGACCCTGTGTCTTTTCTAGACCAGCTTCTCTAGAAGAGCAGCAAAACCTGAAGAAAAGGTGAATGAAAACGGAAGACCAGACGGCTTACAAAGCTAAAATGCAGGCTCCTTTAGCACTGGTTTTAAATCTGCATGCAAGTTCCAATAATTGCTGTCAATTTGCCTGTTGTATTTATACACATTACTTAAGAATTTAAATAAATTTCTTTTAATGAATTTTCTCCCTCTTTCCTTCTGAGGGCTTCCCTTGTGGCTCAGTTGGCAAAGAATCTGCCTGCAATGGGGGAGACCTGGGTTCAATCCCTCCTTTGGGAAGATCTCCTGGAGAAGGGAAAGTTTACCCACTCCAATATTCTGGCATGGAGAATTCCATGGACTGTATAGTCCACGGGATTGCAAAGAGTTGGACATGACTGAATGATTTTCACTCCTCTGAAATGTACAAAAGTGTGCTTTTTAGTAAAAGGGAGTTAACGATTTTTTTTTCTCAAATAGCTCCTCAAAATTTAAAAAATATGTATTGATTATGTTCATGTCTCTAAAGTCAAATCCGTGTTTCTATAACAGGAAGAACCTAATGATTTCCATTAAGTTCTTAATTGTCCCAGGCTTCCTTATTGATTCCGATGGCTTGAGTCAAAATCATTGATTATTCTGTGCATCAGCTAATGGAAAGTTGAGGAGCTGAAGAAGGATAGCCCCAGTTTTTTCCTTTTTTTCTTTTTTTTTTTTTTTTTTTGGTTACAGTCAACTTCCAATTTCTTTGAGGTTGCCTGATAAATAGCTCTCCTCTTACTGTTCAAATTCTGCATCCAATAATATCAATTTGTTGCAGGCCAGAAAGCACTCAACATCTGGGTTGGAGGATGCATTTTATATCTGAAGGCAAATGAATTTCTCAGAAATAGATAGAAGCACTTTGTCATAACCAGAGAAGTTTGCTTTATTATGTGCTCTATTACATCTCCAATTTGGTGGGAGCAAACTTGAGTGCACTCCTAGCTTCTAAGAGCAAAGAGAATAGAAGAGCTAGAGCTACACATGCCCAGTTTCTCTTTCCAGAGCTCCAAACCAAGACTGTTGAGAAAGATCAGAAATCTAGAGAATTGCTTGCTAGAGAATTATGTGCACATGTGGTCCATGGACCAAATTTGCCCCATCACATGTTTTTCTACAGCCTACAAACTAAAAATATGTTGTTCATTTTTTAATGATTGAAAAAAATGAATAGAAAAGTAATATCTTGTGTGGGAGTTGGTTCAAGATGGCAGAGTGGAAGGGCATGCACTCATCTCCTGCAAGGACAATAAAATTGCAACTAATTGTTGATAAGCATCGACAGAAGGATGCTGGAACACACCAAAAAAAAAAAAGATACCTCATGTCCAAAGACAAAAGAGAAGCTGCAATGAGATGATAGGAGGGGTATAATCATGATAAAATCAAATCCCACACTCACCGGGTGGGCAACCCACAAACTGGAGAACAATAAAACCAAAGAAGTTCTCCCATTGTTGTGAAGTTCTGATCCCCATGTCAGATTTCCCTGCCTGGGAATCTGGCAAAAGAAATAGGAATCCTCACGGAATCTGACTTTTAAAGCCAGCAAGATTTGATTGCAGGACTTCCACAGGACTTTCCACAGGGAAAAACAGAGACTCTACTCTTGGAGGGCACAAACAAAATCTTGCACACATCAGGACCCAGGGGAAAGGAGCAGTGACCCCACAGGAGACTAAACCAGATCTACCTGCTAGTGTTGGAGGGTCTCCTGTATAGGTGTGGGTTAGCAGGGGATCACTGTAGGAATAGGGGCAATGGCAGCAGCAGTCCTGGGAGGTGCTGTTCGGCATAAGCCTTCTTGGTATTCACCATTAACCCTACAATACAGCCTACAGAGTCTAGGGCTGGGTTGCCTCAAGCCAAACGACTAACAAGGAGGGTGCAACCCATCAACAGACAATTGGATTAAAGTTTTAGTGAACTCAGCCTTGCCCACCAGAGCAAAATCTAGTTTTTCCCACCACCAGTCTCTCCTATCAGAAAGTTTACAGAAGCCTCCTAACCTCATCCACCAGAGGGCAAACAGAAGAAGCAAGAAAATCTACAATCCCACAGTGGCCAGAAAGAAAGCCACAACACAAAAAGTTAAGCAAAATGAAAATGCAGGGGATTATGTCCTAGATGAAGGGACAAGATGAAATTCCTGAAAAACAACTAAATGAAATGGAGATAGGCAACCTTCAAGAAAAATTCAGGATAATGATATTGAAGATCATCCGAGATCTTGGAAAAAGAATGGAGAAGATGCAAGAAATACTTACCAAAGACCTACAAGAACTAAAGGACAGAGATGAACAATACACTAGAAGGAAGCAATAGCCCAAACTGAGTCTGAAGAACAGATAAGGGACCTAGAAGGCAGAATGGTAGAAATCAGTGCCCCAAGACAGGATATAGAAAAAAGAATGAAAAAATGAAGAGAGCCCTGGAGCAACATTAAACATGCCAACATTTGCATGATAGGGGGCCCAGAAGGAGAAGAAAGAGAGAAAAGGCCCAAGAAAATATTTGAAGAGATAATAGCTGAAAATTTCCCTAACATAGAAAAGGAAACAATCAAAGTCCAGGAAGCAGGGAGAGTCCCAAGCAAGATCAACCCAAAAACTCTTTCTCAGGAAAACACTGAGACACATAGTAATCAAACTGACAAAAATTAAAGACAAATATACAATATTAAACACACAAAGGAAAATGACAACACACGCGGGAACTCCCATACAGTTAGCAGATGATTTCTCAACAGAAACTCTACAAACAAGAAGAGAATGGCACAAAATATTTAAAGTGATGAAAGGGAAGGACCTATGACCAAGAATACTCGGCCCAGCAAGACTCTCATTCACATTTGACAGAGAAATCAAAAGCTTTACAGACAAGCGAAAATTTAAACAATTCAGCACCACAAAGCCAGCTTTACAACAAATGCTAAAGCTAATTCTCTAGGCAGGAAACACCAGAGAAGGAAAAGACTTACAAAACAAACAATTAAGAAAATGGTAATAGGATCATATATACTGATAATTACTTTTAATATAAATGGATTAAATGCACCAACTGAAAGATATAGACTGGATGTGGGGGTGAAAACATGTGCATGTAAGCACTTCTACTTATCACATCACTCTACTTAAGTCCCCAAATTGTATATAGTTATTTTACACTGTTAGGTTAATCATGTTTCCATTATGACTTGCGGTTTTAATTATCTTTTATATTTTATCTGGATATTGATTGTGAAAACTGATAAGTAATATTTACTATTGTGATTATGTAACTTGTATTTTTAATACCACTGTTGTATGATGATTGGTCAAGAGAAAATAATAGAATTCTTTATCTCTAAAGCTACCATTTAATAGAAAAATCTGTAATCACTTTTTAAAATCCAGATGCACAATAGAATTATCTTGGAATTTTTTGAAAAATACAAATGCCCAGATATTATTTTCTCCTCCAAAGCTCCAGATATGATTCTGATGAGTAGCTGTATTTAATAACAACTGAACTATATAATGATTTTTTACTTCTATCTAGTTTGTCTCACTTTTTGTATTTCATATTCAGTGGTTCCCATTTCATTTAGTTTATGTTTGCCAGTTTCTGTCTCTTTTTTTGTTGTTCTTTCTCAAGCCTTTATTAAGCATAGTAATAAAGATTTTGTGTGTGTGTGTGTGTGTGTGCGTGCGTGTGTGTATGCATAATATATTAGATATATCAAAGGAATATAGGAAAAGGAGTACATCAAGGCTGTATACTGTCATCCTGCTTATTTAACTTATATGCGGTCCCATCACCTCATGGAACAAATATATGAGGGAAACAGTGGAAACAGTGGCTGACTTTAGAAAACTTCTGGGCTCCAAAATCACTGGGAAGATGTGGCTGATTGCAGCTCATGAAATTGAAAAGATGCTTACTCCTTGGAGGGAAAGTTATGACCAACCTAGACAGCATATTGAAAAGCAGAGACATCACTTTGTCAACAAAGGTTCATCTAGTCAAGGCTATGGTTTTTCCAGTGGTCATGTATGGATGTGAGAGTTGGACGGTGAAGAAAGCTGAGTGCAGAAGAATTGATGCTTTTGAACTGTGGTGTTGGAGAAGACTCTTGAGAGTCCCTTGGACTGCAAGGAGACCCAACCAGTCCATCCTAAAGGAGGTCAGTCCTGAGTGTTCACTGGAAGGACTGACGTTGAAGCTGAAACTCCAGTACTTTGGCCACCTGATGCGAAGAACTGACTCCTTTGAAAAGACCCTGATGCTGGGAAAGATTGAGGGCAGGAGGAGAAGGGGACGACAGAGGATGAGATGGTTGGATGGCATCACCGACTCAATGGACATGAGTCTGGGTAAATTCCGGGAGGTGGTGATGGACAGGGAGGCCTGGCATGCTGTGGTTCATGGGGTCGCAAAGAGTCGGACACGACTGAGCGACTGAACTGAACTGAACAGTACATGATAGGATGCTTAAATTTCAAAGTTCGTATATACAGTTTTATTATTACACAACCATGCCCATTTGTTTACATGTTGTCTACATCCGCTGTCCCTGTACAGTGCCAGAGTTGACTGTGACAGAGACTATATGGCATGGAAAGTCTAAAGCATATTCTCTTTGGCCGTTTGCAGAAAAAGTTTGCTGACCCTTGACAAAGAGGGGAAAAATCTGAGTGGGGAAGAATCATTCTTCCTGGCATTTTTACTGAAGACGGAATTTTCCTCTGTTTCTGTCTTTGATATGGGACCAAACCCTCAGCCCCACTGCTAAAAATCTGGTAGGCATTTCATGATTTTCCTTTATCACCTTATCTAACTAATTACCAGTTTTTTTCTGTTTCTTTCACTTTTCCTGTAAGATTCCTATCTTCACAATTAGACAAACTGCTGCAGGGGCAACACTTTTCCAATTAGACATCTTAATTCCACTATCTCCTTCGTCTTTTGGAATTGAAAATAACTTTAGAGACTTTATATTTAATCTCTTCATTTGAAAAATGAGGACACTGTTAATCTGTGAGGCAAAACTCATTCAGCCACTCAGTTTTGTCCAGCTCTTTGCGACCCCATGGACTGTAGCATGCTAGACTTCCCTGTCCACTATCTCCAAGACTTTGCTCAAACTCATGTCCATTGAGTTCAGTGATGCCTCCCAACCATCTCATCCTCTATTACCCCCTTCTCCTGCTGCCCTGAACCTCTCTGAGTATCAGGGTCTTTTCCAAGAAGTTGAGGCTCTTCATATCAGATGGCCAAAGTGTTGGAACTTTGCTTCAGCACTGGTCCTTTCAATGACTATTCAGGGTTCATTTCCTTTAGGATTGACTATTTTTGATCTCCTTGTTGTCCAAGGGACTCTCAAGAGTCTTCAGCATCACAATTCAAAAGCATCAATTCTTTGGCACTCGGTCTTCTTTATGGTCCAACTCACACATCTGTACGTGAATACTGGAAAAACCTTATCTTTGCTTATATGGACTTTTGTCAGCAGAGTGATGTCTCTGCTTTTTAATACACTGTCTAGGTTGGTAATACCTTTTCTTCCAAGGAGTAAGCATCTTTTAATTTCATGGCTGCAGTCACCATCTGCAGTGATTTTGGAGCCCAAGAAAATAAAATCTGTCACTGTTTCCATTTCCCCCCATCTATTTGCCATGAGGTATAGGCCTGGATGCCACTATCTTAGTTTTTTGAATATTGAGTTCCAAATCAGTTTTTTTCACTCTCCTCTTTCATTTTCATCAAGAGACTCTTTAGTTCCTCTTTTCTTTCTGCCATTAGGGTGGTGTCATCTGCATATCTGCTGCTGCTGCTGCTGCTAAGTCACTTCAGTCGTGTCCGACTCTGTGCGACCCTCATAGACGGCAGCCCACCAGGGTCCTCCATCCCTGGGATTTTCCAGGCAAGAATACTGGAATGGGTTGCCATTTCCCTCTCCAATACATGAAAGTGAAAAGAGAAAGTGAAGCCGCTCAGTCGTGTCCGACTCCTAGTGACCCCACGGACTGCAGCCCACCAGGTTCCTCATCCATGGGATTTCCCAGGCAAGAGTACTAGAGTGGGTTGCCATTTCCTTCTCTGCTGCATATCTGAGGTTAGTGATATTTCTCCTGGCAATATTGATTCCATCTTGTGCTTCATTCAGCCCAGCATTACACATGATGTACTCTGCATATAATTTAAATAAACAGAGTGTCAATATACAGCCTTGATGTACTCCTTTACCAATTTTGAACCAGTTTGCTGTTCCATGTCTGGTTCTAACTGTTGCTTCTTGACCTGAATACAGGTTTCCCAAGAGGCTGGTAAAGTGGTCTGGTATTCCCATCTCTTAAAGAATTTTCCACAGTTTGTTGTGACCCACACAGTCAAAGGCTTTAGCATAGTCAATGAAGCAGATGTTTTTCCGGAATTCCCTTGCTTTTTCTATGATTCATCAGATGTTGGCAATTTGATCTATGGTTCCACTGCCTTTTCTAAGTCCAGCTTGAACACCTGGAAGCTCTCAGTTCATGTACTGTTGAAGCATATTGTAAAAGATTTTGAGCACTTCCTTGCTAGCATGTGAAATAAGAGTAATTGTGCAGCAGTTTGAGTATTCTTTGGCATTGCCCTTTTTTGGGATTGGAATGAAAACTGACATTTTCCTGTCCTGTGGACACTGCTAAGTTTTCCAAATTCGCTCACATATTGAGTGCAGCTCTTTAACAGCATCATCTTTTCAGATTTGAACTAGCTCAGCTGGAATTCCATCACCTCCACTAGCTTTGTTCATAGTAATGCTTCCTATGACCCACTTGACTTTTACACTCTTGGATGTCTGGCTGTATGTGAGTGATCACATCATTGTGATTATCCGGGTCATAAGACCATTTTTTGTACAGCTCTGTGTATTTTTGCCACCTCTTCCTAATAATTTCTTCTTCTATTAGGTCCATACTGGCAAAATAACTTCCTCAAATTTGCAAATCTAACCTGTGATAGACTAGGACTGGACCCCAGTTCTCTGAATAATAGTTCAGAGATCTTCCACCATGGCAAATTCTTTCTTCACATTGTCCTGTACACAGCATTTCCAAGAAAAGTTTGTAATCTAGACCAGGAATAATAATAATAAAAAAATATATATAGTACATTGGCCAAGTTTTGCTCTCCTCCTGCTTTTTGGAAATTAAGCTTTTTTGGAATTCAGCCACAGTGATTTTCTTACCTATTTTCTATGGCTGCTTTTGCATTACTGTCTGTGGCAGAGTTGAGAAGTTGCATCAGAAACTCACGAAGCCTGAAGTATTTTCTCTCTAGTCCTTGAGAGAAAACATTTGCAGAGTCCTGATCTAGAATCACTCTAAATGCTCCACTTTACCCCACATTACTCTCTGTGGCATTGATGTCTAGTTTATTCTAATTGATCCCTATATTTATTTCTACTTTTAACAGAATGAAAATCTCCATTTTTTTCTAATGTGCTCATCATGCTAAGCACATGACAGCCTGAAATGAAGACCACATTTTTTAGTTTCCTTTGTGTCCCAATGAAATCCATGAGAATCCAGGGGACTTCTGTGTGCAATTTCCAGCAATTGTCCTCAAAGGAAGGAAGTGTCTTTAAAAACAGAATTGTCTCTTTTTTGCCTCTTTACCTCCTCCCTTCCAGCTAGAATGATACCAAGACAACTGGAAAATCCAGCATGCACAACCAGATGATTCTGACGTGGAGTTACTATATGGCAGAGCCACAAGATAGAAAGATTCTGGGTTTTGGTGTCAAAGTATTTCCACCACCTTCAGATCACATAGCTCTGGGATTTTACATGAGAGAGACATACAATTCACAAAGCCCTCCAATAATTAGGATTTCTCCACACTTGTAACTCATCCCAAGTTACATTGCATTCCTTTGCAATAGGAAATTTCTCTTGCAGACAAGCCAGTGATGTTAGAACTTGCTGAATCAGCCATGCCCACTCCTACATCTCCATATTTTTGCTTGTACTGGACTGGTCCTTTGCTCCTCTCCATCTGACCACATTGTATGAACTAGTCAAAGCAGTTGATGTTCTAGCCACATCCTAAAGTATTTTTCTTCTCTTTTTCTGTTTAAGAGCAAGTGCAATGAATTTGGGCAACTGAGATTACACTCTGCATTACATTCTTTGAGTAATGTGTTTTGATCTTTTGTGCTCAATGAGAATGTAGACTTATGAAAGATTGGGATTATTTTTGTTGTTGTTGTTGCTTAATCTCTATTTCCAGGGTCCCCAAACATAACCTCAAATTGTTTGATGGATTTGTTTGAATAAATATTGGCAAAAGTGAGTCATACATACTCATGAGCTCACAAGCTCTCATTCTTTAAACACTGAATGTCTTCCAACACCTGAATCATAATGTACAAACCATCCAAATGAAGATCTGTCCCAGGATAAATCCTTTGAACATGTATATGATGGACATTTAGGCAGAGTTGTGTGCTGTCTAGTAAGAGCATCATGAGAAAATGCACATCACCTTGAGGGATAATAAACTGGCCAGATGTGCCATGTTCTCACTGAAGTGAGTAAGTCAATTTTATATTCAAGTTCTTCCCTTTATTTATGAGATGCTCTGAAGCCCTGGAAGCTATACAAACATACCTTCTGCCAAGGTGATTGCACATTAAAGAGATATATTTAAATGCTGGAACAAAAAGCTACTCAGATACTGTTTATATTTGTCCCAGCTCATGAAGAAGACAGAAAGTACTGACTTGTGAAGGACTTGAATATCAGAGCTCAAACGTTTCCTGAGCCAACACACAGGTGGTTTGTTCTTGTGGAAGTACAGAAGGTAGATTAAAGCTTGTTTCTCTACAAGGTATAGGGCCATTCATGCAATCCCAGCCTGCAGTTCTTAAATGGTGATGTGTAGTCTGTCTCCTCACATTAATTGACAGCAGAGCCCTTAGAACATTCTTACAAATGAATTGATTTCAGTGCCAGTCAAAAGCCGACCTACATGTAAGTGCCAGGAGCTGCTGAAGGTAGAAGTGAGTGAAAACCACATGAACACTGATTTCTGAGCACATGAAAGCTGCTTGCTCCCAATTCTCTGCATTCACCATTTAGGGTAGCCCAAAGGCCAACTTCCTGGGGAGAAACGCAGTCGCCTATCTGTAGAGGGAGTGAAATTATGGAAGAAGCAGCAGTTTGTCAGATGGCTCAGGAACAGAACAGCTCTCTAGTCTTTTGTTTATTGTAGTGAAAGTGTTCCTGTCCAGATTCCCAAAGCCTTCTTCTCCAAGTTGAACTGAACATTTTGTTCAGATTGTCTTGGTTTCTTCATTAGTTGTTGCTTTCTTGAAGTTCTTGTCAGAAGTTCTCTTATTTTAGAGAGAATATGTCATTAAGTTATGACTGTTTGCACTGCTTCCACCAACTCTGGTCTGAGAAAGAAATCATACTCCTTCATCTGGCTTATCACCTTCAGCCCAGATCTGCCTACTTTAGAAAATTAGAAAAGCCAGAAGCCCACAGAGCATTCTGAGACCTCAACACCAATGGAACAGGAACAGAAGTTACACACTGTGTTTTATTTTAAGGTAGCAGTTCTTCTTAGGTGTCTTAGGTCACCTGTACACTTCAGCGTCCATCCATTCCTAGATATTCTATTACAGACCACTCTCCATATTTCCATCCCCATCTTTGTCAGGCACTTCTCCAGCTGAAAAATTTATCTTGTTTACTGTAAACATTCTTTCTTACTTCATGAGTCCTCCCTTCACCGATTACATTAGGAAAATATAATTAAAAAACAAAATCTTTTCCCAACCCAGAAAACCTTCCCACAGAGGAAGAGGAGAAAGGAAACAGCTTCATTATGGAATAAGCATTAAACAAGAATGTGATGTGCATCACAGGCAGTCCACAAATAGATACAAAGACTGAAAAATCTCACCCTTTACACCTCAGTGCAGATACAGCACGCTCCGTGTGTTTGCAAGATAAACAGTGACTAGTGCTTAAGTAAGAGGACTTGACAGCACCATTTGTTAGACAGAGTTCATCCTGCCCGAACTGGTTTTGGGGATGACTATTTGTGTTAGCTAATTGGCTTTATCCAGGGGAAAAATAATCTCCTCATCTCTTTGCGACAGGAGGCAGTTTTGCAGCTTGGAGCCTGGCACCCCCAAAGTTAGTCACCAGCCTTCCCACAGAGATGGAGAGACAGGGCAGTATGACTCTTGATGTTTACATTTCAAAGGATGGTTCTTGAGAAAGTCATTCCTAGGTCATAAAGCTGACCAAAAGCCTATCTAGCACTCAAAAGGATTTATAAAATCTTACAAAATGGAGAAAAAACTTACTAAAGTAAGTGCTCTAAATAAATTAGAGAAGAGATGTCTCTTTCCTTATTTTCTGTAGAGAGAATCGGGCTTCTTATTTTAAATTTGTCATGACAATTATACCTTAATGTTAATCTCCTTGTTCTAGCTAATGTAGTCATGGGTAATAAGGGAGGAGAGGTATGAAGGCCACTTATGGAAAAGCTCCAAAAAGGAGACTGTAGAGAGAAAACCCCTTCATGGATCACATCCTTGTTGTGATGAAGAGGCTGGCCTAACTCAGTGAAGCTATGAGCCATGTCATGCAGGGTGACCCAAGATGGACAGGTCAACTCAAAATCCCTTATACACAGTGGAGGTGACAAATAGATTCAAGGGATAAGATCTGGTAGATAGAGCGCCTGAAAAAATATGGGCAGAGGTTCGTAACACAGGAGGCAGTGACCAAAAGCATCCCAAAGAAATGCAAGAGGGCAAAGTGGTTGTCTGAGGAGGCTTTACAAATAACTGAGGTGAGAAGAGAAGCAAAAGGCAAGGGAGAAAGGGAAAGATGTACACAACTGAATGCAGAGTTCCAGAGAATAGCAAGGAGAAATAAGGAGGCCGTCTTCAATTAACAATGCAAGAAAATAGAGGAAAACAATAGAATGGGTAAGACTAAAGCTGTCTTCAAGAAAATTGAAGATATCAACGGAATATTTCATACAGGGGTGGGCATACTAAAGGGCAAAATGGTAAACACCTAATAGAAGCAGAAGAGATTGAGAAAAAGTGGCAAGAATACACAGAAAAACTACACAAAAAAGGTCTTAATGACCGGGATAATCATGATGATGTGATCACTCACATACAGCCAGATATCCCAGAGTGTGAAGTCAAGTGGAAGCATTACTATGAGCAAAGCTAGTGGAGGTGATGGAATTCCAGTTGAGCTATTTAAAATCCTAAAAGATGATGCTGTTAGAGTGTTGCACTCAATATGTCAGCAAATTTGGAAAACTCAGCAGTGCCCACAGGACTGGAAAAGGTCAGTTTTCATTCCAATTTCAAAGAAGGGCAATGCCAAAGAATGTTCAAACTACCATACAATTGCACATATCTCATATGCTAACAAGGTTATGCTCAAAATCCTTCAGGCTAAGCTTCAGCAGTATGTGAACTGAGAACTACAGGATGTACAAGCTATATTTAGAAAAGGCAGAGGAACAAGAGATCAAATTGCCCACATTTGTTGGATCATGGAGAAAGCTAGGGCATTCCAGAAAAACATCTACTTCTGCTTCATTGACTACACTAAAGCCTGTAACTGTGTGGATCACAATAAATAGTGGAAAATTCTTAGAGGTGGGATTACCATACCATCTTACCTGTCTCCTGAGAAACCTGCATGCAGGTCAGGAAAAAACGACTAGAACCAGACATGGAAAAATGGCCTGGTTCAAAATTGGGAAAGGAGTACAAAAAGGCTATATATTGTCACCTTGCTTATTTATCTTCTATGCAGAGTACATCCTGTGAAATGCCAGGCTGGATGAATCACAAGCTGGGATCAAGATTGCCAGGAGAAATATCAACAACCTCAGATACCCAGATGATACCACTCTAATGGTAGAAAATGAAGAGAAACTAAAGAACCTATTGCTGAGGATGAAAGAGAAGAGTGAAAAGGCTGGTTTGAAACTCAACATTAAAAAAAAAAACCTAAGCTCATGGCATCCAGTCCGATCACAGCATGGCAAATAGAAAGGGAAAATGTGGAAACAGTGATAGGTTTTATTTTCTTGGGCTCCAAAATAACTGCAGACAGTGACTGCTGCCATGAAATTACAAGATTCTTACTCCTTAGAAGGAAAGCTATGGCAAACTCTGACAGCATATCAAAAAGCAGAGTCATCACTTTGCAGACAAAGGTCCATCTAGTCAAAGCTATGGTTTTTCCAAGTAGTCATGTCCCGATGTGAGCGTTGGACCATAAAGAAGGCTGAGCACTAAAGAATGAGTGCTTTTGAATTGTGATGCTGGAGAAGCCTTTTGACAATCCCTTGGACTGCAAGGAGATCAAAACAGTCAATTCTAAAACAAATCAACCCTAAATATTCATTGGAAGGACTGATGCTGAAGCTGGAGTTCCAATAGTTTGGCCACCTGATGCAAAGAGCTGACTCGCTGGAAAAGATCCTGATGCTGGGAAGGATTAAAGGCAAAAGAAGAAGATGGCTTAGGATGAGGTGATTAGATAGCATCACTGACTCAGTGGACAAGAATTTAAGCAAACTCTGGGTGATAGTGGAGGACACAGGAGACTGGTATGCTACAATCCATGACGTTGCAAGGAGTCAGACATGACTTAGCGATTAAACAACAAAAACAGAAGCCAAGGAGGAAAAAGGCATAGACCTTGCTCTTAGGTAGGAGGAAAATATGGTTCTTGAATGCAGTTCAGAAACACTGATGGTCACTCATGGATGAAGTATTAGGTGGACTCTTGGGCCCCACCACAGACATTTGCATTTAATAAATTTCAGGAACTTAAATTTAGGGTCCAAAACATATAATTAAAGAAAACTTTCTTGGTGAGATCAATATGGCAGTGTAGAAGGATGGTGAGCTCACCTCCCCAAACAAACACATCCAAACAAAAAAGTCTCCATCTAGAGATGGAGCAATTCTCAATGATAGCAAACTGGAGACTGGCAGAAAGACTCCTGTACAATCAAGGCTATAAGAAAGATTCAAACAGATTCAGGTAAGAAGGGAGAAGTGACAAGGTCAGGACCTATGCCTCTGGGAGCAGGAAGGAACTCAGAGGAAAAGGGTAATTACATAGCTGGAAACCACCCTGGAGAGTGAGTGATTGGAGCCACATGTTGGAAACCTGGTCCTGGGGTCCAATACCAGGGAAGAGGAGTCCACTTAGCTGATTAAAACCCAGTGGAACTGATACGGACTTGTAAGAAATCTATATTCCTCTTGTGAAGAAAACACACAAGTAACAAAATAGCAAGAAGCACTTGCCTACCAATATCACTTTAAATGTCAATTGAGTAAATGCTCCAAACAAAAGACATAGGGTAGAGTATTTATGTAAAAAATCTATATGCTGCTTATAAGAGACTCACTTCAGAGCTAAAGATACCCACACAGACTGAAAGTGAGGGAAAGGAAAGGTTATTCCATGCAAATGGAAAATATAATAAAGCATGGATACTCATATCCAATGAAGTAGGCTTAAAAGAAAGCTTATAACAAAGAAGGGTATTATATATGGATAAAGAGATCAAAACAAGAAGCTATTACACTTGTCAACATATATGCATCCAAATACCGGAGCACCTAAATATATAAAACAAGCAGTAACAAACATTAAGGGAGAAACGTACTATAATACAATTATAGTCTGGTACTTTAACGTACCACTGACATCAATGACAGATCAATCAGACAGAAAATCAGTAAGGAAATATTGGTTGTAAATGACACAATAGACAAGTTGCACTTAGATAGCTACAGGACTCCACCTAAAAATAGCAAAATATACATTTTTTCATTAACATTTTTTCTCAGAATGTTCCCTGAGATAGATCACATGTTAAGCCACAAAACAAATATCAACAAATTTAATAGGATATAAACCATATTAGTGGTTTTTTCTGAACACAGCAGCACGAAATTAGAAATTATTAAAAATTATAGGGAAAGACATAAATACAGGTAGGCTAAACAACATTCTACCAAAAAAACCAAATGGTCAAAGAAGAAATCAAAGAGGAAATTTAAAAAATACCTTGAGACAAATGAAAATGGAAACGCCACTGTCAAAAATCTATGAAGTGAAGCAAAAGCTTCTAAGAGAGGAGTTTACAGAAATAAAAAAAATCATAAAAAAGTCTAGCCTACTATTTAAAGGAATTAAAAAAAAAGAATAACTGAAGTCCAAAGTAAGCAGAATGAAGGAACTAATAAAAATTAGAGAATAAATAAAATACAGACAAAAACAGAAATGATCGTTGAAACCAAAAACCAGTTTTTTGCAAGATAAACAAAATTGATAAGCGTTTATCCAGGATCACCAAGAATAAAATGTCCCAAATAAACAAAATAATAAATGAAAGAGGGGAAATAACAATTGATACCATAGAGGTCTCAAAAACCATAAGAGAATACTATAAACAGTTATATGCCAACAAATCAGATAATACAGAGGAAATGGACACATTTCTAGAAACATACAACCCTGTAAGATGGAATAGAGAAGGAAATAGTCTGAACAGATCTATTACTAGTGATGATATAGAAGTTATAACCAAAAAACCTTCCAGTAAACAAAAGTCCAGGACTGAACTGCTTCACAAGGGAATGCTACCAAATATTTAAGAAGAACTAACATCTATTCCAATAAAATGAAGAGGATAGAAGCCTTCCTAATTCACTTAATATTAAAAAACTGATTTAAAATGGGCAGAAGACCTTTGGTAGATATTTTTTCCCAAAAACACGATATATGTGACCAACGGGCACATGAAGAAATGCACAAAGTTGCTAATCATCAGGGAAATACACAGTGAGATATGATCTCACATCTGTTAAAATGGCTATTATTGAAAAGTCTTCAAATAACAAATATTGATGAGGATGCGGTACAAAGGGATCTTTAGTACATTGACATGAATCCCAGTGTTCATAGCAGCATTATTTACAATAGCTGAGACATAGAAACAACTTAAGTGTCCATCAACAGAGGAATGAATAAAATAGGTGCATTACATATTTGTATAATATAATAATACTCAGGATAAAACGAAATAAAATTTTGCCATTTGCAACAGCATGAATAGATGTAGAGGGTGTTATGCTTAATGAAATATCAGACACAGAAAAAAAAAACACTATATGTTCTCACTTACATGTAGACTCTAAGAAATAAAACAAATGAATGAATATACCAAAAGAGAAACGGACTCAGATGTAGAGAAAAAATTACCAGTAATTACCAGCTGGGAAAGGTAAGGTGGGGAGGACAAGATAGGTGCAGGAAATTGAGAGATGGTAACTACTATTAATAAAATAAGTAACAAAGATATATTGTACAGCACAGGGAAATATAGCCATTAATTTGTAATAAGTTTATATGGAGTATGATCAATAAAATATTGAATTATTACATTGTATACCTGAAACTAATACTATAAATCAATGATACTTCAATAAAAGTTACTTATTGCTTAATCAATTAGCAGTAAAAGAGATGAAAACCTTTTCCAAATGATATTAATGTTCAGGCAAGTATAACAACAATTGCCTTGGGGCTGCAACAACATGAGCATTTCTCTCATTTTTCCCTTGACTCCATCCTACAGAGCTTTCCCTAAGATCTTGGAGAAACAGAGATATAAGTAAATGATATGTAATACTAGTAGTGTATTAAAAAGATAAATAAGTAAAGGCCATTCCATTTTTTCCTACCATAGAATATAGAGCATTTTTAGATTCCAAGTATAAGTGATACCATACTGTATTTGCAGAAACACAGTAGAATGGTGTTTACCAGGGCCTGCGAGTGAGGAACTGGGGAAATATTGGCCAAATGGTATAAACTTTCAGTTAGAAGACAAATATGTTCTGAAGACCTAGTGCACAGTACTGTGATTGTATCTAACAACTTCCAAGTTACTAAGAAACTAGATCTAAATGTTTTCATCACACACAAAAAAGACAGGACAATGATGGGACATGATGTGGTGTTAGCCAGTGCTACAGTGGTTGCTGTATCATGATATATAAATGTATTGATTCCACACATCGTATACTGTAAACTTACACGATGTTCTACATCAATTACATTTCAATAAAAACAATAGAGAGCTCTTCCCACGGGTGATTTCTGCTTCCCTTCTGTCTATGTCACAGAGTTCAGGTGTGGATGTCAGCCAAGGCCCTGGGGCTTCAGAGGAGGCAGAGAGAGATGCCAAGCACAGAGGTCTCTAAGAGTCACAGGAAAGGATGCTTCCAGGAGGTGGGAAAGCCTTGAGGGAAGAAGACATGGGTGGAAACTCAGATCAGCTACCATTACCCTCAACCTCATTCTCTTGATTGCCTTCATCCAGATTTTTATTTGCTCAAGTGCAGATTTTTTGAATTTTGTTTTTTATGTATTTATTACTTTTTGGCCTCACTGTACAACATATGGGATCTTAGTTCCCCAACCAGGGATTGAACCCGCATCCCCTGTAGTGGAGCCACGGGCCACTAGGAAACCACTGAACCACAGGGAAGTCCCCAGACCTTCAGATGTATGATGAAAAGCCAAAGGTGAAGGCATCGTTTCTTCTTACGGTCAACTGACAGCAACAATTAAGGACAAAGATCGGTTGAAGGCTGCGTTTTCTGAGTACCATTTGGACCCTTGGAGGTTGATAAAATATGAATTTCTCAGCCCCTGTATTTAGACTAGGAAGCCTACAGAAGATGTGTTCAAGAGTTCCTGATAGGGAAGCAACACTGTTCAGGAACAGTGCTCTGTCTCAGAAACAGATGGTCTAAAAGCAGGATCCTGAGCACAGTGGGATGGGTGGAGAGAGGCTGCAGTGAGAGAAGAGTGCCCAGGGATGCTTTTATAAAGCAGTATGATTTAATAAACATCACAGGGGAAAAGCAAAGGGACATGATATCTAATAAAAGGATTTACATTCAAGATGGGCTGGGATCAGAGATGATATTAAACATAAATGCTTTTTGAAGCCCACCGTAGGTAATATGAGCCTTTTATAATCTCATCCACCAGCCAGAACCATATCCATCCAAAACCCTCAAAACTGGAGTGACTACCAATTCACATAGCTAGAGTCATGAAAACAAAACAAATGGGAGTGACTTCTATTCTCAAATGAAATTCAGCCTTTTCTGATAATTAGTAGGATATCCAATTTCTCCAACAACGTCACATTGAGCAAACAGGCTACTGAAAATGTACTTGTAAAGATGCTGTGAGAAATACTGCCGCTGGCTGAGCACCTACAGTGTGCCAGGCGAGAGGCTAAGTATCCTGCATAGGTTATCTCAGAAATGCTCAGAGTAATTCTAAGAATTAGGTATCATTTACATTTTACGAATACGGAGTCTTAATTTCTGAGGAATTCATTGCTCAGACTTATACAATGAGAGATGGTGGAGGCAAAAGTGAATGTGGGGAGATCTTTTCACCCTGGTTCCTAGTATCAATTCTGTGAATTGTGTGTCTTCTAGCCTTCTACTCTAGAATCTGATTCTAAATGGTCATGAGACAGAGGAGCTGTCTGATTAACCCTTTTCTCGTCTGACATGCTGACCCTGATGACTTTAATCACCCAATTATCTTCAAAAGGGCAGCCTCACATTCTTATTGCCAGTGGTCTCCTGAATCAGTGGTCTCTGAGCTTAATGTTCCTGTATGCTCGTAAGTTTTTGACAATGCAATACCAATATAGGTATATTTATTGATCACTTTATACTAATATATTAACTTTTGCATACATTGCAACACTTGTCCAAAAATAAAATAATTTTACATTGAGATTAAATAAATAATTTCAAGGTAATATTTTTCAGTACTTTTAAGTTTTATTTATCAAAACTGCCCAAATATATTGAGTACAATGTGATTAAATATGCTGCCTTATTTTTGAAAATCTTGGTTTAATATTTTGTTATGCTTAATTAGATTCCAGGTCAGTTTCTAAGTTCAGTTTATTTTGATATCTACATGAGGCATTTTTCATTTGGCCATGGCCATCATTAAAAGCAAATACTCAACTGTTAAAAATGCTTTTTCTTGACCTCATCTGACTGTGCTCGAAACTCATTAGACAGGGTAGCTTGTTTATACTTTTAACAAGTTGTTTCAAATACCACTTGTAAAGTAGTTTTGAACAAATTAGAGTATTCTATTTCCAAGTTTCTTAGATGTGTATGGGGAAAAGAAAAACGTGTGCAGGGTGTGTGTGTGTGTATAAGTGTGTGTATGTATGTGTATGTATGTGTCTGTCTGTGTATGTCAATGGCACAGGTTGCTCAATGATCGAAAGACATCCAGATGTTCACTTTCAGCATACTTTCTCTAAAGTTCAAAAGGCAGTTATTTTCTCACTTAATGTTATTACAAAATTTCATGTATATATATGGAGTCTAGAAAGACAGTGATCCTATGTGCAGCAAAGGAGGCACAAACATAAAGAACAGAATTTGGGACACAGTGGGAGAGGAGAGAGTGGGATGATTTGAGAGAATAATATTTAAACATGTACATTACCATACGTAAAACAGACAGCCAGTGGGAGTTTGATGCATGCTGCAGGGAACCCAAAGCCGGGGCTCCATGACAACCTGGAGGGTGGGGTGGGGAGGGAGGGGGCAGGGGTTCAGGAGGGAGGGGACACAGGTATGCCTACGGCTGATTCATGCTGATGGATGGCAGAGGCCATCATAGTGTTGTGAGGCAACTATACTTCAATTAACCAAAAAACAATGCAGATAATGTGAATGCATTTACTAGACTCTGTTATATCTAAGTAGACTGTCACTGTTTCTAACCGTGCAGTGTGGCTGACACGAGCTCAAGCCACAAGTGTTACTCTGACAGTTTCTTGTGTGCATGGGTACTTATGTTATGCACATCATTTTCCAACTATAATCTCCATACTAATATTATAAGCCTCTTTTCTGTTCCCTGAGGTGTATTTATTAAACTCAGTAATAGGCTCTGTAAATCCATTTATCCAATAATGTTACTGTGTGGCAGGGCCCTGATTAGACTTGTGAGGGGCCACTGGCAGCCCAGTCTCAGTGCAAAATTAAACTCTACTTGTGGGAAATCTTACTTACTGTGTATAATCAATCCTAGTAAAAAAAAAAAAAAAAAAAAAGAAGGACAACCCAGGGAACCCAGTGCCCATCCATGATGACATTTAGTCAATTTTAATTCTTTTCATAAAAAATGAAAAATAAATGTAATCAGAGATTCCAATATTTTCTCCAAACACCGTAAGTGGTGCCCAACCCATTCCTGGAGACTGCTGAGTGGACAACTCTAACTTAGATGCCCTGTCGACACCCAAAACAGTTTACCCAAAACCGAATTTCTCTTTTTTATATTCTGCCACAAACCAAATGTTCCCCTCTCCTGTGTTCCTATCTTTAAATATTAAAGGAAAATGTCCCAAATCACAGATGGAGAGAACAAATGTATGGATACCAAAGGGAAAAGGAGGGTTGGGATGCACTGAGATTGACATATATACACTACTGACTTGTGTCTAAAATAGATAATTAATGAGAACTTAGTGTATAAAACAGGGAACTCTGTTCAATGCTCTGTGGTGACCTAAATGGGAAAGAAATCTCCCCCAAAGAGGGGATATGTGTTTGCATGTGTGTGTGCTCAGTGGCTTCAGACGTGTCCAACTCTGTGAGACCCCATGGACTGTAGCCCACCCGGCTCCTCTGTCCATGGGATTCTCCAGGCAAGGATACTGGAGTGGGTTGCCATGCCCTCCTCCAGGGTGATACCTGTATACGCACAGCTAATTCACTTTGCTGTACAGCAGAAACTAACACAACTTAGTGGAGTAACTATGTGAAATCGCTTCACTCATGTCCTACTCTTTGCGACCCTATGGGCCATGGCCCGCCAGGCTCCTCTGTCCAGGGGATTCTCCAGGCAAGAGTACTGGAGAGGGTTGCCATGCCCTCCTCCAGGGATCTTCCTGACCCGGGGATTGAACCTGCACCTATTATGTCTCCTGCATTGGCAGGCGTGTTCTTATCATCAGTGCTACCTGGGAAGCCCCCAAAAGTATCTACACTCTGAAAAAAGAAGAAAAAGTTGTGCAGTTTCCAACAGTTTCATATATTCATTAATAAGTAATTATGGTTCTGTAAGAATAAAATTTCAAAAACAGTTACCTTTCCAAAAAAAAAAAAAGGAAACATCTGTCAGTATTTACCAGGTGCCAGTATTGTGTCAGAAAATACAATGCAAATCCAACCCAAAATGTCAAAATTCTTTATCTACAATGCACTTTTATAAACTGGTAATAAAAAGCGATGATTTTTTAGAAATGAATGAAATGAGATTTGACTTCATTAGTAATCGCATAAGCACAACTTAAAAAAGAGAGGTCACTTTTTATCAGTCAAGTTACACAAAATATTTTAAATGGCTGTACTCTATAGTAGTGGTGAATAGAATGATCTTTATAGAACATTTGATAAAATTTGTCAAGGATTTTAGAAATGCTTGTGCCATTTTAAACTATGATTAATAATGTCATTTTCATAAATTTATTCTAAAGAAATAATCATAAATGTACAGAAAGATTGATTTAAAATTAGCCTAGTAAAAAGTTGGAGACAATTATATATTCAACAGTTGGAAATTAGGTAAATGAATTGCAGAGGCTCTGAAAGATAGACAACTGTGTGATTATTAAAATTAGATTTGGAACAAAATTTAATGATATAACTGTAAGTGAAAAAAGACAGGATATAAAAGGATATAGGTTAAATAAAGTTTTGTAAAAAAATTTCTTAAAAAATAAGAACGGAAGGAAACATTTTTAACAATGTAGGTCTCTCTGTGATGGAGCTATTAGTGGTTTCTACATAAATTTTTTATGCTCTTTCATATTCTGACAAATTTCTACAATGAATATATGTATTATACAGGTGTATGTTATGCACACACCATACAGACATACAGACATTCTATTCAATATAGACATTTAAAAACTTGAGATATATTTGCATATTCTCTGATATGCAGCCAAATCAAATCCTGTATATATGTGTAGTTATGCATATACAAGATTTGATTTGGCAGCTCATCATAGAAAATCCTAATACATTGCCTAAGCAAGACAAAGGTTTATTTCTCTCATTTGACTGAGGTCTGAAGGTAGGGAGTCTGGAGTCTGGCAGCTCCAGGTTACAGGTGGCCAGGGCTCTTCATACCTTTTTGTTCTACAAGTAGAACATGCCCTCCTTGCTTGGGGTCACCTTATCGTCCATTGTATCTGCATTCCTGGCAGAAAGAGGGATGAAAGAGGGTGGGCAAAGGGCCCACCTCATACCAAGCTAAGCCTGTGAGGAGCCTGCTAGGAGCCCTGCCAGTAACACTCATGGCCACTATGTCTGCAAGCTGTGACCTGGAGCCTTTACCTAGATACACATCACAGCTTGGAGGAAATTCAGGGTCTTGCCCTAAGGAAGTAGGAAAGAATGGCATTTGCATGGGCAATTGGTGGACTGAACTACACTGATAATAATAAAACTGACTTTTAAATTTTTCTGTAAAGTATGATGATGGCAGAACAGCAAAAAGAATCTATATGAGAAAAAATGGAGGTGAAAAGAGGAGATGCAGATAAAACTAAAGGATCGCAGAAATGAAATATTATTTTGACACTCTTTAGACGAGAAAGAGAGGACTCAGCAATGCATTTAACTATCAGCGAAGCTAAATTTCTAATATATCTGTACCACTTTCCAAAAATAAATTCAAAGGAAAATGAAAAGGAGAGAAAAATCTGAAGGTCTATGGCATTCTCTCTTCTTTGTCTCTTTCCGAATTCCTAGGAATTGAAATCAATCTTGGGAAGAGAGTACATGTACAAAAATTAGAGTCTGGTTCCTCCGTTTCTCCCTATGTAAAATAGAGAAGGCCAGAATTCCTATAATGTATAATTTCTATCTTAAAATATCAGTGCAATCGATGTCATACCCCATGGAGTTAACATTTCTATACAATGCTTGCTATTAAACACATTTCTTGCTTTTCATATGAATTTGCTGATAAATATGAATAATATTTAAATGTATATGTAATGCTATTATTTATATACAAATATAGAAAATTACTTATAAAGATATATGTATTATAGATATATGTATATATAAATTTGTAGCCATAATCAGCCATTTTCACAATGACATATTATGAAATTATCAAAGGAAAAGATTTTGATCTTATTTTGAAGTTAAAAGTTGAACTTTATACCAGGCACATGATGCTGGAAAAGTTGGCGCACGGAGAGTAGCAGAAAGCCTTAAAACCACATAAACACGAAGGATCATCCCAGTTTATCAGTTATATAGCTGGAAAAGTCACAAGAAAAAAAAATTCCTGCATGAATTGTAGATTAGCTAACAGAAAGACATTAGCATTTCCGAGTTAGCAGAATGGTCAAAACTCCAAAGACAATTTGATGACTGGGTCTAAAACGGAACCACAACTCTTATTCTGGAGAGAACTGTCTGAAGATGCTCAGCACTGAGGCATGGAGGCCTTCTGTCTCCCCCGAGATGAAGCTGAGTGTATGGCAGTGCCATTGACTTCCATGCAACCCCAGTGGTCTGGGTTTTCACTTCCTTTTTTTTGAATTTGAGAAACGTGCGATTGTGTGTCTATTGGTAGAGAGCCTGTCTTACAAAGCAAAGAGGAATAAGAATATCTATAAATACCTACTGACACTTCCACAACCAATAGAACATTTCCGTGATGCTCCCCTAATAGTGACGGCCCTTCCTGTTCTAAGGTCTAAGGTCTATGAGGACCCCCACTCCCACCAGAGAGCTGCCTTTTGATGCTAAGCAATAGGATGTTGATAATCGCAGAAATTTAATTTCCCCACTTAATGTCAGTAGTAAATTTGGTTAAGGCACGACACCATTATCAAAGAACAGCTAGCAGATCATTGAAAGGCTACTAAATTATGCCACAGAATCTTCCAATTTACTATCACTACATTTTACTGACTCATTTATCTGTGGCACCAGAAAGCTCCTAAATTCTGAATCCTTCTTACCTGATCATTCAGAATCAAGAAGCTGAACAGCATTTATCAGAAGTCTTCTGGGATGTTGTCCAGTATTGGGAATTTTACCAACAGAATATAACCCCTGATGTCTGGAAACTTGCCTTGTGAAAACAAGGCCTTGTTAAAATGTTAAAAAGAATTTTAACAGCTGCCTGTTGTGTATTGTTCCTGTCACACATTGTCCTAAATGTGTCATAACAACCTAGCATAGCTGGCACAATTATCATCTTCATTAGCCAAGGTGGTGGGCCCAGTAATACAAAATTAATCATAAGTGATACCAGTTTCAAATATAACCCAAGTAACAACACTGGCCTGGACCCACACAGAGCAGAAAGGGCCAAATTTTCTAAGTGTAGCACAACTACAGTATGTTAATTTTAAAATATGATGTTTAAACATGTTTGCAACATAAATATGAATATATTTTATAAATATATGCAAAAACCAAATAAAAGCATAAATACCTTAAACTGAAATAAGTCCACATTAGCTTCATTTAATCAACTAGGTTAAGACAAAATTTTCCTAGTCAAGGCTCGATAAGTAATAGCTTCTAGTAATATTATTATTATTAAAGTAGTGAGATTTATGAGGGGCGGGGTGGCTTCTTCAGTGGCTCAGCAGTAATCTGCCTGCAATGAAGAAGCCACAGGAGATGCTGGTTCGATCTCTGCATCAAGAAGATCCCCTGGAGGAGGGCATGGCAACCCACTCCAGTATTCTTGCCTGGAGAATCCCATGGACAGAGGAGTCTGGTGGGTTATAGTCCAAGGGGTCGTAAAGAGTCAGACATGACAGAAACAACTTAGGACACATGGACAGTGACCTTTGGGATAATTGAATAATTTGAGGAGTGTGGGTTCTCTGATTGGTTATCACCCAAAATCTCAGATCCAAAATAAATGCCCTTTCCTTCCCAGGCAATACTAGATATCCAAAAGTAATCCAACCAGAATACCACTCCAAAATGTGTAAAAAATTAAAATCAATTCTCTTTCTTTACTGTGATACAGGCAGATACTACAACACCAGCTGTTAATGCAAAAAGGTCCTTGCTTCCTTCAGTCTAATACTGGACTATTTTTTCCAAACCTGGGAATAGATACCCAGCTAATTCTGGCCCTTGTGTCTCCCTGGATGAGTCTTGGCTGTCTTTTCCCTAATGTAGCAACTCTGCATGGTTGAGGAGTTAATACTAATCATAAACGAAGTGTCAGGGAGGAAATAGAAGAGCATAGATGTCAGCTCACATGGGATTAGCTGTATTCTTCTGGATCTGAGAGCAGCTTTACTCAACACGGAAATCTTCAGGATACAAAATAAAGCAACTAAACTATAGTCCGTGTTTTCAAGTCATAAAATCCATCACTAATGTAAAAAACTTAATTTAAATATTGTCTGTAAATCACCCTCAGTAACAATTTCCAAAACAAAACAAAAGGTAACATATAGTATCTGGTCCGAATTTATGGCTTGTCTGCATTGTGAGACAAAAAGGTATCCTGATGAGTTTTCTGAATGCTAAGTTTATTATACTGCCAAGCCTATCAGGTGATTTATTTTCTGGCTAAAAGGCCAGTGTTTGCATCTTGACTCATTTTTGTAGCTATGTTTACGAGATTGTTATGACCCAGAGTTTAGCATTCTGGTATACAAACAATAAACTCTTAGAATCCTGTAAACATTTTATTTATATTCCTTTGCAACAACTGAAAGGTGCTAACTCTACAAACTTTCTTTGTAGATTTGTAGAATGTCAAAGTAGATGAAACATTTTGGGATACAGGTATCAGAAAAATGCAAAATACTGTATTGGCCATGTTTATAAAATTTGTTCATTGTATTATTAGTTTCTTTCACAGGGAAAGTTAATATTTATGTTTAAACAAGTACAATTAAAAAGTCATCCTGTACTTTTCAACCTGCACCAAAAGACAATGAGGATTTTAGCTTAGGTTTAAGATAAAACACCTAATTTTATAATAGTCAGATTCAATTATTTCCATTTTAAAATATTTCATGGCCATGTCTCATTAATATTTGAAAATAACTAATTGTGAATATAAATTAAATTCACTTTTCTTAGATTTAATAACAAATATTCAACTTCCTAATCTACATTTATGAATTCTTTCACAAAAATCTAACTTTAAATATTTCAATACCAACAGTATGGGTATTGAAATAATTTCTCTAATTTTTTAATGATTTATGAAGGCAACTTATTGGAACAAAGGAACAAGACATGGATCTTAGATTTAAACAGACCTTAAGGAATGGAGGGAGAAAAAAAGATGATAGATACATTCAAACATCACACTTACAAACATACATACATAAAATATTTTGTCTTGTTTCATGGATTTTATTTCTTAGCTTATCTCTCTGAAAAAACCTTGATTTATCCTTTTAATTTTAAACATCGTTATTTTAACCTTTGTTTCATATTGCTGTATAGCTTCCTGTTCTTAGAATAAATCCTTTCTCTCCTGGTAATGGACTTTGTTTTATACCTTGCAATTTCTTTCTGTGATCTCTTCTCTGATGGAATGCACCTTCAGATAATAGACTTCCCAATGACTTTTATTTTTAAATGGTGAGAATGGACATCTTTGTCTTATTTCTAACCTTAGGAGGAATCCCTCAATATTTCACTATTAAGTATGTTTTCTGTAGAGTTTTTAATAGATAACCTTTGTAAGATTTAGAAAGTTGCCATTTATTTCTAGCTTTCTAGACATGTTAAATTTCAGATATTTATATGCATCTATTGAGAAAATAAAATTATTTTTATCCTTTTATCTATTAATGTGGATGTTGGTATTCAGTCACTATGTTGTGTCTGACTCTTTGCAACCCCATGAACTGCAGTGTGTCAGGCTTCACTGTCCTCCACTATCTCCCAGAGTTTGTACAACCTCATGTCCACTGAGTCAGTGATGCCATCCAACCATCTCATCTTCTTTTGCCCTCTTCTCCTCTCGCCCTCAGTCTTTCCCAGCATCAGGGTCTTTTCCAATGAGTTGGCCCTTTGCATCAGGCAGCCAAAGTATTGGAGCTTCAGCTTCAGCATCAGTCCTTCCAATGAATAGCCAAGGTTGATTTCCATTAGGATTGACTGGTTTGATCTCCTTGCAGTCCAAGGGACTCTCAAGAGTCCTCTCCAGCATCAAAATTTGAAAGCATCACTTCTTGGGCGCTCAGTCTTCTTTATGGACCAACTCTCACATCTGTACATGACTACTAGAAAAACCATAGCTTTGACTATTTGAACTTTGTCAGTAAAGAGATGTCTCTGCTTGTTAATATGCTGTCTAGGTTTGTCATAACTTTCCTTTCAAGGAGCAAGTGTCTTTTAATTCATGGCTGCACTCACCATCTCAGTGATTTTGGAGCTCAAGAAAATAGTGTGTCACTGTTCCCATTGTTTCCCCATCTATTTGCCATGAAGTGATGAGTCTGGATTCCATTTTCTTCATTTTTTGAATGCTGAGTTTTAAGCCAGCTTTCTCACTCTCCTCTTTCACCCTCATCAAGGAGCTCATTAGTTCCTTTTCATTTTCTGCCATTAAAGTAGTATCGTCTGTATATCTGAAGTTGTTGTTATTTCTCTTGGCAATCTTGATTCCAGCTTGTGATTCACCCAGCCCAGTATTTTTTACAATGTATTCTGTATATAAGTTAAATAAGCAGAGTGATAATATATAGCCTTGACCATACTCCTTTCCCAATTTGGAACCAGTCCATTATTTCATGTCCAGTTCTAACTGTTGCTTCTTGTCCTGCATACAGGCTTCTCAGGAGACAGGTAAGGTAGTTTGGTATAAATTCTATTTATTAATATTTTTAAAATTAACTTTATTTTAATTACTTTACAATATTGTGGTGGTTTTTGCCATAAATTGATATGAATCAGCCATGGGTACACATGTGTTCCACCATCCTGAACCTCCCTCCCAGCTCCCTCCCCATCCCATCCCTCTGCATTGTCCCAGAGCACCAGCTTTGAGTGCCCTGCTTCATTCATCAAGCTGGCACTGGTCATATATTTCACATATAGTAATATCCATGTTTCAATGCTATTCTCTCATATTTTCCCACCCTCGCCTTCTCCCACAGAATCCAAAATTCTGTTTACAACTGTGTCTCTCTTCCTGTCTTGCATGTAGGGTCATAATTACCATCTTTCTAAATTCCATACATACGTGTTAATCTACTGTATTGGTGTTTCTCTTTCTGTCTTACTTCACTCTGTATAATAGGCTCCAGTTTCTTCCGCTTCATTAGAATTGACTCAAATGTCTTCTTTTTTATAGCTGAGTAATATTCCATTGTGTATATGTACCACAACTTCCTTATACATTTGTCTGCCAATGGACATTTAGGTTGCTTGCATATCCTAGCTATCATAAACAGTTCTGCAATATTTATCAATTTTTTAAAAGTTATTAAATCATACATTCCTGAAAGAAATCCATATTTCAAAAATTTTAACTTTTTATTTTAGAGTGGAGTATAGTTGGTAAACAATGTTGTAATAGTTTCAAGTGTACAGCAAAGTAATTCAGTTATACATATACATGTATTTATTCTTTTTCAAATTCTGCTCTTGTTTAGGTTGTTACATAACATTGAACAGAGTTCCCTGTGCTAACCAGTAGGAACTTATTGGTTAACCATTTTAAATATAGCAGTGTGTACATGTCAGTCCCACATTCCTTAACTGTATCTCCCCCAACTCTTTCCACTGGGAACCATAAATTTGTTCTCTAAGTCGATGAGCCTGTTTCTGGTTTGCAATAAGTTCATTTGTATCAGTTCTTTTTAGATTCTGCATATAAGCAATATCATATGATATTTCTCTGCCTCTGTCTGACTTACTTCACTCAGTATGGTGATCTCTAGGTCTATCCATATTGCTTGCAAGCAAATTTTTAAATTAGCCATGTTCATGCCTCTATGGAGCTCGCTATTTCCAGGCAGTTATTATATTACCATCTTAGCTTGGGGTTATGGTACCAGGAGGATAATCCAAATGGCCATCTGAATTTAGTAACTTAGAATCGTTTGTTTGTGGATATATGATACATACCTCATGCATGTAAGCATATACATATAGTGGATTTCTATTATTCTGATTATAGCTCACTTCTCTAAACAGAGCTAAGGAACTTAATAAAAAAAATCAATATTTAAATGTAGAAAAAAAATTACATTTTCCTAAAATTTATTTATTTTTACCCAATAAAGTTCCTTGGGCATTGACTTGAGCATGAGACTGATGAGAAATAAGTAAATGAAGGAGAATTTAGGCAAATAGTTACAGGCAGGATCATGGAGCAAAGTACCAAAAGCTGATGAAGGCGAGAGTCCTCTCATCCTTTGTCTTCTTGTGGGGAAACCAGAAGGAAATCTACAGCTCCTGGGACGTGGGCCTCATAGTGTAGGGCAGTGCAACAGTGAATGTTTATAGTGAAGATCCTGTCACCAAGAAAACATTAAATTATGTTTATTTTGTTCTGATTAAAAAGATGTAAAGGTTTGCTCCGGGTATTTTATGTGAAATGGTTGACGTTCCAAGACTCATAAAGAGATAAACTTTTACTTATATATATACATATATAGTTGTATATAAAGTTATCCTTTATGTATCTTATGTAAAAGTATGTGCATGTTGAGTCATTTCAGTTGTGTCTGACCCTTTGTGACCCCACGGACTGCAGCCCACAGGCTCCTCAGTCCATGGGATTCTCCAGGCAAGAGTTCTGCAGTGGACTGCAATATCCTCCTCCAGGGGATCTTCCCGATCCAGTGATCGAATCCTCATCTCTCATGTCTCCACCACTGTCAGGCAGGTTCTTTACCACTAGTGCCGCCTGGGAAGCCCATATAAAGGTACAGTTATATATAATATAAATAACATTATAAAGGTTTAAGTGACTATGTAGTTATATATAGTTTAATCCATATAATTATGTATTTAGGATTCAGTCTTAGTTCTCAGAATAACTGAAATATAGCTTTCCTATGGCCATGAATTCATTCTTTGTCACTCTTTTAAAAGTAAATACATTGTACTTATCAGCTAAGAAATTTCACCCAGCAATTTCAGTGCTGGTTTGAATAAACAACATCTGTCAAAACTTTCGGTTTACCTGCTTTTCCATCTTAACATCCGTAAACTCTGTTACACAAGAATGTACTGAGGAATAATTAGTTCATGTTTTTAAAAACAATTTGAAGCTACAAAAGATCACTCCAAATGCTAATTTTGATTATTATCATAATAGCTAAAAGGCAAGGAGACTAATATAATGCAGTGATTCTAACTGGTGACTTAATACAGATGCCCTCAACCATCTGTGAAAGGGATAAAGAAAAAATCCTTCGGACCCAACAGCAGAAGCAAGGTAACAAATGCAGAACTGAGGAAGGATGGAGTTTCATGTTGGACAGTCCTAATTGGATTTTTCTCCTTTTGCCTGGCAGAGCATAGTCTTCAAAACAAAGTAATCCTTCCATCTTTAAAGGTATCCTGACATTTCCACAAAATTCTGTTAGACACTAAAACCCATTCTAGAGTAAAATCCAAAGTTTATGGGACTTGAGATAGCAACGATGGCAAATTTAACTTTATGGTAAGATATACCCGTTTATCTATCCTGGATGTTTTGCATCCACAGAGTAGGCGTATGTCCATATGAATGTCTCCTCTATCGCATACATGCTGATAACTTCCACCTGTGTATCTGTAACTCGGACACCTCCCCTGAGCTCCAGACTCACATGTGCATTGTGGTATCAGACGGCTGTTTGATAGCGCCACCTGAATGTCCTACAGACATCTCACATTTCATATATCTCAAATACAGTGCCTACAATACTCAACCCCCAGGTTTTTTTCTATATATCTTCCACATTTCACAATTTTTCCTGTGTGGCACCACCATTCCCCTGGGGCTGTTTCTGAGCCCTCTTTCTTTCTCATCACTTATGTCTAATTGATCTTCAAGTCCTGTCCACTCAACAACAAAACTACCTCGATTCTCTTCTTCTCAGCTGCCACTGCTTTAATGACTCTGGCCTAGGTTATTATAACGTCTATGTATAATCTTTCCTACTTTACTACAGCTATTTTCACTACAGTAGCCAGAGCAGTCTTTTAAAAATGTAAGTCTGAACATGTCACACTCCTGTTAAAAGCACTCTAATGACTCCCTTTTCACTTAGAACAAAATAAATTAATTTGTCAAGGCTCTCAGGAATGCAATCAGGCCCAGCTTCGTCTCTCCTGTTCCTTGAGTTCCTCCTCCAGCCACACTGGCCTGCTTTAGGTTGATTCTCAAGCACGCTGAGCTCTTCCCTTCCTCAAAGTCATCACAAAGGCTGTTCCTTCTACCTGAAACACTCTTTCTGCTGATGGCAGACTTCTCAGGTCTCATGACTAATCTCAAATATCTCCTCCCCAGGACACCTTCTATTAATACGATGCTGTCCGAAACAGTTTTATCACCCCCCACAACATTTCCCAATAGTCTCTCTTACTGCATGCTTTATCTCCTTTTCACACCATCTATTAATAATATAACTGATTAGATATTTGCTTGTTTGCTCACTTATTTTCTTGTCTCTCCCCAGACTACAGGTTCTGTAAGACTGGGGCCAGCCTCTTCTGTTCACCAGTGTGAATACAGCATGGTGGACTTGAAACATGCCTGCATGGGGGTGCTGATGGATGTGTGTTTATGGAAAGTAGAGATTCTTCAGTTAAACCAGCTTCTCATTGCACTCAGTTCAGAGGTTGATGCTTAGCTGATAATGGGAGGTTCATTATGGGAAGTTAGAGGGGGCTGCTGCAGTGCTTTCTAGGGGGTTGAATGTTCACCATATGCTAAGTCTCCTATTTTTAATTTCTGTATTCCATCTCTTCTCCCTTAGAAAATAGCTAGCTCTTCATTTGCTGGGCAAAAGAATGATCTTCCTCCTTTAAAGCTCTTGGTGGTGCCCAGTCCTGAATTGCCAGTCAGTCTGGATGTCCACGTCACTCTCCGCAGCCCACCTACCTGTACCACCTTGATCGCTTCCCCCACCTGTTTCCAGTTCACTAGTCAAGAAATAGCACTCCCTTCCCCTTCTGTCTCCCTTTCTATAGATACTTTATAGGACAGTTTATGCTATTTCAAAAACCTAGAACAAGTTCCCATCTGCCATCTGTTAAAACATCACTCCTCCTTCATTAAAAAAGCTTTTTAAAGTTCAAGCTGATTTCGGAAAATATATGAGTCTGGGAAGCAGTGAGTCTCAAATTTTGATTCATGTGTCTGATACTGTTCTGTATATCTACCTGGGTCTGCTTAATAAGAGTGGGGCTTCCCTGGTGGCTCAGTGATAAAGAATCTGCCTACCAAGGCGGGAGACACGGGTTCAATCCCTGGGTTGGGAAAATCCCCTGGAGAAGAAAATGGCAACCCACTCCAGTATTCTTGCCTGGGAAATCCCATGAACAGAGGAGACTGGCAGACTACAGTCCACAGGGTCGCAAAAGAGTCAGACACAACTGAGCGACTAAACAAAAGCAAGTTAATAAGAAAAAAAAATTTAAAAAGTGCCAAAATAGAAAAGCAGAATTGTAGCATTTATACAAGTTAAACACAAGTGACCATATTTATACAGATGCATATTCTGTTTGTGACATGCTACAGTTTTGCAAAGCCTTTTTTTCCCCCAAATCTTGCAAAGGCTAGAACTATGCTTCTCTTCTACATACTGCCTAGCACACTGAAGATACACAATAAACATATATGTGTGTTATAAATGTGCTCAAGTACAAATGGCAGGTAAATGTATATGAATTTCAGATTGGCGGTTTTTAATAGACATAACCACTGGTATATCTACTCATTGAGGAGGTTATCTCTACACAACAATGTCAAGCTGGCTGACTAATATCTCTCCTCTTCCTGAAGTATTTAAACGTTTTGTGTTCTTAAGGAAGCTATGCTCACCAATGTAGGATAAATAAATTTGACACTTCTGCAAGGGGGGTACAATACATCATTAATACCAGGCTGGAAATAAAGGAAGCTTTTACCATGTATCTCCCAACCCTTTGTCCCAAACCAAACACTCTCCTGATTGTGTAAATCACTGACTAGATAGGCATCAGGACCACAATTTAAAAATGGTGGCACATAATAACAGACCTTGAGTTCATTGTGAGTTAGAAATGGGTTATTAAAGAACTCCTACTTAGAGGAGTCAGCAGATGAGAGTAAGCACTGACTTCCCTGTACTTGTATGCTCTTAATGTTGATCTCTGTATTTTAAGAGCAGTTTGGATAATTTGAAAAAGATTCTGGAAAAGGAAGATCAAAATTATGGGTAGGTAGAGTTCTCTGTGCTATATAGTGGTGACCTAAATTGGAAGGAAGTGCAAAAGGGGGGAGATGTGTATATGCATGGCTGATTCACTTTGCTGTACAGTAGAAACTAATACAACATTTTAAAGCAACCATACTCCAATAAAAATTAATTTAAAATTATGAGTAGGATGATAAAGCTCATTAAGAAATAATGAAGAATTTGGATTGTTTAATCCTCAAAAAAGAACATAGTGTGATGACAACTACTTTAAAAAGTAGGAAATTTTTATATAAAGGGCATTTCCTAGGCTTGTACCTACTATGAGAGCTATATAAAGTGGGAAGTAGGTTTATATTGTGATTAAGAAGAGACTTAGAGATAAGAATGATTTGTTGATAGAGATAACATTCAAAAAGAGGCTTCTGCAATAAACACTGGGGTATCTCATGCATTGTCTTTTTAATTATAGTTTTCTCGGAGTATATGCCCAGTAATGGGATTGCTGAGTCATATCACTTCATGGCAAATAGATGGGAAAAAAAGTGGAAACAGTGACAGATTTTATTTTCTTGGACTCCAAAATCACTGTGGACGGTGACTGCAGCCACAAAATTAAAAGATGCTTGCTCCCTGGAAGGAAAGCTATCACAAACCTACACAGCATATTAAAAGTCAGAGACATCACTTTGCAGATGAAATCCAAATAGTCAAAGTTATAGTTTTCCCAATAGTCATGTATGAATGTGAGAGTTGGACCATATAGAAGGCTGAGCACAAAAAATTGATGCTTTTGAACTTGTGGTACTGGAGAAGACTCTTGAGAGTCCCTTGGACTGCAAGGAGATAAAACCAGTCCATCCTAAAGGAAATCAACCCTGGATAGTCATCAGAAGGACTGATGCTGAAGCTGAAGCTCCAATACTTTGGCCACCTGATGGCCAATTCATTGGAAAAGACTCATGCTGGGAAAGATTAAGGGCAAGAGGAGAAGGGGGTGACAGAGGATGAAATGTTTGGATGGTATCACCGACTCAGTGGATATGAGTTTGAGCAAACTCAGGGAAATAGTGGAATACAGAGAAACCTGGAGTGCTGAGGTCCATGGGATCACAGAAAGTCTGATACGAATTAGTGACTGAACAACAGTAACTACAATGGTAGTTTTATTAATAGTTTTTAAAGAAATCTCCTTACTGTTTTCCATCATGGTTGTATCAATTTACATTCCCATCAACAGTGCAAGAAGGTTCCTTTTTCTCCACGTCCTCTCCAGCATTTACTGCTTGTAGATTTTTTGATGATGGCCATTCTGACTGGCTATTTTTAATGTTGAGGTGATACCACATCATAGTTTTGATTTGGATTTCTCTAATAATGAGCGCTGTTGAGCATCTTTTCATGTGTTTGTTGGCTATCTGTATGTCTTCTTTGTCAGGACATGGAAGCAACGTAGATGTCCATCAACAGACGAATGGATAAAGAAATTGTTGTACATGTATACAATGGAATATTACTCAGCCATGAAAAGAAATGAATTTGAGTCAGTTAAAATGAGGTGGATGAATCTAGAACTTGTTATACAGAGTGAAGTAAGTCAGAAAAAGAAAGACAAATATCGCATGTCAATGCATATGTATGGAATCTAGAAAAATGGCATTGATGAACCTATTTGCAGAGCAGGAATAGACACCCAGACATAGAGGATGGTCTTGTGAACACA
Organism: Okapia johnstoni; assembly: GCA_024291935.2. Lineage (NCBI taxonomy): Eukaryota > Metazoa > Chordata > Mammalia > Artiodactyla > Giraffidae > Okapia > Okapia johnstoni. Next base: position 87,323,668 of record CM044317.1, read on the forward strand.
GCAGGGAAAGGAAAGGGTGGGACAAATTGAGAGTATCATTGACGGCTTCCCAGGTGGCTCAGTGGTAAAGAATACGCCTGCCAATGCAGGAGACACTGGTTCGATCCCTGGGTTGGGAAGATCCCTTGGAGAAGGAAATGGCAACTCACTCTAGTATTCTTGCCTGGAGAATCCCATGGACAGAGGAGCCTTGTGGGCTCCAGTCCATGGGGTCACAAAGAGTCGGACATGACTTAGCAACTAAACAGCAACAACAACATTGACATAAAAACACCACCACGTGTATAATGGATAATGGGAAGCTGCTACATAACACAAGCCTAGCCTGGTGCTCTGTGATGACCTAGAGGGGTGGGAGGTGGAGGTAGGAGAGAGGCTCAAGACAGAGGGGACATATGTAAATACTTATGGCTGATTCACACTGTAGTATGGCAGAAATCAACACAACATTGTAAAGCAATTATTCCCCAGTAAAAGAAAGAGGCTTCTATAGACATTAGTACAGTCTCCATACTCAGAGAGCCTTGGAGCAGGATGCATGGTAATCTATCTCAGGTTGCTTTGATATCAGAGAAAACTATCCTAGCAGTTTGCACTTAAGAACTGGTATTCTGTGATTCTTCTTTCAGTGACTCTGGGAAATATTTTCCTTAAAAATAACAATTTTTTATTTCAATAGTATATGGGCAACTATTTTAAAACACTAATGCTGATTATTAGAAATCTCTATGATGTGAAGAAAGAGTGAGATGTCAAAACGAGGCAGTGAAGAGGGGGGAGGATAACTTTTCTATGCTTATAGGTTAATTGTAAAGAAAACATCTCTTTTCCTTCTTTCTCTCATAATGCTGAAGGTCAATTCTGATGCAGCATGAATCCTAAGAGTGAGGAGTTAGGAGCAGTTACCACTAAATTTAAACTCTGGAAAAGTTTAAACATGGAAAACTTCATAATTGAACTTGTCACAAATATTGCATGCTGAAGAGCTGGCATTAATTACACACAGAGATGTCTTCATTGCCAATTTGTAGGACCATTCAAGAGTGATGGGGTCACCCCCACATCATGGATATAAATTCCACTGTCCTCCATCTGGTTCTGACATTTCCTTCCACATAACATGTGTGCTGGCTCAGTTCCAGGTTGACCTTTATCTTTCCTGTAATGAAGGCTCCGCAGTAATATCAGCAACCACAACAGGAAGTTCCTGAGCCTGACCTTCATCTGACACAGGAAGGAGATTGTGTGATAACAGTACTCTGCAAAAATGCTGTACTTGTGAATAGAAAGCTACTCATTCACAAAGACAATGTTGTTTCAGGCTAAGTCACTGAGAATTTAAAGAGTTCATAAAATCTAAATAAAGACTCCATAAGTAGTAAATATGTACAATTGGGCCAAGTTACCAAAAATTTCACCTTATTTATGGCAGATATTTTATGATTATAATCAGGGTGTGCAAAATAAACACAAGTGCATTTATCTAGGTAAGTGCACTTTCAGTTTTGCTGATCTTCAGTTTTTCCATTTGGGAATTTATATTACAGCTGATTTCTGAGAACTTTCCAATTAAAAATTTCTAAGAGGCTCAATTCAGTGACTTCCTTTTGATTAACACGATGAGTCCAGAGATCACAAAGTGCCTTATATACTAATGCTCCTTTAACTACAGTTTCTGCTAGCTATTTAGCAAGAAAAGTTCATTCAGAAAAGTGATCTGTACAAACATTGTAGTAATCCAAAGAAAACATCCCACACATGCCTAAGTCACCATGGCCAGCTTAGAGTCAAGGTACTCACCCTGGAGAAAGAGGAGGTGGAGAAAAAATGTGAAACAACAATAAGATTATCTCCAACTGGCTTAAAATTTCTAGCAATGATAGGATGATAGGAGGGATGAAAAAATGATCACGGAGAGAAATATTTGAAAAGTATTACTACATATATAAGTGGCATATGTCTGAATTTTGAAAGGAAAAAAATCAATTATTTGACTATCTACACATTTTAAACATATGATTTTATTTCTAAAAAGATACAAATAAGTGACTGAAATAAGTTCTTTAATTCAATCACAAGGTCAATGACCTAATAGTAGCCTCAGCTTTTGCTAACATTTCAGGTTGTTTGCAAGAATTAAAGCATACTTCTTTCTTTATCTTTTATGAAGCTTAACTAATTATCACATAGATTGCCAGTTAAAATATCCTAAGGATGAAGAAAAGGTGATTGTGGTGAGGGTGTGGAGAAAGGGAACTCTTGTATACTGTTGGCGGGAATGCAAACTGGTGCAGCTGCAATGGAGAACATTATAAGGTTTCTTTAAAAACTATACATAGAGCTATACTTTCACCTACCAATACCTCTGCTGGCTTTATAGCTAAAGAAAATTAAATCAGTATCTTGGGGGAAAAAATCTGCACTCTTAGGTTCTTTGCAGCAGTACTCATAATAGCCAAGACATGGAAATAACCTACGTGTTCATCGATGGATGGATGGAGAAACTGTGGTATTATATACCACAGTTCACTGGACAAATTTCATTCCTTTCATCCTTGGGCATACTCCAAGAGAAATAAGCCAGACATAGAAAGAAAAAAACTGCATGATCCCACTTATGTGCGGAATCTGAAAAAGTCAGATACATAGGAACAGTAGAACAGTGATTCCCAGGGGGTCAGGAAAACGGGAGAAATTGGTCAAAGGGCACAAAGTTGCACTTATGAAGGATGAAAGAGTCTAGAGCTCTAGCGTACAGCAAGATGGCTGTAGTTAGTAAGAGTGGGTTTAAGGTGGAAATTTACTAAGAGGATAGATTGCAGGTGCTCTCACTACACACACACAAATGGTATGGGGGAAGATATGCTAATTAACTTGACTGTGGTAATCATTCCACTATGTACACGCACATCGAACTATCAAATCATCACCGCAAATATACCAAATTTTTTCAAGAAAATATAAATGAATAACAAAGCATGGGGAAGGGTGAATTAGGAGTGTGGCATTTATATTTATGCAGTACTATGTAAAATAGATAACCAGGGCTTTCCTGGTGGCTCAGTGGTAAAAAACCCACCAGCCAATGTAGAAGACACGGGTTTGATACCTGGTCTGGGAAGATCCCACTTACTTTGGAGCAACTAAGCCATGAGCCACAGCTATTGGGCCTGTGCTAGGGCCAGGAGCTGCAACCTCTGAGCCACGAGCCACAGCTACTGAAGTCTGCACGCCATAGAGCCCATGCTCCAAAACAAGAGAAGCCACCACGATGAGGAGCCCACGCACCACAACTAGAGAAAAGCCCACACAGCAAGGAGGAGCAGGAACTGTCAGAAATAGATAAAAGATAAAAACATAGACAACCAACCAGGACCACTGTACAGCAGAGGGATCTGTAGTGAATGCTTTGTAATAACCTATAAGGGGAATGAATCTTAAATATATATATGTATATGAATCGCTTTTGCTGTACACCTGAAACTAATACAATATTGTAAATCTGCTATACTTCAGGAAATAAATAAGGAAATTAAATATCCTAAAAAATTAAAACTAAAAAGAACACCATAATTGTCAACTATATTTCATGCCATATCAACATTCAGAGACCTCCAAATAAGATAATATGCTAATTTGCTTTCAAAACTAGGTTTATGAAGATTTTTTGAATGTGGATTTTTCACGAAAGAGAATTATGGGTGCCTGAAGTTGGTGGTGTGAACAAGCCAGGGACAAAGAAGAAGGGGCTGGAGAATGGGGTTAAGGTTCAGTGCTACTGAGAACGCTTGGGGGCAGAGGGCAGAAGCCAGATCAAACTAGCCAAAGCACAAAGAGATACACTGGCAGAGGCAACCAAGGGATTCTTGACATAAAAGTTCAAGCATGATAAAATCTAGGTTCAATATCATCCCGTATCTGAGACTGTCTATTTCTACCCTCCTGTTTCCCCTACGTCTGCTGTATTCCAGGCAGATTCAGTCACATGACAGCAAAGATGATCCCCAGCAACCCCAGGTTAGAACTAAGAAAACCAGAGGAAGAAGAGACACACTGCCTCCCCTACCATCCATATCAATCTGTATCAATGATGCATCCATCCCTGAGCCAATCGCTTTGTACAGAAGCGCGAGCCAGCCCTGATCAGCCTGCGTTGTGGGCTCCTGTGTCAATGGAAGTGAGGCTGGGTATTGAATTCTCACCGTAATGACAAAGAGTTGGAGATTTTAGCTCCTAAGAGGAAAAGATCACCCCTTCGTCTCTACTCCAGCATCCTCATGACACACACAAGTAGTTGATGTATTCTGCGGGGGTGAGGGTGTTAATCATTCTATTATATGCTGTAATTGCACTGCCTCGTCTTTTTTCCATGTCTTTTGTTGATCTTCTTTTGTTGGAGTTTTAGGTCTTTTATACATTTCTTACTGATTCATAGGGCTTGCCTCCTTGGAACTCTTCTTTCTTCTTTTCATTCCCTCTGTCACTCTCTTTCTTTCCTTCTCCTTTTCTTCCTCTTTCTCTCTCTCATCCCCTCCTGCCCTCCCGCTTCATCCCTCTCTCCCTCCCTCCCTCTCTTCTTCCTTCCTTCCTTCCTTTTTCCCTTCCTTCCTTGTTTGTTCCAAATGACACACTGGTGGCTCAGACAGTAAAGAATCTGCCTCCAATGTGGGAGACCCAGGTTCGATCCCTGGGGTTGGAAGACCCCCTGGAGAAGGGAATGGCAACCCACTCCAGTATTTTTGTCTGGAAAACCCCAGGGACTGAGGAGCCTGGAGGGTTACAGTCCATGGGGTTGCATAGAGTAGGACAGGACTGAGCGACTAACACTGTCACTTGCATACGTTTTAGAGGGCTTCCCAGGTGGCTCAGTGGTAAAGTATCTGCCTGCCAATGCAGGAGACGTGAATTCGACCCCTGGGTCAGGAAGATCCCCTGGAGAAGGAAATGGCAACCTGCTCCAGTATTCTTGCCTGGGAAATCCTGTGGACAGAGGAGCCTGGCAGGTTACAGTCCGTGGGGTCACAAACAGGCGGACACAACTTAGTGACTAAACAACAACATACATTTCAGAAGTGAAATTCAATTGCAAGGCTTACAACAAAAAATATCAGTGTCCTGCCTCACCTTTCCTTACCAGTTATTTCCACTACCAACAGGTAATCATTTTAAGCTATATTATCTCTTTATTCTGGGCTTCCCTGGTGGCTTAGCTGTGAAGAATCCGCCTGCAAATGCAGCAGATACAGGAGACATGAGTTTGATCCCTGGGTCAGGAAGATCCCCTGGAGGAAGAAATGGCAACCCATTCCAATATTCTTGCTGGGAGAATCCCATGGACAAAGGAACCTGGAGGGCTACAGTCCATAGGGTCACAAAGAGTCAGACATGACTGAGCAACTGAGCACATCTCTTTATCCTAATATTTTTTACTTCCCATTTCTAAATAGCAGGCTTATAAATAGTATATCATTATTTTTTAGATACTATCAGTTGGCATCCTACACAGAAGCACATTTTTTAGATATCTTAAACCACATGTTTTAAAAATGTGTTTTAAATCTCTTAAACCACATCTCTTAAACACATGTACATCTTAGCTCACTCTCACAATATGGTTATATCATAGTTTTTTTATTAAGTCAATATTTATTTTTAACAAAATTGTGATTATATATACATTGTTACAGTTCATTCACATAGTACATAAGTAATTATATTTTCTTTCCTTGTAATATTTAGTTTTCATTTACTTTCCTTAGTGTTTATATTTGACCGGGATGTTTTTGTTTGTTACCGTTGCTTATTTCTTTACTTGGTTTTGTTTGCTTGCTTAGTCTTCTATGCATTCATCACTAATAAATCAAACAAATATTGTAAAGGAATTATCCTTCAGTAAAAATAAACAGTTTAAAAAAATCTCTGAACTCTCAGATTCATCTCAGTACAAACACATCAGATATCTCACCAGTCCATTGTGCTCTTTTGGGGGAGACTTCCATGGGGTGGCCCCCAGTTCCCCTGCTCTGACCCACGGTTGTCCAGCTGAAGGCCTGGCACCTCCCGCCACCAGAAGGCTTGGAATTCCCTTTGCCCATTTCCTTTGTTAAGACCCTCTGTCCTCTGACCCTGTGTCTTCTCTTTTATTGTTTACTCTCTAGTTTTGGTGGAGCACTTTCTCAAGTATTTCTTCTGTCCTCACATTTAACTGGTGATCTGAGTGTGAAATTGGGTGGATTCTTCAACAGGAAGGCTGTTTGGCGGATCTGTTGATGGTCTCTTCTGCCCCATTGACTGGTTTCCCTGCCTAGAGCTCTGATCTGTCAAATGTTAGGACTCCTGGATTGAGCCTCTGCTTTTTAAATACATATTCTCCTATTTTCCATCACTTTTGTTCCTATTTTATCCTTTGTTCCTACTTTCTGAAAAATGTCTTCAATGTTTTATGTCTATTAACTGTGCTCTATTTCTACTTCTATTTCTATTTCTGAGACTTCTTTCCATTTTACAGAATAATATACCCACTTTTATATCTACTTGGGTATTGTTATTATTATCATTATTACAAAAGCAACATCTTTTAGGATTCTTCTATGAACAGTGTAGAATTTGTTGATGTACCCCTCTGTTCCTGTATTGTCTCTGGAGTTCATTTTACAAATTCTGTTTTCCTGATATTTACCTTTGGGTCTCTGTATTCGTGTTACAGGATTTTCTCAAATGTCTGATGATCTTCATTTTTTTTAACTTACAGAGTAAGGCACTAAAGAATTACTTGAAATCTCTTAGAATTATTTACTTTGAAATTCATTCTAGAGTAGTCAAACAGGAACTTAGCCATGTCATTAGAGGAAGTCAAACCGTAAAAAACTGTAGATATTTTCTCTTGGGATGAATAGATTCTAAAGAGAACTCTACAGTCTCTTGCTTGAAAGGAAATGGGTTCAAAAAGTCTGGTTTCCTGAAGCTGAGGGAGGCAAGCGTTTGGATGTGAATGGGGTTGTCTCACCATTCAGTACCTTTATTTTCACTTATTCTTCAAATTTTTAGTCCAGTGCTTCATCCCTGGTATCAGAAGCACTTTCTGTTCTTCAGTTCCGAGCTCCTCAAGGTTGATGGCTTAAAGAATAGCCTTTTGCTTTTAGCTGGGATAGTTGCATGTCTGTGAGAGGCTATAGAAGTGACCTGAGGGTTCAGTGGCTCTCGGCACTGAAGATTTTCAAACTTTCCCCTGTTTTCTACTCCACCTTGCTCCTCCACTGTCTGATGTCTATAGTGTCTCCAATTGTGGAGAACTATGAAAGATCTGAGACAATAATTAGTAATGCCTTTGTTACATGTCTTCATTATTTTAGAGAAAAGTTCTTTCCTGAACTATTTAAAATTAAATTGCTTTCCCCAGTGTGTTAGCTTGTTGTGGCTGGTGTAACTAAGGACCACAAGCTGCATGGCTTAAAAAGAGAAATGTATTGTCTCACATTTCATGGGGGCCACCCTATGGAAGTCTCCCCCAAAAGAGCACAATGAACTGGCATACCGGATGTGTTTCTACTGAGACGAATCTGAGAGTTAGGAGATTTTTAAAATTTGTTTATTTTTAATTGAAGGATAATTGCTTTATAACATTGGTTTGATTTATTAATGATGTATGCACAGAAGACTAAGCAATTAGGCATCTGAGATCAAGGTGTCAGCAGGGTGGTTCTTTCTGAAGGGTGTGAGGGAGAGTCTGTTCCATGCCTCATTCTTAGCTTTTGGTGGTTTGCTGGCCATCTTTGGGTTATTTTGACTTGTAGAGGCACCACCCAATTTCTTCCTGCATCTTCACACTGTGTTCTCTCTGGGATTCACCTCTGTGTCTAAATTTCCCCAATTTATAAGGCCCCTATCATTTTGAACTAGGGCCCACCCTAATGATCTTATCTTAACCTGATTATCTGCAAACGCTTTGCAAACTTATTTCCAAACAAAAGCTTATTCCCAAACAAGGTCACATTCTTAGGTACTAGGGTTAGGACTTCAACATGTGAGTTGAGGGTAAGGGGAAGATATTCAGGCCATAAAACCCAGTGCAACATCATGATGACAGAGAAGAAAGTCTGAGGATCTTGGTAAATAAGGAGAGTGGACTGGGTCTGAAGCAGCCTGTGAAAGGCAGTTCTGCAGGCAACGTCTCATGAAGGCGTCCAGCTCCTCACGCCACAGAGGAGGGCATCTCCCCAGGAACAAGCGAGGGGGAAAACCAAGAGGTGGGAACGGTTGATTGACGTCTATCCCTGAATACGGGAGGATTTTACATGGAAGGATCTTACTTTTATTCATAGCTGTCTTATAGTCCGTAGGGTAGCAAGGAGTCGAGTGTGTCTGAAGCTACTTAGCATGCACGCATGTCCTCATATTTCAGGCTTGAATGTTTCATTATTTCTTTATTCTGCAGTTGACTAAATCACATTGTCTTCTTCCCAAACAGAAGGAATTGAATTCTCTTTCTCACAGAGTGGAAAAATATGGAACTCAGATGTTACCTGATCCTTGACTCCAGGGCTAATAAGCAGTATTCTCCAGCAAAGGAGCTGTCACATCCACTAAATTCCTAGTCCCCGATCTGCATCAGGGTAGAAGCATCAATTTCACCTAAGAAGAGTCACCCTTTTCTTCCCCAAAGCAATCATTAGATATAGCAATTACCTTCCTTGGATGGACAGGTAATAGATTATCATCATCATGATCCCATTACAGAATCGATGCTAAGAGCAACAACCTTCCTGGAACATTAGATGTTTTTGTCACATCCAACTCTTGACTTTTTCCCAGTGCATTAAAGAGGCACCATCATCTTTACTCTTTATTTGAAATTTTATTTCACCAGAATTCTGGTATTCATCCAGGTGGTTCAACACTAACCACTCTTCCTAGTGTTGTGGATTAGTAGTACATATTTGCAAATAAAAATAACATACACAATAATAATAGCAATACTTACAACCAAAGATAAATAAGTATTTTGAGATTAGATGAGTAAATTTTCAGGGATGCAGCGAGAGTATTACTTACTTGTTACTGTTAATAAAGAAGATAATAAGATTTTTTCTTTGTTTTTAAGTAGTAAGGATTGAGAATGTCTGTAAGCTACATTATTAAAATCCCTTTTGTTTTTGTGACCCCTTTCATTGCCTCTCCAGACATCGTTTTTTCCTTTTCTCAAGTCAATCTTCTACTTTTCCTGACAGAGATGAAATGATCCAATGTGACTTCTCTTCCCCCTTCCCTTTGACCACCAAGCTGGAGTGCTGTAGCATGGTAATCATCCTGGAAGGGAAGACAAAGGACCAAATCTTGATACTGCATTTCTGAGCAAGTACACCAGTTTTAATGATATCATATTGTTTGGCACCAATGAACAAAAAATATTCTAAAGATCACTTATTTGCATTTTAAATAATGTTAAGAAAAAGCCATTCCTCACTTTAAAGATGATGGTGATGATGGTGATTCTTTTTTTTTAATTTATTTTTTTATTGAAGGATAATTGCTTTACAAAATTTTTCTGTTTTCTGTCAAACCTCAACATGAATCAGCCTTGTTGTAGCTTTGATGATAATTCTAGATGTAAGAGACAGGGCAAAAACTCCTCCAATCCACATCATCCTTACATTTCGACAGACTCCCCATTTTTCATATTTATTTCTCTTTGCCAAAGAACTATGCTTTGCTTCCTCTTCAAAGTTGTGTTCTAAACATCCTAATCTGTCTCTATAAAAATTTGACCCATGGGGACTTACTGGGTGGTCTAGCTGTTAAGATTCCATGCTTCCACTGCAGGGGACACAGGTTCAATCCCTGGTTGGGGAACTAAGATCCTGTGTGCCACATGACTTGGCTAAAAAATGAGAATTTGACCCATGAATTACCCACTCTTTCATAGTTTAAATATTTACCTTTAAATACACTCTACCACCTTCTCTGGCAAGTTTACAGATAATAGATTTTTACTGATATATAATTGGCATATGATATTAGTTTCAGGTATACAGCATAAAGATTTGATATTTGTATATTTTGCAAAATGAACACCACAATCCATCTAGTTAACATTCATCACCATATATAGTTACAGAATTTCTTTTCCTGCAGTGAGAACTTTCAAGACCTACTCTCTTAGCAACTTTCTAATATACAGTGTAATAGTATTAACTACAATTACCATGCTGTGTATTACATCACTATTTCTCAGGGACACAGGTAGCCAGTGAGTTGTCAGGGGGAGACTGCGAGGCTAGTGCTCCATCTATCCACACCCAGAGCAGCAGAAAGGCTTTCACACATCTTGAATTTGAGGTTTCAGGTACTTATTTGTTTTTTTTCTTCTGAAATGAAATTTTCACAGCTAGAAGTCTGACCCAGCACACAGATATGTTATATCTTCTCTACATTCTTCCCTCTTTAACAAGATTTTCCCCATTAGTAATCATTCATTAGCTTGTTTCACCTCCAAATTATCTACAAACTTTGCTTATCTCTATTACTATTGTTATTTTTCTTTCTTCTCCATCTTCTCTCTTCCTCCTTCTTTTTTCCCCTTCCTTCCTCTTTTTCTTCTTTACGTTTTTTGTCTAATTCCTCCCATGAGACTATAAGCTCCATGAGAACAGGGATTTTGTTCTGTTTTTCCCTCAGTATATTACCTAGTGCCTAGAATGTGCGTGCATGCATGCTAAGTTGCTTCAGTGGTGTCCGACTCTGTGACTCTATGGACTGTAGGCTCCTCTACCCATGGATTCCAGAGGTAAAAATGCTAGAGAGGGTTGCCATGCCCTCCTCCAGGGGATTTAACCAAGGGATGGAACCTGGAGCTCTTGACTTGCAGGCAGATTCTCTACTGCTGAGCCACTGGGGAAGCCCATGCCTGGAGCAATAACTGACAAAAAGCCAATACGTACTTGCCGGGGAAAACAAAAGACAAAGTATTAGAAAGAATACTTTCTTTCTGCAGTCCATGGGGTCTGTAGTCCATGGGATCACAAAGAGTATGACATGACTGCGTGACTGAACTGAACTGATTAGAAAGAACAAAAAATTTAAAGAAACAGAAACAAAAATAGCTTATTTTCAAATATCACAAATAATCTATCTATCCAAATCTAACATTTGAGTGAGGTCCTTTTCTTTGCAGATATATACCATATATTCTTCCAGAAGCTCATAGTCCTGAGAAGACAGAAATATAAATTAGGATACAATACAACACACTAACTACTATTACTAACAAAATATTGTGAAACAGAAAAGATAAGTAATTAATTCTGCCTGGCAGAGTTAGAAGCTATAATAAAAACTGAACTTAAAATAAAAGTAGAACTTGCTGTTTCCTGTGGGATATTTTAAAGGAAATCCCCAACTTGCTATCACCCTGCTATATAATTATTTCCTTATTGTAATAAATAATATTAATCAAAATATGGCCATTGTTCTGAAACAGGGCATGTCAAAGATCACTACACCCATTTCTTTTCTGTGACATGTTTGCATGTTTTCACTAAAAAAGGGAGACTATAATAAGATACAAAAGATTCTTCCCTAATATAAACATAGCTATGAGACTGAGTTGGAGGTATTAACAATGCCTTAAAATGTGCCAGATTTTGAGGTTAATTAAGTTGGTTGGCTCATGAGATAACCTGCCAGGATTATATGTTATAAGTATTACTCATACTGTGAACCACTGTGAAATGAGATAACTTTAAAATGACGTATCAGAAAGTCACAGGCAAAGACTAATCGTGAGTATGGAAGCCCAGGTTTTATAACCCGGATCTTAAAGTAAATATGGGGCTGTTTCCTTCTTGTCTGTGAAACGAGGCTAACAGGGACTTCCATGGTGGTCCAGTGGGCAAGACTCTGCACTTCCAGTGCAGGGCATGCGAGTCTGATCCCTGGCCATGAAACTGAGATCCCACATGACATGCGTGTGGCAAAGAAAAAAATAAATAAAAGTGAATAAAAATTTAAACAAAATGGAGAAACTACAACAGAAATTGAGATAAAAGCAGAAATCATTGAATCAGAAAAAAAAATAATAAATAAAACAAACAAAAATGCAGGGCTACTAATAAGTCCAAATTTCCCTCTTCAAGTTCCATTTTCCAGGCTAATCCCTTCTATCAGTTTAAGTATTCACTTGAAACTTTGCCTCCTGATAAGAATTAATGGAATTAACACTCAAGGAGGATGTGAATAGTCTCATCAGAAACCACAACTTCTGCCCTTTTATCCCCTAAAAATGGCCATCATCTCTAGTGGCTGGGAGGATCTTCCCTGTAGCTCAGACAGTAAAGAACCTGCCTGCAATGAAGAAGACCCGGGTTCAATCCCTGGGTCAGAAAGATCCTCTGGGGAAGGGAATGGCAATCCACTCCAATGTTCTTGCCTAGAGGATCCCATGGACAGAGGAGCCTGGCAGGCCACAGTCCATGGGGTCGCAAAGAGTCAGACACGACTGAGTGACTAACACTACTAGTGGCTGGGTTTGGGAGCCTGCAATTCTCTGTATTTTATATACTTTTTATTCCATGAACCAAACATAAACAAAATCAGAATGACACCCAAGATTGTTCAGTTTTCTACCCCTAAACCTGAGACCAATAATATAAAGGTCATAGCTAAGCATAGCTAAGATCAAACCAGTTCATCCCAAAGGAAATCAGTCCTGAATATTCGTTGGAAGGACTGATATTGAAGCTGAAACTCCAATACTTTGGCCACCTGATGCGAAGAACTGACTCATTGGAAAAGACCCTGATGCTGGAAAAGATTGAAAGCAGGAAGAGAAGGGGACAACAGAGGATAAGATGGTTGGATGACATCACCGACTCAATGCACATGAGTTTGAGAAAGCTCTGGGAGTTGGTGATGGACAGGGAAGCCTGATGTGCTGCAGTCCATGGGGTCACAAGGAGTCGGACACAACTGAGCAACTGAACAGACCTGAACTGAAATGAACCTAGTGGACACGAAAACTCTTCAACCAGTTTCTGATCTTGAAGATGTGAAATTTTCATACCATTGTAATGAAATGAATCAAGATGATATATGATCTGAACCATAGAGTGATGGCATCTCAAATTCTGAGTAGATTAAAAACTAGGGATAATGATGATGAGCAGGGAGGTCCAGTTGTTGTTGTTTAGTCGCTCAATCGTGCCCGACTCTTTGTGACCCCAATGACTGCAGTACAGCTGCACCATCTCCCAGAGCTGACTCAAACTAAAGTCGATTGAGTCGGTGGAAAAGCAAAAGTCATATGGGGATGAATGAGAGGCTTGTTGTGGCAGAAGTGAGGATATGGAAGACAGGACCAAAAGACTAGTTTGTAGCAGGCACTGTGTGCCAATATGAGTGTGGAATCTGCATTACATATCACCCTATGTGCTGTTTATTGTTGCTGGGCAGCAGACTGGCAGTTCAAGAGATTTCCATCAGGGGCTGTGGAGGGTCAACATGAGAGCACTGAGGCACACTGGGAGTATTTCCCAAGACCAATCTCACTTCCGTCTCTTCCTCCCCATTTCGCTGAAGTCTGGGTGCAGCCTCAAGATGTTTTCTGCACAAATAGAGATAGAAATAGGGATAAAGAGTTTGTTTTAAGACTGAAATTTGCAGAGCATCTACATGTAAATGAATGATCTGGCACAAAAACTTGTAGCTGGACTAGAAGAGAATGCCTTGGCAGTCCATCAAATACACTGATTTTGTAAATTAAAAGTAAGATGTTGTAGCAAAAAAAAAGTTACTGTGGACTAGGGATCATCAGGCTTTTTGCAAATGGTCAGATGATCAATATTTTAGCCTTTGAGAGCCACATGGTCACTTTTGCAATTCCTGACCTCAGTTGTAACGTGAAAGTAGCCATCGACTACACACAAATCCAGTACGTGATAGACACTGCAATTGGAATTTCATATAATTTCTACACGTCACAAAATTTATTCTTCCTTTGATTTTGTTCAACCATCTAAAAATGTAAAAATCATTCTTAGCTCCTGGGCAGTTTGTCATTGAGTTGCTTGCGAAATCCTGATGCAGGAAGTCTCCTTCAAGAGCTTCCTTTCTGCTTGGCCTCCAGCATTTTTCTTTGGCCTTAAAAGTCTTTTTTTACCCCCTCTGAATATGAAACAACTATACATAGAATATTGGGAACATACAGATAAAAGATAATGTATTATTCTATATATTTGGTTGGCTAACATTATTGGATAAGAATAAAAAGGGATCGTCCACAAAATTTGAGGGGGAATGTTTCAACTACAAAAAAAAGTCAATAATGATGTCTTTAAAAAATTATAATGTAGCATCAGTTATATATTCAGAGGAATTCCATAAATACATATACTTTTAAATCCTGCAGTCATTTAGATTGTATTCCCTGAAATTATTTAGCCCTTATCACAAAGCCCTCAAACAGCAGACTACAAATGGGGTCACCTGGATAGATTCTATTTTAGTGCAGCAGGAAGAGGCAGAGATGTCCCAGTTTAGTCAATCCTGTTTTTGGTTTTGCAGGTCACACACCAGCCCTTCAGTTCGTGAATATGCTCTCTATTTCTGGAATAAAAGCCTACCTTTCCTGTAGAGCACTTCAACCATGTCAACTCGGAGAGGAAAGAACTGATGGGACTGACTTCTCTGCTGGATGTTGTGAGCAAGACAGCATAAAACTGACAAGCCTAAAGATTCAAATGAAATATCCCAATTAAAGTGCAGATGAAATGTGAAGACTAGTACCACTAGCAATATTTATGCAAAAAAAAGAAAGGAAGAAAAGAGCATAAATGTGACCAATGTCACACAAGAAAGAGCATGGGGAAGGACTTCAAATGAGGGGTTTTCAAACTCTAAAAGGAGGTTACAGACAGTAGGATGGAGATGAGAGATAACATAAGCCTACAATAAACAATGTACCCCACTAATGAGACAGAACTGCAGTAATTCGTCCCAAAAAACCTTTTAAAGAGGGTAAGAGGCAAGGAACAGCTTCTTTATAAGATTGCCTGATTCATCTCAGAATAATATTTTCAGTTTCCTGAAGTCCTCTTCAAAAATCTATTTCAGTGTACAGTTCACCCTTGAATATATGCATGGGTCTACTTTTATGTGAATTTGTTTTGATAAACCAATATATTTCCATTGCCCACAGTACCCCCTCCTTCAGTTGCACTTATTTATCCTTTTAAATTGCAGGAATGTAAGAAGAAACACATGAACAAACTCAATTTAATAATGTAGATCTCAGAGTAAGATAAATGTCTCATAGAAAGATGCAGAAGAGGCAGCAGTGACAAGCAAAGACAGGAGTACTTGGAAGATGTAAATGAGCAAGAATTCCTAAAAGTCTTAAGTCAAAAAACTGAATGCATAACGCATACTGCATTCAGTGGGCAGATAAATTGGCTTTTGCTGGGATTTTGTTGATTTACACAATATTTAAAATTTATGAGTTAGTTACCAACGTTAACAAACCTGAAGATTTTACGTACAATTAGAGCTTTCTGAGATCTAACCCTGACTTCTCTGAATGATTTGTGCAGTTACCTCACTGTGCTTGAAATTCCTCATCTACTAAATAGGGACAACAATATACCTCACTTTATAAGACTTTTGTTGAAGATTAATCGACAATGTACTGAAAGCACTTGGAACAGTACTTAGCACAGTGTATGTAACACATATTTACTATTAGTAGTAATACGTTTTATTAGAGCTTCCCTGATGGCTTAGCAGTAGACAATCCACCTGCCAATACAGGAGACATGGGTTCGATCCTTGGGTCAGGAGGATCCCCAGGAGAAGGAAATGGCAACCCATTCCAGTATCTTGCCTGGGAAACCCCAGGGACAGAGGAGCCTGGTGGGGTACAGTTCATGGGGTTGCATAGAGTAGGACACAACTTAGCGACTAAAACAACAACATTAGTAGTAACAGTACTTGCTGCTGCATTTGACAAACTGAGGCTTGGAATTCTTGAGGTGAGCATTGAAAGGGACACCGGAAAATGATGTACACTGATCACCTAGACATATATGGTGAAGTACAGAAACAGATGAGTTATGCGGGCTTCCAACCTAGTGATTTCCTTTAAGACAGCATTGCATGTGCTCAACAAAGTGAAAACACCCTTTAGAAGCATCTTCAGTCTCAAAATTCTGTGCACATTGAAGTAACTAATCACAGGAGGCATAAAATTCACCTTGAAAGTAACTAAAAAAGCATGCCTCAAAACATGTCAGTAGTATTCAAGTGAATCTTTTTTTTTTTAATTGAGGTGCCACTGGCTTTTCATACTGTTCATGGTTGAAAGTGAGAGTTGGACCAAAAAGAAGGCTGATAGCTGAAGATTGATGCTTTTGAACTGTGGTGTTGGATAGTACTCTTGAGAGTTCCTTGGACTGCAAGGAGATCCAACCAGTCTATCTTAAAGGAAATCAACCCTGAATATTCACTGGAAGGACTGATGCTGAAGCTGAAACTCCAATACTTTGGGCACCACGTGCAAAGAGCTGACTCATTGGAAAAGACCCTGATGCTGGAAAAGACTGAGGGCAGGAGGAGAAGGGGACAACAGAGGATGAGATGATTGGATGGCATCACCCACTCAATGGACATAAGTGTGAGCAAACTCCAGGAGACAGTGAAGGACAGGGAAGCCTGCGCTGTAGTCCATGGGTTTGCAAAGAGTCAGACGCTACCTAGTGACTGCACAACAGCAACACTGGCTTATAACAGTGCATGATTCATGTGTGAAACACTATACTTCTCTTTACACTGCAGGGTGCTCACCACCTGCTTTGGTGTCCATCCATTGCCATACGGTTAATCCCTTTTACCCACTACACCTCCTTCCCCCTCCCCTTTCCTTTTGGTGACCACTATTCTGCTCCCTGTGTTTTGTTTATTCATTTTATTTATTTTTTAAAATTCCACATACAAGTGAGGTCATATGGTACTTTTCTTTCCGCGTCTGACTTATATCATTAGTATAATACCCTCAAGGACCATCTATGTTGTCACAAAAGGCATGATTTCATCTTTTTATGGCTGAGTAGTATTCCAGTGTGGAATCTGTTCATCCATAGATGGACACTGAGGTTGTTCCCATATCTTGGCTGTTGTGAACCATGTTGCAATGAACATAGAGGTGCATGCATAGTTTTGAATTAGGGTTTTCATATCCTCAGATAAATACCCAGAAGTGAAACAGCTAGATCATACAGTAGTTCTATTCTTAATATTTTGCCGCTGCTGCTGCTGCTAAGTCACTTCAGTCGTGTCCGACTCTGTGCGACCCCATAGATGGCAGCTCCCCCATCCCTGGGATTTTCCAGGCAAGAATACTGGAGTGGGCTGCCATTTCCTTCTCCAATGCGTGAAAGTGAAGTCACTCAGTCGTGTCCAACTCTTTGCGACCCCGTGGACTGCAGCCTACCAGGCTCCTCCGTCAATGGGATTTTCCAGGCAAGAGTACTGGAGTGGGGTGCCATTGGACTCTCCATATTGTTATCCACATTGGCTGCACTGATATACATTCCTATCAACAATTTATGAAGGTTCCTTTTGCTCCACATACTGTCCAACACTTGCTATTTCTAATCTTTTTGATAACAGCTGTTCTTGTGGATGTGAAGTGATATCTCTTTGTGGTTTTGACTTGCATTTCCCAAATAATTAGTGATGTCGAACATCTTTTCAAGCGACTTTGAGTCATTTTTTTTCTTCGAAAAATTCTTGTTTAGATCCTCTGCCCATTTTTAACTAGCTTGGGTTTTGTTACTGCTGATGTTCTTAAGTTGTGTGAATTCTTTATGTATTTTTTATATTAATCCTTCATTGGTTATATGATTTTTGAATAATCTCCCATTTGGTAGGCTGCCTTTTCATCTTGTTGATGGTTTCTTTTTCTGTGTGGAAGCTTTTTAGTCTGGTGCAGTCCCGTTCATTTATTTTTGCTTGTTTCCCTTGCCTGAAAAGACAAGTCCAGAAAGATTGCTAAGACCAACATCAGAGAACGTTTTCTTCTAAGAGTTTTATGGTTTCAGGTCTTACACTCAAGTCTTTAACCCATTTTGAGTTAGTTTTTGTCTATGGTGTAAGATACTGCTTCAGTTCCTTTCTTTTGTTTGTGGAGGTCCCATTTTCCCAATATCATCTACTGAAGAGACTATCTATCTCCATTGTATATTCTTTGCTCCTTTGTTGTAAATTAGTTGTCAGTATCTGTATGCACTTATTTCTGGGCTCTCTATTCTATTCCATTGATCTAGGTGTCTGTTTTCTGCCAAAACCATGCTATTTTGGTTAAATATAGCTTTGTAGTGGGCTTCCCAGGTGGCGCTAGCAGTAAAGAACCTGCCTGCCAATGCAGGAGATGTAAGAGACACAGGTTTGATCCTTAGATTGGGAGGATACCCTGGAGGAGGGCATGGCAACCCCCTCCAGTATTCTTGACTGGAGAATCCCATGGACAGAGGAGCCTGGTGGGCTACAGTCCATAGGTTTGCAGAGAGTTAGACATGACTGAAGCGACTTAGCACTCACTCAGCTTTGTATTATAAATTAAAAGCAGAGTGTATGATGCCTCTAGCTTTGTTCTTTTTTCTCAGAATTGCTTTGGCTGTTTGCAGCCTTTTATGGTTGTAAATGAATTTAAAATTTTCTGTTCTATTTCTGTGAAAAATGTCATTGGGTTTTTAATAGGGATTGCATTGAATCTATAAACTATTATAGGAAAAAATGGACATTTTTAACAGTTTAATCCTTCCAATCCACGAGCACAGAATATTTTCCCATTTTCTGTGCCTTATTTTTCAACAATATGTTATCATTTCTGGTGTTCAGTTTTTAGTGTTTAAATTTATTCCTGGTATTTTTTTATTTTTTGAGATTGTAAATGAGATTTTTTCTTGTTTTATTGAAATATAGTTGATTTACAGTGTTGTGCTGGTTTCAAGTATACAACAAAGTGATTTAGATATATGTGTGTGTATGTATATACACACACATATTCTTTTTCAAATGCTTTTTTATCATAACATTTGATTATGGTTCAGAAAAAATTGAGTGAATAACGTTCTCTGAAAAAATATATTGACTCTGTGTGTGTGTCAGTTGTTCAATCATGTCCGAATCTTTGTGACCCCATGGACTGTAGCCCGCCAGGCTCCTCTGTCCATGGGATTCTCCAGGCAAGAATACTGGAGTGGGTTGCCATTCCCTTCTCCAGGTGACCTTCCCCACCCAAGGATCAAACCTGGGTCTCCCACATTGAAGGCAGATGGTTTACCACTGAACCACAGGGAAGCCTCTGTAGACTGCAGTTATTGGGGGCATGGAGGGTAGGGGGCAGCTGGTAAGTTAAATTACCCTATTTTCTGTTCTGAAAATGACAAAAAGTCCCACATCCAGTTTGATTATAGAGATGAATGTTCCCCAAATGGCTGAGAATAAATACAATAAGAAAGGCAGAAGCTGTAAAGCTAGGGGCATGTAATAGGCTCTAGGGAAAAGTCTCAGAAATATTCAGAGTGGCAAAAAGAAACGTTTGAATCTGAAGTTCTTTTCAGTCGTCTTGGTCTTTTGCTCCATGCTTAAGGGTGTGCATGAAAGCGATATAATGGAAATTCCCCTTTTTGTCAATAGGTGCTTCTCTGTACAGCTCCTCCTCTTCCTCTTCTGTAAACTAGTTTCCCCTTTGGCCAGCAGCTCTCTCAAGCAACCTTCCTGAATGGTGCCAGTTGCTTCTTCATCAAAGTAAGCAAAAGCACTTCTGATGACATCTTCTGGATCTGCACCATTTAACTTTTCACCAAACATCGTGAGAAACATGGTAAAATTTGTGGAACCTGGAGCCTCATTCATCATGGCATCCAGATACTCATCAGTTGGAGTTTTTCCCAGGGAGGCAAGCATATCATGCAAGTCTTCATTGTTGATGAAGCCATCTCTGTTCTAATTGATCATATTGAAGGTCTCCTTGAACTCCTGAATCTGTGACAAGTTGAACATGGACAACGCATTGGAGGCTGTGCATTAGGGGTGCTTCTTGGTGGTCTTGGTCTTTGCTCTTTTGCTCATCATGCTGGCAGTTAAATCCCTGCTCAGCTGCAAGAATCCGAAAGCTTCAGGGATCCCCTTGCTTCCCTGGCTGCCGCTACCAAATAGCTTCCCTGAATGCTCTTTCATTATAGGTTATTATGAAATATTGAATACACTTCCTCGTGGTATACAGTGGGTCCTTGTTGTTTATCTATTTTATATATAATCATGCATATCTGTTAATCTCAAGTTCCTCATTTATTCTCCCCACCCTTTGGTCGCCTTTGGTGGCCATATATTTGTTTTCTATGTATGTGAGTCTGTTTCTATCTTGTAAATAAGTACATTTGTATCATTTTTTTAGGTTCCACATATATATTTGCCTTTCTCTGTCTTACTTGCTTCACTTAATATGAGTATCTCTAGGTCCATCCATGTTTCTGAAAGTTGCATTATTTCACTTTTTTGCCTGAGTAATATTTCACTGTATATGTAGACCACATCGTCTTCATCCATGCATCTGTTAATGGACATTTAGATTGTTCCCATGTCTTGGCTATTATAAATAGTGCTGCTGTGAATATTGGGGTGCATGTCTCTTTAAGAATTATAGGTTTGTCTGAGTACATGTCCAGAAGTGGGAGTGCTGGATCACACAGTAGCTCTATTTTTAGTTTTTTAAAGGAATTTCCATACTATTTTCCATAGAAAAGGAGGCTTCCCTTTTCTCCACACCCTCTCTTCAGTTCAGTTTAGTCACTCAGTTATGTCTGACTCTTTGTGACCCCATGGACTGCAGCACACCAGGCCTCCCTGTCCATCACCAACTCCCGGAGCTTGCTCACACTCATGTCCATTGAGTCGGTGATGCCATCCAACCATCTCATCCTCTGTCATCCCCTTCTCCTCCTGCCTTCATTCTTTGCCAGCATCAGGGTCTTTTCCAAGGAGTCAATCCTTCACATCAGGTGGCCAAAGTATTGGAGCTTCAGCTTCAGCATCAGTCCTTCCAATGAATATTCAGGACTGATTTCCTTTAGGATGGACTGGTTGGATCTCCCTGCAGTCCAAGGGACTCTCAAGAGTCTTCTCCAACACCACAGTTCAAAAGCATCAATTCTTCAGCACTCAGCCTTCTTTATGGTCCAACTCTCACATCCATACATGACCACTGGAAAAACCATAGCCTAGACTAGATGGACCTTTGTTGGCAAAGTAATGTCTCTGCTTTTTAATATGCTGTCTAGGTTGATCATAACTTTTCTTCCAAGGAGTAAGCGTATTTTAATTTCATGGCTGCAGTCACCATCTGCAGTGATTTTGACGTCCCCCAAAATAAGTCTGTCACTGTTTCCCCATCTATTTTCCATGAAGTAATGGGACTGCATGCCATGATCTTAGTTTTCTGAATGTTGAGCTTTAAGCCAACTTTTTCACTCTCCTCTTTCACTTTCATCAAGAGGCTCTTTATAGTTCTTCTTCGCTTTCTACCATAAAGGTGGTGTCATCTGCATATCTGAGGTTATTGATACTTCTCTTGGCAATCATGATTCCAGCTTGTGCTTCATCCAGCCTGGCATTTCACATGATGTACTCTGCATGTAATTTAAATAAACAGGGTGACAACATATAGCATTGACATACTCCTTCCCCAATTTGGAACCCATCCATTGTTCCATGTCTGGTTCTAACTGTTGCTTATTGACCTGCATACAGGTTTCTCAGGAGGCAGGTAAGATGTTCTGGTATTCCCATCTCTTGAAGAATTTCCCACAGTTTCTGGTGATCCACACAGTCAAAGGCTTTGGTGGAGTCGATAAAGCAGAAGTACATTTTTTTCTGGAAATCTCTTGCGTTTTCGATGATTGAACAGATGTTGGCAATTTGATCTCTGGTTCATCTGCTTTTTCTAAATCCAACTAGAACACCTAGAATTTCTCAGTTCATGTACTGTTGAAGCCTCACTTGGAAAATTTTGTGCATTCCTTCACTAGCATGTGAGATGAGTGCAATTGTGTGGTAGTTTGAACATCCTCTTAGTATTTATTATTTATAGACCCTTTGATAATGGCGATTCTGACTGGTGTGAGGCGATACCTCATTGCAGTTTTGATTTACATTTCTTTAACAATTAGTGATGTTGAGCATCTTTCCATGTGACCATTGGTCATCTGTATGCCAAAGCAATCCTGAGGAAAAAGAACACAAACTGAAGGCATAACCTTACCAGACTTTAGACACTACTACAAAGCTACACTAATCAAAACAACATGGTATGGGAGGGGGGGAACAGACATATTCATCAATAGAACAGAATAGAGCCCAGAAGTAAACCCACACACTTAAGATCATTTAATCTTCAACAAAGGAGGCAAGAACATACAATAAGAAAAAAATAGTCCTTTCAGCAAGTGTTTTTGGGAAAACTGAATGGCTTCATGTAAATCAATGAAGTTAGAACACATCCTCACACCATATACAAAAATAAACTCAAAATGGCTTAAAGACTTAAAAATAACACAGCACATAAAATTCCTAGAAGAGAACAGAGGCAAAACATTCTGTGTGATAAATCATATCAATGCTTTCCTAGATCAGTCTCCCAAGGCAAAGGAAATAAAAGCAAAAATAAACAAATGGAACCTAGTCAAACTCACAAGCTTTTGCCAGAAAAGGAAACCATCAAGAAAATGAAAAGACAATGTACGGAATGGGAGAAAATATTTGCAAATAATGCAACCCAGTGCTTAATTTCCAAAGTACACAACAGCTCACAGAGCTCAATAAAAAAAAAATATTAAAAAACTGGACAGAACACCAAAATAGACATGTCTCCAAAGAAGATATAGAAATAACTTTCTTAATTTTTCATCCTGCTAGTTTGTTGTTAGTGTATAGAAATTAAACAGATTTTTAAATTGATTTTCTACCCTGTAATTTTACTGTATTCATTTATCATTTCTATCAGCTTTTGGTGGAGACTTTAGGGTTATACATATGTGTGTGTTTGTGTGTGTGTGTGTGTGTGTGTGTGTGTGTGTGTGTGTGTGTGTGTGTATGCTAAGTCACTTCAGTCACATCCAACTCTTTGTGACCTTGTGGACTGTAGCCTGCCAGGCTCCTCTGTCCATGGAAGTCTCCAGGCAAGAATACTGGGTTGGGTTGCCATGCTCTCCTTCAGGGGATCTTCCCAACCCAGGGATCAAACCCACTTCTCTCATATCTCCTGCATTTCCAAGCAGGTTCTTTATCACAAGCAACACCTGGGAAGCCATTACATATATATATATATATATTCATGTTACTTGCAAATGATGACAGTTTTACTTTTTCATCCAAGTCTGGATGCTTTTCTTTTCCCTTGCCTAATTACTGTGGTTAAGACTATGTTAAATAACAGTGGCAAGAGTTAGCATCTTTGTCTTACTCTGGATCTTAGAGGGATAGCTTTCAGTTTTTCACCATTGAGTATGAAGTTAGCTGTGGATTTCTCATATATGAGCTTTAGTATGTAGGATACATTCCTTATATACTGTTTGTTGAGAGTTTTATCATGAATGAGTATTCATGATAAATGCTTGTAAAATGCTTTTTCTGTACCTAATGATGATAAGTTGATTTTTATATTTCACATTGTTAATCTGATTATCATGCTAATTGCTTTGCAGATTTGAACCATCCTACATCCATGGAAACAGTAGAAACAGTGTCAGACTTTATTTTTTGGGGCTCCAAAATCACTGCGGATGGTGATTGCAGCTATGAAATTAAAAGACGCTTACTTCTTGGAAGGAAGGTTATGACCAACCTAGATAACATATTTAAAAGCAGAGACATTACTTTGCCAACAAAGGTCCATCTAGTCAAGGCTATGGTTTTTCCAGTGGTCGTGTATGGATGTGAGAGTTGGACGGTGAAGAAAGCTGAGCGCTGAAGTATTGATGCTTTTGAACTGTGGTGTTGGAGAAGAAGACTCTTGAGAGTCCCTTGGACTGCAAGGAGATCCAATCAACCCATCCTAAAGGAGATCAGTCCTGTGTGTTCATTGGAAGGACTGATGTTGAAGCTGAAACTCCAATACTTTGGCCACCTCATGTGAAGAGTTGACTCATTGGAAAAGACCCTAATGCTGGGAAGGATTGAGGGGCAGAAGGAGAAGGGGACGACAGAGGATGAGATGGTTGTATGGCATCACTGACTCAATGGACATGTGTTTGGGTAAACTCCAGGAGTTGGTGATGAACAGGGAGGCCTGGCGTGCTGCAACTCGTGGGGTTGCAAAGAGTCGGACACGACTGAGTGACTGAACTGAACTGAACTGACATCCATGGAATAAATCCCTCTTGATCACGGCCTATGATATTATAATGTATTGTCGTGTTTGGTTTGCTAATATTATGTTGAGGTATTTCCATCTCTGTTCATTAGAGATATTGACCTGTAATTTTGTATGTGTGTGCTATACTTGTCTGGTATTGGTATAAAGGTGGTGCTAGCCTTGCAAGATGACTTAGGAAACATTCCCTCCTCTTCAATTTTTTGGAAGAATTTGAGAAGGATCGGTATTAAATCTTCTTTAAATGTTTGGTATAATTCACTGTGAAGCTATTGGGTCCTGGGGTTTTGCTTTTTGAGAGATTTTTTTAAATTACTGCCTCAATCTCCTTACTAGTGATGAGTCTAATTGGATTTTCTATTTCTTTATGATTCAGTCTTGAAAGGTTGTATGATTCTAAGAATTTATCCATTTCTTCTATATTGACCGATTTGTTGGTGGATTGCTGATCATCATATTCTCTTATAACCTTTTGTATTTCTGTTTCATCTGTTGCAATTTCTTCTTTCATTTCTGATGTTATTTATCTGAGCCTTCCCTCTTTTTGTTTTCATGAGTTTAGATAAATGTTTGTCAATTTTATTTCTCTTCCCAAAGGATCAGCTCTTAGTTTTCATTGATCTTTGGTGTGTTTTTAGTCTCCATTTATTTATTTCTGTTATGATCTTTATTTCCTTCCTTATACTGACTTTATGCTCTGTTTTTTCTTCTTTTCCTGCTTTCTTTAGATGTAGGTTTAGACTATGTACTTGAGTATTGAATTGATGAATTGCTATAAAATTCCCTCTCACTACTGTATTTGTTGCATTCTCATGCGCCAGCGAAGTAATGCTCAAAATTCTCCAAGCGAGGCTTCAAAAGTATGTGAACTGAGAACTTCGAGAGGTTCTAGCTGGATTTAGAAAAGGCAGAGGAACCAATTGCCAGCATCCATTCGATTACAGAATAAAGAAAGAGAGTTCCAGAAAAAAAAATCTACTTCTGCTTTATTGACTACGCCAAAGCCTTTGATCACAACAAACTGTGGAAAATTCTTCAAGAGACGAAAGTACCAGATCACCTTACCTGACTCCTGAAAAATCTGCATGCAGGTCAAAAAGCAACAGTTAGAACCGGACATGGAACAACTGACTGGTTCCAAATTGGGGAAGGAGTATGTCAAGGCTGTATATTGTCATCCTGCTTATTTAACTTATATGCAGAGTATATCATGTGAAATGCCAGGCTGGATGAAGCACAAGCTGGAATCAAGATTTGCAGGAGAAATATCAATAACCTCAGATATGCAGATGACACCACCCTTATAGCAGCAAGCGAAGAGGAACTAAAGAGCCTCTTGATGAAAGTGAAAGTGGAGAGAGAAAAAGTTGGCTTAAAACTCAATATCCAAAAAAGAAGATCATGGCATCCGGTCCCATTGAAAGTGAAAATGCAAGTGAAAGTCGCTCAGTCATGTCCGACTCTTTGGGACCCCATGCCAGGCTCCTCTGTCCATGGGATTCTCTAGGCAAGAATACTGGAGTGGATTGCCATGCCCTGCTCCAGAGGATCTTCCTGACCCAAGGATCAAACCTGCATCTCTTAGGTCTCTCCTGGATTAGGTGGGCAGGTTCTTTACCACTAGCACCACCTGGGAAGCCCATTACTTCATGACAAATAGATGGGGAAACAATGGAAACAGTGACAGACTTTATTTTCTTGGGCTCCAAAATCACTGCAGATGGTGACTGCAGCCATAAAATTAAAAGATGCTTGCTCCCTGGAAGAAAAGTTATGACCAACCTAGATAGCATATTAAAAAGCAGAGACATTACTTTGCCAACAAAGGTCCATCTAGTCAAAGCTATGGTTTTTCCAGTGGTCGTGTATGGATATGAGAGTTGGACGGTGAAGAAAGCTGAGTGCCAAAGAATTGATGCTTTTCAACTGTGGTGTTGGAGAAGACTCTTGAAGAGTCCCCTGGACCGCAAGGAGATCCAACCAGTCAATTCTAAAGGAATATTCATTGGAAGGACTGATGCTGAAGCTGAAACTCCAATACTTTGGCCACTTGATGTGAAGAACTGACTCCTTGGTAAAGACCTGTTCCTGGGAAATATTGAAGCAGGGAGGAGAAGGGGACGCCAGAGGATGAGATGGTTGGATGGCATCACCGACTCAGTGGACATGAGTTTGAGTAAACTCCAGGAGTTGTTGATGGACAGGGAGGCCTGGCGTGCTCTAGTCCATGGGGTCACAAAGAGTGGGACACGACTGAGCGACTGAACTGAACTGATTCTATGTCCTTGAAAATTAACCCCTTTATCACAAAATGTCTCTTTGTCTCTTGTTACCTCTCTCTTGGCATGAAATCTATTTTGTTTGATGTGAATATGGCTACACCCTCTTTATTTTGCCTGCCACCTGCTTGGAGTACCACCTTGCATCCCTTTTCTTTGAGCCTATGTTTGTTTTTAAAGCTGAGGTGTTTCTCCTAGAGTCACCATATAGTTGGATCTTATTGTTTAATCCATCCAGCCACTCTGTTTTTGATGGGTGAAGGAAATGCATTTACATTTAGGATGGTTATTTATAGATGATGATTGAGTTGTGCCACTTTATCTTTTGTTTTCTGATTGTCCTATATCTCCATTGTTTCTTTGGCCTGTGTTTCTGTCTGCCATTTTAGTTTGGCTGTTTCCTATGTTATTTTTTTCAGATTCCCTTCTTTTTTTATGTTTCCTGTCTCTGCTAGATTTATTTATGTTTTGTGGTTACCATGATGTTTTCTAAAATAATCCTTTTATACAATAAAATACTCTTTCTATGCCAAAAAAAAAAAAAAACCACAAAAAAAACAAAAAATCATCATAGTTAAAACCGTCCTTTCTCTGCTGGTAACAATTTGTGTTTATTTACCTATACAGATTCCATCCATTTTCTCTCCCTCTTCTATGTTTTTATGTCTCACATATCCCTTTTTATGTTGCAAGTTTGTTACCAAATTGAAATAACTATTGTTATTTTTACTGTTTTTTTCTCCTTTTAATCTTTATGCTCTAATTAAGTGTTTAACAACCTCTTCTGACACAAAGTTGTGATTTTCTGATTCAGTCTATTTATCACCTTACTTAAGATTTTCTGCACTTTTGACCTTTCTTTTCCTTTTTAAGGGTGAATGGCTCCTTTCAAAATATCCTATGAGGCAGATCTAATGGTGATGAACTCCCTCAACTTTCATTTGTCCAGGAAAGCTTTTATTTCTCCATATCTAAAGGGGTAACTTTCCTGGATAGGGTATTCTTGGTTGACAGTTTTTGCCTTTAATATTTTGAGTTTCTCATTCCACTCTCCCCTAGCCTGTAGAGTTTCTGTTGAGACAGCCATTCTTTGTTCCTTGGCTGCTTTGAAATTCTTTCTTTTTCATTGGTCTTTTGATGTTTTAATATAATGTGTCTTAGAAACAGTCTTTGTGCATGGAGGTAACTAGGTATTCTCTTAGCTTTCTATACTTGCATACCCTCCCTGTTCCTTCTCCGATTTAGGGTGCTCTCAGCTAGGATTTGTTTAACAAACTCCTACTCCCTTCTCCCTCTGGGTTACCCATTATCTTCACGCTGTGCTTCCTAATGAAGTTTGATAGTTCTTACAGAGTTTTAAGATCTTAGTTCTCCCTCTTCTTGTGCCTGTATCATTTCTATCGCTGAGCTCACCAATTCTCTCTTTCTTATAATCTGCTCTGTTCCCAGTGCTTTCTAATGCATTCTTTATCTCATTTATTCAGCTCCTCAGCTCCAAAATTTTTGCTTGGTTCTTTTTAGAGTTTCCATTTGTTTGGTAAATATTTCCTTTGTTCATTAATTTTATTCCTGAGCCCGCTGAACTTTCTTGACGAATTTTCTAATACTTCATAGAGTTGTTTCATGACAGCTATTTTGAATTCTCTATCAGATCACAATATTCTGTGAAATTATCAGTTTCTTTGTAGGATACTGTGATACTATGCTTATTCACGTGCCGAATAAGTTGTTTCTCTTTTGGTGCACTTGAAATACGGAGCACCTTTCTTCCTTAGGCAGAGGGGATTTGTTTTTGTTTTTTCACGTAATTAAGATAATAATTGCTTAGCCATGCCTGACTCTTTGAAACCGCATGGACTGTAGCTCACCAGGCTCCTCTGTCCGTGGGATTCTCCCGGCAAAAATACTGGAGTGGGTAGCCATGTCCTTCTCCAGGGGATCTTCCCGACCCAGGGATTGAATCCAGGTCTCCTGCATTGCAGGCAGATTCTTTACCAGGCTCAAAGAATCCGCTTTCAATGTAGGATTCCAGTTCCATTCCTTGGTCGGGAAGATCCCCCGGAGAAGGGAAAGGCTACTCACTCCAGTATTCTTGGGCTTCCCTGGTGGCTCAGCTGGTAAAGAATCTGCCCGCACTGCGGGAGACCGGTGCTCGGGAGACTTGGGTTGGGAAGATCCCATGAAGAAGGGAAAGGCTACCCACTCCAGTATTCTGGCCTGGAGAATTCCATGGACTGTATAGTCTATGGGGTCGCAAAGAGTCAGACGAGACTTTCACTTTCTTCACCATCTGAGCCAACAGGGAAGCCCCCTAACGATTCCATGACTTGATAATTAGATGTCTTTCTCTTATTTTTCAGTAGATGGCGCTGTAGCACCGAGTTTGGCTTCACTTTCTAGGCTGCTTCTGGCTGTATTTGAAAATCTGCACTTTTTGAGCCCTCCATTGGCTCTGCTAGAAATGTCAGCTGGTGCCCCTGAGCCTCCAGGGTTGCTGGCACTTTGTTGTTGCCAGGGGCACTGCTGTCACTGTTGTCGCCATCTGGGGCACAAGGACAGTGGTGCTTCTGCTGTGTCTAGGGCTACCTGGGTTGTGGGTTCTGCCTCAGTTATTCCAACAGCTTCGCTTCTTCTGTCTCTTCCAATCCACCCACCTTCAGGAGTTCGGATGAGTGGAATTCTCTGGGGCCCTAGTGTGTTAGATAGAGGAGTCTTCGTTGACTTATCAATGCTTTACTGTTTTTAAATTGAAGGGGATAGAAACAGTGTCTCACACCACCATGATGCTGATATCACTCCTTCTATAAGTGATTACTTCGTAAAAGAAAGCACCTCAAGCAACACAGCAGAGGCAAATGTCCTTAGCCCTCAATACGAGAAGGATAGAACTTCTAAAACTGACATTAAAATTTTAACAAAAGGACTTATAATTAGAGTATTTTTTAAATACATTTCAAAACAATATGCTGCAGTAAATTAATGCCCTTTACAGTCATGTTGTTATCTAAAATCTAATAAAATGCATATTTATGGGCATTTATTTATATTTACATTTATATTTCTATACGGGGTTATATTTATATATGCACTTATATATAAGAGATAAGATGGTAAAATGATATGTAAAAATTAAGTGTAAGTGTGTTATATACTGGAGAAGGCAACGGCAACCCACTCCAGTACTCTTGCCTGGAAAATCCCATGGATGGAGGAGCCTGGTGGGCTGTAGTCCATGGGGTCGCTAAGAGTCGGACATGACTGAGAGACTTCACTTTCACTTTTCCCTTTCATGCATTGGAGAAAGAAATGGCAACCCACTCCAGTGTTCTTGCCTGGAGAATCCCAGGGATGGGGGAGCCTGGTGGGCTGCCGTCTATGGGGTCGCACAGAGTCGGACACAACTGAAGTGACTTAGCAGCATGTTAAATACATATATATTAACAAAATGAGAAGCTTTGGATTGTTGAAGAATCAGTGCACTGGATGACAGTTAAAGGATTAATAACTTTAATATATGATGAACACTTATAAATCAACAGTAATAAGTCAAACACCAAAAAATTTTGAAATTATTTAAGTACATAATCTTTTTGAAAAAACATAAAAACAGCAAGAAAAATAATTTTAGCCTTACTAGCAATCAAAAACAAAAAACAAATTACACAATTAAAGGGATTTCATATTTGGCCTACAGATTGTAGAGACTCTAAAAAATTAAAGCACAGACATTACTTTGCCAACAAAGGTCCGTCTAGTCAAAGCTATGGCTTTTCCAGTGGTCATGTATGGATGTGAGAGTTGGACGGTGAAGAAAGCTGAGCGCCGCAGAATTGATGCTTTTGAACTGTGGTGTTGGAGAACACTTGGGAGTCCCTTGGACTGCAAGGAGATCCAACCAGTCCATCCTAAAGAAGATCAGCCCTGGGTGTTCATTGGAAGGACTGATACTGAAGCTGAAATTCCAATACTTTGGCCACCTGATGCAAAGAGTTGACTCACTGGAAAAGACCCTGATTCTGGGAAAGATGGAAGGCAGGAGGAGAGAGGGACAACAGAGGATGGGATGGCTGGATGGCATCACTGACTCGATGGACATGGGTTTGGGTGGACTCAGGGAGTTGGTGATGGACAGGGAGGTCTGGCGTGCTGTGGTTCATGGGGTTACAAAGAGTCGGACACGACTGAGTGACTGAACTAGGAAAAGGAACTCTCATCCACCGTTGGCAACAATTTCCACAAATTATGGAAGAGAGTACATGAATGGGTTTCAAAAAGTTTAAGAATATCCCTATTGTGGGGTCTAAAATTGCACTTACAGTAACTTGCCCAAAGAAAGGGAGAAAATGGTATTGTATCTTGTGGTCTGTGGGTTGGCAGTTCACCAGCAGGGAGTCCTCGTCTGGAGAGGAAGACACCAGGCTCATCCTCATGACAGATGAACATGACGGTGATTGCCTTGCTCTGACTCCATGACTTTAATCTTCTGGCAGCACACCTTGAAACGTATTGAACTGAGCTAAATCACCATCAGAACATCAGCATCTCATTCCTAACCCTTAATTCTCTTGAGCTCATTCCTGAATGGCACCCAGAAGATATAGAGAGCAACAGATGTTACCTACGACCAAGCCCATGATTCAGAAGAGAAGTCAGAACCCAGAAGTCACAGAGAGATATATTAACTTGCCACACAAGGCAACTTCAGATGTCTACACTTCAAAAAATTCATCAACTGTTGGAGACAAGTAAAGAGGTAGACAAAATATATTTGCCACATATATGTCAAAGACCAAATATTCTAAATATCCCAAAGCTCTTACAGATCAATATATAAGGATGAACCTAGAACCTATTATACAGAGTGAAGTGAGTTAGAAAGATAAAGATAAATATTATATTCTAATGCGTATATATGGAATCTAGAAAAATTGTACTGAAGAATTTATTTACAGGGCAGCAATGGAGAAACAGACATGGAGAATAGACTTATGGACATGGGGAGAGGGGAGGAGAGGGTGAGATGTATGGAGAGAGTAACATGGAAACCTACATTACCATATGTAAAATAGAGAGCCGACGGGAATTTGCTGTATGACTCAGGAAACTCAAACAGGGGCTCTGTATCAACCTAGAGGGGTGGGATGGGGAGAGAGATGGGAGGGGGGTTCAGAGGGAGGGGATATATATACCTGTGGCTGATTCATGTTGAGGTTTGACAGAAAACAACAAATTTCTGTAAAGCAATTATCCTTCAGTAAAAAAATAAATAAATAAAAAAGACCAAACTCTAATTTTTAAAATTGACAAAAGACATTTATTGGCTGTTCAAATAAAAATAAATATAATCTTTTAAGCACATCAGAGGAAATCAACCTTAATCATAGCTAAACAAATGCAAATTAAAAACACTGAGATATCATTTTTTACCTCTTTGAGTAACAAAGACCAAGATTGGTAATCTTTTGTGTAATGCAAATTAAAAACACTGAGATATCATTTTTTACCTCTTTGAGTAACAAAGACCAAGATTGGTAATCTTTTGTGTTAGTAATAGAGTATTGACACAGACTCTATCCTACATCACTGATGTCTGTAACAAGTTGACATAATATATACGGAGGTCAGGTTAAAAAGATTTATTACTATTTAATATGAAAATATGCTTTGATCCACAATTATACCTATAGGAATTGATCAACACATATAAATGTGCAAAAAGGTGAAGTCATCCAATGCCACACTCTTTACAGTAGCAAAAGGCAGGAAACAATCTAAATATTCATTAGCAATAGACTTTTAAAATAAATATATATGACAATTTATTATGAAGCAATTTAAAAAATACATATGTATTTATATTTCTATACCACACACATACACACACACACACACACACATATATATATATACACACCCACACACATACTTATAGAAAATGACTTCCATGATCTGTTTAATTTTTTTTTTAAAGAACTGCAGAAGAATGTGCACATTTGCTTCCATTTTTTGTATAAAACATTAAAGCACATGTGTTTCATCAGCGTAGTCTAGAAGGATTTACAAGGACATTTGCTACTTGGCAACAACAGCCAGGTTTATAGAGCACTTACCATAGCCTTGGCATTGTTCTAATTGATGTACCTATTTAATCATCTAAGAAATTCAGTGTGTTAGCTATAATTATTATCCCCATTTCCAGATGAGGGAACTGAGGCAGAGATTAAGCAATCTGCCTAAGCTCTTACATACAGCAACTACACACTGTGATTTGAACATAGTCAGTCAGTCTCCAGAACCAGTGTTAATAAACACTAAATAATTTGCCTCAGAGAAGAAAACCTGAGAGTCAAGATTAATAGGAATATTTCCTCTGCACTACATTGCTTGTGAAGCTACTATTTTTAAAAACATAAAAGTTAAAATTATAAAAACTACTCAAAGTCTAAAGCACATCTGGAAAAATAGGAGGAAAAAAGACTGCTATGTTCTGATAATGTCTAATGAAGTAGGGCTGGCCGACATATGGTAATGCCTGCTCTAAACATAGCAAGATTTTAAACAGTGAAGAACTGACAGAAGAATGAACACAGAGACCAATGTAACAGAAAAAAATAGCTTCAAGTCAGTCCTAGAAAAATAAGAACTTAATGTATTATTTTTAAAAAACTTGAAAATGTGGGAAGCTTTTTGCCTTTGGGTAAATTGTCTGATTATTTGGAAGAACATTCATTTAAATTGTCATCTGACATTATACACTAAATATATAATAAATGAATTGAATAAATAAATGCAAAATGAAACTTAAAAATCATGAAATACATATACAGTCAGTCCTCCTTATCTGTGGATGCAGAATCAGCAGATAAGGTAACTTTGGGACTTGAACATTCATGGATTTTGGTACCCATGGGCAGGTCCTGACATCCCCTATGGATACTGAGGGACAATTGTGTGTGTGTGTGTGTGTGTGTGTGTGTGTGTGTGTGTGTGTGTGTGTGTGTGTGTGAAGTCCACAAGTCCACTTACACACAGATTTCCTCGATCAATGTGTACTATAGTACTGCATGATATGAAGTAGGTTGATGCTTCTTATCCTGGCATTGTTCAAAGGTCAACTGTATATTATATCTGGAGGACCCAATCTCTAGATAAGGAAAGCTTTTCTTAACATAAAACACAGTGAAAGAAATAATCTAGAGAGGACAAAGCAATTTTGCCAATATCAAAATTCTAAAACTGCACATTTAAAATATCATAAACAAAATTCAAGACTATGTATGAATTGGGAAAAATTGTTCACAACAAATAAGTTATTGGCATTAAATACAAAACTTCATTATCAACAAGTAAAATATTAAAATGTCAGACAAAAAAAAAAAAAGGAAAGGAAATTAACTAACCAGAGAAGAAAAATACACATCACCCACAATGCATTTAATTCTATTGCTGATGTAGGTATAATTATTTTCCTCATTTTACAAATGAAAACTGACATTCAGATTAAGTAGTTCGCCCATAGTCATATAACCAATAACTGGTGAGCTGAAATCTGACCTCAAAACTTATTTTACAGCAAAGTTTATGCTTTTAATCCTAAAGCCCCACTCTCTAGACCTCTTTGTGTATCTCTGTGTAGATACAGAATACAGCCGTAAGAGTGTGCCACTACCAAAAGCAAAACTGGAAACACTGTTTCATGCATATAATTGATAAACTGATAGTGTTTCTCTATGCCTAGTCTCAAAATTAGGTCAGTATTCCTATTCAGTTCAAGAATGTACACTTGCCATGTTTCCTGATGAAATAGTTCAATAGAATAATCCATGTGAGAGTTTATGTTTTGGAAGCAAAAATGGAAAAACAAATGCAGATACCTCTATCTAAATGGACTAAATGCATTTCTGGTTGAATATTGCTCTGTATGTAGCACAGTTTTTCCAGAAGCCAGAGGCCAAGTAGCAAAAGCACCATTCAATTCTGTTCAGTTCAGTTGCTCAGTCGTGTCTGACTCTTTGCTACCCCATGGACTGCAGCACGCCAGAATTCCCTGTCCATCACCAACTCCGGGAGCCTGCTCAAACTCCTGTCCATTGAGTCACTGATGCCATCCAACCATCTCATCCTCTGTCATCCCCTTCTCCTCGTGCCTTCGATCTTTCCCAGCATCAGGGTCTTTGCCAGTGAGTCAGTTATTCACATCAGGTGGCCAAAGTATTGGAGTTTCAGCTTCAGCATCAGTCCTTCCAATGAATATTCAGGACTGATTTCCTTTAGGATGGACTGGTTGGATCTCCTTGCAGTCCAAGTGAGTCTTCTCCAACACCACAGTTCAAAAGCTTCAATTCAACAGCATGAAAAGGCAAAGTACCACTAGGCATGTATTATTATCAAGAAAAAACTGAAATTATAATAACATTTTCAGTATCTAATTTGAATTTTTCATTTGTTTGCATTATTTAAAATAATTTTATAACTAGATAAAACCTAAGGGCATTTCTAGTTAAAAGTTAATATCTTTGTTCCAAGTTGAATCAGTGTCCTTGCCAAATTGTTGGCCCGAAGTGCTAGTATTGCTGAAGTTAACCGATTGCTAGATAAAGAAAAATGATGTCAACTTTGGTAGCAGAGGTTATCTCTGAAGCTTTTATGAATTCTTGCCAAACCTAGGATCTATTTTGGTTTTAAGACATCTGTTACACTGCAAATGGACTGTCTTTGCCTTCCTCCTCGTCTTTTCCAGAGTCATCAATGTCCTTCAGCCTAGAATTGTCATTATTCTTGATACTGCTGCTTTATACTTTCTATTGCTTTCTTCTGGAGGCTCACTCCATAGTGAGAAACCTTAATCTGTATGTAGATATAAACCTAGAGATAGTGATATAGATAGGTAAATAATTAGATAAAACATTCTCTGTTCCAAAATTCATAGGCAGCAATGGAAGAGGTAATCATCTTTACTGCAGATTCTACCATGATCCTTTTGTGTTTGAGAGAAAGAAAACCCCTGTAGATGGATGGCTGAATTGTTTAAATCCATCAGCTTAGCTCAGGTACATTTATTCATGGATGCATGGATAAGTGTTGGGGGTACAAAGGAGGGTATTAAGTGCCAAATTGAAGCTTCAACAATACCTATTGCTGCCAACTGGCATGACTCCAAATATTCCCTCACCAAACAGATGGTATGAAAGTTGTATCAGTGGAAAATATGACACTTTTTAAAATGCATGCAATGAATTAAATATTATGGAGTTGAACCTGAAAGTTTAAACTTTTATCTTAAAATTATACCTCTACTAATAAAACTTCATAGAACCTTTGAATATTATTAATGCACCCACTTATCCAATATGTGTCATGAAGTTTAGGTCAAGTTCTCAAAATACGCTATGAATATGACAGCATATGTTTTTTATTGATCAAATATGTTAATATCATCTAAATGAAGGCTCAAAGGGGAAAATACAGAGCCATGTTGGATTTAATTCATTCTGGGTACTAGAAAAATTCAAATAACATGGAAAAATAGAGATTAGAGGAAGCATAAGTGTTTAAATTATTAAACAAATGCACAAATAAGTATCTTATTAAATTATCTAATTCTTTTCCTTTCTCCTGGGCTCTTTGGAAGATTACGGTCTAAGTGTTGTTCTTGATGCTATAGGATTCAGTGCATTTTTAAATACCAGCATATTGCATCAGACTTTTTCACCTGCTTTATAAATATAAAATACATTTTTGTTCATCATGTATATTCATAGTGATGCCTTGATAAGAAGTGGATAGTACCAAGCGTCTGTCTTAGCAAATGATAATCCTGGGTGTCACAAAATGGTCGGTTTCAGAAGCACTGATGAGTTATGATAGCAACTGAATCCTCACCACTGGTGACTTTTTTATTTGTGCACATGCTGTTATGTTTAAATACCTGCCATTTGTAGAAACATGTACAAGTGATCAAACGCTATGCGAAATAGTGAAACAGATGCTGCTGTTCACTCAAACATGCCGAAACAGACATGGTCCAAGGGACAAGGGCCCAACTTTATCCTGGAAGGTCACGTGCTGCAGCGTCCCTGGTGTCTCAGGATTCATCAAGGCTAATTATTCTTCTCAATTCCACATTCTCCCCAATAGGGAATTCTGAAAGTCTAATTTTCATCATACCAAGGCTAGGGTAAAAAGAGAAAAAGAAGCTTTAAAAAAGTCCCAAAACAGCCAGGGTCAAAGATTAGCACATAAAAAAATGTCTTGAATTTTAAATTTGCTGACTTTTTTAATGCAAAATTCAAAATGTTCATAAGATATGGGAAAGTAGCCTTCCCTGTCTTCCAATCTCTTTTGCCAAAGGCATCAGTTTTTTATGGTTCCTTCCATAGGTGTTTCTAACTAAGCAAGTATGCAATATTCTCATTTCTTTAGCCAAATAGGGATTACTATGCACATCACTCTACACTTTGCTTTTTTCAGTCAATTTTTTTCATAGCATTATAGTCAATTGTATAAATATCCAATTAATTGTTAAAATTCCCTGTTGATGAATACTTAGATTACATCTTGTACAGTTAGGAACAAAGGAAGCTCTCTCTCTCTCACTCTTTCTCTCTCACTCTGTCCCTCTCTCTCTCTCTCTATATATATATATATATATATATATATATATATATACACACACACACACACACACACACATGTATTTTACTTATAGCCCAGGACTCTGCTTAGATCCTAAACCCTGTAAGTATTTAATATTTGGTTGAATTATTAGCACAGAAACAAATTTTCCTACTTCAAACCATTTCATCTGGTGATTTTAGCCTTTACAATCCTTTCCAAGTCTAACTGCCAAGTGTAACAGTAGGCTCTCAGTGAACATTAATTAAGAGTGATGTGGCATATTAAACTTCATTAAAACTTTAAATGACATCACCAATAATCAGAATATTACTTCAATGGAGGATCTGTTTGACCCTAATTAGTGAATTCAGCTTGGCTTTTCCTGATGGGTTCCTGATGGAAATAAATGGGAAAGGGAGTAAGCCACATTAATTTTGGATTTGTGACACCAGTTATAACTGACCTTGCCCGTTTGAGAACTCTTGTCATATCAGTATCAGGTGGGTTAACATTTAACTCTTCTGTATGAAGGCATAATTCACAGACTTTTCCAAGCTACTATGGTTCAACTCGGGTTCATTTAGGCTGCAAAATAATGTACCGGAAGGATGGTGGGATCTTACAAAACTATCTAAAGGTCAAGTCTTGGAAAACAGAAAGTAATGCAACTCCAAGAGGCTCAGAAGACAGAGGAACAATCTCTGAACAAGATGCCACCTCCAGTAATCCAGACAGCATGTCCGTGGGCTGCTGTGGCCACTTTCCTGGGGCCCCCACCATCCCTCGCCACCACTGAATCCTCACCATCCCTCAGCAAGGAGTTTCAGTCTTTCTTATCTGTGTCCCACATTTAGGGGTGTATTTTACATAACGTTCTAGTAAAGCCATGGTGTTTGCATGCTCAGTCTCAGTCATGTCTGACTCTTTGTGACCCCATGGACTGTACCCTGCCTCTCTCCTCTCTCCTTGGGATTTTCCAGGCAAGAATACTTGAGTGGGTTGCCATTCCCTCCTCCAGGGGATCTTCTCCACCCAGGGATCAAACTCATGTCTCCTGTGGCTCCTGCATTGGTAGGCAGATTCTTTACCACGGAGCCTCCTGGGAAGCCCACAGTATAGGCATATGCAGATAATTAAACCCATTTCGTTAAAATAAGACTCTGTATTGCACTTCGGAATGTGTATCCTAATTTCACATATCCCCTTCTTCTTCATTTATTTAAATGCTGGTTACAACCCATTAAATTAATTTCAAGACCCGTATGTCAGTTTGAAAAACACTGCTCTAGAGAGATTGATTTAGACAACAGCGTCATTGTGGATAATAAAATGAACAAGCTTGTGAGGGAGGTGAGAATTAAAGAAAGTCAAAGACCATTCTGCATCTGGAAGAGGACAGGATGGAAAGAATGGGGAATGGGTTCACACTCACATCTTTTATCAGCAAAGCGAAACCCGCCTGATCCCAATTTAATGCTCTACCAAGGCTTAACCCACACACATCACCACGTGGCACTAAAGCAATACAAATCACGACTTGTCTGACAAGTAAAAGAAGAAAAAAAAAACAGAAAGGAAAGTAGGAATGAGGAAAGAGCTAGTGAAAGAGAGAAAGAAAGGAAGGAAGGAAAAGGGGAGAGAGGGAGGTATGGAAGGAGGAAGGCTGTTTTAAGTGTTATTTGTATGAGTAAGGCAGCAGCTCAAATTCAGTATAACTGTCCTGAGAAGTCCGCATTTATTTCAGAGGTAATGCTTGCTCTCCTCACCCCTTTTTGTCTCCCCTTCACTAGCTCCTTCCCCACCGTTACTTAGGCTGGGGTCTGCTTGTCTGACCCGAGCTGTCAACATACTCACAGTCAGAGAATTAAAAAGAGTAGACTTGCAGGATTCAGCTCTTCCAAACACATCCACCTAGATCCTAGCAGACTTCTTGCCACACTGAACGTGAAAGTGAAGTGTGAGCCACTCAGTCATGTCCGACTCTTTGCGACCCCATATAACACATACCCTGCCAGGCTCCCCTGCCCATGGAACTCTCTAGGCAAGAATACCAGAATGGGTTGCATTCCCTTCTCCAGGGGATCTCCCCAACCCAAGGATCAAGCCTGGATCTCCTGCATCGCAGGTGGATTCTTTACCAGCTGAGTTACCAGGGAAGCCCTCTTGCCACACTGCATGCCAAGAAATAGATCTAAACTCAAGGTAGATGTCATGTGCTGGGACCCATGCTGTAGCTAACCTCAGGCTCAAGTTCATGCCCTGTCTGTGGCAGATGACATTTTCCTCAATCTCTCCCTCTTGTTCTTACCGAGTGGTAAACACCCCTCTGCTGGGAACAGCCAGCCTTCCTTCGTGGTTTCAGCCTTGGCATTCATCTCCTCCACAGTTCTAAAGTTAGTAGAGAAATGGAAATATTTCATTTCCTTTATTATGCCTCCACTTTTTCAAATTACTCCCAGGAAATGTCAATGCCAGGAGAAATATTGTGGAGACGGTGACTGTATTAAAACCTTGCAGAAGAGTGGCCTGTCCTAATGAAATTTTCCAGAACACCTACATTGGCCCTGAGTCCTCTTTGCTCAAGGAAAACATGGCCTCACAGACCTTCCTGCTCAGAGAAGAAAGGGTGGGTGCCTTCAGCGGTCCAAGAAGGGTGGGCTGAACTCTCCAAGCTGGCCATCATGCTGGTGTATGGCAGCTGTTGCTCAGGGTGATTTTTTTTATTAAACTTTGGAGCAAAGCCCTTGTTTTCTATTTTTAGTTTCATTTGTAATAATGGAATGAAAAATAAGTGACTTCTGAACTCCTGTTTCACATCAGTCATAGAGAGCAAATATAGCTCCTCTGACAGCTACTAAATTTGGGCTAAGGAATTTCTAAGCAATTCAGGGGTGTGAATTTGCACATTCTTTAAGCTGTTTTGTTTTTTTTTTCTGGGCGCTCTGTCTCTGGAGATAAAATGTGAAACACGATATGGAACCATAGTTGGCATTCACAGGTGACAATCAGACTTACAGGAGTAAGCCTAATTATAGCATAAAGGATTATCAGCAAAGGGCCGGGCTCCTATATTTGGTGGGTGGTGAAACTACGTCTTCACTGTAACACTTCGCTCTCACCTGTTCTTGGCCCAACTGCATAACCTCAGCCCATGATGCAGGCTAGAGGGGCAGAATGTTACCAAACAAAAAAATACCAGACTGTGGGATCAGAGAGTGTGAGACATAGAGCAAGTGTGTTTCCTAATGGAAAAAAGAAAAAGAAAAAACAGCAAAGTGAATAAGTGCAAATTGCTCCTAAAGGTTAATTCTGATTCTTCTTCAAATGTACAAATAAAATGTTAAACCTATTGTTTCCTGATTTCATTTTGTCCTGATAATCTGATTTTACTAATTACCTATTCTCCTACTGTACTGTAGCAAGTCATTTTGAATGAAATAATTCAACAGGCAGCATTTTCAAATAATAATTAATAGCTCATAACAAAGACTTCCATTTCATGCCAGAGAATATCTACTTTGTAAGGATGATTTCAAATTACTTCTGTTATACCTGCTTAGTGTTCAATGCTCAAGAGTATATAAGATATAACACTTATATGACCTTTGGTCACAAGTATGTGAGGCCAACATTCATCCCATATTATTAAAATTCAGTTTTAATTTCAAGTTCTTGACCTTATTTATCACTATCTCTCTTTATGCCCACTAAGTTAAATACATGATTTTCTAATTTTACAGATATTCATATGAAAAGGTAAGATACATTTAGTTCATCCCACCCACAAAAAAACATTGGAATTAATCTTCTGCTTTACATCTTTGTTGACCTCAGCCCCAGACTTAAAAACTATCTTTTATAATCTGGAATCATCATACACAGCTGTGCAGATCCCTAATCCTACCCAACCTCCAACCCCTCTGAGACCTTCTAAGCTGGGAATTCTGCAACTTGCAGCTTATTTATCAGCAAAATAACCTTCATCATCAAACTCATAACTGAGCCTTGGCTTTACTCGCTGCTGGAACTGAAATATGACGCCATCCTGAGGACTATGCCAATAGCTGCTTCGGTGAGGGCTTTCTCCTTCAACGCTGCATATTTTCCAGGGTCTGGAGGTAGAGTGGGTCCTGCTTGCTCCTTGATAACACTGTCAAACAAATTTCCTGCTTCTTTTCTCATAAATGACAGCTTTGTTGAAGGACATGTCACCTGTGGGACTGTCCACTGAGCGTCTAGTGAACCTTTCCCCATTTGCTAGTGAGTTGTTAGTACCTTGTTTCTGACTTTCTTCACTTCAGTTCAGTCCCTCAGTCATGTCCGACTCTTTGCGACCCCATGCACTGCAGCACGCCAGGCCTCCCTGTCCATCACTAACTCCTGGAGTCTACCCAAACCCATGTCCATTGAGTCGGTGATGCCATCCAGCCATCTCATCATCTGTCGTCCCCTTCTCCTCATGCCCCCAATCCTTCGCAGCATTAGGGTCTTTTCTAATGAGTCAACTCTTCTCATCAGGTGGCCAAAGTACTGGAGTTTCAGCTTCAACATCAGTCCTTCCAGTGAACACCCAGGACTGATCTCCTTTAGGATGGACTGGTTGGATCTCCTTGCAGTCCAAGGGACTCTCAAGAGTCTTCTCCAACACCACAGTTCAAAAGCATCAATACTTCAGCGCTCAGCTTTCTTCACTGTCCAACTCTCACATCCATACATGGCCACTGGAAAAACCATAGCCTTGACTAGACGGACCTTTGTTGGCAAAGTAATGTCTCTGCTTTTTAATATGATGTCTAGGTTGGTCATAACTATCCTTCCAAGGAGTAAGCGTCTTTTAATTTCATGGCTGCAGTCACCATCTGCAGTGATTTTGGAGCCCCAAAAAATAAAGTCTGACACTGTTTCCCCATCTATTTGCCATGAAGTGATGGGACCAGATGCCATGATCTTAGGTTTCTGAATGTTGAGTGTTAAGCCAACTTTTTCACTCTCCTCTTTCACTTTCATCAAGAGGCTCTTTAGTTCTTCGCTTTCTGCCATAAGGGTGGTGTCATCTACATATCTGAGATTATTGATATTTCTCCCAGTAATCCTGATTCCATCTTGTGCTTCCTCTGCCTTTTCTAAATCCAGCTTGAGCATCCGGAAGTTCACAGTTCACATACTGTTGAAGCCTGGCTTGGAGAATTTTGAGCATTACTTCAGGACCCAGGAGAAAGGAGCAGTGACCCCACAAGAGACTGACTCAGACTTGCCTGTGACTTTCTTAGTTG
This sequence comes from Okapia johnstoni, assembly GCA_024291935.2. Lineage (NCBI taxonomy): Eukaryota > Metazoa > Chordata > Mammalia > Artiodactyla > Giraffidae > Okapia > Okapia johnstoni. Next base: position 87,366,255 of record CM044317.1, read on the forward strand.
TTACTGAAGTCAAATCTGGTGGCTCACTGCTTGAAAGCCAATACTCCAGAGGCAAGATCAGTGGAAAGGAAAGTTTATTTTGGAGGCTGGCAATTGGGGGAGAAGGTGGACTCATGTCCAAAGGCCAATATCCCCTGATAATCAGTGGGCAAGAGCTTTTAGAGGGGAGTTTCAGGGGAATATAGACAGAGAGAGGAAGCTAAATGCAGAAACAACACAATCAGCTCTGACCGTCATCTTAAAATCAATCAGGCAGTGGTCTGATCAGTGTTGATTGCTTGAAGTACAGGCAGTCTTTAGTTCCAGGATTGATTTTTTCCCTTTTGTTTTTTGAGGCTAGTTCTCAGAATCGTGGCAGATTATGTTATGGCTACAGTCTGGTCATCACAGAGTTAAATTCTTCTACCTGGTAGAGGTTTCAGTATCTACAAGACAGCTCAAAGCATTTGGCTCAAAATATCACCTGTAGCCCCTGAGAAGCAATTAAATGTCCTTGACTTTGCTTAATGAGTATAGTGTTATGTGGTCTTGTTTGACTGTTTTCTTTTGCTTCTGCATTTTCTCACTTCTCTGATAAAGCTTATCATGTGGCTAAAGTTCTTCTACAGACAGAAGGCAGGTGGAGGATGTGGTGTGGGAAAGCCATAGGATGCTGCCTCATTTCAACACTACCACTACTCCTACGGTGATTCTTCATTATTTCAACATCAACGTGGAGAGTCCCATCCAAACCCTGGCCTCTCAATTCCTTTATTTTCTCCTTCAGTGTCTTGTCACATGGTCCACTCTACCATGCACCCCCAATCAAACTTCAGTGCTGACATTAGCAGCATTTCCCGACCGCCCATCACAAGGATCTGCATCTCTGATCACCATCATTCAACTTTTCAGCCAACTTCCTTTGACCCTCTTGCTCTGTCCCATCCCTTTACCCTGCAACTTCTTCACTGTTCATCACTCCTCTCACCTGCTTATCTCATCTCCCCCCTCACCTGCTTATCTAGTTAGATTCCATGATCATTTTAATCCCTTTCTTGCATTTATTCTCAACTTCTTTGACTTCATCATATGTGTCAGCAAAATCTGAACTTGATTAAGCTCAATTCTGGCTTGTTCTGCAGCTATAGACCTTGGCCTACAAAAAAAACAAAACTCGCAGAAATGTGCATATTAGATCCACTTTATTCCTGAAAACCTTGAGTGGGCCCTCAAGCATCCCTCACAGTCTTATGATAGTCTTACAATCAGTTTACTCTGTGATTATATTTCACGTTTCCTTTTTCCTCAAAACTCCAACTATTTATTTTACCTCCTTGACCTCAGCTGAATTTGACATCATATTTTAGTTTGCTGGCAAATAAAAGCAATCAAAAAGGAAAATTTTTAAATGAATTAGAATAAAGGGATATGAGATAAAAACAGGAATTTCAGATATTGTTCCGAAGTCATTCCTTCAAACTTTTCACCCTGGCTGTCTTCTGAAATGGCATAGAAAAATGACACCTCAGCTGCAACGTCCATCCCTGTGCCCTAGTCAGAGAAACATGGGTTCCTTAGAGAAATGGCCTGCTACAGGTATGAAATCAATCAGTCAGTTCAGTCACTTAGTCGTGTCCATCTCTTTTTGACCCCATGGACTGCAGCACGCCAGGCCTCCCTGTCCATTGTCAACTCCCAGAGTTCACTCAAACTCATGTCCATTGAGTCAGTGACGCCATCCAGCCATCTTATCGTCTGTCGTTCCCTTCTCCTCCCTCTGTCAATCTTTCCCAGCCTCAGGGTCTTTTCCAATGAGTCAGTTCTTCACATTATGTGGCCAAAGTATTGGAGTTTCAGCTTCAGCATCAGTCCTTCCAATGAATAGTCAGGACTGATTCCTTTAGGATGGACTGGCTGGATTTCCTTGCAGTATTAAGTACGAAAGACAGAAGGGATGGAGTAGGAAAGAACACCGTGTGCCAGAAAGTAAGTCAGCCTGAAGAAGGCAACACTGCCTGAATCTGGGACATCCTGATCACCCAAAAGAAAAAGGTCAGTAAAATGTACTACCTAGTGGATTAAAATAAAATATCCAGGAGACCGTGCTGAATAAGTGGGTAAATAGGTGAGATAAATAAATAAATAGAAGATTGCCAGTTACTAAAGGTGGAAGGAATGATAGAGTTATAAAATCACCATTTGCAACTACCATGTGAATAACTGTTCAAGGTAGAATGTTAATGAAACAAACTTTTAGTTAAATTTTGATGAGTAATAAGATATTTACAAAATATCTCTTCAAAGTATCTCCTCAAATATTACTTGTTGATTATAAAGGAAGATAAAATTTCCTTTAAAATGGAGAATTCTTGTAGACAGAAACTTAAGCAGTTTTATTAACTTGCATATGTTGATATAACAGAATACCACAGACTGTGTGGCTTAAAAAATGGGCACCTATTTTCTCACATTCCTGGAGGCTGGAGGTCCAAGATCAAAGGCCAGTGGGTTGGTTTATAGTAAGGTTTCTCTCCATGGCTTGCAGGCAACTGCCTTCTTGCTGTGTCCTCACATGGTCTTTCATCTAAGCACACATACTCCTGGTAACCCTTCCTCTGCTTATAAGAGCACCAATCCTGTAGAGTCAGGCCCCCTCTTCTGATTTCATTTAACCTTAATTACCTCCTATGACCCAGTTGTCCAATACAATCATATATTGGGGGTTAAAGGCTCAACATATGAGTTGGGGAGGAATACAATTCTGCCTGTAACAGTGGTCAAGTTTAACATTAGGAATAATGGAGAAATTGATAACATTTGACTTAATTTTATAACTAGAAGGATACAATATCACTTACAAAGCATTCTTGCCAGAAATGCTAACATGTACAAACAAATGTCTAGTAGTCTTCAAGGGTCAATGTCATGAAAGATGAAGAAAAACCAAGGAAGTTCTTCAAATGAAAGAACTATTCCACATCAAGGAGGCAAAAACATCAGGACAATTAGATGCAGTGTAAGAACCTGAGTTTCTGACAGGGACACTGCTAGGAACACTGGCCAAGTTTGAATACAGGCTCACTTTTGCATACAACATTGCATCAGTGTTGCCACAGTGCCAAATTTCCTGAATGTTATCATTGTGTTATGACTGTGTAAGGAAATGTCCTGCTTCTAGGAAATAGATACTAAAGCCTTTAGGAATAAAGGATCATGACATCTGCAATTTACTGTCCAATTATTTGTAAAAAAAAAAATACTAATACATCAAAGATATGTAGAGATTTAAAACAAGATAACAATTGATACATCTAAAGGAAATGTTTTTGAAAGTTTTCATAGACTGGAAAATTTTAATATAAAAAGTTTTTAAAAAAAAGAACAAAAAACACAAAAGTAAATAATGCAGGTAGCTTCACTGACTCTCAAAATCCTCCCAGAGTTGACTTTTAAAAGGTATAAATTCACAAGGACAAAGAGATGAGCAGGAGTAATAGAACTTAGGAAACGGGGAAGCAGATGGAGTGGTAGTAATTGACTTAACAGATTCAAAGAGCTGAATCTGAAGCCAGGGGTGGGTACAGCCAGCCAGTGTACACTACAGAATCCCCCAAAGGCCCAGTCACTGGCAGTACCAGCTGCCTCTGAGGATGAGACTGAAAACAAAAGAATCCCTTCCCTAATTGCAGCCTACCAACAGCTTCTCACTGACCTCGCAGAAGATGAGAGATTTTACCCACTAGAGAGGGTAAAGCGAAGTGTGACTGGGCTTGTAGATTCCAGAGACTTTGAGAGCAGAAAGTTATTACTGAAAACAAATAATACAGAAAAGCATACATGCGTACAGGTACTGTTGTTTTCAAGCTGTGGACCCAGGACAGTTCATCATATTCTGATTGGGCATACTTCTTAAATTCATCAAAAACTTTAAAAATGTTGGAAGAAATCACTAGATAGAGAGAAACAAATTTAAAACATAACTGGAAACCTTATAAAAGTCACTAGATCCCCTTATGGCAGAAAGTGAGGAAGAACTAAAGAGCCTCTTGATGAAAGTGAAAGAGGAGAGTGAAAAAGTTGGCTTAAAGCTCAACATTCAGAAAACTAAGATCATGGCATCTGGTCTCATCACTTCATGGCCAAGAGATGGGGAAACAGTGGAAACAGTAGCAGACTTTATTTTGGGGGGCTCCAAAATCACTGCATATGGTGACTGCAGCCATGAAATTAAAAGATGCTTGCTCCTTGGAAAGAAAGTTATGACCAACCTAGACAGCGTATTAAAAAATGGAGACATCACTTTGCCAACAAAGGTCTGTCTAGTCAAGGCTATGGTTTTTCCAGTGGTCATGTATGGATGCGAGAGTTGGACAGTGAAGAAAGCTGAGCGCCGAAGAATTGATGCTTTTGAACTGTGGTGTTGGAGAAGACTTTTGAGAGTCCCTTGGACTGCAAGGAGATCCAACCAGTCCATCCTAAAGGAGGTCAGTCCTGAGTGTTCACTGGAAGGACTGATGCTGAAGCTGAAACTCCAATACTTTGGCCACTTAATGTGAAAGGTTGACTCATTGGAAAAGACCATGATGCTGGGAAAGACTGAAGGTGGGAGGAGAAGGGGACGACAGAGGATGAGATGGCTGGATGACATCACCGACTCAATGGACATGAGTTTGGGCAAACTCCAGGAGTTGGTGATGGACAGGGAGGCCTGGCGTGCTGCGGTCCATGCAGTCGCAAAGAGTCGGACACGACTGAGCAGCTGAATTGAACTGAACTTTGTTAAACTTGACTGACTGCTGCTGCTGCTGCTGCTGCTGCTGCTGCTAAGTCGCTTCAGTCATGCCTGACTCTGTGCGACCCCATAGACAGCAGCCCACCATGCTCCGCCGTCCCTGGGATTCTCCAGGCAAGAATACTGGAGTGGGTTGCCATTTCCTTCTCCAGTGCATGAAAGGGAAAAGTGAAAGTGAAGTTGCTCAGCCCTGTCCGACTCTTAGCGACCTCATGGACTGTAGCCTACCAGGCTCCTCCGTCCGCGGGATTTTCCAGGCAAGAGTACTGGAGTGGGGTGCCATTGCCTTCTCCGTAAATGACTGACACGATACTGTTATAAAATGTCTATTAAAAATGAGCAAAGGACTTGATTAGAAATTCCCCCAAAGAAGACATACAAATGGCCACTAGGTAGATATAAAGATGCTCAATTTTACTAATCATCAGGGAATTGCAAATCAAAACCACAGTGAGATATCACCTAACACCTACCAGGATGACTATTCTAAAAAAAAAAGTTGGAGGAGGATGTGGAGAAATCTTGTATAGTGTTGGTAGGAATGTAAAATGACACAGCTTACATAGAGGTTTCCCCAAAAACAATTTAAAAAGAGCTACCATATGATCCAGCAATCCCACCTGGATATTTATCCCAAAGCATCAAAATCAGGATCTTGAAGAAAGATCTGTACTTACATGTTCACTGCAGCATTATTCATTATATCAAAGACATGAAAACAACCTAAGTATCCACTGAGGGATGAGTGGATGAACAAAATGTGGCTTGTACACACAGTGGAATACTATTTAGGCTTAAAAGAAAATCCTATCATATATGGAAAATTGGATGAAAGTTGAAACTGGGCTAAGTCAAACAAGACAGTCCAAGAACAAGTGGAGAAGCACTGTGTGATTCTGATCATAGGAACTCTCTAAAAGAGCCAAACTCAGAGAAGCATAGAATGGTAGTTCCCAGGAGCTGAGGGCAGGGAGAAGTAATGGGTATGAAGTTTCAGTTGCACAAAACATGTATGTTCTAGAGACCCCCTGTATGACATCATCCCTATAGTTAGCAATACTGTAGTGAACACCTCAAAATCTATTAAGACTTTCAACCTAGTATTAAATATTCTTACCCCAACATAAAAAACACGCATTCATCTGAATTTATTTTACCAAAGTGGTGAAATTTAACAACATCCCCTAAAAAAGATAAAACTAAAACTACAGTTCATTGACACCATAGTTTTAAAAATAATAAAATGGTATTAAATCAAACTCAACACAGGACACACAAATGATATCCCATAGTAAGTAGGGCTTATATCATGAAGGCAAAGATGGCTTAACATTAGGGCCTTATTAATATAATATTCCCTATTCAGTTCTGTTGCTCAGTCATGTCTGACTGTTTGCAACCCCCTGAACTGCCGCAGGCCAGGGATCCCTGTCCATCACCAACTCCCGGAGTTTACTCAAACTCATGCCCACTGAGTCGGTGATGCCATCCAACCATCTCATCCTCTGTCATCCCTTATCCTCTTGCATTCAATCCTCCAGCATCAGGGTCTTTTCAAATGAGTCAGTTCTTCACATCAGGTGGTCAAAGAATTGGAATTTCAGCTTCAGCATCAGTCCTTCCAATGAATTTTCAGAACTGATTTCCTTTAGGATGGACTGGTTGGATCTCCTTGCAGTCCAAGGGCAGAATACTGGAGTGGGTATACTTCCTTCTCCAGGTGATCTTCCCAGCCCAGGGACTGAACCCAGGTCTCCCATATTGCAGGCAGATTCTTTACCAGATGAGCCCCAGGGAAGCCCAAGAATACTGGAGTGAGTAACCTATCCCTTCTCCAGGGGAATCTTTCTGACCCAGGAATCGAACTGGGGTCTCCTGCATTGCACGTGGATTCTTTACCAGCTGAGCTACCAGGGAGGCCCGAAATATTCCCTATTAGTAGGTCAAAAAGTAAAGCTTAGACTAACAAAATCGGGTTAACATACATTTAAAGCCACTTGCTAAATTTCAATAGCTACTTATTTTTAAATAACTAATTCCCTAGGAAAAAAGGAATAACAGGATAGATCCTTAACACGACCAAAAGAAATTATTTTAACCCAGAAGCCAACCTCATATATAACCAAGAAACATGCAAGGAATTACTTTTAAAGTGAGAAATGATGCACAGATGAGATGCCTACTGTTACTGTTAGTATTTGACACTATCTGGAATTTCTGACTGATAATAAAAAGCTTAAATCATAACTATAATATTTTAAAAGATTCTTCACCTAGCAAACAAAAATGAATCAACTGAGGAATAATCTACATTATTAAGAGCAGACACAAATGTAACTGGTTAGAAAAATAATAGCTTTTTAAAATACCAACAGCATCCAATTAGAAAATGTAATGCAGGAAAGTTTATTAGCACAGAAAATTTGGTTTATGTAGGAATAAGCAATTCAAAGTGTGTGCAGGATCTATACTGTATAAACTACTGATTATTTCTCAGAAACATAAAAAAATCTGATTCAATGGAAAGTTTTAATATGGTAGAGTTCGATCCCTCTCAAATTAATGTATTGTTCTAATGAGTTTCAACTTAAATTCTGATTTTTTAAAAACTGAATTATATATATATGATTATGAATGATTTGTCTTGATGTATGACAGAGACCACCACAACATTGTAAAGCAATTATATTCCAGTTAAAAAAAACTGAAAAAAATCATTTTAATGCTCATTCAACTGAAAGAATAAACAGGATTGAAGAGGTAAAAAAATTATAAAAGTTAATGAGGGAATTACGTTCATCAATTATAACTGAGCATGAATTTAGTGGATAAAATGAGTACAGACAGAATGAGTGGACCATCACAGAAGTTAGAAATAGAAACTCATGTGAATCAGAATTTAGCAGATCATAACAGTGGAATTGTGAATCAGTAGGGAAAGATAGTCTCATCAATAATGATGGATAACTGCCTGTCTAGACAGTTTAAACTAGTTCCTCACTTAGAGACTCATTCAAAATATAGCTTAGATGAATTAAAGAAATAGAAATAAATGAATACAAAAATAAATAAGTAAACTATAAGAGAGCCAAGTTAAACTGCACATGAACTGCCCAGAGCACAGAGGAAACACAGGGCTTCCGAAGTAGAATTTAAATGAATGATGGAGTCCTAAATAAAAATGCTGACATGTTTTAATTACAAAACAATCAAAACCTCCTATATATCAAGAGCCACAGTAAAGAACGCACATAGATGACTCAAAGTGAAATATATATATGGAAATTTGTAAATATATTTAACTTATAAAGAACTCAAGAAACAAAATGGCATATAGAGTAAAAACACCAGAAAAAAAAAAACAGGAAATGGACAGAAAACAAGAAAGGCAAATGGATAGTAAAGGTAAGAAATTCTCTTCTCTACATTGAAATAGTACTTTAGCCTACCAAACCAAATTTATGACCATATATACGTGTGTGTGTGTGTGTGTGTGTGTGTGTACATACATACATATATATATATATATATATATATATATATATATATATATATATATCTCCATCTGCCTTTTTATATCCAAGATGGGCAGAAACACAGAGAAACATATTTTTAAATCTACTATGTAGAGAGGGGGTTGTAAATCTTTTCTGCAATAGGTCATATAATAAATATTTCCAGCTTTGTGAGTCATATGATCTCTGTCACAACTATCCAACTCTTCTCTGCTAGCACAATTATGACCACAGACAAACGGGCATGGATGTGTTCTGATAAACCTTTATTTGCAAATACAGACATTAGGCCAAACTGGTTAGTCAGACCTCTGTTTTAGAGGAAAAAATTGCAACAATTCTTGGAATACCTTGGTCAATATATATTGAGAGCCTTAAAAATATGCATTTCATTTGACCAAGGAATCTCCTTATAGGAATGCATTGTGTAGACCCCATTAGGCTTATGAGTTTGATATTTCTCAAAGGAGGTCTTTACTGTCTAATGATGTCTTTTTAAGTAAATCCTGCTGTAAAATGGATAACTATGCCATATCCCAAAATTATGTCATAGAAAAACACTAATGACATCAGAAATATTTATCAGTCAGTTCAGTCACTCAGTCATTTCAGACTCTTTGTGACCCCATGGTCACATGCCAGGCTTCGCTGTCCAACACCAACTCCTGGAGTTTACTCAAACTCACGTCCATAGAGTTGGTGATGCCATCCAACCATCTGACCCTCTGTCGTCCCCTTCTCCTCCGAACTTCAATCTTTCCCAGCGTCAGGGTCTTTTCCAATGAGTCAGTTCTTCACATCAGGTGGCCAAAGTATTGGAGTTTCAGCTTCAGCATCAGTCCTTCCAATGAATATTCAGGACTGATTTCCTTTAGGATGGATGGTTGGATCTCCTTGCAGTCCAAGGGACTCTCAACAGTCTTCTCCAACACCACAGTTCAAAAGCATCAATTCTTCAGCGCTCAACTTTCTTTATAGTGCAACTCTCACATCCATACATGACTATTGGAAAAACCATAGCTTTGACAAAATGGACCTTTGTTGGCAAAGTAGTGTCTCTGCTTTTAAATATGCTGTCTAGGTTGGTCGTAACTTTTCTTCCAAGGAGCAAGTGTCTTTTAATTTCATGGCTGTAGTCACCCTCTGCAGTGATTTTGGAGCCCAAGAAAATAAAGTTTCTCATTGTTTCCACTGTCTCCCCATCTATTTGCCATGAAGTGATAGGACCTGCCGGGAGCCAGCTCACGAGATCCCCACTCATGACAGAGTCATGAGGAGAAGGACTGACGAGCAGAGCAACTCAGGCCTCAGGGATTCTCGAGAGGCTGCCTCAGCGCTCACCTTAAAAATGAGATCTCTCTTTCTGACGCTTGCTATAATAAACCTCTTCTTATTTTCTGTGATTTAGGCAAAAGGCCTTTCCTGATTCCCTTCTAAAACAGATCATTCTGAAACATCAAATCAACAAGGCCCCTGAACGGTAGCACCCTAAATAAAGTTATCTGGGATATAAAGTATGCTGATCTAAATTCCTTTTGCTAACATATTGGTTTGTTTAATAAATGTACCTGTGCCTTTGGAGCTAATGTGCATGACTATTCCTTAATAATAAAAGAGCATTGAGAGCCTCCGCACAGAAAGCCCTATGGGCACAAAACCCTTCGCAGGAAAAAGGGATTGTTAGGAAATATAAGAAATATTGCTTTATGAAACTGTTACTTAGTCTATATTTACTCACTATGTTTTTACTCTTAACGTATTTAGCCTATATAATAAAAGCATAATAATAAAAAATTTATATAAATAAAAGTTTAGCTTTAATACAAATAATAAGACAATTGTTGATTTAACTGATGATTCTTACTTAGAGCTGACCTTCAGCTTGCTGTTCTATGACCTTATGGGACCACATTCTTTTCTGTTAAGCTCAAGGCGTAAAGTAAGTTACCGAAAACAGGTTTTACCTTGAAACTTTCTATTGACAAATTCTTTCCTGCTGTGCCTGATACAAAAGTGTTCTGACTGATCAACCCTTATCAATGGAGAGTCACAAGATGTTAGCAGGCCCCCAGGCCGGAAGATGATGTAAACAAAATGAGGCTTTTTGTAACTAAAAACAGGCAAACAGTTTCGATGATGGTCAAAAACTGCTGGCATATTAAGCTGAATTGATAGGCCCATTAAGCTGAATTCATATGCCCATTAAGCTAAATTGGTATGCCCACTAAACTGATTTTGTATGACTCTATACTTTACATTTGTTTCTATGTACCACTAAAAATATAAAAGCTATCTTAAAAACAATAAAGTCAGAAGACACTTGGAAACACCGAGACTCGTTGTGTCTTCTCATTCGTATCGCCGGCGCCGTCCATCCTGAGGGAACCCTGACCAGCTGGAGCAGGACTCTGGCAAGGACCAGCTACCATGATCTTCATTTTCTGAATACTGAGTTTTAAGCCAACTTTCTCACTCTCCTCTTTCACTTTCATCAAGAGGCTCTTTAGTTCTTCTTCGCTTTCTGCCATAAGGGTAGTGTCATCTGCATATCTGAGGTTATTGATATTTCTCCTGGTAATCTTGACTCCAGCTTGAGCTTCATCCAGCCCAGCATTTCTCATGATGTACTCTGCATATAAGTTAAATAAGCAGGGTGACCATATACAGCCTTGACGTACTCCTTTCCCAATTTGGAACCAGTCTGTTTTTCCATGTCCAGTTCTAACTCCTGCTTCTTGACCTGCATACAGATTTCTCAGGAAGCAAGTCAGGTGGTCTGGTATTCCCATCTCTTGAAGAATTTCTCACAGTTTGTTGTGATCTACACAGTCAAAGGATTTGGCGTAATCAATAAAGCAGAAGTAGATGTTTTTCTGGTATTCTCTTACTTTTTCGATGATCCAACAGATGTTGGCAATTTGATCTCTGGTTCCTCTGCCTTTTCTAAATCCAGCTTGAACATCTGGAAGTTCACGGTTTACATGCTGTTGAAGCCTGACTTGGAGAATTTTGAGCATTACTTTGCTAGTGTGTGAGATGAGTGCAATTGTGCGGTAGTTTGAGCATTCTTTGGCATTGCCTTTCTTTGGGATTGGAATGAAAACTGACCTTTTCCAGTCCTGTGGCCACTGCTGAGTTTTCCATATTTGTTAGCATATTGAGTGCAGCACTTTCACAGCATCATATTTTAGGATTTGAAATAGCTCAACTGGAATTCCATCACCTCCATTAGCTTTGTTCACAGTGATGTTTCCTAAGGCCCACTTGACTTTGCATTCAAGGATGTCTGGCTCTAAGTGAGTGATCACACCATTGTGGTAATCTGGGTCATGAAGATCTTTTTTGTATAGTTCTCCTGTGTATTCTTGCCACCTCTTCTTAATATTTTCTGCTTCTGTTACATCCATACCATTTCTGTTCTTTTTTGTACCCATCTTTGCATGAAATGTTCCCTTGGTATCTCTAATTTTCTTGAAGAGATCTCTAGTCTTTCTCATTCTCTTATTTTCCTGTATTTCTTTGCAATGATCACTGAGGAAGGCTTTCTTACCTCTCCTTGCTATTGTTTGGAACTCTACATTCAAATGGGTATATCTTTCCTTTTCTCCTTTGCCTTTCGCTTCTCTTCTTTTCTCAGATATTTGCAAGGCCTCCTCAGACAACCATTTTGCCTTTTTGCATTTTTTTTCTTGGGGATGGTCTTGATCACTGCCTCCTGTACAATGTCACGTACCTCAGTCCATAGTTCTTCAGGCACTCTGTCTATCAGACCTAATCCCTTGAATCTATTTGTCATTTGCTCTGTATAATCGTAAGGGATTTGATTTAGGTCATACCTGAATGGTCTAGTGGTTTTCCCTACTTTATTCAATTTAAGTCAAATATTTATAATCAATTGAAAAACAGGTTTCCATAGAGTATATACAATATCACCCTAAATTTCTTCATACATATGTGTGCCCACGCACACAGCAGAAATTGAAGAACAGATATGCAAGTCATAGTGCCTGAGCTAAAATTCAGGTTCTACAATTTTCTGTATGAATAAAGTCAGATCATTTAATCTCGTTAAGCCTCATTTTCCTCATCTGTGAAATGGAAAGTAATTGTGCTTAACTCATTGAGATGTTATGAAAATTAAATTAATACTTACAAAAATCTCAACAGGTGGCTCAGACTGTAAAGAATCTACCTGCAATGCAGGAGACCTGGGTTTGATCCCTGGGTTTGGAAGATCCCCTGGAGAAGGAAATGGCTATTCATTCCAGCATTCTGGCCTGGAGAATTCCGTGGACAGAGGAGCCTTGCATGCTACAGTCCATGGGGTTGCAAAAAGTTGGACACGACTGAGTGACTTTCACTTTTACACAGATATATGTTTATATACACAAAGATATGTGTGCATATGTATATCCAAAAATCCAGCATGTTTATACTCAATTTGTGTTATCTTCTCAGCTCTTTGATATTTTCTGACTTTCATACACTATATATGTATTGTTTTGTAATTATATGAAAATGCTAATTTTATGCTTTTGAGAATTTCACAAGCTATTTTCAATATCATAGCAAAGTAAAATTGTCTTCAGGAAGCATTTTTTTCAAGAATTCAGTAGATTTTGAGGATCACTGAGCTGGCCCGAAGAGCAAAGCCTATATCTTATTTTCAAGAAGCAATTTCACAGACTGCTGCTACCTTTTTCCCTGAGAGGAAGAAAGTTTATCTCAGGTGAGAGAGTTATGGACCTTAGGCACACTGTCTCACTAGTATCTAGAAGTCAGTGTGGCCTGGTTGAAGGCAGACTTGACATATTCACCCTTCAGGAGCTCATGTCCTGGCAGGAAATACCTGAGAGAGTATCTCTCTGATCCTTGCTTCTTATCTGAATAAATCACTAGATCCAAACGTGTCTTCTCCAGGATCTGAATTCAGAAGCAACCTTCCTGCATGGCACACTCTTTCCCTATTGCCAATTATATTTTTATTTCAACTCATATTGTGATGTGATGTGTGTGGTTTCATCAATGGGGAGGATATTAATAACAGGGGAGGTACTACATTTTGGAGTAAGGGGCACATTTAAAATCTTGGTACCAGACCTCTGGAACAATGTTAAGCACCCCAACATTCGAACCATAGGAATCCCAGAAGAAGAAGACAAAAAGAAAGGGCATGAGAAAATAATTGAGGAGATAATATTTGAAAACTTTCCTAAAATGGTGATGGAAATAGCCTCCCAAATCCAAGAAACCCAGAAAGCCCCAAACAGGATAAACCCAAGGCAAAACACCCCAAGACACATATTAATCAAATTGATGAAGATCAAACACAAAGAACAAACATTAAAACCAACAAGGGAAAAGCAACAAATAACACACAAGGGATCCCCATAAGGATAACAGCTGATCTTTCAATAGAAACTCTTCAGGCCAGAAAGGAATGGCAGGACTTACTTAAAGTGATGAAAGAAAACAATCTACAGCCCAGATTACTGTACCCAGCAAGGATCTCATTCAGATATGAAGGAGAAATCAAAAGTGTTACAGACAAGCTGAAGCTGAGAGATTTCAGCACCATCAAACCAGCTCTTCAACAAATGCTAAAGGATCTTCTCTAGACAGGAAACACAGAAAGGGTGTATAAACTCAAACCCAAAACAACAAAGTAAATGGCAACGGGATCATACTTATCAATACTTACCTTAAATGTAAATGGGTTGAATGCCCCAACCAAAAGACAAAGACTGGATGAATGGATACAAAAACAAGACCCATATATATGCTGTCTACAAGAGACCCACCTCAAACCAAGGGACACATGCAGACTGAAAGTGAAAGGCTGAAAAAAGATATTTCGTGCAAGTGGAGACCAAAAGATAGCTGAAGTAGGAATACTCACATCAGATAAAATAGACTTTGAAATAAAGGCCATGAAAAGAGATAAAGAAGGACACTACATAATGATCAAAGGATCAATCCAAGAAGTAGATATAACAATTATATATAGATATAGATATAGATATAGATAGATAGATAGATATAGATATAGATATATAGACACACACCCAACATAGGAGCATCTCAATACATAAGACAAATGCTAACAAATATGAAGGTGGAAATTAACAGTAACACGATAATAGTGAGAGACTTTAATACCCCACTCACACCTATAGATAGATCAACCAAACAGAAAATTAGCAAGGAAACACAAACTTTAAATGATACAATGGACCGGTTAGACCTAATTGATATCTATAGGATATTTCACCTCCAGTGAATTTCACCTTTTTCTCAATGGCACATGGAACATTCTTCAGGATAGATCACATTCTGGACCATAAATCTAGCCTTGGTAAATTCAAAAAAATTGAAATCATTTCAAGCATCCTTTTTGATCATAATGCAGTAAGATTAGACGTCAACTACAGGAAAAAAAAAAACTATTAAAAATACAAACATATGGTGGCTAAAAAACATGCTTCTGAATAACCAACAAATCATGGAAGAAATAATAAAGGAAATCAAAATATGCATAGAAACAAATGAAAATGAAAACACGACAACCCCAACCTATGGGATTCGGTAAAAACAGCGCTAAGAGGGAGGTTCATAGCAATACATGCCTACCTCAAGAAACAAGAGAAACAGCAAGTAAACAGCCCAACCTTACAGCTAAAGCAACTAGAAAAAGAAGAAATGGAGAACCCCAGGGTTAGTAGAAGGAAAGAAATTATAAAAATTAGGGCAAAAATAAATGAAAAAGAAACAAAGGCGACTATAGCAAAAATCAACAAAACTATAAGCTGGTTCTTTGCGAACATAAATAAAATTGACAAACCATTAGCCAGACTCATCAAGAAAAAAAGGGAGAATCAAATCAACAAAATTAGAAATGAAAATGGAGAAATCACAACAGACAACACAGAAATACAAAGGGTCATAAGAGTCTACTATCAGCAACTATATGCCAATAAAATAGACAACTTGGAAGAAATGGATGAATTCTTAGAAAAGTATAACCTTCCAAACCTGAACCAGGAAGAAATAGATCTTAACAGACCCATCACAAGCATGGAAATCGAAATTGTAATAAAAAAAACCTTCCAGCAAACAAAAGCCCAGGACCAGATGGCTTCACAGGTGAATTCTAACAAAAATTTACAGACAAGCTAACACATATTCCACTCAAACTCTTCCAGAAAATTGCAGAGGAAGGTAAACTTCCAAACTCATTCTATGAGGCCACCATCACCCTAATACCAAAACCAGACAAAGATGCCCCCAAAAAAGAAAACTACAAGCCAATATCACTGATGAACATAGATGCCAAAATCCTCAACAAAATTCTAGCAAAGAGAATCCAACAATATAATAAAAAGGTCATACATCATGACCAAGTGGGCTTTATCCCTGCAATGCAAGAATTCTTTAATATTCGCAAATCAATCTATGTGATACACCACATTAACAAATTGAAAGATAAAAACGATATGATTATTTCATATGGTAGATGCAGAGAAAGCCTTTGACAAAATTCAACATTCATTTATGATTAAAAAAAACCTCCAGAAAGCAGGCATAGAAGGAATATACCTCAACATAATAAAAGCCATATATGATAAACCCACAGAAAACATTATCCTCAATGGTGAAAAATTGAAAGCATTTCCC
The DNA here is from genome assembly GCA_024291935.2 of Okapia johnstoni. Lineage (NCBI taxonomy): Eukaryota > Metazoa > Chordata > Mammalia > Artiodactyla > Giraffidae > Okapia > Okapia johnstoni. The sequence goes on from CM044317.1 coordinate 87,382,215, forward strand.
CTAAAGTCAGGAACAAGACAAGGGTGCCCACTCTCACCACTACTATTCAACATAGTTTTGGAAGTTTTGACCACAGTAATCAGAGAAGATAAAGAAATAAATGGAATCCAAATTGGAAAAGAAGTGAAACTCTCACTGTTTGCAGACGACATGATCCTCTATGTAGAAAACCCTAAAGACACCACCAGAAAATTACTATAGCTAATCAATGAATATAGTAAAGTTGCAACATATAAAATTAATACACAGAAATTCCTTGCATTCCTATGCACTAACAATGAGAAAACATAAAGAGAAATGAAGGGAACAATTTCATTCACCATTGCAACAAAAAGAATAAAATACTTAGGAATAAATCTACCTAAAGAAACAAAATACCTATATACAGAAAACAGAAAACTATAAAACAATGATGAAAGAAAACAAAGATGACACAAATAGATGGAGAAATATGCCATGTTTGTGGATTAGAAGAATCAATATAGTGAAAGTGAGTATACTACCCTAAGCAATCTATAGATTAAATGCAATCCCTATCAAGCTACCAATGGTATTTTTTCACAGAACTAGAACAAATAATTTCACAATTTGTATGGAAATACAAAAAAACTCAAATAGCCAAAGCAGTCTTGAGAAAGAAGAATAGAACTGGAAGAATCAACCTGCCTGACTTCAGACTATACTACAAAGCTACAGTCATCAGGACAGCATGGCACTGGCACAAGGATAGAAATACAGATCAATGGAACAAAATGGAAAGCTCAGAGATAAATCCACACACCTATGGACACCTTATCTTTGACAAAGGAGGCAAGAATATACAATGAAGAAAAGATAATCTCTTTAACAAGTGATGCTGGGAAAACTGGTCAACCACTTGTAAACGAATGAAACTAGAACACTTTCTAACACCATACACAAAAATAAACTCAAAATGGATTAAAGATCTAAATGTAAGACCAGAAACTATAAAACTCCTAGAGGAAAACATAGGCAAAACACTCTCCGACATAAATCACAGCAAGATCTTCTATGACCCACCTCCCAGAGTAATGGAAATAAAAGCAAAAATAAACAAATGGGACCTAATTAAACTTAAAAGCTTTTGCACAATGAAAGTGCAAGGTGAAAAGACAGCCTTCAGAATGGAAGAAAATAATAGCAAACGAACCAACTGCCAAAGAATTAATCTCAAAAATACACAAGCAGCTCATGCAGCTCAATACCAGAAAAATAAATGAGCCAATCAAAAAAATGGGCCAAAGAACTAAACAGACATTTCTCCAAAGAAGACATCCAGATGGCTAATACATGACAAGATGCTCAACATCATTCATTATCAGAGAAATGCAAATCAAAACCACAATGAGGTACCATCTCACGCTGGTCAGAATGGCTGCCATCAAAAAGTCCACAAACAATAAATGCTGGAGAGGGTGCAGAGGAAAGGGAACCCTTTTACACTGTTGGTGGGAATGCAAACTAGAACAGCCACTATGGGGAACAGTGTGGAGATACCTTAAAAAACTGGAAATAGAACTGCCATATGACCCAGCAATCCCACTGCTGGGGATACACACTGAGGAAACAAGAATTGAAAGAGATGCGTGTACCCCAATGTTCATTGCAGCACTGTTTACAATAGCTTGGACATGGAAGCAACCTATATGTCCATGGTAGATGACTGGATAAGAAAGCTGTGGTACATATAAACAATAGAATATTACTTAGGTATAAAAAAGAACACATTTGAATCAGTTCTAATGAGGTGGATGAAACTGCAGCCTATTATACAGAGTGAAGTAAGTCAGAAAGAAAAACACCAATACAGTATATTAATGCATATTATGGGATTTAGAAAGGTGATAATGATGACCCTATATGCGAGACAGCAAAAGAGACATGGATATAAAGAAGACTTTTGGACTCTGTGGGAGAAAGAGAAGGTGGGATGATTTGAGAGAATAGCATTGAAACATGTATATTACTATATGTGAAATAGATCACTAGTCCAAGTTCGATGCATGAAACAGGGCACTTAAAGCCAGTGCACTGGGACAGCCAAGAGGGATGGGTTGCGGAGGGAGATGTGAGGGGTTTCAGGATGGGGGACACGTGTATGCCCATGGCTGATTCATGTCAATGTATGGTAAAAACCTCCACAGTATTGTACAGTAATTAGCCTCCAATTAAAATCTAGTGCTTTGAAGTGTCCTTGCTTAGTTATTGTCACTAATTCAATGAGCAAAGTAGACAACAATGATGGTGATAATAATAAAAATATTATTTATAAAACAAAAAAATTAATAAAATAAAATAAATAAACTAATTTTTTTAAAAAAAGAAACAGAAATAAAAATACGAAACAGAAAAAGAGAGAAAATCTCTGTACCTTCGTCTCGTTTTGCTGTGAACCTAAAACTGCTTTTAAAAAGTCTTTGCAAAATTCCAGTGTCCTGCCATGATCCTACCATTTATCCACATTAAATTACCCACTGCCAAAGCAGGGTGCTTTGGACTAGGTTCTGAAGATATATATGTGACTAAGATGATTCCTGTAATTATTAGGCACAAACTTAAAAAGACAATACAAAATCCATACGGATAACCTTATATATAAGATTCAGTCTTCAACTAACCCTGTAAGCTAAGTACTGTTACCTCTGTATTACAGATGAGCCTTACTGGCATTGAGGGATTTACCTGTAATCAGGTACGTGGCCAACATAGGATTTCAATACAATGCTGATTACAGAATTGAACTTCTAGACACAGTACAGTATCGAATTGTGTAGAAGTTCATTTATTCAATCAGCATATCATCATAGACACTGACTGCCAGGCCTTACTCAAGGATCTGGATAACAGTTCAACTCAGAAAAAGTCAGAGAAATGAAGGCAGGACAAATGACTACAGGCAGAAGTGAAAACTTGATTGAAGACAGGCACAGGTGAGTGTTCTGAGTAAACACAAGGTATTAACAGAATCAAATAGGCTCATTGCCTGCATTCTGCTTGGCGCTGAGGGATAGGGATTTGTCCCTGCCAAGGTCTTTTCTACCTCTTGCTATGTGAGAGAAACAGAAAGTGATTTCCGAGCTAAGACCGTGTGATAAGTTTACGGTCATGAAATGAATCAATTCTGCTCAGGGGTCATCAGAATGAGGAGCGGGAGGTCAGAAACACTCCAGAGAAAATAATCTAGAAGAATGAGTCAGATTTTATAATGAGCTGTTTCAGATCAACCTGCCCCAGTTATTCTACTTGCATTTCTCATCACAACCCTGTATTTAGGGGTTTCTTAAGGCTCTGAATCTCTTAACACAATTAAATCAATGTAAGGATGAAGATTGCAAGACAGATCTTTCCAAACTGGAAATTTGCATGTATGTCTTTCCAATATTGAGTCTTTATATAAAATGGTCAGAGGAGCCTGGCGGGCTACAGTCCATGGGGTCCCAAAGAGTTGGACATGACTGAATGACTAACATTTTCATGTATGTAAACATACATGTATTTATGTGGTCTTCCCTGATAGCTCAGGTTGTATATAAAGTGCTTATTATATAAAACTTCTTTCTAGGAACCTTCAAAATGTGTGTGTGTGTACATAGATACTTGTATATGCATATACATACATACATAAAATAATCCCAACCTCAGCATTTTTGCTAAATGTCATAGGTATTGATAATATCAATATTTGCACTATATGGAGACCTTGTAATAGTCAAGCTGTCTTTCCTCGTCCTCTTCCCATCTTGGTGGACTGACACAGGTCTCACCCACTGCTTCCCCTTATCCTACATCCTGCACACTTTCCTCTTTTTAACCAAATCTTGATAGAAAACGATTTCAGTAAACAGGTGATGTAGATATCACAGTGACAGATGAGTTTTCACACACATACAGAAATACTAATAGTTTTCACATTTCTTTAGGAAGATATATATTTTTCATAGAACTTAACAAACTTCCAGAGTTATCTCATGATAACATTCTGGGAAAAAATATAGTGGCAGCCCACCCATTTCCATTTACAGGTGAAGCATCAGGCAGAGGATACAGGACCCAGGCAGGTTACAACCATGGACGTTAATGTCAGAAACTGGACCTGAAATACCTGTTTCCCAAATCTTAGATTTTTCCTTTTTGCTCTCTGTCTTCAAACATTAACTTTTAGGGTTACTAAATACATAGATAAGAAAACAACTTTTGTTCCTAAATTTATGCAATGTTTTACAGACAAATGCTTTCACAATGCTCAACCTTTTCTGTCTTGGGTACAAAAAGCTGTTAGAATTAGTAAAAGCTTAGTCCTCAGTATTTTCCCTGCTCTAAATGTTTATATTCACGTAAATGAACAATAAGTTGATTTTGCTAACTTCAGAACAAAATGCCTTTTAAAAAAAAGTATTTATTTTTTATTGAAGGAGAATTGCTTTACAGAATTTTGCTGTTTTCTGTCAAACCTCAACATGAATCAGCCATAGGTATACATATATCAGAGAAGGCAATGGCACCCCATGCCAGTACTCTTGCCTGGAAAATCCCATGGACGGAGGAGCCTGGTAGGCTGCAGTCCATGGGGTCGCGAAGAGTCGGACATGACTGAGCGACTTCACTTTCACTTTTCACTTTCATGCATTGGAGAAGGAAATGGAAACCCACTCCAGTGTTCTTGCCTGGAGAATCTCAGGAATGGCAGAGCCTGACGGGCTGCCATCTATGGGGTCGCACAGAGTTGGGTACGACTGAAGCGATGTAGAGCAGCAGCAGCAGCAGCATACATATACCCCCTCCCTTTTGAAACTCCCTCCCATTGTTTGTTCATGAAAATATGATAAGTCTTTGAAAATACTTTTGGTAATCTTATTTAATACTTTTTTATGACAAATAATCAAATATTTCTCAGCATTTCTTGATGTTCAGTCATTAAGTTGCGTCTCTTTGTGACCCCATGAACTAGAGAACACCAGGCTTCACTGTCTTTCACTACCTCCAACAGTTTGCTCAAATTCATGTCCAGTAAGTCAGTGATGCTATCTAACCATCTCATACTCTGCCGCCCTCTTCTCCTTTTGCCTTCAATCTTTTGCAGAATCAGGGTATTTTCCAAGGAGTCAGCTCTTCAGATCTGGTGGCTAACATATTGGAGCTTCAGCATCCTTCCAATGAATATTCTGGGTGGATTTCCTTTACGATTGACTGGATTCATCTCCTTTCAGTCCGAGAGACTCTTAAGAATCTTCTCCAGCACAACAATTTAAAAGCATCAGTTTTTTGGCACTCAGCCTTCTTTATGGTCCAACTCTCACATCCATACATGATTACTGGAAAAACCATACCTTTGATTATACGGACCTTTGTCAGCAAAGTGATATCTCTGCTTTTTAATATGCTGTCTAGGTTTGTCATAGCTTTCCTTCCAAGGAGCAAGCGTCTTTTAACTTCATGGCTGCAGTTACTGTCCACAGGGATTTTGGAGCCCAGGAAAATAAAATCTGTCACGGCTTCCATTTTCTCCCCTTTTATTTACCATGAAGTGATGGGACCAGATGCCATACTCTTATTTTCTGAATGTTGAGTTTTAAGTCAGCTCTTTTCACTCTCCTCTTTCACCTAATCAAGAGGCTCTTTAGGTCCTCTTTACTCTCTACCATTAGGGTGGTGTCACCTGCGTATCTGAGTTTGCTGATATTTCTACTGGCAATTTTGATTCCAGTTTATGATAATCCAGCCTAACATTTTGAATGATGAACTTTTCATATGAGTTAAATAAGCAGGGTGACAATATACAACCTTGACGTACTCCTTTCCCAATTTTAAACCAGTTTGTTGTTCCATGTAAGGTTCTAATTGTTGCTTCTTGATCCGCATACAGGTTTCTCAGGAGACAGGTAGGGTGGTCTGGTAATCCCATCTCTTGGAGAATATTCCAGTTTGTTGTGAGCATATAGACAAATGCTTTAATGTAGTCAATGAAGCAGAAGTAAATGTTTTTTTCTGGCATTCCCTTGCTTTCTCTATGATCCAATGAATGTTAGCAATTTGATCTCTAGCTCCTTTGCCTTTTCTAAACCCAGCTTGTACATCAGGAATTCTTGGTTCATGAACTGCTAAAGCCTAACTTCAAGAATTTTGAGCATAACCTTACTAGCATGAGAAATGAGTGCAATTGTCAGGTAGAAGGAACATTCTTTGGCATTGTCCTTCTTTGGGATTGCAATGAAAACTGACCTTTTCCAGTTCCGTGGCCACTGCTTAGTTTTCCAAATTTGCTGACATATTGCGTGCATCACTTTAACAGCATCATCTTTTAGGATTTGAAATAGCTCAGCTGGAATTCCATCACCTCCACTAGCTTTGTTCATTGTAATACTTTCTAAGGCCCACTTGACTTCACAGTCTAGGATGTCTGGCTCTAGGTGAGTGACCACACTATCGTGGTTACCCAAGTTTTAAGACCCTTTTTGTATAGTTCTTCTGTTTATTCCCGCCACCTCTTCTTAATCTCTTTTGCCTCTGTTAGGTCCTTACTGTTTCTGTTCTTTATCATGCCCATCTTTGCATGAAATGTTCACTTAGTATCTCCAATTTTCTTGAAGAGAACTCTAGTCTTCCCCATTCTATTATTTTCCTCTACTTATCTGCATATTTCTTGAAGAAGGCCTCCTCACCTGTCCATGTTATTCTCTGGAACTCTCTCTCAGTTGGGTATATCTTTTCCTTTATCCCTTCTCCTCTTTCCTCAGCTGTTTGTAAATCTTCCTCAGACAACTGCTTTGCTTTCTTGCATTTCTTTTCCTTTGAGATGGTTTTGGTCACTGCCTCCTGTATATTTGATGATACTCTGTCCATAGTTCTTCAGGTACTCTATGTACCAGATCTAATCCCTTCAATCTATTTGTCACCTCCACTGTGTTTGCCGTGTCACCTCCAGGGTGTTTACTATGCCCAGTACATTCTCTTAACAAAACTCTGTTAGTCTGTGACCTGTTTTATTTTGTACTCCAAAGCCAAATTTGCTTGTTACTCCAGGTATCTCTTGACTTCCTACTTTTGCATTCCAATCCCCTGTGATGAAAAGGACATTATTTTTGCTGTTAGTTCTAGAAGGTCTTTCAGGTCTTTGTAAAACTGGTCAACTTCAGCTTCTTCAATGTTGGTGGTTTGGGCATAGACTTGGATGTTGTGGTTTGTCTTGGAAATGAACTGAGATCATTCTGTCATTTTTGAAACTGCACCCAACTACTGCATTTTGGACTCTTTTGTTGATTATTGAGGGCTACTCCATTTCTTCTAAGGGATTCTTATCTACAGTAGTAGATATAATAGTCACATGATTTAAATTTGTACTTTCCTGTCCATTTTAGTTTACTGATTCCAAAGATGTCGATGTTCACTCTTGCCATCTCCTGCTTGACCACTTCCAATTTACCTTGATTCATGGACCTCACATTCCAGGTTCCTATGCAGTGTTGTTCTTTACAGCATCGGACTTTGCTTTCACCACCAGGTACATCCACAACTGGGCATCGTTTCTGCTTTGGTTCAGCCACTTCATCCTTCCTGAAACTATTAATCATTGCCCTCTGCTCTTCCCGAGTAGCATATTGGACACCTTCCGACCTGGGGCACTCATCTTCTGGTGTTATATCTTCTTTGCTCTTTCATACTGTTCATGTTTATGGAGTTCTCCCAGCAAGACTACTAAAGTGGTTTGCCATTCCCTCGTCCAATGGACCACATTTTCTCAAAAGTCTCCACTACTCATGTCCTTCCTGGGTGGCATGTCGCATAGCTCTATTGAGTTGTACAAACCCCTTCACCATGACAAAACTGTGATCTATGAAGAGGATCTCAGCATTTGGCCCATCTCAAATCAATGGATCATGCGCTTATCTTCAGTGCTGCAACCTCCATGTGAGGCTTCAGGGTATCTGATGAATACAGGATCATACGGGCAGGTTTAGAGATGGAATCTCTAATCTGTGAAAGGTTTAGAGATGACAACAGATTGCTTACCTTCTTGGTAGTATCAGAAAAGTTTTGCCATTAAGGTCAAAATTACAACTAGACTGACACAAGACTGTGGGCCAGATTACTCTCCCCTTTTTAGCTATAAGTAGGGCTGGTCTGGAGATAGTTTCTATATCACCTGATATTTTGATTTGCGAGGGCTACCATAACAAAGTACCGCAAACTAAGTAGCTTACAGAAAAGGAATATATAGTCTCAGAGTTCTGGGAGATCTGGTGTTGTCAATGATCAGGGTGTTGGAAGAGTTGGTTTCTTCTAAGGACAGTGAGGGAAGGTCTGTTCCAGGTTTCTCTTCTAGCTTTTGGTGGCTTTCTGGCATGCTTGATATTCTTTGACTTCTGCTGCCAAAAATCTCTGTGCCTTACTATTCTTTTTGCTGTGAACCTAAAACTGCTCTAAAAAAGTATTTGCAAAATACAATCTCTGTCTTTATTTCCACACAGCATTCTCCCTGTGTGTGTGTATCTGTTTCTAATTTTTCCCTTTTTATAAGGATACCAGGGCAATTGGCCTGGGGATGGTCTACACTTTCTCAACATGATCTCATTTTTATCTATTACCACTTCAATGACCCTGTTTCACACAACGTCACATTCTGATGTAATGGGATTTAGGGCTTCAACATGTGAATTTTTGAGGGACACAGTTCAGTCTATAATATCTGGAAAGAGAATTCATTGGTCCATCCACACAAAATGCCCAGCAGATGAGGCGTAGGTTCTGGTTGTGTTTTTTTCTAACGCTATGAAGGAGGCAGGGATTTATCAACTGCCAAGAGGTCAGTTAGAATCATACAAAAGGAAAAAAGACCTCAGAGTTCCTATGGTGAGAATTATGTGGCCTTGGCCAGTAGGTTGATGAAATGCATATAGGCATCTTGGAAGATGACATTATCACTATTGGAATCACCCAAATGCACAACCTCCTGAAGTGATTCAGACTCCTTTTATTTACAAGGTAGAGCAATGTTATTGATGCTTAGGCAGTAGTAAAGTACCCTTGATGAGATGTGCAGAAGTCATTTAGAATCCCCTGGAACCATATGTTTTTTGACAGTGATGAATGGAGATTGTTACTACGTTCTCATTTCAGGGTCCAGTGGGGCCGAGAATGTAGTAAGTAAAAATATCACATATTCTCTTTCGAATTATATAGACTTCAAGAGTACAGTGTGTTAGTTATCTATGGTTACATAAAAATTATCACATATTTAACATTTTAAAGCAATGCTCGGTTATTATTTTGCAATTGTATAGGCCAAAGTTCTAGCAGTGTGGCTGGATTCTCTGTCCAAAGTCTGGTGAGGCTAAAACCAAGGTACCAAATTCATTGGAAAAGACCCTGATGCTGGGAATGATGGCTAGCAGGAGGAGAAGGGGGTGACAGAGGATGAGATGGTTGGATGGCATCACTGACTCAGTGGACATGAATTTGCTTGAACTACAGGAGATAGCAAAGGACAGGGAAGCCTGGCATGCTGCAGTTCATGGGGTAGCAAAGAGTCAGACATGACTAAGCAAATGAGCAACAGCAATGACCAGGCAGGGCTGTATTTCTCATATGGGGTTCAGCATCCTATGTCAAACTCACTGGATTTTGGCAGGACTCCTCTGACTTCCCACACAGCCTCCTCCACCTTCAAGCCAGCAGCAACATAGGAGTCAACACACTTTGAATTCCTCTGGCTTTCTCTTCTGTGTCCTCTCTGACTTCCAAAGGACTCAGGCCTCAAAATGGGCTCACAAAAACCAAGATAATCTCCCTACTTTAAAGTCTACTGATTAGTAACCTTAATTACATCAGCAGAGTCCCTGTCTAGCAGTAAGTAGTCAACTATATGATTGGAAAACTAGAGAATGGGAATTATAGGATACAGAATTCTGCCTCCCATAAGATATAAAATACTCAAGCAAAAGGCATTAACATGTGGCTAAGTGTTGTTCAAACTTGTTCTTTTAAGCAACTATGGAGAGAGGGTGAAACATAAAAAGAAAGAGAGAGAAAAGGAAAAAAACAAACAACTGCTAAACATCTTGATTTTTTGCCTTGATTCTGGTTTTAGTAATAGGCTGAAAGCAAGTTGGGAAAAAAGTTTAGATCTGGAAACTCTCAACTCTACGTATAGTGGTGAAATTGGGCTACATTATTCAATGTCAGAGACTCAGTTTCCTCATCAGATAAACAGTGAATAATAATAATAATGCTTATAGGATTGTTATGAGAATCAAGCGAGACCATTTCCAAAAAGTCTTTTTTTTTTTAACTGTAAAGCCTGAAGCAAATGGGTGTTGTTGAGATCATCACAGATAGTTTAAGCCTACTTCAGAGAGAATCAGAGCACCCAGCCCCACCTCCCCTTAACTGAATAATCTCCCTGGAGGATAAATGAATTCTGACAGCCAAGCAAACAAGGGGATATTCCTGTGAGTGCATGAGTGTGAGCACGTGTTTCAGAGAGATACACTCTGTTAAAATTGTGCTCTTCTAATTCAAAGAGCAACATAATAAGGCTAGGGAAAATTTTGATGAAAGAAATGTAACAAGAAAGCCATAAAGAAAAATCTGAACAACTCTCTGAGAACCAAGCAAGGAGGGGTAAAGCCCTAACGGTGGAAAGAAAATCAAAGAATTTTCAACACTTAGAAAACCATCTCCTGTCACCATCTGCCCAGAAGACCTTGCAGATCTGCCTGAATGGTTAGGGTCAGCTTCATTTGATAAGAAGCAAACAGAAGTAATCACACAAAGGAAAGTTTGGGTGCCTGGTGTGCTCCTATCCCACCTCTGGCGACCTATCTCATGCCACACTATCACTAACATTTATTTCTACCCTAAATGGTTGCATCCTAAAAATTATCTTATTTACACTTAACTAGATCTTATATACCATGCGTTATGAGTAAGGCACTGTTTTAAATTCTTTATTAATATTAACTCATAATGACAACTCATCTTGATAACAACCCTATGAAGTTGAAAATATTATTATCCATATTTATATTAATAGAAAAAAAAAATATGTAATTTGTTTCAAAAAAAAATTTTGTACAAAATGGAGAACATTTTTCCCCAAATAGTATTCTCTCTTCTTTCCATCACTTTTGCCCTTTATATCAAGAAAAGGTTCGAAATGCAATTGCTTAAGGATTCATCCTGGTTAAAATGACAAAACATAGTCAAACAGATTATTTTGCAGGGAGAAGCCAATTCCAACTCCATACTGGAAACTGTTTCTTTGACTTGCTTTTCTTGATCTTGTTACTACAGTTATACATAATGGGCTGCTTCAGAGGACCCTGTCCCTCTGCCTGACTGTTAAACTAAAGAGTCTTTGTTCAGCTCAGAGAGAGATAATCTGACCCTGCCCACCGGAGAATAGCTACAACCAAAAGAAGAGATAAATACACCCCTTCCAAAGGCTGGCCCTTTCTGGAGATGCTTTGCAAGACTGAAGCCCCTTTCATTTTGGTTTTCATTGCTTCTCTCTCTCTGTCTCTCTCTCTCTCTCTCTCTGTCTCTCTGTCTCTTTGAAGGTTCTGGCATCCAGACCCTGACAAGATGGTTGCTTATGAGTCTACCATCCTCTTGGTCAGCCAGCTTTCCAAATAAAGTCAGCACCCTCTTTTAATCCTAATTTTTTATTTATCTATTATTTTTTATTAAACATGATGAGCTGCAGACAGCTGACTTCTCATCGTGTCCTCGGAAGAGAGCCCAGCTAACACTGCTTACCTCCCAAAGACCCTGCCACCTCATACCATTAGTTGAGGGGTAGGTTTTCAAAATATGAATTGTGGGAGGGACACAAGCATTTGGTGCATGACAATGGGTTTATTCTGAAAGTTCACAGGTGCAAGAAAGAGAGACAATAAATAGCCTGGAGCAGGGCTGACACTCCTCATTTAAACAGAAAGGTGGTTTCGAAGAGTTTTCATAAATTTAAATTTTATTTTGCAATTTTATATTTTGAGTTCCAGATTTGTATCAGATTTGTACTTTAAATCTATATAACATCATTATCAACATTAACCAGCAGGTAAAAATATATTGTATGTAAAGGGACATGACATTTGAGATCATGTCTGTTTGAGAAGTTAACCCACTTAGCACTAAAGTTAGATAAATTTTCTTTAAGAGTTCAGAAGAAAGAATATTCACTAAGAGCCAAGCTGCCAAAATATGAATGTTTTATGACCATTTTATTTGCCTCTCACACAAATATACTTGAAGTTGTTCTTCTGAAGATATTTAACAAGCGGCCACCACCATGGTCCTAACACAGTTGGCTTTAATTGTTGTCCTCAAGATCAGCTTGAGGACTGTGTATGACAAGGTGCACATTATGCTGAATTTGAGAATTCATTCATTGAACCCTTTCTGACCCAGGCTCCAAACTTTCCAATAACTTATACAGAGTATTTTATAAATGTGAATCACAATCTAAGTGTAAGGTGATACAACTACAGACACAATAATAATAGCAGCTAATGGTTATTTCCCACTATTTCCCAGATACTCTTATAAACACTTTCTAGCTATTAATCATTATCTTTGTTTTAAAAACAAGGAAGCTAAATCCCAAGAGGTTAAGTTGCCCAGGACCACAAGCCAGTAAGTGAGAGTCAGCACTGGAATTATGGCAGCCTATTCACAAGTCCATATTCCTAATCACACAGTTCTGAATCAAAATTCTCTACAATGAAGAGGCAATGAAGCTCCTTCCCCTTAAAATCTATACCTAAACCTCCTGCAAACTGTTCTTAATGAAAAAGCTCACTCCTAAACATGTATGTGTTACGTATATATTGACTCTTAATGAATTATCTCAAAGTCTGCCACTTGAAAACAATGAGAAAGTATTATTACACAGTTTCTGAAAGTGAGGGATTTTTTAAAAGAATTATATATATACACTTTATTTGTTTTTGGTTAGGTGGGATCCTAGTTCCCCAACCAGAAATCAAACCTGTAGCCCCCTGCAGTGGAAGAATTGATTCTTAACCACTAGGCCACCAGGGAAGTCCCCAAAGACCATGAATCTAAGAGCAGCTCAGCTGGGGACGCCGACCCAGGGCTTCCCATGCACTCTCAATTAGTCATCTGAGCATTTGGCGGGACCAAGGACCTGCTTCAGGATGGTTTACTTACATGGCTGTTGTCCTCAGTTTCTGGCCTCAAACCTCCTCATAAGGATCCTTGAGCATTCTTATGGCACAATAGCTGGCTTCCCCAAGAGCAAGTGATCCAAAAAGAGAGAGCAAGGCAGAGACCACGAACATTGTAACCCAGCCATGGACGTCATATACCGTGAATCCTTCTTTAGCCCATCACTAGAAGTGAACAACCAAGCCCAACCCAAACTCAAAGAGTAGGAAAAGAGGCTCTTTGTTGAAGGAAATGTCAAAAAATTTTGCACATATATACACCACCACTCATATCTTTCTTATTGCAAATATTCTAAATGATTCTGGCTCTAGGTCATCTTTTGTCCTTGCACTCTTGACTTTATTGCAATGTGCCCACAAAGGCTGAACAACCAGGGCTAGATGCTCCCCCCTGCGCCAGGTCACTATTCATACCTATTGGAAGGGCCCCCATCAGAGGATATACACCACAGCAGATATTCACCCAAGCCCTGCCCTACAGCCATGTGAGCCCCTGAATATCCTGTTCCTACTGCCTTGACCAAATTGACAAATAAACAAAATTTGTTGCAGACTCCAATTGCCAGCAATTCTCCCAGATCTCAGGATCCTCCTACCTGCCCGGGTCCAGAATCCTCCACTCAGGTGTGTGGGGTAGTCAACTTGCCTTTCCACCTGTTAACCCTGTAGCACCATCTCCTCAAAGCTTCACTCTCAGCTGGCACTGAAGGGTAGACCCTCTCAATATGACCCAGATTTTCTAACCTTGGCCCTTTATCTTCAGTAGTCTGGGAGATGGTGAGGGAATGGGAGGCCTGGCATTGTAGTCCTGGGGTCACAAAGAGTTGGACACAACTGGAACACCCAGTTGTGTTCTTATGCTTTTGTGTGTGTGGAGGGCCATCTTGTGTATTGTAGGGTGGTTAGTAGCTTCCTCTCTGGGCTATACCTATGAGTAGCATCCCCTGGTTTTGCTAAACAAAAAAGTCTGCAGACATTGCTAAATATTCCCTGGGGGACAAAGTGCTCTTGATTGAGAACCACTGATCCCAGCTATTATGAGTGAAATTGGCCGAGTGAGAAACATGAGAGTCTTATCAGATAAAATATGTACAAAGTGTTGACCTAAAACAGGTTGCCAGATATTTCTCCAGCAAAATCAATTTTACTCAGGATCAGCAGAGGATTGCAATTTGGGGTCTGCAAACATGGCAAGCCACGTTCAAGTCTCCAGCAAAAATGGAGCGAACACCTTTGTAGAGGGAAAGGAAGGTGGAAAAGCTGGAGTAAACAAAGGGGCCATGGCTTTCATTGGCTGAGTCCTTAGGAGGAAAGAGGAGAAGTCTTTCTCCTTCTTGTTGGGTTTTCCGTCATCACAGGGCATGAGCGCTCCCCCTGCTGGTCTTCCCACTCTAGCTATTTTTCACAAGCGCTACATCCCATTCTTCACATATAAGAAGTAGTTAATGATATTTGGAGTTAAGCAGGAGAGATTTCAGTACATAACTGGTTTAGATGGTTGTCTCTTCAGTTGCTACTTGGCTTTCCTTCTACTAGCTGGTTTATGGGAGAGAAGATGATCTCTACACAGAGGTTTTGGTATGTTTTCTCAAGGCTACAAATACTTGAGGAATCTGGGAAAGTAGAATAAGAATAAGGATAGTAGAAAAAGCAAACTTGTTTTTCCATGTTAAAATTATTTTAAGATACCTATTAAATGTTCATCTTTCTGTTTAAGGGAAACTTTACTGAGTGGTATCCATGTACATGTCACTTGCCTAACCATTTTCTAAAAATATGAACTCATTTATCGCTTTTTAACGACCCATGCAACAGACATTATCCCCATCCTTGTGACACAGGAAGAAGCTGAGGCAGAGATATTATCTTCCTTAATAGCTATTTTTAAACTTGCTTTAAAGATCTCTCTTCTTCTCTCTGTTCCCAAAGGGCTTTGTTTTTGTTCGCTAGTACTTCTCACTTTTCTCTACCATGATTCATGTTAAGCTTTGAAAACTTAAAAAAAAGAAAGAATCAAGAAGTTCAAGGGAACAGCTACCTCTCCATTATCTGGAGGGAAATAATAGAAGCCAGAATCAGTAAGACAAGGAAAGCAACCCAACTAGAGATGCCAGCACAAGAGTGAACGGGAAAGTGGTTTTGATTCTGAGAGGGTCAGGGGACAGCTGAGCGAGTCTGGTGGGAGACCAAGATGGGAGGGTGAAGACAGGAGAAAGAGAGGTGTTTCTGCAAGGATAGGGAAGATGTCCTTAACACAAGCTGGCTCTTCACAGAAACTTGACCATTGACTTGAATGCAAAGAGGAACTCACCTAAAAAATCCACGGTCAGCATTCGACTGTTCCTAAGAAAGTGTAACCTGTTGGATGACTCCACAAATATTACTGAGTGTCTACTTTTTATGTCCAGTCATGCCCTGTGTGTCAGCCTCCTTTCTTGCTTTTATCAAAAGCCATCAACAGCTCACAACTGCCTCCTTAGCTCATTAATAAAGGTCTTCTATAATCTGACCCCATCCTACTTTCTCAGCACAATCGTTGCACAATATGCACCAAATTGATAAACTTCCATTTTCTATGAAATGCCTTTTCCACCACTAAATGTGTAGTTTCCTCTGCTTAAAAAGCCCTTTCCCTAGTATCTGCTCTGTCAACAAGTCACCATCCTTCAAGGACCAGATCAAACACCTCCTCAACCATGACTCAATCTCTAATTAACTCCAGTTGGAAGTACCTTCCAACTCTGACATCCATAGCACTGTTTCTACCTCTTTGAGGAACTTTTCAGATGTACCCCCTATAATAATGAGCTGTGTGTCTGTCTATCCAGGCACCAAACAGTAAACCTCTTAAAGGGAGGAACAAGTTTTGTTCATTTTTGTCTACAAATTTTGAAAATCATATGTTGTTGCTCAGTAGCTAAGTCATGTCCAACTCTTTGCTGCCCATGGTCTGCAGCATGCCAAGCTTCCCTGTCTTTCATTATCCCCCAGATCAGTTGTTTAATTTCTCAGACATGTCTGACTCTTTGCAACCCCATGGCCTGCAGCATGCCAGGCTTCCCTGTCCATCACCAACTACCAGCGCTTGCTCAAACTCATGTCCATCGAGTAGTGATGCGATCCAACCATCTCATCCTCTGTCGTCCCCTTCTCCTCTTGCCTTCAATCTTTCCAAGCACCAGGGTCTTTTACAAGGAGTCAGTTCTTCACATCAGGTGGCCAAAGTATTGGAGTTTCAGCTTCAACATCAGTCCTTCAAATGAATATTCAGGACTGATTTCCTTTAGAATTGACTGGCTTGATTTCCTTGTAGTCCAGGGGACCCTCAAGAGTCTTCTCCAACACCACAGCTCAAAAGCATCAATTCTTCAGTGCTCAGCTTTCTTTATAGTCTAACTCTTACATCCATACATGACTACTGGAAAAACCGTAGCTTTGACTAGATGGACCTTTGTTGGCAATGTCTCTGCTTTTTAATATGCTGTCTAGGTGGTCATAGCTTTTCTTTCAAGGAGCAAGTGTCTTAATTTCATGGCTTCAGTCACCATCTGCAGTGATTTTGGAGCCCAAGAAAATAAAATCTCTCGCTGTTTCCATTGTTTCCCCATCTATTATCTGGCAAGATGGCAGAGGAGAAGGATGTGCACTCACCTTCCCCTGTGAGAACTCCAAATTACAACTCGCTGCTGAACAACTATCAACAAAAAAATGTTGGATCCCACCAATAAAAGATACCCCACATCCAGGGGCAAAGAAGAAGCCCTATAAAGATGGTAGGAGGGATGAAATCTCATTTAGAATCAAACCCCATACCTGCCAGAGATTTCCAGAGGGCTCAAACAAAACCTTGTGTGCACCAGGAACCAGAGACCCCACAGAGACTGAGCTACAACTGTGTTTGAGTGTCTCCTGCAGAGGTATAGGTCAGCAGTGGCCTGCTGTAGGGGCAGGGGCTCTGGGTGTAGCAGATCTGGGTCACACAGTGTGTGGCTAAGCCCTCTTGGAGGAGGTTGCCATTAACCCCACCACAGAGCTGCCAAGCAGATGACCCACAAAGTGCAGAACAATTATACTAAATAAATTCTCACACTGTTGAGAAAGTTCTAGGACCCACAACAGATTTCCCAATCTGGGGATCTGACAAAGGGACTGAGAATCCCCAGGGAATTTGACTTTTGAGGCCAGTGGGATTTGATTACACAGGACTTACACAGGACTGGGGAAACAGACTTTTGGAGGGCACAAACAAAACCTTGTGTGTACCAGGAGCCAGGAGAAAGGAACAGTGATCTCAGGAGAGACTGACCCAGACTTGCCCGTGAGTGTCCAGGAGTCTCCAGTGGAGGCATGGGTCAGCAGTGGCCTGCTGCAGGGTCGGGGGTACTGAGAGCAGCAGTGGGTGCACAGGACCTTTTGAAGAAGGTCGCCATTATCTTCATTACCTTTACCATAGTTTGGTCTCATGTCAAACAATAGGGAGGGAACACAGCTCTGCCCATCAGCAGAAAATTGGATTAAAGATTTACTGAGCATGGCTCCACCCATCAGAACACGACCCAGATTTCCCCATGGTTAGTATACTTCCATAAGCCTATTCCATAAGGCTTCCCTTATAGCTCAGTTGGTAAATCATCTGCCTGCAATGCAGGAAGCCTGGTTTGATTTCTGGGTCGGGAGGATCTCCTGAAGAAGGAAATGGCAACCCACCCAGTATTCTTTCCTGGAGAACCCCATGGACAGAGGAGCCTGGCAGGCTTCACGGTATCACAAGAGTCGGACACAATTTACCGACTAGACCATCACCACCATAAGCCTCTTATCCTTATCTTTCAGAGGGCAGACAGAATGAAAACCACAATCACAGAAAACTAATCAAATTGATCACATGGACCACCTCCTTGTCTAACTCAATGAAACTACGAGCCATGCTGTGTAGGGCCACCCAAGACAGACAAGTCATAGTGGAGAGTTCTGACAAAATGTGGTCCACTGGAGAAAGGAATCACAAACCACTTCAATATTCTTGCCTAGAGAACCCCATGAACTATCCCCCAGAGCTTGCTCAAATTCAGGTCCATTGAGCTGGTGATGCCATTCAACCATCTCATCCTCTGCCAACACCTTCTTTTCTTATCTACTATCTTTCCCAGCATAAGGATCTTTTCCAATAAGTCACCTCTTCGCATCAGGTGGCTAAAGTATTGGAGCTTTAGCATCAATCCTTCCAATGAATATTCAGGGTGGATTTCCTTCAGGATTGACTGGTTTGACCTCCTTGCAGCCCAAGGGACTCTCAAGAGTCTTCTCCAGCACCACAATTCAAAAACACCAGTGCTTCAGTGCTCATCTTTCTCTGCAGTCCAAATCTCATTCGTGTACATGACTCCTGGGAAAACCATATCTTTGACTATATGCACCTTTGGTGGCAAAGTAATGTGTCTGCTTTTTAATGCACTGTCTAGTTTGGTCATGGTTAAAAGTCAAGTGTCTTTTAACTTCATGGATGCAGTTACCACCTGCAGTGATTTTGGAGCCCCAAAATTAAATTTTGTCACTGTTTCCCCATCTATTTGCCATGAAGTGATGGGCCTGGATGCCATAACATTAGTTTTTTGAATTTTGAATTTGAAGCCAGCTTTTTCACTCTCCTCTTTCACCATCATCAAGAGGATCTTTAGTTCCACTTTGCTTTCTGTCATTAGAATGGTATCATCTGTGTATCTGAGATTGTTAATATTTCTCCTGGCAATATTGATTCCAGCTTGTGCTTCATCCAGCCCGGCATTTTGCAAGTTGTACTCCATATATAAGTTAAATAAGCAGGGTGACAATATACAGCCTTGACACACTCCTTTCCCACTTTTGAACCAGTCTGTTCCATGTCCAGTTCTAACTGTTGCTTCTTGACCTGAATACAGATTTCTCAAGAGTCAGGTAATGTGGTCTGTTATTCCCATCTCTTGAAGAATTTTCCACAGTTTGTTGTGATCCACACAGTCAAAGGCTCTAGTGTAGTCAATGAAGGAGAAGTAGATATTTTTATGGACTTCCCTTACTTTTTCTATGATCCAGCAGATGTTGTCAATTTGATTTCTGGTTCCTCTGCCTTTTCCAAATCCAGCTTGTACATCTGGAATTCAGACCGCTGAAACCTCACTTAAAGGTGTGAACATTACCTTGCTAGCATGCAAAATGAGTGCAATTGTGCAGTAGTTTGCACATTCTTTGGCATTGCCCTTCGTTGAGATTGGAATGAAAATTGACCTTTACCAGTCCTCTAATCATATGTATTCAATAAGTATTACATAAATGTGTATGTATAATTTTATTAAATTAGGAATGAAAAGTAATTTCTTGTTACATATTGCTTATCATTAATTGGTTTAATGTAATCAATTATATTGCCTATAAAAAGACTACACAGTAAATGTCTTAGTTAATGTTGAAAGAGTATGTTTTACCCTCTGATATTGAGAATAAAATAAGAATGCCTATTTTATTCAACATGATAGAAGTCTGTCACTGCAAAAAGCAAAAGAAAAGCAACAAGGGCTGCAAAAGAAGGACTATAACTGTCATTATTCACAGATAATGCTGGAGATTTCTCCCTGGATGAAGCTCCACCGTCGAGTAACCCAATTGAAGTTGATAGGGATCAAATTCGAGACATTAATTGAGAACAAACAATATGATAGCTGGTGGCTCAGATGGTAAAGAATCTGCCTACAACGTGGGAGACCTGTCTTTGATCCCTGGATTGGGAAAATTCCCTGGAGGAGGCATGGCAACTCACTCCAATATTCTTGCCTGGGGAATCCCAATGGACAGAAGAGCCTGGCAGGCTACAGTCCATAGGGCTGCAAAGAGTCTTGACTATATTTATATATATAGTTGACTATATTTCTGTGCATGATTCTCTACTGAAATGTAACCATTCAAATAAATTGTTGGGTGATGAAAAGTAAATACTGCACAATAATGTGGAATGGAAGAGATTGTGGGGCAAGTGATATGAACCACCACCAATCACACCAAAGGCCAGTCTTTTTCCAAAGAAGGTGATGCTCTGTATATGGTAGGATTGGAAGACACTACTGAGTGACTAAACACACAGCACAGCACATGGAAGATAGCTAACAGATTCAAAATACCCAAATCAAGCACTGACAGTCATTCCCATCATCTTCGTTATGGTAATCACTTTGATGTATGGGTTCCAAATAAGTCAAGTGAAAAAAAAATCTTCTTGACTATATTTCTGTGCATGATTCTCTACTGAAATGTAACCATTCAAATAAATTGTTGGGTGATGAAAAGTAAAGACTGCACAGTAATGTGGAATGGAAGAGATTGTGGGGCAAGTGATATGAACCACCATCAATCACACCAAAGGCCAGTCTTTTTCCAAAGAAGGTGATGCTCTGTATATGGTAGGATTGGAAGAGAGTCCTCTATTATGAGCTCCTTCCAGAAAACTAAATGATTGATTCCAGCAGGTACCGCTCCCAGTTAGACCAGCTGAAATTTGCACTCAATGGAAACCATCCTGAATTAGTCAACAGAAAATGCATTAGCTTCAATCGGGATAATGCTAAAACCACATGTTTCTTTGATGACCAGGCAAACACTGTTACAGCTTGGGTGGGAAGTCCTGATTCATTCACCATATGCACCAGACATTGCACGTATTTTGGTCTTCACAAAATTCTCTTAATGGAAAACATTTCAATTCCCTTGAAGACTGTAAGAGACATCTGGAACAGTTTTTTGCCCAAAAAGATACAAAGTTTTCAGAAGATGAAATTATGAAGTTGTCTGAAAAGTGGCAGAAGATAGTGGAACAAGACCATAAATACATTGTTCAAGAAAGTTCTTGGTGGAAATGAAAAATGTGTCTTTTGCTTAAAAACCAAAGGAACTTTTGACCAACCCAATACATGGAAAAATTTTAAAGATCAAACTATTAGACTTAAATTAGAAATGTAACTAGTTAAAAGAAAAATATAAAAATTAGCTTTTATTCTATGTACTGACAAAAACACATGTCAAATGAACTTTAAAAATAATTTATAATGAGCCAAAAATATCAACTACCTGGAAATTAATTTAATGAGACAGATGTAAAATCAGTACAGAAAAAACTGAAAGCAAATTTGAAAAGAACAGACTAAACAGAGGGATATACCATATTCATGGACTGAGAGAATCAATATCTTTAAGAAATTAGATTTATAGATTCAACACAGTCCCATTCAAAATTTCAGCATTTTTGTGAAGTTTAACAAACTAATTCTATTTTTTTTATAGAAATTGAAAGGAGCCAGGATAGAGAAGACCACTTTGATGAAAAACAAAATTAAAAGACTTCCACTACTAAATATTGACACTACAGAACCAAATATCAAGACTTAGTATAAAGCTTTTGTAATTTAACACTGTGATGCTGATACAATGATAAACAAATAGACCATTGAAGCAAAATTAAGAGTCTAGAAACAGTCTAAATAAATCACCAGCTAATTTTTAATCAAGGTGCCAATCCAGTGCAGTAGAGAAAGGAAGGACTTTTCAGCAAATGGTGCTAAATCAATTGGAAATCCACTTGGGGAAAAATGAATCCTAACTTCACCTCTACCACACATCAAAATCAATCTCAGATGGATTATGGATCAAAGTGAAAGATAAAAAAATTAAGTAATTAGATAAGAACTTAGAAAAATGGCTTCATAACCTTGGAAAGTCAAAGATTTCTTAGGCAAGATGAAAAAGTAATACCCCAAAAGAATGAAAATTTGATAATTCAACCTTCATTAAAAAGTACCTCAACTTATCAAAAGAGCATTGAGTGTAAAAAATCAAACCAAATCTCTAACTTATAAAGGACTTGGAAGTCATCATTTCCATCCTTAAACAAAAACAAATAAATAAACTGAATATAAACGAATTTGCTTAATCTATCAGAGGAATGCAATTGCAGGGCAAATTGCCACCTCAAAATCTGAAGGAACAGGCATTTGCAGAACAATATAGGAACTGAGATCAGCTTACATAGAATCACTTATAAATAAGTGCATATACATAGGTTGATATATGTGCATATACAGCCTTGCTCTATCACCTGAAAGAGTGTAGAAGAAGTGACCAACCCTCCAGTAGCAATGAGCCCACCTAGCGCCCAGAGCTAAGTTCTTTGTTGCTGTTGCTGTTCAGTCGCTGACTCTTTGCAACCCCATGGACTGTAGCATGCCAGGCTCCTCTGTCTTCCACTGTCTCCCAGAGTTTCCTCAAATCCATCTCCACTGAGTGAGTGATGCCATCCAACAACCTCATCCTCTGTCGTCCCCTTCTCCTGCCCTCAATCTTTCCCAGCATCAGGATCTTTTCAAATGAGTCAGCTCTTTGCATCAGGTGGCCAAAATATTGGAGCTTCAGCTTCAGCATCAGCCCTTCCAATGAATATTCAGGACTGATTTCCTTTAGGATGGACTGGTTGGGTCTCCTTGCAGTCCAAGGGACTCTCAAGAATCTTCTCCAACACCACAGTTCAAAAGCACCAACTCTTCAGGGATCAGCTTTCTCTATACTCCAACTCTTGCATCCATACATGACTACTTATGGGAAAAACCATAGCTCTGACTATATGGAACTTTCTCTGCAAAGTGATGTCTCTGCTTTTTAATACATTATCTAGGTTTGTCATATCTTTCCTTCCAAGGAGCAAGCATCTTTAAATTTTACTGCTGCAGTCACTGAAGTGATTCTGGAGCCTACGAAAATAAAATGTACCACTGTTTCTACTTTTTTACCTTCTATATGCCATGAAGTGATGGACCATGTGCCATGATCTTAGTTTTTCTTAATGTTGAATTTTAAGTCAACTTTTTCACTCTCCTCTTTCACCATCAAGAGACTCTTTAGTTCCTCTTCACTTTCTGCCATTAGAGTGGTATCATCTGTATGTCTGAGGTTGTTGCTATTTCTCCCAGCAATCTTAATTCCAGTTTGGGATTCATCCAGCCCAGCATTTCTCATGATTTACTCTGCATACAAATTAAATAAGCAGGATGACAATATACAACCTTGGCATGCAGTTTTCCTAATTTGGAACCAATTATTCCATGTTCATTCTAACTGTTGTTTCTTGTCCTGAAACAGATTTCTCAGGAGATAGGTAAGGTGATCTAGTAGTCCCGTCTCTAAGAATTTTTCACACTGTGTTGTGACTCGCACAGTCAAAGGTTTTAGCATAGTCAATGAAGAGAAGTAAATATTTTTCTGAAATTCCCTTGTTTGCTCCATGATCCAGTGAATGTTGGCAATTTGATCTCTGGTTCCTCTGTCCCTTCAAAACACAGCTTGTATTGAAATTCCATCACTGATGCTAACTTTGCTTGTAATAAAGCTTCCTGAGGCCCACTTAACTTCACACTCCAGGATGTCTGGCTCTAGGTGAGTGACCACACTATCATGGTTATCGGGGTCATTAAGACCATTTTTATGTAGTTATTATGTGTATTCTTGCCAACTCTTTTTAATCTCTTCTGCTTCTGTTATATCCTTACCATTTCTGTCCTTTATTGTGCCCATCCTTGCATGAAATACTCCCTTGATATTCCAATTTTCTTGAAGATATCTCTAGTCTTTCTCATTGTATCATTTTCCTTTATTTTGTTGCATTGTTCATTAAGAAGGCCTTCTTACCTGTCCTTGCTCTTCTCTGGAACTCTGCATTCAGTTGGATATATCTTTTACTTTCTCCCTTGCCTTTTCCTTCTCTTGTTTCCTCAGCTATTTGTAAAGCCTCCCAGACATCCACTTTGCCTTCATGCATTTTTTTTTTTTGAGAGGGGATAGTTTTGTTCACTGCCTCCTGTACAATGTTACAAACTTTTATTCACAGTTCTTCACCCACTCTGTCCACCAGATAAAATCCCGTGAATCTGTTTGTCACCTCCACTGTGTAATCATTAGGGATTTGTATTATGTCACACTTCAATGACCTAGCAGTTTTTCCTACTTTCTTCAATTTAAGTCTGAATTTTGCAACAAGAAGCTCATTATCTGAGCTCCAGCCAGCTCCAGGTTTTGCTTTTGTTGACTGTATAGAGCTTCTCCATTTTCAGCTGCAAAGAACATAATCCATCGGATTTTTGTGATGATCATCTGGTTATGGCCATGAATAGAGTCATTTCTTATGTTGTTGGAAAAGGATATTTGCTGTTAGTAGTGTGTTGTCTTGACAAAATCTGTTATCCTTTTCACTGGTGTTCATTTTTTTCTCCAAAGCCAAACTTGCCTTTTGTTCCAGCTATCTCTTGACTTCCTAATTTTGCATTCCAATCCCCTATGATGAAAAGGACAGGCTTTTTGGTGTTAGTTCTAGAAGTTGTTGTAGGTCTTCATAGAACCAGTTAACTTAAGCTTCTTTCACTTCAGTGGTTCGGGCATAGATTTGGATTACTGTGATATTTTTTACTACTCTCTAATAAAAGGAATCAGGGATTCTTGAAGAATAACTTATTCTAGAACCGTAACACAAAATACGTAAGATGAGGCCAGAGCATATTTGCAGTGACATGAACTAAGGAAGTATTCCAAAATGAAAATAGCCCATAAGATTGGGGGTGCATCAAAGGGACACAGGAATCAATTGATAGAACTCCCTGTGGCCAAAACCAAAACAGTGTGAGCAACAAAATAAAATGACAGTGGATTATAATACAAAATACAAAATAAATATCTTTGAGTTTCAGTTCAGTTCAGTCACTCAGTGGTGTCTGACTCTTTGCGACCCCATGAATCGCAGCACGCCAGGCCTCTCTGTCCATCACTAACTCCCGGAGTCTACCCAAACCCATGTCCATCGAGTCGGTGATGCCATCGAACCATCTCATTGATATAAATGAAAGAAGTTAATAAATTGAGAAGGGACAAACCTCCCATGCAGATTTCAAAATAATTTATGTAGTGACTCTGCCCTCAAGGATCAGAGCATGCTTACTTAACTCCCCACACTTGAAGGGTGGTCTGCACGCAGTGACTTCCTCCAAAAAGGAGAAAACGCTTCACAGAGGAGAAGCCCGATGAGCATCACCTCAGTCAGCTGACCAAGTGATCAGCCAGCAATCAATCAGGCTGATAACGTGCATTCTTGATGTGATGGGATGAAAGTGCCACTCTGTAGTCATCCTCTGAGAAGCACGTGATGCCAGTTCAATCTGTTAATCCCAAAGTCCTAATTTACCCCTCCCCACTTTCCCCTTTTGTAACCATAAGATTGTTTTCCATGTCTGTGGGTCGTTTTCTGTTTTGTCAATTGACTGTATATATATATATATATACCCTCAATAAGAAAATGCAAAAAAAGAAAAACATCAGACACATTCCAACAGAGGGTCATTCTACAATATATCTGACTAGTACTCTTCAGAACTCTCAAGATCATCAAAAACAATGAAAAATCTTATAAACTGTCACAACCAAGAGGAACCTAAGGAGACATGACAACTAAATAATGTGATAACCTAGATGGAGTCCTGGAAGAGAGAAAGGACATTAGTTAAAAACTAAGTAAATCTGAATAAAATATGAACTTTAGTTAATATTAATGTATCAATATCAGTTCATTAATTTTAACAAATGAACCACACTAATGTAGGATTTAATAATAGAGGGAACTGGGTATGGGATATACAGGAATTTTCTGTCAATCTTAAACTGTTCTAAAACAAAATTCATCTTTAAAGTAATTTATACCATAGAATGAGGCAAATATTTATAGCACATATTCAGAAAAGTACTTATATATAGAAAATATAAAGAACAAACTTGTATACAGAATATACAAAGAAAAAGGAAAGCTGATGAGGAAAAACAAAAATGGTCAAGTGATTAAATATGTATTTTGCAAAGTAGAACACATGAATTGCCTATAAATATATAAAAATATGTTCAACATCATTAGTCATCAGGAGAAAGTAAATTAAAACTATAATAAGAAACCACACACACACTTGAATAGCTATAATTTTTAAAATTAACAGCACTAAAGTTTGGTGGATGTGTACCAACCAGAAGTTGTAAGCACTGCTGTTGGGAAGGTAAATTGGCATAACTACATTGGAAAATTAATTATTATCTACTAAAGCTGAATAGGAACTTCCCTGGTGGTTTAGTGGTTAACACTGGGCCTTCCAATACACGGGTTACCAGTCGGATCCCTGGTCAAGGAACTAAGATTCCACGTGGCTCATGGTCGAAAACCAAAACATGAAATGGAAGCAATATTGTAACAAATTCAATAACGACTTTAAAAATGGTCCACATTAAAAAAAATCTTTAAAAATAAAACTGAATATACTTATCTTGTAGCACCAAACTAAAAACAACCCAAATGTCATCAGCGTATAGAATGGGTACATAAATGTTAGTATGTTCACCTAATGGGATGTTATACAATTAAAGAGTGTATTTTTTTTTGCTATTTAAGCATATGGATGAATCTCCCGGGAATGAATAAAATGAGCTAGACACAGCAGAGTAAGATATTATTTATATCAAGTTCAAAAAAGAGGCACACAGAATGGGGTGATGGAAGTCAGATGAGTGCCACCTTGGAGGAACTAAGTGACTGAGAGGGGCTTGAGGCAGGCTTCTGGGACAAGGTCAACCTCCCGTCTTGGTTTGGGCAGTAAATACACATGCATGTTCACTTTGGAGAAATTAATGTGGTCTTTAGATTTGTGTACTTTACTTCATACATGTCATACTTCAACAAAAACTTTACAGAGACAGCCGCAGTAAGATTGGCATGTCTCAGTGTTTGTCAGCGATTCAAAAGTTGGGCAATGTACTCTGTTGGTGAGGCTGTGAAGAAATATGTTCTCCGGGCATTGCTGGTGGGGATGCTACATGTCACAGCCCCATGGAGTATAATTTGATGCTGTTACAGCTTGAATTGTGTCCTCTCAGAATTCATATGTTGAAGCCCTAGTCTCCAGTACCGCAGAACTTGACTGTTTCAGAAACAGAACCTTTAAATGGGTGATTAAGCTAAGCGAGGCCATTAGAGTGCATCCTAATCTAATCTGAGTGGTGTCCTTAAAAGAAGAGGAAATAAGGACACACACATGTGGAGAGACACACCCAGAGGAGAGACCCTTTGAGGACACAACTGGAAGACAGCCACCTGGAAGCTGAGCGAAGAGACCTCAGGAGACGCCAAACTTGTAGAAACTTTGATCCTGGACTTCCAGCCTTCAGACTGTGAGAAAATGAACTTCTATTGTTTAAATCAACCAACTTGTGGTAATTTGCTTTGGCAAGCCTAGCAAACTAATACATTATTTAGGAGCATTATATGTGTGTCCCAAAAGTCTTAGAGCATTTTTAAGCTTTAACTTCAGAACTATAAATGCTACAAGCTTTTGAAAAAATAATTTGAATATTTATTTATATTCCTTATATACTCATTTAATATTGTGAATTTTAAATAATTTTATTTACTTTTTAGGTTTTCTATGCTCTCTGAATAAGCCAGACATTGACTGAAAAATTAAAATTAGAAAATAATTGAGCCATAAACTGATATGTTTTTGTAAGTTTCTAACATTGATATTTCTGACATTGTTAAACCTTAAAACACAGTGAGCTTGTGAAACACTTTGTACACGCATCTACCCTTTAATCTAGGATTTCCACTTTTGTCTGTCCCCAGGCTAGATTGGCCAATATATGTAAAGATAAATCCACAGAACTTTGAATTTTAGTTCTGTTTGTTACAGATGAAACATGAATAGAAGCTAGATATCTTTGAGTTTATCTTCTTTTATGTATTTTATTTTGAAACCTTGTAAATATTTTATATATTTAAGAGTTCAAATTAAATGTCAAAAGAGAAATTCCTAAAAACTGAAAGTAACATAAAAATATGCTACATATTCAGCTGATGTAGTCACCATACAAAGGGGATCTAATCCAAATGAATTTAAAGCATAGTAATCTGACTGTATAGTCTTTATTTCTTTTTTAGTTGTAGTTGATTTACAATGTTATGTTAGTGTCACATGTACAGCAAAGTGATTCAAATGTGTATATATATATATGTGTGTGTATATATATATATTTGAATATATATACATCTGTGAATGCTCAGTTGCTTCATCATATCTGACTCTTTGTGACCCAATGGACTGTAGTCTGCCAGACCCCTCTGTGGGATAGTCCAGGCAAGAATAACAGAGTGAGTTGCCATGACCCAATGGACTGTAGTCTGCCAGACCCCTCTGTGGGATAGTCCAGGCAAGAATAACAGAGTGAGTTGCCATTTCCTGACCCAGGGATTGAACCCACTTCTCCTGAGTATCCTCCATTGGCAGGCAATTATTTTACCACTGAGACACCTTGGAAGCCATATAAATTAGAGATACCAGGGGAACATTTCTCGCAAAGGTGGGCACAATAAAGGACATAAGCAGTATGGACCTAAAAAAAAGCAGAAGATATTAAGAAAAGGTGGCAAGAATATACACGAGAACTATATAAAAGAGATCTTAATGACCCAGATAACACCAATGGTGTGATAACTCACCTAGGGCCAGACATCCAGGAGTGTGAAGTCAAGTGGGCCTTAGGATACATCATTATGGACAAAACTAGTGGAGATGATGGAATTCCAGCTGAGCTATTTCAACTCCTAAAATATGATGTTGTTAAAGTGTTGCACTCAATATGCCAGCAAATTTGGAAAACTCAGCAGTGGAACAGGACTAGAAAAGGTCAGTTTCATTCCAATCCCAAAGAAAGGCAATGCCAAAGAGTGCTCAAACTACCACACAATTGCACTCATTTCACACACTAGCAAAGTAATGCTCAAAACTTTCCAAGTGAGGCTTCAACAGTTTGGGAACTGAGAACTTCCAGATGTTCAAGCTGAATTTAGAAAAGGCAGAGGAACCAGAGATCAAATTGTCAACACTCATTGGATCATCGAAAAAGCAAGAGAGTTCCAGAAAAACATCACTTCTGCTTCATTCACCAGGGCTTCCATGGTGGCTCAGATGGTAAATCATCTTCCTGCAATGTGGGAGACCTGGGTTCGATCCCTCGGTCAGGAAGATCCCCTGGAGAAGGAAATTGCAACCCACTCCAGTACTCTTGCCTGGAAAATTCTGATAGAGGAGCCTGGTGGACTACAGGCCATGGGGTCACAAAGAGTCAGACATGACTGAGTGACTTCACTTCTTCTCCTTCACTGAGTACTCTAAACCCTTTGATTGTGCAGATCACAACAAACTGTGGAAAATTCTCACAGATGGGAATATCAGACCACCTTACTTGCCTTTTGAGAAACCAGTATACAGGCCAAGGAACAGTTGAACTGGACATGGAACAACAGACTGGTTCCAAATTGGGAAACGAGTACATCAAGGCTGTATATGGTCACCCTGCTTATTTAACTTACATGCAGAGTACATCATGAGAAACACCGGGCTGGAGGAAGCACAAGCTGGAATCAAGATTGCTGGGAGAAATATCAATAAACTCTGATATGCAGATGACACCACCCTTTTGGCAGAAAGTGAAGAAGGACTAAAGAGCCTCTTGATGGAAGTGAAAGAGGAAAGTGAAAAAGTTGGCTTTAAACTCAACATTCAGAAAATTAAGATCATGGCATCTGGTCCCATCACTTCATGCAAATAGATGGGGAAACAGTGGAAACAGTGACAGAATTTATTTTCTTGGGCTCTAAAATCACCACAGATGGTGACTTCAGCCATGTAACTGAAAGATGCTTGCTCTTTGGAAGAAAAGCTATGACAAATCTAGACAGCATATTAAAAAGGAGAGACACTACTCTTCCAACAAAAGTCCATATAGTCAAAGATACGGTTTTTCCAATAGTCAGGTATGGATGTGAGAGTTGTACCATAAAGAAAGCTGAATACTGAAAAATTGATGCTTTTGAACTGTGGTGTTGGAGAAGATTCTGTGGTGTTGGAGAGTCCCGTGAACTGAAAGGAGATCCAATCAGTCCATCCTAAAGGAAATCAACCCTGAATATTCATTGGAAGGACTGGTGCTAAAGCTGAAGCTCCAACACTTTGGCCACCTTGATGCAAAGAACTGACTCCTTAGAAAAGACCCTGATGCTGGGAAAGATTGAAAGTGGGAGGAGAAGGGGATGACAGAGGATGAGATGGTTGGATGGCATCACCGACTCAATAGACATGAGTTTGAGTAAACTCCGGGAGTTGGTGATGGACAGGGAGCCTGGAGTGCGGTAGTCTATTGGGTCACAAAGAGTCGGACATGACTGAGCAACTGAACTGAATTGAATACATATATACTTACGTTTGTGTGTGCATATTCCTTTTAAGATTATTTCCTGTTATAGGTTATTACAAGATATTAAATGTAAATTCCTGTGCTACAGTAGGACCTTGTTGTTTATCTCTTTTATATATAGTAGTATGCATCTGCTCACTCCAAACTCCGAATTTATCCCTCCCTCCTTTCCCCTTTGGTAACCATAAGTTTTCTATGTCTGAGGTCATGTGTTTTATCAGTTGACTATATATTCTTGCAGGTATAGCCTTAAGAACAGAGGCAAAAAAAGTTTACCTATTAGTAAACTTACCACTATAAGTTTACCTTATAGTAAGAATATTATTTATGTTTTCAGTGCTAGTGCTGGTATTTTTATGCCTGGGCGCTGCAGTGCTGCTCTTTTAAGGGATCGCATGAGTTTACTGACTACTTCTTTCCTCACTTTGAGCACTGGGATGGTAACTGTCTTTTTAAAAGCTGTTCTATCAAGTTCTGTCATTCCTCAAACATCAGAGGGTGGGGAAAACAATTCAGAGTCTCTGTGGTTTGTTTCTATTTCAGGCATGGTTGAGAACCTTTTTCTTTGATCCAGCAAGAAAATACCAGGTGCTCTTCTAAGCTTCTGTATCAGCGATGCCCAAGGGAGTAGAATGAGTGATGCTGACTCAGTTATTCTACAGCTTTCCACTTTGAGAAGTCTTCTTGAGAATCCAAGTTGTTTCAATAAGCTCCTCATGCTCTGGTGCAGCTCAGCATAAAACGTGTGACTGAAGATCCAGAAGATGAAGAAGGTAGACTAATTATGTTGTATCTGTATAAAGTGTTTCCTGTTGATTCCTTTGAGAAAGAAGAACTCAGTATTTTAAAGCAGCTGGATGTCAATCCACAGATATTGAAATATAATTTGGAACTAACTTATGAAAACTTTAAGTCAGAACAAATCTTGAGAGCTGTGCTTCCTGAAGGTCAAGATGTGACCTCAGGGCTTAGCAGAGTTGGACACATTGCTCACCTGAAACTTTGAGATCATCAACTACCTTTCAAGCATTTAATTGGCCAAGTTATGATAGATAAAAATCCAGGAATCACCTCAGTAGTAAATAAAATCAATAATATTGATAACACCTACCGAAATTTCCAAATGGAAGTACTATCTGGAGAGGAGCATACGATGACCAAGGTTCGAGAAAACAATTACACCTATGAATTTGATTTTTCGAAAGTCATTTGGAATCCTCGTCTCTCCACAGAACACAGCCACATCACAGAACTTCTCAAACCTGGGGATGTCCTATTTGATGCTTTTCCTGGGGTTGGGCCCTTTGCCATTCCAGCAGCAAAGAAAAACCGCACTGTGTTTGCTAATGATCTCAATCCTGAATCCCATATATGGCTACTGCACAATTGTAAATTAAATAAAATGGACCAAAAAGTAAAAGTCTTTAACTTGGATGGGAAAGACTTCCTGCAAGGACCAGTCAGAGAATAGTTAATGCAGCAGCTGGGACCACTGGCAAAAGAAAGCAAACACTCTGTGCACATTGTCATGAATTTGCCAGCAAAGGCTATTGAGTTTCTCAGCGCTTTCAAAGCACTCTTAGATGGACAGCCGTGTGGCAGTGAACTCCTTCCCATAGTGCACTGTTACAGTTTTTCCAAAGATACTAATCCAGCTGAGGATGTTCAGCAACGAGCTGGAACTGTGTTAGGCGTCTCCTTGGAGGCGTGTAGTTCAGTAAGAAATGTGGCCCCAAACAAGGAAATGTTATGCATCACTTTTCAGATTCCTGCTGCTATACTTTACAGGAACCAGACCGTAGATCAAGACAATCATGAAGATCCACTTCTTAAACGCCAGAGGACAGATAAAGACTTTTAAGAAGAAAATACACAAATTGCTTTGGTCACTTAATTGGAAATATTTTCTCCATCTCCCCACTAGACCTTTGTGATAGTGAACTATCATTTGTATGATTTCTAACATTTTAGCATCCAGTTACTTTAGTATTGAACCCTTTTATTTTACCCTCTCTGACTTCCCTGGTGGCTCAGATGGTAAAGAATCTGCCTGCAGTTCAGGAGACCTAGGTTCCATCCCTGCATCTGGAAGATCCCCTGGAGAAGGGCATGGCAACCCACTCCAGTATTCTTGCCTGGAGAATCTCGTGAGCAGAGGCGCCTAGCGGGCTACAGTCCATGGGGTCGCAAAGAGTCAGACATGACTGAGTGACTAAGCATATATAGAGAAAAGCCTTGAAAGATGAAGACAGGGTTTTCCTCCAGAGCTCAGGGGAAGGATGCTTATTGCCCATTTGAAAATATTCAGATTTTCTAAGCTCAGCATCACACATCCAGCTCCTATGCAACATCATCTGGCCCACAGTGCAAGAAATGGGAACGTGGGGCTACTGATGCCGAAATGCTGGTACTCTGGCTGCTTCCACTGAGTTGAGTAATAAATTCTTCATCTTTGACACAGGAATCTCTTTTTTCTACCAATATCCATGAAACTATGAAAAGGCAAATTCTGAAAATTACAAGTAGATAAAATGTCAAAACTTCATAGTTCTTAAAGTGACTAGAAGTAGAGTCCTGCCTGGTAACAAAGACTAGCAACTAGACTGCTGTCTCAAAATACCATTTCTAACTAAAATGATCCAAGGCTCCTTGGAAAAATGACTTATTCCAGGTGTGAGCAAGAAATGTGTTAGAATGATTCTGGAGCATCTTGGTATACCAGAAAGTAAAACAAAACAAAATGAAGTTACCAAAGACTATTAGGATCATGTCAACAAGACTCAGAAGATGATTTGAATAGTCTCCTACTGGAACAATATGAGCACCCAAAAGGATGCTAATAGTAATAGAGTAGAACATGAAATACATTTAAGTCAATGAGTATATAATAACAATTTTTTAAAAATCTTATTGATCATCTTTGAAGGAAGTATACTAAGAAAGCTAAACATAATTTTGAAAACTTGTAAATAAAGCGAAAGAATATAGCATTTTTCTGCTTTCTCTATATGCACTGGACTTCCCTGGTAGTTCAAACAATAAAGAATCTGCCTGCAATTGAGGAGACCCAGGTTTGATCTCTGGGTTGGGAAGATCCCCTGAAGAAGTGAATGGCTACCCACTCTAGTACTCTTGCCTGGAGAATTATATGGGCAGAGGAGCTTGGAGGGCTACAGTCAATGGGGTCGCAAAGAGTCGGACATGACCGAGTGAATAACAATTTCACTTTTTACTTTTTCCATATGTACTAGGCCTCCGCATAAGCAAATAGTTAATGAGGAGAAGTATCCCCTTATCCAACTATCCCAGCTATTAAATGAATTTTCACAGCACTATTTTACAGATATAATGGCATACCTGTAGATATGTAGAAACATAGAAACAATCAGACTTTATGTACCTCCTGATGGAAGGGTGCACCACCACCTATGAAGTAATTCTGCCAAAATAATTAAACCTAATGCTGATGAAAACATCTAGCTATAAGTACCAACTTACAGGGAATAAGGGGCTGGTTCCAAATCAGGAAAGGAGAACGTCAAGGCTGTATATTGTCACCCTGCTTATTTAACTAATATGCAGAGTACATCATGTGAAATGCCAGGCTGGATGAAGCACAAGCTGGAATCAAGATTGCAGGGAGAAATATCAATAACCTCACATATGCAGATGACACCACCCTTATGGCAGAAAGTGAAGAACTAAAGAGCCTCTTGATGAACGTGAAAGAGGAGAGTAAAAAAGCTGGTTTAAAACTCAACCTGCAAAAAACTAAGATCATGGCATCCAGTCCCATCAGTTTAGGGTAAATTTATGGGGAAACAATGGGAACAGTGACAGACTTTATTTTCTTGGGCTCCAAAATCACTGTGGATGGAGACTGCAGCCATGAAATTAAAAGACATTTGCTCCTTGGAAGGAAAGCTATGACCAAGCTAGACAGCATATTAAAAAGCAGAGACATTACTTTACCAACAAAGGTCCACCTCATCAAAGCTATGGTTTGTACAGTAGTCAGGTATGGATGTGAGAGTTGGAACATAAAGAAAGCTGAGTGTTGAAGAATTGATGCTTTTGAACTGTGGTGTTGGAGAAGACTCTTGAGAGTCCCTTGGACAGCACGGAGATCCAACCAGTCAATCCTCAAGGAAATCAGTCCTGAATATTCAGTGGAAGGACTTGTGCTGAAGCTGAAACTCCAATGCTTTGGCCACCTGATGTGAAGAAGTGACTCATTAGAAAAGACCCTGATGCTGGGAAAGATTGAAGGCGGGAGGAGAAGGGGATGACAGAGGATGAGATGGTTGGATCGCATTGTTGATCGCAAGCGACTGAACTGAAGGGACAGAAGAACATGGCAAAGGAATGCAGTCAACTATCTTTACAGGATAAGTACCTAGTTTATTAACAACAAAATATAAGCAAGCAGGAAGAAAAAAAAGATGAGAAACATACAGATGAATCAGGCCCTTGTTTTGATACCAGTTCAAACAAGTAATCTGCAGAAACCACTATGACCACTAGATGGTTGATATTAAAAGAATTGTTCTTTCAGTTCAGTTCAGTTCAGTCCCGCAGTAGTGTCCGACTCTTTGCAACCCCATGAATTGCAGCACGCCAGGCCTCCCTGTCCATCACCAACTCCCAGAGTATACTCAAACTCATGTCCATTGAGTCAGAGATGCCATCCAGCCATCTCACCCTCTGCTGTCCCCTTCTCCTCCTGCCTTCAATCTTTCCCAGCATCAGGGTCTTTTCCAATGAGTCAGTTCTTTGCATCAGGTGGCCAAAGTATCGGAGCTTCAGCATCAGTCCTTCCAATGAATATTCAGGACTGATTTCCTTTAGGATGGACTGGCTGGATCTCCTTGCAGTCCAAGGGACTCTCAAGAGTCTTCTCCAACACCACAGTTCAAAAGCATCAATTCTTCGGCAATCAGCCCTCTTTATAGTCCAACTCTCATATCCATACATGACTACTGGAAAAACCATAGTCTTGACTAGATGGACCTTTGTTGGCAAAGCAATGTCTCTGCTTTTTAATATGCTGTCTAGTTTGGTCATAACTTTTCTTCCAAGGAGCAAGCGTCTTTTAATTTCATGGCTGCAGTCACCATCTGCAGTGATTGATAATGGTAATATAGTGGCTATATTTTAAAAGGGAAATCCTTGTCTTTCAGATGCATTCTGAAATACACACAAGTAAGAGAAGATGTCTAAGATTTACTTTCAAGCCATCCCACATGGAAGTGAGGAAATGGAGAGAAAGAGAAAACATTGTGCTGATGGGTTCTGGGTACCTGGGAGTTTCATATTCTCTGCTTTTGTGGTTGTTTGATATTTTTCACACTAAACAATTGTTATAAACAGGAGTAATTTTTTCAATGAAAATTACAGTGTTGAAATAACCAACAGAAAAGCATTCATAAGCGGAAATCTATCCTGAGGTATGGATTTCTCAATTGAGTGTTCAACTCTGCCATTTACCACAGACAAAACTTCCCCATCTTCAGATGATGCAAAATATGATATGCTGAAAAGAATTAGACTCTAACAGTTTTCTTGCAGCATTTAATTATATATAAAAAACTGCTGATGCAAAACATTGCTCTGACATAATTCACTTTACAATTACCCAGGAGCACTTTATAGCCTAAGCTGGTCTAAATTCATAGCAATAAGTTACCCAAGGTATTAATTACCATCCAATTTATGAGTTCCTCAAATCATCTAAGCTGCTGAAGAAACTGGTTACCTGGAAAATGATGAATTTTTGGAATACTTGTCAAATTCAATTTAGGTTGGGTTGTAAGGCAGAATTAGCAAGTGTTTTCCTATTTCTTGCACCTAAAGAGCCGCAGGTGCTCTTGGACAGGATGGTTGATTATAATAGGTTGAAGGAATCCTACTCTCCACAGCTGTTCAGTCAAAGCTACCAGAATTTAACATCTCAAAGGACATAGCTGCAGATATCTCTGCTGAACTTAGCAGCTGTCAACAGCTTATTGCCTGGCAACATACTTGGTTTTCTCATATCAGCGATTGATAAGAGATTTGGACTGGTGCTTGATGTGTTACATCAAGGGTATACACATTCTTAAAAGCAAGACCTGGATTAATGTAAAATCAAAGTCTCTTCCATTTGCTTCTTCACCAATTTGGTGGGAATAAATTTGGCTGTCCTGATACCAAGAAAGTGATCTCTGGAGGCCCAAAGGGTGCCTTTATGTTTTACGTTAAAATATAAATAATGACATTCAAATACTATCTTCTGATTTCCCATTAATTTGCCTCTTTCAAGTTTTGCCTTCTCTATGGCTGCCAGACTTAGCAAATAAAAATATAACACACGCAGTTAAGTTTGAACTTCAGATAAACAATGAATAATTTTTAGTATAATCATGTCCCATGAATATTTAATATAAGTATGTCTCATGCAATATTTGGGACACACTAATGTTGAAAAGGCATTTCTTATTCATCTGAATTTCATCTTTAATTGGGTGTCCTGTATTTTATCTGGCAACCTTAGCCCTCCCCATCATCTGCAATAGAGATGAAGATTCTGAAAGTTACGAAGAAGATAAGACTTCTTTCATCATTTCAGTTGGCCCTCTTCTTGCTGAATGGAAAACTGCAAAAGTCTCGTGCAATATCTCAAGT
Source organism: Okapia johnstoni (assembly GCA_024291935.2). NCBI lineage: Eukaryota > Metazoa > Chordata > Mammalia > Artiodactyla > Giraffidae > Okapia > Okapia johnstoni. The sequence continues at coordinate 87,419,432 of CM044317.1, forward strand.
GAATCATTGTCAAGTGATAGCCAACAGCATCAAGAACAAATTTTCACATGAAAAGCAAAATCCTCAGAACAGCTTGCTTGGTTTCACAGTAGATTCACTTGGAAAAAGTCAAATCCATTGTTGGTTAACTTGCCATCCTATGCAAAGCGTGTTGCTAATGTTCCTCTGTAACTTGGGGCAATCACAGTCTTGCTAGGAAATTCCCTGGTGGCGGGCTCCATGCTCTCCATATCAGGGCCCAGGGTTCAGTCCCTGTCAGTGAACTAAGATGCCGCAAGCCAAGTGGACAAAGAAAAAGAGAAAACAAATAAAACAACAAGAACCACAGCAGCAAATGTTGTTAAAAATTCCACCTTTCTTCAGAGAAAGAGAATTGCTTGTCACATGTTAAGAGGATGGGGAACACATGTAAACCCATGGCTGATTCATGTTAATGTATGGCAAAAACCACTACAATATTGTAAAGTAATTAGCCCCCAACTAAAATAAATAAATTTATTAAATAAATAAAAGAAAAGTATACAAACCACCTAGGAATCTTGTTAAAATGCAGATTCTAGTTCAATAGGAATGAATTCTTCTGTTCTAACTGATCCAAAGCTGCTGGTCCACATACCAATGTTTAGGGAAAAAAGTAAATTTGCTAAAATAAAGTAATCCACATGAGAGAAGTCGTGCACCAAGAGGAGCTGCTAAATGTCAGAGACCCAGCTCTCAGAAGGCACTTGAGAATCTGGTTAAGTGAATCGTGCCTAATGCTGGGAATATGGCCAACATTTGATTCAATAGTGATGGAGAATGTACTGAAGTCGTCTCTAATTATATAATACCCTTGAGTGAGATAAGTAACAGAAATAAGTAATAGAAACCTGGGTCAGAGAATGGATTCTAATGGAAAAAAACGAACATTATGGCATCTAGTCCATCACATCATAGAAAATAGATGAGGAAAAAGTGGAAACAGTGATACATTTTATTTTCCTGGGCTCCAAAAGTCACTGCAGACAGTGAGTACAGCCATGAAATTAAAAGATGCTTGCTCCTTGGAAGGAAAGCTGTGACAAAACTAGACTGTGTATTAAAAAACAGAGACATCCCTTTGTGGACAAAGGTCCATATAGTCAAAGCTATGGTGTTTCCAGTAGTCATGTAAGGATGTGGAAGTTGGAAGCAAAAAGAAGGTTGATTGCCAAAGAACTGGTACTTTTGTATCATGGTGCTGGAGAAGACTCTTGAGAGTCCCTTGGACTACAAGGAGATGAAACCCTTCAATCCTCAAGGAAATCAACCCTGAATATTCATTGGAAGGGCTGATGCTGGAGCTGAAGCTCCAATACTTTGGCCACCTGATGCAAAGAGCTGACTCATTGGAAAAGACCCTGATGCTGGGAAATGCTGAGGGCAGGAGGAGAAGGGGACGACAGAGGGTGAGATGGTTGGATGGCATCACCGACTCAATGGACATGAGTTTGGGTGTACTCCGGGAGTTGGCATGACTGACATGAGTTTGAGCAAACTTGAGAGATGGTGAAGGAGAGGGAAGCCTGGCATGCTGCAGCCCATGGGGTTGCAAAGAGTTGGACGAGACTTAGCAACTGAACAACAGCAGGGGTCACATGGCTCTTTCTGCCACATTCTAGTGGCTAGAACTGTTACATGATATGCCTAAGGGAAAGGGGGTCTGAGGATTGTAGTCCGTGTTAGTGCCCAGGAAGAAGAAAGAAAAAAATGCCTCGGGTGAACAGCTAGCCAATGTAACCTATTTCATTTGGTAAAAGGGAAACCCTGACTGTAAGCCAAAAGTATAGGTCCATAGGTTGGGGTCACCATGTCCTGCAGTTAGTGAACTTCTCAGAGAAAGTAGACTGGAAATGGGAAAAGTGGAGACCCAGAGTCCCACAGGGCTGTACCACTGTGGCTGTGGTACAAACCTGCAGGCCGAGGCTTTTGCTAGACAACCAAGAAAGGGAAATCTTACCCCTGGGCTCAGGCGGGGGTGCCTTCTCCAGGCAAGTTGTTATGATAATCTGTGCAGGGGGGTTTATGACTGCAGCAATTCCCTCCTCCCTTTCTTTCCGGGAACCACCTTGTCCACCTCCTATTGTGAACCTGTGAAAAGAAAACTACAAAGCAAACAAAAACCACTCCTCTCTGCTACAAGGGAACCTAGTCATCCTTTAAATTAGAAACCACAAGTTGCCTCTCACGGCTTTGTGTGAGCCTGGTTGCCTACCGACAGGAATGATTCAGGAACTCTGCCTTAAGAAAGAAGGGCCCGGAACAAAAGACACAACAGAGACACAGAAGACACAGCAGGCCAGGAAAAGCCAGGATGAAACGAGAAGAAAGGTGTAGGCTGACTTCTGTCACCCGTGGAGACTCAGGAGCGGAACTGGCTTTGAAATGACGTGACTGTTTTTAGTTGTTTGTGCGTAGACGGCAAATGTCAGGTGAAACGCAGTTTTTCAGTAGTAGTTTTGAGAAAAAAGATGATGTGTTCTTTTTTAAGGCATAGCTGACACATAGTAGGTGCTTAATAAATTATAAATAAAAGAATATAAAAAAACAGAGGACTATTTAACAAACAAAAAATGGAAAATTGCTACTGCTTATATGACTTCAAGATATTCTTTAAACTCTTGGAAGGGTGATGCCAATAATATCTTTTTATGTCAAGAAATCTCATTAACAATGTTTGATATGGGCAAATTTCTTTTAGTACCATTTAGTTCATAAATCAGAGGCTAGACTAGCTTAGATGGTGATTCAAAATTTATAATTAAAGTAGATTTGGCCAGTTATCAAGTAGACTGAATAATCTTCCTTTCTCACAGAGCTAAAATGAAACCCTTTGGGTCTAGCTTCTGTAATTTTCCTTGGTGCTTTAATTGGAGCCTATTATTATTTCTTCTGTTCTTTTTGCTTTGTGATAGTTTCTCACCTGGCTGCAACACTTTACATTGGAATATAAGCCAATTTCAATATAAAGGAAGAAGAGATACAATTTCATTCAGCCAACAGGCAGAGGAGACTTACTTTAAAGAAATAACACAACGTTCCTGTTCACAGTCAGTATTATACTACCGCAGATACACTGGTACCAGAGTAAGCACTGCAGACCAAATGCAGGCCTAGGGAAAACCAAAGCTCGTGCCTTCTGCCATATTCGCCCATCAAGAAGAACCATGGAAATATGAGGCATTAGGCTTGGATACTAACCCTAAATATAACGATAATTAAATAACTGCACGGCTCTGGATTGATTAGTTTGCAGTCTCTCAATTCTTCATCTATAAAATTAGGTGTGCATGGTTTGAAGCCCCCTCGAGTGAAGGAGTTGACTTAACCCAGTTTGTACCTTTGGAAGCTTTGCCTAAAACAGAAATATTGCTTCAAGCTTTGACATAGGAAGCATCTCATTTGTTTGCACAAAATACAACCAGATTTGTGGCCTCCGGAGAATAAAGGGTCATTAAAAAGAGCTTTGTGAAAAACCATATAATGAAAAAGGCAAAATGTGCATTTTCTCTGCTTTGTAACTATAAATTGACAGCATTTGAAAGGTCATATTAAATACTTTTCTGTGAACATAATGTTAATATGTTACATCATATAGTGCTTGTCTGCTTTCTGCTTCTCCTGTTCATTGTGTCTCCCTCCTTAATATACATCATTATTGTGGTTATATTCTCCCTATTATGCACTGTGGAGGAGACCAAAAATGATTAGACAAAGGCTCACTTTTCAGATGCTTATAGCTGAGGAGGTGTTGTGTGTGTATACATTATGTATTTATATATGTAAATACAATTTTACTTGTTATGTAAATGTATATATATATTTGATATATTTATGTGATATGAATGTGTGTATCTGTGTGACACATACAGATCTATATAAATATTCTCAACTATAAGCATCTTGGCCTTCCCTGGAGGCTCAGTGGTAAAGAATCAATCACCTGCAAATTCAGGAGTCACAGGTTCAATCCCTGGGTTGGGAAGATCCCCTGGAGGAGAAAATGGCAACCCACTCAAGTATTCTTGCTTGGGAACTCCCATGGACAGAGGAGCCTGGTGGGCTACAGTCCATGGGGTCACAAGAGTTGGAAATGACTTAGTAACCACACACACACACACACACACACACACACACACACACACACACACATGCTTCCCAGGTGGAGTTAGTAGTAAAGAACAGGCTTGCCAATGCAGGAGACATAAAAGATGTTGGTCCAATCTCTGGATCAGGAAGATCCCCTGGAGGAGGGTGTGGCCACCCATCTCAGGATTCTTGCCTGGCAAATCCCATGGACAGAGAAGCCTGGTGGGCAACAGTCCATAGAGTCACAAAGAGATGGACACAGCTGAAGTGACTTAGCACACATGCACACACATGTGGCACACACACGTGTATCTTATATAAGCAAATATATAAAGAGGTATCTATATATATACCTGTGCATATACATATATGTGTGTGTGTGTATATATAAGACAGAGAGAGGAGGTAGGAAGATATTTTCAGGTAAGGGATAAAAGTGAAAGCATTAGTCGCTCAGTTGGGTCCAACTCTTTGCGACCCCAAGGATTGTAGCCTCTGTTCACAGAATTCTCCAGGCAAGAATACTGGAGTGGGGTATCATTCCCTTCTCCAGGGCATCTCCCAAGCCAGGTATTGAACCTGGGGCTCCTGCATTGTAGGCAGATTCTTCACTGTCTCCCTGGTGGCTCAGATGGTAAAGGTAAGGGATGAAAAGGATCTTAACTTAGCCTAATGACTTAGCAGTGGGGATGGTCAGCAGATGTGAGGACAGACCCTACAGCATTTGACAACTGACTTAATCCCAAGGGCTTTCCTGGTGGCTCAGATGGTAAAGAATCTACCTCCAATGTGGGAGACCTGGGTTCGATCCTTGGATTAGAAGGATCTCTCCTGGAGGAAGGCACAGCAGCCCACTCCAGTATTCTTGCCTGGAGAATCCCATGGACAGAGGAGCCTGGAGGGCTTCAGTCCATGGGGTCACAAAGAGTCAGACACAACTGAGCGACAAACACTTTCACTTTTCACTTTAATCCCAAGGGCAAAGTGGGTAAGTGGTAGGGAAGGACCGCTCTTGGTAGGGAAGGACCACTCTTGTTAAGGAAGGACCACTCTTGAGCCCCAGTGCTGGCAAGTGGATGATGGAGTCCCCACCAGCCCTAAGGAGAAACATGCTGTTTAGTAGGGTGTGTGATGAAGTGAGGTCAGGGCGGAACACACTTGAGGAGCGGGCACAACAGAAGCACAAACAGGGCCGCTTCATTTTTCCCTTTCCATCTTCTGGATTATGACAAGATGGAAAAATATCAAAAGGCAGTGTATGGAAAAATTTATATATATAAATTAATCCTTTTAATAAATGTATTAAATCAGAATCACTATTTGTATGACCATGGTGATAATGTCAAAAAGTCTACATTTGCGGTGGAAGAGGAAGTCCTTAGCAGCCAAGAGTGAAAGCCAGTGTGTGACAGAGGCTGGGGCTGTGAGAAGCAAGAAGGAATCAGGAAGAAGGAACTTGTCTGGTGACTTGACAAAGCTATACTAATGATTTAAGCGGTTGTTTTCTAAGGATTTAAAACAATTGAGAACTGGCTTAAGAGAGTTGATACTATCGACAAATTTGTTCTTACTTGTATTTTTTAATTAACTTGTTTTTATTTTATTTATGTGAAATTGCTTTTTCAGTGAAGTACAATTTACAACGCTGTCTTAGTTTTGAGTATACAACAAAGTGATTCATATATATATATATATATTCTTTTTCAGACTCTTTTCTCTTACAATTTATTATAAGATATTGAATATAGTTCCTTGTGTTATACAGTAGGATGTTGTTGGTTATCTATTTTATATATAGTAGTGTGTGTATCTGTTAACCTCAAACTCCTAATTTGTACCCCCATTTACACTTTGGTAACCAAAGTTTATTTTCTATTGTTTGTGAGCCAGTTTCTGTTTTGTAAATGGAAGTGAAAATGAGTGTTGCTCAGTCTTGTTGGACTCTTTGCAACCCCATGAACTACACAGTCCATGGAATTCTCCAGGCCAGAATGTTGAAGTGGGCAGCCTTTCCCTTCTCCAGAGGATCTTCCCGACCCAGGGATTGAACCCAATTTTTAGATTCCATTAAGAGATATGAGTCTTTTATAGCTGAGTAATATCCCACTGTGTGGGTGTATCTGTGCATGTATTATATACACACACATAGTCCATTCATATGTCAATAGGCATTTAAATTCCTTCCATGTCTTGGCTATTGTAAATAGTGCTGCTATGAACATGGGGGTATTTGTATCTTTTGAATTAGCTTTCATATTTTCTGAATATATACCCAATAAATATGTGGTTAATCATATGGTAACTCTATTTTTAGATTTTTGAGGACCCTACGTACTATTCTCCATAGTGGCGGCACTAATTTACATTCCCACCAATAGCACAGGACAGTTTCCTTTACTCCATACTCTATTATTCGTAGACATCTTTTCAGTAGCCTCTCTGACATTCTGATGATGGCCTTTCTGATGGGTGTGAGGTTTCACCTCACTGCAGTTTGATTTACATTTATCTAATAATTACTAATGTTGAGAACTTTTTCATGTGCTTGTTGTTCACTAAATATGGTTTTTGGAGAAATCTCTACTTATATCTTCTGCTTATTTTTAAAATTTTTTTGATATTGACTTGTATGTGCTCTTTGTATGTTTTGGAAACTAATCTCTTGTCAGTAGCATTGTTTGCAAATATCTTCTCCCATTCTGTAGGTTGTCTTTTCATTTTGTTTGTGCTTGCTTTACGGTGCAAAGCTTTTAAGTTTAATTAGGTTCCATTTATTTATTTTTCCTTTTGTTTCCATTACTCTAGATGACTGATTCAAAAAGATATTGCTGCAACTTATGTCAAAGAATCTTCTGTCTATGTTTTTCTCTAGGAATTTTACAGCATCTGTTCTTACATTTAGGTCTTTAATCTATTTGAGTTTATTATTGTAGAGAATGTGTTAGAGAATGTTCTAACTTTATTCTTTTACATGTAGTTGTTGTTTTTCCAGCACCGCTTACTGAAGAGGCTTTCTTTTCTCCATTGTAAAGTCTTGCCTCCTTTGTTATAGACTAATTAACCATAAGTACACGTGTATATTACTGATCTTTCTTAGCTCCCCAACCAGGGAACAAACACACACCTCTTGCATTGGAAGGTAAAGTCTCAACAACTGGACCTCCAGGAAATTCTCTAGGTATTTTCTTATTTCCTTTTTGATTTCCTCAGTGATCATCAGCTGTTTTTAAGCCTCCACATATTTGTGTGTTTCACAGTTTTGTTCTTGTAGTTGATATTTAGTCTCATAGCATAATTGTCAGAAAAGGTTCTTGGTATGATTTCAGTTTTCTTAAATTTACTGAAGCTTGCTTTGTGGCTCAATATGTTATCAATCCTGAAGAATGTTCCATGTGAGCTTTGAATCTGCTGCTTTTGAATGGAATACTCTTTAAATATCAGTTAAGTTCATTTGGTCTAATGTGTCACTTAAGACCTGTGTTTCCTTATTGATTTTCTGTCTGGATTTTCTGTCCTTTGTGTAAATGGGTTGTTAAAGTCCCCCACTATTACCGTGTTGACTTTTCCTTTTATGTCTGCTAATATTTGCCTTATATGTTAGGACACTACCATGCGGGGTGCATATATATTTACAATCATTATATCTTGTTTGGGATTGATCCCTTGATTATTTTGTGTTGTCTTTCTTTGTTCCTTGTAACAGTCTTTATTTTAAAGTCTATTTTGTCTTATATAAGCATTGTTACTCTAGATTTCTTATTTTTTTTTTTTGTTTTGCCATACATTGACTTGAATCCACCATGGGTGTACATGATTTCGCCTTCCAGAAACCCCCTACCACCTCCCTCCCCAACCCCTCCCTCTGGGTCATCCCAATGTACCAGCCCCGAGCACCCTGTAACATGCATTGAACCTGGACTGGCGATTTGTTTCACATATGATAACTTACATGCTTCCATGCCATTCTCCCATATCATCCCGCCCTCGCCCTCTCCCATAGAGTCTATAATATTGTTCTATTTATCTGTGTCTCTTTTGATGTCTCGCATACAGGGTTATCTTTATCGATTGACTAAATACCATATATATGTGTTAGTATACTGTATTGGTGTTTTTCTTTCTGGCTTACTTCACTCTGTATAATAGGTGGAGATTTCTCAAAAAACTGGAAATAGAACTGCCATATGACACAGCAATCCCACTGCTGGGCATACACACTGAGGAAACCAGACTTTAAAGAGACACATGTACCCCAATGTTCATTGCAGCACTGTTTATAATAGCCCAGGACATGGAAGCAACCTAGATGCCCATCAGCAGACAAATGGATAAGGAAGCTGTGGTACATATACACAATGGAATATTACTCAGCCATTAAAAAGAATACATTCGAATCAGTTCTAATGAGGTGGATGAAACTGGAGCCTATTATACAGATTTCTTTTGATTTCCAGTTTGCATGTAGTATTTTCTTCTGTTTCTTCACTTTCAGTCTATATATGTGCTTAGATCTGAAGTGGGTTACTTGGAGGCAATATACATATAAGGGTTTTTATCGTTATATACATTCAGTCACTCAATGTCTTTTGGTTGGAGCACTTAATCCATTTACATTTAAAGTAATTATAAATGTGTATACTCTTATTGCCATTTTGTTCATTGTTTTGAGTTTGTTTTTGTCTTTTTCTCCCATTGTTCTTTTTTTTACTTCTCTTGTGATTTGATGACTATCTGTAGAGTTATGTTTGTATTCTTTGTACTTCTGTGTGTGTATATATACTATATATCTTTTGATTGTGGTTACCATGATGTTTATGTATAACAGTCTGTATATATGTGTGTCTATGGCTCTGGACAGCAAGGAGATCAAACCAGTCAGTCCTAAAGGAAATTGACCCTGAATATTCATTGGAAGGACTGATGCTGAAGCTGAAGCTCCAATACTTTGGCCACCCAATATGAAGAGCTGACTCATTAGAAAAGACCCTGATGCTGGGAAAGATTGAAGGCAGGAGAAGAAGGGGACGACAGAGGATGAGATGGTTGAATGGCATCACCGACTCAATGGACGAGAGTTTGAGCAAACTCTGGGAGGTGGTGAAGGACAGGGAAGCTTGGTGTGCTGCAGTCCATGGGGTTGCAAGAGTTGAACCCAACTATGAAGCTGAACAACAACAATATACATGTCTAAATTGCTGATCTCTTAATTTTATATGCATTTTAAATACCTGGCACGTGTACCCTCCTCCCCTCATGATTACTGCTTGATGTTGTGTTTTACATATTTTTTTGGTTATCCCTTAATTGCTTATTGTGCATGATGATTTTATGATTTTTGTCTTCTAACCTCTCTGCTAGCTTCGTGTGTGGATGATTTCTTTCTGTATGTTTGCTTTTACTGATGAAATTTTTCATTTCATAATTTTCTTGTTTCTAGTTATGGCCTTTTCTTTTTCACCTAGAACAGCTCCTTTAGCTTGTGCTATAAATCTGCTTTGGTGGTATTCAATTTTTTGTGCTTTTGCTTGTCTTTAAAGCTTTTGATCTCTCAATCAAATCTGAAAGAAAGCCTTGCTGTGTCGAGTACTCTTGGTTTTAGGTTTTCCCTTTGCAACATTTTAAATATATCACGTCACTCCCTTCTGACCTGCAGGGCTTCTGTTGAAAAACCAGCTGATAGCCTTAATGGGTTTCCCTTACATGTTATTTGTTGCTTTCCCCTTATTGCTTTTAATGTTCTCTATCTTTAATTTGTCATTTTGATTACAATGTTTATTGGTGACAGCCTAAATGGGTAAAGGATTTGACAAAGAATAGGTGTGTGTGTGTGTGTGTATATATATATATATATATATATATATATATATATATATATATATATATATATATATATGGATAACAGACTCACTTTGTTTATCACCTGGAACTAAAACAACTTGTTAATCAACTACAGCCCAATATAAAAGAAAAAGTTACAAGTCAGTGATGCTGTGTCAACTGCAGTCAAAAAATACTGAAAAGTGTACATCACACTAAACTGCAGACAACAGTGCACATGGGAATACAAAGGGTCCTGAAATGTCTACCACTTACCAAGCTAACACTGTGTGAGGCCCATGCTGAGCCCCTTAAACAATCTTACCTGATTGTCAGAACAATCCAGTGCCATGGGTGACGATTATCTCCAGTTACAGGTTACAGATCAGCAAATTGGGGCTCAGAAAAGTCAAGCAATTGTCCAGGTCCCAAGGTCATTAAATTGATATTGAAATCATTTTCGCCTCTGAGCATCAATTAACTTAAAAGCAAACACACTTTGGAAAATGTTGTCCAGGGAAGATTGGTTTTCTGCTTCCAAAGCTTCTCACTTCTACTTGTCTTTGCTGATGTCCCACTCCAAATAGGTGGCAGTGCTAAACTTTTGCTTCTTTTTTTTGGTGGCAGCATGACACACGTATGCACCAACTACCAACTCAAATTTTAGACCCCTGGCCCCTCAAAAAGGTGATGGAAATGTCAACTTGTTTTTCCCCCTCTCTAGTAACACCTCTAGGTTCAGGCTTTTTCTGACTACCTTCATAGAGCTCACCACTTTGGATTCACCCACGTTTAGCAATTAGAATGAAAGCTACATTAAGTGGGTCCACATTTTCACTTTTCTAGCAAACTACAACACATAAAAACAATTGCCATTGCAGGAAATGATCAGACCCTATGTTCAAAGAAGAAAATTAATGAATTCTCTCTTTATCGGCAAAGCATAGTAAGGCCAAGCAAGACTACCCAAATTCACACTTTTGTTTGCAGCTGAGTAATTAGATAGCAATAAACTCTGTCCTAAGTCACCACTCTAAAGCCCAGCTGAAACTATCAGCTGACAAATGAGTCTAATTATTCTGGAGGAAAGTGTGCATGTGTGTGTATGTGCTAATACACAATAGAAAATAAACCCCTGATGGAACATGAAAAATGCTAACAACTCAGAAAAGCAGATAAGAGCCTTATGATGAAAAGAGACATAAGGAAAAATGTGGTTTTCTCAAAATCGTCTTCAAAATCAGAGAGCAGCTGCTCGGCAAATGGTAAAACCTGGGTGTGGAGGAAACGATGTGACATTAAGCTTTTAATCTCTATGCTCTTCTTTGTTCAGAATATATCAAAATAAGATCTTGCTTTAGATTATAGGAGAGTAACTCCTTGAAGCCTTAGGAAAAATAATAAAAGTTGGATGTCAAGCAGCTCATTAAAAGGAAACTCTTACTTCCAGACAACAGAATAACTTTTAAAATTGGAACCTGATATTTTTATTGAGGACTCATTGTTTAATATTTTAGATCTAAAGTGAAAATGTGTCCTATATAATAAAAATGTATTTTATATTTTTCTGGAAGTATTTTTTGCACTGTAATTATATAGAATTAAATGTACTTACTGTTTGCATAATCCTGAATTTTACAAAGAAAATTGAGTCAAATTGTAGGCTGACATTTTAAAATATGCATTATATACAAATTGCAAGTGGAATAACATGTACTTTTGCATTTATTGGCTACGGTCTTTTGTATCTGGGGCAGGGAATGCATCTGTGTGTCGTTAAAATAAATACCATGCACATTGTCAGTTCTGTAGATATATCCAATACTAAGTATATTTATACCGAACTTTTACTTGTATTTCACATTTTTTGGTCTCCTAAAGTTTCTCAATTTATTCACGCTATATTTGATACCTTTACTGGATCAACATTTGGTCCAGTCCAACATTTGAATTTTAAGGATTGTAAACATTGATAGAATTAATTCCATTTGTAGGTCATTAATTTACTTTGGTTTTTCTTCTCATTCTCTGACTTGGAGCCTTGTTTAATCCTGTTTGCTCTCCCACACCCGACTCTGCGTTCTTTGGCCCTGCATCCTGTTGAGCACACATATTTCTTGGCCTTGGTGATTACAGTCACCACTGACCTTTTTATCTGTTGCCATCAGTTTATGCAGGATGGTTTCCTGGGTTTGTCAATAGCTCTAGTCCATGAATCTTTTGAACTGTGGTGTTGGAGAAGACTCTTGAGAGTCCCTTGGACTGCAAGGAAATCCAACCAGTCCATCCTAAGGGAGATCAGCCCTGGGTGTTCATTGGAAGGACTGATGTTGAAGCTGAAACTCCAATACTTTGGCCATCTTATGCGAAGAGTTGACTCATTGGAAAAGACCCTAATGCTGGGAAGGACTGGGGGCAGGAGGAGAAGGGGACGACAGAGGATGAGATGGCTGGATGGCATCACTGACTCGATGGACATGGGTTTGGGTAAACTCCCGGAGTTGGTGACGGACAGGGAGGCCTGGTGTGCTGCAGTTCATGGGGTTGCAAAGAGTCGGACACGACTGAGCGACTGAACTGAGTGACTGAGCCCATGAATAGATTTCTGAAAAACCTGAACTTAGAGGACAGAGAAGTTTAGGACATTAGAGTTCAGGAGACTGATGTAGGAATTGAATTCAGGAAAGCCCTCTAAATATTTATGTCAAATAAAAAGGCAAAACTGACACTTTAAACAAACGAACAATACTTCTATACAATTGATGTTGAATTTTTCATCTATTGTTGGATCCTGATCTTCTATTTTTTCAATGAGATGTTAAGTGAAAAGATATTTTAAGTGGCTGCTGAACTTATACACACACCCACACATATCAGACTCTGTTGGCATGTTTTTTTTTTCAGTTGATATGTTTGTATGATTAAGAAGAAAACTGGATAAACCCAGATCTGTGTGCATCACTGGTCTCTGGAATAACATTCTACAGTGACCCATAGATTGCTAGAAAGTTAATGGATTTGCATTTGCAAGTGTCTAAGTAGAGGAAACAAAGAAAAGACAGCTTTCATCTCCTTGTGGGGAATATGGGAGAATGCTCCAGTGGGTGCTAGAGAGCCCTACTTCTTCCAGGTGTGGATGGAAAAAGAGACCATGGACATGAGTTTCCTGGGAGTACTACTTAATTTAGACAGCATCATCCTCATTAGGATATTGGAAGAGCCTGAAAATTCTCTTAAGGCACTAGACTTCCTTGGATTTCAGATCAGTTCAGTTCAGTCACTCAGTCGTGTCTGACTCTTTGCGACTCCATGAATCGCAGCACGCCAGGCCTCCCTGTCCATCACCAACTCCCAGAGTCTACCCAAACCCATGTCCATTGAGTCGGTGATGCCATCCAGCCATCTCATCCTCTGTCGTCCCCTTCTCCTCCTGCCCCCAATCCTTCCCAGCATTAGGGTCTTTTCCAATGAGTCAACTCTTCGCATGAGGTGGCCAAAGTATTGGAGTTTCAGCTTCAACCTTGGATTTGTCCCGGGACAAATATCCATTCCGTTGGACCTCAAGCAAAATCTTCAGGGTTTTAGAAGTTACAACAAGAAATGAGCTTCGATTCTGAAAAGACAGAGCACGATGCATTAATGATAGAAAATGAAAGGTGGTCTTCCAGCCAGTGTTTTATTTGAGGACATTAACTCAATAAAAAAAGAAAGAAAGGAGAAACGTCAAACCAGGACCTCAAAATCAAAAACACTTAGCATATGTTTATCTTAAAGTCCTATAACTACAGTCACTGACCTAGCCAACCAATACTTGCATCACTTTAGGCTAGTTCTGAGAGCCTGGAGTCTATATCATATCAGGACACTGAAATAAGAGGAAGCTTATCATAAAAGCCAACACATAGTGAACGCCAGGCATTCTTCTAAGCATTTTACACATTAGCCTATTTAAGTTATTTAATCCTCATGACAAATCTCTCTAATCCCCTTTTACCTGTAAGGCAACTGATAAATTCATTTAGACAGCTAGTACATGAAGGAATCAGCATTCAGACCTGTCTGTCAGCCCCAGGGCCCAAGCTTTTAATCAGGATACGTGGCTTCTCTGGTTCTTGACAGATGCTGGTCATCTCTTCAGAGTTCCTGGCTTTCACTGGCAACTTGGGTAATGGGCCCTGTGCTGGACCTTTCTCAGCTCCTCCAGATCCACTTCACCTTGCTTATGCCTCCACAGGCTCACCTGCTCTCCTGCTCCAGCCTAGATTAACCACAGAGAGGCGGCCCAGGAGCAGGGGGAGACAGAGGGAAGAGCCGGCCCCACATCCATCCTCATTGCCAGGGCGCTGTTCACTGGCTGTGTCTTTCCCTGTGTCCTCATCTCTCGGATGGCGATGCCTCGTGTGGTTATCAGTCGTCCACGGCATGCTCCACCTTTTGTTTCTTCTCCTCTGTGCTGCCCCCACTTTGTAAAGAGTCCCTTTATTAAGCCATTCTCATCAGTTTCCTGCAGAAACCTGGACAGATATGGATGCTTTTCAATGGACAGAATGCCAGCTGCCAGTTTTCCTGTTTATCATTTATGGGGCAGCATGTGGAGAGTGTGGCACCGAAGATTCAAACTTCTGCTCATCAAAGGATTGTTTGACTGTCAAAGTCATTTGGGTCCCCCAAGGCTTAAGGCCCTGGATAAGGTGTTTCTACTTATTAACTTATTTATTCATTCAAAAATATTTACTAAGGACTTACCATGAGCTGGACATTGTAATGGGTACTGGAGATGCAGCTGTAATCACGTGAGATTAGGGTCCTGCTGTCATGAATCTTACAATTTAGTGGGCAGAAACAAAAAATAATGCTGCTGCTGCTGCTAAGTCACTTCAGTCATGTCCGACTCTGTGCGACCCCATAGATGGCAGCCCACCAGGCTCCCCCGTCCCTGGGATTCTCCAGGCAAGAACACTGGAGTAGGTTGCCAGTACCTTCTCCAATGCACAAAACTGAAAAGTGAAAGTGAAGTCACTCAGCCAATCTAATAATCATGATAACTGCTCTGAAGACAATAATCAGTACAGGAAACATCTGCTGGGTGAGGGTATGCTACTTTCAACAGGATGGTCAGGGAAGCCTCCTTGAATCCAACTGACCTGATGCAAGGACCCAGTTGCGTGAAGAACTAGAGATGGAGCATTCTAAGCAAACGGGATCACAAGTACAAAGACCAGGAGGAGAGGAAAGAATGAGGTGGAAGAAGTAGGGAGGAACAAAATCACCTAGGGCTTTCTAATTCTAAAGTAGCTAAATTAAGTCTCTGTGGGCTTCCCTGGTGGCTCAGATGGTAAAGAATCTGCCTGTGATGTAAGAGACCCAGGTTCAATCCCTGGGTTGGGAAGATCCCCTGGAGAAGAGAATTCCATGGACAGGGGAACCTAGGGGCTTACAGTCCATGGGGTCACAAAGAGTCAGACACGACTGAGCGACTAACACATACATGTTAAGTCTCTATGAAAAACATGAGGTTCCCCTTCCCTCAATTTTAGGCAGGATGTGAATGGAAGAGATCCCCCTAGGAAGCACCCAGCTAAGGGGAGTGATCCAAAGGAGAGTCTGAGGACTCTGGGCAGAAAGAATCAATGATTTTTTCAAAGGCAGAAAAGATCTTGTTTCTAGATTCTTATAGATCAGACCAGTGATGTGGATTTTGAGGACAAGAGCAATGGTTTCCCCCATTACTTGGGTGAAATTGTATTTTCCCCAGTGAGTATCATGAGCATTACTTCTTTGTCCTGAGAGTTTAATACAGGGTTTTGGGCATTTGGGAGGCAAATAAAACCCTACAACCCGTATGTTTTTCATCTTTTTTAAAATTTTTGGATCTAAGATAGGTAGGAATCCAAATTCTGTAAGAAGCATCCTGAGGGATATTTTTCTGTGTCTGGTTCTACATTCAAATTGGCATCCTTTCTGATTAGAAGTCTCAGTTGCGAATTCACTTCTCCTGACCCTCAGCTCATTATCCAAGATGCAGAAATGCAGTGACTTCTATACTGACCAGAAAGAGGGGAGATCTCAGGCTACAACTCTCGTAGAGAAGAGTAAATATGTTACAAAAACTGAAAATGGTTGACCAAATACTAATGAGCTCAGAAACTAGAAGTGGTGATTTGAAACAAAAGCAAGTGGTAAAGGGCTAAAAGGACCTGTGAGATTTCTGCTACTGGCACTGATTTTTATTCATTTACTGACATCCTTAAGGAGTGGAGAGGGCTTGTTCCAACAGTCATATATATGGTTGCTGCTGCTGCTGCTGCTAAGTCACTTCAGTCATGTCCGACTCTGTGCGACCCCATACATGGCAGCCCACCAGGCTCCACTGTCCTTGGGATTCTCCAGGCAGGAATACTGGAGTGGGGTGCCATTTTCTTCTCCAGTGCATGAACGGGAAAAGTGAAAGTGAAGCCGCTCAGTCGTGTCCGACTCTTAGCGACCCCATGGGCTGCAGCCTACCAGGCTCCTCCGTCCATGGGATTTTCCAGGCAAGAGTACTGGAGCGGGGTGCCATTGCCTTCTCCGATATATATATGGTACCTCTGGGCAATGCACAAGTGGTGGATGACTGGGATGACATTTTAGATGTTTGCGGTATTTGAAGAGTTATTTTTTAAGGATCCTGTCCAAAGTGCAAAGGATGTATCTCAGGTTCTCCATGACAATGATTTTCCAATGCTGTTACATTTGAACTCAGTCCTAGGAACTCCCGTTTCTCAGGTTCCTTCCTCTTGCCAAGACTTTGTTAAAGAAATCTTTTATCCTCTTCTGTCCTTTGCTCCACTTTTATTTTCTATTCCCAAATTTTCATTCCTCTCTGTTAATTCATTCCCAAAGTGTGGTGAACAGCAGCCAATACTGTTAAAGAAAGGACATAGTGTAAGAAAGCTGCACTTACTGGAATTTTGAATAAGAAAACTCACTGCTGTGGGGAAGATGACTTTTAGCTCCTTGTAAGTTATAAGGTCAAACTTCCTCTGACAGAGCTTCTTTGTCATTAATTCCATGCTTAAAGACTCCTCAATTTTATAGATGGGATGGGAAATTCCATCTAAGTTGCCCTTATCAGTATACTTAAGTGCCAGAGGCTTCTTAATAACTTGTGTCTGAGTCTTGATGGCTGAGATACTGTGCACATCAGTTTTGATGGGGCCCGTTTGCTTGGGCCTAACAGTGACTCATGAGGCAACCTCACCTGGGGGTGAGATAGGAGAGCCTGTCTAGATGTTGTTTTTAATGAACAGAATATAAACCACTTTGTTACCGTTCTGAGGCTTTCTACTCTTCCTTATTCCTTTCTTTAGACTTTTCTTGCTATTTTTCCTTTGCTCTACATCTCATGTTTTAGTAAATATCCTTAAGGTGCCTGTCATGCCTGATCAACTAGGTGATCTGCTTTGTGTCCTTGGAAGGTAGTGTAACTTAGGGGATCTTGTAAGCCTGTATTTCACTGCTTATATAATGTTTCTGGAAGGAAGGAGAGAGGAATCTAAACACCAAAACTGGATCTTGATTAAAAACTTACATAAATGAATTATTGGAATGTTGTTTATAGGCACAAACATAATTTTAGAAGGCTTGCTAACCTTTGAATTACCGTGTTGAAAATTGCTCACTCTGAAGGTTTGATCCCTTTATTCATCAATGAAGCATATCTAAGAAATTATAAATGCAAACAGCAAAGATGTCATTTTGAACTGTTCTGAACTATTTTTATCAGAATGATTTGACAGCAGAAGGTGGGGCCAAAAGCTACCTTAGTAACTAACCATGATTGGGAACAGGTAAATATTTTCCTTTATATATTTAGCCAAAGTGAATTTTCACATGTGGAGTTTATTTCCATAGCAAGAACCATCTGTATAACACAAGACCAGGTCATCAATTTCATTTCACATAAGTCACTGGATAGGAATATGCAGCCGAGATTAATTTAGCTTTTATTTTCGCTCCAAGCAAAACATTTCAAAACAAAGTAGTTTAAATGAGCAAATGGAATATTCCTCAAGTGTTATCAGACAAGCAGGAAATGTAATAAAGTAAACCCATATCCATTTTGAAGAGATGTCAGGTAAGTGGATATTTTGCAGGTTCTAAGCAGTTTTTATTCATGGTACCTTGAGCATCTACTCAGAAAATATAGTTTCCAAAATAAGTTAATCCCCATAATTTGAAGAGGAGCTTTAGAATTAGAATTAAAGTAACTATGATAATAATAGAACTTGTTGGAAATCATACAATGGACTTGAGATTTAGGGAAGTGGCCCTACCTTACGAAGAGCTGGGTCATTTGAAGGGTAGGAAACAAAAATAATACAATATTGTTTCTTCAGGGGCAATCATCCTTTTCAGACACCTTGCACTATTAATATAAGCTCACAGATTTGCCATGTTATGCAGGTATGTATTTCCCAATGGCCAATAAACAAGCAACCAAGCAAAAATTACATAGATAGCTACATCTTAATTCATATGTATGTGTATGTATACGTGTGTATGTGTATGCATATGTATATCTGTGGATATGCATATGCATATGCGTGTGTGTATACATGTATGTGTACACATAACCTCTAACAAATAAACTGCCAGGTATTTCTCCAGCAAAGATGAGTTTATTTGGGATCAGCAGATAATTGCTATTCAGGGTCTGCAAACATGGTGAGCCACATACAAGTCTCCTGATGGCAACGGGGAAGTGAGTGAGTGAAGTCACTCAGTCATATCTGACTCTTTGCGACCCCATGGAATGTAGCCTACCAGGCTCCTCCGTCCATGGGATTTTACAGGCAAGAAGACTGGAGTGGGTTGCCATTTCCTTCTCCAGGAGATCTTCCCGACTTAGGGATTGAACCCGGGTCTCCCACATTGTAGGCAAACGCTTTACCGTCTGAGTCACCAGGGAAGTCCGGCAAGGGGGAAAGACCACCTTTTATAAAGGGAGAAGGAAGCTAGCAGGGCTGAAGTAAACAAAGCATCCATGGCTTTTCATTGACTGAGTCCTTGCCAGGAAAAAAAGAGGAGTCTTTCTCTTTCTGTCATCACAGTGTGTGACAGCTCCCCCTGCTGGTCTCTTGACTCTATTTAATTGAGGTTTCTATTTATTTACTTACACATATATTTGTTTATTAATATAATATATGCATATATTTATACATATTGATTTCAATACTTATATAATGAAGTAGTTCACACAAAGGTCATTTTCTGCAGAAACACAAAGCCACATAGGTGAAGGTAGGGTGAGTAAACAGAACAAAAATAATCTGGATCACTGAAAAGCTTTTATAGCACTAAAGTAGAATAAAACTGTGAGAGCTCAGAGATAAACACAACCCCAAAATAGATTTGCTACAAGAAGCTTTTAGAAAAGGGATAAAATCTATTCTCAAAGAGATAAAAAGGGACAGGACATCTATTAAAGAAGAACAATCCAGAATAAAATAAAAAACAAAATGAAATCTGCAATAGACCAAATAAAGTCACCGTTGGAAGCATCCAAGAGCTGATTATTATGAGAGGCTGTTGGGTGATGGAGTGGATACAATGTGAGAGTCAGAGTCCGAGGATCTGGGATTAAAACTTGTTTGGTTACTTATTCACTATGTGACCATGAGAAAATCCTTCACAGTCTCTGAACGAGTTTCTTCATATGTAAAATGAGGTTAATGGCACATCCTAGGCTAGTCAGAAACATCCCATTGTACAACCCTGGGGAATATAATGTAAATGGTGACCCTGGAGCTATATGACACAGCATGCTAAAGGTCTACCATAAAATAATGTTATTGCATCTATTTCTAATACATGGTAGGCAGTTCAAACATGTTAATTTTACCAAAAAGCATAACAACGCAGGCCTCATGACAAAATGCAGAATCAAGAAGATGATGAATGTGACAACCATATCCTGGTCACCAAAGGAATAAATGTAGATATTAACAAATCTGCAAAAATATGACAATCTGGGATAATAAATCTACAAATGACAGTATTTTCCAAAGAAGAACACAGGATGAATGCATATTGGCATTGGTAATTTGAAAATGTAAATTAAAAAGTTGCAAAATAAATCAAATAGTAACTAAGCTTAGAAATAAGCATCACTTATGTCTTAGGTTTTAAAAAATAATTGGCTACAAGTAAAAAGGCAATGGCAACCCACTCCAGTACTCTTACCTGGAAAATCCCATGG
Organism: Okapia johnstoni; assembly: GCA_024291935.2. NCBI lineage: Eukaryota > Metazoa > Chordata > Mammalia > Artiodactyla > Giraffidae > Okapia > Okapia johnstoni. The sequence goes on from CM044317.1 coordinate 87,439,596, forward strand.
CCGGAGGAGCCTGGTAGGCTGCAGTCCATGGGGTCGCTAAGAGTCAGACAGGACCGAGTGACTTCACTTTCACTTTTCACTTTCACGCACTGGAGAAGGCAATGGCAACCCACTTTAGTATTCTTGCCTGGAGAATCCCAGGGACGGGGGAGCCTGGTGGGCTGCCGTCTATGGGGTCGCACAGAGTCGGACACGACTGAAGCAACTTAGCAGTAGCAGTAGCAGCAAAATTAATTTTGTAAACATACAATTTGAAAACAGTGTTATATTAAAGGGCTGGAAAAATAAGAATTCAGAGAAACATTTTCCCCTCTGGATGAACCGAAGCCAGAAAGTGAAGAAATCTCACTTATAAACATTTGAATGAATCAAGGTATTGCTTATGTGGAAAATCACCAAAATGACGTTTCCAGATATGAAAATATATTAACCTTTTTAGAGGAGTCAGGTGAAGACCTATTCCAGAACCCTAGATGTGAAGACAAAATTTTGAATGGAGGTGACCGGTTAAAAAATGTAAAATTAGTGCTGATATACATTACATTTAATGGGCAAATGGGACATATGAAGAATATTCAAAAGGATTAAAAAATATGCAGGACCCTGGGAATTCCAGGAAGATGATGACCTCCTTTCCTAGCACCAGTTTCAATCATTCTGCCCCACTTGAGTCAAATGGCCACTGGTGGCAACAGGCAACCAAATCCAAGTACAGCTGTGGGCTCCTGAAAGATGTGAGGTGAGGCTAATGCCCAGCGCTGGTCAGCACCCAGACAGCAGCCCTGGGAAGCCCCTGTGGACGGTCACAGCCACAGTGCGGTCAGTCTCAGGTGGAAAGGTGTGAGCCTGCGCAGACTGCCTGCCCCGGAGATCAAAGAGGATCTGAATAATGGGCGAGTGCCCCTTGGCCTGGAGCGCGGGAGGGACAAACGAGACCAGAACGCATGGAGGCCTCATCCGGGTGCCCTGGTGGGAGGCTGACAGCCTGCCTGCTTCTGCAGTCGGTCCAACGGAGGAGACAGACATATGCCCCACTGCTGGAGTGATTCCCAGTGAGCTGGGAAAGAAAGAGAAGGCATCAGTCACGGCAGAATGCTCAGCAGTAAAGGAGACACACGACAAAATGAATAAAACAACAGGCACCCTTGAGACTCAAGAGTGCACAGAAAAGTTGCTGGTGTTACCAAAACACACATTTTTTTTCCCCAACTAAATATTTTAGTAGGAGAACGGAAAGAGAGGCTAATACTTGTGATACTTGAATTAGAGGCATGGACAGGCATTACAAGAAATATCTCAAACCGCAGTTTAAAGTATAAGAAGATGGTGAATTGATTTCCTACCGTGGCTGTAACCAAGTACCACATACCCAATCACTTAAAACAACACAGAGTCATCTGCAGTTCTAGAGGTCACAAGCCTAAAATAGGTCTTTGGGGTTGCTTTTCTTCAGGAGGCTCTGGGAGGATGTGTTTCCTCACTTTTCCAGCTTCTAGAGTCACACGCACTCCTTGGGTCATGGTCCCTTCCTCTGCCTTCAAGGTGAGCAGCTCAGCATCCTCTTTCCTCTGTGACATGCCTTCATGTAAAAAGGAAATCCCTATAAAAGGACCTTGGCCCACCAGGATCATCTAGGATGATTTCTGCATGCCAAGGTCCTTAATTATATCTGCAAGTTAGCATATTCATGGGTCCAGGGATTAGAATATGGACGTCTCTGAAGGGAGGATTGCTTGGCCTACACCAGACAGAATGATGAAAAAAGACTAGTTGGGTGATAGAGCCAGTATATGTAACATCAAAATTGTAGTTCATTTCCAGTAAGAGATAAAGGAACACAAGGAACAAAAGCAATTGTTTAAACCTGGAAAAGAATTACCTAAACTGAAGAAATCTTGAACCTGCAGATGTAAATGACTTGATGAGTTCAGGCAGGGTTAATGGGAAAAGGGAAACCGAGGCGTTTTCTAATCTGATTCTCAAGTTCTTAGGACAGAGGGATAAACCTTTAAACAGAAGAGCAAGTTATTTAGATAAAAGAAGACTTATGTTAATATTGGACTTCTCATATATAATATTGGTAGTGGAAAAACATAGTGGGATAAATCTAGGCTCTGAGAGTCCACATCTTTCCTGCCACCAATGTTGCTTATGAAAATCTGATAATAAACTCAGACTTATTTTTCCCAAACAAAGTATGGAAGACAAATGGGAGAAAAGTAGCAATCCAAGAATTCTATACCCAGCCAAAAATTATTCACCAGCAACTCAAAAAGATGCAAGAATTAAAGAGCATATCACATCCCCCAAATGAGAGAAATAGTCTAGAAAAGATTTTATTCAAATTAAAAAAAAATGGAGAAAAAATTTTAAAATGGAGCAAAACAGAGCCCTCAAAATTTGTGCCTATGAGGAAGAGAGAAATAATGGAGAACGTGGATGAGTCTAAATGGATTTATCTTAGACCTTCTAAGAAAATACTTTTAACTATATGATGTTAGTGTAATATATATTGTATATATGACATTAAATCGTATGATATTATTATTAATGCTGCTGCCGCTAAGTCGCTTCAGTCGTGTCCGACTCTGTGCGACCCCATAGACGGCAGCCAACCAGGCTCCGCCGTCCCTGGGGTTCTCCAGGCAAGAATACTGGAGTCGGTTGCCATTTCCTTCTTCAGTGAGTGAAAGGGAAAAGTGAAAGTGAAGTCACTCAGTCGTCTGACTCTTAGTGACCCCATGGACTGCAGCCTACCAGGCTCCTCCGTCCAAGGGATTTTCCAGGCAAGAGTACTGGAGTGGGGTACCATTGTCTTCTCTGTTATTAATGATAATATCATTTAAATGTAAAATAAGCACCCTAAAGCAAAGTCATTTCTGAAAAGGAAATTCAATGTCAATTCTGATCTAGAACTAAAATATTAACTTAACAAAACCAAAGAACTGATGTGGAGGAAAAGATATAGAAAAGTAAAAATATTCCAGATGTTTCATGTAGCTGAAAGTGTAGTAAACAGACAGGAGAGGAGGAAAGTTAAGATGCTATAAAGGTCCCATCTAATAAAAGGTGGGAGCAGGGAGAGGTCAAACAAATGGGTGGGAAATAGAGCATCTTTTTAAAAATTTTTTATTGAAGTGTATTTGATTTATAATGTTTCAATTGTTCAGCGAAGTGATTCATATATATAATATATATAATGTATATTTATATATTCTTTTTCAGATTCTTTTGCATGATAGGTTATTACAAGATATTGAATATAGTTCCCTGTGCTATACAGTAGATGTGTGCTGTTTATCTATTTTATATATAGTAGTGTGTATCTGCTAATCCCAAAGTCCTAATTTAATCCCCCCACCCTTTCCTCTTTGGCAACCATAAGGTTGCTTTCAATGTCTGTGAGTCTCTTTTTTGCTTTGTAAATGCATTCATTTGTATCATTTTCTTTTAGATTCCACATTTAAGCAATATCATATGATTTATTTATCTTTCTCTGTCTAAATTACTTCACTTAGTCTGATAATCTCTAGGTCCATCCATGTTGCTGCAAATGGCATGATTTCATTCTTTTTATTTCATTCTTCTGTTTACTTATTTAGTTGGCTGCAAAGGGTCTTGTTGCAGGATGTGGGATCTAGTCCCCTGGCCAGAGACTAAATCCAGGCCCCCTGCATTGGAAGCACACAGACTTAGCCACTGGACCACCAGGGAAGTTCCTCTTTTCTCTTTTTGAAGAACCAGCTTTTAGTTTCATTGATCTTTTCTTTGTGTCTATTTCATTTATTTCTATTCGATCTATATGATTTCTTTCCTTCTACTAACTTTGGCCTTTGTTTTTTCTTCTTTGTCTAGTTGCTTTAGGTACAAGGTTGGGTTGTTTGAGACTTTTCTTGTTTCCTGAGGTAAGGTTGCATCACTATAAATTTCCCTCTTAGAACGGCTTTTACTGCATCCCATAGGTTTTGGGCTGTTGTGTTTTCATTCTCACTAGTCTCTAGGTATTTTTTGATCTTCTCTTGATCCACTGGTTGCTTAGTAGCATATTGCTTAGCTTTCACGTGTTTATTTTTTGCAGGTTTTTTTTTTTTCTTGTAGTCAATTCTTAATCTTATAGCATTGTGGTCTGTCTTTTGCTAGGAGTATTTAGTCCAACTACATTGAAGGTAATTATCAATATGTGCGTTCTTTCTGCCATTTTTGTTAATTGGCATGGTCACAAGGCAGCTGGCTGCAGAATCCTATAGGGTCCCTTTTGTTACTGCTGGTTCACTAGTGGGCAGAGTCAGGGCCCCAAAGACTCTGGGACTGTTGCCCACCTCTGGCATGTGCAGCTAGATCCTGGGGTTGGTGCTGACTGCAGTCAGGCAGAGCTGGTTCCGAAGTGTATGCACATAACCAAAGCACTTTGCTGTACACTTGAAACTAACACAACATTGTAAATCATCTACACTTCAGTTTAAAGAAACTAAAATAAAAGATATCAAAGAGAAAAAAGTGGGTAAGGAAAAATTATAAACATTGATAAATCTAAATACGTACTAGTGTAAAACAATAAATAAAAATAATAATAAAATAATGTCCACTTTGTATAATTTTTTAAAAAGGATACAGATAGCTGGTCTGGAAACATTTGAATGTAAGGTATAAACCCATGGGGTGACCAGAGATGAAGCATTCTACTTAGTACTTGAAGTATATGACAGAGGTTTGTGAGCTACATCCTTTGGCTGAAACTCATTTGCCTCATATATATATATATATATTTTTTTTTTTAATAGAAATTTATTTTCTCCATTTTGGAGGCTAGAAATCCCAAATCAAGGAGCTTACGGGACCCCATTTATAGGGGAAAATTCTTTCTTGTTTCTTGTCAGACTCTGATAATTGCTGGCAGCTCTTGGGGCCCCTTAGTTTGTAGACGCACCATTCCAGTTTTCGCCTCGTTCTTCATGTGGTCATCTTCTGTCTGTGTACCAGCTGTGTCCTCTTGGCTTTCTCAGAAGGGCGCTAACCATCAGATTTTAGGATCCATTCTAGTCCAGTGTGACTTCATCTTGATTATGTTTGCAAAGCCTTTATTTCCAAATAAAGTCATATTCACAGATACTGGGATTAGGACTTAATCATATCCTTTTGTGGGACAAAGTTCAACTCACAACAGTCTGTGGCTTGATATCCTACTCTCTTAGCCTTTGGAATTGGAGAAGGCCCCACACTCTGGACCCTTGGGGACAACTCAGCATCAATTTTTATAAATACAGTTTTCTTGGCATACAACTACGTCTGTTTCTTTATGTAGTGTCTGGTTGCTTTCATGTTACAATGGCAGAGTTGCAGTTGCAAAAAAAACCCCAAAGGTTAAAATATTTACTATCTGGTTTTTTATGTTAAAAAAAAGTTTACATATCCTCGGTTTAAGGGAAGCATAAGGATACTGACTATGTTTAGAATTTAAATTTCCAGAATATGAACTAAAATAATAGAAAGAGACGGTTATTCCCAATGAAATACAGCCTGATTAAGTCAAAACAAGGAAAGAAAGGAGAGAAAGAATGAAGGCACAGAGGAAGAAAAAAGAAATAACCACAAAAAAAACAGGATAAATAAAAACCTCCATAAATATGAAGGAATAATCCACATTGTGAATAATAACACATATTTAAGTGAGCCAAAACTTTAATTAAAAGAGACATCTTGTCATAAATGTTAAGAAATAAACTAAAAATACAGCTATATGCAGATTGTATAGGATAGAGAAAGTATGAAATAAATGAATAAAAAATGATAAAAGATTAAAAAAAACTTATAAATCCAAATTAATGTTAGATAAAATAAATAGCAAAACAAAAAGGTTTGTTTTAACAATGTTAATATATACTATTTTCATGCAAATTAAACTCTATATGTCTTAAGCCCATCAACTAAAGCTGGATATTATTATAGATAAATATTAAAAAAATCAGTAACTTTTAAAAATTTCTAGACATAAGTATCTATAAATAAAAACAGGAAAATTTTAAATATATCAAAAACTATAAATCTACTGTACTATACTATATACTATATTGCAATATGAAGCGTAAAGAGGTAGTCAGGTAGTCTAAAACTGATTGGGTTCCAGAAATATATCTGAGTGTGTAAGATAATTTTATATTATAACTTAGTGGGAAAAGGATGAATTAGTTAATAAATAGCTGTGATGCTAACCGAGAATGCATCTGGAATAAAATTAAAATTTGATTTAAATTAAAATTTGGTTTCTCTTATACAATAATCCAAAACTAAATATTTCAAATATATTAAAGATTTCAATGTCCAGAGAATTAAGCATTATCAGAAAATAAAAAATATGTACAAACTAGTATTTAGGGAATACTTAAAAACCAAGGCCTAGAAATTTTTAATGAAATTGTGCATTAGTCAGAATCCTGTCACAAAAGAAAGAAATACACTAGCTATTTCAGGAGAGGGAATTTAGTATAAAAATTCAGTACACAGTTGTTGGAGGGCTTAGCAGCAAGAAGACGACACTGAGAAAAACCAGAGATATTAACTACAGAAGCAGTTGTGAACACACACAGACACACACACACTCTCTCACACACACACATACATTCACACTTTCACACACACTCACACATACACATCCCTACCCTAGGGTGGGGAGAGCAGAGACAAGAGGTTGGTGTTGTCAAAGCCTAGGAGTCAGGTTCAAAATTGGGAAAGAAGTACGTCAAGGCTATATATACTCACCCTGCTTATTTAACTTATATACAGAGTACATCATGCAAAATGATGGGTTGGATGAACAAACTGGAATCAAGATTGCTGGGAGAAATATCAATAACATCAGATAAGCAGATGAGCAATGGCAGAAAGAGAAGAGGAACTAAATCGCCTCTTGATGAGGGTAGAAGAGGAGAGTGAAAAAAACGGCTTAAAACTCAACATTCAAAAAAGTAAGAGTGTGGCATCCAGTCCCATCACTTCATGGCAAATAGAGAGGGAAAAAATGAAAATAGTGCCAGACTTTATTTTATTGGGCTCCATAATCACTGTGGTTCGTGACTGAAGCCATAAAGTTAAAAGACACTTGTTCCTTGGAAGAAAAGCTAAGACAAACCTAGACAGTGTATTAAAAAGCAGTCACATCTCCCTCCCCATCCCATCCCTCTGGGTCATCCCAGTGGAAGGGGGGTTTTGGAAGGGGAAAACCTGTACACCCATGGTGGATTCATGTCAGTGTATGGTAAAACAAATACAATATTGTAAAGTTAAAAAATAGAAAATAAACTAATTTAAAAAAAAAAAAGAAAGAAAAATAAATAAAGATATGTCTGCATAAAAAAAAAAAAGCAGACACATCACTTTGCCGACAAAGGTTCATCTACTCGAAGCTATGGTTTTTCCAGTAGTCATGTATGAATGTGAGAGTTGGACCATAAAGAAGGCTGAGTGACAAAGAATTGATGCTTTCAAACTGTGGTGTTGGAGAAGACTCTTGAGAGTCCTTTGGACTGCAAGGAGATCCAACCAGTCCATCCTATGGAAATCAACCCTGAATATTCACTGGAAGGACTGATGCTGAAGCTGAAGCTCCAGTACTTTGGCCATCTGATGCAAAGTGCCAACTCATTGGAAAAGACCCTGATGCTGGGAAAGATTGAAGTCAGGAGGAGAAAGGGGTGACAGAGGATGAGATGATTGGATGGCATCACTGACTCAGTGGGCATGAGTGTGAGCAAGCTCCAAGAGATGGTGAAGGACAGGGAGGTCTGGTGTGCTGCAGTCCATGGGGCCGCAAAGAGTCAGACACGACTGAGTGACTGAACAACAGCAGAAGCTCAGGACCCTGCAAGCTGGGGCCACAGACTCTACATGAGGCTGGCTTCAAGGAGAAAAGTGATCTAAAGATGTCTCAGCTCTGACATTTAGAATGATTTTGGACTTTGGGACTTAAAAACAAAATGTTTAATAACTGGCCCAGATAGATTTAACTGACTACATTAAGTGTTTTGTATGGCAAAAAGATTTTAGACATAGTCAATAGGCAAACAACAGAATTGGAATAGGACAAAGCCATCATATTCTTGGTGATCTATCCAACTTAAAAAAATCAGAACAAAATGGATTTTTTTACAAGAGTGTATTTATTGTTATATTCATTATTTGTACTGCCAGAGGGAAAGAGAAAGAAAAAAACATTCCCATCAGTCTGAGAATAATTGAATAAATGTATTTACACACCATGGACTATCATGCAGGGTTTACATGTAAAGCTTGAAGATGCAGGTTCTTTTAATAGTGGATTAACAGGTACAGAGTCTTCCCTGGTGGCTCAGTGGTAAAGAATCCAACTGCTAATGTGGAAGGCGGAGGTTCGATCCCTGGGTTGGGACGATTATCTGGAGAAGGAAATGACAATCCACTTCAGTGTTCTTGTCTGGGAAATCTTATGGATAGAGGAGTCTGGTGGGCTATAAAGTCCAGGGGTCTCAAAGAGTCAGACACAACTTCGCAACTAAACAACAAACAGGTATATGAGTAGCCCTCTGTCAAGGGCTGAGGGCAGTCAGATTTTAACTCTCTTGAAGCAAGCAAGTTAAGTCTGTCACAGTTTTCATAGATGCTGGCACAATAAACCAGACTGTCAGGTCAAAAATGAAGGACTTTACTTCTCATGGCATAACAGAGCTCCTGTTTCTATATTCCAAGATCGTTTTCTATTCAAACATCAGTATAAAGATTACCTGGGAGAGAAGCTGCCATGAAATGTGTAGAAACATGCCCTTCAACACCCTCCTGCATACAAAATTATAAATTCTGAACAAAATATAAATATTTAAAAACTATTTAAAAACCATGGAGACTGACCAAAAGCAGGCAAAAATTGGAAGGAAATCAAACCTTGGAAGAATGGACGTGCATAGAGACCCATTTCCAGACAGTTTCTCCCCGAGGCCCTCTTCAGCCCACATGAGCAGAGACACTAGACCTTAGGCAAAAAATGTCTTATTGACTTGAGGCATCGAAGGGTAGAATTTGGGGCCATCAGAGTGGCTGTAAGTTGAGAGGGAAAACCCTGAAAAGGAGGGAGTCATTCATTGGAAGAAGCCCCAAAATCTATGAAAAAAGAAAAAAGCAAAACTTCTTTTAAATCACTGACTGACCTCTAAATTGTATTTGCATACTGGAGATGCCAAAGGCAATAAAAAGACATTAAAGGCTTTCATATTGGAAGGGAAGAAATAAAACTGTCTTTGCAGATGGAAGCTACAAAAAATATCTTGAAACAGCTAAGTGACTTAAATAAGGTTGAAGAATTGAAGGTCAATATAAAACATCAGTTGTTATAACAATGAATGGCTAGAAACTGAAATTAAACAATACCATTTACAATTGCATTAAACTATGAAATACCTAGGGATAAGTGTGTCTGGAGATGTATAAGACTTGTACTCTGAAACCTACAAAACACTGCTGAGAAAAATTAAAGACTTAGATAAATGGAAAGACAGTACTGTGTCTATGGGTTAGAAGACCCAATATCATTAAGATAACAATTGACTTCAAATTAATCTGTAGATTCTAGTAAAAGCTCATCGAAAGCCCAGCAGATATTTTTGTGAAAATTGACAAGCCAGTTGTAAAATATTTATAACAAACAAAGGGCCAAAAAATTTTTTAAAGAGGATCAAAGTAGAGAGCTTACAGTACCTCACTTCAAGACTATTATAAGGTAATTGAGATAGGTTAGTATTGGCATAAAGATGAAAAAATAATTCAGTAGAAATGAAGAGAGATTATAGAAATACATCCAAGCATTGAAAGACAACTGATCTTTTGCAAAGGTGCAAAGGGTGTGCAGATCCTATCTCTGGGTTGGGAAGATTCCCCGGAGAAGGAAACAGCACCCCACTCCAATATTCTTGCCTAGGAAATCCCACGGTCAGAGGATCCTGGCGGGCTACAGTGCATGGGGTCTCAAAAGAGCTGGACACATCTTAACAACTAAACAACAGCCACAGTAAAATATTTTAAATTTTATTTATGGCTTCAGAATTGGATCTAAACCTCCTAATTTATATCTTACGCTCTTCTGACTCCTAACCTAAATATGATGCTTACCTAGAAATGCAATGAAATGTCTTCATTTTCTTTGTAGTGAACAACCAGGTTAAATTGGATCAAAGCTTGAGTTTCAGCTAGGTTGTATAGAACAAATAACCACACTTGTTTTGCTTTTTTAATTGAATTATAGTCGATTTACAATGTAGTGTTAACTACTGCTGTACAGCAAAGTGAAAGTGTGTTTATGTGTGTTTTTAAATATTCTTTTCCATTATAGTTTGTCACAGTATATTGAATATACTTCTCTGTGCTATATAATAAGACCTTGTTGTTTATGCATCCTATATACAAAAGGTTACATCTGCTAACCCCAAACTCACACTCCGTCCATCCCCAACCCCTTCTGCCTTAGCAGCCACCAGTCTATTCTCTAGTCCATGATTTTGTTCTGTCTCATAGACAGGCTAATTTGTGTCATATTTTAGATTCCACATATAAAGCCATAGTTGTTTTGTAAATAATAAAATTAAAATCTCGGCCTTCGTTCATAAAAAGGAATAAAATATCACACGTATATTACTTCTGCATATATAGGAAATAGAAAAATCTATTAGAACTATTAGCATTAGTTCAGTTCAGTTCAGTCACTCAGTCATGTCCAACTCTTTGCGACCCCATGAATAGCAGCACGCCAAGCCTCTCTGTCCATCACCAACTCCCGGAGTCTACCCAAACCCATGTCCATCGAGTCGGTGATACCATCCAATCATCTCATCCTCTGTCGTCCCCTTCTCCTCCGGCCCCCAATCCTTCCCAGCACTAGGGTCTTTTCCAATGAGTCAACTCTTCGCATCAGGTGGCCAAAGTATTGGAGTTACAGCTTCAACATCAGTCCTTTCAATGAACACCCAGGATTGATCTCCTTTAGGATGGATTGATTGGATCTCCTTGCAGTCCAAGGGACTCTCGAGTCTTCTCCAACACCACAGTTCAAAAGCATCAATTCTACGGTGCTCAGCTTTCTTCACCGTCCAACTCTCACATCCATACATGACCACTGGAAAAACCATAGCCTTGACTAGACGGACTTTTGTTGGCAAAGTAATGTCTCTGCTTTTAAATATGCTATCTAGGTTGGCCATAACCTTCCTTCCAAGGAGTAAGCGTCTTTTAATTTCACGGCTGCAATCACCATCAGCAGTGATTCTGGAGCCCCCCAAAATAAAGTCTGACACTGTTTCCGCTGCTTCCCCATCAATTTCCCATGAAGTGATGGGACCAGATGCCATGATCTTAGTTTTCTGAACGTTGAGCTTTAAGCCAACTTTTTCACTCTCCTCTTTCACCTTCAAGAGGCTCTTTAGTTCTTCTTCACTTCCTGCCATAAGTGTGGTGTCATCTGCAAATCTGAGGTTATTGATATTTCTCCCGGCAACCTTATTCCAGATTGTGTTTCTTCCAGCCCAGCGTTCCTCATGATGTACTCTGCATAGAAGTTAAATAAGCAGGGTGACAATATACAGCCTTGACATACTCCTTTTCCTATTTGGAACCAGTCGGTTGTTCCATGTCCAGTTCTAACTGTTGCATCCTGACCTGCATACAGGTTTCTCAAGAGACAGGTCAGATGATCTGGTATTCCCATCTCTTTTCAGAATTTTCCACGGTTTATTGTGATCCACAGTCAAAGGCTTTGGCATAGCCAATAAAGCAGAAATAGATGTTTTTCTGGAACTCTCTTGCTTTTTCGATGATCCAGAGGATATTGGCAATTTGATCTCTGGTTCCTCTGCCTTTTCTAAAACCAGCTTGAACATCTGGAAGTTCACTGTTCACATATTGCTGAAGCCTGGCTTGGAGAATTTTGAGCATTATTTTACTAACATGTGAGATGAGTGCAATTGTGCGGTAGTTTGAGCATTCTTTGACATTGCCTTTCTTTGGGATTGGAATGAAAACTGACCTTTTCCAGTCCTGTGGCCACTGCTGAGTTTTCTAAATTTGCTGGCATATCGAGTGCAGCACTTTCACAGCATCATCTTTGAGGATTTGAAATAGCTCAACTGGAATTCCATCACCTCCACTAGCTTTGTTCATAGTGATGCTTTCTAAAGCCCACCTGACTTCACATTCCAGGATGTCTGGCTCTAGGTGAGTGATCACACCATCGTGATTATCTGGGTCATGAAGATCTTTTTTGTACAGTTCTTCTGTGTATTCTTGCACCTCTTAATCTCTTCTGCTTCTGTTAGGTCCATACAATTTCTGTCCTTTATCGAGCCTATCTTTGCATGAAATGTTCCTTTGGTATCTCTAATTTTCTTGAAGAGATCTCTAGTCTTTCCCAATCTGTTGTTTTCCTCTATTTCTTTGCATTGATCACTGAGGAAGGCTTTCTTATCTCTCCTTGCTATTCTTTGGAACTCTGCATTCAGATGGGAATATCTTTCTTTTTCTCCTTTGCTTTTCGCTTCTCTTCTCTTCCCAGATATCTGTAAGACCTCCCCAGACAGCCATTTTGCTTTTTGCATTTCTTTTCCATGGGGATTGTCTTGATCCCTGTCCCCTGTACAATGTCACAAACCTCTGTCCATAGTTCATCAGGCACTCTGTCTATCAGATCTAGTCCCTTAAATCTATTTGTCACTTCTACTGTATACTCATAAGGGATTTGATTTAGGTCATACCTGAATGGTCTAGTGGTTTTCTCTACTTTCTTCAATATAAGTCTGAATTTGGCAATAAGCAGTTCATGATCTGAGCCACAGTCTGCTCCTGGTCTTGTTTTTGCTGACTGTATAGAGCTTCTCCATCTTTGGCTGCAAAGAATATAATCAATCTGATTTCGGTGTTGACCATCTGGTGATGTCCATGTGTAGAGTCTTCTCTTGTGTTGTTGGAAGAGGGTGTTTGCTATGACCAGTGCGTTCTCTTGGCAAAACTCTATTAGCTTTTGTCCTTCTTCATTCTGTACTCCAAGGCCAAATTTGCCTGTTATGCCAGGTATTTCTTAACTTCCTACTTTTGCATTAGTAAATATATACATAATTGGTTTTATATTATTTTCCATTATAGTTAAGAGATACTGAGTATAGTTCCATGTGCAGTACTCTAGGACCTTGATGTGTATCTATTTTATATACAGTTATTTGTATCTTCTAATCACAGACTCCTAATTTATCCTTTTCTCCCTCTCCTTTTGGCAGCCATTTGTTTTCTATATCTGTGAGTCTGCTTCTGTTTTGTAGGTAAGTCCATTTTTGTCATTCATATTCCGCATGTAAATGATATCATATGGTATTTGTCTTTCTTTGACTTACTTCACATAGTATAATCTCTAGGTCCATCCATGTTGCTGCAAGTGACATTATTTCACCTTTTATGGCTGCGCTGTATATCCTTTTATCCATTCATCTATCTATGGACGTTAAGGCTGCTTCCGAGTCTTGACTATTGTAAATAGTGCTGTACTGCAATAGTCCTGCACCCATAGGAGTGAATGTATCTTTTTGAATTAAAGTTTGTCTCTTTTTCAGATATATGCCCAGGAATGGGATTACTGGATCGTATAACAACTCCATTTGCAATTTTTTAAGGAAACCCCTACTGTTCTCCATACTGACTACATCAATTTACACTCCCACAAACAGTGTAGCAGGGTCTCCTACTCTCCACACCCTCTCCAGCATTTGTTGTTTGTTGACTTTTTGATGATGGCCAGGCAGACAGTGACTTCAGCATGGAATTAAAAGATGCTAGCTCCTTGGAAGAAAGCTATGACAAAACTAGACAATATATTAAAAAGAAGACACATTACTTTGCTGACAAATGTACATATAGTCAAAGCTATGGTTTTTTCCCAGTAGTCATGTACAGATGTGAGAATTAGACTGTAAAGAAGCTGAGAGCAGAAAAACAGATGCTTTCGAACTGTGGTGTTGGAGAAGACTCCATGCGAGTCTCTTGGACTGCAAAGAGATCAACCATGTCAATACTAAAGGAAATCAACCCTGAATATTCATTGGAAAGACTGATGATGAAGCTAAAGCTCCAATACTTTGGCCACCTGATGTGAAGAGCCGACTCATTGGAAAAGACCCTGATGCTGGGAAAGATTGAAGGCAGGAGAAGAAGCAGACGACAGAGGATGAGATGGTTGGATGGCATCACCGACTCGATGGACATGAGTTTGAGCAAACCCCGGGAGTTGGTGATGGACAGGGAGACCTGGCGTGCTGCAGTCCATGGGGTCACAAAGAGTTGGACACAATTTAGCGACTGAAAAACAACAACAAATTCTGACGGGAATGAAGTGATAACTTGTAGTTTTGTGTAAGGTAGCATTTAACCGGAGGCAACCTGTATGCTGTTTTCAGTCTTGAAAAAATCCTTTTGTTCCTTAATAGCCCTGAATATAGGTGCGAGAAGAGCTGGCAAGCCAGCTCTAGGGAACAATAGGAATTTCTGCATATGTATCTCATAAGCAGCCATTTACAATTCTCTTCCCTTCTGATATGAAAAGTAACTTTTACAATCCCCTCTCTTGAAAATGATTCTAGCCTCCAGCTTCCTGAATAACTTCTAGGATTTTTTATCCCTGTTTCTGCTAAAAAGGGCTATCTTGTAAGAGAGTATATATATACCCACAATATGTTAAATAAATGCCTTTGTCTCCCTCTCCCTTTCAGGCTGCTTCCACAGAGCACAGGTGTCCGCCGTGTCTACTTATTTGCCCAGGCTTTCAAGACCTCTTCGAGAGGGCACCCTGAGCCTACATAGACGGTGCTAGCTCTTTGTCCTAGAGTTATATTGGCACGCTGTGTAAACCAGAGAATATCAGCCTCTTTTCTTTCTTCTTTCACTTTCTTATCAGTCGACTCTGTACTCCCAAGTTCTGGTCCATTAAAGTACCACAACAGTTTTGATTCGCGTTCTAATTCTAATAACGAATTGTGATCTTGATGTCTAAGACATCTGATGTGTCAGAATTGGTTTCAGGCCTTGTCTTCCTGTTACAAAATCAAAACTTGGGTTCCACTAGCTTGTATGCAGTAAATCCAATCTATTGACACTGGGTTGTGGTGAAGGAAAGTGCAGCATTTTCTGCAGGACTGTATGAACCAGACGAGGAGTCCTGGCAGCTTAATCCTCAGAAAGCCTGAACTCTTTGATGGGTTTCAGGGAAGCATTTTTAAAGGCCAGGTCGGGCGGGGGGCATCCTAGGGTGTGTGATCAGCTTGTGCACATTCTCTGGCTGGTTGGTGGTGAGGTCACAGGGCTGTGTCATAGGGATTAACATCATCAACCCTCAGACTCAAGGAGGTCTGGGGGCTAGGTGCTCATGGTCACCAAGTAGTTCATTTCTATCACTTAAAACTAACTGTGAAACAGCTGAGGAATGTGCATCAGACACTATTATTTAGGTACTTTGGGGAGGGAGGGAGTAGTGGATGTGGGACAGCGGTCTGTTTCAGACGGCCCTGTAGGGTCCTACTCAGGTACATTCCTCCAGGACTCAGGCAGGTCAGAGTGCCCGTGGTTCTCAGGGCGAGCGCAGGTGCAGTGTGGGGCTGAATCTGCTGGCTTGCGACCTCTGTCCTTGTGAGGACTCATCGTCTCCTGATCTCCCAGACACTCCCTGCTGACAAGCATGGAGAGTCCAGAACAGGGAACGTACCACGAGCAAGCAAACCAAGCAAAATCAGAATACACTTAAGAGGATGTGTAACCTGAAAAAAAGTCAAATTGACCACGTGGAACAAAACATTCCCTTTCAGGAAGAAGTGAAGACACACAAAAAATTAAATACAAATCTTAAAGAGATGAAATTAGAGCACAGAAGTAGAGTTTCTGGGAAAAAGGATGTACATTGTTCAATTAGATGTTATTTAATAATTTGGCATATGACATTTAATTAAAATCATGTAATTATATAAACACATAATGTATATCATAGGGTTGTATATACTACTAATTCCATTAATTACTATAATTATATAATATAATCATCTAATTGGAGAAGGAAATGGCAACCCACTCCAATTTTCTTACCTGGAGAATCCCGTGGATGGAGGAGCCTGGTGGGCTGTTGTCCATAGGGTCGCAGAGTCGGACATGACTGAAGTGATTTAGTATGCATGCATGCGTTGGAGAAGGAAATGGCAACCCACTCCAGTGTTCTTGCCTGGAGAATCCCAGGGACAGAGGAGCCTGGTGGGCTGCCGTCTATGGGGTCACAGAGAGTCGGACACGACTGAAGCGACTTAGCAGCAGCAGCAATCTTGTAATTATATAATAAATAGTTAAAATTTTAATGGACAAACTAAAAGAGAAGATGGTCACAGCTGAGGACAGGGTTACTAGTCTGGAAAATAAAGAATAATCCAAAATATGAAGGAAGAACACAGAGTGCTGGAGGGAACAAAGGGACAAAGGGGAAGACGGCTCCGGGCGCCATGTGGATCACCCACTGCACCCGAGCTCCCTTCTCTGTCCCTTCATCTGTGACGCTGCTTCTGGTCTGGGAGCTGAACATTGAGGAGCATGAAGTTGGAGGAATCATGTCCCAAACAGCAGCCACAAAGCTGCTCTCCTGCCTTGCAAACCTTAACTCGGTTTTTAATAACAGAAACTCCACAAAAGGACCAATATGTAAAAAGTAAATACTTAAAGATATTTAAATCGAGTAAAATTATAGAGATAACTTATTTCATCACACCAGCCTAAACTTAACATTTTTCCAAAAGGAAGAGCAGAGTACAAGAAATTTGACCTAAAAGATTGGTATTCGAGCTGGCAAGCTTCCTTCTATCACTGTTCAGTCAAACACACAACCTAACGCTGATGTGTCCACCAGGCATATCTCCCTGAACAGTTTAAAATAAACTTCCAAAGAGTGGCATGTTTCTGGAAACCAAGGTATCTTTTCCCCACCGATCTTTTTCACTTTTAACTGGAGATGCTTTCCTTTCAAAAATGTTTCCAAGTCTTGATAAGAATGAAAATATAAGATTGAACACTTAGGCAAAAAGTATATTTTTGAAAAGTGGATTTGAGTAATACTTTGAGCATTGTTTACAATAAAGCACAAACTACACTGAACCCAAATCACAAAGCACTGGGGCTGGAGGAGCAAGCGGGAGAGAGACACGGAGTTCCCAGCACCGTTTGTGTTTTCTACAGGTAAAGGATGGAGCCGCTGCTCCTCTCTGCCATGGAACAATTCATTTACCCTCTGTAAATATTTATTTTCAAAATCCTAACATCATAAGTCAAAGCCCAGCATTAATATTTCTTAATCCTTCACTTTTGACACGGTGTTTGCCTAAAGTTTTTGAACTTCAAAGGACCCTCACACCTTCCATTTATTTGTAAAACTCCTGACTTCTTCCCTGCTTCATTTTCAGTTCAGTTCAGTTCAGTCGCTCAGTCATGTCCGACTCTTTGAGATCTCATGAACTGCAGCACACCAGGCCTCCCTGTCCATCAACAACTTCTGGAGTCCACCCAAACCCATGTCCATAGAGTCAGTGATGCCATCCAGCCATCTCATTCTCTGTCATCCCCTTCTCCTCCTGCTTCCAATCCTTCCCAGCATCAGGGTCTTTTCCAATGAGTCAACTCTTCGCATCAGGTGGCCAAAGTATTGGAGTTTCAGCTTCAACATCAGTCCTTCCAATGAACACCCAGGACTGATCTCCTTTAGGATGGACTGGTTGGATCTCCTTGCAGTCCAAGGGACTCTCAAGAGTCTTCTCCAACACCACAGTTCAAAAGCATCAATTCTTTGGCGCTCAGCTTTCTTCACAGTCCAACTCTCACATCCATACATGACTACTGGAAAAACCATAGCCTTGACTAGATGGACCTTTGCTGGCAAAGTGATGTCTCTGCTTTTTAATATGCTGTCTAGTTTGGTCATAACTTTCCTTCCAAGGAGTAAGCATCTTTTAATTTCATGGCTGCAATCACCATCAGCAGTGATTTTGGAGCCCCCAAAAATAAAGTCTGACACTGTTTCCACTGTTTCCCCATCTATCTGCCATGAAGTGATGGGACCAGATGCCATGATCTTACTTTTCTGAATGTTGAGCTTTAAGCCAACTTTTCACTCTCTGCTTTCACTTTCATCAAGAGGCTCTTTAGTTCTTCTTCACTTTCTGCCATAAGGGTGGTGTCATCTGTATATCTGAGGTTATTGATATTTCTCCTGGCAATCTTGATTCCAGCTTGTGCTTCTTCCAGCCCAGCGTTTCTCATGATGTACTCTGAATAGAAGTTAAATAAGCAGGGTGACAACATACAGCCTTGATGTACTCCTTTTCCTATTTGGAACCAGCCTGTTGTTCCATGTCCAGTTCTAAGTGTTGCTTCCTGACCTGCATACAGGTTTCTTAAGAGGCAGGTCAGGTGGTCTGGTATTCCCATCTCTTTCAGAATTTCCCACAGTTTATTGCATGGTGGCCGAGAGCGCCAGGCTGTGACCGTGCAGGAGCAGCCGAGAGGAGCTACCCCATATCTGAGGTCAGGGGCGGCCTCTGTGCTTTGCTGGAGAAGCTGTGAAGAGGTACCCCATGTCCAAGGTAAGAGTAACCCAAGTAAGACAGTAGGTGTTGCGAGAGGGCATCAGAGGGCAGACACAGTAAAGCCATAATCATTATCAGTGAAGTGGAATAAACAGCACAGTGGATATTTTGGACAGAAAATAAAAATGGTGAGGAGTACCGACTGCCAGCTTGCTGGGTACAGTTAGTGTAAACAGGTGTACACGTGTACTTCCCAAGGTGGATTCTAGAGTGCCTGTTGATTGATAGAAAATGCCATTGAGTGATTCACAATGACATAAAGAAATTTTGGCAAGCAAAGCTCATAAATTATTTATGGAGCAGATGCTGAGGAATGTTGGAGACGATGTACACAGCCACCAACCCGAGATGGGCAGGAGCCTTGGCGATGAGGGCTGTTGATGTTACTGGCCTCACAGGCTCTGTCAGTTAGAATCGTGCAATCTGCTTTTCTGAAAGTTCCGGAGCAAGCCTGTTTATAACATGAGACTTCCTCAAGTTGTGAAAGGATTCTGTCTGGAAGGCTGCATTTGTCTTTGTAATCTCAGCATCTCCTGGAAGCTGGCTAACGGTAAACGTTCACAATATGTTTCTGACTGAAAGCGCATTGCATTTGTTAAGTCACCATGACTCCTTATAATAATGCCTGCACTCAAGAAAATAATGTCAAAGGAATGCTGCTGTAAATGTGAAGAGAGATGTATCTTGAAATGCTTAAACAGCCACAGCTAGATTACTTCCTTGGTACACATTAATTGCAGGTTGAACAAGGCTCTGCCTAAATGAGGGCCTTATACTCTTAAAAAACATGACTCTTAAGACAATGGCAAACGTTTTTCTTCACAGAAGACATCTGCTGTGCCATAATGCCTGGACATTCCCAACAGTGACGATTTTTATCCAGGAAGGTGGGGGGACATGGATGGATGAAATCAAGTAGCCATTTACCAGCTACTAAGACAGAGAGATGGTTGGATAGACTGAGTTCTGTTGGCAGGAACATCAGTGTATGAAGTAGTAGCAACTACCTTTCACGGAATGTCTACAAAGCCAGGTGTCACCTTAGGGACGTTGGGGTTGTTGTGTAAACGGCCACGCAGACTGGAAAGCCCTTGTGGTAGGGAGATGTTCTGAGGATACATCCAGGGCAAGCCCTTGACCCCAGCTCTTTCTTTTATGGGGTCTTCTGGAAATTTCTATAGACTCTAGTTTATTTTTCTTTTCTTCAATGATTCTAAAGTGCTTAATCTTATAAGTATATGATATGTATATCTATTTCAAAAGGACAGTCAGGACAAGACTGTAACCTTGAAGTTCCTGTGATTTTTATGTAGTGAGAGCAAATCTTGATTTTTGTTTGGCTTTTGTTCACTTCATTTAAAAATGTATGGTAGTAGGACACATTCATGTCTAGGTCCGAAATGCATTAAATTGCTGAAATGTGTGTTTCAATATTGTTTTAATATAGTTGGAGAGAAAGTCTGGTTCGTTTACATCTGAACAACTTGGATCAGGGAAAAAAGTTGCTGCTGCTGCTGCTGCTGCTGCTAAGTCGCTTCAGTCGTGTCCGACTCTGTGCGACCCCATAGATGGCAGCCCACCAGGCTCCCCCGTCCCTGTGATTCTCCAGGCAAGAACACTGGAGTGGGTTGCCATTTCCTTCTCCAATTCATGAAAGGGAAAAGTGAAAGTGAAGTCGCTCAGTCGTGTCCGACTCTTAGCGACCCCATGGACTGTAGCCTACCAGGCTCCTCAGTCCATGGGATTTTCCAGGCAAGAGTACTGGAGTGGGGTGCCATTGCCTTCTCCGAAAAAGTTGCAGTAGTTATAAAAAAAATTCAAGAGGAGAGGATTGACTGTAACTTGGAAAAAGTGAGAAATTGCTTTTACTGAGTAGAAAAGTGGAATCATGCTGGGAAATGTGGAGCCTCCGTGGTTGAAATTTCTTCTTTTTTTGTCAAACCAAAGGGAAGAGAAAGACAGTTTTGAAAGAGTGAAGCACACAGTTCCCTGAGGAAATTACTTTCACCACTAAACAGGGCAACACTAATATAACACACCCCTGCCAGGTCCAGGAGGGGTCCTGGGGGTCATTTGTCTTTAATTGTGTGAAACTGCATTCTTACGTGGAAAACTGGCACCTAAAGTAGCATAGATGAAAAATTAGAGCTTTCATTTTTGAAACTTTAGGAGAAAGAGATTAGAATTAGGGCTGAGAAGAGTTAAAGCTAAAACAGAAAATTTATTCTTTATATTCTGGTATTTGTGTGCATTTAAATTTTGCCACACATTCAGTTCAGTTCAGTTCAGTCGCTCAGTTGTGTCCAACTCTTTGCGACCCCGTGAACCGCAGCACGCCATGCCTCCCTGTCCATCAACAACTCCCGGAGTCCATCCAAACCCATGTCCATAGAGTTGGTGATGCCATCCAGCCATCTCATCCTCTGTTGTCCCCTTCTCCTCCTGCCTTCAATCTTTCCCAGCATCAGTGTCTTTTCCAATGAGTCAACACTTTGCATGAGGTGGCCAAAGTATTGGAGTTTCAGCTTCAACATCAGTCCTTCCAATGAACACCCAGAGCTGATCTCCTTTAGGATGGACTGGTTGGATCTCTTTGCAGTCCATGGGACTCTCAAGCGTCTTCTCCAACACCACAGATCAAAAGCATCCATTCTTCAGCGCTCAACTTTCTTTATAGTCCAACTCTCACGTCAATACATGACCACTGGAAAAACCATAGCCTTGACTAGACAGACCTTTGTTGGCAAAGTAATGTCTCTGCTTTTTAATATGCTGTCTAGGTTGGTCATAACGTTCCTCCCAAGGAGTAAGCGTCTTTTAATTTCATGGCTGCAATCACCATCTGCAGTGATTTTGGAGCCCCCCAAAATAAAGTCTGACACTGTTTCCACTGTTTCCCCATCTATCTGCCATGAAGTGATGGGACCAGATGCCATGATCTTAGTTTTCTGAATATTGAGCTTTAAGCCAACTTTTTCACTCTCCTCTTTCACTTTCATCAAGAGGCTTTTTAGTTCCTCTTCACTTTCTTCCATGAGGGTGGTGTCATCTGCAGATCTGAGGTTATTGATATTTCTCCTGGCAATCTTGATTCCAGCTTGTGTTTCTTCCAGCCCAGCGTTTCTCATGATCTACTCTGCATATAAGTTAAATAAGCAGGGTGACAACATACAGCCTTGATGTACTCCTTTTCCTATTTGGAACCAGTCTGTTGTTCCATGTCCAGTTCTAACTGTTGCTTCCTGACCTGCATACAGGTTTCTCAAGAGGCAGGTCAGTGGTCCGGTATTCCCATCTCTTTCAGAATTTTCCACAGTTTATTGTGATCCACACAGTCAAAGGCTTTGGCATAGCCAATAAACCAGAAATAGATGTTTTTCTGGAACTCTCTTGCTTTTTCGATGATCCAGTGGATGTTGGCAATTTGATCTCCGGTTCCTCTGCTTTTTCTAAAACCAGTTTGAACATCTGGAAGTTCACAGTTCATGTATTGCTGAAGCCTGGCTTGGAGAATTTTGAGCATTACTTTACTAGCGTGTGAGATGAGTGCAATTGTGCAGTAGTTTGAGCATTCTTTGGCATTGCCTTTCTTTGAGATTGAAATGAAAACTAACCTTTTCCAGTCCTGTAGCCACTGCTGAGTTTTCCATATTTGCTAGCATATTGAGTGTAGCGCTTTCACAGCGTCATCTTTCAGGATTTGAAATAGCTCAACTGGAATTCCATCACCTCCACTAGTTTTGTTCATAGTGATGCTTTCTAAAGCCCAGTTGACTTCACATTCCAGGATGTCTGGCTCTAGGTGAGTGATCACACCATCGTGATAGTCTGGGTCATGAAGAACTTTTTTGTACAGTTCTTCTGTGTATTCTTGCCACCTCTTCTTAATATCTTCTGCTTCTGTTAGGTCCATACAATTTCTGTCCTTTATCAAGCCCATCTTTGCATGAAATGTTCCCTTGGTATCTCTAATTTTCTTGAAGAGATCTCTAGTCTTTCCCATTCTATTGTTTTCCTCTATTTCTTTGCATTGATCGCTGAGGAAGGCTTTCTTATCTCTCCTTGCTATTCTTTGGAACTCTGCATTCAGATGGGAATATTTTTCCTTTTCTCCTTTGCTTTTCTCTTCCCGTCTTTTCACAGCTATTTGTAAGACCTCCTCAGACAGCCATTTTGCTTTTTTGCATTTCTTTTTCTTGGGGATGGTCTTGATCCCTGTCTCCTGTACAACATCACGAACTTCCATCCATAGTTCATCAGGCATTATGTCTATCAGATCTAGTCCTCTAAATCTATTTCTCACTTCTACTGTATAGTCATAAGGGATTTGATTTAAGTCATACCCGAATGGTCTAGTGGTTTTCTCCACTTTCTTCAATTTCCGTCTGAGTTTGGCAATAAGGAGTTCATGATATGAGCCACAGTCAGCTCTTGGTCTTGTGTTTGCTGACTGTATAGAGCTTCTCCATCTTTGGCTGTAGAGAATATAATCAATCTGATTTCCGTGTTGACCATCTGGTGATGTCCATGTGTAGAGTCTTCTCTTGTCTTCTCTTGCCACACATATCTGATCATAACATATTATGCAATTTTAATCCCAGCTGTTACAAAGTCATTGAATGGAAAAGTTTCTTGGATAGGAGTGTCAGGAGTGGGGAATTTCCCCTCTACCTGTCTTGAGCTTTTGTGGCTAGAATAAGAATAAAATTGACACAAGACAGATTAGGAGGAGAAAATCAATTCAATATTGTGTGCACAGGAGATCATAAAATGATGCTCAGAGACTGACCAAAAGCAGGTAGCTTTTTATACTTTTTAGGAAAAGAAACAAT
The DNA here is from genome assembly GCA_024291935.2 of Okapia johnstoni. Lineage (NCBI taxonomy): Eukaryota > Metazoa > Chordata > Mammalia > Artiodactyla > Giraffidae > Okapia > Okapia johnstoni. Next base: position 87,463,087 of record CM044317.1, read on the forward strand.
AAATTTGTGACGAATTGATAGGACAAAGAAATTGAGGCTTCGGGGGCTTAATTAGTGAAGAACTGACACAGAGTGTGGATTGGGGGCAAAATTGAAGCAGCGCGGTTTGGTTTCTTTGCACAGGCTTCTCAGCCCATATTCCCTGTGTCTGGGGGTGAGGGTCCCTCTGCCTCCAGACGCAGGCAAGTTCTCTTTCACAGGAGAGATACTGCTTTCATGGAGACAAACAGGAGAGTCAGTGTCTGCATTGGCCGTTTCTTAGGTAAAGTTAATTCAGAATTATCAATGTGCCATTGAGGCACGTGTTAGAGCAGCCTGCCCTAGGGATCCATTTCTTATACATCTTTGTAAGTCTCCACTTCTGCTCGGTTGGCCCACAGGAATAGTGGTAAAATAGATGGGGAGAGAAACCCTTGCTGTTGATTTGCTCCTCTGGGAAGCTTGTCCATCTGAACTCTGGGACAGTATCCACAGCCAAATTCAGAAGGCTTCTTGACGCCTGTATTTGCACATGTGTGATGCTATTGGGTTAGCAGTATGGCCACCTGGAAAATAAACACCCGACCAAAAGCACTCACATCCATTTTGGGTTGAAAACCGGTGCCTTCCTATGTTTTCCTAAAGCTTATAGATTGGTCTTTGGTGATAATTGGCTGAGTGCCTACCATGTTCAGAGTGGTTTGATAACAGCATAGGCAGTGCAAGCTCATTTTACAGATACAGAAATAGGCGTTCAGAAGTAAAATAACTTGCCTAAATTCACCCAGATACTAAGCACCTCAGGTCAGGTTTTGACCCAGGTCAGACTTCTCTTTCTACTTTTCTCACACTGCCGATGGAAGCAAGTCTGTCGGAGATGTGAGTATGAAGAAACAGAAGCTTAGGTAATAAATTGCAAGTTCTAGCCGTTAAAGTGACGGATGTTTCATTTAATTTCACTTTGTTTTTGATCTCCACAGGGGTGTGTACAATGTTTATTCACTCTGAAAGGGAAAAAAGCTTTACAAATGTAATTTTTTGAATTCACAATGTTCCCAAGAGAAACTGAAGAGAAATTCTCCACTCTGTACACTTAGGCAAACAGAAAGACAAAACATCTAGTAGACAAAGACTGTACTGTGGTCTTTTCATGGAGACCCAGCGAGGGAGCCAGGCGGGGAAGGAAGTGCACAAAGCTGGGCATGGTAATCAGTGCTCTGAGTGGAACTCACTGCTCCTATGTCTGAAGTAACTGGGATGCTTTATTCTTGCATTTCATTATTTGGAGTTTTGAAATACAATTTGAGAAAGTAAGATCTCTAAACAGAAAGAAACAAGCATTAACAGTGATCATTCATGTGACAAAAATTTAAGTCTCAAGGATATTTCCTCTCCAGGGTTTCTCAAACTCTGTGCTTTCATGATACAATTAAATTTTTTTTAATTTACTAGGTACTTAAACTAGAGGTGAGGGTACAGGAATATTTCGTGAATGTAAAATTTCTGGGGCCCTGATTATTGAAGAGCGTTATTAAATACAGGAAAGCATCTTAGAAATAACAGTAAAAGCTAATACATATTGAGAGTTTATCACCTAACAGGCATTATACTAAGCATTTTATGCTAATTGTGTGCCTGCAATAATCCCATGAAGGGAATAATATTCTTATCCCAATTTTACAAATGACAAAACTGTGACACAGAGAGGAAAAATCACTAGTGGAGTTAGCCTTTCACAAGGGAGGGTCTCACACCCAGAGATTCAACCAACCAGGGGTCAAAAACGTTCAGAAAGAAAACATGCCAGAAAGTTCCAAAAACCAAAACTTGAATTTCCTGTACACCAGCAACTTTCTACATAGCATTTACATTGTGTTAGGTATTATAAGTAATCCAAAGATGGTGTAAAGGATACGGGTAGAGGTGCAGTAGGTTATGTGCAAACACTCTGCCATTTTACTTGTGGGACTTGAGAATCCACCAACTTTGGTACCCACTGGAGGTGTCTGGGAAGCAGTCCCTGCAGATACCGGAGGGCAACTGTACTCAGAATTTTCAATCCTGGTGTCACATTTATAATTCTCTTTGACCAAAAGAGAGACATAGGACACAAATATTGAAGTGGAACGTAGCTTGGACATAATTCTGTCCATTATTTCTCTCATTGGGCTCCATATGAGAAGATACAGGACAAATAAATACTTGATCAAATAAATTCAGAGATCACTGCATATTCTATTTATTATTATTTCTCTAGGTCAGTTATAACCTGTGAGTTGTCTGAATTCTTTTACAAGTTCATATCACCTTTAAACTCAAAGTTATGTTTAATCATGAAAAAAATATAAAACAGCATGCTATAAGCATTTGAACAAAATTATCTTTCACATAGGTTACCAGTGCCCCTTCTGTAGTTTTATTATTATGTCATTAGCCAACCTTTTTTGGTTTACTAAAACTACCTTTAGCAAAATGTTTTTTTTTTTTTTATTGAAGTATAGTTGATTTAAAAAGTTGTGTTAGTTTCAGGTGTACTGCAAAGTAATTAAACATATATGCATTTTTTTCAGATTCTTTTCCATTACAGGTTATCATAAGATATTGAGCAGTTCCCTGTGTGATACAGTAGGTCTTTGTTGTTTATCCACTTTATACGTAGTACTATGTGTCTGCTAATCCCAAACTTCTAATTTATCCCTCCCTACCTCTTTCCCCTTTGCTGACCCTAAGTTTGTTTTCTGTATCTGTTGGTCTATTTCCATTTTGTAAATAAGTTCACTTGTATCATTGCTTTAGGTTCCACATAGAAGTGATGTCATGTGATGTCTGTCTTTCTCTGTCTGAGCTGCCTTACTTAGTATGATCATCTCTAAATTCATCCATATTGATGGAATGGCATGCTTTCCTTCTTCTTTTTGTGGCTGATTAATGTTCTATTGTATATAGGTACCACATCTTTATTCACCCATCAGTCGATGGGCACTTAGGTAGCTTGCATGTCCTGGCTATTGCCAATAGTGCTGCTGGGACAGTGAGGTGCACATATGTTTTCAAATTAGACTTTTCACAGAATATGCCCAAGTGGGAGAATAACTGTGTGTTTAGTTTTCTAAGTAACTTCCATACTGTCCTCCATAGTGGCTGCACCAGTTTACATTCCAGCAGTATGGTAGAGTTCCTTTTTCCTCACATCCTCTCTGGCATTTATTACTTCTATATTTTTTGATGATGGCCATTCTGACTAGGGTGAGGTGATACTTCACTGTAGTTTTGATTTGCACTTCTCTAGTAATAAGTGATATTGAGCATCTTTTCACATACCTGTTGGCCATCAGTATGTTTTCTTTGGAGAAGTGTCTATTTAGGACTTCTGCCCATTTTTTAATTGGCTTGTTTGCTTTTTGATATTAAGCTATATGAGCTATTTTTATGTCTTGAAAATTAATCCCTTTTGGTAGCATCATTTGCAAACATGTTCTCCCCTTGTGTGGGTTCTCTTTTCATTTTGTTTAGGTTTCCTTTGCTGTGCAAAAAGCTTTTAAGTTTAGGTCCTGTTTCTTTATTTTTGCTTTTATTTTCATTACTCTAGAAGACAGATCCAAAACACAATTGTTCTGATTTATGTCAAACAGTGTTCTACAGTATTGTCTTACAAACGCACTGTCTTCAATCCCTGTTGTGTTTATTTTGTATACAGTGTTAGAGAACACTGGAATTTCACGTTTCTACATGGAGCTGTCAAGTTCTCCCAGCACGCCTTATTGAAGAGACAGTCTTTCCTCCAGTATATGTTCTTGCCTCCTTTGTCATAGATTAATTGACCATAAATACATTGGTTTGTTTCTGGGGTTCCTATCCTGTTCCATTATCTTTGTGTCTGCTGGGTGCTAGTACCATACTGGATTTTGATGACTGAAGCTATAGTTTGAAGTCAGCAAGCTTCATTTATCCAGCTCTGTTCTTTATCAAGATTGCTTTGGTGACTTGGGTTCTTTTGTGCTTCCATACAAATGATAAATTTTTTGTTCTAGTTCTGTGAAAAATGCCATTGGTAATTTGATAGGGATTCCATTAAATCTGTAGATTGCCTTAGGTGTTGGGAGAAGGCGATGGGACCCCACTCCAGTACTCTTGCCTGGAGAATCCCATGGACAGAGGAGCCTGGTAGGCTGCAGTCCATGGGGTCTTGAAGAGTTGGACATGACTGAGTGACTTCCCTTTCACTTTTCACTTTCGTGCATTGGAGAAGGAAATGGCAACCCACTCTAGTGTTCTTGCCTGGAGAATCCCAGAGATGGGGGAGTCTGGTGGGCTGCCTGCCGTCTATGGGGTTGCACAGAGTCGGACACGACTGAAGCGACTTAGCAGCAGCAGCAGCCTTAGCTATTATAGTCATTTTAACAATATTGATTCTTCCAGTTCAAGAACACAGTATATCATTCCATCTGCTTGTGTCATCTTCAGTTACTTTCATCAACATCTTATAGTTTTCAGAAACAGGTCTTTTGCCTCATTAAGTAGGTTTATTCCTATTTATTTTCTTCTTTTTCATGCAATGGTAAGTGGGATTTTTTTCCTTTATTTTCTCTGATATTTCATTGGCAATTTATACAGATGCCACAGATTTCTGTACGTTAGTTTTCTATCCAATATCTTTAACAGGTTCACTGATGTGCTCTAGTATTTATCTGAGCTATTTAAAATCCTAAAAGATGATGCTATTAATGTGCTGCATTCAATATGTCAGCAAATTTGGAAAATTCAACAGTGGCCACAGGACTGGAAAAGGTCAGTTTTCATTCTAATTCCAAATAAGGGCAATGCCAAAAAATGTTCAAACCACCATACAATTGTGCTCATTTTGCATGCTAGTAAGGCTATGCTCAAAATCTGTCAAGCTAGGCTTCTGCAGTATGCGAACCAAGAACTTCCAGATAGACAAGCTGGATTTAGAAAAGGTCAAATAACATTCACTGGATCATAGAGAAAGCAAAGGAATTCTAGGAATACATCTACTTCTGCTTCATTGATTACACTAAAGCCTTTGACTGTGTGGATCACAACAAACTGTGGAAAATTCTTAAAGAGATGGAAATACCAGAATACCTTACCTGTTTCCTGAGAAATCTGTATGTGGGTAAGGAAGCAACAGTTAGAACCTTACATGGAAAAACTGACTGGTTCAAAATTGGGAAAGGAGTAAGACAAGGCTGTATATTGTCACTCTCTTTATTTAAATTATATGCAGAGTGACTGAAAGTGAAAGTGTTAGTCACTCAATCATGTCCAACTCTTTGCAACCCCATGGACTGTAGCCTGCTAGGCTCCTCTATCCATGGAATTCTCCTGGTAAGAATACTAGAGTGGGTTGCCAGTCCCTTCTCCAGGGGGTCTTCCTGACCCAGGGATCAAACCATGCGAAATGCCAGGCTGGATGAACCACAAGCTGGACTCAAGATTGCCAGGAGAAATATCAACAACCTCAGATAGGCAGATAATACCACTCGAATGGCAGAAAGGGAAGAGGAACCAAAGAGCCTCTTGATGAGGGTGAAAGAAAACAGTGAAAAGGCTGGCTTAAAGCTCAACATTTAAAAAACTAAGATCATGGCATTCGGTCCCATCACTTGATGGCAAATAAAAGGGGAAAATATAGAAAAGTGTTAGTTGTTCTGACTCTTTTGTGACCCATGATGGTAGCCTGTGAGGCTCCTCTGTCCATGGAATTCTCCAAGCAAGAATGCTGGAGTGGGTAGCCATTCCCTTTTCCAGGGGATCTTCCCAACCCAGAGATAAAACCTAGGTCTCCTGCACTGCAGGCAGATTCTTCACCGTCTGAGCCACGTGACAGATTTTATTTTCTTGGGCTCGAAAATCACTGCTGACAGTGACGGCAGCCATGAAATTAAAAGATGCTTGCTCCTTGGAAGACAGGATATGACAAACCTAGACAGTGTATTAAAAAGCAGAGACATCACTTTGCCAACAAAAGTCTGTCTAGTCTAAGCTAAGGTTTTTCCAGTAGTCATGTACAAATATGAGAGTTGGACCATAAAGATGGCTGAGTACCAAAGAATTGATGCTTTTGAACTGTGATGTTGAAGATTCTTGAGAGTCCCTTGGACAGCAAGGAGATGAAACCAGTTAATCCTAAAGGAAATCAACCCTGAATATTCATGGGAAGGACTGAGGTTGAAGCTGAAACTCCAATACTTTGGCCACCTGATGAGAAGAACTGACTCATTGGAAAAGACCCTGATGCTGGGAAAGGTTGAAGGCAGGAGAAGAAGGGGACGACAGAGGATGAGATGGTTGGATGGCATCACTGACTCGACGGACGAGAGTTTGAGCAAACTCCGGGAGTTGGTGATGGACAAGGAGGCCTGGCGTGCTGCAGTCCATGGGGTCGCAAAAAGTCGGACACGACTGAGTGACTGAACTGAACTGATGTGGTCAATGTTAGCGAACATTTCATGTACAGTTGAAAACAATGTGTGTACTGTTTCTTGGGGATGTAATGTGCTGAAATTATCAATTAAGTCTAGCTTTTTATTAGATCATTTAGGATCTCTCTTTCTTTTCTGATTTTCTGTATAGAAGATCTGTCCATTGATGTGAGTGGAATGTTCAAGTCTCCTATTATTACTATATTCATGCCAATTTCTCCCTTTTTGTCTCTTAGTATTTATGTATTTGGGTCCTCCTCTATGGGAGCATATATATTAGCAAGTGTAACATCCTCTTCTTCTATTGATCCTGTTATCATTATATAGTTTCCTTTTTTATCTTTTTTGTTTTAAAGTCTATTTTATCTGATATGAGTATTGCAGCCTCTGCTTCCTTATTTCCTTTGGCATGAAGTATCTTTTTCTATTCTGATACTTTCCATCTATTTGGGTCCTTTGCCCTAAGGTGGGTCACATGTAGGCAGCACATTGTAGGCTCTTGATTTTTTACCCAATCTGCCACTCTCTGACTTTTAATTGTAACATTTAGGCCATTGACATTAAGGTAATTATTGATACATAACCATTTTTTTTTTTTTTTTGCCATTTTAACATTGTTTTCCATTTGATTTGTATTTCTTCTTCCTTTCTTGTTTTTTGCTGTTTCTACTGTGATTCGATAATTTTCTTTTGTATTATGCTTCTGTTTTCTTCTTTTTGATTTTTGTGAATCTATTGTTTGATTTTGATTTGCAGTTACCCTGTTTTTCAAGTGTTAACCCGTTCCTGTAGTTACTTGCTTTAGACTGTTAGTCATAGAGGCTCAAACATATTCTTTAAAAAAAAAATCAACATTTTCTTACTCTCCTCCCTGACATGTTTTGATTTAGATGTCCTCTTTTGCATCTTTGTGTTTATCCTTTTGCTATTTATTGTGGTTATCATCACTTTCACAAAAAATACTTTTTAAAAAAAAATCTGTTTACTGGCTTAAGTGATTAACTTTCCAATTGTGATTTTCTCTTTCCTATAGATTCTTTCTTCTTTTTTATTTAGAGAAGGCCTTTCAAAAAATTTTTGGGGTTGGTTTAGTATTGCTATATTCTCTAATTTTTTGCTTTTCTGAGAAATTGTCTCTTCTTCTATTCTAAATGACAATCTTGCTGGGTAGAGTATCCTAGATTGCATATTTTTCCCTTTAAGGTCTCTGAATATATCATGCCACTCCTTTTTGGCCTGCAAAATTTCTGTAAACAGCTCATAGCTTTATGGGGGTTCCCTTGTAATAAACTTCTTGCTTTTCTTTTGCTGCCTTTAGAATCCTCTAACTTTTGTTATTTTGATTGTCTTTGTGTTTGGGTTCATCTTGTTTGGGACCCTTTGTGTGTCTTGTACTTGGATATATTTTCTTCCTTAGGTCTGTGAAAATTTCAGCCATAATTTCTTCAAATACACTTTCAAACCCTATTCTCTTTCTTTTTCTAGGATTACTATTATATGTATATAGTTCACTTTATACTATCGGATAGATCTCCTATATTGCTTTCTTTTTTTTTTTTTTCATTTGTCTTTCTGCTGTTCTAATTGAGTGATTTCCATTATTCTATATTCCAGATCACTTATTTGTTCTTCTGCATTATTCAATCTAAGTGCTTCCCTGGTAGCTCAGCTGGTAAAGAATCTGCCTGTCATGTAGGAGACCCTGGTTCGATCCCTGAGTTGGGAAGATCCCCTGGAGAAGGGAAAGGCAACCCACTCCAGTATTCTGGCCTGGAGAATTCCATGAACTGTACAGGCCATGGGGTCACAAAGAGTTGGACACCACTGAGTGACTTTCACTTTCATTCACTTTCTTTTGCTCAGCATTTGTCTCAGCAAATGAGTTTTATAATTTTTCTTGGCTGCTCTCTAGTTTCTGGTTCCTCTTTACAGTAATCAGCATCTTTTTTTAAAGCTTTTTATTTTGTATTGGGGTATAGCTGATTAATACTGCTGTAATAATTTCAGGTGAACAGTGAAGGGACTCAGCCATACATGTGTCTGTTCTCCCCCAAGCTCCCCTCCCATCCAGGCTGGCATAAAAATTGCATTTCTATTGATAACTTTCCTTCCTCTCCTCCCTTCCCCTAAAGTTCAGCATGTTCTGAATGGCTTGATGCCCAGCTGATCAGACAGCCTCTGCTTCCTCCCTCCTTCCCTCCCTCTCTTTTCTTTTCTGGTTTGTAGGATCGTAGTTCCTTGAATTGAACCTGGGCCCTCCGCACTGAAGGTGCGTGGAGTCCTAACCACTGGACCACCAGGGAATTCTCTCAGTAAACTTTAATTCCTCCAGTATTTTCACTATCTCCTTTTAAAATTTGGTGTCTATTAGACTGAGGAAGTCTGTTTTTTTGTTCTTTCAGGGGAATTCTCTTGATCTTTTATTGGGAGGGGTTCCTCTGCTTTTTCATTTTACTTATATTTCTCTGACTCTATGAGTTTAGAGGCTTCCCTGGTGGCTCAGACGGTAAGGCGTCTGCCCACAATGCAGGAGACCTGGGTCAGGAAGATTCCCCTGGAGAAGGAAATGGCAACCCATTCCAGTACTCTTGCCTGGAGAATCCCATCAACGGAGGAGCCTGGTGGACGACAGTCCATAGCGTAGCAGAGTTGGAAGAACTGAGCAACTTCACTTCACTCATGAGTTCAGAAGGAACAGTTATCCACTGCAGTCTTGAAGGGCTGATTTACGTGGGAGCATGCCTGGGGAGACTGCATGGCTTTAGCATTGGGGGTTTGAGGGCTGACTGTGTGTGGATGCCTGCCATGTCTTTCCTCAGCACGCTGGCCATCACCCCAGACAGAGGGTATGACTAGTGTGGTTGATGAGCCTGCGCTAGACGGTGAGCAGGCAGGGCCTCCCCTGTGCTCTGCGCTGTCAGCGCCCTGTTGTGGAGCGGTGTCTGCTCTCTAGTGGTTGAAGTACAATATCCCAGGTCCCTTCTGAGCTGTGGGGTGAACAAGTGGGCTCAGAGCTCTCCCACTGAGACAGGGGCCACGGAGCACTTCTTCGCTGGAGTGTCCACTGGGGAGTGTGCTCTGTGGTATCACCTGAAACCCGTTATGCAGGCTCACAAAGGACACTGTTGCAGGCACTGCCATCAGCCCTGCTTCAATCGTGGGAATGCCAGCAACCATCTGTGCCCATCAAGTGCTCTGTGCACAAGGCCACCAGTGCAGAGTCACTGAAGTCAGGCACCAGGGCCACAGCAGTCGTATACGCAGACTCACCGGGGAATCACGGAGGTACACCAGACCCCAGCCCTGCTTTCATGAACACATGCCCGCAGCTTCTAAGGCCAGACCTGTCCTAGTTGCGGGGGCACCTGGAGTCCACTTGGATGTCCTGTAGGTGCTGAGTTTACAAAACTGGTGATGGACTGCCCAGCTGTGTGTTGGGGGGGCCTCAGATTCACCCCTACTTCCTAAGCCATTTGACCCCTGGGGGTCAGCTCTGATTTCAGCTCCACCTTGGCATGTGGGCAACCTGCTGGTGCTCATGCACTAGCAGAGCTGGCAGAGGTGGCACCAGGTCAGATGAGAACGCCTGGAGAAACAGGCTGCTCCAGAGGCCACCCCCCCCAACCCTGCGTGCGGACAGTGGGGATTCAGGGGCAGGATCGCAGCCACTGCGAGCCCAGAGTGAGGCTGCCACGGCCCCGGCCCTCCCGCTGTGCTCCACTTCACATCTGGGCTCACTTCTACGGCAGACCTGGGCTTCCTCTGCCTACACCGCTGGCTGCAGCCACAGCACACTCCATCCCCTTCAAGCTGTCTCTGTGCAGCCAACAACAGCCCTCTCCCAGTCTGTCCTCTGAAATCTTAGTTTCAGCACCCAGCCCCCTACTCCTCCAATGCAACAACGCCTGTAGATGGAAACCAACGGTATATGAGATCGTCCAGAAAGAAAATGTGAAATAAGGACAGAGGGGAATAGAATCTTGGTGAAGAATATTAAGGCTCACCAAACAAAGGGTGTGGAGGTCTATCAGAGCAAGGTGGTATAAACATTTAATGGAGAGGACTGAGTGGGAGATGGCTGTTAATTCCTACGTCTTTTCCAGAAACTTAATGGTATTTTATTCCAAGGATCATACTATGTGCTTTTTATGAGTTCTAATTTGCCTGTGTTAGTAAACTAGTAAACCAGAATATAAGTTGTGATGAATTCTCAGTATCCAGAATGCGTTTAAAATGCCCTATCAACACTATCCAGCTTTCCCTATATCTTTTGCAAATTCTAAATCTTTAGAATGAAAAACTACCTTTAATGCCAAAATATGATGTCATATGTTTTAAATTGATCAGTTCACTCATTGTTTCAGGATTACTTATTCTTGACAATACTCCCATTTATGCTGGAATACAAATTTTGAGGTTAGTTATTTACAACAATGTATGTGCCTTAAATATTGAGAGGTGACAATATATCTAACGGATTACTATATGAACAATCTAATAAATCTGAGACACCAAGTAGCCTGAAATTTGCTCATGAAATCTATTTCAATGGCACTAGTAATTTAGTGTAGAAACTCGAAAACAAGCTGCATAAAGGAGTAATATTTAGTTATCAGCTATACTGTGAATATTATTTTTTGACAATCAGATACAGACACTTGAAAATTCCACAGTACTCTAGAGACCAAAAGGCACAGATACAAGCGATTTATTATGTTTTTAAAAAGTGATGAAGGGAATATTAATTCTGGAGGGTTTTTAATCAATTCCACACTATTATACACTAGAGGAAAAAAATCTTCCACGAACATTCCCTCACAAAGCCGGTAGTTTTATATTTACATAGTTATGATTATAGCAATTTTAAATGTTAATCTATGATACAATAATGTTACTTCAGAAAACATAAAAAATATAGTTTTTTTAATAGCCATGCTCCCATTTTTGATGAAAGCTAGTCAGTTCATCCTAATGTTAGTTTGACACTTTGAAAAACACATGAGATGCAGTCCACCTTGTAAACGCTGCAGGACAGAGGCCATCAAACGGAGTAGGCAGAAGGCTCATCATCACTCAGGTCTGAGTCATCCTCGCCCACCCCTTCAATGACCGACTTCTTCCCTTTACAGCAGGACACGATGAATCCAACTACAAACACCTGTACAGGTAAACAAGCTGTGTGTTATTTCTCAAACTTGAAATCTCCCAGAAAGTACTGACTTTAAAATCCAAACCCAACCACAAATGGGCCACAGCATCCCTGGGACGCCTGTACTTACCCCAAGAAAGGCCCAGTTCCCAAAGTAGTAGGCGGCACTGAAGAACCAGAACTTGTGAAGAAACAGGTAGGTTCGGGTGACGGTACACTGGTCTGTGAAAGCAAATAAAGGACCAAGTGGAAGTGGCTTCTCTCTTGAAATAGACTGTTAATACTTTACCTAAGCGGTTATTAACCAAAACTAAATCAGCATTAGAGACAGGATGGAACTCAAGGTCTATTTCCAAAGCCCACTCTTTCAACCACCTTAATATAACAGGACATTTTTAAAAGCGAGCACCACCAATGTAATTCCTGCTGTTAGGTATAAAAAAATTATACTGGCTAGTTCAATGTATCTAAACTAGAAAAAGCATTTTAACCTTGAATGCCAGACAAATCCGAAAACAAAACAGTTTTCCTGATGAAGAATGAAAAAACCAAATGAAGAAAGTAAGCAGATGTGGTTAGTATTAAGCTGCACTTTTCAAGAATCCAATTAAGAGATTTGGGGGGGAACTTCCTTGGTGGTCCAGTGGTTAAGAATTTTCCTGCCAACGTGGGAGACCCGGGTTTGATCTCTGGTTGGGGAATTAAGATCCCACACGCCACAGGGCAACTAAACCTGCAAGCCACATTACCGAAGCCCATGGGCTCCAGAGCCCAGGCTCCACCAGACAAGCCCACGCGCTGCAATGAAGGTCCAGCACAGCCACGATATACAGATAAACTCTAGCTGAATAATTAAAATAAAGTGATGATATCTTTAAAGGGAGATCTTTTTGAGCTTTTCTTAAGAATGCTATTGAAAAGATGGCTGACTTGCTTACTCCATGAACTTTAGACAGTATTATAACTTGAATCTTTACTTTTTTCCTTCAAAAAAAAAAAAAAACACGTTAACTCTTAAGGAGAAAGCAGCAGACCGGTTATTTGGTATCTTTGTGAGACTCCATATTATTTTATCTAAATTCACTGTTCCCATTAGCTTACAAAGTCCTTTGTGTATCTAATATATGACATCTAAGGAAATACTTGTTTATTAAAACCATTTGTGACATGGATTTCTGAAATGCAGCATTTGGTCCTATTTTATCCCAGTCTCCTCTCCTTTCCCATGAAGCTCAGCATGTCCTTCTGAATTGCTCAAGGCCCAGCTAGACAGACAGCCTCTGCTTCCTGCAGGAAGACACGCAGTGTAGCAGGGACGCACCTTCTTTTTACGGGCAGGGCAGCCAATCTCATGCCAATCTACTGAACCCCGAGGGCCACCCTGCACATTCCTCCTTCTCTTTCTCAACAGAAAAGTCTAGAATGAATAGTCAAAGCTTCCTAAGGAAAACCAAGAAGGAATCAAGCAGCACTATGGAACCAATGTTCCCCTCCCCTCAGTTCCGCAGTTCCTGGCTCTCAAGGTGATGGCTTTGCAGCAGCAGAGCCTCCTGGGCGGGAAGCCGCTGGTCAGTCACCCTGCCCCTCCCAATGGCCACAAAACGTGCTTCACAGGAAGTCACTGACGAAATTTATCACTTTTCCCACTAAACTGGCCTGAGTATTCCAGAGTACCCCTCAGAGTACCTGGCACTCATATTTAATATGACTGATGAAATAAACTAAATTGTTCAAAAGGGAGGTATTTTACTTAAAAATCATACTGATAAATAATGCATTTTCTAATTTCTTTTGACTAAAATCTGAGAAGATTCCAAGGACGTCAAAACAAGGCACTTGAATCCATGTTGAAAATGTCCAGCACGGGAAAGGAGGTGCAGCCCCGGGTTTCACAGATCTGGTGCCGGCTCTCCTTCGGCCACTTCTCTGCCACGTGAGCAGCCACGTCCATCACTGACCTCCGTGTGTGTCACCACCTTTCCTTTCGGGCTCATCCTAAAGACCAGATGAAGTCTGCAGAGTGGCAGTTCATATTAATTTTCTTCTTTTTTCTTCTTTAAGATATAACCAAGCCCATGATAAAGAATACGGTTTTCAAGAGCTGTTCAAATGGTGCCAATAAAAACTCATCTTAAAACTTCCGAAGGTGACTAATGCTCCTTAGTACTAAGGAAAATACTTGCTTAGCTATTACTACTCTGGACATGTTCATTATTTTTCTGTCTCTACAGTCAAAACAGATACAATGGATTTGGTGTAATTTGCTGCTGCTGCTGCTGCTGCTGCTGCTAAGTCACTTCAGTCGTGTCCGACTCCGTGCGACCCCATAGACGGCAGCCCACCAGGCTCCCCTGTCCTTGGGGTTCTTCAGGCATTGGTGTAATTTAAATGTGTATAATTCAGTAAAAGGATACTTGCTAAACAGTAACATACCTTTAAGTAAAAATAACCAACTTGTAATGAAGAGAGGAACAGGCTGTTTTTTAAAAAAAAATGCCTATTCACAATTAATTTAAAAACATCAACGGTATCTTTCATGGGTTAAGTACTACATAAACTCTGCTGTTCAAGCACAAACCTGTTTTTTAAAAAGTTATTCAACCCTCTCAACATTGCTAATGCTCTAAACTTAGAAAATAAAAGTTCTATTACTCATTTCCACACCTAAAGGTATCTGGGGGCAGGGGGGGCGGTTAGCACTAGAGTGAACCGGAAGCTTTAGGGCCAGAACAGGAACAGGACGGTGGCTGAACTGGCAGAAGCAGATGAAATCAAATGACTTTTCCCAGGGCTCTACTAAGCCACTCGGTGACACTTTAAATTGGCTACACTTGCTGATACTTTGTCCTCCACAAAGAGTGTATCTTATTTTAGGTATCACATTATTTCACATGTTTACCACTTCCATTGTTAAAGATTTGACACAAGCCTTCTAAAATACAAGAAAAAAAAAGTATGATCATTGTATTCTGCTTTGTTGTTGAAAAGTATGTAACAGCTTTTATACTTATCTTTATATGTATTTATCAGTATATTTATATGCACATAAAGGGGCAGATGTCCACAGAGGAATTCTGGTTAATAATCCTCATGCAAATATTTTATGTTCAAGCTATGACTCCACACTGAGTAATACATGGAGGGGCTTCTCTCCTCTCCCCATCTGCCCTATCCTAGCTGATCGTCTGCATCAGAGGTATCTAGGAGATCTACAGAGGTCTTTCTACTGTTACCTGAAACACTGGAATAAGTATTTTGAACTTGGTTTGACCTTCAAAGTAAATGTGAATTGCTCAATTTAGGAACTGCATTCTAAAATCACAGGTGTTCAAGAGACTCTGGCTGTTATTCCTCAAAGGGACACATAAACTTCCACTTAAACCAAAGAGTGCATGTTTACAGCTAACAACTAAAAAGAGGGGTTCAGACAAGAGCTTTTTTTTCCAGACAAGGTGACCATATGAAAAAGACCAAAATTAAAAGAGCCAAGAAAGGGCACGGAAGTTATCGGGAAAAAAAAAAAAATCCAAAGACTTGACTCCTGCTTCTACCACATTCCCCCATTTATTCTCACTTATCACACTAGATGAATAACCAACAGAAAGTACAATTAAGCCTCTGTCTGTCATATAGCAACAGCTTTTACAAATATACCTGATAGGTTTTATATACTTCTTATTTCCTTTTAGATTGCTGGTTATGTCACTGATAGTGTGTACTGAACGCCACTAAGATAACTTAGGCTATTAACTAGAATAAACAGTACCTTCTACTTTAAATATATTTTGAAAAACAACATTTAGTGCTGATTTAAGCCACCATTAAGACATCATCATGTTACACCTTCACTTGAAATCAGCTTAGAATTATGTCTCTATTTGTGCTTTATTTATAAAATGAATCTTTATGATACGTATGCAGTAGAGAGAGGGTATTTGGGAAAATTCATGTACCGCAGAGAATTTTAAAGCAATTTCTTTAGTGACAAAAGAACTGGGAGAAGACTGGATTCCTTAGAACAACGCTTGCTTTCTCATGGTTGTGTGTGATTATGCTAACTTTAGGTCTTGTTACTATTGGATATCTACAAAAGACATACAAATCTTAAATGTAAGCAGGTTAAGCACCTCGGGCTTTACCGTGATATGATTAGGAATCATTTATCAAATGGTTCTGAGAAAGGGGAAAACATGCTATCGGGATAGAAGGAAGGCTAGACCTGGGAATCTGGGGAGTTAAAGCCCCAGTTAATCATCACTGTCAAATGGATTCATAGCATATGAAATATACACACAGAGAAAGATTTGAGGAACCAGCAACATATATCCAGTAAGAAAAGGGAGGGAAGAAGAAATTTTTTTTAATTTAAATATTTGCAGAAAAACCAAAATTGTAGGTTTATCTTGAAATTCAACAAATGGCATACATGTAAATCATGTTTTGTTAAATCTCACTGCAAGAACTGAGTAAAAGGGAAAGAAAGAGTTGGTGAACATCGAAAGTCACAGAAATTCTAAAGGGAATAGATTATATTTTATGAATATATAAAGTGTACCAGGCTAACAAAGCTAGTACTTGGCCACGTGCTTTGCACTGAAAAATAAGTCTCACAGTGACTGTGTTAAGAACCAGAATAATTTGTGTTGACCTTTGATTACACTTAAGTGAGTTTAATATATTTCAAAGGTGCTAAAATAGGTATTGCTCCTTTAAGAAAGAATGCACCTAATTTCATTTGTCCTGACCATATAAAATATAATTGGCCATACACAACTTACAAAAGACAGTTCCAAAGCTAAGAGCTGAGTTTCACAAAATCACCTGGGCTGCTTTCTGGGAAACCTTATACCTAGTTAACTTCACTGTACTGTCCCTGCTGAACTTTTATCAAAACAATCAAAGTGTCACCAGAAAAAGAACTTTGGCAATAAAGAGACTTTCTGTATCTCAAGCAAAATCCAAGAGAAATATGCTCTGATCAATACTTAATTTTCTGGTCTACATGGCTTCCCCAATGGCTCAGCAGTAAAGAACTCGATTGCCGATGCAGGAGACACGAGAGACACGGGTTTGATCCCTGGGTCAGGAAGATCCCCTGGAGAAGGAAATGGCAACCCACTCCCATATTCTTGCCTGGGAAGTTCCCTGGACAGAGGAGCTTGGTGGGCTACAGTCCACAGGGTCGCAAAAAGTTGGACATGACTGAGTGCGCATGTGCACGCACACACGGCAAACTCACCTGACAGTGGACACACCACATCTGGCCTTCTCAGCTGGATGACACCAGCCAGTATCACTGAGGCCCTCTCCTGACCCCAGGCCCACCTAGAAACTATGCGACTGTAAAATTAGCTCTCCATACGGATTCCTTCTCTCTGGTGGGAATTCACTAACCATGAGCCTCTAGCTTCTTTAATGTAATACTTCTTATGGTAAATTAATAAACTGCCATCTGGCTAATACTTTAGTTTACTCTCTCTTTACTTATCCAGAGTCAAATACAGATGCTGGAGATCAGGGTATGACAGGATTCTTAAATAATAATTCTGTCTCATCACTCTAACTTCAATACTGCTCTGCCCCTTTGATGGGTAGAAGGTAAATCGAATGAGGCTATCGACACTAAGTTATTCTAAGTCAAGTAAAATATTATAAGCTTATAGCACTTAACCATGAAGAACTATTTTAACTCGTTGAACAGAAGAGGTTTAAGAGAACAGTCATTTGCTTCCTGTCCTGTTTCCCAGGGCCTCTTTAAAGTTACAGAACATGAATAAAGCCAGGAGCAACTGCTACCAGCAAACAGAAAGGGAGGAAGGCTACTGGGTGACAGGAGACCTCGGCAATATTCTGGAAGGTGGAAAGCCACACTTAGAAGGTCTCCAGTGAAACAGCTGGTTTCCCTCTCATTTATCTAAAACTACAACTTAAGGATCAAGAAACGCCAATCATAGAACCCCTCGTGACAAGGTTTCCTAGTTCCTGATACTTAAACACAAATTAACATAAATATGAATAAATCATCAGATATATACAGGAGACTATCAGCCTGAAGGGAAAAAAGGAGAAACACAGAACTGCTCCAAGATGAACAGAACAGTGATTCTACTTAAATGCAATCAGTAAGAAAAATGTTTAGTATCTTCATATACTGACAAGGATATTACATCATAAAACAAAGATGCTTGGAAAAAAATCAGAAACATAAAGTACCTCAAGGAAAGTACAAATGTGTTAAATGAAATAAAAAATTCAGGGTATAGTTTGAAGATAAAACTGAGTACACACCCAAGAATCTAGAGTAAAATGGTAGGCAGAAAATATGAAATATGAGAGGAGACAGATGATCAATTGAAGACATCTGGGAACTAATGAACAAGAGTTCCCCAAAGGAAAAACGGAGAAAAGAGAAACTATCAAGTTAACTTCAAAAGAAGAAATAGATGCACTGGATTTCTTACCCATCAGAAATGAAACATATATGGTGCAATACTTTTAAAGTTCTAAAAAAAAAAAAGATTTTTTACATAGCGCAAACTGCCCATCATATCATCAATTGTGAGGATGTTGATATTCAAGGACTTTTCAGAGATATATTTTGCACAAAGCATTTCTTTTCTTTCTCTTTTTAAACTCTTGGAAAACTAAGCTTTGGGAAGGAAATCCAGAAAGAAGATACAGTTTCTAATGCATCAGAAGTCCAATGAACAGAAATTTTAACATTAGAGCTAATTAGAAAGCACAATTAGAAAGCAATTGATCCAGGTAAGAAAAGGGGTCAGCAGGTACCCAGCAGGAAGTCAATACAACGGATTTCATTCAACAGATAGAGTGAGCACGAAGAAATAAGATATCAGGTGATGTGAATCTTCTGTTGCTTCAAGGACATGTTTTAACAGATAAAAAGGGACAAATTATAAAGTGATTCAGTTCTACAAACGCTGGTTGATCAAGACAGAAAAATACACTTCATATATATATTAATATGTTTTCTTAATTCAAGGAGCTGACATTCCTACAAAAGAGTGGGATAGATAAAAGATACATCAATGACTATAGATTAAGAGAGAGTAAAGGTCACACCATAAGAAGTAAAACTGCTATGGGAATTCAAGTGAAAAAAAAAAACTGTACACGTTTGGAAATTCAAAAAAGAGGGTCAGGTTGGAAAGAAACCTTGTAAATGAGCAGGAATCTGACTGCTGAAGCTGGCAGGAGTTGGGCAGAAACCAGCTGTGGCACTTCCAGAACAAACAGTTGCAAAGCAACGATGGAAAAGACGACCAAGTTCAGAAAACTCATGGAAAAAGACTGGAAACATGCAGGATGGGTGAGAAAGCGGAATCCTGCAGTCCTCGGTGGATAGTGGTACAGGTGGTGTGGGGGAGCAGTCAAGGTTCCCGCTGGAGGAACAGCATCGGCGAATCACACTGGCTCTACCTGCAAAATCTACCCAGAATCCGACCACTTCCTGCAATTCTACCACCACAAGCTCTGCCTTGGACTCCTGCAAAAGTTCTATCAATTCGCCTTTGCCCTTGGTTTATTATAGGCATCTCAAGGGCTAGTACACTCTACCCCAAAAGGCTTCACTCAGTCCATCACCCGTTTTTCTAAGTTACGCTGAAACATGACACGCTGTCTATGGCAACCTTTGTGCTTCAGGGGCACAGCTGAGCAGTGTGGACACTACTGTAGGCCCCACAGAGCCTAAAATATTTATTAACTGGTCTTTTACAGGAAAAAGGTTCCCACACCCAACACAGTTGTCAGAGTGACCCCCTGAGGATATAAGGCCCATCAGGCCATCCGCTCGGTCTTTCAGACTTCCCGTCTGAGCAGAAAAGCCACAGTCCTTCACTGTGCTGACTGGCCCTTCCTCTCCCCTCCTGGGCCCCCCGTCCCTGCCATCACCGTGGCATGCAGGGCTTCTCTGCACGTTTCTGCCTTCCTTCCAGGTACCTGACCTCGCCTCCCTCAGGCCACCGTGCCCAGATGTCACCTTCTCAGTAAGGATTTCCTTTCTACCCTACTCAACATTTCAAACCATCCCTCCTTCCGGGCACCACTTACTCTGGTACTTTTTCTCCATAATGATTACTGCCTGATATACTTGTCTCCTTCTAAATGAGCTCCATAGGGACAGCACATCTGAGCTTTGTTCACTAGTATCACTAGCTTTGTATCAGTACTTTTTAGAATAGTGCTACTGCATAATAGATACCAATTTAGAAAGTTAACTGAAAAAGCAAGGAAAAGTAGATGAGAAAAATTAAAGTCATTTACTTTTCCTTCGACTACGCTAAAGCCTTTGACTGTGTCGATCACAACAAACTGGAAAATCTTAAAGAGATGGGAATACCAGACCACATTACCTGCCTCCTGAGAAATCTGTATGCAGGTCAAGAAGCAACAGTCAGAACATGGAACAATGCACTAGTTCAAAACTGGGCAAGGAGTACGTCAAGGCTGTCTATTGTCACCCAGCTTATTTAACTTCTATGCAGAGTACACCGCTGGAATCAAGATTGCGGAGACAAACATCAATAATCTCAGATATGCAGATGACACCACCCTAATGGCAGAAAGTGAAGAGGAAATAAAGAGCCTCTTAATAAAGGTGAAGGAGGAAAGTGAAAAAGCTGACTTAAAACTGAACATTGAAACCACTAAGATTATGGCATCCGGCTCCATCACTTCATGGCAAATTGATGGGGAATAAATGGAAACAGTGACTGACTTTATTTTCTCGGGCTCCAACATCACTGCAGATGGTGACTGCAGCCATGAAATTAAAGGACACTTGCTCCTTGGAAGAAAAGCTATGGCAAACTTAGACAGCATGTTAAAAGGCAGAGACATCATGTTACCAACAAAGGTCTGTATAGTCTAAGTCATGGTTTTTCCAGTAGCCATGTACAGATGTGACAGCTTAGACCACAAAGAAGGCTGAGTGCCGAAGAAATGATGCTTTTGAACTGTGGTGCTGGAGAAGACTCTTTAGAGTCCCTTGGACAGCACAGAGATCAAACCAGTCAATCCTAAAGGAAATCAACCCTGAATATTTACTGGAAGCACTGATGCTGAAGCTCCAATACTTTGGCTACTTGATGCAAAGAGGTGATTCACTGGAAAAGACCCTGACGCTGGGAAAGATGGAGGGTAGGAGGAGAAGGGGTCAAAAGAGGATGAGATGGTTGGATGGCATCCCCAACGCAATGGACTTGAGTCTGAACAAACTCTGGGAGATAGTGAAGGACAGGGAAGCCTGGTGTGCTGCAGTCCACGGGGTCGCAAAGAACTGGACACATCTGAGTGACTATACAACAACACAAATAGAATCTTAGAAATTTAGACATTTATAAATTTTAGAATTTCAAGACACACAGGTCTGTGATTCTCAGTATCATGAAAACTGATAAGTCAATATCTTCCAAATGTGTTTAAATTGCAAAGGCTGTTATTAATTTTGTATTCCTTAAATAAATAGGATAGCATTCTAAATAAGCCTATCAAAATTATTATAATTCTAGGTGACTTCATTTATCCTCATTTTAGACTAAATCTAACTGTCCTAAACTATCTCGTCTCTTCCCTCCAAATGTGCAGAGTATAAGACAAAAAGACCATGTAGTATTTCTAAAGGCCACTGCTCCATGTACTTGAGTCAGAGGGAAAGAATGACTTATATTCTCTCAAATTGGATCTTCTTGTTACAAAACTCCAAAGAGCGAAAATTAATCAGCTATACTTAATATGAAGTAGGTAGGAGGTATTAAGTCTGAAGTCCATATTCAAACCTGTCTTTTAAATCCACAAAGGAAGAGTTTGGTACCATTTTCATTTCAAATTATGTTTATAGATCACCCACTTGGGCACTCAGCACCACAAGAGACATTAACAAACACTGTCCTCACAGAGCATCAGTGTCCATTCTTAACCTCAGCCCATGAGGCTAAGATTCTAATGAAATTCCTTGACCAGTTTCATTTCAGCCTCTTTACACTAGCTTTCCTTAAAATGAACTTTTTATTGAAAACTATACATCAAGTGTAAACTAGTACAGTAACTCCTCTAATGAAATTAGTTTGAAACAGAAATAAGTCTTTCCTGCAAAACACATTTTTCTCTTTTTTTGCTTAGAGGTGACATAGAGGTGGAAAAAAAAAATCACCTGAATCCATTGTTGGTGATAATGTAAGTACTTGAGCAATATTGCTTAGTCACCTTGACTTCTAAATAAAATTTCCTGGACTCAAGTGTAAGTAGAAAGAAACATTTCATATTCCAGGAAAAAAATGCTACCAAGAACTTGAGAATTACATTTTTTTTCAAAGTCTCAGAAACTACCCTCTCCACTGCCACTTCAACAAACTGGAAGGAAAAAGGTCTTCTCTACAACCAATAGCTACTGGGCAGACAGACGCATGCCACTCTCTGGACTCGCATTGTTTTCATCCTTAAAAAGGCTTATTCATGTTTTTTTTCTTTAATTATAGAATAAAAGCCATTCAACAATAACAAAAAACAATGTACTTATTTCTTGTCCTTATTCCACATTTTGTTCTGAGGTACAGCCTGATTTATATGCTGTTTGTGTGTACATATATATATATATATATATTTTAGGATGCAGAGCTGATTTACACTGCTAATTTCTGCCATACAGTAAAGTGACTCAGTTATACATACATATACATTCTTTTTATATTCTTTTCCATTTTGTTTTATCATAAGAAATTGAATAGAGTTCCCTGTGCTATACAGAAGCTGAAGTTACAATCCTTTGGCCACCTGATGTGAAGAGCCAACTCAGTGGAAAACACCCCGATGCTGGGAAAGACTGACGGCAGGAAGAGAAGAGGGGATGGTTGGATGGCACCACCGGCTCAATGAACATGAATCTGAGCAAACTCCGGGAGACAGTGAAGGACAGGGAAACCTGGTGTGCTACAGCCCATGGAGTTGCAAAGAGTCGGACACAACTGAACGACAACAAAATACAGCAGAACCTTGTTGTTTATTATTCTGTATACAATAGCTTACATCTGCGAATCCCAACCTCTCCGTTCATCCCTCCCCAAACTTCCCCAGCCCACGGGAACCAAAAGCCTGTTCTCTATGTCCATGAGTCTGTTTCTGTTTTGTACACAGATTCACTTGTGTTATACTTTATACTCCAAATCTAAATGATATCATAGAGTATTTGTCTTCTTCTTTCTTACTTCACTTGGTACGATAATCTCGAGTTTGCATCAGTGCTGCTGCAAATGGCATTATTTCATTATTCTTATGGCTAGCAGTACTCCATTGTACACAGGAACCGCCTCTTCTTTATCCATTCCTCTGCTGATGGACATTTAGGTTGTTTCCATGTCTTGGGTGCTGTGAATAGTGTTGCTATGAACACAGACGTGCATGTACCTTTTTGAATTATAGTTCTATCTGGATATATCCCTACGAGTAGTATTGCTGGGTCTTATGCTAACTCTAATTTTAGTTTTCTGAGGAACTTACTTACTCTCCTCCACAGCGTCTTTACCAACAGTGCAAGAGGGTTCGCTTTTATCCACACTGTCTCTAGCATTTGCTATTTGTAAAATTTTCAATGATGGACATTCTGATAGTTGTGAGATGGTACCTTATTGTAGTTCTCATTTGCATTTCTCTAATAATTAACGATGAGAACATCTTTTCATGTGCATTGGCTATCTGCATGTCTTCTTTGGAGAGATGTGTATTCAGGTCTTCTGCTCACTTTTTAATTGGTTTGTTTTGTTGTTGAACTGTACGAGCTGTTTGTGTATACTGGAAATTAATCCCTTATTGGTCACATTATTTGCAAATATTTTCTCCTATTTTATAGGTTGTCTTTTCATTTTGTTTATGGTTTCCTTTGCTGTGCAAAGCCTGGGAAGTCTGACTAGGTCCCATTTGTTTCTTTTTGTTCTTATTTCGATTGCTTGGGAGACTGACTTAAAAAGACACTGGTATGATTTATGTCAGAGGATGTTTTGCCGATGTTTTCTTTTAGGAGTTTCTCGTTATGTCTTATGTTTAGGTCTTTAACTCATTTTGAGTTTATTTTTGTGTATGGTGTGAGGCTACGTCTAACTCTATTGATTCATATGCAGCTAAACTCAGTGACTGAGCACACACACACGTCCACCTCTCCCGGCACCGCTTGCTCAGGATCCCACCGCTTCTCCATTGTAGACTTGGTTTCTTCTGTCAGAGACTGACCGACTGTGGGGTGGGCTTGTTTCTGGGCTCTCTGAGACCACCGTTTCTCCATCGTAGACCTTGTCTCTTCTGTCAGAGACTGACCGACTGTGGGGTGGGCTTGTTTCTGGGCTCTCTGCTCTGATTCATTGATCTACACGTGTGTGTCTGTGCCAGGACCCAGCTACTGTGATTACTGTAGCTTTGTCGTTCTTGAAGTCTGGACGGGTTATGCCTCCAGCTTTCTTCTTTTTCTTCAGGACTGCTTTGGCAATTCTGGGTCTTTTATGGTTCCATATAAATTTTAGGATTTTTTGTTCTAGTTCTGTGAAAAATATCCAGGGTCATTTGATAGGGATTGCATTAAACCTGTAGATTGCTTTGGGTAGTATGGTCATTTTAACAATATTAATTCTTCCAAGCCAAAAGCATGGGATACCTTTCCAAGCTTCTTTGAATCATCTTCAATTCCCTTTATTAACATTTTTATAGTTCTCGGCACATGTCTTTCACCTTCTTGGTCAGGTTTAACTCTAAGTATTTTATTTTTGAGGATGCAATATTAAAAGGTATTATTTTTCTACATTCCTTTTCTGTTATTTCATTATTAGTGTAAAGAAATGCAACCGATTTCTGTATATTAATCTTGTGTCCTGCTACCTTGCTGAATTCATTTATCAGTTAGAGTAGTTTTTGTGTGGAGACCTGAGGGTTTCTTATATATAGTATCATGCCATGTGCATATAATGACAATTTTGCCTCTTCCCTTCCAATCTGGATCCCTTTTTTTTCTTTCTCTTGTCTGCCTGCAGTTAGGATTTCCAATACTATGCTGAATAGAAGAGGTGAGAGTGAGTATTCTTGTCTTGCACCAGATTTTAGCACAAAGGCTTTCAGCTTTAGCACTGAATATTATGTTGGTTGTACATAGCTTTTATTATGCTGAGGTATGTTCCCTCTATATCCACTATGCTAAGAATTTTTATTATGAATGGATGTTGAATTTTGTCAAATGCTTTTTCTGTGTCTACTAATGCTCACGTGATTTTTGTCTTTCTTTAATGTGGTGTATCATTTGATTGATCTGCATATATTGGACCATCCCTGTAAACATGCAGCTTGACTTTTACGCTATTTATGCACAAAACATAAAACATGAGATAATATATACACTCTTCCACTATCATCATGTGGTGAATATTGTTCTGTGAAAACATACAAAGCTGTACTATTACACTGTATGTAATGTATTTCAAGTATCCTCACTGATGGGTATATACCCACTTGTTTCTTTTTGTTTGCCATTTCTCATCTAACCTTGGTGAGATGCAGAAAATAGTTAGCATTGGAAAAGTAAGAAAATGCAAAAGAGATTTCAAGATTTCTGAGTAAATAAATAGTTGAGGGCACACAAAAGGCACAGGGCAACTTTTCCTACCCTATGACATGAGGTAATATGTGGAAAAGCTAAACGGAAGAGAGAAGGAAGGGAGTTCAGCCTGGGAACTGAGGTTTGAGAGGTCAGCAGAACACGCATTTCGTTATAAGTAAACCAGATGGTGGTCAGAAAACAGGAACAAAAATCTAAGATTCTTAATTTACTGATTAAATTATTAAATCCCCCTTAAATTATCCAGCATCACTAGGCTTATTTATTGTCAACTGTCAACACTTCAAAACACGACTTAGAAAACCTCACTTAGTAAAACTATATTTATTAGACTAAGTACTGTGAGGGAGAATAAGAAGGGGAAAGGCAAAGAAGATTTAAGGGCCTGGGCTGGGCCACTTTAATCAAGGTCATAAAAGGTGGAGAACCACATGTGGGCTACATTTATGACACAAGTTTTACGCTGGTGGACGCAGTGAAATGACAAGTCTCAAAGCAAGCCTTCTTAGGCAACTTATCTTGGTAAGGAGGCTACTGGAGTTGTTTCACAGTCAGGAGTTGTCAGCCATTTGTGTTTGTCCTCAGTGGTATTAACCCAAGGGCAGAGGCATGCGTCTGTGTGTCTGTTAAGCATTAGCAACACGATATTGGTGTCAGTTCCTCACGTTTTATGGGATTCAAAAGCTTTTAAAACTTATTGAGCAACATCTGGGAATCATGTAGACTTTAGATAGTCTACTATGAATTGTTACAATAGAATGCCCTGGAATAGATAAAATGTTGGAGTTAGAGTAAATATGGAAAACATCTTCTGCTTCACCTAAGAAAGTGTAGAAATTGCTCTATCTTTAAAAATAGGTGAGAACTTTATAAGAACATCTTGAATTGTTTAATTGTATCACCAACTACAGAATATCATCTTTGCATTTCAATTGGTGGGTTATTTAAAATATGAAAAAATTCAACAAGTTTTCAAGTACTATGTGCTTTTAGAGGTTTAATTTCTGAAGAGTTTTTAATATGTTCTTTGTGGATTTAAACTGTCCTTTTACAGAACCTCAAACAGAATACATTCTTAAAACCAAGTCAAAGAATAACTCATTTTCCACAGCTGAATATGCCTTATAATTAAATCAAGGTTTATTTGTTGCTAACAATTTGTACCAGAAATGACAGGAAAATGTGAGAGATGAATTATTTTCAGCAGATTCAAAATTGAAATTACACACAAAAGATCAACTCACTTTCACAAGAAGATATACCTTTAAATCTAAATTTCTAGGGAGTTACCACATAGCATACATTATATTCACTAATTCTTATGTTCAAAACATGTTCCTGTCATTCTGTGTGGCAAAATACACCATGCTGAAACACTTCACATATAAATTTAAATTTCTGGAATTTAAGAAAAATAACATATATTAATAGAAGTGTAAATTTTTAAAAAGATGTATGCATGAAGTCACTTCAGTCCTGTCTGACTCTATGTGACCCTATGGATTGTAGCCAGACAGACTCATCTGTCCACTGGATTTTCCAAACAAGAATGCTGGAATGAGTTGCCATTTCCTTTTCCATAACAGGATGTAAGTAATGCATAATTATATAAATAATGTAATTATAATTCTACTAAAAAGGTAATCAGAAGTGGTTATCTTCAGTAATTCCATATCCTGGCCTGCATTTGGTACCGTTGGCTTTTAGAATACTGAAAGGCAAAGGAGAAAACGAAAGTTATACCCCTCTGAATGCAGAGTTCCAAAGAAGAGCAAGGAGAGATAAGAAAGCCTTCCTAAGTGAACAATGCAAAGACATAGAGGAAAACAAAAGAATGTGAAAGACTAGAGATCTCTTCAAGAAAATTAGAGATACCAAAGGAATATTTTATGTGAATATGGGCACAATAAAAGACAGAAACCATATGAATTTAACAGAAGCAGAAGATGTTAAGAAGAGGTGGCAAGAATACACAGAAGAACTATGCAAAAAAGATCTTCATGACCCAGAGAACCATGATGGTGTGATCACTCATCTAGAGTCAGACATCCTGAGTGCAAACTCAAGTGGGCTTTAGGAAGCATCACTACGAACAAAGCTAGTGGAGGTGATGGAATTCCAGCTAAGCTACTTCAAATCCTAAAAGATGATGCTGTGAAAGTGCCGCACTCAATATGCCAGCAAATTTGGAAAACTCAGCAGTGGCCACAGGACTGGAAAAAGTCAGTTTTCATCCCAATCCCCAAGAAAGGCAATGCCAAGGAAAGTTCAAACTACCACACAACTGCACTCGTCTCACACACTAGCAAAGTAGTGCTCAAAATTCTCCAAGCTAGGCTTCAACAATACATGAACTGTGAACTTCTAGATGTTGAAGTTGGATTTAGGAAAAGCAGAGGAACCAGAGATCAAACCACCAACATATGTTGGATCACAGAAAAGGCAAGAGAGTTCCAGAAAAACATCTACTTCTGCTTCACTGATTGACTACACCAAAGCCTTTGACTGTGTGGATCACAACAAACTGGAAAATTCTTCAAGAGATGGGAATACCAGAGCACCCTACCTGCCTCTGAGACAGCTGTATGCAGGTCAGGAAGCAACCATTAGAACCGGCCATGGAACAACACATTGGTTCCAAATTGGGAAAGGAGTATGTCAAGGCTGTATATTATTACCTTGCAACTTATATGCAGAGTACATTATACAAAATCCCAGGCTGGATGAACGACAAGCCGGAATCAAGATTGCCAGGAGAAATATCAATAACCTCACACATGCAGATGACACACACTCTTATAGCAGAAAGCAAAGAGGAACTAAAGAGCCTCTTGATGAAAGTGAAAGAGGAGAGTGAGAAAATTGGTTTAAAACTCAACATTCAGAAAACTAAGATCATGGCATCCAGCCCCATCACTTCATGGCAAACAGATGGGGAAACAATGGAAACAGTGACAGACTTTATTTTCTTGGGCTCCAAAATCACTGCAGATGGTGACTGCAGCCATGAAATTAAAAGACGCTTGCTCCTTGGAAGAAAAGCTATGACCAACCTAGACAGCGTATTAAAAAGCAGAGACATTACTTTGCCAACAACCGTCCGTCTTGTCAAAGCTGTGGTTTTTCTAGTACTCATGTATGGATGTGAGAGCTGGACCATGAAGAGTGCCAAAGAATTGATGCTTTTGAACTGTGGTGTTGGAGAAGACTCTTGAAAGTCCCTTGGACTGCAAGGAGATCAAACTAGTTAATTCTAAAGGAAATCAACGCTAAATATTCATTGGAAGGACTGATGCTGAAGCTGATGCTCCATTACTTTGGCCACCTGAGGGGCCATTGGAAAAGACCCTGATGCTGGAAAGGATTGACGGCAGGAGGAGAAGGGGACGAAAGAGGATGAGATGGTTGGATGGCATCACAAACTCAATGGACATGAGTTTGAACAAGCCCCCAGAGATGGTGAAGGACAGGGAAGCCTGGCATGATGGAGTCCTTGGGGTTGCAAAGAGTAGGATATTACATAGCGACTGAACAATAATAACAGCCATCTGGTGGTATGTAGTGGGCCTCATTTTTTCTCCTCCCTTTTATCTTTTTCTCAATATAAATATTTACTTCTGTTTTCTGAACCACACATTATGCAATTTAGTCACATAAAACAGCATTTTTATCAGATGGATCTTCTCTTACATAGCCAGAGAACAGCTATAAAATTTAGGACTTTTAATACTGATATTGTATTTTTACAAATTGGCCCTATGGTCTATACTGTACATTCATCCCTTAAGGGCAGGACCCAAGCCAGGACCACATGTCACATTCAGTTGCGATGTCTCTCTACTTCCCTGACCCTGTGAGCCCCTCGGCCCCTGGTCTCGGATGACAGTGACGGACCTAAAGCACCGCTTTTACAGCACAGTTGCCGGCCATCAGCCTGGGTCTGTGTTCTGACCCTCAGGATCTGAGCCCCATTCTCTGATCGTCCCAGGCGGCCATGCCCTGAGGCACAGGGGTGCTGCCCCTGGATGGCGTTCATCTTGTTTCCCTGGTGGGACCTGTGCCCATTTTTCCCAGAGATGAGCTACCTCAGCTACCACTCCTCCTCCCACAGTTAATGAACGCTAAGTGGAGATGCCTCGTTGTGGATTTACTCTGTAGTTCTCTACACTGAGTTTAATTTCAATTACTGTATGTTCATTTTCAAACACTGCATTTGGTCCATTGATAAATTTGCTAGGGTGTCACTCATTCTTCCTTCGTCCTTTAATACTTTGTGGCCCTCTGCGGATGCTGATCTGGTCTTATTTCTTTCATCATGTTAGCTGTTCCATAATCTGTGTTGATAATTCCAGTATCAGAGCCCAGCAGGTCTTTCTCTGCTACTTCTGTCAGCTCTCTTATATGTGGTGCTTTGTTTCCTTATGTGCTTGAATATTTGACTCTGACATCTTCACTTGTGCTCCTTTGTGGGAACTCTGTGAAACCAAGAATTAAGGTACGTTCCTATAGTGAGGATTATATTTACTTGCACCATTTACTGCACTGTCAGTCTGAAACTGCAATGAAACAAATTCACTCTGCTGACATGCATTTGGCCTGCATAGCCGCAAAGTGCTAGTCTGCAGCTACAATTTCTTTGGAATCTGGTTCTTTCTCCTTGTTCTTGACACTAAGGTCAACTTGGCTTTCCATTTTTTGCAAGTAACATAGTTAAGTTTATTTGTGGTTCACCCTCACGTGACGGTGCCATCTTCAGGGGAGGGAGGGGCTCCGCTTTGTAAGAGGCTCTCTTTCCTATGAGATGCCAACCACTCATGCAGGCTCTAGACTATGCTGTCCAAAATACCACCACTGGAAACTTGTGACTTTTCAGCACTTGACATATGACTACTGAGACTAGGGAACTAAATTTCTAACGTTATGTACTTTTAACTAATTTAAACTAAAAACTGAAGCAGTACTTTAGTAGAACTATATTTCACCTTTAACTTACTTAAATGGTCACATTAACTTACTTAATGAAAATTTAGTGTTTGAATTAAAATGTTCCTTAAGTATAAAATACACACCAGGTATTGAAGACTTAGTATGAAGAAGGATACAACGTATGATGTAGAGAAGGTTCTTGGACACCCCCTTGTTTACCTGCAAAAAAGCCAGACACAAGCCCCCAATAGTCTCAGCCTTCTCTTCACGAAAGATTAGCTAAGCTATTTGTCCACACTGATCAATAAGAACAAGACACTTGCTGATCTGACTTAAGTAACCCTTAGATTTCCCTCTTTTGCCAGGCCCCCGAAGTCGGCCCTCTTCTCAGCCGGCCAGCAGACTGCCCTTCCTGATCGAGTCCTCCTGGCGGACCTCAGGGAAAACATGCCATGATCATCCCACTCTCACAGCTGGTTCTTTCTAGTTGCAAACTGACATAGTATCTTAGATGACACAGTATCTTAGAGAAAAGTCTACAGAAGGATAGGTACTTGAAGTTCTGAGAAAACAGGTCAACTTGCTTTTATTAATGACAAAAGCAAAACAGCACGGTAAATACATTTTATTTATACAGAATGTATTTTGAGGCCCTCCCTGATAATGAGCTTGTTTACTTCAGAACTTAGTATTCAACTAGTCTCTAAAGTAAGTATTGAGAGTAAAAGTATGCACATTTTACTTTATTAATTTTCCTCTAACATTATCTTTTAGTTATTCAATATCATTCTTACTTTTTCTTAGTAGTTAGTAAATGTAATTATAACTCTGCTTAGGCTCTTTAATTTTAAATCTGTTCAGCTTTTAGTTTAACACATCAGTTTTTATTTTAGCATTACCAGTTAACTTAAGTCATCTTAACCATTTGTCCTAGTGAAATTATATCCTAGTGCTAAAATCTAAAGCCATAGATTAATGATTTTTAGGGCTGGCTATATACATTAACAAATATACTTAACCAGAGTATCCCACAAAAATCAAGTGTGATTTATACGTATCATTGCATTTCTAGGTGCTTTACTGTCCAAATAAGACAAGTTGGCGATGGACAGGGAGGCCTGGCATGCTGCAGTCCATGGGGTCACAAAGAGTCGGACACGACTGAGCGACTGAACTGAACTGAAGACAAGTTCACATCAAGGAAAGGTAAAATAATTTAACAGGATGGCAGAAATTAAACTTGTGGTTCACAGTTTTTTTAAAATGGTCATTTGGAAAGATATAGTCTTGCTTCATTCCTCTCTGTATTTCCCAAACATTCAATGCTCCTGCCACAACATACTTTTTCCATAACATGCCGAATAAATTTGTCCTTATGCCTTATTAACACAGGTTCCTTCCCTGCTTGGTACGGCCTCCAGCGTTCTGTTTGTTCGTTTAGATTCACTTTCGCTTTGGGGCCCAGTTAGAATGTTACACTGTAGGGAAAACCATTACCCCCTCTACCTTCCCATGGCATTCTGCCTGTAATTTCACTACAGCATGCTCTTTACTTTTCTATTACGACTATTTATTTTCATACCCAAGCCCATTAGGCTGTTTGCTTTCCAAAGGCAGGGGCTGTGTGTATGTCTCTGAGGCTGTCTCTCTTTCTGAGAACCTACCCAGTGCTCTCTTCTGCCAGACCATAAAGGGACACTGATCATTCATCCTCCCATCCAGACTCAAATATTTCTGTATGTTTATATTACTTTTCATAATTCTGTGGTTGTTTTAACTGTTTTACTCACACTAGCATATAAATTGTCCGTGTATTAATGTCTATTAGATTAAGTAGCAATTAAAGAACATAAAACTAAGAATGTAAAAGTCCTTTTGTCATAATTGCATATAAACTTTTAAAATGGATTTCTATTTTGCTCAGCTGGCTCACTTAGAACTTATAAACAATCCATTATGTGAAAGGATAAATTTAAAAATTGTTGCTTTAAGAGAACTTTGTAAACATGGTATGATAGGCATTGTTTATAACTCTACATTATTCTTTAAGAGATCATTTTAAACACAAAAAACCTTAACTATTTTCAGATGACTCTTTTGATTCTCAAACATTATAACATTTAAAAAATGCCAGACTACCTCCTATATGAATGCAATATTACCTAAGAAAAAAAGATCTCTAAAATGTACTCAGTACTGGTAAGAGATCAATATATGTGTTTTTAGAAAATCACTGCTTTAACATCTTTCTGGGGAGATTATCTTTTCTCAGAAATAATTTTAAGTACAACACAATAAACTATAACTTTTCTGTTTCTAAATTGAAAAATTGTTCTCCAAAACTATTACTTGCAACAGGTGCATAACAAAGGTGGCATCAAGTGCCTTATGGGGCATTTCTATCACAGTATCATCCACCTTAGTCAAAGTGCCCACCAAAATGTCACAAGTAACAAACAGTGTTGATTTTCTTCTCATAAGCTGAGGTTCCTAGTTCCCAATAAATGGACACGGTGCAATCAGTCTTTCACCACACATTCTATCCCAGCCCCATCCCAGGCGTCAAATCTCATGTTAACTGCTCATTCATCTTTCTCCTTTATTAAACTTTTCAACATATAAAACAACCATTTGCATTTACTTATATATGAGTTCACTACCAAGATAAGCACAATGGTGTGATCACTCACCTAGAGCCAGACATCCTGGAATGTGAAGTCAAGTGGGCCTTAGAAAGCATCACTACGAACAAAGCTAGTGGAGGTGATGGAATTCCAGTTGAGCTATTTCAAATCCTCAAAGATGATGCTGTGAAAGTGCTGCACTCGATATGCCAGCAAATCTAGAAAACTCAGCAGTGGCCACAGGACTGGAAAAGGTCAGTTTTCATTCCAATCCCAAAGAAAAGGCAATGCCAAAGAATGCTCAAACTACCACACAATTGCACTCATCTCACACGCTAGTAAAGTAATGCTCAAAATTCTCCAAGCCAGGCTTCAGCAATACATGAACCATGAACTTCCAGATGTTCAAGCTGGTTTTAGAAAAGGCAGAGGAACCAGAGATCAAATTGCCAACATCCGCTAGACCATCGAAAAAGCACGAGTTCCAGAAAAACATCTATTTCTGCTTTATTGACTATGCCAAAGTCTTTGACTGTGTGGATCACAATAAACTGTGGAAAATTCTTAAAGAGATGGGAATGCCAGACCATCTGATCTGTCTCTTGAGAAACCTGAATGCAGGTCAGGAAGCAATAGTTAGAACTGAACATGGAACAACATACTGGTTCCAAACAGGACAAGGAGTACGTCAAGGCTGTATATTGTCACCTTGCTTATTTAACTTACATGCAGAGTACATCACGAGAAACGCTGGGCTGGAAGAAGCACAAGCTGGAATCAAGATTGCCGGGAGAAATATCAATAACCTCAGATATGCAGATGACACCACCCTTATGACAGAAAGCAAAGAAGAACTAAAGAGCCTCTTGATGAAAGTGAAAGAGGAGAGTGAAAAAGTTGGCTTAAAGCTCAACATTCAGAAAACTAATATCATGGCATCTGGTCCCATCACTTCCTGGGAAATAGATGGGGAAACAGTGTCAGACTTTATTTTTGGGGGCTCCAAAATCACTGCTGATGGTGACTGCAGCCATGAAATTAAAAGATGCTTACTCCTTGGAAGGAAGGTTATGACCAACCTAGATAGCATATTAAAAAGCAGAGACATTACTTTGCCAACAATGGTCCATCTGGTCAAGGCTATGGTTTTTCCAGTGGTCATGTATGGATGTGAGAGTTGGACGGTGAATAAAGCTGAGTGCCGAAGAATTGATGCTTTTGAACTGTGGTGTTGGAGAAGACTCTTGAGAGTTCCTTGGACTGCAAGGACATCCAACCAGTCCATCCTAAAGGAGATCAGCCCTGGGTATTCATTGGAAGGACTGATGTTGAAGCTCAAACTCCAATACTTTGGCCACCTGATGCGAAGAGTTGACTCATTGGAAAAGACCCTAATGCTGGGAAGGATTGGGGGCAGGAGGAGAAGGGGATGACAGAGGATGAGATGGCTGGATGGCATCACCAAGTTGATGGATATGGGTTTGGGTGGACTCCAGGAGTTGGTGATGGACAGGGAGGCATGGTGTGCTGCGATTCATGGGGTTGCAAAGAGTCGGACACGACTGAGTGACTGAACTGAACTGAACTGATATATGAGTTAGTAGGATTAGTACCTTCTCTATGAGTGGCAGCACCCAGAGCATGCTTAATTTCGAATCTGGCAGGAGCCCGTCATTGTCTTTATTTCCTCTCTGAAGAAACCTACCCTGACACTCCAAATTTAATGATCGTGTTTCTACCATCCTCTTCCAAGCATGCATGATCAGACATTTACAGGTTCGGCAGAGAACAAAGACAAAATATTGAGAGAGACAAATCTGTAAATCTAAAGGGTATGTTTTGTACTGCAAAGTAACATTTCAAAGCATAAATCAACTAAAATGTATTAGAAAAATATTTAACAATTCAAAGGAGGTCACTTAAACCACTATAACTAGACTGAAAAAGAAAAATACCAAATGAGATTCATATAAAAGTTATGGCCAAGTTCATCGTTAAACTAAAGCTTACTGATCTAGAACACACAAATTCATTCAGTTCAGCAATACAGAGGCATTTTAAAGCCCCTTTTACCAGTGCAACTTGATTTTGAAAGTTTGACCTGCTTTTCTGCTAAGGTTTCAATAATGTAAGAATCTAAGAAACAGAACTTATTTTAGATCTTCAAGATCAGAGCCCTCTCAAAAAATTACAAATCAATCCAACAGTAATTTTTCATTCTATTCTCATTTAGCAAAAAATGACAACCCAAAGCATTTCACCTATCAATCCTACTTGTGATGTGTGTGGGAAGTGGGGGGTGGGGGGCGCGGGGTGGGGCTGTGTGCATCTCAAGGTTAAAAATCTAGGACTAAAGTGTCTTTGTTGCTACCAAAGGAGACCAAGAAAATTAAGTTATACTTATTTATAACAGAAACATTTTACTATTACTTCTTCTCCACGTTTGCTTTCCCTCGATTTTGATTTTGACTCATCTCTTGATCTTGTTCTTTCCTCCCAGTTTTGGTCTCTTCCCGTCTTTCCCCTGCACCCCGGACTCCACGCTTGGTCTTTTCCTTCTCTAACTCTCAGCCTGTCCTGTCTCTAACTCTCATCCTCCTTCAGTCCTTCAAATCATCTTCCCAGACCGCCTAGTCTCTGATGGAGAAGAGAACCAACTGTGCAGACATGTCCAGCAAAAATGCAGAGAGAGAATTTCATCTCTGCCCCTTGATGAGACAATCACATCGAATTTCCTGCTCACCCTCACTAAGAAATTACTGAGTTCATATTGTTGCCTCCTTCCTTGCAATCTAGAGAAAGAAGGATGCTTCCTTCTACCTAAAGCATTCTTTGATGTTCTAACTACTGTCTCCTCCAGAACAGGATGACATTGGCTCATCATTCATCCTTTCTCATATTTTTCTTCAACTTTTCCTGCTCCATGAATTCATCCCATCATCCCTAAAGTCCTCCTCATTTAAAAAGAAAAAAAAAAAAAGATTCCCTCCTGACGCTGCATACCTTCTCTCGTTTCCATCCAATGCCTCTCAAGCGCTATGGAGAATTTCTGTGAAGACTATACACTCAGTGACCACTTTATATTCCTTTTTATTCACTGCAGGTCGTTTTCGCCTCCAGCACCCGCATCTCTCCTTCCTCCTTCCGCTCGCTCCCCCACAACTGTTAACCGCCTGCTCAGCCCTCCAGGTTCCTCACACCCCGCCCTCTGAGCTCATTCTGTAAACACCCAACTGCCCGTGAAATCTCCATCTCAAGTCAGCTAAGCAGTATCTATACTTTTTTCTTCAATGTTAGTATATATTTTTACCTCAGCTTGGTGATACCGAAATTTACCATATTACTCAGAAACTGGAGGCCGTTCCAGAACATTCTGTGTCCCCTGCCACTCTAGATCCGAGCAAGGAGAACTTCTCTCAATTCTTGAGACCACCGTTCACCGCAGGCTTTCACCATCTCTCCTGGACAGCAGTAAACTGCTGTAAACTGCTCCTCCTGGCACCCCTCCCACCTGGTTTCTATGCTCTGGTCTCAATTTCCCAAATCCATTCTCTCTCTTCTATAATTTAACTTACTGAAAACAAGCCAGACCACAGTTTTCCCTTTCTTGTGTAAAACCATACACTGGCTCTTTCCCAGACCTTTCTGATTCGAGTTCCAACTCGGCAACCCCATTTCCTCTTTCCTCCAACCCGCTACACCTCCACAATTAAAAACAAAACAATAATAATGTGTTTAAACTGTCTGAACACAAACTGTGCGGGGTACGGTAATTTCACGCGCGCACTGTGTTCCTCCGCCTGGAGCAGCCTTCCCTGGATTCTGCTCTCACCTCGAGAGGCAGCCCCGCCAGACCTTGTCTGCAGCCTTTCTTCCTGACCAGCCCACAGTGACCTCCAGGTAGGGCTCATTCCTTCCTCACTGGGCCATCCAGTGTTCTGTACCTATTCCTGTACCTATTCCACAACATTCTAGAGCTGACTCTGCTAATAAACTCCAGATTTATCTTTTTCATAATGGCAGCCCTGAATGACTTATCAAGAAATATATTACTTTACTCTGGAATAAAAGCATTTTGAAGGCAAAAGTAGAAAAAGGTGTTTGCATATCTTTAAAGAATAAATCTGGAATCCTTAATCAGGACAGACTACTATAATAGTAAAAGGAAAAAATAATCATCTTAGCAAACAGAAGATAGAAAAAAAAGACCATCTCAAAATTCACAGAGGTGACAAGCACAGGATCTCAGACCTTTTGTCAGAATACACATGAAACACTTACAAAGTCTGGCTCACAATTACACATTCTTAAAAGTTAACTGCTGTCACCATTAACTTGATTATTATTTTATTAACTAAAGTGACCAGAGTTGGATGGGTTAAAAGTTGTTCTAGGTACTTTTGTTCTCAGTCCTAAAAATTACATATTCTACCAAAAGCCTCTTGAATTTTTTAAAATAACAAAAAAGGTATTTAAGAATGATTTCTTATTATACCAGTAAGTATGTAAATAATAACCACCTTTTTTTCTTCAAGGGTAACTAATTTATAAAGATTCTCTCCCTAATGGAAATCATTATATCACCAAGAGATTCTATTGAAGAGACCAACTGCTTCCTATCAACAAAGTTCCTTTGTCACCACATATGATAACAAATGCATTAAATGCTTAAGACACCAAAATTGAAAACAAATCTTTTCTTACACAGTTATAAATTCTAAGACAGGTGACACAAACTGCTTTACCTTCAGGGGCATCTGCATCACATCTCTTTGGCACAGAAAGGGTTGAATTGCCTCTATGGTCATTGAAAGTCATATTGCTCTAAAAAATGAAGATATAGTTAAAATGTAAATACTATATTAACATACATATTTTGATTACAGAGTGAGCACATTCTGAACTTTATACCCTGTTTTCTATTAAACTACATCTGGCTAATATTCTAAAATGTAAATTTTATGTAAAATTGCAATTAGAATAAAAAGATTCATGGTAAATTTGACATTAAGGCTTTCCTGCAACAATGTTTGGGCCCTGTGTTAGTCAATGGAGTTTCTGCCCAGAGAAAACAGCCCTTGGTTTTCCACTGTGGAACAAGAAGAGAATATTGTTTATCCATGCAGAAGCATGATCTTATTTCATCCATTCATAGAAGAATGTTTCATCAGTTCAGTTCAGTTGCTCAGTCGTGTCCAACTCTGCGACCCCATGAACCGCAGCACGCCAGGCCTCCCTGTCCATCACCAACTCCCAGAGTCCACCCAAACCCATGTCCATTGAGTCGGTGATGCCATCCAACCATCTCATCCTCTGTCGTCCCCTTCTCCTCCTGCCCTCAATCTTTCCCAGCATCAGGGACTTTTCAAATGAGCTAGAGAACTAGGTGCAGGGGATAAAGCAAGAAGATAATAAAGGTATACGAAATGAGAAGAATGACTAAGGGGATCTTTAACAGTGTACTTCCCAGACTTGGGTCATCTGTGTACCTCTACCGTGATGTGTGTCTTATCTCTGATCCACTTACACTATTGATCTCAATGAACTAACTGCTGCTGCTAAGTCGCTTCAGTCGTGTCCAACTCTGTGCGACCCCACAGACGGCAGCCCACCAGGCTCCCCCGTCCCTGGGATTCTCCAGGCAAGAACACAGGAATGGGTTGCCATTTCCTTCTCCAGTGCATGAAAGGGATAAGTGAAAGTGAAGTTGCTCAGTTGTGTCCGACCCTTAGCGACCCCATGGACTGCAGCCCACCAGGCTCCTCTGTCCATGGGATTTTCCAGGCAAGAGTACTGGAGTAGGGTGCCATTGCCTTCTCCAGAACTAACTACCAATTACATGTTAAAGAAAGAATGAAGGATAAAAAAGGAATGATCTGGGCAGAATGGATTAATAATGAAAGATTCCATTAGGTTTGAACTGGGCCCTAAAACACAGATTTGATTTGAACTATTAGAAAGCAGGGCAAGAGATATTTTAGGAAAAGGAAACTAAATCAAGGCCAAATTAGATATCATTAAAATATTTAAAACTGTCAAAATATTCAAACTAGCTCTCCAGTTACAACTAGGAATCACAGGTGGCTTTTGAAAGATAACACCAAGGAATCAGTGTAACAGGTAAGAGGATCCCCATCAGGATAACAGAAAGCATAATTACCCACAAATAAAACATTTATAGTCTCTCCTATGGGATTCATGGTACCAACGAGCAGACATTTTTTGCTCTTTGCTCACCAAAACATTTTGGGGAGCCATATTAATAAACTTACTTAAAATACTATTTTAAAGTAAATATTATGACTTCTAGTAAAGTGCTGAGATAAAGCTCAGCAGTTTGGCAGCATGGGATCCATTTAAGGAACAACTATTATGAAATTCAGTGTTATTTTTAAAAAGAATTTGTATGAAACAAATGTAAATATGCCCAACAATGGAATGTAAAACTAGTTTTAGCAGTATTAAATTTAATTTGATGAGCTAATATTTTAATGCTAGCTTTTACAAATTAGAATTTGGTTTTAGATATTACTATGTTTAAAATGTCCAAATAATGACTTTTTAAAAAAGTTTGTACTTACCTCTATTAAGTAGTTTTGGCTTCCATACATAACATACTGGGGAGCAAGACTATAAATCATGTAGCTAGTGTGAAGGACAATAAGCAGAAGTATCATGCAGAGAAATAAGAGCGCCTGGGGCCTGGTTCTGCCTCTTCTGATTTTATACAACTGAAAAGAGAAAGCACAGTGACAATATTTCAGCAATACATTTTATGTGAAGTCACCGAGTCTTGCTCATTTGTTAGGGGTAACGAATGCAGTTCAATCCACCAATTCTTTTTTCCAAAATAAATACTAAGATTTCTTAATCTTTCCAGATAACTATAAGAATAACAAAGACAATTCTTTCCCAATAAGGCTTTTAGATTCAGATTTGTGTTTATTTTAAAAACTCAAGATCTAGAGAAATATATTAATATTTTCAGGGTTTGTTTCAAAGAATCTTCTAAACTTACTATGTAATAGCATCCGTTAGACATTCATAGGGCTAAGAAGAACAGTGAACTATGTCTAATTCTATCTACAGGTTAAAGGAGTGAGTTTAAACTGTAAGTATTAGTAATATAGTTTTCTATATATTATTGCACAAGGACAGACACGTCATGTTTTAAATACTCATTTCTATGAAATACTCACGATATCCTCATATTGTGTGTGTGTGTGCGCGCGCACCCATGCTTAGTTGTGTCTGCCAGGCTCCTCTGTCCACGGCATTTCCCAGCCAAGAATACTGCAGTGGCCTGCCATTTCCTCTTCTAGGGGATCTTCTTGACCCAGGGATCGACCCTGTGTCTCTCGTACCTCCTGCATTGGTAGGCGGATTCTTTACCAACCGCGCCATCTGGGAAACCCTTCCTCATGTTACACTCAACTATAAAACTACCATCTAGTTTATGGTAATTTATGATCATTTGACTACAGCTGTTTTCCTGTGCGTCCTGTAAGGACGGAGGGAAACTGAACTATGTGGGAGCAGACACCAGCAGCCTGGGGACGGTCTCTCACCTCAGTGGCAGAGCACACTTGAGCGACTAAGACAGCGCCTCCCTGTTTGACTACTCGACTGAATATGATAGTACAATACAGAGTACAGGACTCTAACTCTGGATGGGATATGGTCACCTAAAAATGCACCTTTCCCGGCTTCCCTATGCCCAGTAGTGGCTGGTAGTGACAAAACATTACACATCAGAAAGAAAGCAGTCTGCGGGAGATTTCTGGGAAAGTCACACCTTCTGTCACCCCTTCTCCTAGCTGCCCCTTCCTCACAGAACACAGACAGGATAAATAGGGCTGAAGGAGCCATATCTCAACCATGAGGGAGAAGTCAAGAGGAATAAATACAGAGATATTAGACTTGATGTTTTTGAGTTACTGAAGCAACGCTAGATTTAAAAAGTTTTCCACAGCAGGAAGTCTTTCATTAGTTCAAGCCACTAGTTAATTGCATTTTACACACAGCTGGAAGTATGAAGTGATATATCTCATTTTAATATCAAAATGAGACGAAGAAGAAAAGAACCCTTTCTCCAACGGCACAGAAATCTTTCACTCCCAGTCGCAGGGCATCTTTTGAACATAGTCTATCCAGTTGTGCTGCAGTGTGGTTGTGCTACAGCCAAACACTAAGGAAAATAACAGAACTTCTAAACCATGGCTTCTCAACCTCAGCACTGCTGACTACAGGGCTGGATGAGTAAGTCTTTGTTGCGGGGGCTGTCTATGCAATACAGGACGTTGACCCGAATCCCTGGTCTCCACCCACCAGATGCCAGGAGTGCCTCCTAGTTATAACTGAAAACATCTCCAGACTTCGCCAAATATACCAGGAGGGCAAAACTGCCCCTGTTTAAGAATGGCTGCTTTAGACAAAGGGGATTCCCAGGTGACTCAGCAGTAAAGAATCCACCTGCCAATGCAGGAGACGCAGGTTCGATCCTTGGGTCAGGAAGATCCCCTGAAAGAAGAAATGGCAACCCACTCCAGTATTCATGCTGGGATAATGGACGGAGGAGACTTGCGGGCTACAGTACATGAAGTTACAAAGAGTTGAACACAACTGAGCATGCACACTCTGGACAAAGAGCACTTTTATGTTAACATGAAGTGAAAAGGCTATTACTTCCACCATTTTGGTATCAAGTTATTTATAACTTCTGTATTATAAATCTAAGAAAATTTGCAATAATGGAGGTTATATACAAAATGATAGAAAAAATTAAAAAATATTATAACATATACTCACTCTAATCCAAAAGAACCATATGCCTATATTTCGAATTCCCGCCATTGAAGTAAAAATAAAGTACATAATAATAATTGTTATAAGAATATAATCAAGAGGGAACACCTGAAAAAAGATAAAATTAAACTTAATACACAAACAATAAGGGCTCCAGGAGTCATGCACTGAATACAATTAAGTGAAACTTCATTATTCACATTTGGCAATGTTTAAAATATCAACCCTGATCAGGCTACTATGATAATACAAAAAATAAATAAATAATAACCTCCAAGAAGCAAACTACCAAACTATTACCAAATTGTTCAATATTATTATCCTAACAAAAATCCTATAATAGATTAAACTAAAAATTACATTTATATATGGAATAAAAGACTTTATTAAAAGGCAAAATCAGAAACACTTGGAAAAGTTCACCCTAAATTTAAATGTATCCCCAATTCAAATAATATATAACTTAAAGAGTTCAGTAATACATCAATACAATAATTTTTAGAACAACATATCAATGTAGAAGTTATATGTAAATAAAAAGCCAAATCAACAGAGAGCACAAGCATATAGTGCCAAGCATTAACAGGTATGTCAACATAATAATCTGACAGTGTGTTTGCTAAAGTATAAAATGATTGATTTTTTTTTTTTTACTTACAGTTTGTAGTAAAGGCAAAAGCATATTCAGTGGGTTACTCAGGTTAGCTCCAAAAATTATGAAACCGGAGTCTATTCCAGCTGAATGAAGAGCTTTATCCAAGCTATAATGAAGTATATAGTGAATTTACATATTATACGATCACATTTTCAGTTAATTTAGAAAGAATAACATAAGTATGTACATTCAACTGAGTCCAAGAAAACCCACGAATAACAAATCAAACATCACTTAAATATCTTACAGATATTGTTCAATTGATATATACCAAAGAAATACTGTCTATTATTGGGCCTTTCTAGTCATTCTTTGAGTTAATGCTGTAGAACACTTCAAGTAAAATAGCTAGTTAAGATGAATAGGCTACATTAATGGAATTCAGCATGGAAAATGTATAATATCACAGGAGATGTGTAAGTGCTTTAGAAAATGTGTCTACTGTACTTACTTTGACAGGAAGAGAGAAATTACAAACAGCAGTGCAACAAAGATGAAAAATATTCCCCAAATGATCTAAAAGCAAAAAAAAAAAATCATTAAAAGTTGATATTAAAAGTACAAAACCATTATGCTCCATATGAGTCGGTATCATGTGAAAATGATCTAAAAAATGACCTAAAAATACATTTTAACTTAGTCTATAATCCTAGGCATATGTCACTAAATTTTCATTATGAGACTATCTGAGAACAAATACACAGAAGAGAAAAAGCATTTAAAGTCTTCATTGGTAAGTAACAAATAAGACTTTGCTGGGTCAAATAAAAGTTCATATTGACTTATATTCAAATACAGGAACTTAACTGAAAACTATAATAAGACTAATACACATACGTAGAA
Source organism: Okapia johnstoni (assembly GCA_024291935.2). Lineage (NCBI taxonomy): Eukaryota > Metazoa > Chordata > Mammalia > Artiodactyla > Giraffidae > Okapia > Okapia johnstoni. The sequence continues at coordinate 87,506,126 of CM044317.1, forward strand.
AACTAAAACCAAGAAACTCATCAGGTTATATTAACCTGTTGTGAAAATAGAGAACTTGAACATTTTCTCACAGAAGTAATGAGATATACCGTTGACTCCTGGACAACCCTCTACATAGTCAAAAATCGGCGTAGAGCTCACTGTCAGCCCTCTGCCATGCAGCTCCTCCATGTCCACATGGTCCCCCAGCTGTGCATGGCAGAGTGCTGTATCATGGGCGACAGAAAAGTGCCCCTGTGTAAGTGGACCTGAGCAATCCAAACCATGCGTTCATGGGTCAACAGCTTGTATCTTGTAAATAAATTATATCACAGCTCTAGAAAAGTCTACATTGCTGGTAATATTTTTGAAATAGAGTGCTAACAGCACTGAAGAAAATGTCACATAAAACTACCTCTGTGGAAAAATGTGCTAAGTACTGTAATAGATGGAATATACTTCCTTATACTCTAAGTACGAACTTGACCGTGTGAAAGGATATGCATGAGCTGTATACAAGGAAAACAGTGATTGAAGCTGTGTCCCTAAGGAATAAAATTTCAGAATAAAAATGATGAAATCTACGTTTGCGACTCTCAAGAGTTCCTTGGACTGCAAGGAGATCCAACCAGTCCATCCTAAAGGAAATCAGTCCTTAATATTCATTCGAAGGACTGATGCTGAAGCTGAAACGCCAATACTTTGGCCACGTGATGGGAAAAACTGACTCATTGGAAAAGACCCTGATGCTGGGAAAGATTGAAGGCAGGAGGAGAAGGGGACGACAGAGGATGGGATGGTTGGATGGCATCACCGACTCAATGGACATGAGTTTGAGTAAACTCTGGGAGTTGGTGATGGACAGGGAGCCCTGGCGTGCCGCAATCCATGGGGTTGTAAAGAGTCGGACATGACTGAGCGACTGAACTGAACTGTTTTGGTTTCTCCTTTGCCTGGAATTGATAGAAATAGATGGAAAACATTATGAATGTTAGGGAGATTTTTCATCTTATTTCACATGATCGTTGAAGAATATTTTAGAACTCTGATATGATAAAAGAAAAGAAGAATAACAACACATTATCCTACCCAACATAGAAAGATAAAACTGGAAATAAATCTTAGGGTTGTGTTCTAGGGAACTCTTTGGATCTGAAAGAGTACCTTTAGAGCTCACTGGAAGCAGCAGCTTCGCAAGAGGAACAAAAAGGCTATAGCCATCACTCAAAATATACTGCATATATCCATTTTACATACTGGGATTTCACATGAGCATTTATTCTAAAATGTTTCATTGCTAAGTAAGTTTGAAGTGATTCCTTTACAGTAACAGAAGATTATTAGTAGCAGGTATAAAGGAGCATACACAATCTTTTTCTACGAGGTTTGAGCACTGTATTTAATATCCAGGAGAACTGAAGCTGATATGCATACACTGAGGAAACATATTATTTCTCAGCAGCCTGTTGGCAGCAAATAGCTTGTAGCAGGAGGTAGTACTAGCACCAACTGCCAGTGAACAGTAAAGGAACACGGCCCAGAGAGCAGGAGAAATCAGCATTCCCCTGCCTGGATGCCCACTGTGGAGAAGGAAAAGAAAAAGAAAATCCTTAACTACACTGCCAATCTGTTGAGACAAATGACCCAGAGTTAAGACTGTTTAACCATAGCTACTTAACAAAACAAAGAAAAATATTAAAAAGATAAATGTTTTATAAAGACCAAGGAAACTATATATATTTAAATATGAGAACTTAAGTTAGTAGTACTTATATTCTGAAGTCAGTGGTGACCACCTTGGGTTGACCTAAACGCTACATATTCCAAACTAGCTATGATATCAATTCTGAAAAAATAATTATGCCAAAGAGATGACACCAGTCAAAGTAACAGAGGAGGAATCTCTGAAAATCCTTTCCCCTTAAAACCAAATTAAAAACTGGCATAAATTGTCAGAATCAACTTTTTCAACACTATAAAAATTAACCAGAAGCATGCAACAATCCAGGAGCATTTATTTAAGGAAAATGGCTGACTCTCAGTAATGGCACAGAACACTGTGGCATTCTCATCTGCTCTAGTACCGACCCTTCATCACTGTCAGCTGGGCAGCCACCTGAGAAAGCAGAAGGGGCTGGGGCTCTTTCCGAGTCTCCTTCCCAGAGAACTGCCATTACCTGACCTGCCTGGTAGGTACATGAAAGATCCCAGTTGCAAGACTGTGTCTGGCCTGAAATGGAGCTCATACAGTGCAAAAATTCCTTTTTCCTAGGAACTAGTGAACTTCATGGCCACAAGAGCTAGTCAATATCAGGCAAAAAATAAACTAACCAAAAATATGAAAATGGAAACCTAAGGAACAAGATGTCCGCAGGGGCTCTGAAAAGTTTCCACATATTCCTGGGCATGCTCAGGAAGACAGGAGAGGCCTCAGGTGCGCACTCTGCTTGGCCCTGAGGTTCCGTCTGCAGGAGCAGGATGGGTGGGCTAAGGCAGCTGTGTGAGTGCAGCTGAGTGCCTGAGTCATATCTGCGCTCACATACAGCACCTCAGCAAGACTGCGAGACTCAGGGATTCCAGGTGTTTAAGAAAATCTGTGTCCAATAATAAGCAAACTAACCAAGCAGAAACTTCAGTGACTGCAAGAAGAAAGAAAACAGACTTCATAGGATGCACAAAAGTCACTAAACAAACAACAAAAAAAGTAATAACAGCAAATCCAGGGGAGAATTTAATCTCCAGAGTTACTGCCTTATGCTATTTAAAATTTCTCAGATTTTAACCAAAAAAAAAAAAAAAGAGAGAGACATGCAAAGCAACAAGAAAGTATGGCTAATACAGAGAAGAAAAAATAACCAATAGGCACTGTCCTTGACGAAGTCCTTGAGGACGCTGAACTTAAAAGACAAACACTTTAAAGCCACTGTTTTAAATACGTGCTGCTCCGATCATAAGCTCCTTATTGCCAAATTCAGACTCAAATTGAAGAAAGTAGGGAAAACAACTAGACCATTCAGGTGTGGCCTAAATCAAATCCCTTATGATTATACACTGGAAGTGAGAAATAGATTTAAGGGACTAGATCTGATAGAGTGCCTGATGAACTATGGATGGAGGTTCATGACATTGTACAGGAGACAGGGATCAAGACCATCCCCATGGAAAAGAAATGTAAAAAGCAAAATGGCTGTCTGAGGAGGCCTTACAAATAGCTGAGAAAATAAGAGACAGGAAAGGCAAAGGAGAAAAGGAAAGATACACCCATCTGAATGCAGAGTTCCAAAGAATAGCAAGGAGAGAAAAGAAAGCCTTCCTCAGTGATCAATGCAAAGAAATAGAGGAAAACAACAGAATGGGAAAGACTAGAGATCTCTTCAAGAAAATCAGAGGTACCAAGGGAACATTTCATGCATAGATGGGCTCAATAATGGACAGAAATGGTATGGACATAACAGAAGCAGAAGATATTAAGAAGAGGTGGTAAGAATACACAGAAATGTACAAAAAAGATTTTCATGACTGAGATAATCACGATGATGTGATCACTCACCTAGAGCCAGACATCCTGGAATGTGAAGTCAACTGGGCCTTAGGAAGCATCACTACAAACAAAGCTAGTGGAGGTGATGGAATTCCTGTTGAGCTATTTCAAATCCTAAAAGATGATGCTGTCAAAGTGCTGCACTCGATATGCCAACAAATTTGGAAAACTCAGCAGTGGCCACAGGACTGGAAAAGGTCAGTTTTCATTCCAATCCCAAAGAAAGGCAATCCCAAAGAATGCTCAAACTACCGCACAATTGCATTCATCTCACACACTAGTAAAGCAATGCTTAAAACTCTCCAAGCCAGGCTTCAACAATACGTGAACTGCAAACTTCCAGATGTTCAAGCTGGTTTTAGAAAAGGCAGAGGAACCAGAAATCAAATTGCCAACATCCACTGGATTGTCGAAAAAGCAAGAGAGTTCCAGAAAAAACATCTATTTCTGCTTTTTTGACTATGTCAAAGCCTCTGACTGTGTGGATTACAACAAATTGCGGAAAATTCTGAAAGAGATGGGAATACCAGACCACCTGACTTGCTTCTTGAGAAATATGCATGCAGGTCAGGACGCAACAGTTAGAACTGGACATGGAACAACAGACTGGTTCCAAATCGGGAAACGAGTACATCAAGGCTGTATATTGTCACCCTGCTTGTTTAACGTGTATGCAGAGTACATCATGAGAAACGCTGGGCTGGAAGAAGCACAAGCTGGAATCAAGATTGCTGGGAGAAACATCAATAACCTCAGATATGCAGATGACACCACCCTTATGGCAGAAAGTGAAGAAGAACTAAAGAGCCTCTTGATGAAAGTGAAAGAGGAGAGTGAAAAAGTTGGCTTAAAGCTCAACATTCAGAAAACTAATATCATGGCATCTGGTCCCATCACTTCATGGCAAGTAGATGCGGAAACAATGAAAACAGTGTCAGACTTTATTTTTGGGGCCTCTAAAATCACTGCAGATGGTGACTGCAGCCATGAAATTAAAAGATGGCTTACTCCTTGGAAGGAAGGTTATGACCAACCTAGACAGCATATTAAAAAGCAGAGACATTACTTTGTCAACAAAGGGTCGTCTAGTCAAGGCTATGGTTTTTCCAGTAGTCATGTATGGATGTGAGAGTTGGACAGTGAAGAAAGCTGAGCGCCGAAGAATTGATGCTTTTGAATTGGGTGTTGGAGAAGACTCTTGAGAGTCCCTTGGACTGCAAGGAGATCCAACCAGTCCATCCTAAAGGAGATCAGTCCTGGGTGTTCATTGGAAGGACTGACGTTGAAGCTGAAACTCCAATACTTTGGCCACCTAATGTGAAGAACTGACTCATTGGAAAAGACCCTGATGCTGGGAAAGATTGAAGGTGGGAGGAGAAGGGGACGACGGAGGATGAGATGGTTGGATGGCATCATCGACTCAATGGACATGGGTTTGAGTAAACTCTGGGAGTTGGTGATGGACAGGGAAGCCTGGAGTGCTGCAGTTGATAGGGTCCCAAAGAGTCGGACATGACTGAGTGACTGAACTTAACTGAACTAAAAGAACTAAAGAAAAGCATGTCCTAAGAACTAAAACAAATCGAAAATAATGTCTCACTAAACACAGAATATCAACCAAGAGACAGAATTTCTCAAGATGAAAAACGCAGTAATTGAAACAAATAGCTCACCGGAAAACAATATGAAAAGTTCAGCGGATTTGACCAGTCTGGAGAAAAGAATCATTAAAGGAAGATGAATCGATTGAGATGATCGATCTAGTTTGAGGAACAGAATAAAGTTCCTTGAGGGTAAGGGCTAAGACCTTCACCTCTTTGCTGGCTATCGGCTGGGAGCCTCAGTCCCCGAAGCCGTGTGCATCCCTCTTCACATTCCCTCCATCCTCAAAGCAGTAACGGCAGCTCAGTTCCGAGCGTCTCTTTCTTACACTTGACTACATCTTTCCAACTCTAGCCACGGAGGTTCTCTGTCTTTCTTTATCTGGCTGCGCTGGGTCCTAGTGGCAGCACTCGGGATCTTTGATCTTGGGTGGGGCATGTGGAATCTTCAGCTGTGGCATAGTTCCCTGAGCTAGTTCCCTGACCAGTTATCAAACCTGGTCCGCCTGCATTGGGAGCACAGAGTCTTCACCACTGGAACAGAGGGAAGTCCCATTCACATTTATTGATACAACTAACACATTTAGTTTCGAAAATATCTTGTTTGATAATGATGTATGTATTTCCTGTGTTTCTTTCTCCAGCTAATATGAATTCCTTGCTCCTGGATTTTTAGTCCTCTTGTGTTAAGAAAGTTTATATTTTTGTTCGTGTACTTGAGTTTTCAAGTGCTCCTAGCCCCCAAGTTCTTATTCACTCCTTTACTAAACAATGTATTGGTTCTTACGTGTGCAACTCCTACCTACTGCCTACACAGTAATCTATGAGAAATTCTATTTTCTTTCTCTGCCTTAATTATTTCTATTCCTCAGCACATATGTTTGTACTTCATTCTCTGCCCCAGCCCACACCTTCTCTTCATACAATATTAAGTGTTCACCATAGTCCTTTTGCTGATGTTTACCTTCACACCTCTTAATAGGCCAAAACTTGGCAACCAGGAATTTCTCAACAAGAGCTCACGGGTACAGAATCCCCAGAGTTCTTAAATGTTTAAAAACTGTTTTTCTAAAGGATATTTTGGCTAAATACAAATTCCTTGGTTCTGCCAACTAAAACTGGGCATTTGCCATCAGTCTCTGCAAGGACTAAGTCACAAACTGCTGCAGCTGGCTACCTTTGACACCCCCTGAAAAGGCTTCAGGGTGGAGGTCAGGAGTGAGGTACTCTGTGATCCATGCAAACTGGCAGAATAGGCCTTCAAGGAGTTAGGTATTTTCAGGAGACAACTGTGTGAGCCTGATTCTCGCATCTCTTCATATCTAGCACTAAAATCATTAATGCTGACTTCTGCTCCTCATGACTGGCAATAAACTTCTGCCAACATGTGTGCCTGACTGCACGCACCCCTTCACTAAAATCATATACAATACTAACCTTCCCTCACCTCTTCCGAGCAGTTCCTCAGAGCTACCTGAGAAGCTGTCTCCCAGGCTAGTCTTCATTTTACCCTCAATAAAACTTAACTCACAACTCTCACACTGTGCGTTTTTTTGTTTTTTTTCAGTTGACAGTTCATACATTTTCATTGAGATTTTATTTTTTTAATGTTCCTCCATTCCTGCCTAGCTTTGTATGTTTCTTGAGAAGTCTAAGTCTAATAATGTTGCCCTCGTGAGCCGATCCTTTCCCTTGGAAATCTTGAGGATTTTCTTTAAATTTGAAGTCGGTTTTACCAGGAGATTGCACATAAATTTTCCCAGGTACAAAGTGGCTATTTCCTGTCTATTCATGAAATATAATATTCATGACATGTGGATTCATGTCTATTTATTTTAGGGTTTTTTGGGGGGAGGCATTATATCTTTAAATATTCTGCTAATTTGTTTTGTTTTGCCACTGCATGGAAACCAGTACACATATGTAGTTTTTCTTTCTCTTCCATTTCACTACTCTTTTTCTGATTCTTTTTACTTCATCTTATTTTCCTTCTCTTGGTTATCCGTCTGCCTTTCTTCAAACATCCCCTCTTACTAAATTTTATTTGATTCTATTCTCTTTGGGACACACCGCAAATTTGTTTTCATTTATAAAATTAAGTGTATTTTCCTCCCATTTTCCCCTGAGTTCAATTCTATTTCTGTCTGATTTTTGCCATTTCTATTTTCATGCTTTTTAAATAGTGGTAAAATACAAATAACATAAAAACTGGAGCCTATTATACAGAGTGAAGTAAGCCAGAAAGAAAAACACCAATACAGTACACTAACACATATATATGGTATTTAGTCAATCGGTAAAGATAACCCTGGATGCGAGACATCAAAAGAGACACAGATAAATAGAACTGTATTATGGACTCTATGGGAGGGGGCGAGGGCGGGATGATATGGGAGAATGTCATGGAAGCATGTAAATTATCATATGTGAAATGAATCGCCAGTCCAGGTTCAATGCATGATACAGGGTGCTCAGGGCTGGTGCACCGGGATGACCTGGAGGGATGGGATGGGGAGGGAGGTGGGAGGGGGGTTCTGGAAGTGGAAAACATGTACACCCATGGTGGATTCATGTGAATGTATGGCAAAACAAATACAATATTGTAAAGTTAAAAAATAGAAAATAAACTAATTAAAAAAAAAATTTACCATCTCAAACATTTTAAGTGTACAGTTTAGTTGTGCTAAATTCACTCACACTGTTCTGCAACTAATCTCCAGGACTCTTTTCATTTTGCAAAACTGGAACTCTGTACCCATTAAACAACTCCCTACACCTCCTGCCCCCTGACCCTTGGAGAACCACCGGGGTTCCCCAGGTACCTCTTAAAAGTTGAATTTTACAGTATTTGTCTTTTGGTGATTGGCTTATCTCACCTAAGATTGGGGTTTAAGATCAATCATAGACTCATCTCCAAATTTCCTCTTCTTTCTACCAAAATTTTCCCAGACTGTCTTTGTTTAACACAAAGTTTCGTAGTAAGAGCTACAGAGAAAACTTGCTGGATTTGGGGGGGGTCTTTTACTGTTTTTACTTATAAGTAGTTGATTCTCATTTGAGGATTCTGCATTTATAAACCTGCTGCTCACTAAAATTTATTTATGGCTTTAAAATCAATACACATGGCTCTTAGCAGTCTTTTGAGGATACACTGGGCATGCATGCTCAGTCACTCAGTTATGTCCGACTCTTTGTGACGCCATGGATTCTAGCCCACCAGACTACTTCTGTCCATTGAATTTTTCAGGCAAGAATGTTGGAGTGGGTTCCCATTTCTTACTCCAGGGGATCTTCCTGACAGGAATTGAACCTGCATCTCCCGCACTGGCAGGCAGATTCTTTACCACTGCACCGCCTGGGAAGTCCTTGCAGATACATGCAAAGAGGTACTAAGTCCCTGATGCTCACATTCCCAGCTGAGGTTGAATCAGGCAATACTCTGCTTTCTTGTTTCAGCTCTCTTACTATAAACAAGTATCCTGTAAGTGGACTATTTACTGCTACACTCTTTGCATTTTTGTACTTTCTGTAGGCAATTTTGTTGTTTAAAACAGCCCCCAAGCATACTGCTGAAGTGCTGTCTAGTTCCTAAGACTAAGTTCAGTTCTCCTGGGTCTCTCCAGTGTATACATGTTATCAAATTTTTGTTTGAAATTCTCGTTAACCTGTCTCATGTCAATTTAATTCTTAGACCAGAGAGAAGAGTCGAGAAAGGTAGAAAAAAATTTTCCTCCCCCACAACAAAACATTGCTGAAAGAAATTTAATGAGACATAAACAAATGTAAAGTCGGCCCATACTTATGGTTTAATATGACTTAATACATTAAAAATGACGATACTACTGAAAGTGTTCTACAGATACAATGCAATCCCTACCAAAATCACAGTGACCCTATTTTTTTTGGCAGAAACAGAAAAACCCAACCTAAAATTCACATGGAATTTCAAGGAACCCCAAATAGTCAAAAACAATCTTGAAAAAGAACAACAAAGTTACAGGACTCATGCTTCCCTATTTCAAAATTTACTACAAAGCCACAGCAACCAAAACAGCATGGTACTGGCATAAAGACAGACAGACAGCCAATGGAAAAGACTCCAGAGATGAATGCTCACACATTTGTTCAAATGATCTTTGACAAGGGGGTCAAGGTCACTGAATGGGGAAAGAACAGTCTTTTCAAAGCATGATGCTGGGAAGAAGACATCCTCATGCAAAAAAATGAAATCAGACTGTTAACCCTTCACTATATACAAATACCTCAAAATAGATCAAAGATCTAAATGTAAGAGCTAAAACTATTAAACTCTAAGGAAACAAGTCTTCATGGCACTGGATCTGGTAATTATTTTTTGGATATGACACAAAAACACAGGTAACAAAAGAAAAAAATGCACTGGACATCATCAAAATTAAAAATCTGTGTATCAAAAGACACTAAAAACAGAGTGAAAACCCAAGCCAAGAATAGGAGAATATTTACAAGTGATGTATCTGATAAGAAGTACTCAGAATATTAAAAATGAAATTTGAATAAGCATTTCTCAAAAGTAAACATACAAAGCCAACAGTTTAATGAAAAGATGCTCAATGTCACTAATCAAATGAAATGCAAATGAAAACCATAATATCACTTCGCAAGCATAAGGTTGGCTATTATCAAAACAAAGGAAAATAAGTGTTGACAATGATATGGATAAACTAGAAGCCTTGTGCATTGCTCGTGGGCATGTAAAATGGTGCAGTCACTGGAAAATAGTAGGTTCTTCAAAAAGTTATACCAGAACTGATCAAGATCTAGCAATTCCATTTCGAGATATATACTCAAAAGAACGGAAAGCAGGGACTCAAACAGGTATTTGTACACCAATTACCTATGAAGCAATATTCACAATAGCCAAAAGTTGGGAAAAACTCAATGTCCACCAACTGATGGATGGATAAACACAATGATGGATGGAAAAACAAAATTATTATTATTCAACCTTAAAAAGGAATGAAATTTTGATACATCAAAAACATGAATGAACTTTGAAGAAATTATGTGAAGTCAAATAAACCAGACATAAAAGAATATATAATTCACTTATATAAGGTACCTACAATAGGAAATTCAGAGAGACAGAAAGCAGGATAGAGGTCATTAGGGGATGTGAGCAGGGCAGGTGAATCAGGAGGCAAGGAGTGCAACCTTTAAAGGGTACAATCTTTAAAGGAAGTCAGAGTGTTGGATACGGCATAACTTGGTCAAAACCAACGAGGTCTGAGATGGAAGAAGATTCGACTTCCAGTGGACCTTAACCCTCATTATATGCTCACTGTACTACATCAGCTAAATGACACCCCCACAAGTGCCATGACAATTCCATAAAAGGTCAACAAGTGGGCGGTGGCTCAATTCCTGGATAGCCCCACACCTTCCAAGATAGCTAGAATAATCCTCCCACTCATTAACCTATGAAATTACTCAGCCCATAAAAACTAACCACTCCATATTTCGGGGCCTCTCACCTTCTGAGACGCCCCACAGTCTGTCTGAGGAGTGTATTTCTCCCAGCACCGTTCTCACCTTTTAAGACAGATCAAATTCTGTCTATGGAATGTGTCTCTCTCTCTATAAATCCTCTTCTTACCTATCACTTTGTCTCTCACTTAATTCTTTCTGCTATGAGACATCAAAAACCTGAGCTTCACTAAGTCCTGAGACCAGGTGTGTGATCTCAGTTAAAAGACAGTGGGTTCAAGTCCCAAGCTGAGTTGTATGGTTTCAGGGGGATGGGGGTGGGGTGGAGGTAGGAATGGAGAGTTACATTGAGTGTTCTGTTAGAGACGATGAAGGTTCTGGAAATGGGCAGTGGTGAGCGTTGTACAACACTGTGAATGTATGTGATGCCACATCAACAAATAGTTTAAATGGTGTATTATATGTTATATATGTTTTACCACAATAAAAAGTCTGAAAAGATAAGTGATAGAACTATGGATATGAATTTATAACTTTCTATATGAATATAAGAGGTATAAATATAACAAGAGGTGTATAAGGAGCTTTAGGTTATCCAGGCCAATTAGTTGTATACACTAGAAGAATGTGCATCTGTCAGAGGGCAAGTTTAATCAAGTGAATAACATAGACTGTATGCTTAGAAATGTGCTCAGTATTATATATAAACACTATTTTAAGGATCCATTAACTTATTCTAATTAAATGCTTATTTCTGTAAGACTCTTCAACTCAAAACTAATTTTCTTCCTTGAATTGCATGGCTAATTTGTGTCTTTGTATGGCACACAACATTGTACAGCAATTTCCCCCAGATAAAAATAGATTAAAAAAAAAACTGGAAAAAATGAGATACAAAGAAAAATAAGTCCCTTTGCTGTTCACCTGAAACTATCACAATATTGTTAATCTGCTAAACCCCAATATAAAATAAAAAATTCAAAAGAAAAAAATGAAAAATGAAGGAATGTGTAAATGTCTACACAAAGATTTGTACACAAATGTTCACATCACCATTAATCATAAGAGCCTCAAACTGGAAACAACTTGAATCCCCATTAGCAGGCGAATAGATAAACAAGCTGTGAAACAGACACAGCAGAATTGTCCTCAGCAAGAAAACAGAAAGAACCACTGAAAAGAAATGCAGGAACACGGGTGAACCTCAAAAGCACCGAGCTGAGCCAAAGCCAGACAAAAGTCTGTACCTTCCATGATTCCACAGAACATGTAACAGTTACCCTCAGTGACAGAAGGACGTCAGCAACTGTCTGGGGCCTGATGTGATGGGACCGGGAGGGCACACCGCTTTATGCAGTGATGTGGATCTTCTGTATCTACAGCCTACATTTGGTGAAATCATTCTGCACACTTAATAAAGTTGTGAAAGTCCCTCTAAACATAGGTACAGTGAAATGGCACAGAGCATATAAAACAAGGCAGCTAATGTTAGTGACCAGGTTATAAATATCTATAAAGAAGCTAATATATAAACAATTTAAAATTAAATTAAGGGTGAGCACAGTTTCTTTATACCTTTGGTGGTATGAAAACAATCGCCTTGTGAAAACAGACTAGGGTAACTCTTTAAAAAGAAACTGATTCTAACCGAAAGTTTTAGTGATATACAGTAGATCTAACTGATTATGTTTTTGAAGAACTCTTTCAGAAAAGGAGCTTTTTAGGGTAAGCAGTCAGGTAATTTCCCCATTTCCTTTTGAATTATGAGAGGAAGACCACAGTCTGAAGAATTTAAGGCTAGCAAATGATGGTTTCAAAAAAAGGGAAATTAATGGTTTTTCATCTTAATACCTTGTACATATTTTCAGAAACATGCCACCACACAATGAAGCAAATTCTGTTGAAATTTTCAATTTGAATACTGAAATCTATCTGATTGAAAAAGTTCTAATATGGGTCCCAGATCTCCTTTAGAAAAGTACAAAGTTGTAAAACTAGAAGCATACTACATTACTTACCTATATTTTAAGTTTCTTCAAGCCTCTAGCACTTACATTACACATGAGTAAATAAAGCTCAGAGAGGTTATGCACCTTACCCAAACTGCCAGGCATCGGAGCTGCAATTTAAAACCAGGTGATTTTAACTCTGAAATCCGTGCTCTAGGCGCCAGGCTGCAATGCTTCCACAAGAACTCAATCTCTCTGAGAGGTACTACATCAGCTTGGGAGAGTGACAGCGTAACTCTGTAAACTCCATTTACCTTCAGGGGACGCAGAGCACCACAGAATTTTGTCCACCAGCTATTTTCAATGAATTCTAAGTGCCTTTCTCTTTTCCGAAGCGTTCGTAACTTTTCTTCAAATTGTTTTAAGGCGTGTCTATCCCTTGCCGGTAAAGGTCGACCATCTTTGCTCTGCAAATAACAGATCAAAATAAAACAGTTTTTTTTACCATTAAGGTCTTAATAAAGTACCCATCAGATTTACCAGATTCAGACAAAAACTTTTTTAGGTTGGACTTGACTCCTGAGTCAAATTTACAAACCGAAAGACAAAAGCAAAACCCGACAACTTCTATGTGAGAATACACATCTCTGAACCAAGGTCAGTGTCAAAATGTGATGAGAATGCGTGCACATTTAATGCTGAACTATTCTTGGTCCCTTTCTCCAAATATTCAATATGGTAAAGTTATGTGGAGACAGATAATATTTTTTTAAACACCCCTTTTATGAGGCACTTTACATTCTTTGCTTGATTCCTCTCCTTCACCTCTAAATTCCTCATCCTATCCCTTCACACACCTAGCCCTATGTTCCTCCTCCCCTTGGTCAAGAGATTGTGATCCAGTGTTTATCTGGGCTGATGCTTCTCGGTCCCTGACTCAAACACCAGCAGGGGGATGTAGGATTAGGATGTGCTGAGCGTAAGATTTTATAACAATTGCTAAGCACTGGCACTTTCTTACTCTCCAAGTACCTCTGCGAATAAGTCAGGTTTTCTTTGGCTGACCTCTCCGAAAGATAATTATTCCCCTGTACTTTCATATGATATTACTGTAACTGTCAGCAGCACTTTCTGTGGCATCTGAGGGACACCTTCCCTCGTGAAGACCCCCTGCCCTGAAGTGCCTTCAACCAGGTGCAGTAATAAACCACAATAATCAGACAACTGCTAAATACTAAGAAGGTGAAATGTACATTTGCTTTTATTGGAAGGACCAAGAAAATGTTTACATAGGACATTTTTACTCCTTTTAATTTTGGGGCAGCCCCATGCGGCGTGTGGGGTCTTAGTTTCCTGACCAGGGACGGAACCCCTGTCCTCAGCAGTGAAAGCGCAGAGTCCTAACCACTGGACTGCCAAGAAATGCTCAGCACCGTTTTAAAGGGTAAAGACATTAGATAATTAGAATGTTAAACTCCTTTCAAGGTTCAAACAGGACGCTGGGAGAGACAGCACACAGCGCTCTGTGACACAGCCTGGAGCACCCTCGTGTGAAGTAACAGACGCGTGCAGACAGTGCCTGGACACCCCTTCATCAAGAGACGCCAAGTGGTCACAATGACCTCCACACAGAGGCACTGCCAAGCTCTGCTGCAACCAGCCATCCATCCCTTACTATGCTGTTTCCCAAGCCTCAACACACCTAACAATCAACAGGCATTTCCTTAAGCACAGGGTTCTAGACCCCACCCCGAGGGAATATGACTCAGTTAGGTCTTGGGTGGGGCCTATAATTTGCTTTTCTACCAAATTCCCAGGAGGTGCTGATGCTACTGGTCCAGAGCCCATGCTCTGCATGGAAAGTGGAAAGTGTTGGTCACTCAGTCATGTCTGACTCTTTACAACCCATGGACTGCAGCCTGTCAGGCTCCTGTGTCCATGGAACTCTCCATGCAAGAATACTGGAGTGGGTTATCATTCTCTTCTCCAGGGGAGCTTCCTGACCCAGGGATCACACCCGGTCTCCTGCATTGGAGGCAGATTCTTTACCGGCTAAGCCAACAGGGATTACATGGGACTATATTTAACTATCTTCACTGCTTTAAGTACACTGCTTACTGTCAAAGTGCATCCTCAAAGGAACCTTACAGAAGGGTATTTTCTGAGGACTAGTGGAAGGAAACACTTCCCTCCACAAGACGATCCAGGCCACCGCACTTCAATCATGTGGTACTTCACAGTTTTTCTCACAACTGCCATTCTAATATCAAAAGGACACCAACAAGGTAGATTTACTTCACTGCTGGCTTTCGCTATTTCAGGGAAAAAATACCTTTTTAGTAAACTGATTTAAGGATCCACTGAAAAACAAGCTCAACGTATCTGCCTATTTGAGCGAGGGATGGAGCCCGCTCTGTTGTGCTAACAACATAAACCAATGTCAGAAGAATTCTGCTCAAACACACATCAGGAAAGGCACCCAGCAATCAACCAATTACTTCCTTTGGGGAAAAAATGTAGTTACATTGTATATAGGCAAAAAGGTTTCCCTTCACATGGTGCCCCAGTGACCATTCCCTCTTTGAGGTTACCACTGTCACAGAAACCAACAGAGATCAACAACATCCAACACAAAATCCTATGTATATACATGTGTCCCTCTATGCAAACATACTGATGGTTTACATAATAGCTAACATTTCCTGTGCCTAAAACTGATCTGTTCTTTTATATTTATTTTCCTTAAATCTTCAGAATAAAACTCTGAGGCTGGTAACGGCAATTTATTCATTTATTCAGTCAGTTCAGTCGCTCAGTCATATCTGACCGACTCTTCACGATCCCATGGACTGCAGCACGCTAGGCTTCCCTGTCCATCACCAACTCACGCAGCTTACTCAAACTGATGTCCATCCAGTTGGTGATGCCATCCGACCATCTCATCCTCTGTCATCCCCCTCTCCTCCTGCCTTTAATCTTTCCCAGCATCAGGGTCTTTTCCAATTAGTCATTTCTTCTCATTAGGTGCCGAAGTACTGGAGTTTCAGCCTTAGCATCAGTCCTTTCAATGAATATTCAGGACTGATTTCCTTTAGGATGGACTGGTTGGATCTCCATGCAGTCCAAGGGACTCTCAAGAGTCTTCTCCAACACCACAGTTCAAAAGCATCAATTCTTCGGCGCTCAGCTTTCTTTATAGTCCAACCCTCACATCCACACATGACTACTGGAAAAATCATAGCTTTGACTAGCCAGACCTTAGCAAAGTAATGTCTCTTCTTTTTAATATGCTGTCTTCTGCTGCTGCTGCTAAGCTGCTTCAGTCGTGTCCAACTCTGTGCGACCCCATAGACGGCAGCCCACTAGGCTCTGCCATCCCTGGGATTCTCCAGGCAAGAACACTGCAGTGGGTTGCCATTTCCTTCTCCAATGCATGAAAGTGAAAAGTTAAAGTGAAGTCGCTCAGTCGTGTCCGACTTCTCGCAACCCCATGGACTGCAGCCTACCAGGCTCCTCCGTCCATGGGATTTTCCAGGCAAGAGTACTGGAGTGGGGTGCCACTGCCTTCTCCAATATGCTGTCTAGGTTGGTCATAGCTTTAGATGAGGAAAATAAGGCCTACAGATATTAAATGCATGGTCAGAAGAGCCAGAATTTAGACTGAAGAAGTTAAATTTCATATGTTCTCTAAGCTATATAAAGCTGCCTGATTCCTTTTCATCATTACACAGCACATCACACCATGATATTTAGATTTGACAAACACCTTATTTTTGAACATTTACATTATTTTCTTTTATGAAGGGGCAGAGACATGAATATACTCATTCACTTGGGTATAAATGCAGACATGCAATCCAATAAGATAGGTTCCAGGGTACACACTGTTGTTCCTTTGTGCTCCACTATCTCCCAGAGTTTGCTCAAATTCACGTCCATTGAGCCAGTGATGCTATCTTATTCTCTGCTGCCCACTTCTCCTGTTGCCTTCAATCTTTCCCAGCATCAGATTTTTTTTCCCAGTGAGTCAGTTCTTTGCATCAGGGGACCAAAGTATTGGAGCTTCAGGTTCAGCATCAGTCCTTCCAATGAATATTCAGGATCTCCTTTAGGATTGACTGGGTTCATCTCCTTGCAGTCCAAGGGACTTTCAAGAGTCTTCTCCAACACCACAGTGAAAAAGTTTCAATTCTTCGGCGCTCAGCCTTCTTATGGTTCAACTCTCACATGCATACACAACTTCTGGTAAATCATAGCTTTGACTATATGGACCTCTGTTGGGAAAGTGATTTCTCTGCTTCTTAAATATGCTGTCTAGGTTTGTCATAGCTTTCCTTCCAAGGAGCAAGCCTCTTAATTTCATGGCTGCAGTCACCATCCACAGTGACTTTGGAGCCTGAGAAAAGAAAATCTGTCACTGCTTCCACGTTTTCCCCTTCTATTTCCCATGAAGTGATGGGACCAGGTGCCAGGATCTTAGTTTTTTGTTTCAAGCCAACTTTTTCACTCTCCTCTTTCACTTCATCAACAGGCTCTTTAGTTCCTCTTCACTTTCTGCGATTTGAGTGGTATTATCTACATATCTGAGGTTGTTCATATTTCTTCCAGCAATCTTGATTCCAGCTTGTGACTCATCCAGCCCGGTATCTTGCATCATGTACTCTGCATGTAAGTTAAATAAGCAGGGTGACAATGTACAGCCTTAATGGATCCCTTTTCCAATGTTGAACCAGTAAGGTGTTCCATGTCCAGTTCTGGTTTTTGTTTTTTTTGAGCCACACACTGGCTTCTCAGAGAGAAGTTTGTAAGGTGATCTGGTGTTGCCATCTCTCTAAGAATTTTCCACAGTTTGTTGTAATCCACACAAAGGCTTTCGCATAGTCAGTGAAGCAGAAGTAGATGTTTTTCTGGAATTCCCTTGCTTTCTCTGTGATCCAATCAATGTTGGCAATTAGATCTCTGGTTCCTCTGCCTTTTCTAAAACCAGTTTGTATATCTGGAAGTTACGGGTTCATGTATTGTAGAAACCTAGCTTAAAGGATTTTGAGCATTACTTTGCTAGCATGTGAAATGAGAGCAATTGTGCGGTAGTTTGCACATTCTTTGGCATTGCCTTTCTTTGGGACTGGAATGAAAACTGACCTTTTCCAGTTCTGTGGCCACTGTTGAGTTTTCCAAATTTGCTGGCATATTGAGTGCAGCACTTTAACAGCATCATCTTTTAGGATGTGAAATAGCTCAGATGGGATTCCATCACCTCCACTAGCTTTATTCATAGTAATGCTCCCTGATTTCACACTCCAGGATGTCTGATGTTAGGTGAGTCACAACACCATTGTGGTTATCTGGGTCATTAAGACCATTTTAGTACAGTTCTTCTGTGTATTCTTGCCACCTCTTCTTAATCTCTTCTGCTTCTGTTAGGCCCTTACTGTTTCTGTCCTTTAAAATAGTGCCCATCCTTGCATGAGATGTTCCCTGATATCTTCCATTTTCTGGAAGGCATTTCTAGTCTTTCCCATTCTATCGTTTTCCTCTGTCGTTTTTCACTGTTCATTTAAGAAGACCTCCTTCTCTCTCCTGGCTATTCTCTGGAGCTCTGCATTCAGCTGGGTTTCCCTTTCCCTTTCTCCTTTTGCTTCTCTTCTTTTCTCAGCTATTTGTAAGGCTTCCTCAGACAACCACTTTGTCGTCTTGAATTTCTTTTTCTTTGAGATAGTTTTGGTCCCTTCCTCCTGTGCAATGTTATGAATCTTTGTCCATAGTTCTTCAGGTACTCTGTCTACCAGATCTAATCCTTTGAATCCGATCATTTCCTCCATTGTTTAATCATAAGGGATTTGACGGAGGTCATACTTGAATGGCCTAGTGGTCTTCCCTAATTTCTTTAATTTAAGCCTGAATTTTGCATACGGAGCTCATAATCTGAGCCACAGTCAGCTCCATGTCTTGTTTCTGCTGACTGTATAGAGCTTCTAGCCACATTTGGCTTCAAAGAACATAATCAGTCTGATTTCAGTATTGACTTTCTGGTGAGGTTCATGTGTAGAGTCATCTCTTTAGTTGTTGGAAAACCACGTTTGCAAGGACCAGCATGTTCTCTTGACAAAACTCTGTTGCCCTTTGCCCTGCTTCATTTTGTACTCCAAGGCCAAACTTGCTTGTTATTCCAGGTATCTCTTGACTTTCTACTTTTGCATTCCAATTCCCAAAGATAAAATGATATCTTCTTTAGGTGTTAGTTCTAGAAGGTGTTGTAGGTCTTCATAGACATCAGTCAACTTCAGCTTCTTTAGCTTCAAGGAGGTGGGGCATAGACTTGGATTACTGTGATATCAAATGGTTTGTCTTGGAAAAGAACTGAGATCAGTCTGTCACTTCTGAGATTGTACCCAAGTACTGCATTTTGGACTGTTTTGTTGACTATGATGGCTTTTCCATTTCTTCTAAGGGATTCCTGCCCACAGTAGTAGATATAATGGTCATATGAGTTAAATTCACCTATTCCAGTCCATTTTAGTTCGCTCATCCCTAAGATGTCCATGTTCAATCTTGCCATCTTCTGCTTCACCACATCCAATTTACCTTGATTCACGGACCTAACATTCCAGGTTTCTATGCAGTATTGTTCTTTACAGCATCAGACTTTACTTTCAACACCAGACACATCCACAACTGAGCATCATTTCCACTTTGGCCCAGCCACTTCATTCTCTCTGGGGCTATTCATAGTTGCTCTCCACTCTTCCCCAATAGCATACTGGACACCTGCCAATCTCAGGGGGTGCTCATCTTCCAGTGTCGAATCTTTTCACCTTTTCATACGGTCCATGGGGTTCTCCGGGCAAGAATACAGGAGTAGTTTGCCATTTCTTCCTCCAGTGGACCACACTGTCAGAACTCAACACCGTGACATGTCCACCTTGGGTGGCCCTACACATGCAAGTCCCGTCACTAAAACAATGCTGTGATCCACGAATGGGTGCAAACTGTTATATTAAACTTTAAATTATTAAAAGGTACATGTTATGTGTTTGGGCACATGTGACAACATTCAATTTTCTTTAGAAATCTGTGTATTTTATATTCCCACAAACAGTATGTCTATCCCCATATTCTCACATGACAAAGGTAAAATTTTTAAGACTTTCAAAGGATTAAAAAAAAATACTGAGTTGCTTTAATTTCCAGCCATTCTGGTTTTAGCACTGAAAGTCCCATGTTCTGGAAAACTCCTCACGGCCCATACAAAGTGGAATCTTAGTGAACTTCATTACTAGTGAGCTGAAAGTGCATTTCGTATTTTCACTGAGGTTAATTTCTCCTTCAGTATACTGTCTACTTAGGTCTTTTGTTCATTATTTCTATGTATTGCTTGCCCCTTCTTCTTCTTGACTTACAGATGCTCAGTATGTATCACCTATCCCCTCTCCCTCCCACATTTCTTATCTGACCAAGACCTCCAGGAACAGGACAGACACCACTGTCCTATATGCGCCTTTAACAAAAATGTTCCTTTCCTCATTAGGCACGAAGCTCACAGAGGCTTCCTTTGCTAAACAGTTTCTTCTCTTCCAATTTGGTAAGACTCTTCTCTAAACATAGTAACTACAAATTGACTCTAAATAAAGACTCATTGGCATCTATTAAGATGTTTATATTTCTCATTTATTCTCAATATATTAAACTACTTTATTTTCTAACATATCATCTTTGCATTCCTGGGAAAAACCTAACCTGACAATTATGAAATACTTCCTTACTACAGCATCATTTTTGAATTGCTAATATTTTTACTTGTATTGAATTATTTGCCTCTACTTTCATAAGAGAGACCAGTCATATAAACAGTTTTCTTTTTTTGTGTCATATTACCATCTGGTTTCTATATCAGGATTATCATAGTTTAATAGAAAAATTTAGAAAACTTTCCATTTTTTCCTATGTTCTATAAATAAGATTACATCTTACTTGAAGGTGACAGAGGAAGAAAAACTAGTACATACAGCCTGAACCTAAGTGATACAGTGCACTCTGATATTGCACATGAAATCAGCAACCTGGGAACTAGCAAAGTAATGGTCATACATTAAGTAGAACTTCTGTGTTTTAGTTGTTAGACAACTCAAAATTTTTGAGATAAAATTCTCAAACTGTCAGTGTCCTACATTTTACAGAAGGCAGTTTTTTAAAAATATGGTTCTTTAAGGATATGTTGCACAAAAATTCAAACAGTATCAAAATATAGGCTCACTATAAGTCACAACAGAAAGCAGCTCAAAGACAAAGTACTTTTATGACCCTCAACGGCAATAAAATACCAACTCACCTTTGATTTAATTGTTTGGATGTGCTGCTCCACTTCTTCGATGTCTTCAGTGTTTTCCAGACGCTCATAAGCAGCGCTTCGCGTGCCTTTAATCAGATTTAATGGTAACGCCGACATGCCATAGGCCTGAAAGAAACAAAAGTGAGACTAATGTTAGTAATACTATTTTAAATTTATTAATACACAATTTTCAGGTAAAATAAATGTCCTCTGAAGTAATAACAAAGAGTAAGCAGCTGTGAGGGGCACAGGCACTGCAGAACAGAGTAATGGGAGTGAGCCGTGACCATGTGGTCTCATGATTCTCCTGCTTATTACACAGGTAGCTGCACAGTTATGTCTGTAATACCAACTACTCCTAGAATAGACAATATCTATTTCTCAAAGGACAAGTTACAAAATTAATGTAAATCTAATACTCTATCAAAGTAATAAATCATGACTGCAGGCTAATCGGGGGTTAAGATAGTCTAAATCAGTAAAAGCAATTTACAAAATTATTTTCTGTGTCAAAAAACAATTTTATCCAAGTAAATGTAGAAACTCTTAGTAAAATATATTTTAATACACATGTTATTTGATTAGCATACAAATGATCTCTACGTAGTTTATTTGTAAGTTCTAAATCTTTATAACTTTTTGCTAAGTATTTTAATTCCTATGAGAAATTTTGAAATTTTAATCAGCATTAAGAATAAACATTATTTTATACTACCCAATTCTATACTAGCCAGTCCCAAATGTGAAGTTTTATTGTTAACTATTAGAAACACTTAATAGCAATTGCCACATGACCATTATTCAAAATCATTATTGACCTTAAATCCTCAGAAGCAAAACTGACAACCATCATCTCCTCCTTGCAGCAACAGGCTCTAAAGTCAATACAAAATTATGTATTTAAATCTTTTACATTTTCTACCTGAGATACTGACAAACTACTTTAGCCAGCAGGGTCATGTTAGGCAGGGTTATGAGACAGAGTTCAAATAATGAATGTGGGCAGAAGTGATCAGTGCTACTACTTCTTAGGCTTAACCCCAAACTCTAAAACGTCCTGAGTGACCCTGCAGATTTTCTCTCATGCTCTGCTACCTGGTTTTCAACTCCCAGGATGATCTCAAATATGTTTAGCGTCATTTTGAATCACTTTGATATTCTCACTGTGTCTCCTTTAGACATTGATTAAGTCACAATTCATATGTGAAACCATAAATTCTGACATACCAGGGTTCTTTTTAATTAAGGGAGAATGCAAGCAAAGAATATGATTAAAAGGAATTCAGAAATCACCAGTTCTATCAAGTAAGAGCAACTCTATAGCCTGCTGTATTTAGATAATTAACTAGCTGAAATTATTACCCAATACACAAATCCTTGTATTTTCTAAAGGAAAAATATTTAAAACCTTGCATTTTAAATATTGTTAAAACATAAGTTAATGTTCTCACGATTTCCACATCACCAAAAACAAGAAAAACAAAAAGGGGAGGTTGGGGAAAGGTTCTGTTTGTATCTGAAAAAAAATATAATTTGGACAGAGTAGAATAATTTTCTTCTAATTAAATTCTTGTCAAGTTTATATCCCTAATGACCTTGGTAAAATATAAAAAGGAAATACACAACAAGGTTTAAATTATTTTTAACAATAAATTTTATATTCTCAAAACATTGAAAGTGTACAGAAAAAAAGTCTGGAAGACAAGGTGCCCAGAGATTGCTGTTGTTGTTGTACAGTCGCCCAGTCATGTCCAATTCTCTGTGATCCCATGGACTGCAGCACTCCAGGCCTCCCTGTGCTTCACCATCTCCCAGAGCTTGCTCAAACTCATGTCCATTGAGTCGATGATGCCATCCAACCATCTCACCCTCTGTCATCCCCTTCTCCTGCCTTCAATCTTTCCCAGCATCAGGGTCTTTTACAATCAGTTCTTTGCATCAGGTGGCCAAAGTACTGGAGCTTCAGCTTCAGCATTGGTCCTTCCAGTGAATATTCAGGACTGACTTCCTTTAGGATTGACTGGTTGGATCTCCTTGAGTGCAGGCCACAGAGATTGTTACCATTCCCTTATTCCCTATTCCTGTCCTTCGAGTAGCTCCACATCTTTTAAACATTATTGAAAAAAGTAAATACTTTAAGACTTTGATGAGTATTACATGATGATCATTCACTCATTCTCTAGTCTCACATGCCATTTTATCACAAGTCCATATTGCTATTTATAACCAACTGCCAAGGCAAAAAATATTTTGCTGAACCCAGTTTATGCCCAGGTATATTTCTCTGTCTTGCCAATCAGTTTCAAACAAGGCTTATTTTATCCCAATGCTAGCTGTTCTGTTTGATGGATCCGGATCTCTAAATATACTAACCTCAGAACTCAATACTATTTCCTAAGGAATCTGTACCCTACTCAGTATTAAAAACGTGGCCCCTACTTAGAGTTTACTGTCAAATACAAAGTAATCTAAATTTTCCTAACCAGTTTGCTGGTCTCTCTCACTACAAATCCATCTTAAGACCACACTATTTCTGAAACAATCTCTAACACTCAAATTAGATTATGACATTCCTCTAGCTAACATCCACTGAGTCTCCCCAGGACCGATAAGGGTCTTTGCGCCAGCAGAAGTCCCTGGGATTCTGGGTTGGCGCCATCAGAACCAACAGAGTGGGTAAGAGGGCACGGAAACGAGGGGTCAGGGTCACTCCGGCCAGAGCAAGGCTACTCTGTTCACCTATTTTTATATGTATCAGAATTTCACGAATGACTGCTTGAAAAAGCAGTTTTGCAATTTTTTTTTTTTTTTCCAGTGAGAGGATTACCAGTCTTCTGACTAGACACTATTCTCTAATCCTGGCCTACAAAAGCTCTTCAAGACCCAGCCCTGCCACCCTGGTCTCATGCCTCTAAATGCTCATAGCTCTTAATCACTGCAGCTTCAGCCTTCAGCTCTGCCCCGGGGCCACACTCAGAACCTGCAGTGCCTTATCCAAAATGCCTCCCTGCTCACCTTACTTCACTAGCCAAGTCCAATGCCCTTCAGGTCTCAGCTTAATCACACCACATCTGAGAAACCTTCCTTGATTTGTAAATGTGCCTGGCTTATAATTCAATTATAGTGCAGAACACTGGACATGAACATTGTTGTTCTGCACATCTGTTTTATCACTAGGTCTGCCAAACTTGTAACTTACTAGAATCACGCAGCAAGTTCCTGAGAAGACAGACTTCTCGGCCAAATGAGTGACAACTGCAGTAGACCGTTTGATATGTAAGGACTAGGTCTGTTTTTCTTTTTCCTACCTTTATTCCAAGAGCGAACATAAAATAATTTCTCTAAGAAAACAATACTTAACCAAAAAAATGTTTTAAAGAGTTCTTTACTCACATGAACTCTCTTCCTTATATGGAATTTATACATTTTTTAGAAGAGTTAAATTGAATTCCTTAGCTTACATAAATAGAGTAATGCAAAAATTTGGGGGGAAAAATGTATGTCTTTCACAAGACCCTGTGGTAACATAAAGCCAGAATACAACATCTTTTGGGGAATTACTGTCTTAAGAGAATAAGTAAAAGAAAGCAATTACTCTTTTGGTTACCTAGCTTGTTTCTGGATTACATGCTTAAGTTTCAACGACCATCAGGAAATTTAACTATAACATTTAGATTATGATAGACGACATAACACACTATACAAAGTATTTATTCATTACTGCATATATTTATAAAACCTATTATTCAAGGACATGGATGCTGAAACTAGTGAAACAACTCAACATTTATTCAGTGAAGACTTCCAGTCTAAATGTTCACTGATTCTAAAATACATGTGTGTGTGTGTGTGTGTGTGTGTGTGTGTGTGTGTGTAGTTGGTAGTTTAGTTGTGAAGTTGTGTCCAACTCCTGCGACCCCATGGACTGTAGTCCACCAGGCTCCTCTGTCCATGGGATTTCCCAGGCAAGCATACTGGAGGGGGGTGCCATTTCCTTCTCCAGGGGATCTTCCCAACCCAGGGATCAAACCAAGGGCTCCTGCACTGCAGGTGGTCTGTTGCATTACAGGCAGATTCTTTCCCAACTGAGCCACCAAGGGAAGCTCTGTGTGTGTGTGTGTATTTTCTTTTCTCACATTTAACACCAGCAAAATTTGAATGCGTCTTATGAACACAGGCAAGGCAGAAGTCATGGCACAGCGGTCATTATCCAGACATACACGACGGAGTGACTTCACTTTCACTTTTCACTTTCAAGCACTGGAGAAGGAAATGGCAACCCACTCCAGTGTTCTTGCCTGGAGAATCCCAGGGACGGCGGAGCCTGGTGGGCTGCCATCTATGGGGTCGCGCAGAGTCGGACACGACTGAAGTGACTTAGCAGTAGCAGTAGTAGTTACAACTTATTTCACATATATTTGCCTTCTTTTGCATGAAGAAGATTGATATGATTTTTTAAGTATGTAAGGCCAAAACACTTCTGTCACTGATATAAAACAAAATTATAAATGATAGGACAACATGGCAGGGGCCTCTCCCTTACAGTGGAACCAGCTGAGCCATCAGGGAAGCACATGAAAGAGAGGCGCGCCTTACAGTCAGGTCAGAGACTCGGGGACACACGCTGTTACACGGCAGGCTGAAAAGCTTTCCATTTAAAGCAGAGTTCTGTCCTCAAAGGTTATTGAGAACCACTGCTTTCGTTCTATTTTCAAATCCTTAATTTATCACTCTAATTTCCTCCAGTATTCTTCCCTGGAAAATCCCACGGACAGAACAGCCTGGAGGACCACAGTCCATGGAGTCACAAAGAGAGTCAGACATGACCTAGTGACTAAATAACACCACAATTTTCTTTAATTCATTAGTTTCATTTATAGTAAATTTATACAGGTGGTGTAGTGGTAAAGAACCCAACTGCCAACGCAGGAGACACAAGAGACACAAGTTCGATCCCAGAGTCAGGAAGATCCCCTGGAGGAGGAAATGGCAACGCACTCCTGTATTCTTGCCTGGAGAATCCCATGGACAGAGGAGCCTGGTGGGCTACAGTCCACAGGGTCGCAAAGAGTCAGACAGACTGAGCGCTAAGCACAGCACATTTAGCATAAATATATATATACATATATATATGTATATATGTATGTATATACATAATGCATAAACTGCTGGAAGACATGTTCATTTTTTTTTTTTTTTTTTTACTGGTAAGTGTACATATTAAAAGGGCTTCCCAGGTGGCACAACGGTAAAGAGCCTGCCTGCCAATGCAGGAGATGTAAGAGACACAGGTTCGATCCCTGGGTCAGGAAGATCCCCTGGGGGTGGAGGGGCATGGTAACTCACTCCAGTATTCTTTCCTGAAGAATCCCATGGACACAGGTGCTTGTGGTGGGCTACATACTATAGGGTCACAAAGAGTCTGACACAACTTAAACAACTTAGCATGCAAGTACATAAGAAAAAGTTCAGTAGTCTCTGCATTTATAGGCATTTCAGTGGTCCGTATGATACATTTTATATGAAAACAGCATTATTCAACATTTCCCCACTTGGTGGCACTAAAAAATTTCTGTGTCTGCATAAAAAATTGTGCCTAGAGGTTCTGTTTTTTTTTTTTTTTTTAATTTAAAAAGTAGCAGATTCTCTTTCAATTTAAGCTGAAAACACTATGTAAGATAACATGTCGTTTGACATTCTTCTAAAATTGAGTGCCCAATTATTTGGCTATTCCTTTAGATGTGGTACAGTGGATATTATCTTGGTAAAATTTAAATAATCAACTAGTTTCTGAACTAAACGACAATGTGTACCTAAGAAATTCACACTCAACTGACACATATATTACAAAAGCTTCTGCAGTTTCAATACTAATAGCTACAGATTCTAGAACAGATATGATTTTACCTTTAATAATTAATTTCTTGTACTCAGGGTCAAGGGCTTCCCTAGTGGCTCAGCAGTCAAGAATTCCCCTGCAATGCAGGAGACACGGATCAATCCCTGGGTCAAGAAGATCCCCTGGAGAAGGAAATGGCAACCCACTTTCAGTGTTCTCGCCTGGAAAATCCCATGGACAGAGGAGCCTAGCACACTATAGTCCATGGGGTCACAAGGAGTCGGACACGACTGAAGTGACTCAGCACGCAGGCACAAGGATATCTTAACCAAGCCAGTATGATCATTATACTTGGTTTGATGGCATACTTGGTACCTTTCAGTTTCCATTTCAATAAGAAATAATGAGTTTGAAATATTCACCTTAACAATAATATTGTTCCTATAGGGAAGCTCTCTTTCAAAGAGTTTTAATCATTTCCCACACTTTCCCCACTCCCATTCATCAGCCCCACCAAACAACACTGCTAAAATGTTAGTCAGAACCTATTAACTTTTCCATTAAGAAACTTCCAGTGGCTTCTCATCTCAGCGGAATAAAATCCAAACTCCTAGGCACGGCCCCCAGGGCGTGCAGAGCTGCCCTCCGGCCGCTTCTCCGGGCACTCACCACCCTCCCCGCCCCGCCCCGCCCGCCGCGCGAAGGGCGCCTGCCCGGCTGGCAGCAACCCCTGCTCCCGTCTGAGCAGAGCGCACCGCCCTCCCCGCACAGCTCTGTGCATCCACCTCAATCCAATCTGCTAGGACAGAGGTCAGAGAAGCTACTTCCGGCGCTCACTATCGTCTGCACTCTATATCTTCACAGCATCCGCCTCTTGACTGTCGAAGACAATTCTCCGTGGGTCTCTCACTTCTGCACATCTCGCAAGCCAGGTACTCATTGCCCTTTTTTTTCCTGCACAATCTTTTCAAGAATGTTTGTGCGGCAAACAGCCTGGGAGACGAAGACAGTTTCTTCCTCTGGAGCAAGGGCAGGCACGTCTCCTGGCCATTGGAAAGACGCAGCTCTCCTGCACTCTGGGGTCCCAGCTCTGTGATAGTCTTGCTGGGTGCTCCTCACGTCGCCCTGTGAGGGTCAGGGCTCAGGAAACTGGGGCAGGACAATGTGGTCCCGTGGCTACCGCTACTGCTGGGGAACAAAGTTCTTTGTCCCCGACAAGCAGTCCTGCCTCTCTGACCAACACCCATGGAATAGTAGCAGTCAGAGAAAGTTGCAGATGCGTCTTGGTTCCTGATGAAGATCCCGCTTGTTGGTTTCCTCTTTTTCTGATTATTTCTCTTGACTAAAGTTTCACTGACTGCTGTATCCTCATTTCCCTACAGTTTTCAAAGCATTTTACAAAAAGTATCATTTGATGTGGACCTTCAAAAATCCTTAAGAGGTTATTTTTCATTCTCGTCTAACGGGGAAGACATTGACCCACGAAGGGGAAAACACAAACCCATGATCAGTGTAGTGTAACAGATCAGTCACAGTTCAGCCAATAGAGTTCAGGTCTAACCCTATTATGTTATTAACTTGTGAATGTTTTCTAAAAGACAATTCTCCTGCTGTACATATATTGTGTCAGATGGGAGGTTAATTACCTGCTGATATCTTCCTTGTGTAGTAAACATGAAAAAAGCAAAAATGGTAATGAATAAGAAAACAGTACTCAAATAAGCCCCTGAAAGATACTAAAATGCACATATTTCAGACTTCTTTTATTACACATTATGACACTTGAATGATTATCTAACAAAACTAGATTCTGCTATCTAATAGCCCATTTCTTTTATGTTTCAACGAAGACATTGGAACAATCCTCAAAATGTTTTCTTTATAACCAGTATTTTCCATCTCTGCAACTTCATTAATCTGAAAAAGGTTCTATCTAGTTTAAAGCTTCCTGCACAACTTTCTTTTGGGAGGCAGGCAAGAAGCATTTTTACCAGCTTTTCCTCTATAACTTGAGCAAAAAACTGAAAAAGCCGTTTGTACACAAGTTAGTCAGGCTACTATAATTCATGTCATACCACTCCTAGAGAGACTGAAGGAAAAAAAAACACAAGTTTTTGAGAGTATAAATTAGATTCTTTACACTAGAGAAACATCAAGTTATGAAAAATACCTGACTTTAAAAGCCCTATATCCCCAAATGGGCTTTCCCAGTGGCTCAGCAGTGAAAGAAACCTGCCTGCAATGCAGGAGACGTGGGTTAGATCCCTAGGTCAGGAAGATCCCCCAGAGGAGGAAACGGCAACCCATTCCAGTATTCTTTTCAGGAAAAACCGATGGACGAAGGAGCCTGGAGGTCTACAATCCGTCCATAGAGCTGCAAAGAGTCAGACACAACCGAGCAACTGAGCACACACACGTGAGTGCGTGCTAAGTCACTTCCGTTGAGTCCGACTCTGCGACCCCATGGACTACAGCTGCCACACTCCTCTGCCTATGGGCTTCTCCAGGCAAGAATACTGCTGGAGTGGGTTGCCATGCCCTCCTCCAGGGGATCTTCCCTACCCAGGGATTGAACCTCCATCTCTTACGTCTCCTGCATTGGCAGGTCAGTTCTTTACTGCTAGCGCCATCCCCAGATAGGATAAATCTACTTGATTCATAACAGATACTGATCTATGGTTCAGAGTTCTAATATGCTTATAAATCACTATATCTATTATTGCATAGTATATAACCACTTCAAGGTTCACAACTTATAAAATTTATTTCTGAATACTAAATTTCACAAATACAGATAAAATGACTAAGTAATTAAAAATGTACCCTCTTCTCAAGAAAAATGAAGAAAGTACTAAATATTAAAAAAGGAAAACAGAGCTAAACTGAATATATTAATATGGCAAAAATTGCTTCATAAAGTGATTCTTTAATTTTAACTCAATTATCACCATTACACTTACTGTGTAAATTATAGCTGCTAACATTCCAATCAAGGTCAGAGAACTAATGGAAAATGACAAGGCAGCTAAACCATCTGCAAAGGAAGAAAAACAATGTTAAAAATGTATAGCTATTCAAATGTTTATATTCAACAAATCAATATAAATATAAAAATTGGGTTTCTCACACATTCCAAAGGAATAAACCCAGTATGCACTGTCTCGTTCTTGAAGTGCTAACTTCAAATGGAAAAGTTCAAAAATAGCTCTTCGTAAATAGTATTCTTAAAGATCGTTCAGAGTAAGACTTTTTTCCCCTCACACCTCTTAAAATTAAAGGAAATCACTGCCTAACTATTGAGCCTAAAAAGAAATCAGCAGAATATTAGATGGTCAAAAGTTGGCCAAAAAATTCCCTGGCCGTTCTCAATGGCAGACCTTGAGAAATAACCTGATAGGAATGTCACTGTCCTTGACCATTTCTTCCCCTTCTGCTCAATCTCAAACTCTTAGTTTCTTTGTTCTTAACTTTCAAGTAAGTTTGAAAAATATAGTTTATAACTAAAATGAGTTTATTTCCCTTGTTAACTTGAAAGGAGCTAGCATTCTCCCTTAGGAAAAAAAAATGCAAACAAATAGAAAATTGTTTCAAAGATAATATGAAAACAGAAATACTATGCTACCAAGTTATATTTAAGAAATCTCTTAAAAGGAAGGGGTTTCCCTGGTGGCTCACACAGTGAAGAGTCTGCCCACAATGCAGGAGACTCTGGTTTGATCCCTGGGTCGGGAAGATCACGTGGAGAAGGAAATGGCAACCCACTCCAGTCTTCTTGCCTGGAAAATCCCATGGGTGGAGAAGCCTGGTGGGCTACAGTCTATGGAGTCACACAGAGTCAGTGATGACTGAGACACTAACACTTTTACTTTGACTTTAAAGGAAGACCAAAGAGTGGATTGTGAGAGTGACACTTTCAAATAAACATGCCAGATAATGCAATGAAGTACTATGCAAATTTGAATATTCTTAAATATTAAGAATATTAATATGTATATATTCTTAAACATTCTATTATTAAATATTATTCTAATATATTCAAATTATAATAATACTAATTGTTCTAGTTTTAATACAGGTTCTAATAGACTAGTATTGACCTAGTTTAAATGTAGGTCCTGTGGAACCAAATATAATTATTAAATTAATTCATTGTATCAATATCAAATAATAATAAAATTAGAATGACCTACCATATTAAAACTAACATCTCAGTTTTAAAATATAATACTTAGGGAGAACATATTACTAACAAGTTCAGAAACTATGCAAGGCAAATTTTTAAGCCTCAATTTTTTAAACTGTAATACTACATTTTACCAAATCAAAGACACTGATGCCATGGAAAGTATCAACAAAAAGTATTCATAAAACTAGGAGAGGCCTGGCATTTGGCTAATAGCAATTTTAAGGTATTTTCACTTATAAAATGCATCATAAAATCAGAGATATGAAAACATATAAAAATATGCATCTTAGAATTTATAAAGAGGAGTGTTCTGCTAAGATATCTGGCCAGTCAAAAAAAGTAATATTACTAACAGTGATAAACAAAATATACTCTAAAATATAGTGTTTAAGATTTGAGGTTATTTAAATGTTAATTAAGACTAAAGAGATTACAGCAATTATATAGGTAGCATTACAACAAGTAATGCAACCTGTACAACAATAATGCTACCTATATAATTACTGATTCAAGTTATGTGTGTGTAATGTGTTAGTCACTCACTTGTGTCCGACTCTTTGTGACCCCATTGACTGTAGCCTGCTGGGCTCCTCTGGCCATGGAATTCTCTAGGCAAGAATACTGGGGTGGGTAGCCATTCCCTTCTCCAGGGGATCTTCCCAATCCAGGGATTGAACCGGGGTCTCCTGCATTGCAGCCAGATTCTTTACTGTCTGAGCCACCAGGGATTCAAGTTATACTAGCACTCAAAGACCAGCAAAACTTAAGAGAAAAATGTTCAAGGCAGAAGACTAGTTACCCGAGACCTGAAGGAGTTAACTGCAGGAGAAGAAGCAACTTATTTCTCAGCAACAGGCTGAGAGGCATAAATCCTGACATGCAATATCATTAGATGCCAAGCCTGCTACCATCTTCTTGCTGGTATCAGCAAGATGTTAATGGACCACAATTTACAAGATGAAATCTTAAATGGAAAGCAAGAAAATTAAGAAATTCTACAGCAAAGACTTAAAGACTTAATTTAATCATCACTTAATACTGTATCTAGGTAAAGAGAAAGAAGTGCAGATCAAAGAATGTATAGTACCTATTAAAAAGAATAAATATAAAAGCAGTAAGAATTTTCCACACAGTGTTTATAAATTTTCTACATTTCTTTGAAAATAAAGTTACTACGTTCAAATGTACATGAAATTTTGAATAACAAAATACCCACTATATTTTTTAAAATTAATTTATTTATTTTAGTTGGAGGCTAATCACTTTATAATATTGTAGTTGTTTTTGCCATACATTGACATAAATCAGCCATGGGTTTACATGTGTTCCCCATCCTGAACCCCGCTCACACCTCCCTCCCCATCCCATCCCTCTGGGTCATCCCATTGCACCAGCCCTGAGCACTTGTCTTACGCATCGAACCTGGACTGGCGATTCATTTCACATATGATAATATACATGTTTCAATGCTATTCTATCAGAACGTCCCACCCTCACCTTCTCCCACAGAGTCCATAAGACTGTTCTCTGCATTTGTGTCTCTTTTTCTGTCTCACATATAGAGTTATCGTTACCATTTTTCAAATTCCATATATATGCATTAGTACACTGTATTGGTGTTTTTCTTTCTGGCTTACTTCACTCTGTATAATGGGCTCCAGTTTCATCCATCCCAATAGAACTGATTCAAATGTATTCTTTTTAATGGCTGAGTAATATTCCATTGTGTATATGTACCACAGCTTCCTTATCCATTTGTCTGATGATGGACATCTAGGCTGCTTCCGTGACCTGGCTATTAAAAACAGTGTTGCAATGAACATTGGCGTACATGTGTCTCTTTCAATTCTGGTTTCCTCGGTGTGTATGCCCAGCAGTGGGATTGCTGGGTCATATAGCAGTTCTACTCCTAGTTTTTTGAGGAATCTCCACATTGTTCTCCTTAGTGGCTATACTAGCTTGCATTCCCACCAACAGTGTAAGAGGGTTCCCTTTTCTCCACACCCTCTCCAGCACTTATTGCTTGTAGACTTTTGGATAGCAGCCATTCTGATGGGCGTGAAATGGTACCTCACTGTGGTTTTGATTTGCATTTCTCTGATAATAAGCGATGTTGAGCATCTTTTCATGTGTTTGTTAGCCATCTGCAAGTCTTCTTTGGAGAAATGTCTGTTTAGTGCTTTGGCCCACTTTTTGATTGGGTCATTTATTTTTCTGGAATTGAGCTGCAGGAGTTGCTTGCAAATTTTTGAGATTAATTCTTTGTCCCTTGCTGCGTTTGCTAATTTGCTCCCATTCTGAAGGCTGTCTTTTCTCCTTGATTATAGTTTCCTTTGTTGTGCAAAAGCTTTTAAGTTTAATTAGGTCCCATGTGTGTTTCTTTGCTTTTATTTCCAATATTCTGGGAGGTGGGTCATGGAGGATCCTGCTGTGATTTATGTCAGAGAGTGTTTTGCCTATGTTTTCCTCTAGGAGTTTATACTTTCTGGTCTTATGTTTAGATCTTTAATCCATTTTGACTTGATTTTTGTGTATGGTGTTAGGAAGTGTTCTAGTTTCATTCTTTTACAGTGGTTTACCACTTTTCCCAGCACCTCTTGTTAAAGAGATTGTCTTTTCTCCATTGTATATTCTTACGTCCTTTGTCAAAGATAAGGTGTCCATCAGTTCAGTTCAGTTGCTGAGTCATGTCCAACTCTTTGCGACCCCATGAATCGCAGCATGCCAGGCCTCCCTGTCCATCACCAACTCCCGCAGTTTACCCAAACCCATGTCCATCGATGATGGCATGGCATCAGTGATGCCATCCAACCATCTCATCCTCTGTCATCCCCTTCTCCTCCTGCCACCAATCCTTCCCAGAATTAGGGTCTTTGCCAGTGAGTCAACTCTTCGCATGAAGTGGACAAAGAATTGGAGTTTCAGCTTCAACATCAGACCTTCCAATGAACACCCAGGATTGATCTCTTTTAGGATGGATTGATTGGATATTCTTGCAGTCCAAGGGACTCTCAAGAGTCTTCTCCAACACCACAGTTCAAAAGCATCAGTTCTTTGGCACTCAGCTTTCTTCACAGTCCAACTCTCACATCCATACATGACCACTGGAAAACCCATAGCCTTGACTAGACAGACCTTTGTTGGCAAATAATGTCTCTGCTTTTAAATATGCTATCTAGGTTGGTCATACTTTCATGGCTGCAACCACCATCAGCAGCGATTTTGGAGGCCAAAAAAAAAAACGTCTGACACTGTTTCCAGTGTTTCCCCATCTATTTCCCAGGAAGTAATGGGACCAGATGCCATGATCTTAGTTTTCTGAATGTTGAGCTTTAAAAGCCAACATTTTCAGACTCCTCTATCACTTTCATCAAGAGGCTCTTTAGTTCTTCGCTTTCTGCCATAAGGGTGGTGTCATCTGCATATCTGAGGTTATTGATATTTCTCCCGGCAGTCTTGGTTCCAGCTTGTGTTTCTTACAGCCCAGCGTTTCTCATGATGTACTCTGCATGTAAGTTAAATAAGCAGGGTGACAATATACAGCCTTGAAGTACTCCTTTAACTATTTGGAACCAGTCTGTTCTTCCATGTCCATTTCTAACTGTTGCTTCCTGACCTGCATACAGGTTTCTCAAGGGACAGGTCAGATGATCTGGTATTCCCATCTCTTTCAGAATGCTCCACAGTTTATTGTGATCCACACAGTCAAAGGCTGTGGCATTGTCAATAAAGACAAGGACCACAGCCTTGTTTATCTCAATGAAACTAAGCCATGCCATGTTGGGCCACCCTAGACGGATGCGTCATGGTGGAGAGGTCTGACAGAATGTGGTCCACTGGAGAAGGGCATGGCAAACCACTTCAGTATTTTTGCCTTGAGAACCCTGTGGACAGTATGAAAAGGCAAAAAAAATAGACACTGAAAGATGAACTCCCCAGGTCAGCAGGTGCCCAATATGCTACTGGAGATCAGTGGAGAAATAACTCCAGAAAGAATGATGGAATGGAGCCAAAGCAAAAACAATACCCAGCTGTGGATGTGACTGGTGATAGAAGCAAAGTCCAATGCTTTAAAGAGCAATGTTGCATAGGAACCTGGAATGTTAGGTCCATGAATCAAGGCAAATTGGAAGTGGTCAAACAGGAGATGGCAAGAGTGAACGTCCACATTGTAGGAATCAGCAAACTAGGATGGACTGGAATGGGTGAATTTAACTCAGATGACCATTATATCTACTACTGTGGGCAGGAATCCCTTAGAAGAAATGGAGTAGCCATCATGGTCAACAAAAGAGTCTGAAATGCAGTACTCGGATGCAATCTCAAAAACGACAGAATGATCTCTGTTCGTTTCCAAGGCAAACCATTCAATATCATGGTAGTCCAAGTCTATGCCCTGACCAGTAACGCTGAAGAAGCTGAACTTGAACGGTTCTAAGAAGACCTACAAGACCTTTTAGAACTAACACCCAAAAAAGATGTCCTTTTCATTATAGGGCACTGGAATGCAAAAGTAGGAAGTCAGAAAACACCTGGCGTAACAGGCAAATTTGGCCTTGGAGTACAGAATGAAGCAGGGCAAAGGCTAATAGAGTTTTGCCAAGAGAACGCACTGGTTAAAGCAAACACCCTCTTTCAACAACACAAGAGAAAACTATACACATGGACATCACCACATTGTCAACACCGAAATCATATTGATTATATTCTTTGCAGCCAAAGATGGAGAAGCTCTATACAGTCAGCAAAAACAAGACCAGGAGCAGACTGTGGCACAGATCATGAACACCTTATTGCCAAATTCAGACTTAAATTGAAGAAAGTAGGGAAAACCACTAGACCATTCAGGTATGACCTAAATCAAATCCCTTATGATAATACAGTGGAAGTGACAAATAGATTTAAGGGACTAGATCTGATAGATAGAGTGCCTGATGAACTATGGACAGAGGTTAGTGTCATTGTACAGGAGACAGGGATCAAGACCATCCCCATGGAAAAGAAATGCAAGAAAGCAAAATGGCTGTCTGAGGAGGCCTTACAAATAGCTGGGAAAAGAAGAGAAGGTGTCCATAGGTGCATGGATTTATCTCTGGGCTTTCTATTTTGTTCCATTGATCTATATTTCTGTCTTTGTGCCAGTACCATACTGTCTTGATGACTGTGGCTTTGTAGTAGACCCTGAAGTCAGGCAGGTTGATTCCTCCAGTTCCATTCTTCTTTCTCAAGACTGCTTTGGCTATTCGAGGTTTTTTATATTTCCATACAAATTGTGAAATTGTTTGTTCTAGTTCTGTAAAAAATACCATTGGTAGCTTGATAGGGATTGCACTGAATCTATAGATTGCTTTGGGTAGTATACTCAATTTCACTATATTGACTCTTCCAATCCATGAACACGGTATATTTCTCCATCTATTTGTGTCCTCTTTGATTTCTTTCATCAGTGTTTTATAGTTTTCTATATATAGTTCTTTTGTGTATTTAGGTAGATATATTCCTAAGTATTTTATTCTTTTCGTTGAAATGGTGAATGGAATTGTTTCCTTAATTTCTCTGTTTTCTCATTGTTAGTGTATAAGAATGCAAGGGATTTCTCTGTGTTAATTTTATATCCTGCAACTTTACTATATTGACTGATTAGCTCTAGTAATTTTCTGGTGGAGTCGTTAGGGTTTTCTATGTAGAGGATCATGTCATCTGCAAATAGTGCGAGTTTTCCTTCTTCTTTTCCAATCTGGATTCCTTTTATTTCTTTTTCTGCTCTGACTGCTGTGGCCAAAACTTCCAAAACTATGTTAAATAGTAGTGGTGAGAGTGGGCACACTTGCCTTGTTCCTGACATTAGGGGAAATGCTTTCAATTTTTCACCACTGAGGATAATGTTTGCTGCGGGTCTGTCATATATAGCTTTTATTATGTTGAAGTATGTTCCTTCTGTTCCTGCTTTTTGGAGGGTTTTTATCATAAATGGATGTTGAATTTTGTCAAAGGCTTTTTTCTGCATCTATTGAGATAATCATATTGTTTTTATCTTTCAATTTGTTAATGTGGTATATTACAATGATTGATTTGTGGGTATTAAAGAATCCTTGCATTCCTGGGATAAAGCCCACCTGGTCATGATGTATGATCTTTTTAATATGATGTTGGATTCTGTTTGCTAGAATTTTGTTAAGGATTTTTGCACCTATGTTCATCAGTTATGTTGGCCTGTAGTTTTTTCTGTGGCATCTTTGTCTGGTTTTGGAATTAGGGTGATGGTGGCCTCATAGAATGAGTTTGGAAGTTTATCTTCTTCTGCAATTTTCTGGAAGAGTTTGCATAAGATAGGTGTTAGCTCTTCTCTAAATTTTTGGTAGAATTCAGCTGTGATGACATCTGGTTCTGGGCTTTTGTTTGTTGGAAGATTTCTGAATACAGTTTTAATCTCTGCGCTTGTGACAGGTCTGTTAAGATCTTCTATTTCTTCCTGGTTCAGTTTTGGAAAGTTATACTTTTCTAAGAATTTGTCCATTTCTTCCAAGTTGTCCATTTTATTGGCATATAGCTGTTGGTAGTAGTCTCTTATGATCCGTTGTATTTCTGTGTAGTCTGTTATGATCTCTCCATTTTCATTTCTAATTTTGTTGATTTGATTCTTCTCCCTTTGTTTCTTGATGAGTCTGGCTAACGGTCTGTCAATTTTGTTTATCTTCTCCAAAAACCACCTTTTAGCTTTGTTGATTTTTGCTATGGTCTCTTTTGTTTCTTTTGCATTTATTTCTGCCCTAATTTTTAAGATTTCTTTCCTTCTACTAACCCTGCGGTTCTTCATTTCTTCCTTCTCTAGTTGCTTTAGGTGTAGAGTTAGGTTTATTTATTTGACTTTTTTCTTGTTTCTTGAGGTGAGCCTGTATTGCTATGAACCTTCCCCTTAGCACTGCTTTCACAGTGGCCCATAGGTTTTGGGTTGTTGTGTTTTCATTTTCATTCATTTCTATGAATATTTTGATTTCTTTTTTGATTTCTTCTATGATTTGTTGGTTATTCAGAAGCATGTTGTTTAGCCTCCATATGTTGGAATTTTTAATAGATTTTTTTCCTTAATTGAGATCTAATCTTACTGCATTGTGGTCAGAGAAGATGACTGGAATGATTTCAGTTTTTTTGAATTTACCAAGACTAGATTTATGGCCCAGGATGTGACCTATCCTGGAGAAACTTCCATGTGCACTTGAGAAAAAAGTGAAAAATTGACTGTTTTGGGGTGAAATGTCGTGTAGACACCAATTAGGTCTAGCTGGTCTATTGTATCATTTAAAGTTTGTGTTTCCTTGTTAATTTTCTGTTAAGTTGATCTATCCATAGTTTCAAGTGGGGTATTAAAGTCTCAAACTATTATTGTGTTATTGTTACTTTCCCCTTTCATACTTGTTAGCATTTGCCTTACATATTGTGGTGTTCCTATGTTGGGTGCATATATATTTATAATTGTTTTATCTTCTTCTTGGATTGATCCTTTGATCATTATGTAGTGTCCTTCTTTGTCTCTTTTCACAGCCTTTATTTTAAAGTCTATTTTATCTGAAATGAGTATTGTGACTCCTGCTTTCTTTTGGTCTCCGTTTGCGTGAAATTTTTTTTCCAGCCCTTCACTTTCAACCCGTATGTGTCCTTTGTTTTGAGATGGGTCTCTTGTAGACAACATATATAGGGGTCTTGTTTTTGTATCCATTCAGCCAGTCTTTGCCTTTTGGTTGGGGCATTCAACCCATTTACATTTAAGGTAATTATTGATAAGTATGGTCCCCTTGCCATTTACTTTGTTGTTTTGGGTTCATTTTTATACACCCTTTCTGTGTTTCCTGTCTAGAGGAGATCCTTCAGCATTTGTTGGTGTGGTGGTGCTGAATTCTCTCAGCTTTTGCTTGTCTGTAAAGCTTTTGAATGCTCCTTCATATCTGAATGAGATCCTTGCTGGGTACAGTAATCTGGGTTGTAGGTTTTTCTCTTTCATTACTTTAAGTATGTCCTGCCATTCCCTTCTGGCCTGAAGAGTTTCTATTGAAAGATCAGCTGTTATGCTTATGGGAACCCCCTTGTGTGTTATTTGTTGTTTTTCCCTTGCTGCTTTGAATACTTGTTCTTTGTGTTTGATCTTTGTTAATTTGAATAATATGTGTCTTGGGGTGTTTCGCCGTGGGTTTACCCTGTTCGGGACTCTCTGGGTTTCTCAGACTTGTGTGACTATTTTCTTCCCTATTTTAGGGAAATTTTCAACTATTATCTCCTTGAGTATTTTTTCATGGCCTTTCCTTTTGTCTTCTTCTTCTGGGACCCCTATGATTTGAATGTTGGGGCGTTTCATATTGTCCCAGAGGTCCCTGAGGTTTTCCTCATTTGATTCTTTTTTCTTTTTTCCTCTCTGCTTCATTTATTTCCACCATTCTATCTTCTATCTCACTTATCCTATCTTCTGCCTCCGTTATTCTACTGTTGGTTCCTTCCAGAGTGCTTTTGATCTCATTTATTGCATTATTCATTATATTTTGACTCTTTTATTTCTTCTAGGTCCTTGTTAAACCTTTCTTGCATCTTTTCAATCCTTGTCTCCAGGCTATTTATCTGTAACTCCATTTTGTTTTCAAGATTTTGGATCATCTTTATTATCACTATTCTAAATTCTTTTTCAGGTAGACTCGCTATCTCCTCCTCTTTGGTTTGGTTTGGTGAGCATTTATCATTTTCCTTTACTTGCTGAGTATTTCTTTGCCTTTTCATCTTGTTCAGATTGCTGTGTTTGGGGTGGCCTTTCTGTATTCTGGTAGTTTGAAGTTCTTTTTTATTGTGGAGGTTCCTCCCTGTGGGTGGGGTTGGACGATTGGCTTGTCAAGGTTTCCTGGTTAGGGAAGCTTTTGTCAGTGTTCTGGTGGGTGGAGCTGGATTTCTTCTCTCTAGAGTACAATGGAGTGTCTAGTAGTGAGTTTTGAGATGTCTATGGGTTTGGTGTGACTTGGGGAATCCTGTATATTGGTGCTCAGGGCTATGTTCCTGCATTACTGGAGAATTTGTGTGGTATATCTTGCTCTGGAACTTATTGGCTCTTGGGTGGAGCTTGGTTTCAGTGTATGCATGGAGGCTTTTGGATGATCTCTTATTAATTAATGTTCCCTGGAGTCAGGAGTTCTCTGGTGTTCTCAGGTTTTGGGCTTAAGCCTCCTGTCTCTGGTTTTCAAACTTATTCTTGCAGTAGCCTCAAGACTTCTCCATCCATACAGCACTGATAATAAAACTTCTAGGTTAATAATGAAAAGATTCTCCACAGTGAGGAATACCCAGAGAGGTTCACCAAGTTACATCGAGAGGAGAAGAGGGAGGAGGGAGATAGAGGTGACCAGGAGGAGAAGAGGGGGACTCAAACGTGGAGAGAGCAATCTAGCCAGTAAACAATTCCCTATGTGCTCTTTACAGTCTGGAACCTCAGAGAGGTTCACGGAGTTACATAGAGAAGAGAAGAGGGAGGAAGGAGATAGAGGTGGGCAGGAGGAGAAAGGGGGGAATCAAGAGGAGAGAGAGAGATCTGGGCAGTACTCTGTTCC
Organism: Okapia johnstoni; assembly: GCA_024291935.2. Taxonomy (NCBI): domain Eukaryota; kingdom Metazoa; phylum Chordata; class Mammalia; order Artiodactyla; family Giraffidae; genus Okapia; species Okapia johnstoni. The sequence continues at coordinate 87,546,597 of CM044317.1, forward strand.
CTAAGTGTTCTCCGCTGTCCAGAACACCCACAGAGATTCATAGAATTGGGTTGAGAAAAGAAGGAGGAGGGGGGAGATAGAGGTGCCCTGGGGGAGAAGAAAGAGAGTCAAAAGGGGGAGAGAGTAATCAAGCCAGTAATCACACTCCTGAGTAAAAATGGGTACTAAAGATTGGGTTCTTAAATGTACAAAATTGATATGAAATAGTATAAAACAAAGATTAAAAATCTATAGTAGAGGTTAGACTCTTAAAAGTACAATATTAAAAAAAAAAGAAAAAAAAAACCAAAACCACAAAAAATATAAGAAATATATATGAAGTTTGCTTTAAAAATAGGGTCTTTTTTTTTTTGCAAGGTAATAGTGGGTTATAAAAATGATAATTAAAGGAGTGATAGAGGACTTAAAAAAAAAGTAAAAAAAAAAATCTAAAAAATTAAAAAATGATAATAGTAAAAATATATCCAGGACTTTCTCTGGAGCTGTTGCGGGCAGTGTGGGTCAGTTCAGATTCAGACAGTTCCTTGTTCCTGCTTATACTTTTCAAGATCTATAGGCCCCTTCCAATGTAGTCGGTGTTAGCAAAGGGATTTTAATCTATTGGCCTGTCACTTCCAAAGCAGCTCCGTGTGTTTATTTGGCTTCTGTTTGCAGGGCTCTTCAGTGTCTGATTTCTGCCGTGACACAAGGGGGCGGAGGTGGTCTCTTTAGGTTCCCTTGTTCAGTCGTGCTGTGGGGAGGGAGGAACACTGCAGACCAATATCACTGGCGTGTATGTGGAGAGCTCGCAGTGTTTCAGCTGCACTGGGTTTGCCCCCACTCACGGCGTGTGTGCTTTCCCAGTCTGCCCTGCTCAGGCTTCAGGTTACTCTGCTGGGGAGTGGGCCCTGAGATGCGTGCACTTCCCAGGTCTAAGCTGCTCAGGTTCAGGTTCCCGGGTACTCCACAAAGGCGCAGAATCAGTTGGGCCCGTGGTTTGTGCCAATCCCCGGTTGGAGCAGCTCAGGCAGCCAGGTGTTTGGCGAGCACACTCTCCCCTGTTGGGGCAGTGCGACTTATCACCTCCCGGGTCTCAGCCTCGTTTTTTGGGCGTGCCCGGCTCCGGCGTGCCTTGTGTCAGTTCTGGGGAGCTGGTCTCTGGCTGCAACCCTCCCAGAGGATGTCAACCCTTCGGAATCTCAAGAAGTCTTTGCTCTCTGGGCTGAGTTTGCCCCTTTTCGGCTCTGGCTGGCCCCGCCTGCCCACTGCGTCCAGCAGGGGGATGGAGCAGTCTGCAACCGGCTAGCTCTTTTCTGGTATTGCTCAGTCTTTTGTTCTGTGAGCGGGCTGGTAGTGCCTTAGGTTTGGGCTTTTCGTGGGATAGTTCTTTCTCTCTCTCTCTCTCTCTCTCTCTCTCTCTCTCTCTCTCTCTCTCTCTAGCTATCCCACAGTTTAGGTTGCTATCTCAGGTTAGCTCCCTCAGATTGTCCCCAGGGCATTCAGGCCTGGTTCTCACCCTAAGCAATGCCGCCCACTCCTCTCCGTTCAGCCCCCACTTGCTGGTGGCAATGCGAATATCTGGGGTACTTCTCTGCTGGGAGCTGCCTTTAGGCATGTAATCTGTGGGTTTTATTCATTTATTTCTCCTCCCAGTTATGTTGCCCTCCAAGATTTGAAAACTTCCCCCAAACCCACTGGTGAGAGGGTTTCCTGGTGTTTGGAAACTTCTCCTCTTTTAGACTCCCTCCCCGGGATGGGTCTCCGTCCCTAACTCTTTTTGTCTCTCTTTTTATCTTTTATATTTTGTCCTATCTCCTTTCAAAGACAATGGGCTGCTTTTCTGGGTTCCTGATGTCCTCTGCCAGCATTCAGAAGTTGCTTTGTGAAGTTTGCTCAGCGTTCAAATGTTCTTTTGATGAATTTGTGGGGGAGCGAGTGGCCTCCTTATCCTATTCCTCCACCATCTTAGGATCGTCTCCTCAAAATACCCATTCTTATTTGATAGCAATTTCTAATACTAACTATATTTTTTCATGATAAAAAACTTTCTTAAACTGACTTCCTAAACCTGTTTTCTTCCCCCCTCTAAAAATGTAGGCTGTGCTGATTAAGGTAAGGAAAACTTCTGGAAAAGGAACTTCAAAATGTTTTGGTGAGGTAAATTTATGATAAAGCATCATTTCATCCACATGAAACCTCTGTAATTGAGGGACTTGCTGGTGGTCCAGTGGCTAGGACTCTGTGCTCCCACTGCAGGGGGCTCAGCTTTGATCCTTAGCTGGGAAATGAAGATCCTCAATGCAAACGGCAAAAACAGCAAAAAAAAAAAAAAAAAAAACCAAACACCTCTCCAATTTATATTCCACAAAAAAATACCTAATCATGATCAAAGAGAAATATAAGGGTTCTCTCGGTTTAAAAATAAAAACCAGTATCTAGCATATTTCTTTAACATATTATTCTATATTTTCCTAAGTGAATTAAAGACCAAACAGAATTTATAAAACCTTTACTGCTAAAATGCTTTGAAGATCACATTTTCTTTTCAACATGGCAATTTTATAAAGAAGTCAAGAGATTGGCTGTATAACAGCTAGATGGATTCATAATCTGCCTAGCATCCTTTAAACCATGAGTTAAAAGAATTATGAAGTTAAATTCTTAGCAGTGTAAAAACAGACAACTTCCAAAGTTAGTCACAAGTATCATGAAATATGAATTACAATGGACTTTTTTTAAAGAATACTTACGACTACTTCCAAGTTCTTCAAACAGGAACTTTACCTTTTCCCACTCTGTAGAATTTTTGTTATCAGGAAGATTCAATGGAACAAAAGCACTACAAAGGAGAAAATAACTCTGCTTAATGGTTTTAAAGACAAAAGGTTGAATAAAAGGAAATGACCTGAAACTCCATTTCTAGTAATTTTTTTAAGCTGAGGTCAACTTTCCCCCTCAAAGAATTAGCAAATCCAATCTGTACCATGTACAGATGGGTGTGAGAAGTTTCTCATCTACATGTTTACCATATCACACATTTGTTTTCATGGTTTAATTTCTATATTCAGTAATAATTAGTTTCCTTTGTAATACTATATATTTTATTTTTTGCATTTAAAGCTATTTTGTCCACAGCACAAAAAGGTTAAGAATCTCTTGTTAAATCAGAAGAATAGAAGTCATGCTTTCAGTATATTTAAATGCATAAAAAAGAATAGAAGGAAAATACACTAGAATTAACAGTAAATATCTCATTGTAGAACTAGGGGTAATTTTTACTACCTAATACATATAATGAAGCAGTTTCATTTATTTTTCAATCTACAACTGAAAAAAAGAGACAGAAAAAAAAAGGAAGGCACTTTATTATCTAGCTCAGAAACAAAACGAGATTAAAAAGCTCAGCATCCCCTTTAGATTGTGCATGTGAACTCTACCTCCTAATACCACCTCCTTTCCAACATAATCTTAATTGTAAGCAAAGCGGTAAGATCTATTTTTTTTGTAAAGGCTAATACTGAATGAGTTCAACAATATATTAAGATATTCATTCTGATAATGTATGCAAGTAAAACAAAGTAATTACTCTAATTTAAAAAATTTTTTTAAATCTTTACTTGCAAGTGGATTCTTTACTAGCTGAGCCACAAGGGAAACCCAAGAATACTGGAGTGGGTAGCGTAACCCTTCTCCAGCAGATCTTCTCAACCCAGGAATCAAACCGGGGTCTTCTGCATTGCAGGTGGATTCTTTACCAACTGAGCTATCAGGGAAGCTCTTTCTTGGTACTACCAATATCTTTTATCCTTATAAACAGATGAATTGGCAGACACATAATGAGGTTATTTAAATTTCTATCTGCACTGACATCAATTTACTACACTCATCTCAATCTTGTAGACTTACTTCTCACTACTTTTACAGAGAAAAGTGATTATCCACAAGGAAAGAGCAATACATGTAAAAAATTCATTGTTTGTTTCCCTGGTTATAAAATCAAAGACAATTAAATAAAACCATTAAGATAGAATCAAAAAATAAAGAACAGCTCATGCATAATATACTTCTATAATGATATTAATTTATAAATTAGCACTTGAATAAAAATATAAATCAAGCCAGAAAATCTATATAACATTCTTCTATTTTATTTGGATGCAGTTTTTTCATATATATGGAAAAAACTGTACATGTATATTTTTGAAAAGTATATTTTGAACTTGTTAGTTGGAATATGGGGAAAAATTCTATGTTGCGCAAAATATCATCTCCAGTACTATTAAGACAGAAACATGTATTACAAATATCTAAAAACAGCATTCCTACTTAGAATATTCAGTATCTATATCAGTTTTATGTAATCAAAGGTTCTGTCCAGTGGGAGAAGCAAGTAATTAACTTTTGCTCTTGACACTTTCATGTTCAAGCTGCTGAACAGGGCTCTTAAACAATTCAAATATTTAGAGAATAACAACCTAGAGGAAACCTGACGCGACCAAAACCAAGTCTTAAATGGCCCAGACGACTGTCAGAATGATTTCAGGAAGACACTTACTCTGCAGCAAACAGCAAAGCGCTAACGTTCCAGCACTATGATCGCAGGTAGAACCAGAGGAAGCAGCTAAAGCATAAACCCTAAGCAGGTTCATCAGCTGCCTTGCCACCAGGACCATGTAATCCAAAAAGAGACAAAATATCTTCTCATAAACTAAGAGCAACATCCATAAGCAGAATCCAAGAGTTATAACTAAATATGTCTATATGTCATAGGCGATAATACTTAAAACATTTAACAATGAATATTGAGCTTCCCTGGTGGCTCAGATGGTAAAGAATCTGCCTGCAATGTGGGAGACTCAGGTTTGATCCCTGGGTTGGAAGATCCCCTGGAGAAGAGTATGGCTACCCACGCCAGTATTCTTGCTTGGAGAATCCCATGCACAGAGAAGCCTAGCGGGCTATAGTCTGTGGGATGGCAAAGAGTCAGACATGACTGCACGACTTTCACTCACTTCACATGGCAAAGGCATTCACATGGAAACATACGCTGCCCTTGGTTCTGAAGACCCTGCTGAACTGGGATTTACCCTCAGACTGGGCCAAGGGTGGGGCAATCAAGAGTAGCTGCTGACTCACGTGGAAGCATTTCAACCTTCTAACAACCAGAAGGGGTCAAGCAATGTTCACCAGTCAAATATCAGCCCCACAGACAAAGACCTAGACAGAGACCTGGCACGCAAGCACATCCTGACAGATGCAGAGGCCCCTTCAGCAGGAAGAGCCCAAAATATAGACACATTCACTCTGATGAGGAGGCATTTACTTACATAGTTATATGACTATCAGGCATTTACTGAAATGGTGAAGACACTAAAGAAACCAAAAGTGTAATGAGATTTGTGTGGTTGAAAGCTACAGATATTTTCTTAACCTCAGTCTCTCTCTCAAACCAAAAAAAAAAAAAGGATCCAGCAAACTGTTTATACCTTTCTACAGTTATATCCATACGAGTATCTCTTCTTTAATCAAATTCTTTTCCCATTTAGGTTACTATGGAACGTTGAGCCAAGTTCAGTGCGCTGTACAGTAGTCCTTGTTGGTTCTCTATGTTAAATATAGTAGTGTGTACACTAACCAAATCACTTTGCTGTAAACCTATAACTAACCATCACTGTTAATCAACTATATCCCATAAGATATAGAAATGAATACAGAAATGAATCCCATAAAGAAATGGATACAGAGAACCTCAACTTTCAAAGACACACAATAAAGATCAAGCTAAGAACTGAAATCCTCATAAGATTATAAATTTCCTTTCTGCTCTTAACAACAGTAAAACTGCTTAAAAAAAATCTTCAACACCCAATCTGAGTGAATTAGCTTAATACAGATTATCTCTTCAAGAAGAGACAAAGGAAAGGCTAATGAATTTCAGTAGATATGAAATTGAAATCAGGGACTTAGCAAAATTGAAAATAAGATTTTTACCTCCTACACTCAATCACCAAGTCACACTTATCTTCCAAATAGCCTACCTGTTTGTTCCTCTCTGCTCTCTGTAACTACTCCAGTTCAGACTCTCACCTCCCACCTGAACTACAACAGCGGTAGCTAACTGACTGATCTTCCTACCCACCATTTGCGTCTCACTGACCAACTCCCAAATGCCCCTTTCCATGCATCCTTCAGTGTTGCAAAAAGTTCACACATATTTGCTTTCATGGGTGCAAACACCAGTACATCCATACCTGCACTGCCTTTCAATTGCTCAGCAGGATAAAACTCAATGTCTTAAACACTGTATGTAAGATCCGGAGCCCACCTACATGGCTAAGGTCATGATCTGTCACTTGCCAACACAAACACTTGAAATGCCATCTTACATTTTTTTTTTCTTTTGTACTGAAGGATCAAGAAGAGATGGAAGGAATACATGGAAGAACTGTACAAAGAAGATCTTAATGAACTGGATAACTATGATGGTGTGGTCAGTCAGCGAGAGCCAGGCATTCTGGAGCCTGAAGTCAAGCGGGCCTTAGGAAGCTCTGCTGTTAATAAAGCTAGTGGATGCAATGGAATTCAAGTAGAGCTATTCAAAACCCTAAAGGATGAAACTGCCTTAAAAAAGTGCTGCACTCCATATGTCAGCAAATCTGGAAGACTCAACAGTGGTCACAGGACTGGAAACTGTCAATCCTCATCCCAGTTCCCAAGAAGGGTAGTACCAAAGAATGTTCTAACCATTGGACAATTGCACTCATCTCCAATGCTAGTAAGGTCATGCTTAAAATCTTGCATACCAGGCTTAACCATTACATGAACCAAGAACTCCCAGACATCCAAGCTGGGTTTGGAAAAGGCAGAGGAACCAGAGATAAAATTGCCAACATTTGCTGGATCATAAAGAAAGCAAGGGAAATCCAGAAAAACATCTACCTCTGCTTCATCGACTATGCTAAAGTCTTTGACTGTGTGGATCATAACAAAATGTGGAAAGCTCTTACAGATGGGAATACCAGACCATCTTACCTGTCTCCTGAGAAATCTGTATGCAGGTCAAGAAGCAACAGTTTGAACCCTGTATGGAACTAACTGATTGGTTCAGGACTGACAAAGGAGTACCACAGGGCTGTCTGGTGTCACCCTGTTTATTTAACCTATATGCTGAGCACATCATGAGAAACGCCAGCTGGATGAGTTACAAGCTGGAATCAAGATAGGCAGGAGAAACATCAACAACCTCAGATATGCAGATGATACCACTCTAATGGAAGAAAGCAAAGAGGAACTAAAGAGCCTCTTGATGAGGGTGAAGGAGGAGAGCGAAAGAGCCAGCTTAAGACTAAATATTAAAAATCTAAGATCATGGCATCTGGCCCCATTACTTCATGACAAATAGAAAGGGAAAAGGTGGAAGTAGTGACAGATTTCCTCTTCTCAGGCTCGAAAATCACTGTGGATGGTGACTGTAGCCATGAAATCAGAAAATGACTGCTTCTTGGCAGGAAAGCTATGACAAATCTAGACACTGTGTTGAAAAGCAGAGACATTATTTTGCCAACAAAGGTTCGTATAGTCAAGGCTGTGGTCTTCCCAGTGGTCATGTACAGATGTGAGAGTTGGACCATAAAGAAGGCAGAACACCAAAGAATTGATGCCTTTGAACTGTGGAGCTGGAGAAGACTCCTGAGAGTACCTTGGACTGCAAGGAGATCAAACCAGTCAACCTTAAGGGAAATTAACCCTGAATACTCATTGGAAGGACTGATGCTGAAGCTGAAGCTCTAGTATTTCGGTCACCTGATAGGAACAGCCAACTCATCGGAAAAGTCCCTGATGCTGGGAAAGATCTGAGGGCAGGGAGAAGAGGGCATCAGAGCATGAGATGGCTGGATGGCATCACTGAAGCAATGGACATGAACTTGGGCAAACTTCAGAGGTTGCGGGTGGCTGGCAGAGAGGGAAAGCCGTGTGAGGACACAGGGAGAAGGCGGCCGTCCGCCAGCCACGGAGAGAGCTGCCAGAGATGCCAAACCTGCTGACACTTTAACTATGGACTTTCAGCCTCCAGAACTGTACGAATTAAGTGTCCAGTGCTGAAGCTAGCAAGCCTGTGGTATTCTGTTAAGACAGCTCAAGTAGGTGGCTAAGTGGTAAACAATCCACCTGCTAAAGCAGGAGACAGAGAAGACATGGGTTCAGACTCTAGGTCAGGAAAATCCCCTGGAGAAGGACATGGCACCCCACTTCAGTACTCTTGCCTGGAAAATTCCACAGAGAGAGGAGCCTGGTGGGCTATACAGTCCATGGGGTGGAAACGAGTTGGACACAACTGAGCAGGCATGTACATTGTTTCCAGCCCAAGTAGACTGATACAGATTTCGGCACTATGAAGCAGGTTTCTACTTTGTAACAAATACCTAAACATGTGCATGTGACTTTGGAGCTCAGTAATAGGGAAAGGCCTAAAGACATCAGAGGTTGCATGCAAGAAAAAGTCTAAACTGCCCTGAATGGATACTGATAAAAATGTGGATGTTAAATGCAAGTCTGGTGAGAACTCAGTAAGAAAAGAGTGTTCTAGAGAAAGCCCCTATCATCTTAGAGAAGACATACAAGCTGTTAGAATGCTGGTAGAAATATGGACACAAAAGGTCATTCTGAGGAAATCTCAGCTAGAAATGAAGCATATGTTAATGGAAACTGAAAGAAAGGAGATCATTATTAGAAAGTGATGAAGAGCTTGGCTGAATAGTTTTATAGTGCTTTATGGAAGGCAGAACTACTGGTAAGAGATAAGACTGGATATTTAGCTGAGGAAAATTCTAAGCAAAGTGCTGGAAGGAGCAAGTTGGTTTCTCCATACCATTTATAGTAAAATGCGAGAGAGAAGAGATAAGCAAAAAGGAACTAGCCTTTTGAAAACAATGAGAAGGCATGTTCTACGAGCTTCGCTGAACAATCACTTGTCAAGGAGATTAGTACTGGTGGAAAGCATCGATTTAATCAGCTGTCTCACAGAAGACAGGAATAGACAGGGTGACAGCAGCAGAGACACAGTCAACCTGAACTAAGGTAAGGGAGCAAAGATGAGACACAATACGGGAAGGCTCCAAGACTCAAGATTCGTCAGGATGGGGTCACAGAGTTATTTAGCTGAGAATATGCTTTCATCCTTCAAGAAGGACCCCAAAGGCACTTCAGTTATCATCAGAGCTGCTGCTCCTACTAGACTAGAGGGCAAAGCTGCTTCCTCCTCAGTTTCAGAAGACAGGGTCCTGGCCTCAGTTTAGCTGCCAAGAAGCTGATGCCGAGTCAAGGGGGCAGGACCAACACCCAGAATCAAGGGGGTGGGGCAGGGCAGGGCTGCGGAGGGCCGGGGCAGTGACCCACCCCTCAGTGGGCCTGGAGGGCAAAGCACCCATCAAGCAAGATGACTATTCCTGAGCCTTAAGATCTAAAGGAATCTGCCTTGCTAGGTTCTCAACTGGTTTGCACATTCAAATTTCCTTTCTGATGTCTCCCTTTAGGACGGAAATGCATATCCTGTGCCTGTCCCACCACAGTATCTGGAAGCACATAACCTGTACTGTTGCACAGGTTCACTGCTGGGGAAGAATTCTGACCAGGATGAGTCTTCAGGTCTCACCCACACCTCATCTAGATGACATTCAGATAAGATTCAAGACTCAGATTCCATGCTGGGTTAAGACTTTTGGGCCTTGCTGGGATGAGGTAACTGCATTTTGCATGCAAGAAGAACATGGATTTTGGGGGAGACAAAGAACAGAGTGCTGTAGACTGAATCTGTCCCCACAAAATTGATGTTGAAGCCCCAATCGCCAACAGAATGGTATGTGAATACAGGGCCTGTAAGGAGATTCATTCAGTTCAGGTAAGGGGCTCAGTCCTGTCTGACTCTTTGCAACCCTATGGACTGCAGCATGCCAGGCTTCTCTGTCCTTCACCAACACCCAGAGCTGGCTCAAACTCAAGTCCATCGAGTCAGTGATGCCATCCAATCATCTCATCCTCTGTCATCTTCTCCTCCCTCCTTCAATCTTTCCCAGCATCAGTGTCTTTTCCAATGAGTCAGTTCTTCACATCAGGTGGCAAAAGTATTGGAGCTTCAGCTTCAACATCAGTCCTTCCAATGAACACCCAGGATTGGTCTCCTTTAGGATGGATTGATTGGATCTCCTTGCAGTCCAAAGGAGTCTCAAGAGTCTTCTCCAACACCACAATTCAAGAGCATCAGTTCTTCAGCAATTGGTTTTCTTTATGGTCAGTCGAACTCTCACATTTGTACATGACTACTAGAAAAACCACAGCTCTGACTAGACAGGCCTTTGTCAGCAAAGCAATGTCTCTGCTTTTTAATATGAAGTCTAGGATGGTCACAGCTTTTCTTCTTAGAAGTAAGCATCCTTTAATTCAAGGCTGCAGTCACCATCTGCAGTGATTCTAGAGCCCCAGAAAATAAAGTCTGCCACAGTTTCTGTTGTTTCTCCATCTGTTTGCCGTGAAGTGATGGGACAGGAGGCCAAGATCTCAGGTTTTTGAATGTTGAGTTTTAAGCCAGCTTTTTCACTCTCCTCTTTCACTTTCATCAAGAGGCTCTTTAGTTCTTCTTCACTTTCTGCCACAAGGGTGGTGTCATCTGCATATCTGAGGTTATTGATATTTCTTCCGGCAATCTTCATTCCAGCTTGTGCTTCATCTGCCTGGCATTTCTCATGATGTACTCTGCATAGAAGTTAAATAAGCAGGGTGACAATATACAGCACCTTGACATACTCCTTTCCCGATTTGGAACCAGTCTTTTGTTCCATGTCCAGTTCTAACTGTTACATCTTGACCTGCATACAGATTTCTGAGGAGGCAGGTGAGGTGGTCTGGTATTCCCATCTCTTTAAGAATTTTCCAGTTTGTTGTGATCTGCACAGTCAAAGGCTTTGGTATAGTCAATAAAGCAGAAGTAGGTATTTTTCTGGAACTCTCTTGCTTTTTCGGTGATCCAGAGATGTTGGCAATTTGATCTCTGATTCCTCTGCCTTTTCTAAAACCAGCTTGAACATCTGGAGGTTCACGGTTCATGTACTGTTGAAGCATGGCTTGGAGAATTTTGAGCATTACTTTGCTAGCATGTGAGATGAATGCAACTGTGTGGTAGTTTGAACATTCTTTGGTATTGCCTTTCTTTGAGATAAGAATGAAAACTGACCTTTTCCAGTCCTGTGGCCACTGCTGAGTTTTCCAAATTTGTTGGCATATTGAGTGCAGCACTTAAACAGCGTCATCTTTTAGGACTTGAAATAGCTCAGCTGGAATTCCATCACCTCCACTAGCTTTGTTCGCAGTGATGCTTTCTAAGGCCCACTTGACTTCACATTCCAGGATGCCTGGCTCTAGGTGAGTGATCACACCATCGCGATTATCTGGGTCGTGAAGATCTTTTTTGTACAGTTATTCTGTGTATTCCTGCCACCTCTTCTTAATATCTTCTGCTTCTGTTAGATCCATACTGTTTCTGTCCTTTATTGAGCCCATCTTTGCATGAAATGTTCCCTTGGTATCTCTCATTTTCTTGAAGAGATCTCTAGTCTTTCCAATTCTATTGTTTTCCTCTATCTCTTTACACTGATTACTGAGGAAGGCTTTCTGATCTCTCCTTAGTATTCTTTGGAACTTTGCATTCAGATGAGTGTATCTTTCCTTTTCTCCTTTGCCTTTCACTTCTCTTCTTTACTCAGCTATTTGTTAAAGCCTCCTCAGACAACCATTTTGCCTTTTTGCATTTCTTTGTCTTGAGGATGGTCCTGATCACCGTCTCCTGTACAATGTCATGAACCTCTGTCCATAGTTTTTCAGGCAATCTATCAGATCTAATCCCTTGAATCTATTTGTCAGTTCCAGTGTATAATCATAAGGGATTTGATTTAGGTCATGCCTAAATGGTCTAGTAGGTCATGCCTACTTTCTTCAATTTAAGTCTGAATTTGGCAATAAGGAGTTCATGATCTGAGCCACAGTCAGCTCCCGGTCTTGTTTTTGCTGACTGTATATAGCTTCTCCATCTTTGGCTGCAAAGAATATAATCAATCTGGTTTTGCTATTGACCGTCTGGTGATGTCCGTGTGTAGTCGCCTCTCGTGTTGTTGGAAGAGGGTGTTTGCTGTGACCAGTGCGTAGGGAGGTAACTAAAGTTAAATGAGGTCGTAATGCTGGGACCCTAGCCAATGGGTGTGATGTCCCTTGAGAAGACGGAGAGCCGTGAAGCACAGAGGACAGAGCACGTGAGGGCACAGGAGAGAGACCACCTATGAAGAGAGGCCTCATCGGAAGCCAAACTTGCCTGCACCTTGATCGCGACCTCAGCCTCTAGAACTGCGAGAAAATAAAACATTCTGTTCACAGCCGGGTGAGCAGACTAATACAGGTGACCCTTAAACAATGTGGGGGATTAGTGGTACCAACCCTCCAGGCAGTCAGAACTCGAGTATGAGTTACACTCGTCCTCAGGTACGTGGTCCCTCCACACTCACAGTTCCACATCCACATATCAACCAACCTCACAGGACTGTAAGTGCAACTGCAGAAAACCCACGTATAAGTGGACGCACACAGCTCAAACCCAATGTTCAAGGGCAAACCATACATTACAGCTGCTATCCATCATTTTTCTTTATCTAGTCTGCTGACCAATTTCCACTTCATCAAATTCTGATTCAAAGATTAATTCCTTTTATGTCTTACCTGATTCTGTAGAGCAGAGTTTGCTATGCTACCATCAATCCCTGGCATCTGTCCCTTATCAGAGTCCTTAAACATGGTAACTCAAGTATCTATCTGCACCTCTCTCCATGTGAAATGTGAGGACAGAGTTCACAGCCCTCCTTCTTTATATCCACAGGGGCTCCACAGTGCATGATCTGCTGAAACCCAGAGCACATTCTGGCCATGAAATTATCTACTGTTTTATCAAAAAAGGTTCATCACTTAACAAAAACTAGAAGTGTGTCACCTTCAAGAGTTTCAGGAAATGCAGCCGATCACTTACCCTAAAGGCACCTCACGCAGACCCTCACACAGGGTAAGGAGAAAAACAAAGAGCACTGTGTGTCCTTTAGTCACAGGCTGCTGGCTGGTGAACCAGAGGAGCCCCCACGCTCTCCCCCTCAGGGCCCTCAGCAGGTGTCCCACCGCAAACACGGAGGAGAAAGCAAGAGCCCGTCTGAGAGGAACAGAGGAGCCCCAGCGCTCCCCCCCCCCCGCCAGGGCCCTCAGCAGGTGTCCCACCACAAACACAGAGGAGAAAACCAGAGCCCGTCAGAGAGGAACCCTTTCATTTGCCCCAAAACCTGGGCACTGACCTGGAACTCCTCTCATTCTCATCCTCTCAGACAAAAGGAGGAAACGCCCTTGCCCGCCTCCGTCACAGCTGCCCACCATCTGAGAACTCTGCACGCCCTTCCACCTCACCTGCTACTCACCTGACCGTCAAGGCTCTCAGCACAAGCACAAGAGGGTTCCAGGCCTGCGAAGGAGGGAGGCGGCACAGGGAGTAGTGCACGGCCATCAACTAAGTCATTTCCCACGTCACAAAGGACAAGGCTCTCTTTCTCAGCGCGTGCTGCTACTGGAAGAACAGAGACGAAAATCCCCGCTTCCTATGGCCTGACCTGGCGGCCTACCCCACATCCTTCCTGAAGGCTGACTGACCGTGAACCGAGCCACGCTCGTGAGGGTCCCTCAACAAACCTGCCCCTCCTCCAGACCCGCCTCTGGATGACAGAGTCACCCTTCCTGTGGAGTAAAGAACCTGGCCTTGCCCAAAGCGAGATGTGAATTTTGCCCATGATTCTGGCATGTCATCCACGTCACACCCGATGGGGCATCTGTGTTCAGGACAGGGGCTGGCCAAACCCAACCTCACGTGGTGGGCCAGAAAGACCAGCATGCAATTCAGCGTGGAGGTGAGATGACCATGAGGGCAATTACAGGCTATTGGTCACTCAGACGTGCTGCAATAAAAACGCCATGTGAGCGTCCCGTGTGGGAAATACAAGTGAAGTGAAGTCACTCGTTCATGTCCAACTCTTTGCGACCCCATGAACTGTTGCCCACCAGCCTCCTCTGTCCATGGGATTTTGCTGGCAAGAGTACTGGAGTGGGTTGCCATTTCCTTCTCCAGGGATCTTCCTGACCCAGGGATCGAATCTGGGTCTCCTGCATTGCAGGCAGACGCTTTAGCTTCTGAGCCACCAGGGAAGCCCTTGGTAACCATGGATATAACTGCTTAGTGAGTTCTGTGAATCTTTCTAGAGAATTACCAAAGCTGAGAGTGGTTTTAGGAACCCTCACCAAACAGCTTGCGGTTGGTTTCAAAAGTGGGAGGAGTGCTCCTTGAAGGCTGCAGTTGGGCTAACTCCAGGCGCATCCTCCTTTCCTCCTCCCCTCATACCCTCCATGCCCGCCCTGTCAGAAACTCCGCCGGCTCTCTCTCCAAACCACGGGCAGGATCTCCTCACTGCTGAGACCTTCCTGTCTGGTTTGGATGACTGCAACAGCTCCTAAAAGACCTCAAGTTTCTACCCTGACCACCACAAAGTCAACTCGCAACACACCATCCAGGAATCTCTGCGAAATGTCAGATCACGTCACTCCATGAGCAAACGCCCTCAGCAACTCCCTGCTCCCTGAGGATAAGTGTCAGAGGCCTGCCAACGCCCCCAGGCCCTACTCAGGCAGCTCCGACCTCTCCTCTGCACTGTGGCTGGGCCTAGCCCCTCCACTCCAGCCTCACCCCCCACCCCTCTTGTCCTCAAGGCGCCAGAAGCACTCCCGCCCTGGGCCTTCTCACCAACCTTTTCTCCAGGTAGAGCACACTGCACTGCCCTCCCCTCACACACACGCACAGCTGGGCTCCCTACCTCCTCCAAGCCTCTCCTCATCCTGCCTTCTCAGTGTCACACCCCTAACACGGCCTAGTCTTTCCTTTCCTTCTCTGCTCTCCTAACCCCCTGCAAAGAACCAATAAATTGCAGAAGAAACTTCAGAATCTGTTTTGTCTGGGAAAGATATCCTGGCTACTATGAAGATTTGTGATTTCACTGATGGTTCTCAGTCATGTTCGCAATAAGGAGCTAGCAAACTACTGAGTGACGTTTCATTGGCACTCAGTCATGCCCTTTGGTTTATGCACTGCCTGTGATTTACTGTAGAGCTACAGGAGTAGCGCCAAGCAGTGCTACATGGACTACTTGGTCCCCTAACCAGAAACACTATCTACCCTTTAAGAAAAGTTTGCTGATCTCTATTCTAGGTAATTCAGACTTACAAATAAGGGATCCCCCACACTGACAAAGCAAATTCACATAACTAGATCTGGCTTGATTTAAAAGCCAAAAATGACTTTAAAAATATATTTAAGAGCTAAAATAAATAACAAAACCACTAGAACACATCCTTTCAACAACTGGAAAACACAGGGCCTCCCCCAGCTGACAAGGAAAAGGTCCTATCTCTTCCAACAGTGACAATAACTCAGGAACAAGTTGATAAGGGCTCACAGTGTCCAGTATGCAAAGAGGATTACACAGGTGAGGAGGAAGTCTGATAGTTACCCTGAAACCACTACTTTGACAACAGCTGTATTGTGCTGTGGTTAGAACTCCATGACAAATGTCCTGTATGTAGGAAGAGCTTAAATGGCGAGGACTATACTCAGCAAACACAGAGCTCTGGGGCTTCTGCAAACAACAGATTTAGCAGTGACAGCCAGCCACATGAGTTCCTGTAGATGGACTTTCTGAAACTAAGGATCACCTCTGAGCCAGGGCTATGGTCGACTTTTTATCACAGCTGTTAATTGTATCACAGGTGGATTTAGGAATCACTTAAGAAACCCCAACCCATAATATTAATTCACTAAGTGTTTTTCTTCTCTAAATTTAAAGTTAGTATCTACAGATGGATTTGTATCTACAACCCCATGCCTCTTATTCCTGAATTCAGAGTGATAATTTTGCAAGTGTGAAACTTAATTATGTGGGTTTCCCCTGCCAGAATAAAACTGGTTCCTTAAAGTCTACCTAGGGTCCTGCTAGCTGTCATGTTACTCCGTGATGGATGTTTCCACCTCTTTCTCCAACCTCCACCCTGTCATTAGTGTATCTTATAGTAAACACAGTGGAACCATAGCCCTAAAGTCCTGCTGATATAAAGTCCTTCAGTTTTAATTGTGCAGAAGCATCTACTCTTGGCCACATTAGCCATGGAGTGAGGTCACAGTAATTCAGGAATATGAGACTAATGATTTTGCTTTTTCTTAAATCTTTAGAGAGCAAATCAAAGCAAAGTTACAGTGGGAAGGACAAAGTGGTTTCTCATGGTACTCTTTGGTTTTTTTCATTTTTATTTTTAAAGACTGCTTCACAAGATGCAGCTTCTGCAGAAACCAACATGACAAATGACATGTCTTAGGAATCTTACGTTGGTAGGAATCTGACTCTGGTTCCTTTTTGGGAATGAGTTGGGCAGCACACAGGCACAAACAGACAGAAGTTTGAAATCTTCAGTTCCAAGAATTTTTTTACTGATTCCCAACTTACTGTTTATCCTGGGGATCTTAAAATAATTTCCCTCACAAAAATTATTTCATTACTGCTTCTACAGCAAATGCATGCTTTTTATAATTCCTTGGTCTTCAGGAATTGAGGTTTTATGCTGTCTCACTTTAATTTTTAAAGCCCATTTATCATCTCTGAAACCTTTCTGCTTGCTTGGATCTGGCTGTACTTGGAGTTACACTGATTATTGTGATCACGCCCACAATTTGACCCAGGAGGGGCAGGCCTTCTTTTTCAGCCTAATAGTCTTCCATGTACATGCACATGCTCTTTGGCGCACCTAGGTGTGTGTGTGTGTGTATGTTAGTCGCTCAGTCGTGTCCAACTCTGTGACCCCATGGACTGTAGCCCAACAGGCTCCTCTGTCCATGGGACTCTCCAGGCAAGGATACTGGAGTAGGTTGCCATGCCCCTCTCCACAGGATATTCCCAACCCAGGGATTGAACCCAGGTCTCCTGCATTGCAGGCAGATTCTTCACCATCTGAGTCACCAGGAAAGACTATTAAGTGTTTAAAGCTGAATAATATGAAGACGCTTAAAAATGCTGCTGGAAAAAAAAAAATCAAGATCTATTTTAACAACAATAAATGTCTTCCATTAAGAGGGATGTTTTCCAAAATGAAAATTTTTAATGTATTAAAAAATATACAAAAACTTACTGATGTAAATTTATAAAAATGTAAGGAAAAAGAATTAAGAAAGAATTCATTAGAAATTCCCTGGTGGTCCAGTGATTATGATTCCATGCTCTCAATGCTGAGGGCCTGGGTTCAAACCCTGGTCAGGGTACTAAAATGCCACTAGCTGCCCAGCATGGCAAAGAAAGGAAGGGAAAGAGAGACTGAAGGAGGGAAGCAGGGAGGAACAAAGACTAGAGACAGAGAAAGAAAAACAAGAGAGAACTTGTTGACAAAGATTAATTCAAAGTTTTAAAGACTGATGCATCAAATCTGAAAAGAGGTACAGACAAGGATTTTTCATCAAAGTGTTGCTTACAAAAATGGAAAAACTGCAAACATCATAAATGTCCAAGTAGCCATCACTAGAAGACCAGCCAAATAAATTGTTACATTATAAGAAAGGAATGCAACACACACACACAATTTATGCATCTATCCTGAAGAGATGCTTGTAATATGTCAACCAGTGATTACCAAAAATCACATGAAAAGTAATCACATCTGTGTAAAATTACAGCACAGAGGGTATACGGGAGAAGGGGCTTTCAGCATATATTTGAGCACACTAAAAAATATCTAGGTAGAACAATGTAGTGGTTATCAATTGTTGGTGATATAAAAGGTAGTCTGTTCTTTTAAGGCTTTCTTGATTTTCTTTCTTGGACTTTTATTAATGAGCCTTTATTACTATTATCATTATTAAAATAATGCTATTTCCATTTTCAGGAAAAGAAACATCAAAACTTACCCAACTAAAAGAAGAAGTGCACAAATCCCAACAAACCCCAAAGTATACTTGAGCGCCGTTTTCGCTTGCTAGACGCCAAAGGAGAAAAACATTCCATTTAGTAAGGCTTGTAAAATATGAAGTGTTCTTGCTACAGTGTAACAGTACTTTCATGTCCAATGTCCATTTATATTCACCTGTGCAAAGTTCCTCTTCATTGAAAAACAATGTATATAACACATCTTAAGTATCTTTCACACTACTCTAGATGTTTTAAATCCTTTCAATGATCTCATGAAAAGGCAGTACACCTAAAATATAATTAATTCTTTGTGGGAGACTTAACAGTAATTAATTTACTTTAATAAGTACCAGAATATTTAATAAAATATTCCTCAAAATAGGGAGCAATCAGAATCTACAATGCCCATACCCCAATTCATCAAAATGGGTTAAGTAATAATTAAGCAACAATTATAATATTTAATGTATGTTTGGATATATATAATATATAAAACATATACTTATAAAAATTTATTTTATAAATATGCATACACACATATAAAGCACATGCCATGCCAGGATTGGTTTCTAAGAACTTTACATATGTTAAACTCATTTCATACTTACAACACCCCTGAGATAGGCATTACCATCCCTGTTTCAGAGATAAGGCAACTGTCACCCAGAGGTTAAATAATTTACCATATGTCACACAGGTGCCAAGGGACTAAACAAGGACTTGAAACCAAGCACTCAGTTCTTTAATATCTCTGCTTTGCTTGGTACCCATAAAGCAAGCCAAAGTTTACCCAAAACACAGACTAGACACTCTAAATAAATGGAAGAAAAAGTTAATCTCAAAGGAAAAGCTATATCAGTGAGAAAAGAAAACATGACATGTCTATCAGCCTAATGAAATCTCTAAAATAATCACCTTTTAAATGTACCTTTAAGCTTCATATGATAAATTCTTATTCACAAAGAAGCTGAGATAGTCGTTAGGAAAATGCCTGAGATAAAGTTCAGGAGGCTCAACCACAGGGGATGGGAAGCTGCACTTGAGCAGCAGTGAAGAGAGAAGTGCCTGCCCGTCCCGTTTTCAACAGCGAGTCTGTGACTAGCCTCTACCTTACACACCCTGGGCTTTCAAATACAGAATCACACAGTACTGCAGATAATAACTCAACTTTCTTTATAAATATTTAAACATTTTTTCCTCTAACAAATTGCACTGACTACCACTCTGGGAATCATTTAAAATATTGCTGATGTACTTTGCTAATGATCTTAATGCAAATGCTGTAAAGTTTTAATAAGCACAGATATGCCTAATGCTGGCTTTTGAGTGAATATTTTGCTTATGTATTTAAATGTTACAAACCAAAAACAAGTTATAAAACAAATTCCTATAACTCAACAAAAAGATAAAACAAATTTATTCTTTTTATGACGTTTTTCCCTTAAATTAGAAATAAAGTGTTCTATTTTGGCAAATACCTTTCAACATACAATTTCTTCTAAGACCTATTAAATTACTATATATTAATAGAAGTGCTGGTTCTAAACCACCAACGCATTCCAGAGACAGGCCCAACTCAGTTACATACTATATTAACGTGCTTCTAAGATACTCCTGAATTCTACCTGCTAATGTTTCAGTGAAGATTTTTATACCAAGACTTAAGTGACCTTGGTCTGCAGCTTTGGGCATGCACATGTGCTCTGCCAATCAGGTTTGTGTATTACTGTGGGACTATAAGGACAGTCTGCGAGTCCCCCTTTCCATCCTAGGAGACGGGTCAGCAAACCGCATCCTGTGGGCCACACGCGGCCCCTCCTACCACCATCATGCTCACTTAGTACTGGCCTCATACAGAAATAAGTTTGCTGGCCCAGCTGCAGAACTGCTCTAGAGCAACAGCCCCAAGCACCCTGTGACTCCTGGGCACTGGAACAGAGTTATTTGGCCTGGGGTGTGCTGCAGGTGTAAAATGCACTCTAAATTTCACAGAATGTGAAAAAAAGCAACGCCTCATTAATAACATTTTTGACGATCTGAAATAATACTTCGAACATATAATATTAAATACAATGTGTCATGAAAAATAATTTTAATTGTTCTACTTATTTTATTGTGGCTACTAGAAAATTTTAAATTCTCATGTGGATTACATTATATTTCTATTAGACAACACTGCTCGATAATAAATTCAAAGTCACATTATTTGAAAACAGGAGGAAATAATCCCTTCCCCTCTAAATTGAGACCTCTAAAATAAAGCTACTTACAGTGCATTTGCCAGTATCATCATCATCCTTTTCTTCATAGTAGAAGTAGACAAAAGGGATCCAGAAGAACACACAGAATAATATAACAGAATATAAGGCTGTAGAAAGAATGAGATGAGACAGAATAAAAACACACGAACTTAACAAACGTTTCAAACATATAGGTACACACACTCCAAATTCACTCCCCTATCTGACTCCTAGCCCTGCAACATGATATGTATGTGTAATATCCAAATCAACCTTTTCTGACCCGTTTCAAGAAATCAACACCATTGTTATCACACAGCAAATCATAATTCAAGTTAACTTTAGGGCAATTTTTAGCAACAATCATGATAATGATATAAATGTGTCAATAAATCGTGGCCTCTAACATCTCAGGTCTTACGATGTACACACCACAGTACTAAGAACTTCCTGTGAATGATCTTATGTAAATCAACTTCGACTTTTATATTCTTTCCAACTTAATACTGTGTATAGCTGACACATTTGCCAGTCACTCAAGTTAAAGAAACAGCTGTAACTGATATGATCCTTTTGTTTCAAATAATTTCCCCAATCTATGTCTAAAAGGAGAACAGAGGGGCAGAGGAGGAGATGGTCAGACGGTGTCATCCACCCAACGAGCACGAATCTGAGCAAACTCCAGATGGCAAAGGACAAGGGAGCCTGGCACGCAGCGGCCCGTGGCGTCAGGACCAGTCGGACACGACCCAGAGACTGAGCAACAAACTTTAAAATATGCGATGCTGTGAAACTGATCTTATAAAAAAAAAAAACAGGATAGAGAAAATGTAAGACAGTAAAATCAGATTCAAAGTTAACTGATACGAACTTCTATTTATCTGCTTTAAAATAACATTTGAGATACTTTCAACCAGTAGTCAAAGTACTGTTTTTAATTCAGCATAGAACTTGAAATTTCAACAGCTATAGATACAGTATCTAAAATAAAAACAACATAAACAATTTTTCAGACTTAAGAAACCTAAGAAATCGGTGTATTTACATTTATTTTCATACACTATATAATGGGAAATAGTGACTATGCAATTATATAAAGGAACCACAGGATGAGAATCATTATACTCCTTTACCCAAAAAAGTATTATTACAGGTTTGTTAGTAATATATATAACACTTAAAGTAAATTACTAACAAATGAAAATAGCTACTTTTAATTGCTAACAAACTAAAAGTATTGTTAGTAATGTATAAAAAATCTAAATTACTCATTCTCTTGGGAAGAATGATTGTATAAATTACAGAATTTTTAAACATGACCTAAATACTAGCTAGCACTGTTTCATTTTTCTGGAAGTCACTTATGAAACAGCCCCCACTAAATGCAACACAGTTAAAAAATAACTCAGAACAAACCAGACTCTAAATAACTGATAGAAAGGTCAGAGTTAATTTATACTGCCCAATCACAACATGACTGCCAGCATACTGAATTTCAGCACTATAGATACTTTGTGAAATTTATGCAGCCTCTTAATATTTTAAGAAACTAAAAACGAAGAATTGATGCTTTTGAACTGTGGTGTTGGAGAAGACTCTTCAGAGTCCCTTGGACTGCAAGGAGATCCAACCAGTCTATCCTAAAGGAGATCAGTCCTGGGTGTTCATTGGAAGGACTGATGTTGAAGCTGAAACTCCAATACTTTGGCCACCTGATGTGAAGAACTGACTCATTGGAAAAGACCCTGATGCTGGGAAAGATTGAGGGCAGGAGAAGGGGACGACAGAGGATGAGATGGTTGGATGGCATCATCGACTCGATGGACATGGGTTTGGGTAGACTCCTGGAGTTGGTGATGGACAGGGAGGCCTGGCGTGCTACGATTCATGGGGTCGCAAAGAGTTGGACACAACTGAGCGACTGAACTGAACTGAAAATGACAGTAAATATTTAAGGGTAATGAATACTGATGTTTCTACTATAAACCAGAGAGTAGCCGGAATTAACATTTTTATTATGAATCTAAGAGCCAGTGGAAATAAACAAGTATTCAAAAAAGTGCCAAAATACTGGTTGGACCATAAAGAAAGCTGAGCTCTGAAGAACTGATGCTTTTGAACTGTGGTGTTGGAGAAGGATAGATAAGAGTCCCTTGGACTGCAAAGAAATCAAACCAGTCAATCCTAAAGGAAATCAGTCCTGAATATTCACTGGAAGGACTGATGCTGAAGCTTCAATATTTGATCACCTGATGCAAAGAGCCAACTCAATGGAAAAGACCCTGATGCTGGGAAAGATTGCAGGAGGAGAAGGGGACGACAGAGGATGAGATGGTTGGATGGCATCACTGACTCAATGGACTTGAGTTTGAGCAAACTCCAGGAGACAGTGAGGACAGGGAAGCCTGGAGTGCTGCAGACTACGGGGTGGCAAAGAGTCAGACAGAACTGAGCAACTGAACAACAAAAAGCTTCAAAAAATTAAACATAAAAGGGAAAGTACTATAAACACCTTAAACAGTATATCAGTATTAGGACTGAAATGATCAAGTAATTTGTTAAGAATAGGAAAAACCCTAAATTATAACAGAGTTTACTGGGCTGACAGCCATATGCCAAGCTTGATACACTGACAGATAGCAGTAAGGTCTGGCTTTCGCCTCAGCATGTCTGTGTGTCTACAACTTGGTGGCTTTGGCCTTGACAGCCAAAGAGCCCAGTGACTATTTCATTAGCATTCCCAGTATTCAGTGGCCAATAAGCATTAACAAGGTGCTCATCATTATTCCCTGGTAGCTCAGACAGTAAAGCATCTGCCTACAACGCGGGAGACCTGGGTTCAATCCCAGGGTCAGGAAGATCTCCTGGAGAAGGAAATGGCAACCCATTCCAGTACTCTTGCCTGGAAAATCCCATCGACGGAGGAGCCTGGTAGCCTACAGTCCATGGGGTCACAAGAGTCAGACACGACTGAGTGACTTCACTTTCCTTACTTTCATAATTATTAGTCATTAGGAAGATGCAAACTAAGCTGATAATGAGATGTTACAGACCCCAGAATGGCTAAAATTAAACAGACAATACCAAGTATTGACAAGGCTGCAGAACAACATATTTTCCCATGCTTTTCAAGAGGGACTATAAACAGCAAAACCCTGTAGAGAACCGTCTAGTCGTCTCTCACCAAGTTAACATATACCTACCATATAAGTAGACGCTTCCATGCCCCCAGCAATGAAGTGCAGCGACAGACGCACAGTCCTTCTGCCTAGAGACGCCTGCCTGAGTGCCCGAGTCCAGGGTTCCTACTGGTGATTTATGATGCAGGCACAACTGCCTGAGTGACCAGTTAAGATTACCAAAGTACAAACTCCAGGAAGGAAAGCAGTTGTACCACAAGTCACATAGACAAACAGTCTAACCAAGCTGGACTGCACGGTCCTATATTCAGCGGTACATGTCCACTCATCAGTTACTACCACCAGGTGACATCCAAGGGCCAGGTTCCCAGGTACTGGTCGAGGGTCACCACATAAGCAGGTCCCCCTGAAGCCATGTGAGAGGAAAACAATATCGAGCCTGATTCACAACAAGAAAGTTGACAGCAATATTATTAACAGTGATCAAAACCTGGAAATGACCCAAATGTCCATCAACAGGTGAACAGATAAGCTGAGTGGTACAGTCATACAAATGGCAATAAAAAAGAAAAAACTATGAATATCTGTGATAAGGATGGACCTCACAGACCTTAGGCTGAATAAAAGTAGCACAGACACTGAAAGATGTACCCCTTCTGAAAGTCACTCAGTCATGTCCGACTCTTTGTGACCCCATGGATAGTCCATGGAATTCTCCAGGCCAGAATACTGGAGTGGGTAGCCTTTCCCTTCTCCAGGGGATCTTCCCAACCCAGGGATCGAACCCAGGTCTCCTGCATTGAAGGTGGATTCTTTACCAGCTAAGTCACAGGGAACCCCCCACCTTCTAGTATCTTCTAGTACATCTTAAAGATGTTCCAGAACTAGCAAAACTGGCTTGTTATGACCCAAGTCAAAAAAGTATCTGGGGCGGTTACTGACTAAAGAGACATGAAGATGTACAGCAACCAAAAATCTCATACATTGCTGGTAGGAATATCCAGAGAGAGCTTCCAGGAACTGACAGCTGAGGAGGGAAGAGGGACGACACATGGTTCTGAGGAGACTCTGGGGTATGGCTCTGTCCGGGGCTGCCCTGACACCACATCCTGGGCCATTTGCTTGGAATCAGACTGCTCTTTTTCAGCGTCCTTCAAAAAGATTTCTTCCTTTAGCATGTAAATGTTCAAGTGTAAAGAAGGAAACCAAAAATACATTAACATTGTCATGTGTTTCAGATCAGTTCTAATGCCCAGTCGGTACTATATAATCTGTAAATGGAAAACATGCTATAATGAAACAGAGAAACTGATTCTTGTAAAGTTATACTTCAAACTGATAGCTACTTTCAAAGGAAAATGATTCTTAACTCCAACAGAAATGACACACTCAAATCTTCACATCTTTATAAAATACATTTTACTTGTAACAGTTTTTGTTAAAAGATTGCTGCTGCTGCTGCTGCTGCTAAGTTGCTTCAGTCGTGTCCGACTCCGTGCGACCCCATGGACTGCAGCCTGCCAGGCTCCTCTGTCCACGGGATTTTCCAGGCAAGAATACTGGAGTGGGGTGCCATTGCCTTCTCCGTAAAAGACTGCTACTAACAAGTAAAAGATAAACAGACTTTTTGGTTTAATAGTCCCACGAATATCAAAGAAAACACATTAAAAAAGAAATTTTAAACCTCACGTCTACAGAAATTGGCAGAAATTAAACTCATAAAACAAGTTATTTTTTTTAAAACAAAACTAGCAAAAACAAGTGAAAAGAAAGCCGTCAACTCTCAAAAGCCAGACAAAAACTGTGGCAAAGAATACATGATAATTCTTATGATTTTTTAAGTACACACAAAGCAAACAACGTATCTTTTGAAAACTGCATTTTTAGACTATAACTCACGTAAGAATTAACTTGGACAAATCAGGCTTCAGAATTTCTAGACCTTCTTGATTCCTCCCGACTACCGATAAGAAATCTGAGACATAGAATAGCTCTGTCAATATTGTAGTAGTATAATTAATCATTACAAAGCTTTTTGTTTTAGAGGGTCAAAGTATTAAGATCTTCTGGGAACTCTAAAAGCCTTCTAAACAGCTGAAGTGATCTGGGGTCAAGACTGCCAGCTGCACACACAACACCCATTTTCCTTTCAGCTCACTCTCCTTTTTTGTCTTTCTCTCTTCGTTTGACTTTCTGCCTGAATTGTACACGACAGCTTAAACTCCAGCCACGTCTCTGCAGTGTGAGGTGACTTTGAGGTGGACATCAGGTACTAAGGATGGAGAGCAGAGGGAAGCGAGCAGAGGCCCTGCATAAGGCTGCCACGCCAGCCCGGGGACCTCTCTCAGTCTTACTTTAAATGAGACTGAAAAACCATTCAAGCCATTTATTTCCAATCTGTTCACAGCAGCATAGAATGTTGTAAGAGAAATGGGGTAACCCAAACATTCACCCCTGAGCCATCACATCCTTGGTGGTCCTGTCTGAGAGTGGTCAGTAGATGAAGATCAATTAGTCTGTGCCCCTGAACATGGCAGCGTCGTGATGGGCGACCTAGTCCAGGTTCAAAACATACTTCCCCTGATAATCAGCAGTCCTCTAATAAACACCAGGCCCTCCAGCTGAAATGGGAGGTATTATTGCCTGATCACTCAATGGAATAAAGAAACCAAAATCTGTTATTGTTGTTCAGTAACACAGTCGTGCCAGACTCTCTGCGACTCCATGGACTGCAGCTCGCCAGGCTTCCCTGTCCTTCACCATCT
This sequence comes from Okapia johnstoni, assembly GCA_024291935.2. Classification (NCBI taxonomy): domain Eukaryota; kingdom Metazoa; phylum Chordata; class Mammalia; order Artiodactyla; family Giraffidae; genus Okapia; species Okapia johnstoni. The sequence continues at coordinate 87,572,786 of CM044317.1, forward strand.
CTTGGAGCTTGTTCAAACTCATGTCCACTGAGTCAGTGATGCCATCCAACCATCTCGTCCTCTGTCATCTCCTTCTTCTCCTGCCTTCAGTCTTTCTCAGCATCAGGGTCTTTTCTAATGAGTCAGTTCTTTGCATCAGATTTAATTTCATGGCTGCAATCACCATCTACAATGATTTTGGAGCCCAAGAAAATAAAGTCTCTCACTGTTTCCAAGGTTTCCCCATCTATTTGCCATGAAGTGATGGGACTGGATGCCATGATCTTACTTCTTCGAATGTTGAGTTTTAAGCCAGCTTTTTCACTCTCCTCTTTCACTTTCATCAAGAGGCTCTTTAGTTCCTCTTCGCTGTCATAAGGGTAGTGTCATCCTCATATCTGAGGCTATTGATATCTCTCCCAGCAATCTTAATTCCAGCTTGAGCTTCATCCAGTCTGGCATTTTGCATGACATACTCTGCACAGAAGTTAAACAAGCAGGGTGACAATACACAGCCTTGACGTATTACTTCCCCAATTTCGAACCAGTCTGTTGTTCCATGTCTGGTTCTAACTGTTGCTTCTTAACCTGCATACAGGTTTCTCAGGAGGTAGTTGAGGTGGTCTGCTATTCCCATTTCTTCTAAGAACTTCCCACAGCTTGTTGTGATCTACAGAGTCAAAGGCTTTGGCATAGTCAATGTAGCAAAATTAGTTTTTCTGGAATTCTGTTGTTTTTTCTATGATCCAACGGATGTTGGCAATTTGAGCTCTGGTTCCTCTGCCTTTTCTAAATCCAACTTAAACATTGGGAAGTTCTCAGTTCACATACTGCTGAAGCCTGGCTTGGAGAATTTTGAGCATTACTTCACCAGCGTGTAAGATGAGTGCAATTGTGCAGTAGTTTGAGCATTCTTTGGCATTGCCTTTCTTTGGGATTGGAATGAAAACTGACCTTTTCCAGTCCTGTGGCTACTGCCGAGTTTTCCATATTTGCTGGCATATTAAGTGCAGCACTTTCACAGTATCATCTTTTAGGATCTGAAATAGCTGACTTGGAATTACATCACCTCCACTAGTTTTATTTGTAATGATGCTTTCTAAGGTGCACTTGACTTCACATTCCAGGATGTTTGGCCATAGGTGAGTGATCACACCATCGTGGTTATCTGGGTCATTAAGATCTCTTTTTTAAAGTTCTTCTGTGTATTCTTGCCAACTCTTCTTAATATCTTCTGCTTCTTTTAGGTCCATACCACTTCTGTCCTTTATTGTGCCCATCTCTGCATGAAATGTTCCCTTAGTATCTCTAATTTTCTTGAAGAGATCTCTAGTTTTTCCCATTCTATTGTTTTCCTTTATTTCTTTGCACTGATCATTGAGGAAAGCTTTCTGATCTCTCCTTGGTATTCTTTGGAACTCTGCATTCAGATAAGTACATCTTTCCTTTTCTCCTTTGCCTTTCCCTTCTCTTCTTTTCTCAGCTATTTGTAAGGCCTCCTCAGACAGCCATTTTGCTTTTTTGCATTTCTTTTTCTTGGGGATGGTCTTGATTCCTGTCTCCTGTACAATGTCATGAACTTCCACCCATAGTTCATCAGGCAGTCTGTCTATCAGATCTAGTCCTTTAAATCTATTTCTCACTTCTACTGTATAGTCATAAGGGATTTGATTTAGGTCATACCTGAATGACCTAGTAGTTTCCCCCAATTTCAGTTTGAATTTGGCAATAAGGAGTTCATGATCTGAGCCACAGTCAGCTCCTGGTCTTGTTTTTGCTGACTGTATACAGCTTCTCTGTCTTCAGCTGCAAAGATTATAATCAATCTAATTTTGGTATTGACCGTCTGGTGATGTTTACGTGAGAGTCATGTCTTGTGTTGTTGGAAGAGGGTGTTTGCTATGAGGGTGTTTGCTACTGCCTTCTCACGACAGTTAGCCTTAGCCCTGCTTCATTTTGTGCTCCAAGGCCAATCATGCCTGTTGTGGTCAGATATAAATCATGCCTCCTAATTTGATGAAAGGGCTTCTATGATAGCTCTGTAGTAAACAACCTGTGTGCCAATGCAGAAGCAGCAGCTTCGATCCCTAGGTGAGGAAGATCCTCTGGAGAAGAAATGGCAAGCCATTGGAGTATTCTTGCCTGGGAGATCCCATGGACAGAAAAATTTGGCAGGCTACGGTCCATGAGGTCTCAAAAGAGCTGGACACAATTTACCGGCTTAGTGACTAACAACATCAACAATTTGATGACACCACTGTTTTCACCCTTGCTGAAAGTATTCCCTTATGGCTATAAAGAATTCTAAAAACAGCAGAGTTCAGCTGCAGGGATTGAAGAGTAACAGTTTTGTGAAAGGTTCACAAGGAATACTAGTACAAACTGCCATGCTCACATCCATTCCCTAGTTACCAGTAATGCGTAAACAGATTACGGGAGAAAAGAACCACATGGTAGTGCAAGGTGGTTCACAGCACCCTCTACCACACAGAAAGGGCACCTCTCGATTCATTTTAGCAAACTAGCGGAGTCTTCATATTCGAACCTGATGAGAAAAAGATAAAGGAAAATCACAGACCAGTTTCACCTCTAAATCAAGCTTTAAAAGAATCCTAAACAAGATGGCAGAAAATGAAACCTATCAAAAAAATTAACATCAAACCCAAAAAGACACCACCAAGACCAATCTAGGATTATCCAAGGAATGCAAAGATGGTTTAAGAACAATCTATTCATGTAACACATCACTAGAAGAACTAAAACATGAAACAAACTTCACACCATTATCTCCCCTGACAAATGCATTCAATTCAACAAACATCTATTGAGTATGTTCCAGGCATCATTCTAGGGGTCATGGACCAAAGCTCACATCTTCCCTCCTCTCACACGGCTTACTTCTAATGGGGAAAAGAAAATATTTAGAATCACTAAATTAAACTACTCCGAGTACATTAAAAAAAAATCTTAAATCAGTAACAAAAACACATCCCAACTGCCAAAAGGCACTTGAAGTAGAAAACTAAAAAAGCCAATAAATCTTAAAAGACATGCATGCAACTTCATTTCCAAATAAGAGAAATGCACATTAGTGAATGATCACCTCACATTTGCCAAACTGGCAAAAACTACAAATACATGGTGATACCAAAGTTCTGCATACAGAACAACTACAAAGCGTAGAGCCTCCTAACAGGACTTAAACTGGTACATTTAGAAAAAATGATAGTGCACTATTTAGGGTATTGAAGCTGCACATGACATATGACCCATCGATTCCACTACATGAATGTATTTTTGCACACATGCAACAGGAAACATGTACAAACACGTTCACTGTTTGTCCAGATGTCCAGAATGATCAACATGTAGTATATAGTCATACACAATGAACAGAAACTACACCTTCATACATGTATGAATCCTAGGAACACGTGACTTGAACGAAAACAAGCAAATAATTTCACATACAGTTCAAAAAATGTATAACTAAGGATTCAGCATGGTAACGCTATAAGGCAAGTAAGGAATTAACACAGACTGAATTTAAACAGTGTTTATTCTAAGGGGCTGGGGAGGAGATGGCATTGGGGAAAGGCACATGGGGGGCTGCAAAACGCTGGCTTCAAACCTCATACCTTGTCTGCTTAATAAATATTCTGCAAGTATAAAAGTATTACGTGTTGAGTAAATAACAAAGCTTTCAACATTTGCAAAACAGCTGTGGCGGGCAGCCTCTAAAGCGGCCAACATCTCTGATACTCATGCCCTGCTTCTGGGTATGGGCTGGACTAGACTCACGGCTGATAACAGAGTATGACCAAAGTTGGGGATGAGTGCCTAAAAAACTCTGGCTTCCATCTTGCTTGCTCCCATGTTATGAGCCGCCCTATGCAAAGTGCACACGGCAAAAGCTGACTGCTGAACTCAGACAGCCAAGGCCTGAGGCTGCCTCTGCCCACGCCCAGGACACCACTGTCCCTGCTAACAGCCGCGTCGGGACTCCTGACCTACAGGGACATGAGATGACATCCGTCTGTGGTGTTAAACTGAGAAGTTTGGGGGCAACTCGTTACATGACAAGAGATCATTAGCACCTCTGCTGGTAACACAGCAAAGTGATTAAAACATTCCGATGCATGATCTGACAGTACAGAACTTTCAGAATAAAATCGTTTATAGGCTCTAAATTAAGAATACGTCATCTGGAGAACGATCATTTCTCTTAAGGACTATTTTGGTTGGTTGGCAATGCTATTTTTATAACAAGAAACTGTTAAATTGTTAAATTACACAGTCAGGAAAAAGGCTAAGCAATTTACAGTGTAACGCACAATTGTGCAGAAACTAATGATGACTAGACTGTTGATGCCAAAGCTACTTAGAAACATTAGCTGAAATACCAGTACATAAAATACACATAAACGGTACATAAATAGACATAATGCAGATTAGCTTACTAGCTGACAATTCTTGGAAGCCATGTTGTGTGATACACAAAGAACCACATTCCAGTTTATAAACCTTGGTAGTTCATAACTTTTCAGCCTCATTTTTCGCATAAGATTCTAACTTTAGAAAATAAAAAGAAATCATAAAAATGCAAGTCCCCTCAAGTTTTAGGTCACAATAATAGCAGCTATCCTGCACTGACAGCCTATCATATATCCAGCACTGTGCTATACTCTTCACTTATATCTGCTCATTAAATATTTCCCCAACAACTTTGTAATAAAATTGACATATCACAAAATGCACAAATTTTAAGTTCACAATGCAATGATTTTTAGTAAATGTATACAGTTGAGTAACTATCACCATGATCCATTTTTAGAGCATTTCCATTACCTCAAACAAGCTGCTCTGTGCCATTTTGCAATTAACCCCACTCCAACTTCTAGTTTGAGGCAAGGACTGATCTGCTTTCTGTCTCCAGAGATTTGCCTTTTCTGGACATTTCATACTGAAGTAATTAAACAAGATGTAGTCTTTGCATCTGGCTTCTTTTACTAAGCATGGGGCTGAGAGAGTTTTCTTCTTTTCTGTGAAGAGTCAGATCTTATTTCAGCTCTGCAGCCTATACATCTCTGTCACACCCACTCAACTCTGATGTTAGACCATGAAAGTAGCCACAGAAAACAGGAATGCCAGTTTGCTGACCCCTGACTTAGACTGCACACACAGAATCCATTACACTTAAACACTCACTGGTTGCTGGATATGCAGATTCTTTCCAGTTCTGTGCTATTATGAAAAAAGCTGCTGTGGAATTTGCACACACAGCTTCATGTGGACATTATAGCCATTTCTCTTGAGCATATTCCTTGAAGTGTAACTGCTGGATCACATAGTTTAAACTAAAAATTTAACATTTTAAGTTCAGTTCAACTCAGTCGCTCAGTTGTGTCTGACTTTGCGACCCCATGGTCACAAAGCCTGCAGGACACCAGGCTTCCCTGTCCATCACCAACGCCTGGAGCTTGCTCAAACTCATGTCCATCGAATAGGTGATGCCATCCAACCATCTCATCCTCCTGCTCTCAATCTTTCCCAGCATCAGGGTCTTTTCAAATGAGTCAACTCTTCACATCTGGTGGCCGAAGTATTGGAGTTTCAGCTTCAACATCAGTCCTTCCAATGAATATTCAGGACTGATTTTCTTTAGGATGGACTGGTTGGATCTCCTTGCAGTCCAAGGGACTCTTAAAAGAGTCTTCTCAAACACTACAGTTCAAAAGCATCAATTCTTCGGTGCTCAGCTTTCTTTATAGTCCAACTCTCACATCCAAATGTGACTACTAGAAAAATCATAGTTTTCAGTATATGGAGCTTTGTCAGCAAAGTAATGTCTCTGCTTTTTAATATGCTGTCTAGGTTGGTCATAGCTTTTCTTCCAAGGAGCGTCTTTTAATTTCATGGCTGCAGTCACCATCAGCAGTGATTTTGGAGCCCAAAAAAATAAAGTCTGACACTGTTCCCATTGTTTCCCCATCTATCTGCCATGAAGTGATGGGACCAGATGCCATGATCTTACTTCTCTGAATGTTGAGTTTTAAGTCAGCTTTTTCACTCTCCTTTCTCACTTTCATCAAGAGGCTCTTTAGTTCCTCTTCATTTTCTGCCACAAGGGTGGTGTCATCTGCATATCTGAGGTTATTGATATTTCTCACTGCAATCTAGATTCCAGCTTAACTTTTTAGGAAAGTTGAAAACTGCTTTTCAAACCAACACACCATCTGACATTTCCAACAGCAGTGTCTGAACTTTCTAGTTTCTCTGGATCTGTCAATACTTGGATAGTATCTGGTTTTTATTACAGCCATTATGAACTGAATGCAGGTTTGCCCCAAAACGCACAGGTTGAAGCCCTAACCTCCAACGTGATGGTATCTCGAGGTGGGACCTTTGGCAAGCAATCAGGATTAGATCAAGTCACGAGTGGGACTCCATGACATGATCTGAGTGTTTAGGGTAAAAAGAAGAGCGGGCCCATCTCTGTCTCGCTCTCCTTCCACTGGCCCCATGTGAGGACACAGCAAGAAGGTAGCCCTGTGCAAGTCAAGAGAGAAACTGAACCTGTTGGCACCATGATCTTACGCTTCCCAGCCTCTACGACAGTGAGAAACACATGTTTAAGTCACCCAGTCTGCGGTATTTTGTTACAGAGCCTGAGGTGAGATAATCATTCTAGTGCGTGTGCAGCACTTTATCTCACTGGGGATTTAATCTGCATTTCCATAATGATTAACAATGTTGAACATCTTTTTATGTGCTTATAAGCAATTTAGAAATCGTTATTGATGAAAGTATGCTCAAATACTTTGCTTATTTTTAACTGTTTGTCTAATTAGTGATTGGTAAGAACTGTTACTGTGTATTCTGTATACAAGCCTTATACGACATATACGATTTGCAAATATTGTGTCTGTGACTTCATTTTTTTAAACTGTCTTTTGAAAGGCCACATTTTTAATTTTGATAAAGTAGAATTTATCAAGTTTTCTCTTACTTGCACCTTGTAAATTTTGATATGCAGTATTTTTATTCTCATTCAGTTCAAGCTGAGGAGGGAAGAAGTGGTTAGAAGGAAGGCAACAGACCTAGTCTAAAATATTACACACTAACCACTGTCCTTACCAGTCTGCAAGTATAAACAGTCCTCTGTCTGGTTGATTTCCAAAGCACTGAAGTTGTTCTTTTGCCAATTCTGTATTGCTTTTTGGGGAGAGGCTCTGTCCACCTTCTTACTGGGCCATGTGTGAAGTCACAATCCCAACCAGACCATTCACTCTTAACCACATGGAAGGACAAATGATCCCATCTCGTGTCCACAGTGCGGTGGACCGTTTCTGTCTCTCCCGAGTTCAGGCACTGACTCTAACCCCCGTGTGTTGGTGTTTGAAGGAGGGAGGTAATTGGGTCATGAGAGTGGAGCCCTCGTGAATAGGATTGGTGCGTGACAGAGGCACATGAGCGAGTTCTGCTCTCCCTCTGCTGTGTCAGGACAGGAAGCAAGTCCTCACCAGACTCCACACTGTCGGTGCCTCGATCTCAGGTTTCCCAGCTTCCAGAACAGACAGAAATAAATGTCTGTTGCTAAGCCACCCAGTCTACAATGCTTTTGTTATAGCAGCCCCAAATGATTAAGACAGTACTGAGAAGTGGTCAGAATCTGGATAATTGTTCTCTTTTTTTTTTGCTGCACCTGCGACTAGCAGGATCTCAGTTCCCTGACGGGATCAAACCCGGGGCCATGGTAGTGACAGCCTGGAATCATAACCACTAGGCCACCAGGAACTCCCAGATTCTGGATAAATTTTTGAGAGCCAAGCACAAGAGAACATTATACACATTTGATACAACTTGTGAAAAAATAAAGTCAAAGATGCTTTCTGGACTGAGGTAACTCAGTAGTCAAGGCTATGGTTTTTCCAGTAATCATGTATGGATGTGAGAGTTGGACCATAAAGAAAGCTGAGAGCCAAAGAATTGATGCTTTTGAACTGCGGTGTTGGAGAAGACTCTTAAGGAGTCCCTTGGACTGCAAGGAGAGCCAACCAGTCCATCTTAAAGGAAATCACTCCTGGGTGTTCATTGGAAGAACTGATGCTGAAGCTGAAGCTCCAATACTTTGGCCACCTCATGTGAAGGGTTGACTCATTTGAAAAGACCCTGATGCTGGGAAAGATTGAGGGCAGGAGGAGAAAGGGAATGATGGAGGGGGAGATGGTTGGATGGCATCACCGACTCAATGGACATGAGTTTGAGTAAACTCTGAGAGTTGGTGATGGACAGGGAAGCCTGGTGTGCTGCAGTCTATGGGGTCGCAAAGAGTCGGACATGACTGAGTGACTGAATTGATTGATCTCTGTTGCGATTCACTGACCACCAGGAAATTTATAGAATATTAACAGCTTGAGGATGAGCTGCTCTAGAAATGTTAAGTTTGAGATGTGAACTTTTTGGTAGAAATTGTCAAGTGGACCACTAGACACAGATATGAAGTTCAAGAGAGGTCTGCAGGCCAGTGACACCTGCTCAGTGTTCACACGTATCACACTCCTACCATGGTGCAGAGGCACTGCTCCAGCGTCGTCACACACACGGAGAAGTCAAGAGAGAAATGAAGGGACTGCAAGGTACCATGGCACAATTCACAAATTAGACAGCAAGTTCAGAATAACTGTATAAACTCTAGCTACAAGTTTTCAGCAACTAACCAACCGGGAGAGAGGAGAAATGTCCTAAAACCTCTGTTGTGTGTGTGCTAAGTCACTTGGGTCGTGTCCAACTTTTTGCAACCCTGTGGACTGTAGCCCACCAGGCTCCTCTGACCATGGTGTTTTCCAGGCAAGAATACTGGAGTGGGTTGCCATGTCCTCCTCCAGGGGATCATCCCAACTCAGGGATCAAACCCGTGTCTCCTACGTCTCCTGCAATGACAGGGGGGATCTTTACCACTAGTGCCATGTGGGAAACCCTCTTAGGTGCTTTAGAATGCCTGGCACAGGAAGAGCTTTGAAATGGGATGGACGCGGGCAGGGCACAACCTTTAAAAGAACGACATAGCCTGAGAATACAACATAAAATGATTAGAACTAAATGGGTCCAAGATGGCAGATGAGTCCACTTCCACTAGACCCTGAGCCTCAGTATGTGCTCACTGTAACACACCAGCAGACGGAGCGACACACCCATGGGCACCATGACAGTTCCAAGGCTGACCACAACATTGAAAAATTGGGTGGTGGCTCAATCCTGGAAATCTCTGGCCCTTCCCCAAATAGCTAGAATAGTCCTCCCACGACTCATTACCCTAGGAAATTACCCACCCCTATAAAACAACATCCCATGCCCTGGGGCTGCTCTCACCTGCTGAGATGGCCCATATTCTGTCTGTGGAGTGTGTTTCTCTCTAAATAAATCCACTTCTTACCTGTCACTGTGTCTCTCATTGAGTTCTTTCCGTGACGAGACATCAAGACCCTGAGTTTTGTTAAGTCCTGAGACCAGGTATATCGTGATCTCAACTAGAAGATCATGAGTACAAGCCCCAGTTTGGGTCTTGGCTGGGTTTGAGCCTGGATATGTGGGTTCAAGTCCAAATCTGATGTGCAAAGTTTCAGTTTGAAACCTTCTTGGTCAATCTTACTTGTCCTCAGTTCCATACTTTAACTCACCTAAATACGCACACACTTGGCAAACTCTATTTCCACTACAGAATTCCTTAACAGCAAAAAGTGAGGATTTATTAAATAATCTATGTGGGGTTGTTTGAAAAAGAGCCTCCATAAAATGGAAAACAATGCAGTATACATACACCCACTCCCCACACACATATATACAAGTCTCCTAGCAGCAGTACTGGAAACAGCAAGATGCTAAATCAGCCAGCTGATCACCAACAGGAGCATGGATAAACCACGATACATTGTTACAGTGAAGCATTATACAGCAACGAGAATCAACAAGGTACTGTTACCTGCAACAGTACAGACGGTTTTCAAATGTAACACTGAGCACTAAAGAGGCCAAATAGGAAAGCTCACACAGGCTATGACTCAATTTTTATGTACACAAAACAGACAGCCCGCAAATCAGCATCAAGAGGAGACAGGGTCGCTAGAAGCAAGTGACAGGACAACTACAGACAAGCCAGCACAACAGCCTTGAAGACCCCTGCTCTTGGTTTGGGCTTTCTCTGTGTCTAAACCGCCCTGCACTCACAGCAAAATCAAAACATGCATAAAGAAAAATGATTAAGTAAAAGGAAAATTCACTTGAAAGAAACTAAAAGAAAGTAGATGGTGAAAGAATTAAAACTAAAAATTTCAAAAACAGAGAAGCAAGAAAAACATTTACATTAAATTATAATAGATAAAAAGCAAGAATTTAAAGATAAAAATTAATTTGAGGCCAAAACAGAACTCAAATAAAAGGCTAAACATATACAGAGGAATTAAAAGATAGTAAGAGGCTAAAATGTGAGACTCAAACAGAACTGATAGCCAAAGACTCAGGCAAGAGAAGCTTTAAAAGAAAATAGCAGAGAAATTTGAAGGCAAAGATGAATAACAAAAATATGCCAAAGGAAAAGAAAAACGAGTCAGTGTTTCTGGGGTGGGCACAACATCCTCTGATGAGACAGTCTTCTGAGGACAGGATCACCACGAGTACAGGTTAAAGGGGCAGAAGTAGGCAATTCACCAGCTTCCCAGGTGGCACTAGTGGTAAATAACCTGCCTGACAATCAGGAGGCGTTAAGAGACACAGGTTCAATCCCTGGGTCGGGAAGTTCCCTGGAGGAGGGCATGGAAACCCACTCCAGTATCCTTGCCTGGAGAACTCCACGGACAGAGGAGCCTGGCACGTTACAGTCCATAGAGTTGCAAAGAAACAGACATGACTGAAGTGACTTAGCATGCACGTGTGCACACATGCACGGGCACACGCACACACACACACACACACACACACACACACAAAAGCTATTCTACCCTCTCAGCCTTCTGTGAGCTCCAGGAAGCTGTGTCTTTGTAGGTAGCTTCAGTTAACACAGACTGGTAATAACCAATCAGCAGCTGAGGTATCCGCAGCAGGATTCACTTCCACAAAGTTTGCAGAAAAAAATACCCAAAATTCTATTAATAAAACAGAAGTTTCTCTAAAAATGTGGTTTCAGGACCTCAAGATCAGCACAGATAAGCAGGGTATCTGCACATGAAATCACCTTCATGACGTTAAGATGCTGTTTCCCCTTCCACTAGCAGTTACTACATTCTTCACCCCGTGGCACTCACCAGCGTGGGAAACTTGTAACCAGGAAAGTACCCTTACGCAAAAATAACTCTGAGATGTCCACCATCAGCCCTCATCTTTTTAAAGCACCGTGTTTAAGGAAGTGCACATACAGCATACTTGTGAGAACCACTAGTGCTATTTCCATTGTGAGCTACACCAGGCACTTTTCTCAAATAGTATCATTTTTGCTTGAAAGAACAAAGGACAGAAAAGCAACAGTCATCCAGATTGGAGTATTAGGCAGACTCTCTCAGACATGAACGAAGTGGACCTGTCACGTATTTGTTACTGGTGATCAAACCTGAGGTCTCCAGAGGGAATCAGAGATTTTGGGGAGAGCTGAATCCAGCACCTGGAGCCTTCCATCCTTCCAAACACGTAAGTGCTTCTCTGATAAGAAGACTGGTCATGCTGACAGAGTGCCAACGTAATCAGAGGCTCTCTGGATGTGATCTAGTAGTCCATGGTATTCAAAGGGCCCCCAGATGACGTCTGAAGCTGCCCCAGAGGTTCCATGCTAAGCATTCCCATAGGTAACAAACATCCCCAGAAGAGTCTATTAAAAGACAGCTCACTTCACGGTAAGCTCCAGCTTAGGAAACATTATAATAATATTATAATTATACCCATTCTGGACTAATCACTCACTAATAAGGTGATCGGTGACATCTTAAGGTATCGATATCTTCACCTGTAAAATGTAGAAAATACCTCCACAAAATGACATTCCTGAAGATCCAAGAAAACGCTGAATGTGAAAGCCTTGCGCAATGCCTGGCAAGGTCAGGCAACGCAAAAGTGTCGGTATGTCAGGGGAGGTTAGAGCAACTACAGAATCTCACAGAAGGGAACAGTAAAACAGTGCTTTGAAGTCTCTGGAACCTGTGTGGCGCTCAGGATGCAGAAGAAGAGAAATAATGGGCAGTCAGGTACTATCAAGCATTTCTAGGAAACAGCTGGGCTGGAGGACAATTACCATCTCAGAAGCTATGATTCTTAGCTGTAGGTCATTATCCGAGTCAAAGACCTACCAGTCATAGCTAAAATGGAATTAAGTAACTTTATGACAACAACCACTATTATTATTAAATTAAATCTTCTTGCTTCATTCCACAGTCATCAGGAAATCTTTTTTTCATAATTTGGCTTCTCATGCAAAATTTTTTCCTAGATCAGTGACTCAACTATCCTATCCCAAAGTAGTCTCTCACTACAATCCAAATTATACAGAGAATCAAACCCTAAATCCCTAAGTCATCTTGTTTATAAAGACTAATTTTTCCCCATGCATTTAAAACAACACTAGAGACACATTATCCTTAGGAGGGTTAAGAAAAATTATTATAAATCATTTTCTGTAGACTTAATTCTCTCTATAAAACAAACTGGAAAGACTGATGAATTAACACTCCAGTGCAGAAGTCTTTGTACCCTTGACTACAATGAATCAATCCAGTAGCATCTAGGTTCAATGATAAGATAGGGTTCCTAAACCTGGACTGCACCTAGATAAAATCATGATAAGATAGGCTTATCATGTCACAATCTGCAGCACAAATGCAGACTGGTGTCACAAAGAGACAGGCCCCACCCACAGAACTGTTTTGATGAGGGGATTTATATCCTGTCAAACTAGAATCAAGATTGCCAGGAGAAATCTCAACAACCTCAGATATTCAGATGACACCACCCTTATGACAGAAAGCTAAGAGGAACTAAAAATCCTCTTGATGAAGGTGAAAGAGGAGAGTGAAAAAAGCTAGCTTAAAACTCAACATCCAAAAAACTAAGATCATGTTATCCGGTCCCATCACTTCATGGTATATAGATGGCCTGTATGCAGGTCAGGAAGCAACAGTAAGAACTGGACATGGAACAACAGACTGGTTCCAAAAAGGAAATGTCAAGGCTGTATATTGTCACTCTGCTTATTTAACTTATATGCAGAGCACATCATGAGAAGTGCTGGGCTGGAAGAAGCACAAGCTGGAATCAAGATTGCTGGGAGAAACATCAATAACCTCAGATATGCAGATGACACCACCCTTATGGCAGAAAGTGAAGAAGAACTAAAAAGCCTCTTGATGAAAGTAAAAGAGGAGAGTGAAAAAGTTAGCTTAAAGCTCAACGTTCAGAAAACTAAGATCATGGCATCTGGTCCCATCACTTCTTGGGAAACAGATGGGGAAACAGTGGAAACAGTGTCAGACTTTTTTTGGGGCTCCACAATCACTGCAGATGGTGACTGCAGCCATGAAATTAAAAGACGCTTGCTCCTTGGAAGGAAAGTTATGACTAACCTAGACAGCATATGAAAAAGCAGAGACATTACTTTGTCAACAAAGGTCCGTCTAGTCAAGGCTATGGGTTTTCCAGTGGTCATGTATGGATGTGAGAGTTGGACTGTGAAGAAAGCTGAGCGCTGAAGAATTAATGCTTCTGAACTGTGTTGGAGAAGACTCTTGAGAGTCCCTTGGACTGCAAGGAGATCCAACCAGTCCATCCTAAGGGAGATCAGTCCTGGGTGTTCATTGGAAGGACTGATGTTGAAGCTGAAACTCCAATACTTTGGCCACCTGATGTGAAGAGATGACTCAATGGAAAAGACCCTGATGCTGGGAAGGATTGGAGGCAGGAGGAGAAGGGGACGGCAGAGGATGAGATGGTTGAATGGTGTCACTGACTTGATGGACATGGGTTTGGGTGGACTCTGGGAGTTGGTGATGGACAGGGAGGCCTGGCATGCTGGGATTCATGGGGTCACAAAGAGTTGGACACGACTGAGTGACTGAACTGAATTGAACTGATAGCAAAGAAATAGAATTTCATAGGTCCTTCAGATTTTAGATAGATAAGAGACAAAGTTAGAGTCAAAGCAGCTAAATTAAAATCCAATGACATCCTTGAAAAACTCATCCTATCAACAGAAACTTCTACAGATGTTTTTCCAATGTCCTACAAAAATTTTTTTCAACCTCTTGATTCACTGCTGACCAAAAAAATAGGACATCCCTTTTCTAACTCAGCACTTGAACATTTTTAAAAAGCTCATTTATGTTTTCAAAGAAAAAACTTGGGGAACACTTGAGTGGTTTTTATAAATAGCTTCTCTAACCCAGCAGTATGGAAGGAAGAGAGGAAACAAAGGAGGAAGGGCCCAGACCACCGTGCTGTTGTGCTGTGCTCAGTCGCTCAGTCGCTCCGGACTCTTTGCAACCCCACGGACCGCAGCTCACCAGGCTCCTCTGTCCATGGGCATCCTCCAGGCAAGAATACTGGAGTGGGCAGCCGAAATCCCTTCTCCAGGGGAGCTTCCCGACCAAGAAACCGGACCGGGGTCCCCTTCATCGCAGGCGGATTCTTAACCAGCTGAGCTACCAGGGAAGCCCCAACCCCCCACGACTCCCAGATTAACAGGCGCTGCAGAGTATAAAAAAGGTGATGCTGCAAACTCCCAGACAGTACACTCTATTACTGCCAAAACTTAGAAGAAATTTATGGAACACAGATACTCAAAATCAACACTTCAAAAGGGAAAGTGGTAAGGAAGTTTAGCAAACAAGGGTATCAGAGGCAGAGAGCTGAGACTTAACGTGACTAAACCTCTACAGAGAAGGGTGGCAGGTGAACCTTAATGAAGCAAAGTATCTTACAGAAGCTTCAAGATGACTAGGTGAATTCTATACTACTTATTTCTGGTGCTGAAACAGTCATCTCAAATGCAATATCAAAATTAAAGTTTATATGTAGCTTTATTCTACACTTTGATGAGCAGCCCAGACAGGAAATGACATGGAAATTTACTCACTGTAGTAACCATACAGTACAGTGTCCTCGATCTGTCTGCTGACGTTCGCATTGGCCCAGTCCTAGGACAGAAAGGAAACAACAGAAATATTAATGAAACATCTTTTGCTTCACAATTCTACTTAAGTCTTAATATGATCGAATATCACTTTAAAATGTATCATCGACACGGAGAGGGATGGTCTGTGCCTTCAAGAAGTGAGGGACAGATGAGTAAAAAGACAATTTCATTAGCAGCTAAATGTGAGCAAGCGTGAGCAGGTGGTTCTGAGGAAGTTCATGAGATGGAAGTCGACTGACTGTCAGAAGTGGCTTCCCAGGGCAACTAAATAGGATCTGAAAGACACAGCGGGAAGGAGGGACGAGAAGAACATACATGGAGAGTCTGAAAACCCTGCTTAGCAAGATATAGACTCACCAGAGCGCTGGAAAGGGAAGGGAAAACAGGTGAGCGAGGGGGGGCAGGGGGCAGGTTTGAGGCTCATGAGTCACTTAAGTGCTCTGGCCTCTGTCTGCAGGGCAACAGGTGAGCAAGGGGGGGCAGGGGGCAGGTTTGAGACTCATGAGTCACTTAAGTGCTCTGGCCTCTGTCTGGAGGGCAACAGGTGAGCGAGGGGGGGCAGGGGGCAGCTTTGAGGACTCATGAGTCACCTTAAGTGCTCTGGCCTCTGTCTGGAGGGCAACAGGTGAGCGAGGGGGGGCAGGGGGCAGCTTTGAGGACTCATGAGTCACTTAAGTGCTCTGGCCTCTGTCTGCAGGGCAACAGGTGAGCGAGGGGGGGCAGGGGGCAGGTTTGAGACTCATGAGTCACCTTAAGTGCTCTGGCCTCTGTCTGCAGGGCAACAGAAAGCAGTGCGATACTGTTACGCAGAGTGACTGACAGGTATGATTTGTAACTTAGAAACAAGATACTCAGCATAATATACATTTTTCAAAAATACCTAAGAGAGTAAATTAAACTCCTTTGCATTCAACCCAATTATTTTTTAATTATTAATTTAATTTAGAAAATTAATTCAAATTAATCTCAAATTTAAAAAAAAAAAATACATTAATTAAATAGAACTGAGGTATAATAGCAAGTCTTTTTGAATACCCTAATTTTACACATATAAAAAATTAAACCTGGAGAGTCTACATGACTTGCTATTAAGTAACAAGGCTCATTTTAGTATTCAGGTCAATTCTGTTCCATCAACACTTTAAGAATCCCACTTACAAGTCATTTAAGGCAGAGTAGTAACATTTAATTATCCTAAAATAATTTAGGTTCTTCTTTTTTCCCCCTTTTTCACTTATAAACACCTATAACAAGATCTATGAATTTCTAATTGAAAAATGCCTAAAAGAACAAAAGTGTGGAAAACTCAAATTTAGCACTACAGACGCAAACCTTGACACACAGTGTACAATAAAAATACTGTTTCTCCAATAGCAATGAAGACTGTGAAAAACTTAAGAATAGGCTAAACTTTAAAATTATGTTAACTATGTAAAGAAACAACTACAGAATATTAAGAAGATCCAAATGAAAAGTCAGCGTTTCCACATGAAAAGGCTGTAAATACCAAATCCATGAAACCATACACTGCCAATCAAAAGCCCAACAGCAGGGACAATGCTCTGACATGGTGATTCTAAAAGTCATATGGAAAACACACAGGCAAAGAGCTAAGAAATTTTTTGTAAAAGACCAACAAGGAGGAATTTAGCCAATTACTAAACCTTATTAATAAAGCATGAAAAGCTATTATTAATATCATAGTGACCTTCCATTTACCTAAATGGCAAGATTTAAAACATTAAAAATATCCAGCAATGGCAAACATGGAGGAAAAGCCATCTACACACAGTAATAGCAAGAAAGACAGTCCGTGACATAGATCATCTTTGCTGGAATCTGTCCTAAAAAGATTCACACAAATCAGGACAGACATCATGCACAGGGATGTTCTGAAACAAGTAGTTCTGCCCACGGAACAACCTCAAGACCTCCTGAGGGATGCCTGGCAGCTCGCAGGCCCAGATCCACTCCCCACCGAGCAGGGGGGTTATCCTCTGCCTCAGGCACTCACAGGACCAAGGGGCCCAGAGGCATCGGGTGCTCAGCCCCTGTGGCGCCCCAGGGCCCACAGATAGCGGGTAATCCAGCTCGCGTGGCCAGGCACCCACGTCCACGGTGTCCATCTACCTGAGGCTACTCTTCCACCTGCCCCGTGGGCAGGGGCGCCTCTGCTGAAGCACCCACACTTCGGGAAAGCTCACCACGTCCAGAATGGGAAGCGTATAAGAACGTGGGAACCTGCTGACCCTTATTCCCATCAATTACGGCCTCCACCAATCAATGTTGATTGATCTTTCTTCACCCAACAATATTCAGGCTGGTTCAGTGATTAAGAATCTGCTTTGCCATGCAGGGGACGCAGGTTCAATCCCTGATCAGGGAAGTGAGATCCGATCTGCCTCCAGGCAAGTAAGGCCACACGCCACAGCTAGAAAGTATGCACCCCAACAAAAAGATCCCAATGAACAACAGGATAATGTTGTTTAAAATGCTAGAAAACAATAAGAAACAACAAAAAATGAGACAACCTAATCACCTGGGGAGAAACAATAAAAGGTATTACTGTACAGTTATAATGTGGAATACCACATGGACCTTAAAATCTCTAAAATGTATATAAACTGGTATATATGGATATCCATGAAGTACTTCTGAATGGGGGTAAACAGAACAAGTTGCAATCAATAACTTTAACACTCACAATCTTTGACTAAAAAAATGTAATCAGAGAAACACCCAACATATACTACAGAAAGGTAAAAATAAAAGTTCAGCAGTGCTCACCGCACAAGACTGGAACCAGCGCTGTGGTGAATTCTAACCAATGACGAGAAACGTTTTCTTCAGGTATCCAAATGGAGGAACACAACCAAAACTGCAGCTCCTGAAAGCTGCGTTTCTTAAGTGATTGTTTATATATAAAAACAAATTTTTAAAGATTTTAGAAACTTGAAGATTTTTTGAAACAGAGGATAATTAAAGCTATTTCTCTGCAAGATTCCAATCAATTTCCAAGACAACCCAACGAGGTATTAATGTACCCACTGACAGTCACATAAAAGTTAAACTTAAAAACTGAAGAAGACAATAACCTCAAAAAAGACACAAGTAGAAAGACTGAAGGTAATTTAAAATCAATGGGCTTCCCTGGTAAGGAATCTGCCTGCAATGCAGGAGACGCAGGTTGGATCCCTGGATTGGGAAGATCCCCTGGAGAAGGAAATGGCAACCACTCCAGTACTCTTGCCTGGGAAATCCCATGGATGGAGGGGCCTGGTAGGCTACAGTCCACGGGGTCATAAGAGTCAGACAACTTAGCACTAAACAACAACAGCAACAATTTAAACTCAAAGGTGCACTGACATTTAGTGTCTTTTACCCTCAAGGTTTCTTTTGTTTAATCAAATCTTGCAGCAGTTACAGAATATCACTGTTACTATTTTAAAGCAAAAATATGTGTAAAATATACAACATCACTCAAGTACTATTTGTATATTTGGCTTTTATATACAAGCTTGCCTCCAAGGTATCTGATTCACTGTCAAAAGAGCTCAGTTTATGAAACTTCCTTCTACATTTTGAAAATGGCTAGTTATGCCCTTGATACATTTTACAAACTTCTGCCTCCCAAAGTAGAGACCAAAAAAAAACTTCAGAAGACCCAAAGGAATGTGAGAGAAACAAGAACTAATACTAAGTAGAGAATACCCAAGAAGAACATTTTAGAAAAAAGGAAAAGGAGATAAAGTCCATGAAACGAAAAGGTAGTGATTTGTGTATGTAAAGCTCTCTTTTCCATTCTTCCGGAGACCTTTTGAAACGCTCAGTCCAACCCAAAGCTATACTTAAGTCCCCTTAACTTTACCAGATAACCTCACTTTAGACCTGTGGCTCTCACTCAGGAATGACTCTGTCCCCGAGAGGGCATCTGGCAATGACTTGGAGACAGTGGGGCTGGGGGAAGGGGCAGCATGCTACTGGCCCTTGAAGGTGGAGGTTAGGGTCTGCTAAACATCTGCAACTCACAGGGCCACCCCTTACAGGAAAGCAGCACTCAGCACAGAAGCCAACGATTAAGAAACCCGGACTTGAAGTTCTCTAAAATAATCTGAGGACCAAAAACAAGAGCTACTCAGTTCAGTCCCAAATCGAGACCCCGCTCCATCTGCACTCAGACGCCTGCCCTTCCTTCTGCTGAGTGCTGGCGCTATTCACAGCCACGCCTTTCACGCTGAGGCCCGCACCCCTCTGCTCCTGCAAGGAGCAACACAGGGCCTGCAATGATACCCTTCCCCGACAAACATCTCTCCCACTCTACTGAATCCTACAGTGTACACACTCCAGTAGTTTCCATCAAACACCACGGTCACCACAAATAAAAACACCCCTCCCTCAACGCACCTCCTACTCCCCAGGAGGACAGAGCTTCCTGAAAAGCTGTCAGCATCTCGTCACTGCTCCCTCACCTTCCTGCCCACACTTAGCTCACTCCCACCTGACCACCCACTGCTCCGTAGAGATTCCTCTTCACCAAAGACGAGGGGTCACTCCCCTGCCCCTCTCCCTCCACTTCTCAGCATCGCTCTTGAAACACATCCTTTGAGAAGTGCCCCTCTTCCATTTTCCTTCCCCACTCCCAGGCTGCAGCCCTGCCCCGTGGGGGCCTCCACATAATAATTCTCTGACCACTCACTCTTCCCAGCTACGGGTCTATCAACAGCTCGAAATACCATCCACGTGCTGATGACTTCCAGACACCACTAAGGTTTCCCTGGAGCTTAACTCGCCATTTGACTGCACCACCTAAATATATATGACACGCACTTGGAAGGTAACCTGTCCAGAATGCAGCTCTTTTTTCTACATCCCCTCAGCAAAGACATTACTTTGCCAACAAAGGTCTGTCTAGTCAAGGCTATGGTTTTTCTAGTAGTCGTGTATGGATGTGAGAGTTGGACCATAAAGAAAGCTGAGCGCCAAAGAATTGATGCTTTTGAACTGTGGTGTTGGAGAAGACTCTTGAGAGTCCCTTGGACTGCAAGGAGATCCAACCAGTCCAATCCTAAAGGAGATCACTCCTGGGTGTTCATGGGAAGGACTGATGTTGAAGCTGAAACTCCAATACTTTGGCCACGTGATGCAAAGAACAGACTCATTGGAGAAGACCCTGATGCTGGGAAGGATTGAGGGCAGGAGGAGAAGGGAACGACAGAGGATGAGATGGTTGGATGGCATCACTGACTCCATGGACATGAGTTTGAAACAAGCTCCAGGCGTTGGTGATGGACAGGGAGGCCTGGTGTGTTGCAGTCCTTGGTGTTGCAAGGAGCCGGACACAACTGAGTGACTGAACTGAATTCACTTGCCCACGTGCACACACAGGACTTATTATTCCCCAGGCATCCCTATTTCTCTCAAGTGTCCTAGGCATTACTGCTTCAGTTTTCTTTTTCCTTCCACCTCCATATCTAATCCATCAGCAAAGCCATGAGTCTACCTCCAAAATGCATGCCGACTTTAATCACTTTTCTCCACCAGCACCACCCTAATCCCAAGTCAACTTTATTTTTTAAAACCTTCATAACTTCCCACTGCACTGAGAAGAAAATCTAAACCCATCAACATGACCTAAAAGGCAAAAACACTGGGCCTCCCCCCTTCCTCTTGACCTCAGCTGGTACCACAGCACAATCCCAACACCACCCCTCAGTCCAGCAGGCCAGATGCACATCTCTGAGGGCTGCTGTCCTGCTGCGGCATCTCCCTGAAGGCTCCCTCACACAGGTCCCACCTTAAGGACCTCCTCAGCAGTCTGGCCTTCCCCTTCTCCCACCTCAGTACCCACCCCTGAGCAGACATGCACATCCGTCTGCTCTGCGTCCTCACAGAACTGAGCACTAGGAAGCAAGCTGGTCTGGCCTCAGGAACGTAAGCGGCCTGAGAGCAATGGCCTCACGGGTTTTCATCATCAACCTCCAGCGCCCACACTGTCAGGTCTGTATTAAATACTTAGTCAATATTAAGTGCATGAATATCTTTAAGGGGTAGTAAGAATACAAAGTTCTAAGGTACAATTATCTGCATCTGAGAGCAGGCATGAGGCAACGGGAGAGCGTTCAACCCAAACACCTGATAATCTCAGGACATAAAGAGATTAATCACTGATGGACGGAAGGAAGAAATGAATATTTTAGCTACCAAAACAAATATTTTTATGCCACATCTTAACTAATTTTATACACTGTATAAAATAAAGAATATTTGTTCATGTTAATGGCTATTTCTGATTTTTTTTTTTTTGATTAGTACACTTTAGCTCAGTGGTAAAGAATCTGCCTGCAATGCAAGAGACACAGGAGATGTGGGTTTGATCCCTGGGTCGGGAAGACCCCCAGAGGAAGAAATGGCAACCCACTCCAGTATCCTTGCCTGGAGGAGTCCACAGACAAGAGGAGCATGGAGGGCCACATCCATGGGGTCACAGTCAGACACGACTGAGCATACACACTCTGTATGTTTCATGAGCCAAAGTCACTGGCCACCCACACAAGGCAGTGTAATGGAAAACTTCCAGCTATTCTTTACGGTTTTGTGGTTTGTTTTTTTTTCATCTGTGGAGTTAATTATTACACAGAAAAACTAGAAACAATGAAATTATCTTGCGAAAAACATTCATAGTGCCAGGAGCTGAAAAAAAGGTCAATGGAAACACTTCAGACATTATCAAAATATACCCTTGACCAAAGGAAGGCAGAAATAACTAGGAAGGTAAAGTAGACAAAACAGAGAAAGTGTAGTTGACTGCCTGCCTGGTGTCCTCATCTCCTAAGCCCAATGTCAGCAGTCCTTGACATCTCGAGTTTCCAAACAACTGTACCTGATAAACAGGTTCCTAATCGGTTTAGAGGCTTCAGCATCCGAGGTGGACATTGAGAAACTCAGATGACAGACATATCCATTTAGGAATAAGAAATGCACTTTGTAAAACTTAGGCCACAACATAATTCATCATGGAAAACAACAACCTGCACATTTTAATAAGGATGAAAGAAATTAAAGACTCTGCGGCACACTTTTACCCTGAGACACCTACAGCTACGGCAGGAAGTCTGAAACTGGTTCTTAAATACTAATATCTAAATACTCTTGTCTTTCACTAAACATCTCAAGAGAATTCATTAATAATTTTTTGGAGCAAATGCTCTTTACAGTTTACCAGACATAGTTCTTTGAAAGTCTCTTCAGTTCTCATTTAACTATTAGCACAGGCCAGCTTCAAACGACAACTCAGGAAATTCACTAGTCCCCCAGCCAGTGCTCCAAAAAAAAAGACAAAACAAAAAGGGAAACAAAGAATACTTTAAAACATCAATATATATACATCAAAGTGTTGGGGAAAAACTGGTATATTATCTAAGCTTTCAGCTGGCTAAAAATAAACATAACTAGACAGAGACAACTATTGATAAGTAAATAAAAAGTAGAAACCAATAAGTCAATTCCTAGGCAGGGTGATAAGAAGTCTGGAGTCCCCGAGGAGGAAAAAGGGGTCTGGGGCTCTCAAAGTGGAAATAGGGGTCTGGAATTCTCGAGGAGGAAGAAAGAACAAACATCTTCTTTTTCCTCTACATTCCTTAGTCTTAGTCACATAAAACATTTTTTTTCTTTAAGCCCAGAACTGATGATTACGTAACAAACAACTCAGCTTAAACTCTGTACTAAGGATTATAGAACAACAGTGTATACTGTTTGAGGCCAGTTTCTCCTTCCTGAAAACCTTGTGGCTAATCCTGTTATCTTAAAATGTAAATTGTGGGAGTGGGTAAGATCTTTACAACCTTGGACATTCTTTTGATTTATTGTAATAACCAATTAAAAACATACACAGCTCCCTTGCTAACACTAGCGAGCGGGGCACTCTCCATCCCCCTTGTGATGTCTGTGTCAGAAGCTTTCTCTCTCCCTTTTTATACTTTAATAAAACTCAGCTAGACAAAAGCTCTTGAGTGATCAAGCCTGGTCCCTGGCCCCAAAGCTAAACCTTCTTCGGAGATCACGAATCCGACACCGTTCACCGTAAGCTATCACCTTAGGGGCTGGTCCGGGATCTTCAGGCCAACGTAAGAACACTCAGGGCTGTCTCTCTGCTTTCTCAGTACACAGGTTTTCTGAGATCACGAATCTGACACCGTTCACCGTAAGCTATCACCTTGGAGGCTGGTCCGGGATCTTCAGGCCAAGGTAAGAACACTCAGAGCTGTCTCTGCTTTCTCAGTACACAGGTTTTCTGCTTTACTAACTCTACGGTGTGCTTGTGTGAATGGACGATACGCCCTGCGTGAAGCAAGCATTGAGCCCTGCTCTGCGGTTTCACGGTGCCTCGTAATGACCGAAGACAGCCCCAAAAAGGGGAACCTTTTCAGGGGTTTACACTGACCTGCCAATGCCAAGAGACACCCCATGTCCCTGCAAGGGGAGCAGCCAAAAATGGGCAAAGCATGTGGATGAACTTTCCCTTCTCGGTCACCTTTTCCTGGTCTCTTTGACCATTTCATAATTGCGTGGGGAATTAGAACTACTAACATAATCTGCCAGATCATGGACTTTCAGGGGACTTGTAATCCATGCTGCGATTATGTACTTTTACTTAGACCCCAAGTATGGAAGCACCTAGCCTTGCTAGGAGCCGAAAGTTCCAAGAGCACGTCTGGGAGCGAGGCGGAGCTCTAGCTCCAGGAACACCTTTCAGTGTAGAGGTCACTCTCTTGGCTTCCGGCCTCAAGGGCCAGCGACCTGAAAGTGAGTCTCTGTCGTGGCTGTGTCTCCTATCTATGTGGACAGAGGCCCTGCTGGTGACCATAAGGCTTTTGAGGACACAGATCGGGAATTGCAAGATGTGGTTAGACTGGAATTACAATGGGCTTCTTTTGGTAGTGTCAGCTCTTAGCAGACCAGAGAAGGCTCTCTGATGGCTTTTGTCTCAACTCCCTAGATACTCCTTTTGTGGAATCTGTGGTCAGGAACTGGAAGGACTGGCTTGAGGACAGAAACCGCTTTTTCCTCGCTGGCTGACCCTTTTGCTGTCACACATGCTGGCGTGGCAACACTCAGAAGGGACATCTTGGTGGCTGTCCGCCCCTTTATGACTTACTGCTTCCACTGCGGTCAGCACTGTACTCAGGAATGTGCACAGGCATGTGTAAGATGGAGGCTGCCCCGGTAGGACTAGCTTGGAAACATTCCAGGAAACTACTCTGGCAAGTGAAACAAATGTCTTGGTGGTAAGGAACTGGAAATCAGTCTGGGATGCCATCAGGCCTACCCCTGGGGCATCTCCACCCCACCTCGGTGATACAACCAGGAGGGACGAGTAAGATGCCTGCTTTGGTAAGGGACTGACTAATTCCGATCAGGGAAGGAAAGCTTTGGTGGAGAGTCTGTCTACACCCCCACCTAGAGCAGGGAGGGACGCTTCTGGTGGAAAGAAGCCATGGCTGTGGATGCCACTTTTTTCTCTCTTACAGATGGGAGCTAACAGTTCCAGAACCACTCCTTTACAATGTATTTTAAAAAACCGGGACAAGTTTGATACCAACAGTTTAAAGAGACATGCCTGATCTTCTGTGATACTGAACGGCCATAGTATCCTTTAGAAGATGGGGAAACACTGGCCTGTTAAAAGGTCTCTTAATTACGATACTGTTTTACAACTAGACCAATTCCATAGAAAACAAGAGAAATGGGCATAAGTGCCATACGTGTTGCTCTTTTTCCCTCTGCGAGACATGCCACACTTATGTCCTAAGGGTACGGATTTGGGTGTGAAACCTTCAGCTCCCTCCTGTCCTCTTACTTTGCCCCTGTATCTGGGGCTCCCAACTGAACAGGCTGAATATCAGGCACCCTTCCAGGAGGGGTTGCCTCAGCCTAGGTAGAATTTCAAAAGTCCCAAAGCGGTCAAGGCTATTTAGAGGGTATGTCTTAGGACAGACGCTGACTCCTGACTTGAGAGCTTGAGTTCTGGGGGAAGCTACTGCTTTTGGAGATAAATGGCTTGAACACGAGACAAGGGGAAAAAGCAAACATGAAACAGCTCTCCTCCCTACTGGGAGCCAAGCAGTTCCCATAACTGTGCCAGACTTAGGCTGTAACACGGCTAAAGGAAGGTAGGATCAGAGTCTTTGCAAGAAGTAATCTTCAAGGACTCAAGTGAGCACCCACTAAGACTAAACTATGCTAAGCTGGCTGACATAGAACAGGGAGAGAAGGAAACTCCTAGTAAATTCCTAGATAGACTATGGGAGGCTCTCCACAAGTTTACAGATGTTGATCCTGAAAGTGCAGAGGAATGATCTTAAAAGATTTATCACTCATTCGGCTCCAGATACCCACCGTAAGTTACCAAAACAGGCATTTGGACCAAATCAGTCTTTAAAAATTTTAAACTGTTGCAGTTGGCTCAGATGGTATATTATGGTAGAGAATATGAGGAAAATACAAGGCAAAAAAAAGACCAGGAAAAGGCTGAAGCCCCAGCATGACTGTTAGACCTGCTCTGAAACAGCCTGAGAAGAATGCCCAGAGGGACCCAGGTGAAAAGGGATGGGTTTGCTATTACTGTGGAAAGGAGGGCACCTCAGGTGGGACTGCCCTCAGGCATCCAAGCCGCCACCGGCTCCATGTCCGGTCTGCAAGGGACCACACTGGAGGAGAGACTGCCACAGAGGCGTAGGTCCCAGGGGTTGGACTCTCAAGACAATCAGGACTGAAGGTGCCCGGGGGTCCCTACACAAGCTCCCATCCTAATTACACCTGAGGAACCCTGGGTATTAATAACTGTGGGGGCCAATCCTTTGATCTCTTTTGGACACTGGGGCAACTTTCTGCTCACTAAAGCTCCTGGTCCACTTTCCTCCCGATCCACTAACATAATGGGGCAGCTGTCTGGACAAGCCAAACACTATTATTTCAGTCATCCTTTAAGCTGCAAGTGGGACTCTGAGCTGTTTTCTCACAAGTTTCTGATCACTTCAGAGCTTCCCTCACCCCTTCTGGGGAGGGATATACTGAACAAGGTCCAGGCCTCTGTTTTCATGAATATGGAACCTGCTCTTATAACTGAAGAAAATGTAAATCCTAAAGTGTAGGCTGATGGAAAAACTGTAGGTCACGCACAAAATGCTGCTCCTGTCGTTATCAAACTCAAAGACCCTCACCTACTTCTACATCAAAAGCAGTAACCATTAAAACCTGAGGTTAAGGAAGGGTTAAAACCCACCACTGAAAATTTAAAGGAGCAAGGACTATTAATTCCCTGTAACAGTCCATGCAGCACTCCTATTTTGGGTGTAAAAAAAGGTCAAATGATAAATGAAGACTTGTTCAAGATATACAAATAGTAAGTGCCTAATCCTGATACTTCATTGTCTGAAATTTCTGACTGAACGAAATATTTTTCAGTCACTGATTTGAAGTGTGCTTTCTAGAGTTGAATCTATACTAAATCATCCACTATCTATGACTTTAAGATGATTGAGAGGGTTCTTGGGCATTACAGGCTATTGCCTCATTTGGATTCTGGGTTATGGGGAACCTGCCTGGCCTTTATATAAACTTATAATTGAGACTCAGCAGGCCCAAACCGACAAGCTGATTTGGTCCCCAGATACTCAAATGGTTTTTAAGGCTCTTCAAACTGCTCTCTTGCAGGCTCCTGCTTTAAGCTTGCCCACAGAATCAAGAGTTTAGTTTGTCTGTTACTGAAAAAAGGCTATGGCTACATTGCTTAAGGGTAATTGCTACTACAGTTTTGCTAATGCCTAAAGCTCATAAGTTTACTAATGGGCGAAATCTTAATGTACTGACTTCTCATGATGTAAGTGGGATCTTAAACTGTAAAGTTCAGAGCAACAATGGCTCCATCTTTAAAGCTTCTGTAACTCAAGGAGTGTCAAAAGCTCTAGGCATACAGTATCACTTACACTGTTCCTGGAGACCCCAATCTTCAGGAAAGGTTGAAAAGACTAATGACATTATTATGAGGCATCTTGGTAAGCTAACTCAGAAACACAAGACAGCTGGTTTAGTTTTACCCATACCTTTAACAAGGGTATGAACTGCCCCCCAAAAATGGGATTACCTCAATGACAGACTGGTTTTGCACACAGATATTGTCATAGATCCTAAAGCCTTAGAACTAACTGTGTGACTCAGCTTTCAGCCTTTTCAACAGACATTCAGTTCAGTTCAGTCGCTCAGTCGTGTCCACCTCTTTGCGACCCCATGAATCGCAGCACGCCAGGCCTCCCTGTCCATCACCAACTCCCGGAGTTTACCCAAACCCATGTCCATCAAGTCGGTGATACCATCCAACCATCTCATCCTCTGTCGCCCCCTTCTCCTCCTGCCCTCAATCCTTCCCAGCACCAGGGTCTTTTCCAATGAGTCAACTCTTCTCATGAGGTGGCCAAAGTACTGGAGTTTCAGCTTCAACATCAGTCCTTCCAATGAACACCCAGGACTGATCTCCTTTAGGATGGACTGGTTGGATCTCCTTGCAGTCCAAGGGACTCTCAAGAATCTTCTCCAACACCACAGTTCAAAAGCATCAATTCTTTGGCGCTCATCTTTCTTCACCGTCCAGCTCTCACAACCATACATGACCACTGGAAAAACCAAAGCCTTGACTAGACGGACTTTTGTTGGCAAAGTAATGTCTCTGCTTTTCAATATGCTATCTAGGTTGGTCATAACCTTCCTTCCAAGGAGTAAGCATGTTTTAATTTCATGGCTGCAATCACCATCAACAGTGACATTACCAGGAGGTTAACTCCTGACCCAGCCTTTGAGTCAAACAAGCTGGTGTTTGAGCCAGGAATGGACATGGGTCTGAGAATCTATGTGGGTTTGCTTCTGCTGACTCCAAAAGTCCTCAGTCTGTCATTGGACCCTCAAGACAACGCCTTCCTGTCCTGGGCACATTCCTACACCACATTCCATAATACTGGAATCATAATTGCTGGGTCTGTGGAACGCTCCCCTTTCTCATCAATTAAAGACTTGCCATGGTGGGTTTCTCCACTTCAAGGAAAAGACTTTCTTCAACTCTGTGATGACATCCAGCAATCCTAACACGGACTGGTGTAACACATTGTACTTTAACTATGGACATAATGCAACTTTTAATTTTGATAAGGTTTTAACTCAGTTTAATGACTATTTTGCCTTACATCTGTAACTGTAAAATGGGGGTTGTTTCTAACTATCTGAAAGCTTTTAAGTTACAAATGGCTGTCCGGGCTCCTATGAGTACTACAGCCTCCTCCAGCTATTACTTGAGGCCCCTGGATCAGAGACCCTCCATATGAGGGTTAGCAGACTATTTTGCTTCAACAATTTAGGGACAACACCTCTCAACAGCAGGAAGTAGTTATGCAACAAAAACAACGCCCCTTTCCCTTGGCAACATAATTCTCCTAAAAGAAAAGGAGGGAATGAGAGAGTCAATTCCTAGGCAGGTTGATAAGAAGTCCAGGGTCCCTGAGGAGGAGAAAGGAGCCTGGGGCTCTCAAAGTGGAAACAGAGGTCTAGAATTCTCAAGGAGGAGGAGAGGACAAACATCTTTTTTTTGTCTACATTCCTTAGTCACATAAAACATTTTTTTCTTTAAGCCCAGAACTGATGATTACACAACAAACAACTCAGTTTAAACTCTGTACTAAGGATTATAAAACAATGTGTCCTTCTTGAGGACAGTTTCTCCTTCCTGGAAACCTTTGGGCTAATCTTGTTACCTTAAAATGTAAGTTATAGGAGTGGGTCTAGTAAGATCTTTACAACCTTGAACCATTCTTTTGATTTACAGTAATAACCAATTAAAAAAGTATATAACTTCCTTGCTAACACTAGCAAGGGGGGCACTCTATATACCCCTTGCGATGTCTGTATCAGAAGCTTTCTCTCTCCCTTTTTCTCTCTGTCCCTTTCTCTGTCTCTATAAAAAAAAAAAGCTTGTGAGTGATCAAGTCTGGTTCCTGCTCCCGAAGTTAAATCTTCTTTGGAGATCACGAACCCAACACCATTCACTGTAAACTATCACAAAGGCCATACAATTGCTGAATAATGAATCCCTCAATAATGAAAAAGTTTTTAAAAAAGAGGAAAAACCTTGCAACATGGAATTTTTCCCTTCTAATTACTGGTGCCACATTTAGATTTTTGTTGTTGTTTAGTCACTAAGTCATGTCTGACTCTTTGCAACTTCATGAACTGCAGTACTGGCTTCCCTGTCCTTCACCATCTCCCAGAGTTTGCTCAGACTCACGTCCATTGAGGTCAGTGATGCTGTCTAACCATCTCATCCTCTGTCGCCCCCTTCTTTTTCCTTCAGTCTTTTCCAGTATCAGGGTCTTTTCCAATGAATTGACTCTTCACATCAAGTGGCCAAAGTACTGTAGCTTCAGTATCAGCATCAGTCCTTCCAATGAACATTCAGGGTTGATTTTCTTTAGGATAGACTAGTTTGATCTCCTTGCTGTACAAGGGACTCTCAAAGAGTCTTCTCCAGCACCATAATTCAAAACTATCACTTATTTAGTGCTCAGATTTCTTCATGGTCCAACTCTCACATCTGTATGTGACTACTGAAAAAACCATAGCTTTGACTATAGACCTTTGCCAACAATGATATCTCTGCTTTTTAAAATGCTGTCTAGGTTTGTCCTTCCAAGGAGCAAGTGTCTTTTAATTTTATGGCTGCAGTCACCATCCAAATTGATTTTGGAGCCCAAAAAAATAAAATCTGTCACTATTTTCACTTTTTCCCCATCTATTTGCCAAGAAATGATGGGACTGGATGCCATGATCTTAGTTTTTTGAATGCTGAGTTTTAAGCCATTTTATTCACTTTTTTCTTTCACTCTCATAAGAGGCTCTTTAGTTCCTCTTCACTTTCTGCCATTAGAGTGGTATCATCTGCGTTATCTGAGGTTGTTATTTCTCCTGCCAATCTTTATTCCAGCTTGTGGTTCATCCAGCCAAGCATTTCACATGATGTATTCTGCATAGCAGTTAAATAAGCAGGGTAACAATATACGTACGGCCTTTTCATACTCCTTTCCCAATTCTGAACCAGTCTGTTGTTCCATGTCTGTTCTTAACTGTTGTTTCTTGACCTGCATGCAGGTTTCTCAGCAGACAAGTAGATTCAACAAACATAAAATAAGCACACTAACTACAGCTATACATTTTCTTCTCCAATGGAGCATTTAATAGAATAAATGCCATAAGTCTTAATGGGAAATACTTCTGTTTCTTTAGGTGGGTGAATTCCTAAAGTCTTATTTAAACAAGTATAATGTAACCTCACAAATTAAAAATAAATAAATAAAACAAAAATCTAGTATCCAAAAAGTGATTACTAAACTAAGTATGGTCCCAGAATAACTACATGATCTAAGGGAGCTCATAATTTCATCAAAATACTTAAGAAATTTCCAGATGAAAATGTAATTCAACAAAATCTAAACAAACCAAATATTCTAAATTTAAAAATTAAAAAAACCCTCCTGCTCAAACAATAATTATACACTGCATATAGGAAATTCCAGTAACAGTATCTTCAAACCCCAGACCTGAGATGGGTTATGTCACCTCTCTGAACCTTGGCTTCCTGCCCATGAAAACAGAGATAACACTATCTACCTCATTGGGTTGTTGGGACATTAAGATATGTAAACCATCTAGGAGAGGGTCTGACATACACTAAGTACTCTATGGACACTAGTTACTATCTCTCTACAGCATTCAGCACATACTAAGAGCTCAATTAATACTTGCTAAATGAATGACTAATCTATAGCAAAGAACTGCAGTTTTCACAGCAATTAGAATCTAGCCAAACCTAACTCAAAAAAATTACCAAATTATTTAAGTCCAGTTGGCCCAATTCAGGAAGTTATTTTGGAACCATGCATTACTGAGATAATTAAAATAATATTTCAAATATTTAAGTACCTACTATGTGTCAGACACTGGGCACCTACAAACAAACAAGACACACTTCCTATCTCATAAAGCTTACACTAGTAAGAAATGTAAAAGTAATTTGCATAATCGAAAAGGAACTCAGAAGCCTTCCAGTCTAACACCATGCATTTTAAATATAAGAAACACGAAGTCCAGAAAAGTTCAGTTTGGCCAAAGACACAGGCTAGGTAGTGAAGAGCCAAGACTAGAACTCGGGTCTGATTGTCTGCAGCCTGCATTGCAGTGACTCAGGGTCTTCAATATGACATAGAAATGAAGACCATAATCTGCCACTAACAAAGGTCCTTCTAAATTATCTTAATTAGATAATGCAAATCAAGTCAGACTTCAAGGGAGCTACGAAAGGAACAAAAATAAAACCTATTGTGATCACTTGGCAAACTTTCTGATTAACAAAAGGACTTCTTGGATGGTTGTCAATCGGTGAAAAGTCTGTTCCACATGAGTTGTCACATCTTCAGCCTCTCTGTGCATTTCCATTCTCGCTTATTCCCAGAGACAACAATAAAACACACACTGCCCTGCTACACATTTAATTAAATACTTAATTGCCAAGAATATGAAAGGACAAAATAATTACCTTAAATGTACCATTTTGATTTTTCATGTAAGAAACCAAAAATATATCCACTGGAAGAAGTGCTGATGTGATCAGTGCAATGGCCAGAGAAAAAATGGCGGTTATGGTGGAGACAACTTCACTTTCCCGCTGACTCTGATATTTGCGAACATATATCCAACAGAACGCCAAGATAGCCTGAAACAGACAGAAAGAAATGTTTTGTTACTGCCCGATCTATGCTCTAATACTGATTCTAGAATGTGTTTTAAAGTTCCTGGTGGGAAACTTTATGTCAAGTAAAAATGCTTTCGGATGTGCATGGAGATGTCCCCTACCCCTTAAAAACTTAGTCGGGATTTATCATTTTCAAAGCCAAGTTCATTAAAGCAGTACATCATCACTGGGGTGCCAAGACACCAAAAAAACAAGCAAAGGTTGTTGATAACAGTGTTCAGTTACATATTTCCTCAGGAACACTGTACGACCATTAATGGTTGACACATTACAGTTATAACTAGCTCTGAATACTTTTCCCTATAAATTTTCCCAAGCTAAAGGAGATGTAACTAAAAGTTGTTTCCCATTGTTCACTCCAGCACTATTTACAATAGCCAGAACATGGAAGCAACCTAGATGTCCATCAACTGATGAATGGATAAAGAAGTTGTGGTACGTATACTCAATGGAATATTACTCAGCCATAAAAAGGAACGCCTTTGAGACAGTTCTAATGAAGTGGATGAACCTAGAACCTATTATACAGAGTGAAGGAAGTCAGTAAGAGAAAGATAAATATCATATTCTAACACATTTACATGGAAGCTAGAAAAATGGTACTGAAGGATTTACTTACAGGGCAGCAGTGGAGAAACAGACATAGAGAATAGATTTACGGACATGAGGAGAGAGGAGGAGAGGGTGAGATGTATGGAAAGAGTAACATGGAAACTTACATTACCATATAAATTGACAATGGGATTTTTCTGTATGGCTAAGAAACTCAAACTGGGGCTCTGTATCAACCTAGAGGGGTGGGATGGGGAGGGAGATGGGAGGGAGGTTCAAACGGATATACCTATGGCTGATTCATGTTGAGGTTCAACAGAAAACAATAAACTTTTGTAAAGCAGTTATCTGTCAATAAAGAAATAAATTAATTTTTTTAAAAAGTTGTTTTATCCTGTTCTTACTAGAGGCATCACAAAACACCCAAACTGAAATTAACTTTTGTCCCTTTGTGACAGTCCAAGAGTATCATTTAGCTCAAGATTAACTGTCAACAATCACCATGCAATCAACGTATTATACTGTAATTCACATTTTAAAGGGTATTAAACAAAGAATGAACACTGAAAATGGATGCATGTGCATTACAAGGAACTTTCCAGGGAAAAAAGTACACTCAGAGGTACTGAGGTTGACATCTGTAATCCATCAGGTCCTCTTAACTAATAGTCACCAACATCTTTCTAGAAATTAACACAGAGTAAAGGACTTTACTCTTGCAATTCTAGCATCAGAATTCAAATTCTGGCATCACAATTCCCTGGAGGGCCGCTACAGCAGTTTCAAATTCAACAGGTCTGAAGAGGGTCCAGAAAACCTGTATTTGTAACAAGTTCCCAGGAAGGCTGATGCTGGTCCAGAGACTACACTTCGAGAATCTCTGCTTTACTCAGTCATAGGGGATGGCAAGCAGATCCTCAGTGGGTGATTCTCAACCTTGGCTGTGTTAGAACCCCCTGGGTAAAAACTTAAAATTCCTTTACGGCCTCCCCCAAATCACTTTCATCATAGACTGAGGCTTCTGCAGGCATCAGCACTGGGGATCCCAGTCTGAGGCAAACTTGAGAACCGAGGTTTTACGTGAGCTCTATAAAAGCTCTAGGACATAAGCTTTGTTCTGGCCTTCCACGCTTTTCAACAGATTTAACTTCAGTGTAGACGAGGTACGGGTTCCCTGGAGAAAGAGATCCGGGCATGGCTTTCTTGACATATGAGAAGCCATTTTTGGCATAAGCTGTTTTGTGATTTAACCCCAGCCACAATGCTTGTCCTTGGGCAGATCTCAGTAATTAAAGATCTAGGGGGAACAAAATGATGCAGAAACAAACCACTCTATCAGGCAAGAGAAGTAACTACAGCAAAGACAGTACATCAGTTGTAAACACTTCCAGGTCTGTTTTAAAGATTGTCCTGAAGTGTTCAACTACGAGATTACCTGGAACCTGAGGGATGATGCCGATCTTTTCTGACCCTTCTTGGATTCTGTCTACCACTCAAGCCCCTTCATGAATATGTATGACCCTTAGCTTTAAACTTCCCCAATCTTGAGGATGAGGACCGCCCTAGGAAAGACTCCCAGTGTTCTCCCTTCTCCTGACTTTTGGGTTGGTTGTGTCGCTGGCTCAACATGCATCAACAGGCAAACCTAGTTTTTCATGTAATATTATTTCCCTTTTGGGCATCATAGCTCAAGAGCCAAAAATGAACTAAGAACACCACGTAATAAGTTACAGTTTCCAAATTCTCCTACCAGAATCTAGAGAAAAGAACAGTTCCATCATTGCAGAAAAACCTCCTTTGCCCCTCCATAATTAACCCCTCTCGCCACTTCCCTGGTGGCTCAGTTGGTAAAGAATCTGCCTGCAATGAAGAAGATGTGGATTCGATCCTTGGGTTGGGAAGATCCCCTGAAGGAGGTCATGGAAACCCATTCCAGTATTCTTGCTTGGAGAACCCCCTTGGACAGAGGAGCCTGGTGGGCTACAGTCCATGGGGTCACAAAGGGTTGGACATGACTGAATGACTAAACGCACCACTTCCTAGCCCTTGACAACCACTATTTATTATCTGCGCCCACAGCTTTTACTTCTTCTAAAATGTCAGTGTACTTACACAGTATGTCTTTTGAGTCTGGCTTCTTTTACTTAACGTAATGAATCTGAAATCCATCCAAGTAATGTAATCCATCCAAGTAATGTAATTTCTTTACATTACTAACGTTTCAGTTGGTGTCAGAACAGCAGAAAAAATAAAGTGAAAAGAAAAATGTGCACTTTGGAACATGGGTGTTGGAGAGAGAGAAATAAAAGGAAATGTAGGGAGGGAAGGAGGAAAAAAGGAAGGAAAAAGACCTTTAATCAAATTCTGGCTTAACAATTTACTAATTTCATTTTCTTTTGGAAAATATTCTTTTATAAAATGTTAACTTATATTAATATTTAACGGGTTTGTTTCTAAACTGACAAATATAGCTTTCCCCAAATTACTTTGCAAGTCACTGGAAGATGAGCCTTTCTACCCTCAGCAGCAGCTAAGACAAAAAACTGAATAAACTTTTTGTTGGACTTGAAGATCTGTACTTAGTTTGAAGCGGTAGGTACTACTGCAGAGGAAGGAGTTTGCCAATAACAGCCAGACAAGCAGGAAAAGGGCAAGCTAGGCAAAACAGTTCAGCCAGAGGTTCCCAAACTTTTAGGGGTTTGGGGAAACTTTATGAAAACAGACCTCAAAGAGCTTTTTGTTTTCAGGTTAAATCTATCAATAGTTACCACATTATAAAATAAACCAACTGTCCTCATTTGTAAGATATTTCTTTCAAAGCACGTTATAGGAATTGAATGTAAAGATTTAGCACAGTGCCTGAGCTAGTAATTGCTTAACAAAGAGCAGCAAATATTATTAAATGTCATATGAAATAACATTTTAGAGGATTTCATAAAAGAAACGAGTACATAATTCTGCTAACAGTCATAAGGAAAGATACAGAGCAGTCCCCAAGTGATTCTGACTTAAATGGTTTGAGCATCAGGGCTTTTAATACTCCCCAGGTGTCTGTAATGAGCAGTCAAGGAGGAGAAGTACCTGGGAAGAGGCAGGAGTGAGAATCAAGGAACACATATCGCCTGGGATCTTATCAAACTGCCGATTCTGACTCCGCAGAGCTGGGGTCCCCTATATGTACTTCTAACAAGTTCCAAGATGATCCCCTCACTTGGAGTAACAAAAGTAGAACTTGCTTTACAGAAACGAAGACTCAGTCTTACATAGTAATGGGAAATGCAATTTGAGAGATGGTGTAAGCCAACATACTAACAACCCTGTGGGGGTCGGGACTAGGGTGAAGGGCACAGATTTGATATAGTAAATGTCGACAGTTAAATCATAGGCTTGGAGGAGCCGAGTCTAACCTTTCCTTATGTGACAGAAGAAAATGAAGTCCATCCTGTTTGCCCAAGATTACAAAGCTGTCAATTTCAATGTGTTCTGAATCTTTAACAGGTGATTAGCAGCAGTTCTCAAAGTGTTAAGTTCCCAGACCCCTGGCAGTCCCACAACTCTTTTTGGGGATCTGCAAATTGAAAACTATTCTCACAATACTACTAAAATGTCATTTGCCCTTTCCACATTGGTATTTGCACTCGTGGTGCATAAGTTATGGGGGGATGGAAGTCCCTCAGTCCTGTCAGACTCTGCCACCCCATGGACTATATTCTGCAGGCCAGAATACTGGAACGGGCAGCCGTTCCCTTCTCCAGGGGATCTTCCCAACAGGGATCAAACCCAGGTCTCCCACATCGCAGGTGGATTCTTCACCAGCTGAGCCACTAGGGAAACCCAATGGTGGGGAAAACTGTTGGCCAATTAAGCACAAATCAAAACAGTGGAACCAAACATGCCAGTAGTGACTTTTTTTTAACCACCACACACTCACAGAAGGAAAGAATCACTAACTTAAAACTACAATCGACAAAGCAGTAAATGTCAACTTCATTCAACTTCAACCCCTGACTTTAATATTCCATGGAGGAAAACGTGAATGTGCTCAAATAGTGATGGCTGTCTCCAGGAAAAAGCACCCTATATTAAGAGCTGAAAGCCAAAGGAGGCACTATTTACAACATTTTCACTTGAAAGCGCAAATGACCGTGTATGCGTGACTGTGAGCTTGGCAATTTCTCAATACTTATTTCTGAGACATTTCTTCTAACACGATCAGTGGTGATACTGATGGATGTGATATTTGATTTATGTAATGAAATATATCCGTATTTCAAAGATCTGCTTGGCTCGGAGAACCAGTTATTTTCTAAATGACCAAACACATCATGTTATAAAACCACCCATAGGGGAAAGAACAAAAGTTTATTCATAGGGTTTCAAATCCCATATTTCATACTAAGAAGCTTCTACTTACTGAGTTTTGATGTGATGTTATACAGAACAATGTCACAGTGAGCTAAAAGATACTCTGCTCCCAACTACATATCACTAAGACCTCATGTATGTCAACCAAAGTAACCTCTCAAAAGCTTGGACACAGAAGCAGACACGAGAATCCAGTTCTCTTCAAATAATCCACAAATTAAAGAGATTTGCAGAAAATTAAACAATGGCCCTCATTTGTAATGTATTCCTATTCTAACATTGAATTTCAAACCTTTAATTTTATTTCATTTTATTTTGTTCCTGCTGTAATATCACCAACTTAAATGCTTTCCCTTCCTTTTCCATCCAAAGTTTGCCACTATTACACTTCCTCCCAAAATTCTTCTCTATTCTCTCAAGTCCTATTTAATTTATAAAATCATACTTTGGTTTTCAGTCCTTAATAGACCTGTTTCAAGAATTCTTATTTTCCCACCTATCTTCAGGCCCTCTTAAAGGCCACATTTTGTTTTATTTGCATCCTCCTACCATCTATAGCATAACTGCTGTATCTGAAATGTTTATTCGTTGATAATTGCCAAGTTATTCTTCCTGGACATTGATACAGGTTATGTGCTCCTTTGTTTTCCTCTAAACTGTCAGGAAGAAAGAAATTTACTTTTCCTTCTTAAGTTCTTTTCGCTGGTCTAACAATTAAATTGACATGAACTAGATCAACAGGAGAAAATCAAATGTTTGATACATGTATACTGTACAGGGGAGATACCCAAGAGACCTTAACAAACTGGCCAAAGCCCTCACCTTAAATACCACCTTCAGCTATAGACAGAGGATGCTGGAAGTGACCGCTTGGGACCTCACCAGGGAGGAAGGCACTTCACATGCAAGTAGAAAGCTAAAGTTTGTAAACAAACTTTTGCTCGGCCAGGCAGGGACAAAAGGACACGGAGGGACTCTCTGAGCTCTAGGCCCACCACACCTAGCCCACATTCTTTGCAGGTATCTCTGGTGATAAAACTTATTTTGGAGACAGGGCCCTGATCTAAATTCCAGCGGCTAAGGCAGATGTAAAAAGAACTATTTCCTGAGTCTCCCATTTCTTACAAATAACCAGCCTAAACTAATTCCCAAGCCAGAGAGACGTTGTGGGGTGCCAAATTTTGCTCCCCTACAAAGTGAAGTGAATACAACAGTCTGGAAAAGCCCAAGTACAGGCTGAGGAAACCAAAGCCAACCTTCAGATCTTTCACTTCCTCCAAGCAGAATAAAGCATGTTCCAAGGTAAAGGCATTATTACTCTCTGGGCAGATGATAAAAGCTACAAAAGAAACCTTTTCAAGTTTTCACACACTAAAGGGAGGAGGTCATTTCTGTTACAACATCTACAAGAAAAAACATACTATACAGGTTGCAGACACCGTAACAGAATCTAGATAGTAAAGTAAAATGAGGCAAATCTTGATTTCAACAAGTAAACAGGATTTTTTTTTTCTTTTTGGTTTGATTTTGTTGTTTTCCTACTGCCAAGTGGCATTACTACTTCAAGACACTGAAGCAACAGCAGGTTGGGTTGAAGACTACCGGGAAGAGTGAGACTCGGGAGGGGAACTCCCAATTAAAAGGGTTTTAACATGGGTTCGGGAAATAAAAGCTAGGCCGTCTGGCCCACGTTTTGCTGCCTGGATAAGCAGGAGTCAGGCGGCTGGGATGGAGGCACCTGAGGTCAGACAGGTGGGCACACAGACCCTGACCCTGGATGTAACCAGGGCCCCAGCTCCGCGGCACAGGTGTCTCAGCCATCAAGGGCCAGGAAGGAAGGCGAAAGCCGGCGTCAAAACGCACGTCACCAAGGCAGTACCGTACAACGGGGGAGAGAAGGCTGCGGACCCCACAGCGCTCAAGGCAGGAACACGGTGGAGCGCCTCCGAGCGCACAGCCGGCTCACCGGCCGACGACGCGACGCCCGCGGGCGCGCAGGCGGGAGCTGCCTGCCCCCGGGGCCCGTCCTCTCGGCGCCCCGCTCCCCCGTGCGCAGGGGCCTCCGTCCGGCCTGGGTCCGGGGGGCCCAGGGACCACCCCGCGCCCTCAGCCGGCGGCCGGCGCGCCCCTCCGGCGGCCGGTCCCGACCCAGCGCCCTCCGCGGCGGCCGCCGGAGCCGGAGGGGCGGGACGAGGAAGTCGGGGCCACAGCGGCCAGCGGCGGGGCCGCCCCCGTCCCCCCCTGCCAGGCCCCGGGGAACGCCAAGCGCCTCCCCTACCAGGAGGAGGAGGCCGAAAATGCACCAGCCGATCACCAGCTCGGCGGACGCCGCGCCCGCCGCCGCCGCCGCCGCCATCTTCGCTTCCGGCGGAGACAGCCCCGGTGAAGCGGCGACAGGGAGGTGAGGGAGGAACCGGCGCAGGACGCGGCGCTCGCGCACCCTAAAGGTTAAAGGGGCGGAGGGGCGGAGCGCTGGTTGCCTAGGAGACCCGCAGGGAACGGCCCCCGGCGACAGCGGCCGGGGGCGGGGCGCGTCCGGGCGCCGTGACGTCACGCACGGCCGGCAGCGGGGCGGCGCTGGGCTCTGAAGGGCGTGGTCTCCAGGCGACGTCACGTAACTGGCTGCTGACCGGAAACGCCCAGGAGCCCGTGGGCCACGCAGCAGATGTGTCAACAGAGGCAAGCCGCCTCAGGGGCTTCCACTGCCATTGTAAGGGAAGAGGCTCTCTAGTCTCCTTGACAGAAGGGCTGCTCGATTAGCAAAAGGCCTCCCCAGGTTATAGGAATGACCGACATTCCCAGCTGCCCAAATAACTTTCTGATTTGCTAGCACCTGGGCCCAGCCTGAGTAGCTGCTAAGGTGGACGCTGCCTTATCATGGGAAGTTATGGACTTTGCATGATGGCTCAGACGGTAAAGAATCTGTCTGCAATTTGGGAGACCTGAGTTCCGTCCGTGGGTTGGGAAGATCCCCTGGAGGAGGGCATGGCAACCCATTCCAGTGTTCTTACCTGGAGAATCCAATGGACAGAAACCTAGCAGGCTATACAGTCCATGGGGTCGCAAAGAGTCGGATGACTGAGTGACTAAGCACATTTAAATTTCTACATGCCTGTGAATTTCCGTGATAACTTTATACCCTAATGGTACTTGACTTTCTGAACATAGTATATGAAATCACAGCTTCTAGTGATGTTTGTAAGTGAATGAGATAATCCACATAGACCCAAAGTGAAGCAAAGGGAATGGTCCTGAGATGGCCTGCCTGGGTCCATTGGAGTGTGGATACATTGTTAACCAGTGAAATGAACAAAACATACTTGTAATTAAACCACAGCTTTGTTTATGAATCTCACATCGCTTTACAATGCATTATGTGGTGATGTTATCCCCTACCCAAGATCGCTTTGGTGCTGGAATCCTGCTGAATGGAAGGAGTGCAGTGTTTCTCTTCCTGGACAATATGAGGGAAGAAGAAACCAGAGAAGACATTTTACTGTGACATGTAACATCAAAGGTGGCTTCCTGCTCTCTGAACTTGCCCATGTTTGAATGTGACTCTCTTGCGGGCCATTCACTTTTCCGGAGACCTCCCTCATGGTTTCCTGAAAGTGATTGGTAGAGACATCTCTACTCTAGGAGGCCACTTGGAAATCCCCCCACCAGCTGCAGGAAACGCTGCTGCTGCTGCTGCTGCTAAGTCACTTCAGTCGTGTCCGACTCTGTGCGACCCCATAAACGGCAGCCCACCAGGCTCCTCCGTCCCTGGGATTCTCCAGGCAAGAACACTGGAGTGGTTTGCCATTTCTTTCTCCAAAGCGTGCTTGCATGCTAAGTCGCTTCGGTCGTGTCTGACTCTATGCGACCCTATGGACAGCAACCCACCAGGCTCCTCTGTCCACAGGATTCTCTAGGCAAGAACACTGGAGTGGGTTGCCATTTCCTTCTCCAGCAGGAAACACTATGGTCACTTAAACTTCTGCCTCTCCCTGCTAAGCTCTCCTAATACTCTACTAAAGGCCCACTAGCTTGGAGGAGAGATTTAAGACAATGCCAGGCCAGATCTCTTCAAGAAAGTTAGAGATACCAAGGGAACATTTCATGCAAAGATGGGCTCAATAAAGGAGAGAAATAGTACAGACCTAACAGAAGCAGAAGATATTAAGAAGAGGTGGTGACAATACACAAGAACTGTACAAAAAAGATCTTCATGACCCGGATAACCACAATGGTGTGATCACCCACCTAGAGCCAGACATCCTGGACCCTGAGTCAAGTGGGCCTTAGGAAGCATCATTACGAACAAAGCTATTGGAAGTGATGGAATTCCAGTTGAGCTCTTTCAAATCCTAAAAGATGATGCTGTGAAAGTGCTGCACGCAATATGTCAGCAAATTTGGAAAACTCAGCAGTGGCCACAGGACTGGAAAAGGTCAGTTTTCATTTCAATCCCAAAGAAAGGCCAAAGAATGTTCAAACTACCACATAATTGCACTCATTTCACACCCTAGCAAAATTCTCCAAGCCAGGCATCAACAGTACATGAACCATGAAATTCCAGATGTTCAAGCTGGATTTAGAAAAGGCAGAGGTATCAGAGATCAAATTGCCAACATCTGTTGGATCATCAAAAAAGCAAGAGAGTTCCAGAAAAACATCTACTTCTGCTTTATTGACTATGCCAAAGCCTTTGTTTGGCTGTGTGGATCATAATAAACTGTGGAAAATTCTGAAAGAAATGGGAATATCAGACCACTTGACCTGCCTCCTGAGAAATCTGCATGCAGAAGCAATGGTTAAAACTGGACATGGAACAACAGACTGGTTCCAAATCAGGAAAGGAGTATGTCAAGGTTGTATATTGTTACCCTGCTATTTAACTTATATGCAGAATACATCATGAGAGATGCATTTTAAAATTAGTTTTTTAAGGAAGCTCCATACTGTTCTCCACAGTGGCTGTCCAATTTATGTTCCCACCAACACTCTAGAAGTGTTCCCTTATCTCCATACCCTCTCCAACATTTTAAAGTTGTGAATTTTTCTATGATAGCCATTTTGACTGGTGTGAGGTGATAGCTCATTGTAGTTTTGATTTGCTATAATTATTTTTCTAATAATTAGTGATGTTGATCGTTTTTTCATGTATTCATTTCAGGATTATTTAAAATAACCAAGGCATACCTAAATGTCCATTGACAGAGAAATGGATAAAGAAGTTGTAGTACATATACACAATGGAATATTACTCAGCCATTAAAAACAATGAAACAATGCCAGTTGCAGCATCATGGATGGACCTTGTCATGCTGAGTGAAGTAAGGCAGAGAAAGAAAAATACCATTCCGGTATCACTTCCATGTGGACTCTTACATGTGACAAATTGAGAGAGTAGCATTGACATATATACACTGTGTGTTCAGTCGTGTCCAGCTCTTTCACCATGTATGAAATAGACAGCTGGTGGGAAGCTGCGGTGTAGCACAGGGAGTTCAGCTCGGTGCTCTGTGATGACCTAGAGAGATGGAACGGAAGGGTGGGACATGGGATGGAGGTTCAAGAGGGAGGAGATGTATGATATGCACAGCTGATTCCTAGGCGGTGCTAGTGGTAAAGAACCTGCCTTGCCAATGCAGGAAGCATAAGAGATGAGAGTTCTATCACTGTGTCAGGAAGATCACCTGGAGGAGGGCATGGCAACCCACTCCAGTTTTCTTGCCTAGAGAATCCCATGGACAGAGGAGCTTGGTGGACTATAGTCCATGGGGTCACAAAAAGTTGGACATGGCTGAAGCATCTGAGCTCTGAACACTGTAAGTTAATGGTTGCTCAAGAAAGCAGGTTCGCTTAGCAACAAAATCATGCAACAAAAGCCCGAGACGTGCCCCAAAACAAACAAACAAAAAAACAGTGGTAACATGAGACCTATATCTTGCTCGGTGAGTTAATAATCAATAAGTTAATGATCCTTAGAACATGCTCTC
Source organism: Okapia johnstoni (assembly GCA_024291935.2). Lineage (NCBI taxonomy): Eukaryota > Metazoa > Chordata > Mammalia > Artiodactyla > Giraffidae > Okapia > Okapia johnstoni. The sequence continues at coordinate 87,615,681 of CM044317.1, forward strand.
CGCACACGTTAAAAAAATGTAGTGTGTGGACCTACCTTGACAATGTAGGGGCAAGAAAATTCCCCTGCCCATCTTGGAGGAGGAGCTGATGATGGAAACATGACATCTACTGAAGAGAGACCAAAATTTTCTTCTCCCCTCCCTACTTCTCCTTTGATTGTAACACTGTAGCCCAGTAAGTTTGGGGGGCATGGCATTTCTCACCCAGGAAATAGCAACCCACCCCAGTATTCATGCCTGGAAAATCCAATGGACGAGGAGCCTGTGGGGCTACAGTCCATGAGGTCACAAAGAGTCGGACACAACTGAGCGACTTCACTTTCACTTTCTTTCATTTCTCACCCACCTGCTTATAAGCCTCACAAGCATTTTATTGAATCATTTCTTACCTATCAGTTTGCCTCTTACTGAATTTTTTTCTGCACTGAGACGTAAGGGACTGTGGTACCAGAGCTCTTCGGAGCCCCTGAAACTATACCAAATGGTTTCTCCACACAGCCCACATCCCCTCTACACATGACTTGCACCAAGAGCCTTTGAGAACTCAAGCCATTCCCAGTGTAGCTGCACTGTCCTAGTTCTACTGCTAAAACAATCAGCCCTTCTTGGATATCCTGGAGGGAATCAGCGTACACTTGAGAGTCCGCTGAAGTTTCCCCATGCCTGAGTTGGGTACCAGTCTGCTTTCAGATGCAAGGGCCATACTTCAGATTTTCCAAGTAAGTTTGTTGAAGCCTCCCCTACAAGGCTAGGGACTAGATGGCAACATCTCACCCTAACTTTCCACACACACACACACACACACGTCATTTCTTGGTGTTAGAGGTGGGAATTCATAGACAGCACCAATTCTCACAGAAGAATTCTCTTCAATTTCTCTTCTCCTACTCCAGTCTATTTGTCAATATTTTATTTGACTGAAAGGCCCAAGAATTTGGAATAAATTCTTCTTACATAGCTTTTTAATTCTACATGTAAAGGAGAATTTATGGTTGTGAGGGAATCAAAGAATTGATGATCATAATCTCCCCACCACTTTATGTGAAACTGGTGATTTTTTCAATCCCGGAATGAATCTGTTTTAATAGCTGATGTACCTTACGATTTAATGAAGCTTGTTTGATGAACTGGGTTCACTCTTTTGCTGACTCTGAACATCTAGGTATTGGAGTTGTATTGGGCAATTGTTTGATTTTCAAGTTAGAAAAGCCTTATATACTTGTGATGCTGATAAGAGAGTGATTAGGTACAAGGATAGTAGTGGTTTGAATCAGGAAGATTGGGACAGAGGAAAAAGAGAAGGTGACACACGAGCAGGTAGAAATACGCACATCAACCCATCTCTACATTCATCCACCTGGGGGGATGTACTATTAATTCATACGACCAGACCATTAAGGACTGAAAACAGTCTCCTGAATGATGTTCTTAAATCTAGGAAGCCTTAAACTACATACCAGAGTTCTTTAAAAATAATCATCATCTTTATTGATTACTGAAAATTATAGAAGGAATAGGGCTTCCCAGGTGGCCCTAGTGATAAAGAACACACCTTCAGATGCAGGAGATGTAAGAGACTCAGGTTCAATCCCTGGGTGGGGAAGACCCCATGGAGAGGGGCACGGCAACCCACTCCAGTATTCTTGCCTGGAGAATCCCTTGGACAGAGGAGCCTGGCAGGCTACAGTCCACAGGGTCGCAAAGAGTTGGACATGACTGAAGCGACTTAGCATGCAGGCACATAGAAGGAATACATGCTCATTAATAAATTTCCACACATGAATAACTTAGAAACTGAAAATCTCCTCATAAATGAACATAGTCTTCATCACTGTAAGATTCTTGTCTTTAAGAGTTTAAAGGCTTTTTATGTGCTCATTTTAATATATTCCATGAAGATGTAAAAACCCAATAGATAGTCCTTTACCGAGGCTATAGATTGAATATTTGAATGTGTGTTCCCAATTCCATATATTAAATTCTAAACCCCAAGGTGATGGCATTTGGAAGTAGGGCTTGTGAGACGTGCTCTGGTGATAAGGGCTGAGACCTCAGGATGGTTAATACCCGATGCCAGAGAGCTCTTAATCCCCATCTGCTGCATGAAGTTCAATGAGAACATACTCATGAGTGTCTAGTCAGACTTTGGATCTGTCAGCTCTTTGATCTGGGACTTTCCAGCCTCCAATACTGTGAGAAAAAAATTCTGCTGTCTCTGAACCACATGCTGTATGGTATTTTTGTTAGAGCAAGCTAAATGGACCAAGACACCTGGAGTTACCATAGAAGCCCTTGCCTTACCCAACATCCTGCAAGTTATGAGAAGGAACCAGAATTTCTGTGGACTCTCTTCCATTTTGAGGTCAACAAAGTGGCCATGTACAGATCACTCCCAGGGGGCCTAATAAGAGGAGTTGTTGCAGAAAACTCTAGGCCTATCCAAACCTGGATCCTCTTGACTAAATGAAGAGGGGCAGAGGCCTTTGGAGGAAGGCAATGTGTGTAAGGGAGCAACTCTCTTCCCCTCATGCCTCTGTCTCTCAGCTTTTGAGTAGTCTTTCCCTAAAGCCAATGGGAGGAGGTTACACAAGAGAGTCACCCATCAGGTTGGAGGGTGTGACCTAAATTTGGGGAGAGGCCCAGCACCATTGCAGGTGTGGAGGGTGGCTGATTCACAGAGTGCCTGGTGCTGAGCTGGCATAAAGGCTTGCTAAAGACTATCTCATGCAGAAAGGGCGTGGTTTGGCTCCTTCCCACACTCCCCGCCACCACACACACACTAGTTCATTAAATTCACCCTGAAGGTTTTAGTGGATGCGCTTGAGATCTACCCTTTCCATGTGCTTATTCCTGTGACGGACTGAAGAGAGATGCAATAACCTCCCTTGGAGGAGGCCTTCCAGAGGATTCTCTTGGCTGGACCAGGAATATGTGGACAGTGGGAATTTGGGGTGTGGTCCAAGTGAGAAACCAGACTGGCAGTGATGACCTATAGAAAGTTCATCTTGACAGCAAAACCAGACAAAGACAGAAGGAAAGAAGAAAAGTACAGTGAATATAGATACCAAAACTCTCAGCAAAAGAGTTCGTGAAGCAAAGGCTATCACTCGTCTCTGCCAATCCCAACGGCACTCAAGAGGCTCCCCTCCAGGAGCTGGCAGTGGTGGGGGAGGGGAGGTTTGCAAAACGGGGGACATAAGAATGGTTTCTCATTCATTCCCCCTGTGAAGTCCTTTCGGAAAACCAAAGGTAGGATTAGGGTCAAGTGACAAGTACTGTGAACAACAAGGTCCAACTGGACAGCACAGGAAATGATAGTCAATGTCATATAATAAACCATAACAAAAGAATCTGAATATAAATATATATGTGTAGGTACAAATGAATCAGTTTGATGTACACCAGAAACTAACACTGCATTGTAAATCAACTATATTTACATTTTAAAACATTTTAATGGTAAAAACAAAAACAAATTCTTCCAAATAAGGCACTGTGGGCATGCTCAGTTGCTCAGTCGCGTCCGACTCTTTGTGACCCTTTGGCCTGTAGCGCACCAGGCTGCTCTGTCCATGGAATTTTCCAGACAAGACTACTGGAGTGGGTTGCCATTTTCTTCTCCAGGGGATCCCCCCAGGGATTGAACCTACATCTCTGTGTCTTCTGCATTGGCAGCGGAGTCTTTACTGGTAGAGTCACCTGGGAAGCCCATATTTCAATTTAAAAAAAAAAATGGTAAAACAAAAACAAGTACTGTGAGGTAAAAATTACAAAAATAGTCTTACGTAGGAACTCAAAGAAAATTGAAGGTTTTGATTAAAAGGAAAGAAGACCAAGCTAGAAGAAAAATTTATGTCAATGGTACATAACAAAAGAAGTAGGATATAGAGATTTAAGTGGGCCTAGAACTGGAGAGCAGAAGGTGGATGAGTCAGAAACACATGGGGGTCTGGGCCATGGAGGGGTCAGCCATCTAAAAGAGCCCGATAGCAATGACTTCAGAACTGAGGCCTAGAAAACAGTCAACTGACCTGTAAGATGGTAACTGCACAGGTTGCTATGGCTTACACCCTGAAATTACATTTAGATAATAGAAAAATCTAATTATTCATCCAGATTAACTGTATGTATTACACCACTGGATTTTAGCATGTTGTGTTTCAGAAGTAGTTAACTTTTATACATCACTTAATTTTTTTTTCCTTGACAGAAATTTAAAATATCAGATTACCCTTCCAAATAAGGCACTTTCTATGTGCTCAGTTGTGTCCAACTCTGTGCAACCCTTTGGACTGTAGCCCGCCATGCTGCTTTGTCCATGGAATTTTCCAGGCAAGAAAACCAGAGTGGATTAGCCATTTCCTACTACAGGGGCTCTTACCAAGCCAGGGATTGAACCCGTGTCTCTTGCATCTCCTATATTGGCAGGCAGATTCATTACCACTGGGCCACCTTGGAAGCCCCAAAATAAAACACTTGAAAAGCCTCAAAATTTGTCTTTCTGTCATTTTGTTTGTGCTTCTTTCGCCAACTGATAATCCTCCTTCAGATTTATGAATTCTTCTTTAGCAATTTTAATACCTTCAGTCAGGTTACAGTTAAGCCTTGTTGGCCTCAGATCCTAGGGTCTGTCCTGCTCCATTATGTGTTGATTTAGAATTTCTCTGTTGTGCTCTGTGTTCTGCTTACACTTAATCTTCTGTCCAAAGAATTTAACAATGTTCCCTGGTGAACATTACCGTGTGCCTGAGGAAGTTTGAGCAAGCCTTTTCTTCTGAAATCGACATCATCACCCCACACCTCACCCCCACTTCCGCCCCCCACACACGCACCAATCCTTCCACTGTCAACCAACTCAACGGGTCCTCACAACCATACGAAGCTCTTCTTCTCTTTGTGGAAGAGCTTACAATGTGTTTATAAGGTAATTGGCACATATGGTTGAGAGCCCATTTGGTTCTGCTAGCGTATTTGCTCATTTGAATGTAACTCAGTGGAGAGGCCAGAAGTTTTTGCACAAGAGCCAATCTATGAAAAACTAAATGTCTGAGCACTCCGTTTTTTCATTTAAAATCAAAATAGCTTTTATCTGAGTCCAAAAATATGTTATATTAAAAAATGTAGTTCACCTATTTTGTTGTGTAGAAAACTGACAATAAAATGACACTGAAAAGTTAATATCTGAGTGTTTTTGACTTGCAGACACAGAAGCAATTTCCAATTTCTCATCCTAAAATTAAACTGCACGCAGTATCATCATGTGAGTTGTAAAATTTGCATTTCCATATTCTTGCAATTATAAACTCTTAATGGATACTGTTTATATAATTCTCCTAATGGAACAAATTTCCCACATGAGCTGGTGACACAAGTTAGTTTTCTTCTTAAGATTTTTCTTCTGGCTATGCAAGAAATGATTTATTCATAGTCTAGACCTGTTAAAATATCATTTAAAACCTTCAAGTGTTTTTCATTGTGTCAGTTCCTAAATCTGGTGTTTATGTACTTCAAGGTATAAAAAATAAATGTGATTATACAACTTAAACATAAAGTAATGTCAAAGTCACTTTATGAGTAGAAATTACAATAAAAACTGATTTTAAATGTATGATATTTAAAAATGATCCATAACACTCTCAATAACTTTAACAAAGGAAACATTTTTCTTTTCATTTGTAACATATGTATTTCTCTTTTTTTGCTAACAATAGGGCTCCTTTCCCGACTCCAATAGCTATTCTTTTTCATCATGGGAGTCTGTCTGCTTCATTTCTGGGCAGAGGTTCTCAGATTATATTTGAAACCAAAGAATAACTGTTAGTGTTTAATTTCCACATATTAATGATTTTTTGGTTACAAGGTTTTGTAAGGCCAGTTGGTCCTCATACTGTTTATGGGGCTAAAGTAGCCTAGATCTGCCATAGATCTAGATCACAAAGTAGATCTCGATCTAAGCATACCTGAAGTCTGCACGTGTGCTCTGTTGCTTCAGTTGTGTCCAACTCTTTGCGACTTTATGGACCGTAGCCCACTAGACTCCTCTCTCTACTTATGGGATTTTCCAGACAAGAATACTGGAGTGGGTTGCAGAGCCCTCCTCCAAGGGATCTTCCTGACAGGGACTGAACCCACATCTCCTGCATTTCAGGCAAATTCTTTATGGCTGAGCCATCTGGGAGGGTCACCTGAAATATAATGTGAAAGAATTTAAAATTGATCTTTAAGTTTTTAAACAATTAATAGACTAAAGAGATTTATCTTTATATTTTCACTTGTTTCCAGATATATATTATATCTTTTCTATTGTCTTTTTAATGATATAGAGAGTTTAAACCATTATAGTAAAATTCTGCTTTTAAAATAAAAGCAGATTAAAAATTAAAGATAAAAGATTAAAGATAAACGATTAAAAATAAGAAAGGGGAACAGGATGGCAGAGGAATAGGTGGACGTGGAGTACATCTCTCTCCACAGATACATCAGGAATACACCTTCAGACACAGAAGTAGGAGTAGGAGCACTGGAGACACTGAGCAGACAGGAGTACCTGACCACCAGGAAAAGAATATAGAGAAGCAGGCAAAACTCAGTAGGACAAAGGGACTAGGGGGAAAACAGGAGTGTTAGCAGGACTGGACCTGAGCTCACTGCGTGGGGGAGCTGAAGCAGGAGTCCGATTGCCACATTGGGACAATTGTCTGGGTCAGAGGAGAAACATTGGAGGCTGAAAGTGAAGCAGCTGATCTTTGACAGCCTAAATGGAATGAAAATCAGACAATCCTTACTGCAGCCATATATACCCCTAGACAGGGATGCAGGTCCCCTAGAAGGCGCAGTAGCTGGGAGCTGGAGTGTAGGGATTGGGGAGCAATCCCAGGGCGAGGGCTGGTGTTGACAGCAGAGAGATTGACCAAGGGGACGGGAGGGAGGAGACTGTGGTGGGAAATGCCTGTGGGAAATGTCAGGCAGCCATGGAAGCAAGGCGATACTGCTGAGTCATGTGTTGGGGGTGGAGCCATCACCATAGCCTCTCTTTCCCCACAAGCCAGCATTCGCAGCTGAACAATAGAGAGGCTGGCCCATCAAACACCTGACGCTCAGAACAGCAGAGTAGGACCCCACTCAGGGTGCCCCTTTAAGTACCTGATGCACTGAAAAACAGAGTAGGACCCCAGCCAAGGGAGCCCTCTGAATGCCTGAACAGGTAGAATAACAGAGAAAGACAAGCCAAAGAGGCCTTCTGATCACCAGCTGCCAGAGGCTCAATAAAAGACTCTGATAGGGCCATAACTCCTGCAGCGGAGGCAGTCCATGTCCCCGTGACCCAAGCAGCTGCACCACCTTCACTCTCAACCCTCACTGGGGCAGAACTGCCACAGGCAAAAAAAAAAAAGGTCTTGTATCTATGCACCCGGGATCGCTTGGGTCATGTCCAATGTTTTGCGACGCTGTGGACTGTGGACTGCCAGGCTTCTCTGTCAGTGGGGTTTTCCAGGCAAGAATACTGGAGTGGATTGCCATACTCATCTAGAGCACTATATTTCCTGCTGCCCTAGCTGCCACCACCCCACTGAGTACCTGCTGCTGCCAGGGCCCCTGTAACCCAAGCAGTTGCACCACCTCCACACCTGGCCTTCACTAGGGCAGACCCAAGTCCTCCAGGGCAGACTCAGGAGCAAGCCCCAGTGGTGGAGATAAAACCACAATTGAAACCCAGGGGCAGTGTGGCTAAGGAAGAAGACCCAAAACCTTCCCACCAGCTGTACTAGCTGCAGCTTAAATCCACATGATCAATTAGGCAGACTCTGTGTCTATGAAATATATAAAAGGACACTGAGAGCTCCCACAAAAGAAAATGCACTAGCTCTTATAGCTGTGGACATTGGAGGCAAGAACACACAGGAGTAGGACCAGATTAGAATCTGAGCTGCCCCCACAGCAGGTCCAGAGACCCACACAGTGTTGGAGGGCATCCTAGGGAGGTGAGGTGGACTGTGACTCCCAGTGAGGGAAAGGACGCTGACAGCAGAGACTCAAGAAAAAACATTTATTACTCTTATGTTTTGACTTGTTCTGCAGCTTCTTTTGGTTTTTTTTTTTTTCTTCTTTTTCCCCTTTTTTTAATCCCCTCTGTTGTAGTAATCTATTTTATTAGCACTATGAAATCTGTTCAGACTTTTGAGATTTTTTTCTCAAACACACATTGTATGGCTGTTATAAACCTCTGCCTCTACATTGGCGTTTTGCAGGTCTGTAGAGTTTTCCTTTGTTTCCTTCCTCTTTTTTAATTTTAGTTTTTAATTTTTTTTAACTTTCTATTACTTTTACTCCATTTATTCCTTTGTTTCCTTTCCTACTTTTCTTTCCCCCTTGCAGTTAAATCTCTATTATATATAAATCTTCTTTATCTACCTCCATTTAACTTTGCAATTCCATTCTTTCTTTTCTTTCTTTCCTTCCTTTTTCTCACAATATTTGTTGGTTTTGTTTTCCTTGCTTTGTTCCCCAGTTGGCACCTTGCTTTAGTTTTATTTTCCACTTTGTGCTTTTGTTAGTTTTGTTCTTAACTGGTGGATATCATTTTTGGTTTCCTTTGTTTGCCCGGTCAATCTATTGTACTTTATTTTTGTTGGTCTATTTTGATTATGCTTATGGGAGTATATGTGTATATTCCATTATTTAATTATTATTTGCCTGATTTTGTCTGCCATTTGTCTTGGCTTTGTCTTTGGTTTCTCGTTTTTGGGTATTTGTTTTAATTCCATTTAATGCCATAACAAACCACCTGTGAAAATGACAATGAAAACACAACTCAAAACCTGTGGGATGCAGCAAAAGCAGTTCTAAGAAGATTGTTTATAGCAATACAATCCTACCTCAAGAAACAAGGAAAACATCAAATAGATAATGTAAATTTACACCTAAAACAACTGGAAAAAGAAGAACAAAAAACCCCTAAAATTAGCAGAAGGAAATAAATCATATACATCAGAGTGGAAATAAATGAAAAAGAAATGAATGAAATAATAATAAAAATAAATAAAACTAAAAACTGTTTCTTTGAGAAGATAAACAAAATTGACAAACCTTTAGCCAGACTCATCAAATAAGAAAAAGCGGGGGGGTAGGGGGAGGCAAGAGAAGAATTAAACCACAAAATTAGAAATGAAAAAAATTCTCAACAAAATTCTAGTAACAGAATTCAACAACACATTAAAAAGCTCATACACCATGATCAACTTAGGTTTCTTCCAGGGATGCAAGGATTCTTCAATATATGCAAATCAATCAATGTGATACACCAGATTAACAAGTTGAATGATCAAATCATATGATAATTTCAATAGATAAAGAAAAAGTCTTTGACAAAATTCGACACTCATTGATGATCAAAACTCTTCAAAAAATGGGCATAGAAAGAACTTACTTCAACATAAAAAAGGCCATATATAATAAACACAAAACAAATATTATTCTCAGTGGTGAAAAACTGAAAGTGTTCCCTCTAAGATCAGGAACAAGACAAGGGTGTCCACTCTCACTACTATTACTCAACATAGTTTTGGAAGTCCTAACTATGGCAATTAGAGAAGACAATGAAATAAAAGGAATTCGGATGGGAAAAGAAGATGTAAAGCTCTCAGTGTCTGCAGATGACATGATACTATACATAGAAAACCCTAAAGATACTCTGAGACAACTACTAGAGCTAATAAGTGAAGTTAGCAAAGTCGCAGGATATAAAATCAATACACAGAAATCACTTGCATTCCTATGTAATAAGGATGAAAAATCAGAAAGAGAAATTAAGGAATCAATCCAATTCACCACTGCAACAAAAAGAATAAAATATCTAGGAATAAACCTACCTAAGGAGACAAAAGAACAGTATATGGAAAATTATAAAACACTGATGAAAGAAATGAAAGATGACATAAACAGATGGAGAGATATTCCATGTTCCTGGGTAGGAAGAATCAATATTGTGAAAATGACTATACTACCAAATGCAATCTACAGATTCAATGCAATGCCTATCAAATTACCAATGGCAGTTTTCACAGAACTAGAACAACAAATTTCAGAATTCATATGGAAAAACAAAAGACCCCGAATAGCCAAAGCAGTCTTGAGAAAGAAGAATGGAGCTGGAGGAATCAACCTTCTTGACTTCAGATTATACTACAAAGCTACAGTCATCAGACAGTATGATGCTGGCACAAAAACAGAAATATAGACTAATGGAACAAGATAGAAAGCCCAGAAATAAACCCATGCACCTATGGGTGCTTTATTTTTGACAAAGGAAGCAAGAACATACCATGGGGCAAAGACATCCTCTTCAATAAGTGGTGCTGGGAAAACTGGACAGTTACATGTAAAAGAATGAAATTATAACACTTCCTAACACCATACACAAAGATAAACTCCAAATGGATTAACAACCTAAATATAAGTCTGGAAACTATAAAGCTCGTAGAGGAAAACATAGGCAGAACACTCAGTGACATCAATCAAAGCAAGATCCTCTATGGCCCATCTCCTAGAGTAATGAAAATAAAAGCAAAAGTAAACAAGTGGGACCTGACTAAACTTAAAAGCTTTTGCACAGCAATAGAAAGTATAAGCAAGGTGAAAAGACAACCCTCAGAATGGGAGAAAATAATAGCAAAGGAAACAACTGACAAAGGATTAATTTCCAAAATATACAAGCAGTTCATACAACTCAATACCACAAAAACAGTAAACCAAATCAAAAAGTAAGTAAAAGACTTAAATAGACATTTCTCCAAAGAAGACATACAGATGGCTAACAAATGCATGAAAAGATGCTCACCATCACTCATTATTAGAGAAATGCAAATCAAAACTACAATAGATATCACCTCACACTAGTCAGAATGGCCATCATCAAAAAGTCTACAAACAATAAATGCTGGAGAGGGTGTTGAGAAAAGGGAATGCTCTTGCACTGTTGTGGGAATGTAAATTGATACAGCCACTATGGAAGATGGTGTGGAGATTCCATATAAAACTAGGAATAAAACACTGTATGACCCAGGAATCCCACTCCTAGGCATATGCCCTGAGCAAAGCAAAATTGAAAAAGACACATGTACTCCATTGTTCATTGCAGCACTATTTACAATAGCTAGAACATGGAAGCAACCTAGATGTCCATTGACAGATGAATGGATAAAGAAGCTGTGGTACATATATACAATGGACTACTACTCAGCCATAAAAAGGAACACATTTGAATCTGTTCTAATGAGGTGGATAAACCTAGAGCCTATTATACAGAGTGAAGTAAGTCAGAAAGAGAAAGATAGATAACTTATACTAACTCGTACATAAGGAATCTAGAAAAATGGTACTGAAGAATTTATTGCAGGGCAGCAATGGAGAAACAGACATAGAGAATTTACTTATGGACATGGGGAGAGGGGAGGAGAGGGTGAGCTGTATGAAGTGAGTAACATGGAAACTTACAATACCATATGTAAAATAGCCAATGGGAATTTGCTGCATGTGTCATGGAACTCAAACAGGGGCTCTGTATCAACCTAGAGGGATGGGACATGGAGAGAGGAGAGAAGGGAGGGAGTTTCAAGATGCAGGGGACATATCTACGCCTATGGCTGATTCATGTTTTAGGTTTCACTTAAAACAACAGAATTCTGTAAAGCAATTGTCTTTTAATTAAAAAATAAATATTTTTTTTTTAAAGAAAAATATTCATTGTGGTTTGGTAAGGATTCCAGAAGGTGGTGACATTGGGCTAGTATTTTTTTAATTAATTAATTTTTTAATTGAAGGTTAATTTTGCCCCATTGTGTATTCTTGCCTCCTTTGTCAAAAATAAGGTACCCATAGGTGCGTGGTTTTATTTCAGGTTCCATTAATCTATATTTCTATTTTTGTGCCAGTACCATACTGTCTTGAGGGCTGTAGCTTTGTAGTATAATCTGAAGTCAAGAAGGTTGATTCCTCCAGCTCCAGTCTTCTTTCTCAAGACTGCTTTGGCTATTCAGGGTCTTTTGTCTTTCCATACGAATTGTGAAAGTTGTTGTTCTAGTTCTGTGAAAATTGCCACTGGTAATTTAATAGGGATCACATTGAATCTGTAGATTGCATTTGGTAGTATAGTCATTTTCACAATATTGATTCTTCCTACCTTTATAAGTCCCTTTAACATTTGTTGTAAAGCTGGTTTGGTGGTACTGAATTCTCTTAACTTTTGCTTGTCTGTAAAGCTATTGATCTCTCCATTGGTTTTGAATGAGATCCTTGCTCGGTAGAGTAATCTTGGTTGTAGATTTTTCCCTGTTAGTACTTTAAATATATCCTGCCATTCCTTTCTGGCCTGCAGAGTTTCTGCTGAAAGATCAGCTATTAAATGTATGGGGTTTCCCTTGTATGTTACTTGTTTCTTTTCCCTTGCTGCTTTTAATATTTTTTCTCTGTGTTTAATCTTTGTTAGTTTGATTAGTGTGTGTCTTGGCGTGTTTCTCCTTGGGTTTATCCCTGTATGGAACTCTTTGTGCCTCTTGGACTTGATGGACCATTTCATTTTCCATATTGGGGAAATTTTCAACTATAATCTCTTCAAAAATTTTCTCATACCTTTCTTTCTCTCTTCTTCTTCTTAGACCCCTATAATTCATATATTGGTGCATTTGATATTGTTCCCGATGTCTCTGAGGCTATCCTCTGTTCGTTTTTTTTTTCTTTTTACTTTATTCTGCTCTACAGCAATTATTTCCACCATCTTACCTTCCAGCTCACTGATTCGTTCTTCTGCTTCAGATATTCTGTTATTGATTCCTTCTAGAGTATTTTTAATTTCAGTAATGGTTTTGTTTGTCTCTGCATGTTTATTCTTTAGTTATTCCAGGTCTTTGTTAATTGATTCTTGCATTTTTTTCCTTTCTGTTTTTAAGGGTTTTTGTCATCTTCACTGTTATTCTTCTCAATTCCTTTTCAGGTAGTTTGCCTATTTTCTCTTCATTTATTCGGACTTCTTCTGTGTTTCTAGTTTGTTCCTTCATTGTGCAGTATTTCTCCGCTTTTCATTAGTATTTTTTTAACGTATTATGTTTGGGATCTCCTTCTCCCAGGCTTCAGCGTTGTATTCTTTCTTCTTTCTGGTTTCTGCCCTCCTAACTTTGGTGCAGTGGTCTGTGTAAGCTTTGTAGAGGGTGAGATTTGTGCTGAGCTTCTTGTTTGTGTTTTTCCTCCGATAGGCGAGGCTGAGTGAGGTGGTACTCCTGCCGGCTGATGGTTGGGTTTGTATTTCTGTTTTGTTTGTTCTTTGGATGAGGCTTCCTGCACAGGGTGCTACTGGTGGTTGGGTGATGCCAGATCTTGTATTCAAGTGGTTTCTTACGTGGGAATTCTCACTATTTGATACTCCCTAGGGTTAGTTTCTCTGGTAGTCTAGGGTCATGGGGTCAGTGCTCCCACTCCAAAGACTCAGGGTTTGATCTTGGGTTTTGTGTGGTTTTATATATTCTTTTCTGTTGGTCAGGTACTCCTGTCTGCTCTCAGCTGGTGTTCTGTCTGGACTTCTGTGTCAGAAGGCGTATTCCTGATGTATCCTTGGAGAGAGGTGTACTCCACATCCACCTACTCCTCTGCCATCTTGTTCTCTAGGCTAGGGTTTAAAGAATGAAAAAGAATTTTTCAAACAGCTTACTAGAAGAGTGAGCAAACATTCCATCAAGGGGACAGAATGCATAAAGGCGAGAGCATGAGGTACCCTGTTCAGGTTGCTTAAGCAATGGGGATGGGAGTGAGAGGAATTAGCCTATTTAGAGACTAGGTCTTGAGTGGATATATGTTTCCTACTGGGAAGCTTGGGCCTCATCCTCTTCCTGGTGAGAACAGTGAAGTATTATAAGCAGAAGAGAAATAGAATAAATCCTGCATTTTAAAAAGTTCCCTTTAGGACAATCTGAATACCCGGGTTGGAGGGGGAAAACTTGAAGCAGGGATTTATTTCAGTTAAGATGCTGTTGCTACAGTCAAAGCAAGAGATGACGAAAGCTAACTAAGGCTGTCAACTTGAAAGGAGGAGTTAAATTTATGAGTAAAGATTCATTTTCACATGTGGTGTCTAAGTGTAGAGGGTGTAGAGCGAGAGGGAAAGGGGAAGATTTATTGCAAAGCATTGGTTTATGCAATTGTGAGAGCTGGCCAGGCAAGTCTGAAATGCCATAGAGCAGGCCTTCAGAAGGCAGACTGGAAACTCTCAGGCAAGAACTGACATTAATAATCTACAGGGAGAATTTCTTCTTTCTCAGGGGAACCTCAATTCTGCTCTTAGTGTTACCCCAAAACTGGCTTCACCTCTTGTCGGGTTCTGAGCTAACAGACACAATCAAGCCAATAATTGGGAGAAGGAAAGGTTTATTACCTGCACCAAGTAAGGAGAACACTGAGGATCTTTCCCAAAGCAGTGTCTCCCTGAACTGCAAAATTGGGGGTGTTTTAAGCGAAGGGTACGTGCATATTCATAAAGGGGCTTGAGCAGAAAGAGAATTCAGCATAGGATTGTGGCAATGATTGACAGAGTCCAAGTTTGACTTGACTGAAGTCAGGAGGGTCAATATCATCCTCCCATCCTCCACCTGGATGGGAGTCTTAGTTCCTGCAGAAGTCAAGGATATATTATTACGTACTATATTCCTTGAGGAGGAACTAGGACTCTGCTTTATGAATGTACTCTTGTTTGGCTTCCTTTTCTCTGTTCCTGTATTCTTTTGTTACTCCTGCATTCCCAAGATCATTAAACGACTGAGACCTGTTCAAAGGCAAGCACTGTGGTCGAGCTTAGATCACAAAATTGTTTAGGCCAAAATGACTTCTCTTTGTCAAGAAAATCATTCCTGATTCTCTTTCTCCAGGGATCCCCTAATATATCTACTTACATTAGGGCCTTTCAGCTGACTAGATCAGACCTATCCAGATTATAGAAAATAATCTCCTCTACTTAGTCAACTGATTGTAGATATTAATCACAAATACAAAATGCCTCCACAGCAACATCTAGCTAGTATTTGATTGAATAATTAAGAGCTCTAGCCTAGATAAGTTGACTCATAAAATTGACCATTATATATCCTTTTTTTCTTTTAGAATTCTGAGTTAAGAGATGTGGAGGGTGGCTGTGACACTAATTGAGATACAGAACACACGAGGAAGAGCCCATTGGAAATAACAATGATAGGAAAATTGACAGTGTTTCATAGATTCTGAGATGCACTTTTTCTTCTCTACATTTTAATGTTTCTGAAATTAGGATACGTTTCATAATGGATGAACTTTTACCACTATAATTGACTTTTTTGTTATAATTTATAATATGATGGTGTGTTTTACAGTTAATAGCTTATGGTCGACAGCTCGTCTTAGCAAGCGAGCTATATACTTTTTTAATTGGTTATTACAATAAATCAAAAGAACTTTGTGGTTTGACAGAAAACAGCAAAATTCCGTAAAGCAATTATCCTCCAACAAAAAATATATTAAAAAAAAAAAAGAATGCTCTTAAGGTTGTAAAGATCTTACTAGACCCACTCCCACAATTTACATTTTAAGATAACAGGATTAGAACTACCAATAGAAAGATCTTACCAGGCCCACTCCCATAAAGTACATTTTAAGGTAACAGGACTAGTCAGAAGGTTTTCCAGAAGGAGAAACTGTCTTCAAGCAGGATACATTATTGTTCTATAATCCTTAGTACAGAATTT
Source organism: Okapia johnstoni (assembly GCA_024291935.2). Taxonomy (NCBI): domain Eukaryota; kingdom Metazoa; phylum Chordata; class Mammalia; order Artiodactyla; family Giraffidae; genus Okapia; species Okapia johnstoni. The sequence goes on from CM044317.1 coordinate 87,631,439, forward strand.
AAGCTGAGTTGTTGTGTTGTGTAATCATCAGCTCCAGGCTTAAAGAAAAACACCTTTTATGTGACTAAGATTAAGGAATGTAGAAAAAGTTTGTCCTTTCCTCCTCCTTGAGAATTGCAGACCCCTATCTCCTCCTTGAGAGCCCCAGACCCCTTTCTCCTCCTCAGGGACCTCAGGCTTCGTATCAACCTGCCTAAGAATAGACTCTCTAACAATCAGTGACACCTTAGATTGAAGGAAACACCACAGTGGTTTGGTTTTTCTTTAATTTGAGATGCCCGAGGCACATGGACAGTGCTACTTCATAGAACATATAGGTTGAAAACTTACTGAAACTCAGCTAGGAGTCTTGCCATGGCAATAGAGTTTTTAAAGTCACCTATACTCAACTGATGGAGAAGGCAGTGGCACCCCACTCCAGCACTCTTGCCTGGAAAATCCCATGGACGGAGGAGCCGGGTAGGCTACAGCCTATGGGGTCGCTAAGAGTCGGATACGACTGAGCAACTTCACTTTCACTTTTCACTCTCATGCACTGGAGAAGGAAATGGCATCTCACTCTAGTATTCTTGCCTGGAGAATCCCAGGGACAGCGGAGCCTGGTGGGCTGCCGTCTATGGGGTCGCACAGAGTCGGACACGACTGAAGCGACTTGGCAGCAGCAGCACCATGCTCAACTGAATGTTGAAGCAATGGAAATGGATAAAATCCTTAGGGAAAGCAGGTAGAGAGAGAATAGTCGGTGGAACAGTCAATCCTAAAGAACACCCAACCTTAAAGGAGGAACAAAGGGAAGGACATAAGAGAAAAAGAAAAGGAAAGTCACAGAAGCAGAGGGAGCAGACAATTTTAACAATAGGGCACTGATGATCAATATCAAATGTAATGAGAGGACCAGCAAGTCCCCACGGAGCATGTAGCTAATGACTTCCAGAATGACTTCAGTGGGGTGGGGAGAAGGAAGTCAGGTGCACTGGATTGAGGAATGACAGAGAAGTAGGATGGCAGGGGTCACAGACGCTGTTGCTGGTCAGGATGCTGTAGCAACAGTTGCTAATCAGGAAATGGAGAGGATGCAGAGACAAGGAAGGAGCAGCCAAGAAACAGTAGTGCAGCATTGGGGATACAATAGTGCCTCAAGGGATACACACAACAATATCTTTGAGCTGTTTTATAGAAACAAAACCCCAAACAAATGGAAGGTGTTAGCATTCTTCATTTCAGAGAAGGTCAGTTTGATAACCCCGAGAAACTCATCATTCTTTAAGGAAACGTAGCTAAGGAGGAATGGACTGATAAAAGAAACTAAATGGAGGGGATGGTGTCCAAGGTGGTTTCCTTGGACGTGACTCAGACTTTAACCTGCCTCTAGATCAATAGTAAGGACATGGGCCTTGGCTAACACATCAGGCTAAGTCTGGCTATCAGATCATTTGACAGTTTGAACTCTAACCAAGTGTGCTCACCAGGTGAGAGGGAGGAAACCAGTCAGTTAGGCAGAGCTCAGAGGGGATTCTACAGTTTAATGACTAGACTCTGTACAAAGATGGGAGCAGGATACAGGGAAACTAACCCTAAGGTTGGCAGAAGCAGTGACTCCTCGAAGAACAAGGACAAGAAGTTACTGGAATCTGGAAAGACTGGTAAGCTTTGGAGAGAGCCGCCACAGTTCCCTAGGGAGAGAGGTGTGGGTGTGAATTCTCTGACCTCCCCTCCTTCTGCCCTCTTACCTCTCATGGGGCCTCCTTTTGAATGAATTTATCAGGAAACCAGGGGATGGTCTATTTGATGCAAAGCATAATAATCAGCCTCCTGGTGCACAGAGCAGAGTGGAGAAGGGTTGGTGTGGATCTCATGGAGCAAATGGAAGGTACTCAGCAGAATGGGAGAGTTTCTGAATGGGAGACAACCTAGGACAATGGTACTCCCCATGAAGACAAAGAGATTCTGTGATGTATTCTAGCAGTAGTGACAAAAAAAATGCTTTGCTAATTTTTGCCTAGTTAATGAGATGTTCAAGCTGGTTTTAGAAAAGGCAGAAAAACCAGAGATCAAATTGCAAGCATCCACTGGATCATCGAAAAAGCAAGAGAGTTCCAGAAAAACACCTACTTCTGCTTTATTGACTATGCCAAAGCCTCTGACTCTGTGGATCACAATAAACTGTGGAAAATTCTGAAAGAGATGGGAATACCAGACCATCTGACCTGTCTCTTGAGAAACCTGTATGCAGGTCAGGAAGCAACAGTTAGAACTGGACATGGAACAACAGACTGGTTTCAAATAGGAGTACATCAAGACTGTATATTGTCACCCTGCTTATTTAACTTCTGTGCAGAGTACATCATGAGAAACGCTGGGCTGGAATAAGCACAAGCTGGAATCAAGATTGCTGGGAGAAACATCAATAACCTCAGATATGCAGACGACACCACCCTTATGGCAGAAAGTGAAGAAGAACTAAAGAGCCTCTTGATGAAAGTAAAAAGGGAGAGTGAAAAAGTTGGCTTAAAGCTCAACGTTCAGAAAACTAAGATCATGGCATCTGGTCCCATCACTTCATAGCAGATAGATGAGGAAACAGTGTCAGACTTTATTTTTTTGGGCTCAAAAATCACTGCAGATGGTGATTGCAGCCATGAAATTAAAAGATGCTTACTCCTTGGAAGGAAGGTTATGACCAACCTAGATAGCATATTGAAAAGCAGAGACATTACTTTGCCAACAAAAATCCATCTAGTCAAGGTTATGGTTTTTCCAGTGGTCATGTATGGATGTGAGATTTGGACGGTGAAGAAAGCTGAGTGCTGAAGTATTGATGCTTTTGAACTGTGGTGTTGGAGAAGACTCTTGAGAGTCCCTTGGATTGCAAGAAGATCCAATCAGTCTACCCTAAAGGAGATCAGTCCTAGGTGTTCCTTGAAAGGACTGATGTTGAAGCTGAAACTCCAATACTTTGGCCACCCAATGCAAAGAGTTGACTCATTGGAAAAGACCCTGATGCTGGGAAGGATTGGGGGCAGGAGGAGAAGGGGACGACAGAAGATGAGATGGTTGGATGGCATCACCGACTTGATGGACATGGGTTTGGGTGGACTCCGGGAGTTGGTGATGGACAGGGAGGCCTGGTATGCTGCGATTCATGGGGTCTCAAAGAGTCAGACACGACTGAGCGACTGAACTGAACTGAATGAGAAACTGATTTGTAAATAAGTCCCAATATCCTTGTCTTAATTCAATTCTGTTACTCATGTGGTATTCCATATAATGAAAACAACCAATAACCTATGATTTTAAAAAGATTCTAATTCTGCGCAGCAGAACTAAATTACTGACATGTTTTATCTTTATGTTAAAATATAAATTTCCATTAAGAGGATGTTTCTCTTTTCAAAAATTTGAACAAATTGATGTTTTAAAAAAAGTACTGCAACTGGTTAGATTTAGCCCTGAAAAAAAAATTCAGTGTTAAAGCTTCCTGTAGGTCTTGCAGACCAAGTGACTTCAGTAATGCTGATTCCATATCTATTTCATTTTTAATATTATTATAGACAGCTTTAGCTAGCAGACAATATAAGGATTTTATCAGATAAAAAGCCAATGCAATCTCTACAAATATGAGACCTTAGAGAAATAGTACTTAGAACCAACAGATTTCAAATTTTGATTTTTAAAATTGCTTTCATCAACATATGTGTCCACATGCACAGTTTCTGGATCAATAACTCATTATAATTCAGAGAATATTTTTCTCATATTAATGTGGAAGGCAGAGTTGGTAATAAATTTGTAGAGCATCCTCAAGAAATTTTCCTTTCATAACTTTTAAGTGATATGTCAGGGGAGTGTGTAATTTCCTCACCTCTGTCTCACCATAGCAAAGATTTGGAACGGTGGACCACTGTTATAGCTGGGTTACAGCTCAGAGTTTTATTCGGCAAGCAAAGGAAAGTACGCCCTCAAGGCGTGAGGGCGTGCGACCCCAAAGGAAAGGCCCTGGCTTCCTCATTTTATACATTTTGTCTCCTCCCTCCTGAGCCTGCCCTATGCAAATTGGGCTAGCCAAGAAGGGAGCGTGTTTGTTTCACCTGAAGTTCTCACTCCAGTCCACGGATTTTCTTTTCCTCCGTTTTCGTGGACTTTTTCCTTTCTTTGTCTTTTAGCCGCTGCCATTTTGAACTCCTTTTTCCTATTGTAACTACCTAACATTCCTCCCCTCAAGAGATAGGAGGCCCAGTTCTTTGGGAATAGAGGTATTGAGGTCTCTTTGGCTGAGCTGGGATGGCAAGGGGCATTGGGCCTCCCCCTCTTGCTAGTCTCAAGCCTCAGAGTCCTTATAGCAGTGTCCATCGAAGGGTGAGTGATATTTTCTGTGGTCAGGTATAGTTTTATGTTTCCTTGTTGAACTAGCACTGCATTTTGTAGCTTGTTGACTTGGGCAGAGACAAAGTTGGTTAAACAATTGACAATACATGAAGCGATCATAAGCAGTATCAATATGGTGATAACAGGGGTTAGTAGGGGCATTAGCTAACTATCCCCCTTTGCCAGAAGAAGGGTCCCCCAAAGAGAGATAGTAGCCACCCTGAGGACTCTCCAGCTCATTCTTTGAGATCTTGCAGGATCTGAATGTTTTTCCTTGAGGACTGTGAGACTTTCTTTAACTTGGCTGAAGGTGTTTACCCAGAAACAACACATCTCATTCAAGATGGCTCAAGTCCCTCCTCGTTCAGGGACCATGACATCTATCTCCCGTCTATTTTGGAGTACAACCCCTGCCAAGCTGTGTTGGCTTTTTAGAGTTACCCTGAGAAATCTTGTCTCCAGAAACATAAATTTTGGGGGTGTTCATTAGAATGGCACTCATCTGTCGTCCTGAATAGGTATCTGAGATCTCCCAGGGGCTCACAGGAGTATTGAGTGTCTTCTTCTGTTTTCTTCCATGTCTTGACTCGTGACTAGTAAATTCAGGAGTGGTGCCCTGGTACCTTGACTCTTGTGGGGGTAGAAAGTACTACATGGTAGGAGCCCTTCCATTTGGGTTGGAGTTGAGCCTTTGGGGACCCACCTTTCCAGACTTTAATTAGAACTTGAGTCCCTGGATCATATAGTGGTGGCTGTTTAGAATCTTTTGGGTTCTGGTTGACACCCCACAAGCATATTTCTTGTTGGAATTGCCCAATGACCATGGTATAAGACCAAAGAGTCTGAGCCTCTGGATCTAGGGAGAAGTCTTTGACATAAACAAAAGGTCTCACATATAGCATCTCATAAGGACTAAGACCAACCTGTTCCTTAGGGGCAATATGGGTGTGGAGGAGAGCTATTGGTAAAGCCTCCTTCCATCTCAGGGAGGTCTCCCGGGTTATCTTTTTTATTGCTGATTTTAAGAATTGATTGGCTCTTCCTACTTTTCCTAAAGACTGAGGCCTCCAGGCTCAATGGAGGTAATAAGTAATGCCCAACGCCTGCAATGCGGGAGACCTGGGTTCGATCGCTAGGTTGGGCAGGCCCCCTGGAGAAGGGAAAGGCTACCCACTCCAGTATTCTGGCCTGGAGAATTCCATAAACTGTACAATCCATGGGGTCACAAAGGGTAGGACACGACTGAGCAAACTTCACTTTCACTTTCTTTCAATGCTTTAGAGACCCCTTGGGTGAACTTAGAAGTAAATGATGTTCCATTGTCACTTTGTAATGACCTGGGCAGGCGAAATCTCAGAATGATTTCATGGAGCTGTTTTTTCTTACCACCTCCTCAGCCTTCTCAGTCCGGGTGGGAAAACTTTCAATCCATCCTGTGAATGTACTATCATGATTATCATGACTAGTAGGTATTTATACCCTTGAGAAACTGGCATCCAGGTGAAGTCCATCTGCCAGTCCTCTCCTGGGTAGGTCCCATGCTGTTGGATAGACTGGGCCAGCTGTGGTCTTCGAGAGCCTTGGGGCTTGTTTAATTGGCAAGTGGGACAAGAGGAGACCACTTATCTTATAATTGTCTGGAGGCCTATTCCTCTGAAGGACGTTTTCTAGTAATCTTTGGAGGGCCTTCTCCCCTAAGTGAGTGGTGGCATGTAACCTCCAACTTCCACTGGAGGTTCCCAGGCAGCAAAAGGAGTCCCTCCTTTTGGAACCACCCCGTATGATCTTCTTGAAAGCCTTCACTCTTAGCTTTAAGAGTCTCACCTTCAGTATATGAAGGCTGCTGCTGCTAAGTCGCTTCAGTCGTGTCCGACTCTGTGCGACCCCATAGACGGCAGCCCACCAGGCTCCCCCGTCCCTGGGATTCTCCAGCCAAGAACACTGGAGTGGGTTGCCATTTCCTTCTCCAATGCATGAAAAGGAAAAGTGAAAGTGAAGTCGCTCAGTCATGTTGGACTCTTCGCGACCCCAGGGACTGCAGCCTACCAGGCTCCTCCATCCATGGGATTTTCCAGGCAAGAGTACTGGAGTGGGTTGCCATTTCCTTCTCCATTATATGAAGGAGTTTCTGGCAAATTAGTCTGTGGTACTAAAGTGGCAACCCCTATTAGGTCATTGTTCTGTAATGCTGCTCTCTTAGCTGCCTGATCAACTGCTTGGTTCCCTCACGCCACTTCTGTGCTCCCTTTTTGGTGTCCCTTACAATGGGAGAGTGAAATCTCACCACCACACCACCACCCGGGGCAGATGGACTGCCTCCAAGAGCCTAAGGATGTGATCACCATATTTGATTGGGGACCCACCAGTGGTCAAGTGGCCTCTTTATTTCCAAATAGCCGCATGTTCATGTAGCACTACGAAGGCATACGTGGAGTCAGTGTAAATGGCTACTCTTTTTCCTTTTCCCAACTCTAAAGCTTGAGTCAGGGCTATGAGCTCAGCCAACTGGGCTGAAGTACCTGGTGGCAAAGGCTTAGCCTCTATGGTCTCAAAATTGGAGACTACTGCATATCCGGCTCTTTTGCCATCTAAGCCAAAGCTGCTTCCATCAGTGTACCAGATTTCCTCAGGATTGGTTGGAGGATCTTCTGGCAACCCTCTCGGGATTTTGTCCAATGGCCAAAGTTTCTAGTCAAGAGTGAAAGGGGAGAGAGCCCTCAGGGGTTGGCAGGAGGGTAGCTGGGTTGAGAAACTCACAAGGGAATAGTCAGGCCTGGATTTTCCATCAGCACTACTTGATATCTGAGGATCCTTTGATCAGATATCCATAAATGGCCTCTCACATTCAGGAGTTGTTTCACTTGGTGGTTGGTAAAAATAGTTAGTTTGCCCCCAAGAGAGAGTTTTATAGCATCTTCTATCAGGACTACAAAAGCTGCAAGATTTCGAAGGCAGGGAAAGGTCGCTTCCCAATAAGGGAATAGGGCACTCAGGGACCACCAGAAACTGGTGGGAAAATATTTGTCCATCTCAGTAACAGAGTACTCGGGTGAATCTTTTTTTAATTGTTTTTCCTGTAGCACCCAAAATGGTACAGGTTTGGTAGGAGAAGGCTCCAGAGTAGGAGGTCAGGACAGAGTAGGTAGCCCCTTTGTCAACCTAGAAATTCTCAGACCAACCTGCCACATCCAGGTACACCTTTGGCTCCAGCCCCATGATGCTTATCTGTGACAGGGGGGCTGACTGGAATGGGCCCCTTCAGTCCTGTTGAACCATCATGAGGGAAGGCTTGGAGCTTGACCTTGAGGCTCTTGGGTCCTGAGGTAAGAGTGCTGCCTAATGTCCCAATTGATAGCATTTGCAGCAAGCCATTTTAGGAGACTTGCCACAGTTTGGACACTCTCTGGCCCAATATCCCGCCCAGATATCCCAATATCTGGCCCAAATATCATATTTGCCTCATGCTTTGTCCTTCAAGGACTCAGGGTTTGCCATAGGGCTTCCCTGGAGGGGACCAGCATCTAGGCACGCCTTATTTCTTTCCTTCTCACCCTTTTCTGGGCCTTGGCCTCCTTCTCCTATTCTCTTTTATAAAAGGTACTGGTGGCTGTCTGGACCATCTCCTCTAAAGAGGCAGCAGAGTCCTGCTGCTGTAGCTGTTGTAACTTTGTCCTGATGTCTGATGTACATTGGGACAGGACTTTGTCTTTTAAAATCACCTGTCCCTCATAAGAGTCTAAGTCCAGATTGGTTAACTTTTGGAGGGCCTCTTTTAGCCTTTCCAGAAAGGCAATGTGGTTCTCATTGGGCTCTCAAGTTATTGCTGAGACCAGGCACAGTCCCACAAATAATAGATTTCCTTCTATTTCCATGGGTGGACTTCCTTAGGGAGGAGTCTTTCTGAAGCTTATCCTGCCCAGTACCGTTGCAACCTGAGAGCCGGGCGTCCCGGGTCAGGGTGCAGATCCCCAGGCAGGTTGAGGTGTGACAACCTCCTGGAGATAGAATCCCCGGGCAGGTTGAGGCACATCGACTTCCTGGGACCCCTGGACTGGCGGATCCCCAAGCAGGTTGAGGCGTGACAACCTCCCGAGGACCAGATCCCTAGGAAAGTCGACCCCCTGGGATCCTCAGGCTGGAGTTGGGCATCACCAAGGTCTCAAGCTTGACTAGTCCTGGGTAGGATTAAGAGGCTGTAATCTTTACTCATTGCTGGTTTGTCTACCACAGATGGGAATAGATACCATGATGTAAAGCAATCCAAACCTGTGCCCTGAGACTGGGAACCTGGCAAAATAACCATAAGGCTTATCCTCTTGAGGTAATATAAGTCACTGTTTCCCTCCCCTAGTCCTCCATAAGAGCAGTTCAGGGTATTTTCAATGATAAACATTTTATTGTCATAGACCCACTCTAGGTAATAACAGAAGTAATGACCAAAGAGTGGGTTATCTGGCCCTGTTAAGCGTATTTTAATAATAAGCTGGGTGGAGTGAGTTGCCTACAGAGGAGACGGGGTTGTAGGTTGTAGGAGTTAGTAAGTGGCTTAAGGGAAATATGATGAGAGGCAACAGACCAGATGTTCCATAAAAGTGGAGTAGAGATTTGATCCAGGGATATGTTTGTAGCTTTAGGATAAGTGTGGTAAGAGTTTGGGTCCAAACGGCCTGCAGGGCTAACTCCCAACGTGGCAAACATTGTCCCTGGAAGCCCCCTGAAGGGATGCCACCAACAAGAGGACTTCCAGCAGGCATGGTGTGCCTGTCATCTGCCCAAACAGGTCCAGTGAGAGGTTCTGTTGTCATACATGTTGTGGGAAACATGGAAGATGAAGGCCTGAATCTCTAGAGGGATTGGATATTATACAGTATTTCTCTCCTAAAGGTCAGCTATTTCCTGGTTGTGCCGCCAGAAGATTGTAGATGCAACGTTGTGGGCCTGGATGGGGCTCAGGGAAAGAGCATGAAACCGGATGGTAGGGGGCAGAACACAACTTTGGAAAGAATGAGATAGCCGAGGGCATAACATAAACCAATTAAAATCAAATGGATCCAGGATGTCAGTCAAGTCAGACTCAACTAAACCTTGATCCTCAATCTGCAAGCTAAAGGCACACCCAGATTCACATGACAGTTCCAAGGCTCTGGCAAAAGACCAAGGGGTGCATGATTCCCCAGCTGTTGGAATGATCCTCCCACTCATTAGCATATGAAATTTCCCAGCCCATAAAAACTACCCACACCACATTTCACGGGTGCCACACTCACACTCTGCTATGGCCCACACTCTAGGAGTGTGCTTTTCTCTGAATCTGAACAAATCTACCTCTTACCTATCACTTTGTCTCTCACTGAGTTCTTTCTTCAATGAAACATCAAGAACCTGAGCTTCATTAGGTCTTGAAACCAGGCACCGTGGGTTTGGGCTGGGTTTGAGTCCCCGCCTGACATGACTGAGTGACTAAGCACAGCACAGGGTTCCTGCCATGTGGGTTTGAGTCCCACTCTTAGGTAAACAGTTTCAAACACACTTTTAGAAATGGAAAGATGATGACCTGCCCAATACTTTGTAAACAGTGGCATAGATGGAGCGAGGAGCTGAAGGATGGGAGGAAAAGCGGTGGGAAGAGTGTGCCAAGGAACCCCATTCATAACTTGCCAGAAAATCTGCTAAACACCTGACCTGTGCCCACAATCTTCATTGGCCTGATCCTTGGCACAAAGGAGGTTACGGTCAGAAGAACCCTCACCTGCTTGGTCAACAACTACTAAGGCCCAGAGGGTATTGGAGCCTTTGAAATACACTGGGAAGTGGCCCCTGCCAGAGTCCCCCAGTTGCACCCACTGCCACTTGCCTGTTCATGGGGGGTTCAAGGAAACAAGAAAAGAGAGATTGTAAAGGAATTAAGATTGTGTTAGTCATATGTCCTTCCAGCCACTGGGGTGAGGGCCTCCTACCTTAACCAGAGGTCTCCTGGAATCTGTGACTGAGCCGTGTGAGCTTTCTACCAAATTTGTTTTTGCTGTCCCAGTTTCCAGCACACTAGGCTTTTTGTCACTTCCACTGTGCTGGGCCTCCTTTGCGTTCAGCTTCCACAATGTGAGCTTTCACCAAGTTGGGCTTCTGCTGTGCTTGGTTTCCACCTTGCTGGGGCTGAGCTGAGGTTGCTTCATCCAGGTTACATCTGGGTCATGGCACCAGATATGTTGGGGAAGTGTGCAATTTCCTTGGTCTGTCTCACCATAGCAAAGATTTGAAATGGCAGACCAGAGTTACAGCTCAGTTATAGCTCAGAGTTTTACTCAGCCAAGCAAAGGAAAGTACACCCTCCAGGCATGAGGGCAGACCGACCCCAAAGGAAAGGCCTCAATCCATCTTGGCTTCCTCTTTTTATACATTTTATCTTCTCCCCTGAGCCTGCCCTATGCAAATGGGGCTAGCCAAGAAGGGGCATGTTTGTTTCACCTGAAGTTCTCACTCTGGCCCAAGGATTTTCTTTTGTTCTATTTTTGTGGGCTTTTCCTTTTCTTTGTCTTTTAGCCACCACCATTCTGGACTCCTTTTTCCTATTCTAACTACCTAACAAAACTAAAAAAAAAAAAAAAAAAAAAAAAAATCCTACTACTCTTTCTTTGCTAAGTCTTAAAAACCAACTAACATCTGGCCAATTCAAGAATACACTTAGTTTTGAAGGGAATGTGGAGGCTTGTAGAATATAAGGAATTGTCACGTTTCCCATTTACAATTAATTTTTTCCTCAAGTAAGATTGCAAATTCAAATTTTCACAACTTTTTTTTGAGAATCATTGAGTCTTTACCTTTTTTTGTCTACCCAAGTCTGTTTATTCTTATCTAATTATCTTGTAACTGAAACTGAACGGGACCCTGTGGGACTCCTAGGCACGGAAGTCTTTCTGTATTCCCTCCCTTATTTCTTTTTTGTAGGGAACAGATTCCAGCCTCCATGAATTTCCCTGAATTCTGAAGGGCAGATTTGAATAGTTGCTAATCAGGAAAGGGAGTGGATGTGGAGACAAGGGAAGAGCACCAAGGAACAATAGTGCAGCTTTGAGGCAGGGTCCTCAAAAAATATACATAATAAAATCTTTGAGTTCTTTTCAGAGCTAAAGCCCCAACAAACAGAAGCTGTCAGCATTCTTCACTCCAGAGAAGATCACAGTTTGATAACTTCAAGAAGCTCATCAGGAGACCGCCTGAGGCCAGGTTATAGGATTGCCGGCCCTGTAGACATCCTGATCCTTACAGCAACCCCACCCTTAAACTATTACTGTAAAACTCCTCACCAAATTCTCCGTGGTTGGGACACACAGTTTTGAGGGGCATAAGCCCACTATGTGCCCCTTTGTCTGGCGAAACAATAAAGTTATTTTCTGCTTCACCCAAGACTCTGTCTCCAAGATTCAATTCAGCACCAGTGGACAGAGGCTGAGTTTTCGGCATTAGAACCTCTGTGATTCCAGAGCTATTCATAACCTAGTCTTATGGATTCACCTTTAAAGAATTACCAGTTGGGCATAAAAGTCTAATTAGAAGCAATTGAAATCTTTACTCAGTCCCTTGACAAATCACCAAAGGATAATTAGGATAATCCTAATTCTTAAACGTCCTCTTTAGACCTTACTCTCATTTCCAATCACATGTCAGCAGGGAGAGAGTTACAGCTGTGCTTATGAAGCTTAAACTTCAATGACCCACTTGCACAGGCATGTCCCACAGTCCCTTAAAGAAGCCTTGGTAATGGTTCATATGATCTTGGTTTTTCGGTAAAAATTTTGAAAACTAATGTGTTTTCATTGTCATCTTTTGACACCACTGTCTCCTTCCATCTAGTCTTTCTCTCCATCACACTCACCTTACATGAGTGCTGGTCAAAGGCATTCTGAGGATCCAGTTCTGGGTGAGTGGGGTTAGGGTTCCATTTAGTTTGGGTTTAACAGAATGTATTTTTCATAGCTATCCTTTTACATCATCAAATTATAGCTAGGCATACAAGTGTAGCAATGGCTTCCAGGAACCCTCTCATTGCACACTATCCCAATTGTGATGTGATAACAAATACATTTTTTTTTTTGGTCCCTGATTTCTGGCACAGTGCTCCTTTTAAAACCATTGGAATTTTCTGAATAATAGGGCTGTATTTTGTTATTCATAATGAGCTCCTTTTCATCACTCCTAAATTGATACTTATGAAGTAACGTTGGGTAGGGTTCCTAGATAGCCTCAGAGGTCACAGAAAGATCCTGAGATTGGAGGGTTAGAACTTTCAGCCCCACTTATAGATTTCTGGAAGGTCAGATGGGGTTGGAAATTAAGTTCTGAAAAAAGTTCTTAAACCATATTTGTGAGCTTCCTGGTTGGTGAACACATCCAGGTGCTGGGAGAGTGCCATGCCCAGAGAGGGTGTGGAAGCATTGTGGACTCACCTACCCTACACCTGACCCATTCATCTCTTTCATTCAGCTGTTGCTAAGTAGTGTTCATTATTATCAGCTGGCAAACATAAGCCAAGGCTAGTCTGAGTTCTATGAGCCATTCTAGCAAATTATGGAGCCTAGCAAATTATCAAGGGAGTTGTCGGAAACCCAGACTTAGAGTCATTCAGTCAGGAGTACAGGTGGCCCATTGGTGTTGAAGTGGAACTGAGCCCCTTAATTGATGAGAACTGATGCCAAATCTCAGAGAAGGCAATGACAACACACTCCAGTACTGTTGCCTGGAAAATCCCATGGACGGAGGAGTCTGGTAGGCTGCAGTCCATGGGGTCGCGTAGAGTCGGCCACGATGAGCGACTTCACTTTCACTTTTCACTTTGATGCATTGGAGAAGGAAATGGCAATCCATTCCAGTGTTCTTGCCTGGAGAATCCCAGGGACGGCGGAGCCTGGTGGGCTGCCGTCTATGGGGTCGCATAGAGTCGGACACGACTGAAGTGACTTAGCAGCAGCAGCAGATGCCAAATCTAGGTAGATGGTGTCCAAGTTGAACTGAATTGTTGGACACCCGGTCGGATTCAGGAGGATAGGAGAGTTGGTTGCAAGTGTTAGTAAGTACCACACAACTTAATAACACAATACACAAAGGCAAAGACCAGAGTTCTGTGTTGTGATAGGAAAAAACTTCTGCCCGGTACCAGAAGTTTGGGAGTGTTGGGGGAGACAGTTTTGAAAGTATGAAGCCCGAATTAAGTCTTGGATGTGTTTGTTTGTTTGTTTGGGGATTTATTGAACCGTGACATTTGTCAGCTATTAAATTTTCTTTTCCTTTTCCCCCTCATTTTAACGAAAACTAATATTTGCATTTTTAGAGAGCAAAATTTGCCACCCCAAAATCTATCTCTTTGGCAAGCAGAGCTGAAAACAATCCAGGCTCAAAATACTCGGGAGGAATCTGTGACCTCCCCGCTAATGGCCTAAAAGAATTTGGATAGAGGGCCTGTTCTTAAGTAGAGCTGCCACCAGAGATCTCTGCAAAAACTATGGGCTGGACTCCAAGACCAGAGTTCACTCTGTTACCCATTGTCCATGGTGGCTCAGAAAAACCACTTGTTTACCAAACATGTGCTTTCCCATCTGCATGTGAGAATTGCCTTCTTCTTCTTTGAAGTCCCAAAGTGAACTCTCATGCCCTGCAACATCCTCCTTTATCTTTAACTGAAGATGATGTTTAACAAAAGGGCTTTAGAGGCCTCACTGGTGGCTCAGTAAAGACTCCACCTGCCAATGCAGGAGACACAAGTTCCACCCCTGGTCCAGGAGGATCCCACACTCTGGGGAGCAACTAAGCCTGTGTGCCACAACTACTGAGCCTGTGCTCTGAAGCCTAAGAGCCACAGCTGCAGAGCCTCTGTATTGCAACTGCTGAAGACCACGAGCCCTAAAGCCCATACTCTGCAACAAGATAAGCCACTTCAATAAGAAGCCAGTTCACAAATGGAAAGTGGTCCCCACTTACTGCAACTAGAGAAAGCCCACACACCAACCAAGACTTAGCACAGTGAAAAATAAATTAATTAATTAATTACTAAAATAATATAAAAAAGAAGGCTAAAGCCATTTCCAGAACAGCATATTAAAAAGCAGAGACATTACTTTGTCAACAAAGGTCCATCTAGTCAAGGCTATGGTTTTTCCAGTGGTCATGTATGGATGTGAGAGTTAGACTATAAAGAAAGCTGAGCACCGAATAATTGATGCTTCTGAATTGTGGTGTTGAAGAAGACTCTTGAGAGTCCCTTGGACTGCAAGGAGATGCAACCAGTCCATCCTAAAGGAGATCAGTCCTGGGTGTTCATCGGAAGGACTGATGTTGAAGCTGAAACTCCAATACTTTGGACACCTCATGCGAAGAGTTGATTCATTGGAAAAGACCGTGATGCTGAGAAGGATTGAGGGCAGGAGGAGAAGGGGACAACAGAGGATGAGATGATTGGATGGCATCACTGACTCATGGACATGGGTTTGGATGGACTCTGGTAGTTGGTGATGGACAGGGAGGCCTGGCATGCTGTGATTCATGGGGTCAAAAAGAGTCGGACATGAGTGAGCAACTGAACTGGACTGAACTGAAAGCCATTTCATAAACTTAGTTTCCCTAGGTCTCTCCCATATCTTTGTGTTATTAAACTTTTCCCTTTTTTAGCTGTTCTATGCAGCTTGCTAGATCTCAGTTCCTCAACGAGGGACTGAACCAGAGCCATGGGAATGAAAGCACCAAAGTAAAGTCTGATGCTGTAAAGAGCAATATTGCATAGGAACCTGGAATGTTAGGTCCATGAACCAAGGCAAATTGCAAGTGGTCAAACAGGAGATGGCAAGAGTGAACATCGACATTTTAGGAGTCAGCCAACTAAAATGGATTAGAATGAGCTAATTTAATTCAGATGACCATTATATCTACTACTGTGGGAAAGAATCCCTTAGAAGAAATGGAGTAGCCATCATACTCAACAAAAGTCTGAAATGTAGTACTTAGAAGCAATCTCAAAAATAAAAGAATCATCTCTGTTTGTTTCCAAGACAAACCAGTCAATATCACAGTAATCCAAGTCTATGCCCCAACCACTAATGCTGAAGAAGCTGAAGTTGAAAAGTTCTATGAAGACCTACATGCCCTTCTATGTCAAACACCCAAAAAGATGTCGTTTTCATCATAAGGGACTGGAATGCAAAAAAAGGAAGTCAAGGAACCCCTGGAGTAACAGGCAAATTTGGCCTTGGAGTACAGAATTAAGCAGGGCAAAGGCTAACAGAGGTTTTCCAAGAGAACTCACTGGTCATAGCAAACACCCTCTTCTGACAACACAAGAGAAGATTCTACACATGGAAATGACCATATGCTCAATACTGAAATCAAATTGATTATATTTTTCAGCCAAAGATGGAGAAGCTCTATACAGTAAGCAAAAAGAAGACTGGGAGCTGACTGTGGCTCAGATCATGAACTCTTTATGGTCAAATTCAGACTTAAATTGAAGAAAGTAGGGAAAACCACTAGACCATTCAGGTATGACCTAAATCAAATCCCTTGCGATTATACAGTGGAAGCAACAAATAGATTCAAGGAATTAGATCTGATAGAGTGCCTGAAGACCTATAGATGGAGGTTTGTGACATTATACAGGAGGCAGTGATCAACAACATCCCCAAGTAAAATAAATGCAAAAAGGCAAAATGGTTGTCTGAGGAGGCCTTACAAATAGCTGAGAAAATAAGGGAAGTGAAAGTCAAAGGCGAAAAAGGAAAGATATACACATTTGAATGCAGAGTTCCAAAGAATAAGAAGGAGAGATGAGAAAGCCGTCTTCAGTGATCAATGCAAAGAAATAGAGGAAAACAATAGAATGGGAAAGACAAGATATTTTCAAGAGAATTAGAAATACCAAGGGAACATTTCATGCAAAGATGGGCACAATAAAGGACAGAAATGGTATGGACCTAACAGAAGCAGAAGGCATTAAGAAGAGGTGGCAAGAATCCACAGAATAACTATACAAAAAAGATCTTCAGGACCCAGATAACCACGATGGTGTGATCACTCACCTACAGTCAGACATGCTGGAATGCAAAGTCACGTGGGACTTAGGAAACATCACTTCAACCAAAGCTAGTGGAGGTGACGGAAATCCAGTTGAGCTATTTCTAATCCTAAAAGTTGGTGCTGTGAAAGTGCTGCACTCAATATGCCAACAAATTTGGAAAACGCAGCAGTGGCCACAGGACTGGAAAAGATCAGTTTTCATTCCAATCCCAAAGAAAGGCAATCCCAAAGAATATTTAAACTACTGCACAATTGCACTCATCTCACATGCTAGGAAAGTAATGCTCAAAATTCACCAAGCCAGGCTTCAACAGTACGTGAATGTGAACTTCTGGATGTTCAAGCTGGATTTAGGAAAGGTAGAAGAACCAGAGATCAAATTGCCAATATCTGTTGGATCATCAAAAAAGCAAGAGAGTTCCAGAAAAACATCGACTTCTGCTTTATTGACTATGCCAAAGCCTTTGACTGTGTTGATCATAACATACTGTGGAAAATTCTTCAAGAGATGGAAATACCAGATCAACTTATCTGCCTCCTCAGAAATCTGTATGCAGGTCAAGAATCAGCAGTTAGAACTGGACATGGAACAACAGATTGGTTCCAAGTCGGGAAAGGATTATGTCAAGGCGCTGTAT
The DNA here is from genome assembly GCA_024291935.2 of Okapia johnstoni. NCBI lineage: Eukaryota > Metazoa > Chordata > Mammalia > Artiodactyla > Giraffidae > Okapia > Okapia johnstoni. The sequence continues at coordinate 87,648,499 of CM044317.1, forward strand.
ATTGTCATCCTGCTTATTTAACTCATATGCAGAGTACATCATGAGAAATGCTGGCCTGGATGAAGCACAAGCTGGAATCAAGATTACCAGGAGAAATATCAACCTCGGATATGCAGATGACACCACCCTTATGGAAGAAAATGAAGAACTAAAGAGCCTCTGATGAAAGTGAAAGAGGAGAGTGAAAAAGTTGGCTTAAAACTCAACATTCAGCAAACTGAGATCATGGCTTTCAGTCTCACCACTTCATGGCAAATAGATGGGGAAACAATGGAAACAGTGACAGACTTTAGTTTTTTGGACTCCAAAATCACTGCAGATGGTGACTGAAGCCATGAAATTAAAAGATGCTTGCTACTTGGAAGAAAAGCTATGGCCAACCTAGACAGCACATTAAAAAGCAGAGACATTACTTTGTCAACAAAGGTTCATCTAATCAAAGCTATGGTTTTTCCAGTATCTATGTATGGATGTGAGTTGGACTATAAATAAAGCTGAGCACCGAAGAACTGATGCTTTTGAACTGTGGTGTTGGAGAAGACTCTTGAGAGTCCCTTGGACTGCAAGGAGACCCAACCAGTCCATCCTAAAGGAAATCAGTCCTGAATATTCATTGGAAGGACTGATGCTGAAGCTGAAACTCCAATACTTTGGCCACCTGATGGGAAGAACTCTGACTCATTAGAAAAGACCCTGATGCTGAGAAAGATTGAAGACAGGAGGAGAAGGGGACGACAGAGGATGAAATGGTTGGGTGGCATCACCGTCTCAATGTACATGAGTTTGAGTAAGCTCCAGAGTTGATGATGGACAGGGAGGCCTGGTGTGCTGCAGTCCATGGTGTCGCAAAGAGTCAGGCACAACTGAGTGACTGAATACAACTGAACTGAAGACCAACAGGAAACTCCCATGTTATTAGTCTGTTGTTTGATTTTCTACTGTTAATCTGTCTCATGTCAATTTAATTTTTAGACCAGTAAGAAGAACCTAGAAGGGTGAGAAAAATTCCTTTGTCCTTGGCAAGTCTAACTTTGTATTCATAGTTTTGTATTATTTAAAAAGACCATCTACTCCAGAGTTGAAAGTTTCAACTTCCTGGATCTGTGTTGCAGGTAAAAAAAGATTTCTCCTCTGGACTCCAAAAGCTCAGCCTCTGTACACTGGGGTCAAATCAAATCTTGGAGACAGAATTTTGGGTGAAGTAGAAGAAAATAGCTTTATTGCTTTGCCAGGCAAAGAGAGACATAGTGGGCTTGTGCCTCTCAAAATTGTGTTCCCGACCCAGCAGGACTTGATGAGGTGTTTTATAGCAATGGTTTAAGGGTGGCGTTGCTTACAAGATTAGATTATGTGCATAGACTTTAATGGGCTTCCCAGGTGGTGCTAGTGGTAAAGAACCCACCTGCCAATGCAGGAGATATATGAGATAAAGGTTCGATCCCTGGGTCAGGAAGATCCCCTGGAGGACCTACTCTAGTATTCTTGCTTGGAGAAGCCCATGGATAGAGCAGCCTGGTGGGAGTCCATAGGGTTGCAAAGAGTTGGACACGACTAAGGCGACTTACCACACACACACACACACACACACACACACACATCCACGGCCTTTAATCTCCTCAGGTTATCCTGATGCGTTTCTCTGGTTCCTTTAGTTTGACTTCAGGTGGTCTTCTCTGGTATGAAGAATGCTGAAATCTTCCATTTTCTGGGTTTTAATTATATTGTCCTGTGCATCTCTTGAGACAGAACCTGGACCCTGCCCCAAGGCTGCACTATTGTTTCTTGGCTGCGCCTCCCTTGTCTCTGCATCCCCTCCCACCCTGATTAGCAACTGTTCGAACCTGCCTTTTGGGACTCAGGAAAGAGGAGGCTGAAATCTGTTGCCTACAAATAAGGAACAGAGGACATAGAAAGGCTCCCATGCCCAGGAGCTCCACAGGGTCCTTCCCAGTTTCATTCTCTTCCTCTCTCTCTGTCTCCTCCCCAGAAAACTTACCTGACACCCATACAGGCTGCGAAATGTCTCTCCCCTCTTCTAATGCTCTTTTCTTGAGTTCCAAATTAAATGTAAATAAAATTACCCATCTTTTACATGATTAAGCCATGTTTTCCAAAGTTGAATAATAAATGAACAGATCTTAACTAAAACTCCTACTAGTGAGCAATTTAGAGCTAAGTCACCTGATAATTGTATGAATTTTCTTCTTCTTCTTGCAAATAACACGAGTGTTGGGACCAATGAAGTACACGTTAGATGGTTTTGTAATCTAATTATTGCTGGAATTGGGAATAGAAAATTTTCAGTTCAGTTCAATGGCTCAGTCATGTCCAACTCTTAGCCACCTCATGGACTGCAACACGCCAGGCTTCCCTGTCCATTACAAACTTCCAGAGCTCACTCAAACTCATGGCCATCGAGTCAGTGATACCATCCAGCCATCTCATCTTCTGTCGTCCTCTTTTCCTCCTGCCTTCAATCTTTCCCAGCATTAGGGTCTTTACTAATGAGTCAGCTCTTCACAACAGGTGGCCAAAGTATTGGAGTTTTGGTTTCCTCAGTGTATATGCTTACTAGTGGGATTGCTGGTTCATATGCTGGTTTTATTCCTAGTTTTTAAAGAAATCTTCATACTGTCTTCCATAGTGGCATGTGTCAATTGACATCCCCACCAGCAAGAGTGTTCCCTTTTCTCCACACCCTTTCCAGCATTTATTGTCTGTAGAGTTTTTGATGATGACCACTCTAATGGGTGTGAGGTGACATCTCATTGTAGTTTTGATTTGTATTTCTCTAATAATGAGTGATGTTGAGCATCTTTTCACGTGTTTGTTAACCATCTGTACGTCTTCCTTGGAGAAATGTCTGTTTAGGTCTCTTCTCCACTTTTTGATTGGATTGTTTCTTTTTCTGGTATTGAGTTGTATGAGCTACTTGTATATTTTGGAAATTAATCCTTTGTCAGTTGTTTCCTTTGCAGTTATTTTCTCCTATTCTGAGGGTTGTCTTTTTACCTTGTTGGTAATTTTCTTTGCTGTGTAAAAGCTTTTAAGTTTATTTAGGTCCCACTTGTTTTCTTTTGTTGTTGTTGTTTTTCTTTCCTTTATTCTAGGAGCTGGGTCATCTTGCTTTGATTTATGTCACCAAGTATTCTGCCTATGTTTTCCTCTAAGAGTTTAATAGTTTCTGGTATTATATTTATGTCTTTAACCCATTTTGAGTTTATCTTTGTGTGTGGGGTTAGGAAGTGTTCTAATTTCATTCTGTTGCATATAGCTGTCCAGTTTTCCTAGAAACACTTGTTGAAGAGCCTATCTTTGACCCACTGTATATTCTTGTGCCTTTACTAAAAATAAAGTGCCCATAAGTGCATGGGTTTATCTCTGGGCTCTCTATCTTCTTCCATTGATCTATATCTCTGTTTTTGTGCCAGTACCATACTGTCTTGATTAGTGTAGCTTTGTGGTACATTCAGCTCCATTCTGCTTTCTCAAGACTGCTTTGGCTATTCGGGGTCTTATGTGTTTCCACATGAACTGTGAATTTTTTTTTTCTAGTTCTGTGAAAAATGCCACTGGTAATTTGATAGGGATCGCATTGAATCTATAGACTGCATTTGGTAGTATCGTCATTTTCACAATATTGATTCTTCCTACCCAGGAACATGGAATATCTCTCCATCTGTTTATGTCATCTTTGATTTCTTTCATCAGTGTCTTATAATTTTCCATATACAGTTCTTTTGTCTCCCTAGATAGATTTATTCCTAGATATTTTATTCTTTTTGTTGCACTGGTGAATGGGATAGATTCCTTATTTTCTGTTTCTGATTTTTCACCATTAGTACATAGGAATGCAAGTGCAAGTGTATTGACTTTGTATCCTGCAACTTTGCTGAATTCACTGGTTACCTCTAGTCATTTTCTGATAGTATCTTTAGGGTATTCTATGTATAGTATCATGTCATCTGCAAACAGTGAGAGTTTTACTTCTTTTCTGATCTGGATTCCTTTTATTTCTTTTCCTTCTCTAATTGCTATAGTTAGGACTTCCAAAACTATGCTTAATAATAGTGGTGAGAGTGGACAACCTTGTCTTGTTCCTGATCTTCGAGGGAATGCTTTTAGTTTTTCAAAACTGAGAATAAAGTTTGCTCTGGGCTTATCATACGTGGCTTTTACTATGTTGAGGTAAGTTCCTTCTTTTTAAAAGAATTTTTATAATCAGTGGGTGCTGAATTTTGTCATAGGTTTTTTCTGCATCTATTGAGATTACCATATGATTTTTAGCTTTCAGTTTGTTAATAAGGTGTATCACATTGATTCATTTGCATACAATGAAGAATCCTTGCCTCCCTGGAATAAACCTGACTTGATCATGGTGTATGAGCTTATTAATATGCTGTTGAATTGTGTTTGCTAAAATTTTGTTGAGGATTTTTGCAACCATGTTAATCAGTGATACTGGCCTGCAATTTTCTTTTTTTGTTTTGTTTTGTCTTTACCTGGTTTTGGCATCAGGGTGATTATGGCCTCATAAAATGAGTTTTACATAAAAGGAGTTTCACTAGCCCATTCAGGTATGACCTAGATCAAATCCCTTATGAGTATACAGTGGAAGTGACAAATAGATTTAAGGGACTAGACCTGATAGACAGAGTGCCTGATGAACTATGGACAGAGGTTTGTGACATTGTACAGGAGACAGGGATCAAGACAATCCCCATGGAAAAGAAATGCAAAAAAGCAAAATGGCTGCCTGAGGAGGCCTTACAGATAGCTGGGAAGAGAAGAGAAGCAAAAAGCAAAGGAGAAAAGACAAGATATTCCCATCTGAATGCAGTTTCAAAGAATAGCAAGGAGAGATAAGAAAGCCTTCCTTAGCGATCAATGCAAAGAAATAGAGGAAAAACAACAGATTGGGAAAGACTAGAGATCTCTTCAAGAAAATTAGAGATAACAAAGGAACATTTCATGCAAATATAGGCTCGATAAAGGACAGAAATGGTAAGGACCTAACAGAAGCAGAAGATATTAAGAAGAGGTGGCAAGAATACACAGAAGAACTGTACAAAAAAGATCTTCACGACCCAGATAATCACTATGGTGTGATCACTCACCTAGAGCCAGACATCCTGGAATGTGAAGTCAAGTGGGCCTTAGAAAGCATCACTACGAACAAAGCTAGTGGAGGTGATGGAATTCCAGTTGAACTATTTCAAATCCTGAAAGATGATGCTGTGAAAGTGCTACACTCAATATGCCAGCAAATTTGGAAAACTCGGCAGAGGCCACAGGACTGGAAAAGGTCAGTTTTCGTTCCAATCCCAAAGAAAGGCAATGCCAAAGAATACTCAAACTACCGCACAATTGCACTCATCTCACATGCTAGTAAAGTAATGCTCAAAATTCTCCAAGCCAGGCTTCAGCAATACGCAAACCATGAACTTCCAAATGTTCAAACTGGTTTTAGAAAAGGCAAAGGAACCAGAGATCAAATTGCCAATATCTGCTGGATCACCGAAAAAGCAAGAGAGTTCCAGAAAAACATCTATTTCTGCTTTATTGAATATGCCAAAGCCTTTGACTGTGTGGATCACAATAAACTGTGGAAAATTCTGAAAGAGATGGGAATACCAGACCATTTGACCTGTCTCTTGAGAAACCTGTATGCAGGTCTGGAAGCAACAGTTAGAACTGGACATGGAACAACAGACTGGTTCCAAATAGGAAAAGGAGTACGTCAAGGCTGTATATTGTCACTGTGCTTATTTAACTTATATGCAGAGTACACTATGAGAAACGCTGGGCTGGAAGAAGCACAAGCCTGAATCAAGATTGCTGGGAGAAATATCAATAACCTCAGATATGCAGATGACACCACCCTTATGGCAGAAAGTGAAGAAGAACTAAACAGCCTCTTGATGAAAGTGAAAGAGGAGAGTGAAAAAGTTGGCTTAAAGCTCAACGTTCAGAAAACTAAGATCATGGCATCTGGTCCCATCACTTCATGGGAAATAGATGGGGAAACAGTGGAAACAGTGTCAGACTTTAATTTTGGGGGCTCCAAAATCACTGCTGATGGTGATTGCAGCTATGAAATTAAAAGACACTTACTCCTTGGAAGGAAGGTTATGACCAACCTAGATAGCATATTTAAAAGCAGAGACATTACTTTGCCAACAAAAATCCATCTAGTCAAGGCTATGGTTTTTCCAGTGGTCATATATGGATGTGAGAGTTGGACGGTGAAGAAGGCTGAGCACCGCAGAATTGATGCTTTTGAACTGTGATGTTGGAGAAGACTCTTGAGAGTGCCTTGGACTGCAAGGAGATCCAATCAATCCATCCTAAAGGAGATCAGTCCTGGGTGTTCATTGGAAGGACTGATGTTGAAGCTGAAACTCCAATACTTTGGCCACCTCATGCGAAGAGTCGACTCATTGGAAAAGACCCTAATGCTGGGTAGGATTGGGGGCAGGAGGAGAAGGGGACGACAGAGGATGAGATGGTTGGATGGCATCACTGACTCGATGGACATGGGTTTGGGTAGACTCCAGGAGTTGGTGATGGACAGAGAGGCCTGGCGTGCTGCAGTTCATAGGGTGGCAAAGAGTTGGACACGACTGAGTGACTGAACTGAACTGAACTGAACTGAACTGAAAATAAGTTTGGAAGTGTTCCTTCCTCTGCAATTTTTGGGAAGAGTTTCAGAAAAATAGGCATTAGCTCTTCTTTGAATGTTTGATAGAATTCCCCTGTGAAGTCATCTAGCCCTGGGCTTTTGGTTTTTTGGGGAGATTTTTAATCACAGTTTCAATTTCAGTATTTGTAATTGTCTTGTTCATAATTTCTATTTTTTCCTGGTTCAGTCTTGAGAGGTTGAACTTTTCTAAGAATCTGTCCATTTCCTCTAGGTAGTCCATTTTATTGCCATATATTCATAATATTCTCTTATGATTCTTTGTACTTGTGTTGTCTGTTGCAACCTCTCCCTTTTCATTTCTAATTTTGTTGATTTGATTTTGTCCCCTTTTTTCTTGATGAGTCTGGCTAGTGTTTTGTCAATTTTGTTTATCTTCTCAAAGAACCAGCTTTTAGTTTCATTAATCCTAACTATCATTTCCTTGATTTGCTTTTCATTTATTTCTGCTCTTAGCTTTATGATGTTTTTCCTTCTGTTGTCTTTGGGGTTTTTTCGTTCTTCTTTTTCCAGCTGCTTTAGATGTAGTGTTAGATTGTCTATTCGATGCTTTTCTTGTTTCTTGATGTTGGATTACATTGCTATAAACTTCTCTCTTAGTACAGCTTTTGCTGAATTCCATAGGCTTTTGGTCATCATATTTTCATTGTCATTTGTTTGTAGGAATCTTTTGATTTCCCTTATTTCTTCAGTAACCTCTTTGTTATTTAGTATTATTTAATCTCCATGCATTTGTGTTTTTTGCAGCTCTTTTCCTGTAGTTGATATCTGGTCTCATAGCATTGTGATCAGAGAAGATACTTGATACGATTTCAGTTTTCTTAAATTTATTGAGTCTCGATTTGTGGTATAGACCAAGATGTGGTCTATACTGAAGAGTGTTCCACATGCACCTGAGAAGACAGTGTATTCTTCTGTATTTGGATGGAAAGTCCTGAAGATATCTGTTAGGTCCATTTGGTCTAATGTTTCATTTAAGGTTTGTGTTTCCTTATTGATTCTCTGAGTTGATGATCTGTCTATTGGTGTAAGTGGGGTTAAAGTCCCTTAAGGTTATTGTGTTACTGTTGATTTCCCCTCTTATGCCTGTTAGTGTTTGCCTTATGTATTGAGGGAATTCTATGCTGGGTGCATAAATATTTGCAATTGTTATATTTTATTCTTGGATTGATCCCTTGATCATTAGATAGTGTCCTTCTTTGTCTCTTTTAATATTCTTTATTTTAAAGTCTATCTTGTCTGAAGTAAGGCTTGCCACTCTGTCTTTCTTTTGGTTTCCATTTGCATGGAATATTTTTTTCCATCCTTTCACTTTCAGTCTGTATGAGTCTCTAGGTCCAAAGTGGGTCTCTTTTAAGCAGCATATATATGGGCCTTGTTTTCATATCCATTCAGTCAGTCTGTGTCAGGCTGTATCTTTTGGTTGGTGCATTTAATCATTTTACATTTAAGGTAATTATTTAGATATATGTTTGTATTGGCATTTTCTTGATTGTTTTGGGGTTGTTTTTGTAGGTCTTTCCTTTCTCTTGTGTTTATTGGCTATGTAAATCCTTTTACTGTTTGTTGTAAGGCTGGTTGGTGGTGCTAAATTCCCTTAACTTTTGCTTGTCTGTAAAGTTTTTGATTTCTCCATCAATTTTGAATATAATCTTTTCAGGGTATCGTAATCTTGGTTGTAGATTTTTCTCTTTCAGTACTTTAAATATATCCTGCCATTCCCTCCTGGCCTGTAGAGTTTTGGCTGAAAGATCCGCTGTTAACTGTATGGGTTTTCCCTTGTAAGTTACTTGTTGCTTTTCTTTGCTGCTTTTGATATTCTTTCTTTGTGCTTAATCTCTGTCAACTTGATTAATATACATCTTGATGTGATTTTCCTTGGGTTTATCCTGTAAGGGACTCTCTGTGCTTCTTGGACTTGATTGACTGTTTCCTTTCACATGTTGGGAAAGCTTTCAACTATATATTCTTCAAAAATTTTGTCTGTGCCTTTCTTTTTTTCTTCTTCCTCTAAGACTCCTATAATGCAAACGTTGGTACATTTAATGTTGTCCCAACGGTCTCTGAGGTTGTCCTCAATTCTTTTCATTCCTTTCCCTTTATTCTGCTCTTCAGCAGTTATTTCCACCATTCTTTCTTCCAGCTCACCTATCCATTCTTCTGCCTCAGTTATTCTGCTATTGGTTCCTTATAGAGTATTTTTAATTTCAGTAATTGTGTTATTCATCTCTGTTTAGTGTAGTAGTGTTAATCACTCAGTCGTGTCCAACTCTTTGTGACCCCCATGGACTGTAGCCCGCCAGGCTCCTCTGTCCATGAAATTCTCCAGGCAAGAATACTGAGAGTGGGCTGCCATTTCCTTCTCCATCATCTCTGTTTACTTATTCTTTATTTCTTCTATGTCCTTGGTGATTGTAGTAACTGTGTTAGATGTCTCTTGCATTTCCTCCATTCTATTTTCAAGTCTTTGGAGCATCTTTACTCTCATTATTCTGAATTATCTACCTGAATCTTCCTCTTTCAAGTAGATTACTTATTTCCTCTTGGTTTATTTAGTCTTGTGAGTTTCAACCTTGTTCTTTCATTTGTGCTATAGTTCTCTGTCTTTCCATTTGCTCCACTTGAGGCCTCCTTTTCCCAGATTTTAGGGTTGTATTCTTTCTTCATTTTGGTTTTTGCCCTTGGAGGGAAATGTTGGTTGAGTGGTTTGTGTTGATTTCCTGTTAGGGGTGACTTGTGCCTGTGTTCCAGTGGGAGGAGAACAAGCAGACAATTACAGAAATAATGGGACATATACACACACTTCCACACCCACAATTATAACCAAAGTATTGTAAAGAAACGAATAAAAAAATTGATTTGGGAACAAGGGATATTATAAGTGATATCGACCAGTTAAAAACAGATCTAGCTAATGCTCAGTCTGGAAAACTGGAAAAAAAGGGAGAAGAAAAAAGAATAAAAAATAAAGAGTAGAAGGGAGGGAAAAGAGAAAAGGAAGGAGTGGAAAAGAAGGTAAAAGAGAGAGAAAAGAAAAAATAGAAAAGCAAAGATAAATAGATGTATATGAAAAGACATATATATTCAGGAATAGATATAGCTAGTCAAGAAGTATAAGAAAAGCAGTTGAATATGCCAAAAACAAAATCAGAAAAATCACCCCCCAAAAGGGTGAAAAGAATGAAAAAAAATCTTAAAATGAATTTATTTTTGACAACAAAGAGGAAAACTCTACAGCACCGCACAAGGCTAATGTGGAAGTAGAAATATGTAGAAGGAGTAAACAGTGTGATATATAAGAAGAAAAAACAGGTTCTCAAGGTCATAGCTCTTGGTTGTGGAGTCTGCCCCTGTGGGTGGGGTTGGCTTGGCGTCCTGTGGTGATTTCCTGGCTGGGGGAGCTTGTGCCTGTGTTCTGGTTGGTGGAGCTGGATCTCATCTGGCTGAAGGGCCGTGCAGTGTCCAGCAGTAGGTTTTGGGGTGTCTGTGGGATCGGTGTGTCTTTGTGCAGTCCTTCTGGCCCTGGGAGTGTTAGACACGTCTGTTTCCTCAGCCGCTTCAAAGTGGCGCTCTCAGCCCATCTTCACTGCCACCAGCCCCCTACCTGTCCCTGGAATCATTGCTTGTGCTTTTGTTCCCCAGTCCCACCCTGCACTGAAGGCCAAAGCGTGCTAGGTAGGGGCTTACGTGGATCTTTGCTTGGCTCCCCAACCCTGCCTTCCGCGTCACGGAGACTTGTGTGGGCTCCCTTCTGCGTCGCGGGGCTTGGGTGCGCTTGCCCCGGCTCCCTGCGCCTGCCCTCCGTGTGGCGGGGTTTGTGCGTTCTTTTCCTGGCTCCCCGGCTCCTCTCTGCGCAGTTTGTGTGCTCTGGAGAGGCTTGTATGCCTCCCCTCTCTTGGCTCCCCAGGCATGCTCTCTGTGCCACAGGGTTGTGTGAGCTGGAGAGGTTTGCATGCCATCCCTCTCTTGGCACCTCGGAGCTGCGGGGCTTCTGTGGGCTTCTTTCTGTTCCCTGAGCCCACTGTCTGGTCAGAGTCACAGACCATGGCCGAGAAGTGCAGCTTTGTCTGTTTTCAGCCCTCTGAGTCCTAGCTTTGCCCTGCTTTCTGAGATTCTGCAGCTCCTCTTTAAGGCCCCACTGTGAGGGAGCTTCTCTGCGCACTGGGAACTCCTGTTTCAGGACTCCCTCCCTTCGGGCATAAGCTCCTGCCCAGAATTTCTCTGTCTTTTCTCTTTTTATGTCTCCATCCTCTCTGCTACCTCATTTCAGGGAGCTTAGCCTGTCCCCCTGGAGGCCTGGCGTCTTCTGCTGTCGCCTAGGGGTTGCTTTGTAGGAGTTGTTCCGTATCTTGATGGGTTTTTGATGTGTTTGTGGGGAGGCTGGCGATCTCCCCATCTTACTCCTCCGCCATCTTCTTCTACTCCTCCTATGATCACATTCTTACTCCAACCAATGAACCACGTTAATACATTCACTTTCATGTGTCATCGGAGCTTCACTGGGTACAAATGGGGCAAAATATAAACTGCAAAACAGTATTCAGTTATCAGGGGCTTCAAGTGATTTGGATTGTTAGGTAGCTAGTCTGACATGAGTGGGTACCACCCCATCCTGAATGGTTTGTCTTTCCCTCTCCTACTTCAGTGCAGGAGACCTGGGATTGATCCCTGGGTTGGGAAGATCCCCTGGAGCAAAGAACGGCCACCCACTCCAGTAATTTTGCCTGGAGAATTCCATGGACAGAGGAGCCTGGTGGGCTGTAGTGGATGCGGTCACAAAGAGTCGGGCATGACTGACTAACACTTTCAACAACAACACCTACCTGGATGCTGGTGAGCAAAACATGCCCAGAGACCCTCCCTCTTGTGGTCAAGAACCACTGCTAGGTTTCCAGCCACATTAGGACCAAACAAGAGGAAACTGCCAAAACAGGTGGGCGCAGGTACACCAAGACCGCAAAGGTGACTCGGAGTAACCCTGGGGTTCATTATGCTGCATTTGCAATAAATCAGCATTTGGATTTTGGGCCCCTAATGGTTTCGCTTGGGTGCTTGTGAGTAAGCACCTGTACACACAGAGAAAAGTTTTGTAACCTAAAGCTGTCAGTCAACTTGTTAAATGATTCAGGATACAGCGGGGCACTTTCCACCACTGTAAAAACCCAATCCTACCCCTCTGCTGTTGTTTCTGGTTTCCAGACAACCCATTCTCATCCTTTTTCGGGAGTGTACTTTTACTTTGCTAAATAAAACTCTTGCTACTTTAAACTGCTCTATGCCTCTTGTCTTAATTTTTCCCTTGAGAAGAGCAAGAACTGAGGAAATCACCAGTCTGCTGGTGACAGGATGGTCCAGCATATACTCAAATTGCTTTTGTAAGATTTCATGAAAATATAAGCACAGAATGAAAATAATGGACCTAGAGAGGTCTCAATCTGTAATTGTTATTTTGTTTTACTAACAAAATAATTATTAAAATATTTTAAAAGTTTATTGCTAAAATTATGACTATCAGTTTAGTCTGTTGTAACAGTTACACTTAACTATCTTATAGGCTCCCCAGACAATTATTTATATATTTATGTATGTGTGGTCTGTACATAAAACCATATGGCAGATGAGAGTGCCTGATCAACCAAAAATTATAGCTCTGGAATCTCACAGAAATCTGTGGCTTCAAGTCAAGATCTTGGAATCTGCCACATAGAAGTCTCAAAACTTTTTAAGCATTACTTTCTGCGGGTATCTTGACACCCTTGTAAAAATTATATTTTCACAGGATTTTGTGATTGGTAATTTGAATGTTGTGTAAATAGTTAATAAATTCTTATAAATATTGAAATTGATCTTTGTCTTGTGCAAGTCTAGCCTCAAAGCACCCATCATGACCACAAGCCCTTCCCACAGGGACGATCAGAATACATTAGCATCTGTGCCATGTGCTGTGTGATTCTGGTTCTGTGGTCAGTTGATGATACTGCAGAAGAGGAAGGAGAGGCAGCCATTGGTCTGTAAACTGGAGAGAAGAAAACAAGAGAGGTGGGCTAGGTAGCTGCCCAACAATGATAGTGGGATAAAGTGAATGTAAACTTGGAAAGTTTTGAAATCAGAGCTGGCCAGTTAGCAGAGAGCAGGAGAAAGGCACAGGGAAAGAAGGCAGGAGACTTTACCTGGCAATATAAAAAGAAGCAAAGAATTACCAAAGCTCAGGAGAAGGTAGAAACACAGCCTATATCTCAGAAAGGAGATAAGAGAAAATGTATTATCAGCAGTGGCAAGTAAAGGATCAAAAACTTCCATAGCAGGGGAACTGATGCGAGGAACCGTCTGGATACTAAATAGCTTTCTGCACTCCTGAAGTGCAGGAAATCCAGCCCTACCAAGGAAGATTTCAGTTCTTCCTGTGAGGCCTGGCTTGGGGCATTTCCTGGATTCCCAGGAGATAGGACATGTGATGGAGATTTCTCCATTTCTTTTTTCCACATGGAGTCTTTTAATAAATTCCACATGGCAAAAGACATTCTGAGGAAACTTCTGTCTTTGCAACAACAATGACATCTAATGAATGCAACGTTTTTATAATTGCACAACACTGTACTCATTAGACACATATGCACTTACTTAAAATGATCTATTTATTTATGAATTTCCCCCACTTGAGTCTCTAGGCCTGGGGCCTTGCTATTGACATGCTCAGTGTTGGCACGTAGGAAGTCATCCATAAATTCTTACCAAGTGAGTGAATGAAACAGCCACTCTCAATGAGGACAAATGCATAAACTAGTCTTTAATCACCTCTATGTATTGTCCCTTTTATTTGTGGAAAATACAGTGGCTGGTATGGCAGCTACATGACACATCCATGTAAACACACACACATTTTAATAAGAGGAGTAGTGCTGCTTCTGGCAACTTCAGAAAGTAAGGACAGAAAGCAGATGTTTGTCCCATGAGAGTCGCTGAGGCCAAAGAGTCACTGAGCCTCTCCCTCATGTATACAAGGATGACGTAGTCACTAGTGATGGGTGACGGGAAAGGTGCCCCGGAAACTTATATCATTTCTACAGTATTGCCCGTCCCTGAAGTCTTGGTTACTGGGGAAAAGGACCCAAAGCCTTCTAGAAGGCAAGCAAATCAACCCCACACTTACTTGCTGAGACATGATGCTGGGGAACTCAACTGTGGTTCCATTAGATCTGGGGGTTCCAGGAAAAGCAAGAAACTTTTGGAAAAGCAAGAAACATTTGAAGTAAAATCTTTTTGGGAAAATTTGGCCCCTGAAATAACGTAACCTAAGTAGGTCCCCAAGCTATATGTGAGGATTTATACTGACTAGATGGGAAAGGTATCTCCTGACTCTGCGGCAGTGGGTGCCCTTTGGAGAATAAGGGCTGATCAAGGGAAAGTTAATGAAAAGAAGAAGACACCATGGTTCCCTGTATGAGCATCATTGTGACCCTATGCACATACTTGGACCAGAAAAGCATCCTTGAGGCATCTGGCAGGACTCAGGAGCCGCACGAAACCAGAGCCGGGCAGCACCACCCAACAGGAGTAAGCCACATGGTCATGGACCACCCCCAATCCTGCACCTGAGGTGCCAGGTCACAAGGGACCTACTGAATGCTCTCTCAACGAGTACCCCCCAAACCCCTGGGGGGGGTACTGGATGACAGTGAGTGGGCTGGGGGTGAACGGGGAATGCCTCAGAGGGGGAGACTAAACCTCCTGCTAATCCTCTGGAGATTTAGTCATTCGTTTTTGCAATAAAAGAATCGTGACTCTATTGTACCCCAATTTTGTGAGGGGCGTGATGTATTTCTTTGTATGGGTTTTGTCTCTTTATGAATACATTGGTCCTTTATTTCCCCCACAGTTTCTTTCACTTCTGCTCTTTCGTTTCTGAACCTATTTGTGGAAGAGAGTATTCTCTCTCTTGCTGGCTGTGTGGCCAGCTCATCCCGCCCAGGAGGCCTGGGCCGGGCCAGCCGCACCATTCTACCTCAGTCACACGCCCATCTGCTCCGTTTTGCCTTTTCTGGGAATACCCAGCTGGGAATACCCCAGCTGCCACTTTTTTTTTTTTCTTTTTTTAATTATCTGAGCCATATGCTTGGAGTCATAACTTTCAGGCACATTGCCTGACCTCTATGTTTTTATCCAGTGGCCCTAAGGAACAGGGTGGGAGCCTCCAGATTCCAAACTTCAAGGCATTCCAGTCATTGCCTTTTATTATTTTATCAAATCATTCTACTTCTGAGCACGGCGCAAGTGATGTTTGCTTTCAAACATGTCCAAAAGCAACTGCTTCATATCAAATATTCAGGTTTTCCTTAATAATATGTAATAACAGTCTCTAGCGCTGTATGTTTTTTGCCACAGGAGAGATTTAATATTACCAAGTAACTTTCACATTGGATTTAACACTACATTTCAGAGATTAAATAGACAGTAATTAAAAAATACTATTTTGTAGTTCAATAGCATTTTTTATAAATTAAAAACACTTCTTGCTTCATGACAGCATGATCTCTTCAACAACTATTTTCATCAAAATACCATTGATATACACTATTACACTAGTTTCAGATGTATTACACAGTAATTTGATTTTTAAAAACTTTGTTTTGTACTGGAGTATAGTTGATGAACAATGTTGTGTTAATTTCAAGTGTACAACAAAGTGATTCAGTTATACATATATATGTATCTATTTTTTTTCAAATTCTTTCCCCATTTAGGTTGTTACATAATATTGAGCAGAGTTCCTATGCTATAGAGCAGCTCCCTGTTGTTTATCCATCTTAAATACAACGGTGTGAACATGTCAATGCAAAACTCCCTTACTGTTCCTCCTCCTAATCCTTCCCCCCTAGTAACAGTAAGTTAGTCCTCTAAGTCTATGAGTCTATTTCTGCTTTGTAAATAAGTTCATTTGTATCATTAAAAAAATTTCCGTTGGAATATAATTGTTTTACAGCTTTGTTAGTTTCTGCTGTGCATGCCTGCATAGTGAGTGACTCAGTTGTGTCAGACTCTGTGCAACCCTATGGACTGTTGCACCCCGCCGCCCCCACCGCAACCCGCCCACCCAGACTGCTCTGTCCATGGGATCCTCCAGGCAAGAATACTGGAGTGGGTTGCTGTGCCCTCCAGGGAACTGACCCGACCCAGGGATCAAACCTCGTCTCTTACATCTCCTGCTTTGGCAGGTGGATTCTTTACTACTAGCACCACCTGGGAAGCACCAAAAAGTGTTAGTTGCTCAGTCGTGTTAGTTGCTCTGTTGGGTCTGACTCTTTGTGACCCCATAGACTGTAGCCCACCAGGCCCGTCTGTCCATGGGATTCTCCAGGCAAGAATACTGGAGTGGGTAACCATTCCTTTTTCCAAAACAAGCACATGAGTGCATGCTAAGTCACTTCAGTCGAGCTGGACTCTTTGCAACCAGATGTAACATAGCCCACCAGGCGTCTCTTCCCATGGGATTCTCCAGGCAAGAAAATTGGAGTGGGTTGCCCTGCCCTCCTGCAGGTGATCTTCCTGATCCAGGGATAGAACTCTCATCTCTTATGCTTCCTGCATTGGCAAGGCAGGTTCTTTACCACTAGTGCCGCCTAGGAAGCAGCTGTACATATCATACATCTCCTCCCTTTTGAACCTCCATCCCATGTCCCACCCTTCCATTCCAGCTCTCTAGGTCATCACAGAGCACCAAGCTGAACTCCCTGTGCTACACCGCAGCTTCCCACCAGCTGTCTATTTCATACATGGTGAAAGAGCTGGACACGACTGAACACACAGTGTATATATGTCAATGCTACTCTCTCAATTTGTCACATGCAAGAGTCCACATGGAAGCGATACTGGAATGGTATTTTTCTTTCTCTGCCTTACTTCACTCAGCACGACAAGGTCCATCCATGATGCTGCAACTGGCATTGTTTCATTGTTTTCAATGGCTGGATGGAGGAGCCTGAAGGGCTACAGTCCATGGGGTCACAAAGAGTCGGACACAACTGAGCAACTTCATTTTCACTTTCCTTCACTATTCCATTGTGTATATGTACTACATCTTCTTTATCTATTTCTCTGTCAATGGACATTTAGGTATGCCTTGCCTATTTTAAGTAGTACTGAAATGAACATTGGGGTGTATGAAAAGATGAATCAACATCACTAATTATTAGAAAAATGCAAATTGAAACTACAATGAGATATCACCTTACGCCAGTCAGAATGGCTATCATTAAAAAATTCACAAACTGTAAATGTTGGAGAGGGGGTATACAGAGAAAGGAACCCTCCTAGACTGTTGGTGGGAATGTAAATTGGACAGCCACTGTGGAGAACAATATAGAGCTTCCTTAAAAAACTAACAAGGGAATTCCCTGGCAGCTCAGTTGTTAAGACTCCGCACTTCCAATGCAGGGACGCAAATTTGATCCCTGGGTCAGGGAGCTGAAATCCTGACCAAAAAGTCATAGAGCCAAAAAGTTTAAAAAATAAAACTGGGTCTTGAAAAAACTTGTAAAAAACAAGTAAAAATAGAGCTACCGTATGATCCTGCAGTCCCACTCCTGGGGATATATCTAGAAAAAAGCATGGTCTGAAAGCATAGTAACTTGACTGATTTCATTTGCATATATTATGAAATTATCACCACAAGTCTAGTAACCACCTGCCCCATGTAAAGTAATTACACAATAATTGACCATATTCCTTATGCTGTATATTACATCCCCACGGCTTATTTATTTTACAATCACAAGTTTTTACCTCTTAATCTCCTTTCACACAATGCCCACTTCCTTCCCCTCTGGAGGGCACCCATTTGTTTTGTGTGCTTGTGAGTCTGTTTTTACTTTGTTTTGTTCATTTAGGTTTTGAGATTCCACATATAAATGAGATACATGGTACTTGTCTTACTCTGTTAAACTTATGTCACTTAGAAAAATACCCTCTAGATTCATTCATGTTGTCGCAAATCACAAGATTGCACTTTTTTAATGACTGAGTGTTCTGTATATCTATATATATACCACATTTCTTTCTCCATTCATCTTATAGTGGACACTTAAGATGTTACACATCTTGGCTATTCTAAATGATGCTGCTATGATTATATCTTCTCAGATTAGTATTTTTCTTTTCTTCAGGTAAATACCCAGAAGTGGAATCACTGGATCATACAGCAGTTTTATTTTTCAGTTTTTGAGGAACCTCCGTACTGTTTTACCTACTGGCTGCTCCAAGTTACAGCACTGGGACTAACAGTACACGTGGGTTCCCTTTTCTCCACATTATTGCCAAGACCCAATTTTTCTTATCTTTTTTACAATAGTCATTCTGATGGGTGTGAGGTAGTTTATCATTGTGGCTTTGTTTTGCATTTCCCTGATGATTAGTGATGTTGAGCATCTTTTGATATGTCTACTGACCATCCGTATGTCTGCTTTGGAATAATGTCTGTTCAAGTTCTTTGACCATTTTTTGAATTGGGTTGTTTGGGTAATATTTTAGATATTAAGTCCTTTTGGATATATTATTTGCGAATATCTTCTCCCGTTCACTAAGTTACCCTTTCATTTTGTTGTTAGCTTATTTCACTGTGCAAAAGATCTTTAACGTAGTTTGTCTCCCTTGCCTGAGGAGACATAGCCAAAAAAAAATATTGCTAGGACACATGTCAAATCATATTGCTGATGTTTTCTTCTGAGAGCTTTATGGTTTCAGGTTTCTAAACTCTTTAAAAGGTTATTTTTGTAAATAGTGTATAAGTGTTGTCCAGTTTGATTTTTTTCCATAATGGTGCAGCTTTCCCAGCACCATTTTTTTGAAGAGGCTCTCTTTTCTGCATTGTACATTCTTGTCATAGATTAATTGACCATGTAAGGGTGGGGTTACTTCTGGGCTTATTTTGTTCCATTGATCTCTTTGTCTGTTTTTGTGCCAATACAATACTGTTTTGTTTACCGTAGTTTTGTGATACAGTTTGAAATCAGGGAGCATGATTCCTTCAGCTTTCTCCTTCTCTATCAAGATTGCTTTGGTTATTTAGGGTCTTGTGTTTCCATATGAATTGTAGAATTATTTGTGCTAGTTCTTTGGAAAATGTCATAGGTATTATGATAGGAATTTCACTGAATGTACATTGCCTTGGGTAGTATGATCAGTTTAACAGTATTAATTCTTCCAATCCATGAGCACAGTACATCTTTCCATTTATTTGAAGTGAAAGTGAAAGTGTTAGTGGCTCCGTCATGACCAGTGCTTTGCGACACTAGCCCACCAGGCTCTCTGTCCATGGAATTCTTCAGGCAAGAACACTGGAGGTGGGTAGCCATTCCCTTCTCCAGGGGATCTTCCTGACCCATGGGTCAAACCCAGGTCTCCTGCATTGCAGGCAGATTCTTTACCTTCTGAGCCACCAGGAAAACCCCCATTTGGGTCACATTTAGTTTCTTTCATCAATGTCTGACAGTTTTCAGAGTACAAGTCTTTTACCTCCTTGGGTAGATTTATTCCTAGGTATTTTAGTCTTTTGATGAAATTATAAATGAGATTATTTCCTTAATTTCTCTTTCAGATAGTTCATTATTAGTGTATAGAAATGCAACAGATTTCTGTATATTAACTTACCATTCTACAACTTTACTGAATTCATTTATTAGTTCTAATGGTTTTTTGGTGGCATATTTAGGATGTTCTATGTATAGTGTCATGTCATTTGCAAACACTAACAGTTTTACTTCTTCCTTTATGATTTAGATTCCTTTTATTTCTTTTTCTTCTCTGATCGCTGTGGCTAGAACTTCAAAATTATGTTGAATGAAAGTGGTGAGAGTGGGCCTCCTTGTCTTGTTCCTGATCTTAGAGGAAATGCTCTCAGCTTTCACCATTGAGTATGATGTCACTATGGGCTTGTCATATATGCCCTTTATTATGTTGAGGTTTTTTCTCACTACAGGCACTTTGCTGAGAGTTTTTATAATACGAATGTTGAATTTTTAAAAACTTTTTCCTGTATCTGTTGAGGTAATCATATAATCTTCACTCTTCAATTTATTAATGTGGTATATTGCACTGATTTGCAGATATTGAACAATCCCTGCATCGTGGGATAAATGCCACTTGATTATGGAGTGTGGTTCTTTTAATGTATTATTGAATTTGATTTGCTAATCTTTTGCAGAAGATGTTTGTATCTAAGGTCACCAGTGATACTGATCTATATACATATTTTGTTTCTTTCTTCTTTTGCTTTCTTTGCTTGTAACTGGGTGACTATTTTTAATAGTAGGTTTGGATTCTTCTTTTTGTGTGTATCTATTATAGGTTTTTGGTTTGAAACTATCATGATACTCTTATATGGCAACCTATCAACAGTTGACCTTTGAACAACATTGGTTTGAACTGCACAGGTCCACATATATACAGATTTTTTTTTTTTTTTTACAATAAACATACAGCCGACCTTCTGTATTTGCAGATGCAGAGCCTGTGGATACTGAGGACCAATTGTAAGGAACTTGATTATCTGTGGATCTTGGTAATACAGTGGGTCCTGGAACCTATACCCTCATGGTATCTCAGTTCAGTTCAGTTCAGATGATTTAAATATTTTTGTCTTTCAACCTTTTTATTAGCTTTATACATATTTATACATATTTCATTAATCTTTGCTAGATGTTTTCCCTTACCAGTGAGACTTTTTTCTCTCATAATTTTTATGGCCTTTTCTTTTCTGCTTAGAGAAGTCCCTTTAATATTTTGTGTAAAACTGGTTTAGTGGTATTGAATTCTTTTAGCTTTTGCTTTTCTGTAAAACTCTCTTTCCTTAAAATATTTTAATAAATAAATATTCTTAGTTGTAGCTGTTTTCCTTTTATCACTTTGAATATATCACTCCCTTCTGTACTGAAAAATTTCTGCTGAAAATCATCCAGTAGTCTTGTGGGAATTCCCTTATACATAACTAGTTCCTTTTCTCTTCCTACTTTTAAGAGTTTCTTTAATTTTTGCCATTAGTTATGATGTGTCTTGGTGTGGACCTCTTTGAGTTCATCTTTTTTTTTTTATTAGTTTATTTATCTATTTTTTAACTTTACAACATTGTATTTGTTTTGCCATACATTGACATGAATCCACCATGGGTGTACATGTTTTCCCCTTCCAGAACCCGCCTCTCACCTCCCTACCCATCCCATCCCTCTGGGTCATCCTGGTGTGCCAGCCCCGAGCACCCTGTATCATGCATCGAATCTTTTTTGAGACTTTCTGTTCTTCCTAGTTGTAATCGTTTTTTCCTTTCCCAGGTTCAGTCGGTTCAGTTCAGTGGCTCAGTCATGTCTGACTCTTTGCAACCCCATGGACTGCAATACGACAA
This sequence comes from Okapia johnstoni, assembly GCA_024291935.2. Classification (NCBI taxonomy): domain Eukaryota; kingdom Metazoa; phylum Chordata; class Mammalia; order Artiodactyla; family Giraffidae; genus Okapia; species Okapia johnstoni. Next base: position 87,669,588 of record CM044317.1, read on the forward strand.
GCCTCCCTTCTCCAATATCACAGTTCAAAAACATCAATTCTTCAGTGCTCAGCCTTCTTTATAGTCTAGCTCTCACATCCATACATGACTACTGGAAAAACCATATCTTTGACTAGACGGACCTTTGTTGGTAAAGTAATGTCTCTGCTTTTTAATATGTTATCTAGGTTGGTCATAACTTTTCTTCCAAGGAGCAAGCATCTTTTAATTTTATGGCTTCAGTCACCATCTGCAGTGATTTTGTAGCTCCCCAAAATAAAGTGATTTGTAAATTATACTCATTTCCCCTTTTTTTTTTTTTTCTGTTCAGCTTGGTTGCTTTCCACTACTCTGTCTTCTGGTTCATTGATCAGTTCCTCTGTTATTATCTAATCTACTCTCAATTCCTCATGGTGTACTTTTTATTTCAGTTATTGTGTTTTTCAGCTCTGTCTGACTCTTAATATTTTCTCTTTGTTGAAATTCTCACTATGTGCATTTATTCTTCTCATGACTTTTTTTCGGCTGTGCCACACAACTTGTGGGATCTTAGTTTCCTGATAAGGATTTGAACCAAGGACCATGGCAATGAAAGTGGCAAGTACTAACCACTGGATGGCCAGGGAACTCCCAGTGGTCATTACCTTGAACTCTATCAGGTTGATTGCTTATCTCCACTTTGTTTGTTTGTCTGTTTTCTGAGGTTTTTTCTTGTTCCTGCATTTGGAACATATTCATCTGTCTTCTCATTTTGTCTAATTCTCTGTGTTTACTTCTATGTACTAGGTAAGATCTGCTACTTTTCCCATCTTGGAGAAATGGGCCTTATGTGGGAGAGGTCCCAGGGCCCGGTCAGCACACTCCCTGGCCACCAGCTGCATAGGTCCTAGGGGTGCAGGGCCCAGTCAGCATACTCCCTTCTGGTCACCAGCTGTATAGGTCCTAGGGCCCAGTCAGTACACTCCCTGGCCACCAGCTGCATAGGTCTTAGAGGTGCAGGGCCCAGTCAGCACACTCCCTTCTGGCCACTGGCTGTAGAGGTCCTAGGGGTGCAGGGCCCAGTCAGCACACTCCCTTCTGGTCACCAGCTGTAGAGGTTCTAGGGGTGCAGGGCCCAGTCAGCACACTCCCTTCTGGTCACCAGCTGTAGAGGTCCTAGGGTGCAGGGCCCAGTCAGCACACTCCCTGGTCACCCGCTGTAGAGGTCTCAGGGCCCAGTCAGCACACTCCCGTCTGGTCACCAGCTGTAAAGGTCCTAGGGGTGCAGGGCCCAGTCAGCACACTCCCTTCTGGTCACCAGCTGTAGAGGTCCTAGGGTGCAGGGCCCAATCAGCACACTCCCTTCTGGTCACCAGCTGTAGAGGTCCTAGGGGTGCAGGGCCCAGTCAGCACACTCCCCAGTCACCCGCTGTAGAGGTCTCAGGGCCCAGTCAGCACACTCCCTTCTGGTCACCAGCTGTAGGGGTCCTAGAGGTGCAGGGCCCAGTCAGCACACTCCCTTCTGGTCACCAGCTGTAGAGGTCCTAGGGGTGCCCCTACATGGGCTGTGTCTCCCCTTATGTTGTGGCGGTGCTGACCACTGTAGATGGCAGGCGGTCAGTGGGGCTGGCCTCTGGCTTCGTTACCTACAAGGATATGCCGCATTCCTTGACCTTGGGCTTGCTAGAGTGTGGGACTTAATCGCAGCACGGCTGGCTGCGTGGGCTGTGGGTCCACAGGGCTCTTGCCTGCCTTTAGGTGGTTGGGCCCGGATCTCCATGTGGCTTCCTGAATGGACTGGTGCTGTCCCAGTAGCGGGGAGGGTAAGCTCTGGTGCTTTTAGTTTAGAGTGAGAATTCCAAACTAATGCCTGCCAGCGCTGCCTTTATTGTGGCAGAACGAGCTCCCAACAGTGGCTGCTGCCAGTGTCTCTGTCCCCAGAGGGAGTTCCAGCTGTCTCATGACTCTGCAGGAGGCTCTCTAAGAAAGTGAGTCTGACCTAGGCTCCTTTCAAACTACTGGGTCTGCACTGGGACTTGGAGCTTGTGAGAGTTCGCATGAGCCCTTCGAGAGTGGAATCTCTGTTTCCTACAGCCCTCTGACTCTCCTGAACAGAAGCTCTGCTGGTTTTCAAAGCCAGATGTTCAGGCGGTTCATCTCCCAGTCAGGACCCTTGGACTGCGGAGAGTGATATGGGGCTCAGACCTCTCCATCCTTGGGGAGAACCTCTGCATTTGTGATATTCCTCCTATTTGTGGTTCCCCAACCCAGGGGTGAGGGCTTACCAGGTGGTGCACCTGCCAATGCAGAAAATGCAAGAGACATGGATTCGATCCCTGGGTCTGGAGGATTCCCTGGAGTAGGAAATAGCAACTCACTTCAGTATTCTTGCCTGGAAAATTCCATGGGTAGAGGAGCCTTGCAGCTACAGTCCATGGGGTAGCAAAGTCTGTCAAGACTGAACACAGATGCGCACACAACTCGGAGTGTGGGTCCTGATTAGACCACGTCTTTGCCCCATCTCCTTCTTTATATTTTCAGTTGTGAAAATTTTTTTATGCTAATCTTCAGATCATTCTCATAAGAATTATTCTGTAGTAGCTGTAGTTTCCATGTGCCTGTGGAGGGAGGTGAGCTCAGAATCTTCCTCTTCTACCATATTGGCCACACCCCCTCAACTCCTAATTATTGATATCAGTTTCAACACATACATTAAGTGTATATTTCAATCATTTTGGAGGGAGTAAGTTTCTTATTACCATTATACTTTGGACTGGTTGCATAATTTTCAGGACCTAGGGAAAAATGAAAAAAAAAAGATTCCTTGTTCTAAAAGCAGGATAAAAGTATGGTTAAAGATACCAAAATATGAAGTTTTTTTTGTTTCTTCCACTTATCTCCTCTCCTAATTCATATGCTTTCATTTCCTCATTGGATGTTACTTCAAAAATTCAAAAATACAATTTTTTGAGTTGAACTTCAAACAAATTGAAAGTACTGTGAATAATTTCAAAATAACGCCAATAGATCTTTAAACCAAGCATGAGTTCATCCATACGATTACATTCCCATGAAGCTGACCCTGATTATATACTTTAGTAGCATTTTGCTTGTCCATTCATCTGCCTGGCAGAAATTACAAGTCTCTCTATATCAAAGATGGTTAACAAATAAAATATGCTGTAGTTCTCTGGGATCCTGTCCACCCAAACACAAGTTCAAGGACGAGTGCTTGTCCATGTACTTGCTCCATGATGGCTTCCCTGTGCCAGCAGTATTTGGGAATCATCCTACTTTCTGCCAGTTATGGTGTGAAGAGCTGTGTCTCTGCACTGTGCACATATTGAAAACTTAATGCCCAATGTGATAGTGTTAGGAGGAGGTTGCCCTTGGGAGGCGATTAGGTCCTGATGATGGAGCCCTCAAGAATAAGTGATCTTACAAAAGTGATCCCACTGAAAGAATCCCTGTGCACTATTGGTGGGATTATAAATTGGTGCAGCCACTAAGGAAAGCAGTGCAGAGGATCCTCAGAAAATGATCCTCAGTACCATATGGTCCATGTCTGGGAATATATTAAAAGGAAAGAATACCAACTCAAAGAGACATCTGCACCCTCTTGTTCATAGCAGCATTATTCACAGTAGCTAAGACATGGAAGGGAATTCCTGGTGGCTAAGATGGTAAAGAATCTGCCTACCAGTGCAGGAGACCTGTGTCCAGTCCTTCAGTCAGGAAGATTCCCCTTGACAAGGGAATGGTAACCCACTCTAGTATTCTTGCCTGGAGAATTCCATAGACAGGTGGGCTACAGTCCATGGAGTTGCCAAAAGTCGGACACAACTGAGCAACTAACACACACAAGACGTGGAAACAATCTAAGTGTCCATTGATAGATGAATGGTTAAAGAAGTTGTGAGATTATACACACACAGACACACACACACACAAATGAGAAAATGGAATATTAATTCAGCCATGAAATGAGGAAATTCTAAAATTTGTAACAACATGCATGGACCTTGAAGGCATCATGCAAAGTGAAATAAGACAGAAAAAGAGAAATATGGTATGATTTCACTTATATGGGGAATCTTGAAGAAATAAACTAATATAAGGAGAAATCAGACATATTACCAGAAGCAGAGGGTGAGGGAGGGAGAACGGAAGGGGGTTGTAAAAAGCCATAGATTTCCAGTTATAAGGTAATTAAGAGCTAAGACTGTAATGTATATTATGATGACTGTAGCCAATGGTACTATATAATCTATAGGTAAGCTAAGGGACTAAATCATAGTAGTTCTCACCACAGGGAAAACATTTTTATTCCTTTTTCTTTTTTCCTTCCTTTTCTTCTTGCTGTATCTATATGAGATGATAGATATCAGTGGAACCTATTGCGATTATCATTTCACTATATATATATATATATAAGTCGAACCATCATATTGTATGCCTTAAACTTATTGTGATGTATGTCAACTATTTCTCTATAAAAAAGGAAAAAATCAAAAGATTTTACATAAAAAATAGATCCCACAGTGCTCCCTAGCCCCTTCCGCCCTGTGGGGGTTCAAGAAGTCTTCCACGCAGAAGGGGCCCTCACCTTACTATGCTAGCACCCTGATCTAGGATGTTCAGCCTCCAGAGCTTTAAGAAAGAAATGCTTATTGTTTATAAGGCACTTGGTTGGTGGTGTTATGTTATAGCAGCCTGGGCACCCTCAATCTCAAGGGTGGCTCCAGAAACGGTTTCCCTGGTGACTCAGCAGGTAAAGAATCTGCCTACAATGCAGGAGACCCGCGTTTGACCCCTGGGTTGGGAAGATTCCCTGCAGTAAGGGAAGGGCAACCCACTCCAGTACTCTTGCCTGGAGAATTCCATGGATACAGTCCATGAGTTTGCAAAGAGTCAGACACAACTGAGCGACTAACACTTTCACCTTCCAGAAACAAAGAGGAGAGATGGCCCAGGGGTCTCTCCTGCGTGAGGAACAGGCAGCTGGATCTCCAGCATCTTCACTGGTAGCATTTCCAACCACATTTCATCTATTTTGCTGCATATCTACACTGAGAAGCAATGCGTGCTTCCCTGCATGTGTATGCATGAATGTACACAAAGCAAGTGTCTCCATTCTCAGGGCTTTCCCCCACCCCTACTCATGTATAGCAGTCCTGGGTAAAAATTTGAATATAACACAGCAGACACAACACTGCTTTTAGAATCAAATAGCATACAGCCCACTTGCAGTGGGCCCTTGCATATAAAACTAAAACCTTCAGAGGCTCAGTTTATTGTTTGTGATCTTGTATGGTGTTGTCTTTGTTAGGCAGGAATTGCATCTCCTAGTATCTCATAACTTTCAGAGTTTCAGCTCGTGTCAGCCACATAAGACAGTTTGCATGAGATTTGGAGGGCAGAAGTGCAATAGCAACTGTATTTGTCATACTCCAAAATTCAGTGCAAGGCACCACGCTCTGTAGCAACCGCCACCAATCTCCTCGAGAGTTTACATGATGTTCTAGAAATATACTGTGCGTATTCTGTGTGGAGTATCTCCATCTCAAGGTTGCATATTTGAATGTGAATTCATAATTTTCTCTCAGAATCTGCTCCTTAATCTATTGGGTTACTTACTATTCATTCATTCACAAAAAATGCTATGGTGAATAACCTTGTGCGTACACTGGTATAATTTTGTAGGAGTTAATCTTGCAGTAAATTCCCCAAATAGGAATTTGGGGGTAAAAAAATCCATATTCAGTTTTCCTTAAATAATAACAATTTTCCCCCCAGAGGGAATGTATCACCCATTAGCAATGAATGACTGCTTTCTCAACAGAAGGTGTTCAAGCTTTTTTGAATGCTTACAAATCTAAGTAAGAAATATATCAATATAATTTTCACTGGCATTTCTCTTATTATGGTTGAGATTGAGCCTTCTTTTTATATGTTTAAAGCCATTTTCGTTTCTCTGAGATCTATTTGGGTTTTGTTTTGCTTGGTACCCATTTTCTATTGGTTTTGGTCTTTTTCCCATCCACTGATTTTTTAAATTGAGATATAATTTACATATAACGTATTAATATTCAGTGTACAATATAATGACTTGGTATTTAAGATACTGGCCAAACTGTAGAAGGTGTAATACTTTTCTCTTCCTTGTGCTGTGCTTACTTGCTCAGTCGTGTCTGACTCTTTGTGACCCCATGGACTGTCATCCCCAAGGCTTCTCTGTCCATGGGGTTCTCCAGGCCAGAATACTGGAGTGGGTTGCCATGCCCTCCTCCAGGGGATCTTCCCAACCCAGGGATGGGACCCAGGCCACCCACACTGCAGGTGGACCAGCTGAGCCACTAGGGAAACCCACAGGCTTACCTTTTCTTTTCTCAAATCTGTTTTATTTGACCTTGCTTATTGTGCTTTTTTTGCCAAGTAAATTTTACAAAATGTTATGTAGTTGAATTAATTAATTCTTTTTTTTAAAGTCAGAATTATAAGGGTATCATCACACTCTAGTTATAAAAGAACTCCCCCGTACTTTCCTCTAATATTTGTACAGATTTGGCTTTTTCATTTATATCTTAGATTCCTTTATAGTTTATTGCAATATGTGATGTGAGATGTAAGTTAAATTTTATCTTTTTCCAAATAGCTATCAGTTATCCAATATCAATTATTAAAAAAACTTGTTCCTTTTGTGGCTTGAGATGTCACCTTTTACCACATACCAAATTTTTTATGTACCTGGGTCTATTTCTGTACTTACTATTCTGTCATATAGGTCACACTATTCTAATCAGCATGATGCATGTAATGTGTGTAACGTGCAATGGTAGTTTCCACTTGTTACACACTGAATTTGGTCTTCCTCGAATTTGAATGTTGTAGCCCTAATCCCCAGCGCCTCAGAGTGTGACCTTATAGGGATATAGGGACTTTACAGAAGCATCAAGTTAAAATGAAGTCTTTAGCTGAGTACCAACCCAATATAACTGGTGTCTTTATAGAAACAAGAAATTTGGCCACAGAGGCATGCACGGAGGAAAGACAAGAGACACAGGGGAAGACAATCATCTATGACACAAGGAGAGAGGCCAGCAACAAATCCTTCCTGGCAGCCTCAGAAAGAATTCATCCGGCTGACACCCTGAGTTTGGACCGCTAGCCTCCAGAACTGAGACAGTGCATTTCTATTTTGTGAGCCACCAGTTTGTGCTACTTTGTTCCAGTAGTTCTAGCAAATGAATTCGGCCCCCACTGCCCTCTTTCTGCAGGATTATTCTAGATATTCTTGCATATTTAACTTTCTGCATAAACTTTAAAATTGAGAACTTAAAAATTGACTTCAGAAAATAAAACTTACTGGTAATTATATAGACATATGATGCTTCTGTGTGTTTAAGTTTCAAATCTACTCGATATTCTAGGAATGTTTAAATTTTCTTATACAGAGTTTTGCATGTTTGTTGTTGAGTTTACTTCTAAGTATTTTTATCCTTTTTGTCTTGATTGCAGTTTGGGTTTCCTCTTACATTATATATTCTAACTGATTACTGTGTGTGCATTTTAAGGTTACTTGTTAATTTTATACCTGTTTCATAAAAATAATTTGAAAGTTTTCTCTATGTTTTCTAAGTTCTAAAATAATATAAGTATCCCTCAATTATTAATTTCAAAGATTTTATAAAATTCCCTTATTAAAAAAAATACAACTAGATTTTTTGTGGTAGATTTTTTTTTTTACAAAAACTTGATTTCAAGGTACATGTATGTCTAGCTAGTAGAGACTCCTAAAACAACTTTTCTAAGCCATGGAAAAATAGCATGTTAAAATTTTCTGTATAAACTACTTTCAAAAAAAAAAAAAAAAAAAAAAAAAAAAAAAACTACTTTCAATGCTGGTCTTTTTCATTTCCTAGAAAATTAAATAAAATTAAGTAATTCATACTTCAAAAATTATTTGGCTTCTGGTTCAAGATGGCAGAATAGAAGGACATGTGCTCATCTCCTTCTGTGAGAGCACCAAAATTGCAACTAGCTGTTGAACAATTATCAACAGGAGAATGCTGGAACACAGCAAAAAGTGATACTCCACTTCAAAAGGCAAAGTGAGATGGTGGGAAGGGCACAATCATGATAAAATCAAATCCCACACCCACTGAGTGGATGACCCACAAACTGGAAAACAACACCAAAGAAGTCTCCACTGTTGTGAAGGTTCTGAACCCCCATCAGGCCTCCCAGCCTGGTGACCTGACAAAGGAACTGGGAATCCCCAGGGAATCTGGCCTTGAAGCCCAGCAGGATTTGATTATAGGACTTCCACAGGACTGGGGGAACAAAGACTCCAATCTTAGAGGGCACAAACAAAATCTTGCATGCACCAAGACCCAGGGGAAAGTAGTAGTGACCCCACGGGTGACTGAACCAAAACAACTAAATGAAGTGGACATAGGAAACCCTTCAGAAAAAGAATTCAGAATAATGATAATGAAGACACTCCAGGATCTCAGGAAAACAACCAAGAAGATGCAAGAAATGCTTGCCAACGACCTAGGAGAACTTAAGAGCAAACAGAGATGACTAACACACTGGAAGGAATCAATAGCAGAAAAACTGAAGCAGAGGAAAGGGTAAATGTCCCAGAGGACAGAAGAGTGGAAATCACTGCCACAGAACAGAATGTAGAAGAAAGAGTGAGAAATGAAGACAGTCTGAGAGACCTCTGCAACAACATTAAATGCACCAACGTTTGCATTATTGGGGTCCCGGAAGGAGAAGAGAGAGAGAGAGGACCTGAAAAATCATTTAAAGAGATAATGGCTGAAAACTTCCTCAACATGGGACAGGAAATGGTGAACCAAGCGCAGGAAGCACAGAGCGTTCCGGGCAGAATAGACCCGAGGAGGAGCACAGAGAGACGCAAAATCAAACGGACAGAAACTAAAGACAAAGATAAACCATTAAAAACAACAAGGGGAAAATGACACATAACATACGAGGAAACTCCCATCAGGCTGTCTCAGCTGGTTTCTCAACAGCAGAAACTCTGCAAGCCGGAGGCAATGGCACTATATATTCAAAGTGATGAAAGGGAAGAGACTGCAACCAAGAATGCTTTACCCAGCAAGACTCTCCTTCAGGTTTGATGGAGAAATAAAAGCTTTCCAGACAAGCAAACGTTGAGAGAATTCAGCAGCACCAAACCAGCTGTACAACAAATGCTAAAGGAATTTCTCTAGGCAGGAAACGCAAGCGAAGGAAAAGACCTACAAAAAATAAACCCAAAACAATCAAGACAATAGTAATAAGATCATACATATACCTTACCTTACATTACATATACCACACCTTACCTTAAATGTAAATGGGTTAAATGAACCAACCAAAAGACATAGCCTGCTTTTTACATGTTTGTATACACTTCTATTTACCACATCAAATTGTATTTAATTACTTATATTGCTAAATTAATCATGTTCACATTATGCCTTGCAATTGTAATTATCTTTTGTTTTTTTGTCTGGCTATTGATTATGAAAACTGATATACATCTTTTAGTATTGTGAAAAAAAGTTGGTTGCCAAAGTTTTGTGTAAAGTAGTCTAATTTAAAAAAATAACCTTTTTTTCAGTGGTTAATGTCTCCTGGTTATTTTTATTTTGTGTTCTTGATATTTGTTTATTTTGTTGATTTTTGAGCCAATATTTTGATTTGCTTTATTTTTCCATTTCATTAATTTCAGCTTTTATATTTTTACTTTTCTATAATATGTTTGAAGATTATCATTTTTGCCTCAAATTGCTGTTTTGATTATACCTTACTGATTATTTTATATAGTATTTTTTATTGTTGTTTTAGAAATTCTGTAATTATATGTGCATTTCCCCTTTCATTGGAGAGTTTTTCATTTTTATTGCTATCTATCATCTATAATACAGTTCCCCAACTTTAAGTTATGTTGACGAATTTTTACTTGACTACTCCTTATAACCATCACCCGGATTAGGCTGTAGAACATATATGTTACTTCAAAAAGCTTTCTACAGCCTCTACCAATGAACAACCATTCATGTCCAAATCACTATGGTAATTATTAATCTGGCCTCTCTCACCACAGATTAATCTTGCCTATTTTTGACGTTAACATATAAAGACCCACATAGTATATATGGACAATAACGTATGAAAGGATGCTCTGAATCTTTAGCAATGAGGCAAATACAAATTAACCAATAATTGAGAAGCGACTCACACCACCCAATGGGAAAACATTTTAAAGGCTGAAAAATTCAGTGCGACAAGAATGTGAGGCAACTGTTCTAGAGGCACCTTGGGAAACAGGACCATTTTGGAAAATAATGCTATTATTATGTAAAGTTGCATGCCTTCAAAGTCACTTCAGTCATGTCCTACTCTTTGGGACCCTATGGACTATGGACTGCCAGGCTCCTCTATCCATGGGATTTTCCAGGCCAGAATGCTGGAGTGGGTTGCTATGCCCTCCTCCAAGGGATCTTCCCAACCCAAGGATTGAACCCGTATCTCTTATGTCTCCTGCACTGGCAGGCAGGTTCTTTGCCACTAGCATCACCTGGGAAGCTCTATATAAAGTTAAACCCATACATATCATACAAGCTGGTATTTTAACTTTTAGTTTATACCTAAGAGAAATCCCTGCATGTGTTCACCAGAAGGCACATATCAGAATGTTGTAGCAGCATTATTTAATAATAACAAAAATGATGGAAACAATCCATATGTTTCTTCCCTCTAATAGATAAAAGTAGAGCATTTACACAATGAAATAATACACATGGTGATGAAGATAAACTACTGTTACACATCACTTTGATAAGACCTCAGAAATTAATGTTGAGCAAAAAAGCAAGTCATCAGAAAATACATACAGTTTAATTCTCTTAATATAATAGTTTAAAAAGGCTAAAATTATGCAATATATATATTTCAGGGTTACAAACATAGTAAAGCTACCAAGAAAGCTGAGGATTGGTAAATGGAAAAATAATGGTTTCCTCTGTTGTGGAAAAACTAAAGTGTTGTTGAGTGGAGAGCATACAGGAAGCTTCAACAGATTTTTAAAGCTCTGCTTTGTAGTCTCAGTGATGTCTGAGTGCTCATTTTATAATCACTCTTTAAAATGCACTCAGGCATTACACATACTCTCCTATGTCTGACATATTTCATAATTATAAGATAGTTTAAAAAATACACAGTGTCTATTGAAGTAATGCAAACAACAACCTGAGCTGTAAGGGACATCATCAGTTATGCTAGAGGAGATGTCAGCTATCAGACAAATGTAATTAAAGTGTCATAAATCTTGGTGTTATTTGTGATGGGAATTAGAAATATTCATGTGACACTTAGAGAAGTAATACATACTTGTAATTTCTAGTAGAATCTTGAAAAGGAAAAAACAGTATACAATTTTCAAACTAGCAGTAAGAAAAAAAAAAGAAATACTAAAAATAATCGAAAAGAAACATGGAAGAGAAAGCAAAAAAAAAAAAAAAAAACAGAAAATAAGATGGAAGACTAAAGCCCAACTATGTTTTGTACATCAGCCAATGCTTCAGTGAAAGACAAATATTGTCAGGCTGGATTTTTTTTTTTGCATGCTGTGTGATTTGCAAGTTTTTACTCCTCTGACCAGGGATTGATCCTAGGACCACAGCAATTAAGGTGCTGCATCCTCACCATCAGGGAATTCCCAGATTGAATTTTTAAAGTTCTAGTTAAATTCTCTTTACAACAGACATATATAAAAACTAAAGTTACAGATAGGTTTAAAGTGACAAATGAAGAAAAAAATCCATCAACAGACACATTTTAAATGAGAGATAGGTTAAATATTTAATATGCAAAATATGTACTTATATATAATATATTTGGTATAATTGATATTGTATTTTAGTATAAGACTAATTCTAAATTATTTACTAAGGAAAGGAGACTAACTTCATAATGATAAATGTTTACTTTATAAACACGATATCAAATATTAAATGTGTGTGTATGTGTGTGCTTAGTTGCTCAGTTATGTCCAATTCTTTGCAACCCTATGGACTGTAGTTTGTCAGGCTCCTCTGTCCATAGGATTCTCCGGGCAAGACTACTAGAGTGGGTTGCCATTCCCTTCTCTAGGGGATCATCCCGACCCAGGGATAAAACTCATGTCTCCTTCATTGTAGACATATTCTTTACCATCTGAGCCAATTAAATGGGTTTCTACCTAATAGAATTTAAAATTTATAAGAATTGGTAGATTCACAAGAAGCTATAAACAGTATCTAAATCGTCAGATCTCTCTAAGCAATTGTTATAAAATGCAAGCAAAAAAAATTATTGAGGATACAGAATTTTCAAGAATAGAGCAAAACACAGTTAACCAAATGGACACAAACAGAACATGATGAACAACAAACACAAAATACGTGTCTTTCTAAACACATAGGAAACATGCACAAAACTGTGTCTTCTGGACCTCTAGCTTTCCATTCATCTCAAGATGTGTTCGGCTTTACCTCAGTGAAGTGCCGGGAGCCAGCTCACGAGATCCCACCCATGACAGAGTCATGAGGTAGAGGGCTGATTGAGCATGGCTTCTCAGCCCTCAGGAATTCTCAGAAGGCTGCCCCAGCGCTCACCTTAAAGATGACATCTGTCTTTCTGACGCTTACTATAATAAACCTCTTCTTATTTTCTGTGACTTAGGCAAAAGGCTTTTCCTGATTCTCTTCTAAAATAGATCAATCTGAAACCTCAAATCAACAAGGCCCCTGAGTGGTAGCACCCTAAATAAAATTATCTGGGATATAAAGTGTGCTGATCTAAATTCTTCTTGCTAGCATATTGGTTTGTTTAATAAATGTACCTGTGCCTTTGGAGCTAATGTGCATGACTATTCCTTAATAATAAAACAGCATTGAGAGCCTCTGTACAGAAAGCCTCTATGGGCACAAAACCCTTCACAGGAAAAAAGGCTTGTTAGGAAATATAAGAAATATTGCTTTATGAAACTGTTACTTAGTCTATATTTACTCACTATGTTTTTACTCTTAACGTATTTAGCCTATATAATGAACGCATAATAGTTAAAAATTTATATAAATAGAAGTTGAGCTTTAATACAAATAATAAGACAATTGTTGAATTAACTGATGATTCTTACTTAGAGCTGACCTTCAGCTTGCTGTTCTATGACCTTATGGGACCACATTCTTTTCTGTTAAGCTCAAGGCGTAGGGTAAATTACCGAAAACAGGTTTTACCTTGAAACTTTCTATTGATAAATTCTTTCCCGCTGTGCCTGATACAAAAGTGTTCTGACTGATCAACCCTTATCAATAGGAGAGTCACAAGATGTTAGCAGGCCCCCAAGCCGGAAGATGATGTAAACAAAATGAGGCTTTTTGTAACTAAAAACAGGCAAACAGTTTCAATGAAGGTCAAAAACTGCTGGCCTATTAAGCTGGATTGATAGGCCCATTAAGCTGAATTCATATGCCCATTAAGCTAAATTGGTATGCCCACTAAGCTGAATTGGTATGATTCTATACTTTACATTTGTTTCTATGTACCACAAAAAATATAAAAACTGTCTTAAAAACAATAAAGTCGGAAGACACTTGAAAACATCACGACTCGCTGTGTCTTCTCATTTGTATCGCCGACGCCGTCCATCCTGAGGGAACCCTGACCAGCTGGGGCAGGACTCCGGCAGTGAAGGGAGTTATAATAGCTACCATAAAGTTTTGCATGGTAATTCCAACATTAAGAGCATCTTGGAGTATCCATCTGTCAACTGTCTTTTCCCTTGCGGCTCAGAGGGTAAAGAATCTGCTTGCAATGTGAAAGACCCGGGTTTGATCCCTGGGCCAGGAAGATTCCCTGGAGAATGGAATGGCAACCCACTCCAGTATTATTGCCTGGAGAATTCCGTGGACAGAGGAGCCTGACAGGTTAGAGTCCAAGGGGTCGCAAAGAGTCAGATGTGACTGAGTAAATACCACTTGGGCCACCAGGACTTTCCCTTGAAAAGGCATCATAATTTTGGTATGTCAAGTACTTTTGCACTTTATCCTGAACATTTTGATCATCATGTGTGAAACTCTGGATCCTGTTACAATTCTCTGAAGAATGCTGATTTTGTTTGTCGTTTTCGCAGGTGATCAGTTTTGGCTCATCTTCTGTGTTATCACTGGAGGGCATTGAGAGGGTGCGATCCGTGGTTGACTCTTGAGTTGGACCCGGGGGATCAGAGGCTCCTCACCTCTCCCGGGTGCTTAGAGTGTGTGTTCCACTCACGATTCCACATTAGAAGTCAGTTCAAGGATGCAGTCTTGGGATAGAAATGTGGTGTTGAGACTTCCTGTTTGGTATAAATTGAGGTCTCTATATAAACTGTGGTGCTGGCAGGCAGGTGCAGAGGCCTACTGGTCTTGCAGTGTCCAGGAGAAGCCTTGGAAGTACATTTCTTTGCTCAGTACACCTACTACCTACCCATCTGGCTTGCTCTGCCTGTTTCCTTTGGTCTCTTTTTGCCCTCTGTGTACAGAGGTCAGTTTCAGATGTCACCAGGAAGCTCCCAAGTTTGTGAACCAACCCGAATGCAATGCTGGTTCAGTTGCAAAGCTCTGGCCCCATGTCTGAGTCACTCAGAGGCTAGCCTGGGACGTGAGTGGTGGCTTAGCTTCTAATTGAGATCTCCAAGCTCTTGCTGCTTTGGCTGTGTTGTGCCCTGCTCAGTTTGGGAGGGAGCCTGCAAATGATATCAGCTCTCTACTCTGGAATTTGTCCCTTGTTCTCTGGCTCACAGGGATACCTGGTTTTTCTGGCCAAAAAATTTGGATTCTCTCAGAGTTTTACTCCCCCATGCTGTTGTGCAATCTGTGTGTAGCCTTGGTGTGAGATTTCAAGAGAACGGAGACAAAAAAATAACCAAGATATCCACCCTCTATTCTTTGTACAACAAGCACCCTTCCTGCCCCTCTCCCAGATCCTTTATCCAGATCCTCAGGATGTGGGTGCCTGCTGTCACCACAGGTATGAACTGCACAGTGACAGGAAGTTCTTCATTGTCACAGATTCCTTAGTAACTTCAGTTCAGTCCTGCAACAAGGGTGGTCTCAAGAGGGCTGGAGGTAAAGAAGAGAGGGGGAAACAAATAGAGATTTCCCCCATCCTTTGTGGCTCACCAGTTTGTTGGCTCTGTGGGTGGAAGGACAGTGTCTCTTAAAGTTTTTGGTTTGGCTTCCACTTGATTCTGCCCATTAATAGATCAAAAATCAAGAAATAAAAGAGGAAAGGAAGAAAGAGCAAAATAAAGAAGGAAAGAAAGGAAGGAAGAGAGGAAAAGGAAAACAGAAAACTTGCCCCATTGTTCCAGCCACTCTCTGTTTTATCTGTCTTCTCCAATCTGCTTGCTGTTCAGTAATCAGGTAGCTTCTTTAATTAATTTTGTCCGATGTCTGGCTTTAATCCATGACAGTGAGCATGGTGGCTCCATCTGGGTGGCGCTGGCATCTGGCACAGACGCTGAAAGGACACCTGTCCTACAGACTGTGCTGAAGAACCCACACTCCCAAGGCCACTGGGCAAACACCACATGCAGCGCCTTTGGGAGCTGAGGGAGGGGTGCAGATTTAACGACACTCAAGAGTCAGGGCAGTGGCTGCAGAGGAGCCACACTGACTGGTCCTGGAGGCTGATCACCTCCTTCTTAAGTGACTCATCATCAGCAAGGAGAGTTAGCGCAGCTGATGCTGAGGCCTGGGTTCCAAGGTGACCTTGTTCTACCAAGGCCACCTGCTCAGACAGGAGCCTCCTCTCTTACATTCTCATGGAAATGTCCCCTGCCCTACGGCTCTGTACAACAGCAGAGAGGAGAGTCTCCTCTGGACCGCTAGGCCTGGTGCCTGCAGACTGCACTGACACAAGTCCTGGGAGAAGGAGGTCCATGGTATGGGCTCTCCACTGCTTGCTTATCACCACCTTACCCCCAACACTGTGGGCAGGAATCCCTTAGAGGAAAAGGGGTAGCCATCATAGTCAACAAAAGAGTCCGAAATGCACTACTTAGATGCAATCTCAAAAACGACAGAATGATCTCTCTTCATTTCCAGGGCAAACCATTCAATATCACGGTAATCCAAGTCTATGTCTGGTCCAGTAATGCTGAAGAAACTGAAGTTGAACAGTTCTATGAAGACCTATAAGACCTTCTAGAACTAACACCCAAAAATGATGTCCTTTTCATTACAGGGGACTAGAATGCAAAAGTAGGAAGTGAAGAAACACCTGGAATAACAGGCAAATTTGGCCTTGGAGTACAGAATGAAGCAGGACAAAGGCTAATAGAGTTCTGCCAAGAGAACGCACTGGTCAGAGCAAACACCCTCTTCCAGCAACACAAGAGAAGACTCTATACATGGACATCACCAGATGGTTGACACCGAAATCGGATTGATTATATTCTTTGCAGCCAAAGATGGAGAAGCTCTATACAGTCAGTAAAAACAAGACCAGGAGCAGACTGTGGCTCAGATCATGAACTCACTTATTGCCAAATTCACACTTAAGTTGAAGAGAGTGGGGAAAACCATGAGACCATTCAGGAATGATTTAAATCAAACCCCTTATGACTATACAGTAGAAGTGAGAAATAGGTTTAAAGGACTAGATCTAATAGACAGAATACCTGATGAACTATGAATGGAGGTTCGTGACATTGTACAGGAGACAGGAACCAAGACCATCCCCAAGAAAAAGAAATGCAAAAAAGCAAAATGGCTGTCTGAGGAGACCTTACAAATAGCTGTGAAAAGAAGGGAAGCAAAAAGCAAAGGAGAAAAGGAAAGATAAACCCATTTGAATGCAGAGTTTCAAAGAATAGCAAGGAGAGATAAGAAAGCCTTCCTCAGCGATCAGTGCAAAGAAATAGAGGAAAACAATAGAATAGGAAAGACTAGAGATCTTTTCAAGAAAATTAGAGATACCAAGGGAACATTTCATACAAAGATGGGCTCAATAAAGGACAGAAATGGTATGGACCTAACAGAAGCAGAAGAGATTAAGAAGAGGTGGCAAGAATACACAGAAGAACTGTACAAAAAAGATCTTCACCACCCAGATAATCACGATGGTGTGATCACTCACCTAGAGCCAGACATCCTGAAATGTGAAGTCAAGTGGGCCTTAGAAAGCATCACTATGAACAAAGCTAGTGGAGGTGATGGAAATCCAGTTGAGCTATTTCAAATCCTGAAAGATGACGCTGTGAAAGTGCTGCACTCAATATGCCAGCAAATATGGAAAACTCAGCAGCAGCCACAGGACTAGAAAAGGTCAGTTTTCATTCCAATCCCAAGGAAAGGCAATGCCAAAGAATGCTCAAACTACTGCACAATTGCACTCATCTCACATGCTAGTAAAATAATGCTTAAAATTCTCCAAGCCAGGCTTCAGCAATACGTGAACCGTGAACTTCCAGATGTTCAAGCTGGTTTTAGAAAAGGCAGAGGAATCAGAGATCAAATTGCCAACATCTACTGGATTATCGAAAAAGCAAGAGAGTTCCAGAAAAACATCTGTTTCTGCTTTATTGACTACGCCAAAACCTTTGACTGTGTGGATCACAATAAACTGGAAAATTCTTCAAGAGTTGGGAATACCAGACCACCTGACCTGCCTCTTGAGAAACCTGTATGCACATCAGGAAGCAACAGTTAGAATTGGACATGGAACAACAGACTGGTTCCAAATAGGAAAAGGAGTACGTCAAGACTGTATATTGTCACCCTGCTTATTTAACTTATATGCAGAGCACATCATGAGAAACGCTGGGCTGGAAGAAACACAAGCTGGAATCAAGATTGCCAGGAGAAATATCAATAACCTCAGATATGCAGATGACACCACCCTTATGGCAGAAAGTGAAGAAGAACTAAAGAGCCTCTTAATGAAAGTGAAAGCAGAGAGTGAAAAAGATGGCTTAAAGCTCAACACTCAGAAAATTAAGATCATGGCATCTGGTCCCATCACTTCATGGCAAATAGATGGGAAAACAGTGGAAACAGCGGCTGACTTTATTTTTCTGGGCTCCAAAATCACTGCAGATGGTGACTGCAGCCATGAAATTAAAAGATGCTTACTCCTTGGAAGGAAAGTTATGATCAACCTAGATAGCATATTAAAAACAGAGACATTACCAACAAAGGTCCCTCTAGTCAAAGCTATGGTTTTTCCAGTGGTCATGTATGGATGTGAGAGCTGGACTATAAAGAAAGCTGGGCGCCAAAGAAGTGATGCTTTCGAACTGTGGTGTTGGAGAAGACTCTTGAGAGTCCCTTGGACTGCAAGGAGCTCCAACCAATCCATCCTAAAGGAAATCACTCCTGGGTGTTCATTGGAAAGACTGATGTTGAAGCTGAAACTCCAATACTTTGGCCACCTGATGCGAAGAGCTGACTCATTTGAAAAGATCCTGATGCTGGGAAAGATTAAGGGCAGGAGGAAAAGGGGACAACAGAGGATGAAATCGTTAGATGGCATCACCGGCTCAATGGACATGGGTTTGGGTAGACTCTGGGAGTTGGTGATGGACAGGGAGGCCTGGCATGCTGTGATTCATGGGGTCGCAAAGAGTCAGCCACGACTGAGCAACTGAACTGACAAGCCCAATTTTATGTCTGTGCACATGGTTTGGGCGGTGTACGTTTGTGATCCCTTTTCATAAACCATATTGAAAAGGCATCAATTTTTCCATCTTCTGTGAAGAACCTATATGCTTTCTTTTTCCATTTTTATTTTTGCTCAAACTTTATAAATTAGACTTCAAAATGCTCTCAAGTTCCTCCTCACATCTGCCCATCATTCTTTCTGCTGAAGTTTATTTAATTCTTTCCTGAATT
This sequence comes from Okapia johnstoni, assembly GCA_024291935.2. Taxonomy (NCBI): domain Eukaryota; kingdom Metazoa; phylum Chordata; class Mammalia; order Artiodactyla; family Giraffidae; genus Okapia; species Okapia johnstoni. The sequence continues at coordinate 87,688,484 of CM044317.1, forward strand.
ACTCCAGTGGAAATCTTTATCATTATCATAGAATATATCTGCGTCTTTCCAGAAATAGTCAAATCCCTTGATAGATTTCTATCTGCAGGCTAAATTTCAGACACATTTCCCAAAATACTTTAATATAAAATATGAATTTCTTTTGGCATCTTTTAAATTGAGAACTCAATGTAATTAACTTATATGTGTACGTTTCTTTCAAATAAAGTTTTTTCTTTTCTAACATTGCATTGCTGTTGATTTATTATGCATATTAAGGAACCACTAGAATCATAGACACACTGAACTATCAAAATACTTCTGAAGAGAACTTAAAAATGTCATTTGTTCTAATGGAATATTGATTTCCATGTCTCACGCTTCACAGTCTTTTATGTTAATACAACAATGAAGGCCATTAAAACTGTAATGTTTAATAAATACTAAATAATTTCAGATTCTTTTTAATATAAATCCATTATATATGCCTAAATTATTATAGTCAAGGCAGGAAAGCTGAGGATACAAAAACAAAGCAAAAGTTTAAATATTTTTTAGCTCCTTGAAATGCAATGCAAATAATCTGTTACTTTTTGAATGTCACCTATGTGGAAGGATATTGCAAAGCAGCGCAGGGCATATTTAGGAGCAGATGTAGATTTTATTCTTAAGACCCTTAGAGTATAAAGGCGAAAAGACAAGTATACAAATAATATTAGACAGATTGTGACAAGCATCAGTAGATGTATAAAGATAAGAATCATCATTTAGATGGTTAGCATTACTTTTGGGGTCATTTTCTTCAACGTTTTCTTCTGGCCTTTGAAGAAATTGTGACTTAGAGAAGTTGAGGAACTTGCCAAGAAAGAAAGTCATGCATTTGTTGACCGCTAGTAAGTGTATCCATCGACCTACTCCCCACCCTGAGCCTGGCATGCGGTATGCATGCTTCTCAAAGACTGGGCAGGATTTAGCAGATAGTGTTTGGAAGGAAGAGGGCATTCAAAGAGGGGGAGGAGCAGGAACAGGAGGGAAGGGGCGCAGATGCACTGTCAGTGCAAACAGTCCATTTAGTCTGAATTTTGGACAACAGTTCTAAAACTTTAGAATATATAATATTTTTAAACATGAAAACTCCAAGCCTGTAATCCTAGAGATTTAGGTTCAGTAAGTAGACTGGGCCCCAGAAATACAAATTTTGAGAAAACATCCAGGGATTTGGTTGGGCACAGGTACTGCAGGGACACCATCATTGCTCTTTGGACTGAATGGTGGGGATGAGGTCAAGAAGCAAGAGGGTATAAAAAAATTGAAAAAAAAAAATTTTTAAACAGTAGGCCAAAAGGGGCTGTCAAGATGTCAGACAAGAATTTATACTGAATATGTAAACTGAGAAGACATTCAGAGTTATAAGCAAGTGACATGATTACCCCTATGGTTTAAGAATATGTGTTGTAACAATATGCACCATGCCTTCCAGGTGGAAACCCAGTGGAAAACTATTTAACAGTCTAACCAAAATGGCCGAAGAATGGATGCTTTTGAACTGTGGTGTTGGAGAAGACTCTTGAGAGTCCCTTGGACTGCAAGGAGATCCAATCAGTCCATCCTAAAGGAGATCAATACTGGGTATTCATTGGAAGGACTGATGTTGAAGCCGAAACTCCAATACTTTGGCCACCTCATGGGAAGAGTTGACTCATTGGAAAAGACCCTAATGCTGGGTAGGATTGGGGGCAGGAGGAGAAGGGGACGACAGAGGATGAGATGGTTGGATGGCATCACCGACTCGATGGACATGGGTTTGGGTAGACTCCGGGAGTTGGTGATGGACAGAGAGGCCTGGAGTGCTGCGATTCATGGGGTCACAAAGAGTTGGACACGACTGAGCAACTGAACTGAACTGAACTGGAGCAAAATGGGCCTGAACTACAGAGTAGCTTTAGATTGAACATGAGGAATATATATAATTTTTAAAGTAAAATGTATTATTGTAGGCAACATAGTCTACAATAGGGAAGTAAAGAAAAAAGACCTGAACTTTCATGATTAATGAATGGGAACACAGTATTAGTGATGGTACTTCTAACATTTCTTTTCTTAACTGTGAAAGCAAAATTTCTTTCTTTTTTATTTCTGAGAAGTGAGAGTATGGGAGAAAAGAATAATTTTTGGAAGTGTTAAGCTGGATGTTCTGTAAAGCTGACCAGGCAATTCAAACTGTAAATTTGGAGACTAGAAGAGGTCGGGGCTGGAAAAGGAAGATGAGATTCACTTTCACAGAGGAGATGGTGGGAGATATGAGATTAGACAAAATCATCAAAGCAGAGGCTTGGCCAGTAGGAAAAATGAGAGCCAAGGACAGTTCCCTGAGGCAGGCCCACCTTTTAGAAGATTGGAAAGCAAGAGCAACAAGAATTTAGGAAATCCCTACGCACCGAAAGTTCTGCATCCCAGCTGTACTTCTCAAGATGAGTGCCCAGACATCAAAGCAAGAGGAGCAGCAGGGTCTCAAACCATCCGCAGAAACAGAGAAGATGCCATCAAAGTTCATTCTTATCAGAACCTGTAAAAAGAGAAAGCAGATGTCGCCAGGCGGTCCTGTTTTCAGAGGAGGAATTTCAGGATGTTGGAAAAAGTGTTATCCATTATGTCGCATCTAACAAGAAGAACACAGGGTGCCATGAAATGCAGGCCAAGGCAAGATAAAAATCTCAACTGTATTTGATTCTCCCCCATCAAAGCCTATTGACAGAACTAACTGTGATGAAGAAGTAAAAATGATGAAATGGAAAAATATGAAGCTATTTGATGATTATATATACTTTAAAATTCAGTGTGTTAACTCCATCTTAGGCCACCTGATCTAAGTTATATTTCCATTACAATTTTTAAAAATTAGTATCCATAATATTTAAGGACACTTTATAATCAGAAAAAAGTTTCAATTTCATATTCAATGTGTAACCTCTTTCCAAACAAGTTATGCTGTTAATATCTATACTTTTATGTCAATTGACATTTCATTATTTTTTCTTAAGAGCTTATCAAGAAAGGCTTGAATCAAACACTTTGGCTAGATTCCAGGTGCACCATACGTTTGGTTTTTAATCTATCTGCCACCAGCCTAGATACACTACTTTTTTTTTTTAAAGGAAATGTACTATCTTGGCATATCTTATCTAACTGACTCACTAACTCATTTAGTATTTACTACACACCTTACCCAAAGTTCATAATTCCTCTATCTAATGAACATTTTTACCCCTGGCAGCAAGGTCTACCTCTATTTTCTTCCAAGATTTACTTTAAATATCTTTCTTATTACAACTTGTTTTTTGAGCAGTTCACAGCAAAATTGAGGGGAAAGTACAGAGATTTCTCATAAACTGTCCTTCCCAACATGTATAGCCTCTCTCACTATCAACATCTACCATCAAGTGATACATTTTTACAATTTTATGGTGAAGAACCTATATTGATACATTATTATCACTCAAAGTCCACAGTTCACTTTCGTGTTCACACTTGGTGTTTTATATCCTGTAGATCTAGACCAACCTTCAGTGACACGTAAACATTACTATGGTATAACATAGAGAATTTCCACTGCCCTAAAATCCTCTGTGTTTACCTATTCATCTCTCCCCCAACTCCCTAATTCATGATCTTTTTACTATCTCTATAGTTTGATCTTTTCCAAAATATCAGCTAATTGGAATCATACAGCTTGTCGCTTTTTAAAACTGGTTTCTGTCACTTAGTCATATTTGTTTAAGATTCCTCCAAGTCTGTTCATGATTTGATGCTCATTTCTTTGAGCTGATACTGTTCCGTTACCTTGATGTACCACAGTTTATCCGTTCATCTTCTGAGGGACATCTTGTTTGATAAAGCAGGTTTTTGTGTGGACAAAATTTTCAACTGCTTTGGGCAAATACCAAGGGGGCACAATTGCTGGGTAGTGTATGAGGTAAGAGTATATTTAGTTTTGTAAGTTTTGTAAGACACTGCCAGAATGTCTTCCTAAGGGATTGTACCATTTGCATTCCTACCAGCAATGAATACGAGTTTCTGTTGCCCAACATCCTTGTTAGCATTTGGTGGTGTTAGTATTCTGAGTTTTAGTATATTCTAAAGATCGAAGGCAGGAGGAGAAGGGGACCACAGAGGATGAGATGGTTGGATGACTTCATCGGCTCGATGGACATGAGTTTGAGTAAACTCCTGGAGTTGGTGATTGGATGGCATCATCGGCTCGATGGACATGAGTTTGAGTAAACTCCGGGAGTTGGTGACGGACAGGGAGGCCTGGTGTGCTGCAGTCCATGGGGTTGCAAAGAGTCGGACATGACTGAGAGACTGAACTGAACTTATTCTAACCTATGTGTAGTGGTATGCATGGTTGTTTGAATTTTCATTTCCTTGATGACATATGATGTGAAGCATATTTCCATATGCTTATTTGTCTTCTGTATATCTTCTTTGGTGAGATATCTGTTGAGGACTTTGGCCACTTTAAATTGAGGTGTTTTTTTTTTCTTGTTGAGCTTTAAGAGCTCTTTGTGTATTGTGAATAACAATTCTTTATGATATGTGTCTTTTACAAATATTTTTCTCCCAATATGTGGCCTATCTTTCCATTCTCCTGATACTTCATTTTAAAATCTACTTTAAAAAATTTAAGTGACTTGTCTATTTTTTTTTTGAAATTGAGACTGTATTTACTCATCTCTGTCTCTTCCCTTCTCTAAAATATGATGACAAACTCTCCAAGCTTTATCTCTGAGGTAGTTTTTCAAAGCATGTTTTGTTTTCTTTTCTGCAGTCATCTCAGTACTACCCAATTTTAAAAATCAGTATCGATCTATATTCTGAAGAGTCAGTTTTTACCTCTGAGGCAGTGAATTTTGTCATTTGGGACTCTGAAAATAGCCTTGTTTTCTTTATCAAGAATCTGATTGCACTGCCATAACTCCTGAGCTATCCTGTGACTGTGCTGGTAGTTACCTATGGTAATATTACCTCTTTATATTCCCTGTTCAGCTTCTGTACAGGTCTAGATTACCAGGCTGGGTCCCAATCTTTTCTTCTTGTATATTAGCCCTTAATTATTTTAGTTCTCTTGTTTTCTTAAATAATACAGTCTCCTGAGACATCAGCTTGAACACAGCTAATTACTGTTAAGTCCTCCTACCTTGGGCAATGTCAAGGGATGGGGACTCTGCTCACTTCTGAATTGGACAGATATTATAACCAGACTCCCTGCTACTTAACCCTGCATTTGAAGTTAAATTGTCTGGAGTCTTGCTGGTGCCAATTCTGAACACTTATTCCTCTCACTGGGGCTTATCGTGGTGGTCAGGCTGGCTTCCTCCAGTGTTCAAATTCTGAATACTCAAATTCAGCTTCCTACTCACTCCTTGCTCTGTCCCATCCTGCATTTTCAGGCACTGAAACCTGCCTGATAAATGATTCACTTGTCTGGGCCTGGATATCTGAATACCATAGAGTTTACCTGTACTCTTACTTCCTCACCTACGTTTGATCGAATGATCATTTAAAGGTATCATTTAACTTTTCAATATAAGGAGAAAATAATGCAAAATTCAAGTTAAAGGTTTTGTGAAAGGAGTTGACTTAGGTAGATATTAATGCTTTATCCCACATCCCACTGTGAATTTCCTTGAGAGAAATACATGTCCAGGGGACAAAGTCAGACAAACGCATAAACTCGCTCCATAAATGTGGAGCAGAGGTATCCTTGGCTATCTGCTTTGACCTTGTCATTCTCTTTATGTAAAAACTTTATGGTGCTGTTAGAAATAACTGTCCCTTCCCATAGCCCTTTAATTCTTTAATCCCTTCATTCTGCTTCAGGAAATTGACCACTTAATTTCCCAAAGCCTTGTCTTCAGCGGGTATTTCATCACAATAACCTAGTAAATAATTTGATGCTCTGAGTGCCTGAAATTCCATCAACAAATATAAGCTAGATTTTCACTGCTCTCAACTCCCCCCTGCTAGATTATGTTCTGCAAACATGCCTCCTCATTCACTCTATCAATCATTCAGCAAAGAAACTAACTCGGCTTAATGGAAACAGAAAATTCCCTTGATAAATAGATACTGGCTAATTCACCCAACTTCCTCAAGGCGTTATAACAAGGAACAATGACTGAATCACACCACAAAAATAGTCTGGTAAAAATACCCTCATTGTGCACTTAGCTGGGAGAGACTAGTTTATATTTTCAGCTTTCACAGTGGGAAGAGGCTTTAGTCTCCTATCGTGGGAATTCCCCAAACATGGAAAAGGAATTCATGTGTTGGATGGCCAAAGAGAATAAAAATGTCCAGGACACTATCTTCAGCTTATACTGTGGCAGACAAAAGAAATTGTAATTGGGCTACATTCTTCAAAAGTATACATTCATGCACATATTAAGTTTGAATGACATATCTGATGCAGTAATTAATGGAAAGCTCTATCTGTTGCATACATTTATAACAGAACAAGATGAGAAACTGTGGTCTCTAGTTTTAAATGATAGAGAAATGGATCAAAAATACCGTAGAGACAATGTGGGAATTAGCTTGATCTCTTGGCCATTGTTAGGTCAGCCTAAATTCTGGAACCACTGAGCATTCCAATAGTTACAAGAGGACTATAAACCAACGAAGGATTATATTTCACTTGATAGATTTGACTTTGTCCATTAACCTCAGTGTTTTTGGATTATTTTTTATGCTTGATTGAACTGATTTTCATGACAAATATCATAGGGAAAACGTTTGATCAAATACTACAGCTCTATTCTAGAGGCTTTCCCAGTGTCTCAGCAGTAAAGAATCCACCTGCAGTGCAGGAAACGCAGGTTCAATCCCTGGGTTGGGAAGATCCCCTGAGAAGAAAATGGCAACCTGCTGCAACATTTTTGCCTGGAAAATCCCATGGACAGAGGAGCCTGGCAGGCTATAGTCCATAGTGTTGCAAAAGAGTCGCATACAGCTGAGTGACTAAACAACAATTCTAGGTAAAGAGAAAAAAATAGAGCCAATAGGAAACTAATATTACAACTTCAGGGCTGTTATACTTCTCAAGAGATGTGAGAGGTGAGCCGCATCCTGCCAAGCCCGCACTTAACCCATGCTGTCAGCTCGGTCCTGTTGCCCAGGTTGGCCACTGCACTGCATACAACTCTATGTTAGCTATCTCTTCCCAATTTTACCTCTTCCCCTTCTCACTGTCTGGTCACCTTTCGATATCAAATCAACACTAAATGACAAGATTCCATATAATTAAAGACTTGATTGGTGATATCATTATAAAATGCACGCATTTATCATGGAACACCCTTAGTTTCAAGGTATCATTAGCAATTAATCAACAATCTTACTAACAGACTATTGCTATCCCAGGAGAAATTTTGGATTAGAGAAAGACTCCTTACAGCAATAACCAGTGACATGATCCAACTTACAAAATACAAAGCAAAAGGAAGAAGTTCCTAAAACATAAAACTTGGTTCAGGATTCTTTCTGGTCAGATGATATAAGCTTACGCATCATGGTCTAAGAGAAACAGTCTTAGGAAACTAATCAAAATCTATGCCTTTGTGCATTTGGTTCGATTGATGGATCATTACTGTCTTATTACCAACTGCTGTAGCCCTTCCATAAAGGTAAGAGTCTTTTTCCAAATTTCTTATATAAGACTTCTAAAAAAATCATATTTCTTCAGGTTCTGAGAAACACACCCTTTTGGGGCACTCATTGCACAGATACACTATAGTATAGTTTATGTATTGTTTTTAAAATTTCTATCTATATGAATAAAATTTTTAATTAATAATTTTTAGGCAGCCAAATGTTCAATGACAGTTCCTGAACTGCAGAAAAACATAAGATGAGAGCAATTCTATTTTGGAGAAAAAATATTTGCAAATTGAATGTTATTTTCAAAAATTGGCTAATTCTTTGCAAAGTAAACTACATGTTCATGGTTGTATTAATAAGTGTTTAAAAATGCTTTTAGTCCTTGACATTTCAAATATTTGAGTTGAGTATCAAAAGCTAATTTGAAAATAAAAACGTAACTATCTGCAAACTTCAGAGGTCCAAAACATTCTGATTTTATTTTGACAAACTTGATGACTCCACATTTTGTCCCTTAATAAACTAGTTTTTGTCCTATTAAGAAAGCCAGTGATTTGGCCATTTTCTTCTTACTTTTCCCCTTGAATTTACTTCCTGCTCATTCGATATGTATAATTTTTTTTACCCCAAACTGTCTCAGTAATACTTGCTTTGGAACCCCAAACAATATTTGGGAGACAACTGAAGATACTTTTTCCATGGAAACTAAAAATATGATATGATCTTGAAGGACTGGCACTTAATTAAAGGTGATTATTTAAGAAAAAATGACTGAGTGTTGTATCCTCTTTAGAGCAATGCATGGTTGGCTCAGGAGGCATGAAACCAAGTCATCGGTGCTATAGAAGCTACCTGCCCTTCATCAGGACCGGTTTCAGCTTCTGAGAAGCTTGAAAATTGCATTGCTTGAATACTGGGGCTCCATTTCTCCCAATGTCCACTGAATACTGGTGTCAGACAGCTGTATACTTCCCTGGTGTAACAAACACATTTTTAACTACACTAACAAAAACTGATGTCTAGAGTTTCATTAATTATAGATAGAATAGCTGAAGAATAGAAAAGATAAAGTTTAAAGTGGTCTCTCACGTAAAATAAATTGTTTTGTCAGAAAAATCAATCCTTTTTCTTTCATGAGTGATTTATTAAACACTGTTTTAAGATATTGTAAACTAATTAGCCTCCAATTAAAATAAATAAATCAATTAAAAAAAGATACCACAATGCTATATGAGTTCAAGACATTATGATTTTGAAGCACTGATTGTTACATTTTTCTAATGTCAATCTTTGTTTTTGAAAGATTTTTGTCAGACTGCTAATGATTATTCTCATTGTAGCTAGTGAATAGTCTTAAAGCTTATGTAGAAATATAACATGGATATTATGGTGAGTTGCTGACACAAAGGGCATATTTTTATAAGTGGAATTCATCTTCACCAAATCAATCTGTGTTCTCCTTCTTTAAAAAAAAACCCTTCTTTATAAAAATGCCATTGCATTTCTTTAAATTATTTCCAACTAGTTGCATATGCACAATGAACCTAACTGGAGGAGTATTTAAGTTGACCTTAAAGGGTAGTATATATTATTAGCTGAAATGAATAATGCAATCTCTAAACCACAGAAAAATGAAGACACAGCATTCTCTGTTTTAAAATATTTTCAGAGAGGCTCAACTTAATTTTCCATTCAAGACTAAAACAAACTTGAAAAAAAAATGTTAAGTGAAATCTTTTTCTTTTAATAAATACTTTATTAAAACCTTGATTTTTTCTAAAATATGACTGAGTTCCTTATAAACTACACTCACTGTAAATTAACGAAGTTGATCCATTAGTTCTGGAAAAAGAGTAGTTCATATTGGAAGTACCAGCATTGTCTAAAACATATGTAAATCTTTGATATTATGATCTGTTTTGTATCTCATATTTACCTATAGATCATTAACTTTTTTGTTAGAAATCATTTATTTTTAAGTACGTCAACGAAGAGCTGCTGCAAGACACACTTATTCTTCTGAGGCAATAGGGAATCAAAGGCTGTAATTTAGAATTTTAATTAAAAAATTCATAACACTAAAATGTAAGCTTCTCTGTCCCCACTCCCCAGAGAGAAGGCTGTTGAGAGTCCCTTGGACTGCAAGGAGACCCAACCAGTCCATCCTAAAGAAAATCAACCCTGAATATTCATTGGAAGGACTGCTGCTGAAGCTGAAACTCCAATACTTTGGCCACCTGATGTGAAGAACTGACTCACTGGAAAAGACCTTGATGCTGGGAAAGACTGAGGACAAGAAGAGAAGGGGACTCAATGGACATGAGGTTGAGCAAACTCAGGAGTAGTGAAGGACAGGGAAGCCTGCCATTGTGCAGTTCATGGGGCCGCAGTCAGCCATGCCTGAGCCACTGAACAACAACCCACCAGAGAATTTATTTCACACAGCCTTGCTGCTGCTGCTGCTGCTAAGTCGCTTCGGTCGCTTCCGACTCTGTGTGACCCCATAGACGGAAGCCCACCAGGCTCCCCCTGGATTCTCCAGGCCTTAGGGAATCTGAAAACTCAGTTGCAGTTCTAGTAGCCAATACTAGATGGCGCTCTAAAATTATCAGTGCTTCAGATCAATTTCCAGAGGATTCCTGCCATTGAAATCAAGAGTTTAAGCAGGAGTTTCAGATTTGACTCTCCTTTTCTTCTAATGGGATTTTTTAAACTTTAATTTTTTTAATTGAAGTGTTGCTGATTTATGATGTGTTAGTTTCAGGTATTCATCAAAATGATTCACTTATGCATATATATCTTTTTTTTCAGATTATTTTCCCTTACAGGTTATACAAAATCTTGAGTATAGTTCCCTCTATACTCAGTCCTATTTAGGAAATAAGAGGCATACTTTACTCTAACTTTACCCATTTACCCTAACTTTAAGGTTATTGCCTTAGCTATTCTTTGCCCCACTTCTGAGTCTTAACACCTGTAAAATTATCAGACCTATTAGTATTGATAAAGAAAGTAAGCCCTGCAGTAATATTTCAGGGAAAAACTCACGTTGCACAGCTAGCCAAACTCTTGGCTAGAATTAATGTTCTTGTCTTTGTCCTCTCAAGACTAGCCACTTCCCTGACAAGTACTGAACTCATTTATGGGAAGAAGTTGGACAAGCCCAGATGAGACCCGGGTGTGGCTGTTCCTGCATCATCATGGTGGTTTTGGCTCCTTTCTCTGAATAGCCTCAGGGTCTCCTGTCCTCCACCCTGAGGGTCTGTTGTAGCAGGAGTGCAGGAAGAGCAGGAGGAAAGGACCAGAAACAGCTCACAGAGAAGCATCTGCTGTGTGCCAGGCAAAAGCTGAGTGCTTGACGTGTGTTTCCTTTCTTATTTTTTGAAGTAATCAAAGGAGATATGAATGAGTGATCTCTCAGAAATCCAGCACTCTGGCGAAAACTCCCCAAGGTCAACAAATGGCAAATCAAGAATTATCAATGGGATTTTCTACCACTGTAAATAAGGCATCAAGAAGACTGATCATTGTCTCTTTCCTAGAGTCTGTCTATAGTGAGTATGCCATAATTCCATGTCAATACTGTACACTGTACAATCCTAACTATTAGATAATCCAATATAATAGTCAAAACTATTGGGCTCTGAATAGACAGTGAAATCTCAGAGCTCAGACTGTCAGTCAGTGGTAATGCCAGGTAAGAATACAAGTAAGTCCCTTAAAAATTAATTTCTGTTTTAAGATAAAATTAAAGTGCATGAAAATGGTCAATTCATATGTCTTTGCTGTTTGCCTTAATTATTATAATTGCTTCATAAACTATCTTGTTTCAGTTTTACCAGTCAATGAGCAATCAGTAATCTTTCATGACCATAAAATAATTTCTTAGGCATACAAATAGAACTCTTCATTAACCTTTTCCTTTTTTATTGAAGTATAGTTGATTTCACTTTAGTTCAATTCAGTTACTCAGTCGTGTCTGACCTTTGCGACCCCATGAACCGCAGCACTGCAGGCCTCCCTGTCCATCACCAACTCCTGGAGTCCACCCAAACCCATGTCCACTGAGTCGGTGATGCCATCCAACCACTTCATCCTCTGTTGTGACTTCAATCTTTTCCAGCATCAGGGTCTTTTCAAATGAGTCAGTTCTTCACACCAGGTGGCCAAAGTATTGGAGTTTATTTACAATGTTGTATTAATTTCAAGTGTATAGCACAGCGAGTCAGTTACACACACACACATACATATATTCTTATTCAGATTCCTTTTTCTTATAAGTTATTACAAAAGTATTATATATTACTGATACATATTATCAGTAATATATTATATATATCATCAATAATGAGTATAGTTCCTTGTACTATACAGTAGGTCCTTGTTGGTCTTCAATCAAATTTTAACAGTTTTTTACAATTATGTTTATTATGCCATATACACTATTGTTGTTGTTCAGTCACTCAGTTGTGTCCCACTCTTTGCGACCCCATGGACTGCAGCACACCAGGCATCCCTGTCCTTCACCATCTCCCAGAGTTTGCTCAAACTCACGCCCATTGAGTTGATGATGCCATCCAACCACCTCATCCTTTGTCATCCCTTTCTCCTCCCACCTTCAATCTTTGCCAGCATCAGGGTCTTTTCCAATGAATCAGTTCTTTGCATCAGGTGGCCAAAGTATTTGAGTTTCAGCTTCAGCATCAGTCCTTCCAACGAATATTCAGGGTTGATTTCCTTCAGGACTGACTGGTTATGCACTATAAAAGGTATAAAGAAACAGAAAATGTGAATTCTTCCTATATGATCTTTAAATTACTGGGTGAAGAATATATAAAGATTTATCCATTATACATTTATTTACTGATGGCTACATCCAAGATAGGTACTGCAGGTGGTCAGAGTCCTTGACCAAGAGGACTGTAGAAGAGGCCCCTCCAGGTACCACCACATCCAACCATGGATGCATTTCTTTGAACACAATCCTGGGGAAGTCACTTTCCAGGTGGGAGAAATGCCATTGGCCTTGAGATAAGACTTTCACTTTCTTCCTGGCTTAGAAGAAACCCGTATCTGTAAAGGGACCCTTAAAATTGCCCCTTTCCAGATGTCAAGCTGTGTTTTCCTTCTTTCCTCAACATTTCAGCCATGTCTGCATGGCATGTCATGATTGCCATGTATTTGGAGACTTCAAGAAAATGTTTATCATCAAAGTGTAGACTTTTGTTGTTTATGTTGCACAATTGAAAGTCTTTACTTTCTCTAGTGATTTGTGAATACTCTTCACTTTCTGATTATTCAGAAGTTTAGCAGCTAACCTCCATGTAACCTCAGTTATGCTCAGTGAGACCTTTCTCATGGCTAATTATCAGGATGAACTGCCAAGCAACTTTCCTTTCTTACTTGTCAAATTTGACTCACTGAAATTAATTTTACAGTTGACATTTTGTAGTATCCCAGTAGCTTTTCTCAACATTTGATTATCGTCTTACCACACAAGTGGGAATGATGCTCATACTGAAATGAAAAGCTATGGTTATTGTGTAAGAAATGAAACGTTTAATATTTTGATTGTCGGAGGTGCAGCTTTGTTAACCTGATGGATTTGGATTGGTCTTACGTTCGTGTGTTACTGGTCCCATCAGGACTGTACTTCCAGAGTCACAGTGGGCAAGCAGGCTGTCTAGGTCGGTCAGCATCACGTGTGGACATTTGATTTCTGACACCAAAACTCCTCAACTATCCTGGTCAGTTTTTACTGTTACAGATGACACATTTTATCCCCCCAAAATCTTCAGGACACCTCTGTGAGATTTTTTTTTTCAGTCAAAATTCTGTAAAGCAATTATCCTTATGAGAGATTTTATTTTATCTTTTTACCCTCCAAATAACCCATGAGGAAACCAAGAAGAGCACATGGTCAGTAGGTCCATGGAGCTGGCATTCAGAATTATCCCGCACTCTAAATTGAGTGCAAAGAGCTCATATTTCTTAGCACATACTATGCCAGGCAGGACTCTAAGTACTTTACATGTAATAACTAACTTGAACCTCACAACAACCCTTTGATGGAGGTACTATCTTTTTCCTCATTTCACAGATCAGTAAACTGAGGTGCAGAGAAGGTAAGTGACTTCTCAAATTCCAGCAGTCAGTAAGTGGCAGAGTGAGTGAGTGATAGTCGCTCAGTCATGTCCAGCTCTTTGCGACCCCATGGACTGGAGCCCACCAGGCTCCTCTGTCCACGGAATTCTCCAGGCAAGAAGACTGGAGTGGGTTACCATTTCCTTCTCCAAGTGGCAGAACCTGGCTGCAAACGTGGGCTGAACTCTTCTCTGCTGACTGTCTGTGTAGAGCACAGTAGGTTTGATGACCACTTTGACATCTCACAGAGGTGTTAGGATTTAGTAGAATAAAATATGTCATGGCAGTTTGTAAGAAATCAGGGTCAGGAAGGAAGTGTGCTTCTGTTACATTGGTGAAGCACATTCCAGCCAGGTAAAGGTGTGTGTATATGGTTGTGTGTTCAACAGAGTCAGAATATGTGATGTCAGTAGCTTTCCCTTATTTTACCACCTTCATATTTGGAATTTCCTCTGAGTGGTTAAGAAATCAAGATCAAAAAGTTAAGGTCAGGAAACATAATCTAGTTGTAGATCATAAGTCTACTTCATATTATTATCAGTTTATTCTGCCCCTGGCTTTGTTTTTGAATTATCACCTTCTCATCAAAACTGGCTTTATAAATTGCCTACTTGGAAATGAGAGAGGCTTATAGTGAAACTTAAAAAAAATTTCCATTTAGATTCCACAAAATTTTACCAAGAGATTCATTTTTCTCTTTGTGTTAAATGTTTTTGGCATCATCTCCACTTAGGTGTCACAACAACTTTTGACAGTACTTTTACATCAAGTTTTTAAGATATTTAATTCTGATTATCTCCATTCTCAGTTCTTAGTTGAGTCCCCCAGTGGAAAACTCATTTGTCTTTCCCCTGGGTGAACAGCTTCTGTGCATTTATAACTCAAAGCTGCCTGGGTAACTGGGCTATTACCCAGTGAATCTGGTCAATATAAACAACCAAAGTAGATAAGAAAGGCTGAAGTAACTTTTGAAAATTAAAACTTTACTGCTCAGTCTATCCAGATCCTTATCTCTGCAGTTCCTTATTGACGGAGCTTCACGGCTCTTAATAAACGACCTCAGAGAAAGTGGGCTTCCCTAGTTGCTCAGCTGGTAAAGAATCTGCCTGCAATGTGGGAGGCCTGGGTTCGATCCCTGGGTTGGGAAGATCCGCTGGAGAAGGGAACGACTACCCACTCCAGTGTTCTGGCCTGGAGAATTCCACAGATGGAGGAGCCTGGTGGGCTACAGTCCATGGGGTCGCAAAGAGTTGGACATGACTGAGCAACTTTAACTTTCTTCAGAGAAAGTGTCCCTCTTTCTCACTGTATTCTTGAAATACTGCTATGCTGCCTATATATATACCCTGCCCACACAGATGTTTCTTGGCTATCATGTTTAGGAACAATTCACAGAACCCACCAAGTCTCACCAGGCTGTGAAATCCTCCAGTCCAAAATCATAGCTGACAGAATTTTCTTCCACCTCCTGATGCTATTTGCCCTGAAATACTTCGGGCTGTATCTTGACAATAGGCATTTAATAGGATTTAGTTGTTACCAAGACACTCACCGTGTATCAAGCTCATATGGTGTATTTCCACCAGAGACTTTATCCTCCAAATGCTGTAGGAAAGTTGGGCAAACCAGATACAAGGAGTAAAAAGAAAAGACCCTTAGAAATCTAGGACTATTAAAAAGTATAAACTATAAGTAGATTTCCTTCCTAATCCGAGGAGTATACCCTAAAGTGTAAGTATTTATAGTCCTTGTAACTTTATCTACACTCCTTGTAACTGTAACTGCTATTTCTATTCTTAGCTATATAACTGTATTACCATTTTTTCACTCTCACAAGACTATTTGCTCCAATATCTTCCAGCTAATAAATTCCACACGTATCCTAAGATTTAAAAGGCAGGAGAGGTTTTTAAAGTTGGTTTATTTTGCTGACTTTTAGAGTTTTTTCCCTATCAAGGTCATTTAATATTTCTTTTTGTTTATCTTCGTTATGGATTTATTTTGCATTAACATTTTCTCATCCCCAGCACAAATCTCAAGCTGCCTTTGGCACGCTAAGTAACTTAGCTGAGAACTTAAAAAGAACTTAGCTGAGAGCTTAAAAAGAACATACATGATCAAAAGTATATTCACATTTTGAAAAAAATTGCCCTATCTCCCAGGGAAGGTGACATGTAAATACACTTGACATAACCCCCAGATTGCAAAGTGTCTCCTCACTGGAACAAAAGGTGGATTCTCAAATAGTTCTCAAATCATTAAGTGCTGCCTACTCCAATTACGCTGGGTTACATAAGCTTTTGCAGTGAATGGGCAGGGATTCTCTCTCTGAGTACCTCTAGAGACTGCTTACAAGTTAGAGCAAAACTTTAGCTCTCAGTGGTTTTCAAACGCTAGTGTGTATCAGACTCACCCAAAGAGTTTGTTAAAACACCTAGTGTTGGAGCCACACCCCAGAGCCTTTAACTCAGTAAGTCTGAGATGAGACAAGAGAATTTGCATCTCTAATGAGGCCCAGGTGATATTATCACTGCTGCCTTGGGGAACACACTTCAAGAATCACTGCTTTCATACATGCAGAGAGGGCTATTTGTTTACCTGTTTGCTCCTGATCAAAAAATATATATACATATGTATATATTATATGTTCTTGATTTTTTGCTTTTCTTGATGAGAAATCATGTTAAAAATGATAAAAAAAAACCGATTAATAGTAATATCTCATTGTGGTTTTTATTTTCATTTTCCCAATGATTAGTGATACCGGCCATCTTTTCATGTATTTGTCGGCCATTTGGACCTGCGGTCCTTTTTCTTTGGAAAGATGTGTGTACAGTTCCCCTCTCCATTTTTTAAAATGTTTGTTTGCTTGTTTGCTTTTGTTATTGAGTTGTATGAGTTCTTTATATATTTTAAATATTAATCACTTATTAAAAAGCAGAGACATAACTTTGCCAACAGAGGTCCGTCTAGTCAAAGCTATGGTTTTTTTAGTAGTCATGTATGGATGTGAGTGTTGGGCTATAAAGAAAGCTGAGCGCCAAAGAATTGATGCTTTTGAACTGTGGTGTTGGAGAAGACTCTTGAGAGTCCCTTGGACTGCAAAGAGATCCAACCTAAAGGAAATCAGTCCTGAATATTCATTGGAAGGACTGATGCTGAAGCTGAAACTGCAGTATTTTGGCCACCTGATGCAAAGAACTGATTCCTTGAAAAAGACCCTGATGCTGGGAAAGATTGAAGGCAGGAGGAAAAGGGGATGACAGAGAATGAGATGGCTGGATGGCATCACCATCTTGATGGACATGAGCTTGAGCAAGCTCTGGGAGTTGGTGATGGACAGGGAAGCCTGGCATGCTGCAGTCCATGGGGTAGCAAAGAGTCGGACACGACTGAGCGACTAAACTCAATGGGTACATGGTTTGCGAATATTTCCTCCCATACTACAGGTTACCTTTTAATTTTATTATTTCTTTTGCGATAGCTTTTCAGTTTGATGTAGCCCAACTTATTGATTCCTGCTTTTGTTGCTTGTGTTTTTGGTGTATTATCTAAAAAATTATTGCCAGGACCAATATCAAGGAATTTCTTTATCTTTTCTTCTAGAAGTTTTGCAGTATCAGGTCTTAAGTTTTCAGTATCAGTTTTGCAATATCAGGTCTTAAGTTTTTAGTCAATTTCAAGTTAATTTTTGTGAATGATACAAAGGTATCACGATACAAAATGGACAAAAGTCCAATTTCATTTTTATGCATGTGGTTTACCAGTTTTCCCAACACTCCTTGTTGGAGAGAATATCTTTTCCCCACTGAGTGCCCTTGGCTTACTTGTCGTTTGTTGACCATATATGTATGTGTTTATTTCTGGGCCTTTTATTCCGTTCCATGATCTGTATGTCTATTTTTATGCCAGTATTGGACTGCCTTAATTGCTATAATGCTGTACTTTGAAATTAGGAAATGTGATGCCTCTGACTTAATTCTTCTTTCTCAGAATTACTTTGGCTAATCAAAGTCTTCTGTGATTTCATATACATTTTAGAGTTTTTTTCTACTTCTGTGAAAAACACCATTTGGATTTTGATAGGAATTGCACTGAATCTAGAAATGGCTTTGGGTAGATGGACATTTTAACAGTATTACTTCTTCCAATTCATAAACATGGGATATCTTTCTCTTTGTGTATGTCTTCTTTTATTTCTTTCACTAATGTCTTCTGGTTTTCATTGTACAAATCTTTCAGTTCCTTAGTTAAACTTGTCCATAGGTATTTTTTTATTTTTGAAGCTTTTGTGAATGAGATTGCTTTTAAAACTTCTTTTTATATTTCATTGTTGGTGTATAGAAACACAACTTATATGTGGATTTTAAATCCTTCAACTTTACTGGATTCATTGATGAGTCCCAGTGAGTTTTTTCACTTGCATATGATCCTCATTATTCTTTTTCTCTTTCATAATCGTTGTGATGGTCACTGTCTTTCCTTTCATGCGGCCTATGGGTGTGGAACGATTGCCATGCACACGTATTTCACAGGTGAAGAAACTGAGGCACAGAAGGATCCAGTAACACACCCAATTCCTACAGCTAGTAAGTGACAGATATGACATGTGACCACAAGAGTCTAACCCTGGTGTTTGTCCTTAAACAATGTGCTCTATTACCATTCAATTTTCAAATGGCTTAACAATTCACAAATGGCCTTTGAAGTAGCTAGAGATACACATTTAGCTGTTGAAATCGCCGATTTTGAAAAATATTTTTGAGATTAATGGTTAGATCAGATTACACATGTTGCAAAAATTTTGTAGTTGCGATCAGTTGCCAAAAGAATAAAACATGACAGTTCTTGCAAGGCCCGTGACCTCTGACAACTTTCCAGACTGATCTGCACCACAACCCACACTCCAGTTGAAGTCAGTCTGCTCATGAGCCCATGGGAAAACTACGCACTTTGCTCCTTCTCGGGCTTTGCTTATGCTGTATTTTAAGGCAGTTTAAAGCACTTTTTCCTAATGCTCTCCAATGGGATAATTAATCATTTCTTTTTTGAAGACTCACAGTGTGTTAATTAACACATCTTTCTGTTCTGAACCCGAAAACCCTTGTCACATTTGTCAATTCCTCTAGAACCTGGCAACCCACTCCAGTATTTTTGCCTGGGAAATTCCATGGGCAGAGGAGCCTGGTGGGCTACAGTCCACAGGGCGTAAAAGTCAGACACGACTTAGCGACTAAACCACCACCACTCGAAGCTGAGGGCAAAGTCAGACCTCACTCATACCATGCTCCTCCCTGTCTTGGCTGTGCCTGGCTCAGAACTGAATCAGCACAGCTGAAGTGTATATCACTGAATGATCCGCAACAATAAATAACCTGCCTGTTGACTTAGCACTCATGCATGCACGTGGTCACTCAGCTATTTCAGTTTGGGGCTGAGACTGCAAAACCAGGCCCTCTGAATTTGCATGAGATCTAAGATCTTCCCACAAGGTCGTTTTGGTGACACTGTGCTCTAAAACTCTCTATGGTGTTTCCCCCTATTTTTACTAGGATGAATTCTTTCCTGTTTCTGCTGTTTGTTTGTTCTATTTCCATAGTATAAGCAGCCTGCCACATTCAATCTGTCGTTCTCTCTCTCTCCCTCTTGCACAGCCAAGCTCTGAATTACTTACATTTCAACCTGCTATTCACAGAACTACCTCATCTCCAGCCTCAGTTGTTAAATATGTTGAAAGCATTCTTACCCTTGCACATCCCTGACTTTGAGGTCATGTACTTTGAACTTCTCCACATACCCTGAAAGTTCCTATTTCTCTTAGGCTTCTCACCACTTTTTTTCTTGGTTAGTCAGTAGCTCCATTAACAGGACATCCTCATAAGTTTTTTTTTTTTCTCATTTTAATTAAGAACCAGTGTTTAGAGACATTTCAGAATCATTGGCTACTAGCTAACCCCAAATTTTCACATCTCCTGATTGCTTTGATACATGAAAAAAATATGAAAAAAAATTGAGATAAGGCAACTATTTCCAGTAAAAATATTTGCTTACATTTCTAAGGTTGGGCCTGAGAAACGTTTTTTCATATTCTTTCTCAGAGAATCAATTTTTTTCTGTACTATGTTTCTCTCTTTACTATATGTGTCTTTTTATGTCTTTCAATCTTAAAAGAAAATTGACAATGTTGTCTTAATTCTCTCACTTGAATTTTTTCTCAGATTGTTTTTTTCTTGATTTCCTCACTCATTTATAATCATTTTCTATATTTTCATCTGTGAGTAGCAGATGTGTGTAGGCTTAGTTATGCTAAAGCAAGAATTAGGTACCAAAATAGAATTATTCATCCTATGTTGTTATA
Organism: Okapia johnstoni; assembly: GCA_024291935.2. Taxonomy (NCBI): domain Eukaryota; kingdom Metazoa; phylum Chordata; class Mammalia; order Artiodactyla; family Giraffidae; genus Okapia; species Okapia johnstoni. The sequence goes on from CM044317.1 coordinate 87,708,624, forward strand.
TTTGATTTAGGCAAGTAGATAATTATTATTTTCAAGGCTCATGAGTCAGTATTTATCTGCATTTAAATTTAAAAATTTTGTATTACTGATAGAGATATGGATTCAGCAGGTAGGATCCTTGAATTGTTGGAAATTAGCAATATCAATGGAAAAGGAAAAGTTAAAAAGGTTAAAAAATTATAAAATAAGCAAGAAAAAAGGTTAAAGTTTATCATTCTTTAATAACTTAGAAACAGGTGTTGAATCCATATCACCTGCAATCACTGTGTGTGCATGCTAAGTCACTTCATTCTAGCTCTTAGGGACCTCACGGACTGTAGCCTGCCAGGCTCATCTATCCATGGGATTCTTCAGGCAAGAATTACTGGAGTGTGTTGCCATTTCCTCCTCCAGGAGATCTTCCTGATGCAGGGATCGAACCCGAGTCTCTTACGTCTCCTGCATTGGCATTTGAGTTCTTTACCACTAGCGCAACCAGGGAATCCCATCCATAATCACTAGGGAAGATATAAAAACCTGAATGAGATCTGCCTTTTAGAGCTTGTTTTTGGTTGTTTAGTCACTAAGTGATGGATTTTAAACAGGATAGAAAAGACATTAAGTTCAGGAAGTTTTATCCTCACACAGCTATGAGATATTAGAATAGGGTATGCATTTAAGATTGTTTGCCCCCAAAAATGCTTAGACTGTAGCTCTCTTGGGGATTCATAGACCTTTAGGTCAGGCAAAGCTCAGATATTGTCTAGTTCAATTCCCTATCACTTTACCATTTAGGAAACTGAGACCCAGGGAGCTGAGATGCTTTATCCAATGTTGGTGACGTGTAAGTGACAGAGGCAAGAGTGGAAACCAGGACTCTACATTTTTTGTTCACCTTTCTACGTACCTGTTCATTCCTTTGACAAATATTAAAATAGACTTGAGAATACAAAATATTGGGAACACAAATAAATAAATTATTTTTGTTCTCAAATTAGTTCGTGTGCAATAAATTAAAAAGGATGGGAAAAAGCTGAAGGTGGAACTAGCCAACCGAGAAATAAGTGGTGGAAGGCTGCTCAGAGGTGGTTGGCAAGGCCAAACTTGCTGCCTCTGAGGCTCACAGATCTGGACATTAACAGGGAAGTTCTGTCTCTAGTCTATATCATGCATCTGCACAGTCAGTTGAACCTGAAAGCTGATATTGAATTATGAAATTAAGACAATCTGGAGAGAAGATAAGATGATAGAGAAGAAGGACTTGAGCTCACCTCCTCTCATGAAAACACCAAAATCACAACTGTGAATGCTGTTGTTCAGTCACTCAGTCATGTCTGACTCTTTGTGACCCCATGGACTGCAGCACGCCAGGCTTCCCTGTCCTTCACTATCTCTTGGAGTTTTCTCAAAATCATGTCCATTGGGTCGGTGATGCCATCCAACCATCTCATCTTCTGTTGTCCCCTTCTCCTCCTGCCTTCAATTTTTCCCAACATCAGGGTCTTTTCCAATGAGTCAGTTCTTTGCATCAGGTGGCCAAAGCATTGGAACTTCAGCTTTAGCATCAGTCCTTCCAATGAATATTGAGGGTTGATTTCCTTTAAGATTGACTGGATTGATCTCCTTGCTGTCCAATAGACTCTCAAGAGTCTTCTTCAGAACCACAATTTGAAACTATGAATTCTTCAGTGTTCAGCCTTCTTTATGGTCCAACTCTCACATCTGTACTTTGTCTATACTGAATAGGAAAACCATAGCTTTATCTATACTGAATAAACATTGACAAAAAAAAGATGAACCTACCAAAAAAGTTATTCTACGTACATATTAAGAGGTCACAATGAGCTGGTAGGAGGGATGCATTGTTAATATAATCATATTTCATATCCCCTGGGTGGGCAACCCACTAATTATATTGCAGATGTTCTCCCACAGGAGTGAGAGTTCTGTGTTCCACATCAGGCTCCCCACTCTGGGGTTGCTGGCATGGGGAGAGGAACCCTCAGAGAATTTGGCTTTGTAGACTAGTGGGTTTCATCACAGGAGCTCCACAATAGTTGAGAAAACAAAGACTCCACTCTTGGATGGCACACACAGGGTTTCACATGCATCGGGCCACGGGGCAAAGCAGTGGTCCCATAGGAGTCTGGGCCAGACATACCTGCAGGTCTTGGAAAGTCTCCTGAGAAGATGGGGGTGAGTTTTGGCTTACTGTGGAAGCAAGGACACTGGTGGTGGAAATATCTGCATTAGCTCTCCTGAGTGTCCTCATTTTCACACCTAATTTTCACACATTGCCCCACCTAATAGCCTGCAGGCTCTAGTACTGGAACACCTCAGGCTAAACCACCATGAACAGGGTGGGAACACAGCCCCACTTATTAGTACACGGGCTGCATAAAGCCATCTTGAGTGTGCAGCTGCCTCTAAACACACCCTTGACATGGCCCTGCCTATCAGAGGGACAAGACCCTGTCCCACACACAAGTGGGCAGGCACCAGTCCCTCTCAACAGGAAGCCTGCACAAGCTCCTGCAACAATCTCATCTACCAGAGGGCAGACACCAGAAGCAAGAGAAACTACAAATCTGCAGCCTGAGAAACAGTGACCACGCAGAAAGTTAGACCAAGTGAGATGACAGAGAAACATGTTCTGAGTGAAGAAATAAGATAAAACCCCAGAACAACTAAGTGAGGTGGAGACAGGCCATCTGCCTGAAAACATTCAGAGTAATGACAGTAAAGATGATCCAAGAACTTGGAAAAAGAATGGACACACAGACCCAGATGAAGCAAACATTGTTTATCAAAGAACTAGAAGATTCAAAGGACAGACAGAGACGAAAAATGCAATAATTAAAGTGAAAAATACACTGGAGAGAATCATTAGCAGAATAAATGAAACAGAAGAATGAATAAGTGAGCTGGAAGAGAGATTGGTGGAAATAACTGCTGCAGAACAGAATAAAGAAAAAAGGATAATGATCTACCCAGAATGGCTCTCATTCCGCTTTGGTGAAAAAATCAAAAGCTTTAGAGACAAGCAAATGCTAAAAGAACTTATCATCACCAAACCTGCTTTATAATAAATGCTAAAGAAACTTCTCTAGGCAGGAAAGAGAAGGCCACAACTAGAAACAAGACAATTTAAAATGGGAAAGCTCAGTGGTAAATGCACACATATAGTAAAGGTGAGAAAAGAGAGTACAAATGCAGAACACTGGAAATGCATTTGAAATTAAAAGACTAGCAATTTAAAACAATCTTATATATATACAGACTGCTAAACCAAAGCCTCATGGTAACTGCAAATCAAAAATCTTTTAATGAAATAGATAAGCTACACACACACAGTGAAAAAGCAATCCAAACACTACTCTAAAGATAGTCATCAAATAACAAGAGAACAAAAGAGGAAGAGAAGAAAAAAGACCTACAAAAACATATCCTAAACAATTAACAAAATATCAATAAGAACATACATATTGATAATTACTTTAGATGTAAATGGATTAAATGCTCCAACCAAAAGACAAAGACTGGCTGAATGGCTACAAAAACAACAACTACATATATGCTGTCTACATGAGTCTCACGTCAGACCTAGGGACACATACTGATTGAAAGAGAGGTGATGGGAAGAGGTACTCAATGCAAATGAAAATCAAAAGAAAGTTTAAGGAGCAATACTTATATCAGATAAAATAGACTTTAATATAAAGATGGTTACAAGAGGCAAAGAAAGACATTACATAATGATCAAGGGATTGATCCAAGAAAAGATATAACAATGATAATCATAAATATGTATACACCCAAAATAGGGGCACCTCAATATATAAGACAAATGATAAGGGCAATAAAAAAGAAATAGACAGCAAAACAAGAGTGGGAGACTTTAATACCACACTTACATTAATGGAAAGACTATCCAGATAGAAAATCAATAAGGGAAGACAGGTCCTAGGTGACACACTAAAGCAGATGTACTTATCTGACACTTGTAGCTCATATGATAAAGAATCTGCCTGCAGTGCAGGAGGCCAAGGTCCAATCCCTGGGTCAGGAAGGTCCTGGAGAAGGGAATGTCAACACACTCCAGTATTCTTGCCTGGAAAATCCCATGGACAGAGGAGTCTGGTGGGCTACAGCTCATGGGATCACGAAGAGTCAGACACGACTGAGAGACTAACGCTACCATAGATCATTCCGTCTGAAAGCAGCAAAATACACGTTCTTCTCAAGTGCATATGCAACATTCTCCAGGATAGAGTCCAAGCTTTGCCAGAAAGCAAATCTTGGTAAATTTAAGAAAATTAAAATCGTATCAAGCATCTTTTGATAACACTATGAAATTAGAAATCAAGTGAAATTAGAAATATAGGGGAAAAACAAAAAAAACCACACACATGTGGAGGCTAAAAAATATGCTACCACCCAACCAATGGATCACTGAGGAAATAGAAAAAAAAAAATACCTATAGGCAAAAGAAAATGAAAACGCAATGATCCAAAAACCTTTGGGATGTAGCAAAAGCTATTCTCAGAGGGAAGTTTATAACAATACAATTACCTCAAAAATAAGAAAAATATCAAATAAACAATCTAATCTTGTACTAAAAGCGACTAGAGCAATAACAAACAAAGCCCATATTAGTAAAGGGGGAAGAGCTCCTGCTGATGAAATTAGAAATGAAAAAGGAGAAACTATACGCCAATATGATTGACAACCTAGAAGAAATGGGCAAATTCCTAGAAAGCTACTACTGCCTAGGAACCAGGAAGAAATAGAAAATGTGAACAGGCAAATGACACATACTGAAATTCAAACTGTGATTAATAAAGCTCCAACAAACTAAAGTCCAGGACCAGACGGTTTCACAGGTGAATTCTACTGAGCATTTAGAAAAGAGTTAACACGTATCTTTCTGAACCTGTACCAAAAAATTGCAGAGGAAGGAACACTCCCAAACTCATTCTATGAAGCCACCATCACCTTGATACCTAAGCCAGACAAAGATACAACAAAAGGACAACATTACAGGCCAGTATCACTGGTGAATATAGATGTAAAAATCCTCAAGAAAAGATTAGAAAACCAAATCCAATGATACACTAGAGTGATCATATACCATGATCAAATGGGATTTATCCCAGGGATGCAAGAATTTTTCAGTATCCACACATCAATCAGTGTGATACACCACATTAACGAACTGAAGTTAAAAACCACATGATCATCTCAATAGATGCATAAAAACCTTTTGACCAAATTCAACACTAATTTACGATAAAAACTCTCCAGGAAGTGGGCATAGAGAGAATCTACCTCAACATAAGGCCATATGTGACAAACTCACAACTAACACCACAGTCAACTGTGAAAACTGAAAGCATTTCCTTTAAGATCAGGAACAAGACAAGGATGACCACTCTCATCAATTTTATTCAACACAGTTTTGGAAGCCACAGAAATCAGAGAAGAAAAAGAAATAAGGAATGTAAATTGGATAAGAATAAGTAAAAATGTTACTGTTTGTGGATGACATAATACTATTCATAGAAAACCCTGAAGATGCTACCTGAAAACTACTAGAGCTCATTGATGAATTTGGTAAAGTGGCAGAATGCAAAATAAATACACAGAAATCTGTTGCATTTCTATACACCATCTGTGAAAGATAAGAAGAAAAAAAATTGGAAAACAATCCCATTTACCATTGCAATAAAAACAATAAAACACCTAGGATTAAACCTACTTATCTAAAGATGTAAAAGCCCTGTACTCTAAAAACTGTAAGACAGTGATAAAAGAAAAATAATATTACAAAAAATGTGGAAAGATATACCATGTTCTTAGATTGGAAGAATCAATACTGTCAAAATGATTATACTCTCCAAGGCAATCAATAGATTCAGTGCAATCCCTATCAAATTGCCAGTGGCATTCTTCACAGAACTAGAACAAAAAAAAAATTTTTTTTTTAATTTGTATAGAGACACAAAAGACCCTGAGTTGCCAATGCGATCTTGAGAAAGAAAAGTGAATCTTGAGGAAACAGTCTCCCTGACTTCAAACTAAACTACAAAGCTACAGTAAACAGAAAAGCATGGTACTGGCACAAGAATGGAAATATAGATCAATAGAACAGTATAGAAACCTAAAGATAAACCCATCCAGTTCAGTTCACTTCAGTTCAGTCGCTCAGTTGTGCCTGACTCTTTGTGACCCCATGAATCACAGCACGCCAGGCCTCCCTGTCCATCACCAACTCCCGGAGTCCACCCAAACTTATGTCCATCGAGTCAGTGATGCCATCCAGCCATCTCATCCTCTGTCGTCACCTTCTCCTCCTGCCCCCAATCCTTCCCAGCATTAGGGTATTTTCCAATGAGTCAACTCTTCTTATGAGGTAGCCAAAGGATTGGAGTTTCAGCTTCAGCATCAGTCCTTCCAATGAACACCCAGGACTGATCTCCTTTAGGATAGACTGGCTGGATCTCCTTGCAGTCCAAAGGACTCTCAAGAGTCTTCTCCAACACCGCAGTTGAAAAGAATCAATTCTTTGGTGCTCAGCTTTCTTCACCATCCAACTCTCACATTCATACATGACCACTGGAAAAACCATAGCCTTGACTAGACAGACCTTTGTTGATAAAGTAATGTCTCTGCTTTTTAATATGCTGTCTAGGTTGGCCATAACTTTCCTTCCAAGGAGTAAGCGTCTTTTAATTTCATGGCTGCAATCACCATCAGCAGTGATTTTGGAGCCCACAAAAATAAAGTCAGCCACTGTTTCCACTGTTTTCCCATCTATTTGCCATGAAGTGATGGGACCAGATGCCGTGATGTTAGTTTTCTGAATGTTGAGCTTTAAGCCATCTTGTAGTTCCTCTTCACTTTCTGCCATAAGGGTGGTATCATCTGCACATCTGAGGTTATTGATATTTCTCCAGGCAATCTTGATTCCAGCTTGTGCTTCTTCCAGCCCAGCATTTCTCATGATGCACCTATGGTCAAATAATCTATGACAAAGGAGCCAAGAATATACAATGGAGAAAAGACACTCTTTTCAATACATGGCACTGAGAAAATTGCACAGCTACATGAAAAGAATGAGATTAGAACATTCTCTAACACTATACACAAAACTAAATTAAAAATGGATTAAAGATCTAAATTTAAGACCGGATACTCTAACACTCTAGAGAAAACATACGCAGAACATTCTCAGACATCAATTGCAGCAATATCTTTTTGGATCCATCTCCTAGAGTAATGGAAATAAAAACAAAAATAAACAAATGGGACCTAATTAAACTAGAATCTTTTGCACAGCAAAGTAAACCATAACTAAAATGAAAAGACAACACAGAGAATGGGAGAAAATATTTGCAAACCAAGCAATTGACAAAGGATTAATCTCGAAAATATACGAACTGCTCAATCAGCTTAATATTAAAAACAGAAACAACCCATTTGAAAAGTGGGCAGAAGACCTAAATTGACATATCTCCAAAGAAGATGTATAGATGGCCAAGAAACACATGAAAATATGTTTAACATTGCTAATTATTAGTGAAATGCAAATCAAAACTATGAGATATTACCTCACACTTGTCAGAATGACCATAATAAAAAAATCTACAAATAATAAATGCTGGAGAGGATGTGTATAAAAGGGAAACTTTCTACACTGTTGATGGGAATATAAATTGCTAGCAGTTTATGTGTTCCATCATGGAGAACAGTATGGAAATTCCTTTAAAAACTAAAAATAGGGCTAGCATCTGATCCAGAAATTCCAGTATTGGGCATATATCTGGAGAAAAACATGGTACAATAGGACACATGTGCACCAATATTCATTGTAGCACTGTGTACAATAGCTAAGACATGGAAGCAACCTAAATGTCCATCAACAGATGAATGGATAAAGAAGATGTGTTATGTATATACAATCGACTATTACCAGCCATAAAAAAGAATGAAATAGTGTCATTTTCAGCAACATGGATGAACCTAGAGATTATCATATGAATTGAAGTGTACACACTACTATGCATTAAATAGATATGCAACAAGGACGTACCTATAGCACAGGGAAAGCTACTCAATATTTTGTAAAAAAATATTGCTGTTGTTGTTCAGTCGCTAAGTCGTGTCCAACTCTTTGCAACCCCATGGACTGCAGCACGCCAGGCTTCCCTGTCCTTCACTATCTCCCAGAATTTGCTTAAACTCATGTCCATTGAGTCAGTAATGCCATCCAACCATCTCTTCCCTCTGTCCTTTCCCTCCTGTCCTCAATCTTTCTGCAGAATCAGGATCTTTTCCAATGAGTTGGCTCTTTGCACCATGTGGCCCAAGTACTGGAGCTTCAGCATCAGTCCTTCCAATGAGTATTGAGGATTGATTTCATTTAGGATCAATTGGTTTGATCTTCTTGCTGTACAAGGGACTCTCAAGAGTCTTCTCTAGCACCACAGTTTGAAAGCATCAATTCTTTGGTGACTCACCTTCTCTATGGTCCAATTCTCACATTCATACATGGCTGCTGGAAAAATCACAACTTTGACAAAAGTACTTTCTGTCAACAAAGTGATATCTCTGCTTTTGAATATGCTGTATACGTTTGTCAACGTTTTTCTTCTAAGGAGTAAGAGTCTTTTCATGGCTACAGTCACTTGTCCAGAGTGATTTTGGAGCCCAAGAATATAAAATCTGTCACTGTTTCCACTTTTCCCCCATCTATTTCCCGTGAAGTGATGGGAATGGATGTCATGATCTTCATGTTTTCCATGTTGAGTTTTAAGTCAGCTTTTTCACTCTCCTCTTTCACCTTCATCAAGAGGCTCTTTTAGTTCCTCTTCACTTTCTGCCATTAGAGTGGTGTCATGTGCATATCTGAGGTTATTGATATTTCACCCAGCAATCTTGATTCCAGCTTGTGATTCATCCAGTCTGGCATTTTGCATGATGTACTGTGTGAAATTAAGTAACCAGGGTGAGAATACACAGCCCTGACATACTCTTTTCCCAATTTTGAACCAGTTTTCCCCACAGCCAGTCCCTCCCATCAGGAAGCTCTTGCACAAGCCTCTGATACTTATCCATCAGAGGGCAGACAGAATAAGCAATAACTAAAATCCCATAGCCTCCAGAATGAAAAACACAAGCACAGAAAGCTAACCAAAATCACCACGTGGATCACAGCATTGTGTAACTCAATGAAACTATGAGCCATGTGGGGCAGGGACACCCAAGATGGATCGATCATGGTGGAGAATTCTGACAAAATGTGGTCCACTGGAGAAGGGAATGACAAATCATTTCAGTATTCTTGCCATATGAACTGTATGACAAGGCAAAAAGATATGACCCTGGAAGGTGAGCCCCACAGGTGTTCAATATACTAAATAGCTCCAGAAAAAATGAAGGGGCTGGGCTAAAGTGGAAATTATTCTCAGGTGTGGATGTGTCTGGTGGTGAAAGTAAAGTCTGATGCTATAAAGAACAATATTGCATAAGAATCTGGAATGTTACGTCCTTGAATCAAGGTAAATTGGACATGGTCAAGCAGGAGATGGCAAGAGTGAACATCGACATTTTAAGTCAATGAACTAAAATGAGTGGGAATGGTCTAATTTAATTCAAATGACTATTATACTGTGAACAAGAATCCCTTAGAAGAAATGGAATAACCCTCATAGTCAACAAAAGAGTCTAAAATGCAGTACTTGGGTGCAATCTCAAAAATGACAGAATGGTCTCTGTTCGTTTCCAAGGCAAACCATTCAATATCACAGTAATCCAAGTCTATGCCCAACTACTAACGTTGAAGAAGCTGAAGTTAAACTGTTCTGTGAAGACCTACATGACCTTCTATGACGAACACCCAAAAAAGATGTCCTTTTCATCATAAAGGACTGGAATGCAAAAGAAGGAAGTCAAGTGATACCTGGAGTAATAGGCAAGTTTGGTCTTGGAGTACCAAGTGAAGCAGGGCAAATGTTAACAGAGTTTTGCCAAGAAAACACACTGGTTATAACACACTGAAGATAGAGAAGCTCTATACAGTCAGTAAAAACAAGACATGGAGTTGATTGCGGCTGAGATCATGAGTTGCTTATTACAAAATTCAGGCTTAAATTGAGGAAATAGAGAAAACAACTAGATCCTCTAGGATAACCTAAAACAAATTCCTTATTATTATACTGTGAAGGTGATGAATAGGTTCAAGGGATTAGAGCTGGTAGACTGAGTGCCTGAAGAAGTATGGACAGAGGTTTGTAACGTTGTTCAGGAGGTAGTGACCAAAACCATCCCAAAGAAAACTAAATGAAAGAAGGCAAAATGGTGGAGTGAGGAGTCTTTAAAAATAGCTGAGAAAAGAAAAGAAACAAAGGAGAAAGGGAAAGACATACCCAACTGATCGAAGAGTTCCAGAGAACAGCAAGGAGAGATAAGAAAGCCTTCTTTAGTGAACAGTGCAAAGAAATAGAGGAAAACAACAGAAGGGGAAAGATTAGAGATCTCTTCAACAAAATTGGAGATACCAAGGGAACATTTCATGCAAAGATAGTCATAATAAAGGACAGAAATAGTAAGGACCTAAGAGAAGCAGAAGAGATTAAGAAGAGGTGTCGTGAATATACAGAACTATACAAAAAAAGTCTCAATGACCTGGATAACCAGGAAGGTGTGGCCACTCACCTAGAGCCAGATATCCTGGAGTGTGAAGTCGAGTGGGCATTTGGAAGCATTACTAGTAGAGGAACATAGCTAGTAGAGGTGATGGAATTCCAGCTGGGCTATTTAAATTCCCATAAGGTGATGCTATTAAAGTGTTGCATTCAATATGTCAGGAAATTTGAAAAACTCAGCAGTGGCTGCAGGACTGGAAAAGGTCAGTTTTCATTCTAATCCCAAAGAAGGGCAAGGGCAAAGCATGTTCGGACTACCATAAATTGTGCTCATTTCCAGTATTCTTGCCTGGAAGATCCCATGGACAGAGGAGCCTGTCAGTCCACAGGGTCACAAAGAGTCAGACGCTGAGCACACATACACGCACGCTAGCAAGGTAATGCTCAAAATCCTTCAGGCCAGGCTTCAACATTTGTGAGCCAAGAACTTCCAGAGGCACAAGCTGGACTTAGAAAAGGCAGAGGAGCCAGAGCTCAAACTGACAACATTCGCTGGATCACAGAAAAAGCAAGCAAAGTCCAGAAAAGCATCTACTCTGCTTCATTGACTATGCTAAAGCCTATGACTGTGTGGATCACAACAAATCTATATGGAACAAGAATTTGAAAAAGAGTGAATTTTTGTATGTGTATAACTGAATCACTTTGTTGTATATCTGAAACTAGGACAACCTTGTAAATTAACTATACCTCAAAATAAAATAAAAATTAAATTTGAAATAAATAAATAAATGATGTGATAACATTACAAAAGAAGTTAAACTTCACATGAAGAATGTGAATATGGAAGAAGGTAGTTGTATTGGTGAGGGGGGATCTCCAGCTCCCTGCTCTTAATACACTGACAGAGAGAGTCCTGTAATTAAAAGATTAGGTCACATAAGAAAATTTCTGTAGACAAAAATTCTGTCAACATCTTAGACAAATAGATAATATTTTCACTTTACATTTCCGCTAAGAGTGCAGCCAAAGAAACAAGCATTGCTTGAACCGTTTCATTTCATTTAACATTTTGGCTTGGATATAAACCAATCAGGTAGATTTCTTTTTATTAAGTTTCAAGATAGTGTTTAAAATACACAAAAAAAGTCCAATAAAAACAAAATGCTATATTTTATTATATTTTCTAAATTTTTCTTTTAAAGCTTAAAATTTGAAGTAGTAGTAATTTTGCTGCATCAACAGATTATAATTTGTAAATCAGAGTGGTTTATATCAATTATTCATGAAAAGAAAATTCCATGTTTGACAGTTAACTTTTATTAAAGAAAGATATGAAGCTATTTATTGTTGATCACACTTTGCCGATTGAATTGTGCAGAGTAAAGAGAAAGCAGTATCTTCCTTTCTTAATGAATTCTGACACTCAATGTTTAGTCCAAATTTTTTTTCTCCTAATTTATTTATTTATTATTTTAATCGGGGGCTAATTACTTTACAATTTTGTGGTGGTTTTGCCATACAGTCACATGAATCAGCCATGGGTGTACATGTGTGCCCCATCCTGACCCTCTCTCCCACCTCCCTCCCCATCCCATCCCTCAGGGTCATCCCAGTGCACCAGCCCTGAGTGCCCTGCCTCATGTCTCAAATATTTCTTGAAATAATAAAAGGCTGAGTTTCAAATTTGGTTTATTTTTATAATGCTACTAGGTTTCTCATAGTTAAATTTTGATGATAGCATACTAGTCTCTATTAACATTTTGACTTATTTTGTTGTCTTTTGAAAATATAAATAGCAATAAAGAGCTATGAAAATTTTTCTTTTTGTTCTTAATGAGACTACGCAGAACTGTTTTGCACAAAGCAGACTTTGTAAGGTCAAGCATATCTAATTTTCAAAACAGAGTGGACATGGTTTGATATATTATGTACCTTTTACAATTACATGGTGAATGTGAAAAAAATTGGTAATGATATACTATATCCCTACCCCACTTCCCCCCAAAAGCAATCCCCAAAGGTAGAAAACATGGTCTATTTTTAAGATAGGTATAATTATTTCTGAACCCTAACATTTTGCTGGTAGTTACATCTATGATCTTGATGTCCCACATGTCTTTATGACGGCTTATTGAAAATGAAAATCTTGACTTTTAGAGAATTTATAGAAACTCTAATCTAGACAAAGGTCAATTTTTAAATAATGGTTAAGTGTTTTTGCTTCTGTTAAAAGTTAATAAGCTAGCCCATAATGTTCTAGGAATATATAAAAATGCTGTAGAATAATATTTAAAATAATTTGCAAGCAAATATTACTTGAAATAAGATTTTCAAGTCATCTGTCATATTTTAAATGTAACTTACACTTTACCATCATATTTAAAATATTGTAGTAAACCATTCCTGTTAATGTTGTAATTTCTATCCCTAGACTTTCCTTTACATTTGTAGTAACAAAAATATTGCCTTCTGGCACTTGAAATGACATGACTGGCAGAGGTTAATTTGTAATTTCTCGTGAAATTGTTGTTGCTTGCTTTTTGTTTGTAATAGTTATACATGCACAATTTGCAAGGCAGTATTTTTCACAAAATTACAAGAGTATTTCTTGAGAGATAGTAAACAGGGACTCTATTTTTCTTACATGGATCACACATATAAGAGATTTCCTCATAAGTGTAAATTTAGTCCTCTGGAAAGAATTTAAATAAACTAACAGAGGCTGATAAAATCTTTGGAAATGGTGTGGGGTAAAGTAGAAGCGTTATAGTCTACATTATCTGACCGCTTTTATCTGTTTGTTTGTTTACGAGCAACGTAAATTTAAACTCAAATGGACTAATGAGAAAGGGAATTCATTGACTAACATGAAAAACTCGAGGGTTAGGTTCTGCTTTGGGAATTGTTAAATTCAGATGCTCAAGATATCTCTTATTCATTTCCCAGCTCTCATTTGTTATGAGTTGGTTATAATTTTCAAACCAGTCATCAACCTAGGGAAGCTCTGGAAGCTGTAGGTTCACTGTTAGAGCTAGAGCTGTCTCCTCAAGGTGCTAATAAGATCCCAGCTCCTGGTGTCACGGGGTGACGTGGACCACGCACACGTCCTTGCAGCAAGGATGAGAACTACACTCACTGTGCCCAGTGAGTTCACACACTCACTCCTAGACCGGAGAGCCGCTGTCAACTCCACAACATCACGCGGACTGTCTACAGGGAGCAGATGGCTCCTGGGAGGGCAGCCGTATGATATCAGCAAAGAAAGAGGCTAAATAGGAAAAAACAACAGACATCTATCTTATGTTCAAATGTCAGTCATTTGGGTCCACTTACTGCTTGATGACTTCTGCTGACTCATTGTCTTTTCCTAAGCTGATGCTTGATTTGAGTGTTAAATGACTAGCAATAGGAATGTGGAAGGAATTGTATTCACTAGCCTGTGATTAAACCATAATAGAAAAGAATATGAAAAAGAATCTATACATGTGTAACTGAGTCACTTTGCTGTACAGCAGAAATTAACACAACATTGTAAGTCAACTATACTTCAACAAAATCTTTTAAAAATTAAAAAAAGAAATATAGATAACGGGATAAAACTCAGCCTTTCTCTTGAAGGGTGAAAAATGGTGCTTGACTGACTTTGAAAGTGAAAGAAGAGGGAGGAATTAAGAAGTGAGAATCCCTGTGCTCAACTGACATTAAATACTGTTCTGAATGTTCCATATACATTATGTTATATAATATGTACACCTTCTCTGTAAGGTAGGCATTTAGGATGAGGTTAGGTTTCCTACCTGAACTTAGCAAAGGTGGAATCCAAACTCAGGTATGTCTAACCCCAAAGCTTTTAACCATTATGCTATGATGCCCAAGCATCATAAGGACATAAAAAGCATGAGGACAGAAAAATGTCTTTTTATATGGAATTAAAAATTTATGAACCTAATTATATACATATAGATAGACAGATAGATGAAGATATCATTAACATATATGAAACAGAATTATTTCTTGCTTCTGGAGGTTTTATTTTTTTCCTCTTTGGCACTTTTACTAACACTGTGAGAAAGTACTCAGTATCTTCCCCACCAGTCCATAACCCACCTGCCAATGAGTAATGCGTGTTTAAAGATTTTATGCAATTTGAGATGAGGCTAGGTTCTTCATGTACAGGAACAGATTTTTAAAATACAATTGTATATATTACACATACACAGTTACACATACAGAAGACAGGCCAGAACATCTTTATTTGTCTAGTAACTTAACATATGATTTCCAGACTTGGGATAAATGTTCTTGCTTCATGTTCATAACTTATTTTTTGAATGACAGTTCAAGGAGTGGATGTTGTATTTGCCCAAAAATACCCTCAGGAAAGCAAAGTTATTTCAGAAATCTCATTTTACAGCCATAGCCTGAAGCTGACATATTTTTATCGCAAGGATGAGAAAGGAAAAGCCCAGAAAGAATTTAATAGGATCAACAAACTAAAAGAGAGTTGAGCAGTCTCATCTAAGTTATCCACTCTTCTTCAAATGAGTGACTTTTTATTGCCAGTGTATCTTTCTCGCATGACCATACCCAGCAATTAAAGGCGGTCCAACTCTCAGCCCTATTCGCTCACCCCAGTTCCCACCATCAGGACCTCTGGCACTTGTGGTTTCCTTGAATACATTAAATATGTTCCAAACTCAAGACTTTTGCACAAGCTTTTCCTTCTGCCTCAATATCTCCAGTTTACCACTGCTGTCTCCACGCTTCACTCCGGGCACTCTTTCAGGTTTCTGTTCAAATGTTACCTTTCCAGTGAGCCCTCTGACTCCTCTTTTGAAAACAGAACTCCTTCCTTGCTTTATTTCCTTCTATCGCATGTGTCACCATTTGACTTTCCATTCATTAGTCGTAAATTTCAGAAGTAACTATCCATCACTTCCTTAAGGATAGAAGTTGTATGAAAGAAGAAAAATCATTTTGTTCATTTTTGTGTCTCGACAGTGCCTAGCACATGGCAGCATTCTGTAAATATTTGTTGAATCGATGAATGTTGAATACACAATAAGGAAGCATTTTCAGAAGGTTTTCAATTTTTCTAAGCCATTAGGAGATAATAATTCACAGAAATTAAATTCAGTTTTCCAGTTAGAACCTAGCATTGGCACATGAAAAACTGTTAAGTGTTCATCTCACCTAGAAGAATCGTTAAACACATCTGCAGCTGTTAAACCAGGAGTACTGATGGAAATATTTGGAGCTGTCTCCATCTCAATTAACTTTCCCATCACAATTCATCCTACCTGCTCTGTTAGCGGTTGTTTCCCAAGAAGTAAAAACAGTGAGAGGAACTCAATAAATATTTATTGTATTAAAACATATATTTATTAGAATATATATGTGTGCATGAATCCATACACATACATATTATGTATTATCCTATCGTATACAAAGCTTTTGGTCTTTAGAACCTCTTGATTCTTCATGAAGAAAGATTCTATTTTCTCTTTCATCTTCAACTAAAACACAAAGCCAAATGCTCTAACCTTGTAAATTACCAAAGTATTAACCAAAGCCAGCTGCAATTTACAAACGCCTCTTTTTATAAGAAGTGAGTTTGAGCATCTGTTCTCCTTAAGTGTTGCATAGCATTTGTTTTCTCTAGGTCATGCATCCATTTTTTTATAGTTCACAATCTAACTTAATGAGGACTCCTAAGGGCTCCGTAAAGCTTTCAATATTCTCTGAAGCTTGCACGCGCACGCACACACACATGTATATTCATTCTAAAAATCCATTGTGCTTACACAGCATGAGGTGACATAATACAGGATTGAATCTTTTTATTTTATTTATAAAAAAGTACCTGTGGTACTAACTAATTCATTTATACGGTGTCAATATAAAACCGTGAAGAAATGGGACAACACAAACGTGGTACGATAGGAGACTCTGATTTATATTTTTTTAATTGGGGCGTAGTTGCTTTATAATGCTGTGTTAGCCCCTGGTATACAATGAAATGCATCAACTATATGTGTGCCTACATCCCGTCCCTCTTGGACCTTCCTCCCACCTGCCCCATGCCACCCACCTAGGTCATCAGCAAGCACAGGGCTGAGTTCCCTGTGCTATATGGTGGATTTCCACTAGCTATCTATTTTGAAGACTCAGTTTTGCTTTAGAGCACAACACAAGACACTCTCTGGTGCTTAGAGAAGCACATTAACTTCTGCAAGCATCCCAAGAGTTATTTTAGAACAGGAAGATACACAGCTCAGGCCCTGGAGATAAGAGGGCCAATTAACACGGCTCTTAGGAAAGCTTACAGTGCTGGAGCAGCGATCAGGGGCCTTCACTGGGCCAGCGTTACGTAGGTCCCAGTCTGATGCTTAGAAATCAACCCTAAATATAAAGGATCTATATATAAAGCCTTGTCCATCTGTTGATATTTTGTTTTGTTTATTGAGCACACACCAAATCTGTGGCTGTCTCACAGGCATTTATACCCATTGTCCTGTTATAACAGTCACAGAACCTCCTTTCACTCTTGAAAGCGTGCCTGCTTGGAAAGAAATGATCTGGTCCTCTTATTCAAACCCATCTGCATCAAGTGAAAAGATTCCTTTTCTCTTGCAGTATCTGTCCAGAGCCCCTTTTAGACCACACCCTTGAGGAGACTCATTAAGAGGAAAGGCACAGAAAGGCCTAAGAGCTGATTTGCTTTTCATCAGTTAAAGGGTACATCTTGCTGTCTGTAAATAATTTCAAAATTATGGTTTCATGGGCATATATAAGCAATTTTAAAATGTGAATAACTTTACTTTAAAATAGATCCTGCTTATATGAACCGAATGTGACTTCAATATTTAAAAAAAAAATTACATGAATACCAGTTTTTTAAACCAGGATTACTTTTTCCTTCTCTTTTCCCAAAATAAACCCACAGCCCCCAAAATACTGAAGGATTGTTAAACAAAGGAGGAAATATCAGGAAATCGAGTCCTACTATTTTTTTCCGCACTGACCACAGCATGCCATGGTAGGGATCACGTCCTTCTAAGATAACTAAGGATGCTGCGCTGAGCGGTGGTCTGGGCTCAGCCAGTCACACACCCAACTTCTCTGCTTTATCAGGTTGTTGTGAGTGCATGTGGACGTTTACATAGCTTAAAAAGAGAGCCTCAAGGCTTAAATCACTGGATTATTAAAATGATGTTTTGCCAAGTCTTGTGTTAGGAAACCTAAACACTAGCTCAACACAGAATTTTTAAGTTTGATTTATTTCACCAAGCCCATAAAACGCATAAAATACAGTGTTTAATTTTCCCTTTCCCTCTTTATATCTACAAGCATCTCTGCTGTGTGACAATAATTAGGGTCCATGAAATGAAAGGCTGTTTCTGGGGTTCTCTCTCTCTCCAGCACGCCCTACTCCTTCTCCCCTTATTCCCTCAGTTTCTCCAAAGAGGTTGAACAGGAATCATCCGGGTGGATAGCAACTCCCATCCAGGTTCAAAGAACAACATGGCTACGAACGTTGTACCTTCTGTGGGAGAAATCTGGTTTCAAGGGCAGAATCTGCTGAATCTTAGAGAAGATCACATGATTCTGGGTCGTCCCTTCCCTCTCCTGACCCCTCTCCCCTGTGATGGGAGGGGGGCTCACTTAGAGGACTCATATCTCTGGCACTCCAACACAAACTGCACTCACAGGGCTCATCTGTCATTCACCAGGAAGTTCTCCCTTCCCTCCTTTTTCTTAGAGAATGAGCTTTTGAAAACAAAGCAACTTTGTATTTAATTTGTACTGACTAAAATTAATATCAAAACATGGTTGGCCCCAGCTATGTTTAAAGTCTCTTGTGTTTACCTCTAAAATGTGCCTTGAATTCGTTTAATTCTTTCCTTTTAAAACTGCACCATCATCACAGCCACTGCCCTCCTTTGCCTGGATACAACAGCTTGCGAACTGGTCTCCTCACATTTACTCTTAGCTTGCTCCATTCCCATTCTCCATGGGTAAGCCAGAGACCAGTGACCAGGTGACACCAGTGGTAAAGAATCTGCCTG
Source organism: Okapia johnstoni (assembly GCA_024291935.2). Taxonomy (NCBI): domain Eukaryota; kingdom Metazoa; phylum Chordata; class Mammalia; order Artiodactyla; family Giraffidae; genus Okapia; species Okapia johnstoni. The sequence goes on from CM044317.1 coordinate 87,727,322, forward strand.
CCAATGCAAGAGACTCAAGTTCAATCCCTGGGTCAGGAAGACCCCCTGGAGAAGGAAATGGCAACCTGCTCCAGTATTCTGGCATGGAAAAATCCCATGGACAGAGGAGCCTAGCCAGTTACAGTTCCTGAGGTCACAGAGAGTCAGACACAACTGAGCACTTGTCATTGGTCACTGGGGCCTAAAAGGTCCTACAGGACTTGGCCCTAGACCCCAGCATTTCTAACCACTCCCTCTTAGCTCACCCCTTCTGGGCAAGATCTGCTGGAGAAGGGAAAGGCTACCCACTCCAGTATTCTTGGGTTTTCCTTGTGGCTCAGCTGGTAAAGAATCAGCTTGCAATGTGGGAGACCAGGGTTTGATCCCTGGGTTGGGAAGATCCCCTGGAGAAGGGAAAGGCTACCCACTCCAGCATTATGGAGAATTCCATGCACTGTATAGTTCATGGGGTTGCAAAGAGTCAGACACAACTGAGCGACTTTTCACTTTCTAGGCAGGAAGGCCTTTTTAAGTTCATGAACCAATCCCAGCTCAGCCTGTCCAGAGCCTCTTCACCAGCTGCTCCTGCCTCTGATCTTTGCAGGGTTGGTATCAGGTCTCAGCTCTAATATCACCCTTTAGGGATGCTTCCAAAGATTATTGCACCTACAGTTGTCCTTTGCACTCTCCCACAGCAATTTTGTTTTAATCATATCACTTCCATATTATTATAGAAAGAGGAGAAGTTTTAAAAATATGCCAAATTCCCAAGGCCAGGTACAAAAGGAGAAAGGCTGTGGTCCCTTAGCTTCCAGAGTCCTTCTCAGTTTGAAGAAGGCTCACTTGGCTTGACAGTTTGTCACCAGCAAAGTGGTGGGAGCTACAGAAGAAAGAGGGTTTTTTTCTGAAAGAGAGGGAACAAAGGGTTGACAAACTGTCCTCCTCACTCTGCTGCGGGGCTTGGTCTGTCTCCCTGGGGGTATAGTCAGACTTTCTGAAGATGATCCCAAGGGAGAGGGGCTGGGTTGGCCCCTGGGTTGGACAGGGCCTCCTGCAGAGCTGCACGGGCACTTCTAGGGGCAACAGGGACCCGAGGGAGGATGGGGGATGTATGACTGTGGCTGAGTGAAGACGCTCTTCGTGCGTCCACCTAACTATGAAAGATCGCCAGTGGCTCCAGGGCTTTACCCTCTTATATTGGTGCTCCTGGCAATGTGACTTGGAAGCTTCTCCCATCAAGGGATGGAAGCTTGACTCTGACTCATTTTGGCCAACAGAATGCGGTTGAAGTGACCAAGGCCAATTCTGGGCTTAAGCTCAAGAGACCCTGTGGTTTCCACTTGGTCCTGAATTCCTGTGACCTCCCGGATCAGCTAGCTCACTGGGGGATGAGAAGGCATGAAGAGGAGAGATGACTTGTGCCAGCTGAATCACCAACTACCAGTGAATCTTCTTTGGATCTGCCTGATAATACCATTTGTGTCAGCTACCATGTGACTGTCATTTTAACAGAAACCACCGACATGAGACTGATGTTGATGGAGAAAACAGACCCTTCCTCTACTTCAGATGGCACCTGCCTCCTGGTCAACCAACGTCTCCAGGGTTGGGGTCAAAATGCAGAACCAGCTGAGCCGTGACCTCAGCTAGGGACAAGATTAGAACTAGCGCATCTGTCTGGCAGCCCATGCAAGCAAGTCCTTAAATAAAAGACAGTAGGTTTTAATACGGCTATCAAAACACTAAAATTTATTGTGAGAACTTTATAAAAATAAAGAATGGTTCTGTATAGGAAAAGAAAAAGATATTCTGTAGAGTTTAACACCTGAAGTGCTTAAAAATAAGTATAGATTTATGAACTATCATTATTTCCTTCACTAGCTATGTTTTATGACTTCTCATAATTACTTGAAAGGGACTTTATAAACACAGAAGTTTATATTTATTTAAGATGGATAAAAATGGGTTTATGGTAAAATAATTTGACAGCAAGAATGTTTTTGAGTATCAGAAAGGCAGGTAAATCTGTCACCTTTGATAGAGAACAGAGTCTAGTCAAATTTATCTTACCTTGCCTTAGTTCACTAGTACTTTGCCTAGTTCACTATCTCGGAATTTCTTTTTCAAGTCAACAGAGACTAAAGCATGCTGCAACACAGCATCTGAATGCATAAAATAACTTTAGGACCAACTGATTTAGTTCATGGTTTTATCTTAATTGCAATTGATTCCAGTCTTAAAAGAGAGACGTGTAGATTTATGTCACGTCATCTTGTAAGGGGATTATGTTGTCCCATGCACTTTTGAGCCTCTGCTTGGTCTTGTGTTCCCTGTTAGCCATCTGTTAGGTAGTTCTTTAAACATTTTTATAAACAGTTTGGAAAACTAAAATCATGGCATCCGGTCCCATCACTTCATGGCAAGTAGACGGGGAAACAATGGTAACAATGAGAGACTATTTTTTTAGGCTCTAAAATCACTGCAGATGGTGACTGAAGCCATGAAATTAAAAGACACTTGCTTCTTGGGAAAAAAGTTATGACCAACCTAGACAGCACAGTAAAAAGCAGAGATATTACTTTGCTGACAAAGGCCCGTCTAGTCTAAACTATGGTTTTTCCAGTAGTCCTGTAGGGATGTGAGAGTTGGACTTTAAAAAAGGCTGAGAGCCGAAGAATTGATGCTTTTGAACTGTGGTGTTGGAGAAGACTCTTGAGAGTCCCTTGGACTGCAGGGAGATCCAACCAGTCCATCCTAAAGAAAATCAGTCCTGCATGTTCATTGGAAGGACTGATGCTGAAGCTGAAACTCCAATAATTTGGCTACCTGATTCGAAGAACTGATTCATTGGAAAAGACTCTGATGCTGGGAAAGATTGAAGGCAGGAGGAGAAGGGGACGACAGAGGATGAGATGGTTGGGTGGCATCACCGACTCGATGGACATTAGTTTGAGTAGGCTCTGGGAGTTGGTGATGGACAGGGAGGCCTGGCGTGCTGCAGTCCATGGGGTCACAAAGAGTCAGACATGACTGAGTGACTGAACTGAGCTGAACTAAACAGGCATTTTCAGAAAAAAATGTTGCCAGAGCAGGGAGGCTGAGAGCTTGGGCTGTGGATTGAGACAGACTTGGGTACAAATCCTGGCTCTGTCAGGGCTTGGTTCAGAGTCTTAGTCCTAAGCTGTAAAAACTGGGCAACAAGATTTTCAAAGGATTTAAAAAAAATAAAATATGTGAATCACTTCCTAGCACGTGGTGATTTTTTTAAGTGATTCCACGTGAATCATAAAACGAGCTATATAAATTGAGTTGAAAATAAGTGTTCTAGAAAGAGGTTACAGTGAAAATAATCACAATTTTATAGACATTAACTTGACATAATGTTCTAGCTAACTAATCATTTTATGATGTACCAACTTTGATTTTTTTTCAGATGTTGTACATAGGATTAGCTATTTTAAAACATTCAGGAGTTAGAATAAAGCTTAATTAGAGGTCACTTTGCATGTTTTAAGAATAATAATGAGTGTTCTTATTTTCAATAATGAAAACTTCCCTGAGGTGTAGAAAAGGAGTGAAGAGGACCTAGGATTAAGACATTTTCAACTAGTAAGAACCTGTTGGGTTGATATGTTGCTGTACTCAGAGTCTCTGTGCTGGGAGTCTTTATACATGAAAACAAGTTATTCTGTAATTATTGCTATTTTTTAAGACATCCATTTTTTAAAAAAATTATTTATATTTTTAGTTGTGCTGGGTCTTTGTGGCTGTACACGGGCTTTCACTAGTTGTGGCAAGTGGAGGATACTCTTTATTGCAGTTCATGGGCTTCTTACTGCAGCGGCTTCTCTTGCTGCGAAGCGCGGGCTCCAGGTGCACAGGCTCAGCAGTTGCAGCTTGCGGGCTCTAGAGCACAGGCTCAGCAGTTGCAGCTTGCAGGCTCTAGAGCACAGGCTCAGCAGTTGCTTCAAAGCACATGGAATCTTCCTGGACCAGGGATCGAAACCATGTCCCCTGTATCGGCAGCCAGACTCCCAACCACTGTACCACCTGGGAAGTCCCTCCTATAATTATTTTGTCAATGTGGTAATTTAATTCTCTTAGATATAAGTACCAAACGAACCCACCATTTTCCCATACCAACTTGGAGAGTCAGCCTATATGAAGTCATTAGAAAATTGTATGCCCTCAGTTACTTAACCTCCACAGGCCCCATTTCAACAAATACTTAAAGATTATACTAAGGAAAAATAATTTATTGTATTAAATGCTGTGGGTATTAGTAAAAAGAAGACACAGTCCCAGCCCTCAAGGAATTTACGATCAAGCCAGGACCACATACAGAAAAGTGTGTGAAACGAAGTGTCAACTAAAGTGTAATTGTGTGTGTTTGTGTGTGTGTGTTCAGTTGCTCAGTCGTGTCTGACTCTTTGCGAGCCTGTAGCCCACCAGGTTCCTCTGTTCATGGGATTTCTCAGGCAAGAATACCAGAGTGGGTTACCATTTCCTCTTCTAGGAGAGCCTTCCGACCCAGGGATCAATCCCACATCTCTTGAGTCTCCTGCATTGGCAGACAGACTCTTCACCACTGCACCACTGAGGAAGCCAGGGTGTCTTAAAAAAGTGCAAACTACACTCTGCTGTATAGGGGCAGGGGAGGGTCTGTTTGGTGGGAGTAGGTTAGGGAAAGACTATATTTATAGAACAACCTCAAATAAGCAGGATTCCAACAGCCACCTGGCATTTCTGTTGGCTGCAGCAACTAGAGAGAGTGAAAGCACTGGCTATTCATTCTGTGGTCACAGGTCACCGATCTGGTGGGGGCATTGTGTGCATTTAAGGGAACTGAGGTAAGAAGGTGGAGGTTACACTGTCTAGGGCCTTGAATTTCAGGGAAAGTTCAGTAGGGAACAAGACAATTCACGTCCTTCATCTGAAAAGGAGAGAAATGAGCTTGTTACCTGTTGGTTCTTTCTACAAATCTTTATTACAGAAATAGTTACATCCTTTTGCAAATAATTATTTATTACATCCTTTCACATATAATTATTTACTGACAACATCCCTTCCAGCACGAGGATGCTGGGATGACTCAGGAGTATATTTACTGCAAAGGACAAAAAACGGATGTACAGTTGACCCTTGAACCACGTGTATGTGTGGGGTGCGGTGGGGGCATTAGGGGTGCTGAACCTCCATTCTGTGGAAAATCTGCATATAACGCTACAGTCAGTCCTCCAAATCTCTGGTTCGGCGACCACAAATTCAACCAACTATGGGATTCTGTAGTACTGTAGTATGTATTCAGTGAAAAAAATCCATGTGTAAATAGACCCATGCAGTTATAAACCCCATTGTTCAAGGGTCAACTGTATTTTGTTCACTGAAATCTTTTGACTCTGATGCTTCCACATGTGAATATAGTTTCCCCTTCCTTTAAACTCCCGCATATTTTAGATCTACTTTGCTCATTACATGCTATATTTTTAATTCATATTGTCATTATGTACATATACATCTTCCTTTTCTTACCCCATGTTCAACCCCAGGAGGTGGGGCTCGTGTCCAACCTATCTTTGTATATCCTACAATGCTTAGCTTAAGAGGGGTTCAAAAATACATGTTGAATGAATAAATGGTTTAATTAGTATTTGCTTCCTAGTCAAATCACTAGGCTAAGTGTGAGAAAATCTCTCAATTCTCTTAACCCCACTGCTTGGTTAACTTGTCAGCGATATATAAAACACCCCTTTGTTCACGTTTGTTGTCTTTTTTATTACAACGGTAATACAGGTTCGCTGTAGAAAATCACAGATAAGCAAAAGGAAGAAATCAGAATCTCCCATAATCCTAACCGAGAGGTAACCACAGCTACTGTTTCAGGGGAGTTTGTGAGGCAGAGTCGATGTGCATTTTTTAAAGCATTTAATACACGTGGCTAATTTGCCCTTTTGAAAGGGCAACTATATTGTGTCCCTTCTTTTGGTGCTGAGAATATTAATCCTGTCAAAACAAGGGGAGCAAAAATCACTCCTTTATCGATGTGCATTTCTTTTGCATAGTAATTTAGTTGAATAATTTTTCATGTGTTCACTGACCATTTGTATTTCCTTTGTGAATTGTCTCGTCATAATTTTTTTTGGCCTATTTTTTATTGGGATCTCTCTCTCTCTCTCTTTTAAAAAAATTAATTTGGGGAGTTGGGTGTGTATTAATAAACATTTTCCCCAGTCAGGCGTTTGTCTTAACATATTTCCTTTCAGCGTCACCGATCCCTAGGAAGAGGGTCTAATAAACCAAGTGAAAGTCAGACCCGTGATCACCTCTTCCTCTCACTTCTAAGTTGAGTCAATGTCAGGAGCTAAACATCTTCCAGGAACGGAAGCAAACATAGCAACCACCAGTGGAATATTATTTTCTCTATGAGGATATGAGGACATTTTCTGAAACAATGATAAAAATAGCATTGGAAAAATTTTAAATGCCTTATCTTTTGCTGACTATTGAAAATTTTGTACTAATCCGACTACTTTCTTGTCACCCTTATTTGTATGATACGAATATCATACATAGTACTGGCTTTAAGAGCAATAGAAAGGGAAGTACAGACTCTTGGTGACAAGTCAGAGTTGGTAATTACAGCTGACGGTGACGTCTGTCCCTCCTCTGCGGACGCCGTGAAGAATTCCATGGGGTCTGTAGGGGAGTCATGTGGGGCTGGGGCACTCCATTGAATAGAAGATGAGCACGCTTACGGTGTGGTAACCAAGAAGTTAGCTGGGGGCAATACTGAAATTCTTCTTGGAAAATGGAAACCATGAAGGGGTAGAAACGTAAAAGAAATTACAAAAGGGGAAAAGCAAAAAACATGGCTGGGAGTATAGAAGTACACAGAAATTAAGAAAAGAAATAGCCATGAGAAAACAGAAGTGATCGATAAGCGAGGCTTAGAAAACACTTAATCTTTACATTTATTATGGGGCAATCATCAAAATGTAGTTCAGTGTTAATTTAAATTGTTTAATTCATGTAGGTGGGGAATTAAAAATATGGAACTTTTTTAAAAAGTGCATTTCAATTGAATTTAGCCCTCTTAAGGCATAAAAATACCTGTTATACGTGTCTCCCATGGGCCATAACTGTTGAAAACAGTTTGTTTTTGAAATCGTTAAAAAATCTTTTGTCACACATGCATACAGCTAAACTGGGTGTTAGAAGCCCCGCAAGCTGTTTGCCGGAATTCACAGTGCTGTCAGATTTTCCCGTTATTTTCAGATGTTCCTTCACCAGCGGTAGCTGCAGAAGCAAATGGGAAAACCGATCGTTGACAACTATACTGGGGTTAGATAAATAAAAGGTGCCTGGTTAAGGGATCTTTGACTTGAAGTCACTTTAAAATTCAGTGAAAAGAATTGGATGAAGGACCTAAACCTAGGGATATGATAGTTTGTGATCACAAAATCCAGCCCAGAGTCAAACACTTGCCTGAAATAAAAAAAAAAAAACAACCCAGGAGGATTTATTGACCTGAGGATGCTAGCATATCTAGGGACAAAGAAAGCAACAGATAATCACTTTTAATTGTATCTATTTTTCACTTTCTTCCAAACTCTTACTTAGTTCAATACTTTGAGTAGGAAAATGAGAAATTCAAGTTAGAAACAAAAGTGTAAGTTTGTCTGGCTAGTTCTAAAACCTCTTAAAGGTTGTGACATTATTAAAATATTTATGAAAATAATGCTAACCTGAAGATGATTTACTTGTATTAAACAACAAATTAGAGGCAAAATTTCAAGCTTCTTGTTAAGTAGTCTTAAAGCCTTATTTTAAAAATAGTACTAATTAAACGTAAATGTAAAGTTAATAGTCTATGGGAGAAATAGAACCTGGATGCTTTTGTTTCTATTAAAAGGTAAAGGACAATTGCTTTGAGAGGAAAAAATAGTCAAAGAGGGGTAATAGTATTTAAGAAATGAGAGACAGGTCACCACAAGTCTAGGGCAGGTCTGGGAATCCTGCGTTTTCGGATGGCCATCTGAGTAATGTGACTCAAGACCTCCCTCCTTGGCCTCTTTCCACAGTGAACCAGAAACCAGTGATGAAAATCACAGGAAAGCAAAACATCAGGAGCTTTTAAGTCCTGACATATAAACATGGTCTGCATCATTAGGGACACAAGACTAAAACCTGCAGCAGGGGTTTTGATCAGGATGAGAGACCGGTTTAAAAACTACTAGTTGACTCTTCATAGTTTGACTTCAATGAAATGGAAACGAGCTATCTTCTAAAAATTTTGTTAATATTTAATTTTTTTTCCCCAGCCTGATTTTATTTCCTGACCGGTGAACCCAGACATTTACAAAGCCTATTGCTATGGTTTTAAAATAACTTTTAACTTTAACGATTTTCACCATTATGGATCAATACTACAATTTATTCTATTTCGTCAACTGCGGCAATACTGAACATTAAACCAATTTATATGTTTTCTAATGCCTGACTTTACTGAATTCGATAGTGGTTTAACTTTCTTTCAAATACGCAAATATGTATATACAATACATAGGTATACCTACTATATATACTCTACATACATGCCCCTACACAGAATATGCTAAAAAATGTCACCTTCACATGTTATAAGGGGCCCCAAAGAGTCCAGGATTTGTAGCTCCGATCCATAGAAAGATATAATATTTAAAATCACAAAATACTTTCGTGGAGTCTGAGACAAAACCACACAACTCTGTACATCCAAGCATGATCGGAACAGTCCCTCTTGATTAACTTTATCTAAACTGATATAACAGCCCAAAATGAAACAGAAATGATGTCCCTTCGCAGCCCATCTGTTAAAAAGCCGGTTATCTACCTTCGAACGTCCGCCGCATACCATACTTGGATGACACTTCACAATCACAACCCGCCGTCTCCGTGTGATGGGAAACAGCGGATAAAGCGGAAACCTGCAAGGCTCTGGGGCGACGTAGCTGTAATTAAGGAAAAGCCGGGCCCGAGTTGGCGGAGTCCCGTCTTGCGGAGTCCTCGTCCTCGCCGAGTGGGAGGGTCACCCGGGGAGAGACTAATAAGGGCAGCGGCGCGCGCCCCGGCCCCACTCGCAGGGCGCTCCGTGCCGCGGTGCTCAGCCGCGCGCACCGCCCGCCCGCCGGCCCGCGAGCCCCGCACGCGGCCAAGGTAAGTGCGCGGCGCCGCGACCCCGCGCCCGCCCGCTCCCCCGCGCGCACGCTCCTCGGCCTCGCTCGCGGTTCTGCGTCTCCGGCTGCACCCGTTTCCCCAGAAAATCTGAAAGCGGGGCTCCGCTCGTCGGTGGGTCTGGGTGCCTCCAGAACGCACACCTGCCATTTCGCATTCCTGTAGGTAGTTGCAACCCGGGAGGCCGCCCTGTGTGCACGATTGGGCCGCCTGGGCGCGCTGCGTAGATGCTGGTGGGTCGCGTTCGTGTGTGCCCACCATGCAGGCTGCGGGCTTTATACTTTAGTTCTAGGTGCTTCTGCCGGATCTGTGTGTCTGTGGAGCAGAACTGAGAGCTCTGTTGATGCGGTCAGGACACCGAATACAGAAGGAAAAAAAAAAAAACAAAAAATCTCCGGGGAGAAACGCAGAAAACAAATCCACTCAAAAGAAATCCGTGCCGTTAGAGCTTATTTTTTTGGTCTCTATCTAGAGACGTCCCCAGCCTAGAAAGCGAGGAGACAGTGAAGGGGCGTACACTGGGGGGCCGGGGCTGCGGCGCCGGCTCCGCGCGCGGTTACCGGTCCTGCCCTGCGGCTGCTCCTCCGAGCGCGGCTCTTGGGGCTGCGGCGCGGCCGGGGGGGCGGTCCCGGGGCTGGGCTCCCCGCGCCCGCTCGTCCCGGAACGCCGGCCCTGCGCCCCGATGGTCCCACAGCCCGCGGCTGCGGCCCGCCGCCCGCGCGCTGCGGAGTCCGAGAGAAGTTTGTTGGCCCGGAACCCAGCCGGCCGCGGCCGCGGGCTGCCCTGCTCATCCGGAGCGCGCGGCTGGGAAGCGAAGGCTGCCCCGAGAGGGTTACGGAGAGGGTGGGGCGGGGGCCGACCGGCGTGGGGACGGGCCCGGGGGTGCGGCAGCCCCGGAGGCACCGAGACGCGGGCCGCGGGGCGGGTGCGAGGAGCCGGGTTCCGGAACCCAGCGGCCGCCAGCCGCAGGGCACAGCGGGCTGCGGGGGGACCCCGCATCCTGCAGATGCCTGGAGTGTTAAGGGCGCCATCCTGGGATGGCACCGGCGAGTCCTCTGAGGCTGGGAACTGGGAGCTTTAAGGAAAATGTTGCGGTGCCTCCATCCCCGCTCACACTCCCCCGCCCTTCCCCCGCCACTCCCATCCCGAGACTACCTGGGTCCCTCTTTGGCCTGAAGGACAAGGCTGCGGAGCAACCAGATGGGAGGAGGGTTCGTACGCGGGAAAGGGTTTTAAACCTGCCCAATAATGGAGATAGACCCTCTTCATCAGCCCCCTTCCCACCCATCCTTAGAAAAAAAACGAAAAACAAAAAACAGGGACCGACCGAAGTTGGTTCTTCTGCCCAAAAGGAGCGCCGCTGTCATGCTTTAAGGGATGTAAATAACCTCTTAACTGAGTGAGTCTTTCAGCATCTCCTTCTGGTCCGTAGGAAGAAAACGGTGGGACTCTCCCTGAGTAGAGATCTTTGCTAGGTGCATGCAGAGCTGGAAGGGAGATGTCTAGGTTCTCAGATGCTGCGAAACACCCCTAAAGGTCCCTTCCTCAGAAACATCTCTCTTCTGAGTGGGAAAGAGGACAGTGATTCTCAGGGGTGGAAAGTTCATTCTCTCCCTGGGGGGATGGAAAATGGACAAAGTCACCGGTAGGTGCTTCTGTGAAAAGTGGCCAGGAATCTAAGTGGGGTCTCCTGAGAAAGGAGGGAGAAGGTGGACCATGGAGCAAGGGAGCGAGCCTGAACCTGGTAAGAAAAGGTCAGAGAAAGAGCAAAAAGGTGACAGAAAACCCAATGTGATTACTCTCACAGCTGGGACATTATCTCTGTGCCTGAATCATCATCGTGGAAGGAAACCACCTAAGCCAGATGGAAGCCCCTGCTATTCAGAAATGGAAAATTCCCATCTACTTTCAGGTCCTTCAGTTTAATTTTTCCAGCTGCAATTTTAGTTCATGTATTTTCCCAGCAGACAGAACGGCCTGAGGGGTACACAGAATGGCTGTTTTAAAGGCAGGAGAAGATATGGAGACAGAAACCGTGGTTGTGTGGCCAGTTGGGATCACAAGTACAAATTCAAGTGAAGAAGGAAAAATTAGCAGGAGTATAAACTAAATAGAATTAGCAAGATGCTGATATAGAACCTGAAGAGGAGGCTGGAAAAAATATGTGGGGTGGGCCCATTGCGGAGTATATGTTGAAGCAGCAGAGAATAAGGAGGCCGAGCAGAATAGAGCAGAGGACATTCCAGTCAGGAGCAAAGGCATGCGCGGAGGCTCAGAGGTCGGGGCCAGCCGCCATCTGCCTGGTAAGATGGAGAATCCAAGCTGGAGTGAAACCTGAGATGAGGGGCGCAGAGAGCCCCTGCCCAGGGGAGACCAGAGGGAGGGCTGAGAGGCCAGAGGCTCACAGGGTGTGACTGCAGGCCGTGAGTGAGATAACCAGGTGAGGAAGCTGCACACTGCATTTGGAAATGATACAAAGATGGCAGATGCAAGAGTGATACTAAAAAAAAGGAAGGAGTGGAACAACAGGCCTGCCTTATCCATGCAAGCCTCGAGAGGCCCAAAGCTCCTCTGATCTCTCTCTGGGAGAAATCAAAGATGATCTTGAGATGTGAGAGTAGTTGATCAGAAAGCTGGTACAGGCTTCCAAATGGAAGCGTCAAGAAAAGTTGATAGACTAGGCAAAACCATCATGTGCTCAGTTGCTAGTCATGTCTGACTCTTTGCGACCCTGTGGATTGTAGCCCCCCAGGCTCTCATGTCTGTGGAACTCTCCTGACAAGAATACTGGAGTGGGCTCCCATTTCCTACTCCAGGAGATCTTCCCCAGGCAGGGATCCAACCCCCATTTCTTGCACCTCCTGCATTGACAGGTGGATTCTTCACCACTGTACCACCTGAAAAGCTCCCCCAGACATTAATATATTTATTTAAAATTTGAAGTGGCATTGGGTCACTGATATATAAATACCCGTTTCACACAGAGCTAGAGAATTAAAGTCTGACCAAATCCAGATCAGTCATGACAGTAATATTGAGACTAGTATCTAGAAAGTTGATGCTGACAACTGTCATTCAGAGAAGTGAGTCGATAAAAGAAACAGTTGTTGAGGGTGGAGAGACTTGCTTAAACCTGCTGAAGAGGAACCTAGGCCCGGAGATCCCCTGGGAATTTGACACTAGTTTTAAAGTGACAGGAGAAATCACAGAACTTTGAAAAAATGTGATCGAGTTGATCAGCTTTAAGAAATATGAACATTAAGAACCAGGGAGTATGTTTTTAGTAAAGGAAGACAAGTTTGAAGTATTTTTTTGGTCTCACTGAAATTATGAAATCTCACTGATTTATAACTGAAATTATGTTCACTGAGCCTTCTTTTTAGTAGTTTTTCCTTCACTTCTCTGTAACTCTTCGCTTTATCCATTTACTGCTATAATTGTTAAATCCCTTTCCGGATATATTTATTACTTGGTTTCAACCTTTCATCTCTTTAGTTTTAGCCCACATGGATTGCCTTAGACTATATTCATCCTACACACTGATCAAACGAGGATCTATTAAATGCCAAGTTGAAACAAAATGCAGATATCGGATGCAATCTGTGTTCTTCAAGATATTCAGTACAGAGAGGAGACAGAATGCCCACAAGTTACCACAAAGGAGTGTAGCCCAAGCTGAGTCGGGGCTGGGTCCCAAGTGCTGGTGGACCGCGAGGTGATGAACTCCAGCGTGGGACTTGCAGACTTCAGAGAGGACGTAGAGCGAGAAATACATGTGGAGGGCAGAGTAGGTGGAGAAAGAGTTGGGAGAACACTCCGGCATGTGCGGAAGCCCAGGACATTGTGGGAACTGGGAATAGTTTGACAGAACAGTGTGTTGGAAGGAAGTAGCAGGACATGAGCCTGGTTGGATGAGCTGAGGCCCAGCTGTAACACAGCTTTGAGCGCCTGCCTCCCTGAGGAGTAGGCGTGGAAAGCCCCAGGAGACTTTCAGATGGCAGAGCACAAAAGCCAGGTCTTTGCTTGAGAAATAGAAGTCTTGGGCAGTAGGGTGATGGGGCTCCGGGGAAAAGGCCTGGAGGAGAGGAGATTCCTGAAGCCTGTCACACTTTTCCAGAATCAAAATGGCGAGGAGGTGAACTAAAGTGGCTGTTGTGAGCATGGGGAAGTTGGTATGCTTTCAAAAAATGCCTCAAAGTAGACCTCATAAACTTTGATAGAAATTTGAAATGAAGGCTGAAGAATGAATTCAAGATGATTTTGAAATTTCTTACTTGAATTCCTAGGTTAAAGATGATGCTTGTAATTAAAAATGTCAAGAGGTTTCTGTCGAACGTAAGAAGGGAAGAAACATTGCCAGAGCTGAAAAAGACTTCTGCAAACTCACTTCAATTTCATGACTACAGTTGATGGCAAAATTATGAAATAAGCTAGAATGAGTCATAAGCTCTTGAGGATTTGTGTGTGTGTGTGTGTGTGTGTGTGTGCGCGCGCGCGCGTGTGCGCACACGTGCTATTGTGGACTTGGAACTTTAACTGTATAGGCATGGCTTTCCAGCCAGTTTTCTACAATAGGTTATAGACTCTACTATAGCTTCACTAAAGATAGAGTCTAAAGATTGGTAAAAGAAAAAATGTGTAACACCTGTTGCTTTTGCTTATTTACAAGATGTGTCTCTTCATAACAGTGTGGCCAGATTTCCTTGGTGGAGTTATGTACAGGCACATTGAAGGATAGTCCAGGTTTGATGCATGAGACAGGGCGCTCAGGGCTGGTGCACCGGGATGACCCTGAGGGACAGGATGGGGAGGGAGGTGGGAGGGGGGCTCAGGATGAGGAACACATGTACACCCGTGGCGGATTCATGTCAATGTATGGCAAAACCACTACAATATTGTAAAGTAATTACCCTCCAATTAAAATAAATAAATTTATATTTTAAAAAAAAACCAACCCACTACCCACTCACATGGCATTTCTTTTTGTAATGAATGCTCTGAAAACATGGGTTCTCTCAGTCATTTCACAAATCCAGCCACGTTTTTCTTTTGGCTGCTCCACAAGTTTGGGCAGAAGGCAGAAATTGAACCCAAGCCTCCTGCAGGAAGTTCCCTTAACCAGTGGACTGCCAGGCAAGTCCCAAGCCTGCTTTTTTATGTCAAAATATTGTGTCGCTTATTTAGCAGCCTATGTAAAATGAATCAGTGTTCCCTTTCTATTTTCTCCTCTCTTTTTTTTTCTTTCACTTGTCTTTGCTGTATTATTTTCTATTTTGGTATTAGATCTAATGCTTTAAACCTTTAGCTAAAACCAAATTTCAGTGGGGAGGATCTGCGGGAGAGGGCCAGAAAACCTCAGAGGAGGTTGTGCCCTTGAGAGTTGTAATAGTCGATCTTGGAATTGCCTGCAGCAGAGGGTTAAGATCTAGGAAAGGTGTGTGTGTGTGTGTGTGTGTGTGTTTTAAAGTATACAAGGATTCATTTTGAGACCTTGATTAGAAGTTTCTTCAAGTCTTCCTAGCTGAGTGGAGTACATCTCTAATCAGGACTGGAACAACAGAAACCTCCAACAGCAAACACATTTTAAAAGTATACAAAAAGGAATGATGCGAAGCATAATAACCCTTGAAATAGTGTAAGATTCTGAAATGCCTTAATAATTATAAAATATTTAGTTATTGTTACTAGTGATTCAAACGTAAGTGTAATTCACTGTGTCTCAAGATTTGCAAGTTGGCAGTTTCCGATGCTTTTGAATTCAAAGAATATCTATTGAGACCCTGCTTTTCCAGGTACTATGCTCAGCACCAAGATACAGTGACGGACAAGACACATAGTCCCTGCCCTGAAGGAGTTTAGAGTTGAGTGAGGGCAATAAACTTGGGTACGACAGAAGAGTCTGAGCTAGAGAATAGCATGGCCAGGGCATCTATTGGTCAGGAAAGGGCACTTCCGCATAGTAATATTTAAACTGAAAGATGCAGGATGAACAGGAGCCAACACACTCCTGCATGGGGAAATAGCATGTGCAAAGGCCCTGAGGTTAGAAAAAATCAAGGAATTTGAGGTACAGGACATCAGCTGGAGAGGTGGTTACTCGGGGCTTCTTTCTAGGCCACAGAAAGGCTTCTGGATTACGTTCCAAGTTTGACCGCTGTTATTTAGTTGCTAAGTTGTGTCTGACTCTTTTGAGACCCCTTGAGCTGTCCATGGAATTCTCCAGGCAAGAATAGTAGAGTGGCTTGCTATTCCTTCTCCAGGGGATCGTCCCCATCCATGGATCAAGCCCACGGCTCCTGCTGCATCTCCTGCATTGCAAGTGGATTCTTTACTCCTGAGCCACCAGGGAAGCCCTCCAAATTTGATGGGAAACCGTGAAAGGGCTTGAGATGGGCAGGGACGTGATCCAACTTTGATTTTAAGGAACGCTCTCCAGTGCTGTGTGGAGAGCAAAACTGGTCAGGAGCCTGTCGTGGAGGGGAATAGTGAGGAGGCTGGGGAGGAGTCTACACCAGGGCAGTCTGAGCCAGGCAAGAGGCAGAGGCCTAGAGAGCGGTGGGTGGCTCTCAGATGTGTTTGGAGTAGCACTGATGCCACTTGTTGGATGGGGATGCATGAGATGGCAGTAGGGAAGGCAGAAGAATGCTTGGGATTCTCGTTGGAGCATCTTGATGAGGGTGAATTATGGAGACGAGGAAGAGCATGGTCAAGAAGCAAGCATTTAGTTTGATGTTGAGATATCCATAGATGCTTGTGTGATGTCTGACAGGGACTCCTGAGTGGGTGGCTGGATGCACAATCCAAAGTTCAGAGAAGAAGTCTAGACTGGAGCTGTGAATTTTAGACTCATTATCTGACAGATACTACTTAAAGCAGAGAGAATCGGTAAGATGACCTAAGGAGACATTATAAAGAGAGAGGAGAGAAAGATACCACTATTAAGATACCCACAGATACCCATAGGCACCACCATTAAGAAATCAGGTAGAAAAAAGATCTGAGAAGGGGATTTAGAAGGAAATACCAGCAACGGTGAGGGAGGAAGGCTGATGAGAAGGGAGGGTTTCAAGAAGGAGGGAGGGGTCAGCTGTTGAAAATGTCACGTAGGGTGGAGTTAGACACCGGGAGAAGAGGATTCTTCTTTCAAGGTTTTGCTGAACTTGGCCAGAAACGTTTCACTAGAGTGGAAGGACGGCAATTCTCTAATAACTAGAACATTTACCCAACTAAATATAACGTCTATTCTTCAAACGTTTTGAATAAGTGAGATTGAAATTAAGTGACTCAAATATTTTGGGAAACCTCAAGATTGAACTCATATGCTTATGCCTATATAGCTCTCTGCTCCTTTGTTGTTGAAACAGGATCAAAGCTTCAATGAACATAGATTTTCAGGATGCTTTGGCACTTCTCCATTCTTCAGTTATCGCTATCAATCTCAGGCTGAATAGATAAATATAATCATAAATTTTTACTACTTGTTATTTATGAATATGTGGAGTACATAATTATAATAGCAGAAACTTTTTTGAGCACCTACTGTATTCAGTGCCCTGCGATATACTTTTACCAGGTATTAAATGATATAGTTGTAGAATTGTTCTCAGTTTTTAGATGAATAAATGAAGTCTTGATGAAATTACATAATGTCCATAAGTGGACAGAGCCTGGGCATGAAGTTTTAAACACTGTACTACACTGCTAATTTATCAACTCATAAAAATCACTTTGGTTAAAAATGCAAACAATCAAGCATATCTCTGAAATTGAGATCAATATTTGTGAGCTCATTTATTTGAAATAGAACTGTTTTAACAGTTACCAACTGACTTGAAATAATAGCTGGGATCAGTTTGTAAAGTCATATGAGGATTACAACTGTAGATGGATTAGAGAGTTCAAAAGAAATAAGCATAAAACCAGCTGTTTGATGTTTAGAACCACACATGTGGTTTTCATATTGAAATTACTGCTTCTAACTATTCATGTAGAAATATCTAAATCTTGAATTAATTTTAAATGCTGATCTAGGTATTTGGCACAGGCAGAATAACAAAGATGGTGGCTTTAGTTTTTTTTTTTTTTTTTCCCTAAAGAGTGTCTTGACAACATCTAGCTTTTGGTGTCATGCATTCTTTTCTATTTGACTTGAATAAACTTTGAATTATGGCAAAAATGGTATAATATGATTTGTATATTTAAAGCTCTTACAATAGCTATTCTAATAATACTGCAATGAAATATACTGAGAGGGCCATTATATTTTTCGTTGCAATCTGTTTCCATGTTTTTGTTGTTGTTAGTCGCTCAGTCATGTCTGACTCTTTGAGAACCCTTGGACTGAAGCACGCCCAGCTTCCCTGTCCTTCACTATCTCTCAAAGTTTGCTTAAACTCATGTCCATTGAGTTGGTGATGCCACCCAACCATCTCATCCTCTGTCATACCCTTCTCCTCCTACCTTCAATCTTTCCCAGCATCAGAGTCTTTTCCAATGAGTTGGCTCTTCCCATCAAGTGGCCAAAGTACAGGAGCTTCAGCTTCAGCATCAGTCCTTCCAATGAATATTCAGGGTTGATTTCCTTTAGGACTGACTGGTTTGATCACCTTGCTGTCAAGAGTCTGTTCCAGCACCACAGTTCGAAGGCATCAGTCCTTCGGCACTCAGCCTTTTCTATTGTCCAGCTCTCACATCCGTACATGACTACTAGAAAAACCATAGCTTTACCTATATGGACCTTTGTAAGCAAAGTAAGGAGAAGGCAACGGCAACCCACTCCAGTCTTCTTGTTGGGAAAATCCCATGAGCAGAGGAGCCTGGCTGGCTACAGTCCATGGAGTCACAAAGAGTCGAACAAGACTGAAGTGACTAAGCACACATGCATGTCTGGTAAGGGATTAATTTCCAAAATATACAAAGAATTGCATTAAAAAAAAACAGCTGAAAGGTGGGCGCACCCAGCGTCCCTCAGTGGAAGAGTGGATAAGTAAAATGTGGTGTGTACAGAGAGCGGAATGTTACTCAGCCAGAAAAAGGAAGAGAATACTGACACATGCCACAACATAATTGGAATTTGAGGACATTACGCCAAGTGGAATAAGGTCACAAACAGCTAAATGCAGCATGGTTCCCCATATATGTGACTGAAGGCAGTCAAATTCGTAGACACAGAAAACAGAATGGTGGTTGCCAGGGGCTAGGGGTGGGAGAAATGATGGGTTATTGTTTCATAGATACAGAGTTTCAGTCTTGCAAGATGAAAAGTTAGGGATGGTGGTGGTAAATACACAATGTGAAGTACTTAATGCCATCGAAATACACTCTTAAAAATGATTATGATGGTAAATTTCAATATGTGTATTTTACCAGGATTAAAGGCTCCTTTGTCCATGGAATTCTCCAGGCAAGAATATTGGCGTGGGTAGCTGTTTCCTTCTCCAGGGGATCTTCCTGACTGAGGGATCAAACCCAGGTCTCCTGCACTGCAGTCAGAGTCTTTACCATCTGAGTTGCCAGGGAAGGCCCCCTGCCCTCCCCAATAAAGATATATATATATATATATACAAATCATTGTACATGGTGTGGTTTTAAAAAGATTTCAAAGAAGGGAAATAAGAGGTTGTATGGACATTAATAAATAAGAACTAATCTGAAAATATTTTCAGAGCTTTCTCATGCATAATAAAGTCTACATTAATATATAGTGTCTAATTATAAGAAAAACTATGACAAATGTAGACAGCATATTAAAAAGCAGAGACATTACTTTGCTAACAAAGGTCCATGTAGCCAAAGCTATGGTTTTACCAGGAGCCATGTATAGATGTGAAAGCTGGACCTTAAGCTGAGCGCTGAAGAATTGATGCTTTTGAACTGTGGTGTTGCAGAAGATTCTTGAGAGTCCCTTGGACTGCAAGGAGATCAAACCAGTCCATCCTAAAGGAGATCAGTCCTGGGTGTTCATTGGAAGGACTGATGCTGAAGCTGAAACTCCAATACTTTGGCCACCTGATGGGAAGAACTGACTCATTGGAAAAGACCGTGATACTGGGAAAGATTGAAGGCGGGAAGAGAAGGGGAAGACAGAGGATGAAATGGTTGGATGGTATCAATGACTCGGTGGACATGAGTTTGAACAAGTTCCAGGAGATGGTGATGGACAGGGAAGCCTGGCGTGCTGCAGTCCATGGGGTCTCAAAGATTGTGACATGACTGAGTACTCTTGCCTGGAAAATCCCATGGACAGAGGAGCCTGGTAGGCTGCAGTCCATGGGATCGCTAAGAGTCGGACACGGCTTAGCGGCTTCACTTTTACTTTTCACTTTCATGCATTGGAGAAGGAAATGGCAACCCACTCCAGTGTTCTTGCCTGGAGAATCCCAGGGACGGGGGAGCCTGGTGGGCTGCCCTCTCTGGGGTCCGCACAGAGTTGGACACGACTGAAGCAACTTAGCAGCAGCAGAGCAACTGAACAACAGCAGCAAATTATATATAATCAGATATCCAATTACATAATTATATATAATGTAAAGATCTATTGTGTTCTCCTTGGTGATGAGGGTTTTCTGGAGATAATAATGAAAGGGACTGTATACACTAGCTCAATTCAGATGTTTTGTTCTGTTGCAGATCTGTGGCTACTGGCTCCCATGGTTCTGAGGCGCCATGAGGCTCACTGGCTCTTGGAAGCTTTGGCTCTGGGCAGCAACGTTCCTGCTTCCTGTTTCCGCTTCCGTGATGAGCAGGGACAAGCCAGGTATCCAGGTCGCCTTTGTGTCCAGTCTCCAAATGTTATTTATAGTCTTTATTTTTAAAAAAATTATTAAAATAAATCTTATGGTTGAAGAGGACATAGATTAAATCTACAAGTAAAAAATGCATAATAATTTATTGTTTTCCCCATTGACCTTCAAATCACACATTGAGAATGTCTAAATTTACGTTTTTCAATATATGTATTAGTCTAAATGGGGCTTCCCTCATAGCTCAGTTGGTAAATCATCTGCCTGCAATGCAGGAGACCTGGGTTCAATTCCTGGGTTGGGAAGATCCCCTGGGGAAGGAAATGAAAACCCACTCCAGTATTCTTGCCTGGAGAATCCTATGGACAGAGGAGCCTGACACGGGGTCCACGGGGTCTCAAGAGTTGGACACGACTTAGCTGCTAAACCTCCACCACCATTAGTCTAAATAGCTTTTGCTTCATCTCACTGATATTTACAAATACAAGTATGCATTGTGCATCTGTCTGTCATCTTGTCAGTTTTGTAGTGTCTCAGATGAAGTGAACAGGAAAATAACAGTCTTGAGAGCACTTTTTGACCTAAATAGATAATTGTTGTTATTTAGTGGCTGCGTTGTGTCCAATTCTTTTGCAACCACATGGACGGTAGCCCGCCAGGCTCCTCTTCCATGGGATTTCCCAGGCAAGAATACTGGAATGGATTGCCATTTCCTTCTCCGGAGGATCTTCCCAACCCAGGAATCGAACCCATGACTCCTGCATTGACAGGTTAATTCTTTACCACTGAGCCATCAGGGAAGCCCTAATATTTACTTGCAATTGTTAAATTATCAACCTCATAAATATTTCCAAAGGACTTGAAGGCAATTTGAAGCATTTATTTCCATCTCTGATTTTTAAAAATGACCAAGTGGCTAATTTGAAAAACTTTTCTTGAACATTGAATATGTGTAAGTTACTGACCTAGATGCACTCTATATTATAAAGTTTAACTAGACACACTGAAAAGCCATTTATTAAACAAAAGAAGCTTTGACTTGCCTTCTGTGCAAATGACTACACATGATGAATTCTGACAGTAGTCACATATGATGATATGTCCTGAGACTGTGAGTTGTCTTGTGCTTATTCTTTGGAATATTTCAGAATTTTGGCTAACAAGGCATATACAGGTTTATAATACACCCAAGTAGAGACTTTTATAACAATCTCTTATAAAGATATAACACATCTTAGTCTCTTGAATATTTTTTAAGTCTTTATGATTTTTCACTAATTTGGCAGGAGGTACATTTCATAAAATAATCTACACGGGAGTTTGAATATGCTAACACTGTATGAAGGACATCCTGTGGCTATCATACATTTTTAGGGTGGGGGAAACACTTCATCAAAAAAATCATGAATGACTCATGGCAAAAAGAAGTACATAAGGCAGGGAGTTTATTCTGATAATGTTGCTGCTCTCCTGAATTTTTTTTAATGTCTCTTCATTTTAAGAGACATAGCAGGTAGTGCAATTAATTACTTAACCAGAGGGGATAGGACTTTTTTGGCTAGAAAGGAGAACGAATCAGTTTCCAGGCACACGCTAGTGTGTAATGTGTTCCTGATGATGCTCTGAAGGACCTACACAAATGGTCTTCCAGTTTTAGTGTGAACAAGGATCGTCTTAATCTAGGAGTATTGATTCCCTAGTCCCACTCCAGAGACACCCATGATGCAGGACAGCCTGGGGAGGAATTCAGTAATTGACATTTGTAACCAGCTTCCCAGGTGAATCTAATGCCATATATTTTAGGAAAATAAAGAAACACTCACCTTTTTGATAATTGTCTCTTTTTTCCTCAGCTGGTTATCTTGTCCGTTATGCTACCAGGTTCCTTGTATTTATTTATTTATTTTTGTTTACTTGTTTATTTACACTTTAATAACTCTTTTTGGAGGGGTAAGAACAGTTAACATGAGCTCTAGCCCGGTAACACATTTCTTTATTTTTATAGCTTATGTGACCTTTCACTTATTTAATTTTTAAAATGTATTATTACTTATTGATTTTTGACTCTGCTGGGTGTTTGTTGCTGCAAAGGGTTTTTCCTAGTCGTGGCTCGTGGGGGCTGCTCCCCAGTTGCGGTGCAGGAGCCCCTCATTGCAGAGGCTTCCCTTGCTCTGGAGCCCAGGCTCCAGGGTGCACGGGCTTCAGTACTTGAGGCACGTGGGCTCAGCAGCTGCAGCTAATGGGCTCTAGAGCACAAGCTCAGTAGTTGTAGTGCACGGAGCTGTTGCTCCGCAGCCTGTGGAATCTTCCCGGATCAGGGATCGAACCCGTGCCTCCTGCATTGGCAGGCAGGTTCTTTACCACTGAGCCACCAGGGAAGCCCACACTTCTAATGTATAATTCCGCGTTGTTGCTATGGATCTCTAGAACGTAATCATCTTGCAGAACTGAAGCTCCCCCACCTCGGGATTTCCGTGAGTGTGATGCTCGTGTACTTTACTATCCCAAGTCTTTAATCAGGTTTACCGTATATGTCTGAGGAGGCCTTACAGATAGCTGGGAAGAGAAGAGAAGCGAAAAGCAAAGGAGAAAAGGAAAGATATTCCCATCTGAATGCAGAGTTCCAAAGAATAGCAAGGAGAGATAAGAAAGCCTTCCTCAGCAATCAATGCAAAGAAATAGAGGAAAACAACAGATTGGGAAAGAACATTTCATGCAAAGATAGGCTCGATAAAGGACAGAAATGGTATGGACCTAACAGAAGCAGAAGATATTAAGAAGAGGTGGCAAGAATACACAGAAGAACTGTACAAAAAAGATCTTCACGACCCAGATAATCACGATGGTGTGATCACTCACCTAGAGCCAGACATCCTGGAATGTGAAGTCAAGTGGGCCTTAGAAAGCATCACTACGAACAAAGCTAGTGGAGGTGATGGAATTCCAGTTGAGCTATTTCAAATCCTGAAAGGTGATGCTGTGAAAGTGCTGCACTCGATATGCCAGCAAATTTGGAAAACTCAGCCGTGGCCATAGGACTGGAAAAGGTCAGTTTTCGTTCCAATCCCAAAGAAAGGCAATGCCAAAGAATGCTCAAACTACCGTACGATTGCACTCATCTCACATGCTAGTAAAATAATGCTCAAAATTCTCCAAGCCAGGCTTCAGCAATATGTGAACCGTGAACTTCCAGATGTTCAATCTGGTTTTTAGAAAAGACAGAGGAACCAGAGATCAAATTGCCAATATCCGCTGGATCATCGAAAAAGCAAGAGAGTTCCAGAAAAACATCTATTTCTGCTTTATTGACTATGCCAAAGCCTTTGACTGTGTGGATCACAATAAACTGTGGAAAATTCTGAAAGAGATGGGAATACCAGACCATCTGACCTGTCTCTTGAGAAACCTATATGCAGGTCAGGAAGCAACAGTTAGAACTGGACATGGAACAACAGACTGGTTCCAAATAGGAAAAGGAGTACGTCAAGGCTGTATATTGTCACCCTGCTTATTTAACTTATATGCAGAGTACATCATGAGAAACGCTGAGCTGGAATAAACACAAGCTGGAATCAATATTGCCGAGAGAAATATCAGTAACCTCAGATATGCAGATGATACCACCCTTATGGCAGAAAGTGAAGAAGAACTAAAGAGCCTCTTGATGAAGGTGAAAGAGGAGAGTGAACAAGTTGGCTTAAAGCTCAACATTCAGAAAACTAAGATCATGGCATCTGGTCCCATCACTTCATGGGAAATAGATGGGGAAACAGTGGAAACAGTGTCAGACTTTATTTTTTGGGGCTCCAGAATCACTGCTGATGGTGATTGCAGCCATGAAATTAAAAGACGCTTACTCCTTGGAAGGAAGGTTATGACCAACCTAGATAGCGTATTTAAAAGCAGAGACATTACTTTGCCAACAAAAGTCCATCTAGTCAAGGCTATGGTTTTTCCAGTGGTCATGTATGGATGTGAGAGTTGGATGGTGAAGAAAGCTGAGCACCGCAGAATTGATGCTTTTGAACTGTGGTGTTGGAGAAGACTCTTGAGAGTCCCTTGGACTGCAAGGAGATCCAATCAATCCATCCTAAAAGAGATCAGTCCTGGGTGTTCATTGGAAGGACTGATGTTGAAGCTGAAACTCCAATACTTTGGCCACCTCACGCGAAGGGTTGACTCATTGGAAAAGACCCTAATGCTGGGTAGGATTGGGGGCGGGAGGAGAAGGGAACGACAGAGGATGAGATGGCTGGATGGCATCACCGACTCGATGGACATGGGTTTGGGTAGACTCCGGGAGTTGGTGATGGACAGAGAGGCCTGGCGTGCTGCAATTCATGGGGTCGCAAAGAGTCGGACATGACTGAGCGACTGAACTGAACTGAACTGAACCGTATATGGGGAAATTGGAATGCGTATGTTCTGGCTCAATTTACTCTACCAAATTAATGTTTCTGAAAGATTTTCCTGGGTGTGAATTCCAAGTTGATCTGAAGTCTAGTAAGATTCATGTAACTTGAAGCACTGAGGGAAATGACTAAAGATGAAGAGTTGATTTTATCAGACTGTCTGGTAGGAGGTGCTCGTGAAACAACTCATGCTAAACGTGCCGTGGAAGCTGCTTAACTGAAAGTATCATTTTCATTCATTGAAAACGTCAGCACAGCCTGCCATGAGGATCATGGAGAGAATGCCATTTCGAGCCTGGCCTGACAGGGGCTCTTCTCATGTCTGTGTGTCTGATTCACACGCAAGGTTCCCTTTTTAGTCTGCTCATGTGCAGACCTGTGCGTGTGGTCACTAACCATTCACCGGAGGGAAGTGATTACAGCTAAAAATAAAATATCACAAATCGGAGGGAGAGGCTAGGATTTCAACTCTGGAGCCTGTGAAGTTGTCAACAGTCTGCTGTTAAATATACGAAGGATAATTCAAGTCTTTTAATTGCTTGACTGCACTCAATGGAGTACTTAAACGTTACTTGCAATATTGACCCAGTTGAGGTGGAATCAAGAATAATACAGAGAGAGTCAATAACACCTTGAATATTAAAATCCTGAGGCTATTCAAAATTAGTTGTTGCATATTCTTTGGTCAGTGTTACCATTATGTTGAGATTAAAAGGCATACTTGCGTATTTTCACACAGCAGATAAACAATTAGAATGTGGCGGTTTCAGCTCAGTTGTCAAGAAACGGTGGGGAAGAGACTTGTATTAACAAATATATATTGCATGCATCAGCTCCAGACTGGCTTTAATCACTTTCTTAAAACATC
This sequence comes from Okapia johnstoni, assembly GCA_024291935.2. Taxonomy (NCBI): domain Eukaryota; kingdom Metazoa; phylum Chordata; class Mammalia; order Artiodactyla; family Giraffidae; genus Okapia; species Okapia johnstoni. Next base: position 87,752,536 of record CM044317.1, read on the forward strand.
CCTCTATGATAAAAGCTTATGTATCATATGGTCCTCTTTCTCCTCCACTCCCCTTAATCTAGGAGCTTCCCAGTTGGCCCTGTGATGTGCTTTGCTAAGTGGCTTCAGCCGTGTCCAACTCCGTGCAACCTAATGTACTGTAGCCTGCCAGGTGCCTCTGCCCATGGATTCTCCAGCAAGAATACTGGAGTGGGTAGCCTTTCCCTTCTCCAGGGCATCTGCCCAACCCCGGGATCAAACCTAGGTCTCCTGCAATGCAGGCAGATTCTTTACCATCTGAGCCACGAGGCGCTAGCAGTAAAGAACCCGCCTGCTGATGCAGGAGAAGTAACAGACGCAGGTTCCATCCCTGGGTCAGGAGGATCCCTTGGAGGAGGAAATAGCAGCTCACTCCAGTATTCTTGCCTGGAGAACCCCACGGACAGAGGAGCTTGGGGGACTACAGTCCATGGGGTCACAAAGAGTTGGACACCACTGAAGGGACATCTCGCATGCACGCTCCTTAATCTCAGGAGCACAAGCGTGCTAAATTATCATCAAAAGTAATAAAAACAGAGAACAAAGCGAGGAAGTATGCTATTATATAGAGAATTTTATCTTTATCTACAGTCCGTGGGTTTGCAAAGTCAGACATGACTGAATGACTTTCACACACACACACACACACATGAGTCCTACTACTGAGAAATGTACTTTGTAACTCCTAAATTTTTAACGTGCTGGAAAGCTTCATAGTTATCAAATAAAGATTATGGCTCCTAACCAGAATTACTAAATAAAGCTTCAGAATTTTTAAATAAAGATTATAGGTTCTAACCAAGTATTTTCCTTTGGAGGAACAGCTCTGGACAAAAAATAAACAGTGAAGGTTCTGTGACCCCCTCTGTTACTTCTTTGTTAAAATAGTTGTGCTGTGGTTTTTTTCTTGTTTGGTCACTCTTCCATATTTCTTTGGTTATATTCTGGTCCAATGTTCTTTTCCTCTTTTTTTAACCATTGTTTCTCTCCCAACCTAGGAGACTCCATAATCCTTTATCAGAGGTATTAGCAAAGTATAGTGTACAGGGGTCCTAAGGACAACTAGTAACAATTAAAAGAAAGGCTTCTGTCAATAGGAAGTCTGTCAGCCTTAAAAAAAATGCAAAACACCTGAAAGTTCTTATTTTCATCCATTTATGAAAAAAATACAAGCTAGTTCTACGTCTGTGGGAAACTGCCAGTCCTCATCTCCTCAGCTGTAATCCTGAGACAAATGTTGTGTCATGAGATTTGTCAGTAAAGGTACAGAGAACGATTTTCCTCAATACATGTTAGAAAACAAGAGTGCCACCTGTCGGAATGGCTGCCCCCAAAGGGACCACACGCGATGGATGTGGGCGAGGCTGTGGAGAAAAGGGAGACTTTGTGCGCTGTTGGTGGGAATGTAAATTGTTGCAGTTGTTGGGGAAACTGTATGGAGATTCCTCAAAAAACTACAAACAGAGCTACCACGTGACCCAACAATTCCACACCTGGGTTATATGTGAAAAAACCCTACTAATTTGAAAAAGATACATACACCTCAATATTCATAGCAGCATTGTTTGCAGTTGCCAAGATTTGGAAGTAACCTAAGTGTCCATCAATGGATAAAGAATGAAGGATAAAGCAGGTACACGAACACACACACACACACACACACACACACACACAATGGAATATCAGCCATAAAAAAGAATGAAATTTTGCCATTTGCAACAACATGGGTGGATTTGGAGGGTATTATGCTAAATGATATGCCCCGTGGACTGTAGCCTTTCAGGCTCCTCTGTCCATGGGATTCTCCAGGCAGTAATACTGGAGCCGGTTTCCATTTCCTTCTCTGGGGAATCTTCCTGACTCAGGGATCAAACCTGCATCTCCTGCATTGTCAGGCAGATTCTTTACCACTGCGCCACGTGGGAAGCCCATAAGTCAGACAGACAAAGATGGAATCTAAAAAGCAAAATGAACTACTGAATGTAACAGAAAAGAAACAGACTCACAGATATAGAGAACAAACTAGTGGTTAGAGAGGGGGTAACATAGGGGTAGGAGATTAAAAGGTACAAACTATTATGTACAAAATATGCTACAAGTATAAGCATTGGTGCTTGGAATATAGCCAATATTTTATAATAACTATACATGGAGTGTAAGCTTTAAAAATTATACAACTATGTTGAAGCTGAAACTCCAATACTTTGGCCACCTCATGCGAAGGGTTGACTCATTGGAAAAGACCCTGATGCTGGGTAGGATTGGGGGCGGGAGGAGAAGGGGACAACAGAGGATGAGATGGTTGGATGGCATCACCGACTCGATGGACATGGGTTTGGGTAGACTCCGGGAGTTGGTGATGGACAGAGAGGCCTGGCGTGCTGCAATTCATGGGGTCGCAAAGAGTCGGACACGACTGAGTGACTGAACTGAACTGAACTGATGTTGTACACTTGAAACATATAATGTTGTGCATCAACTATACCTCAATAAAAAAACAAAAGTGATAAGCAGAACGCCTGTGAAACTGGACAGACTTAACTGTGATTATAGAGGTAATAATTCCATAATACTGGAGAAGGAAATGGCAACCCACTCCGGTACTCTTGCCTGGAAAATTCCATGGATGGAGGAGCCTGTTAGGCTACAGTCCATAGGGACTCAAAGAGTCAGACGCGACTGAGCGACTTCACTTTCTTTATTTCTATAGTTCCTTTTGGAGAAGGAGGTGGCAACCCACTCCAGTGTTCTTGCCTGGAGAATCCTATGGACGGAGGGGCCTGGTGGGCTGCAGTCTATGGGGTTGCAAAGAGTCGGACACGACTAAGCAACTAACACACACAATTCCGTAACACAGTCTGTGTACTCCTGAAGATATGAAGAAATAGAAAAAATAAAGCAGTCAAAACAGACAAGGGAGAGACATGTAGCAGTTTCTCAGGAGGCAGCTGATGGCCTCCTTCCCTTCTCGCATCGCACGCATTGCTCCCATGTCGTGCCTTCCATCCCTGTGCCATTTGAGAGGAGAAAGAAGGAATACAAACTGCCTTTCATGAATACCAAACTGAAGACTTTTACATATAAGTGGGTATGGAAAGACCAGAGCAATGACAGGAAAAAGGCATGTGATCTAGTTTCCAGACTCGAATGCTTACCAGTTGAATAGGAGGCCAAATCAGCAGGTGAGAACAAGGAGAAGGATTTAGAGATTAAGGGAACAAGTGATTTTTTTCAAGCACATGTTTCAAACTGAGAGTGAGGACAAAATGTATTTCCACTAAATAATGAGAAGAATATCATAGGTACTCCGTTAGTTTGTTTAGAATATGATTTTGAGAAGCATCTACAATACAGAGGAAAAAGCAGCACTATGGGAAATGAGTTTTATTTCATCACTGCCATCAAGTCTGTATAATCTGGGGGGAAGTCACATACCTTCTCTTAAATGACTTGTTCTCGGGCCCTCGGGTTGCTAATTTTTAGAGGAAGAGAAGGATAAAAATCTTTTTAAAATGTATGTAATTTTTGTAGATAATCTCGATGAAATCGGATAATCTTTCCCAAATCTGACCTAGCCTTCCTGTCTGGTGCTTTACCCCCTTGCAGTTCATAGGCATATGACCCATAGACATAGAAAAGAAACTTCTACAGTTACTAACAGGGAAAGTTGGGGAGAGATAAATTAGAAGTTTGGGATTAACATATACACACTACTGTATATAAAATGGATAAACAACAAGGACCTACTATATAGCACAGGGAACTATATTCAGTATCTTATAATAGCCTATAATGGAAAAAATCTGAAAAAGAATATATATATATATATATGAACTGCCCAGGTCCTTCAAGCTAAGTCAGGTGGAAAGTGGGCCTGACAGTCACTGACAGCATCTTAAGATAAATTTGTCAAAAGCTTCTGCATTAACATTTGAAAAGGTCTGTTGATTAGGGGCCCCTAAGTAATGCATCTTTTTTGGTGAGTTTTTAGTAATTACTTTTGAAAGGTTATCGTGAGCCTTTGAAACTCAACCACTGCCTAAATTCTCCTGTCTACCTGACAGGATGCTTGGGTATTTGGGTCTTATCAGTAGTTCTTCAAGATACGTGCACATTTACCCCAAAAAGTATGATTTACTTTATATTAAAATGTGTCATTGCTTAAAGAAATTAACATATCCAACTTTTTATATCCACTTCTATTGTGTTGCCATGTTTATGCAATGAAACACGAGACCCATGCATTCAGCTTATTGTACCTAGAGTCTTACATCCAAAGAATTAACATTTAGTTGTTTGTTTTTAACAGATATATAGTTGACTTACAATATCGTGTTAGTTTCAAGTGTACAGAAACAAGATTCATATATATATACATTCTTTTTCAGATTCTTTTCCATTATAGGCTATTATAAGATACTGAATATAGTTCCCTGTGCTATATAGTAGGTCCTTGTTTATCCATTTTATATATAGTAGTGTGTATATGTTAATCCCAAACTTCTAATTTATCTCTCCCCAACTTTCCCTGTTGGTAACTTTAGAAGTTTGTTTTCTATGTCTATGGGTCAATTTTGTTTTGTAAATATGCTCATCTGTATCATATTTTTAGATTCCACATATAAAGTGATATCATGATATTTGTCTTTGTCTGACTTACTTCACTTAAATTAACATTTAATTTTCATTTTTTTTGTTCAGCTTTTCATAACAGAGCACATATACTAGAGACATAGAGCTGTATTTGATTTGTATAAACTGAAGACTTTAGTGAAAAGGATTTTCATAAATATTACTGGAAATGTTCAATTTTATTTACTTCAAAGTGACAGGTGTATTATCTTGGCATCATCATATATTCATTAAGTCTGCAGAAGAATTTAAATAAGATATATACTGTTTCCAACTTGGCAATAAGCTAACATACCTTCCACTCATTACCAATGCATCATAGTAGGAAGTTCCTTCCATAGTCTGGATATGTGCTTGCCAATCATCTGTTGGAGTCTCCCTACATACATTGTGAAGAAGTTAAAGTTAACCTCATTTACAATAGTCATATAGTCATTCAAAGTCACTGTAAAAAAATTGATCACGATTTTGGTGTTTTGTTTTATAAAAATTACTTTCAGGTTACAGTGCTTTCTCAAAGACAAGCTGTTTTCCTCACTCTGTTGAGGTATTACTCACACAAAGGTTCACAAATCTTAGGTGCACAGTGCAGTCAATTTTTGCATAATGTATTTACACATCTGTGAAACTGCCGCTCAGATCCAATTATAGAACTTTCCAGAACCCCAGAAGACTTTCCTGGATCCCATCCCAGCTGACACCCTACTAAGGTAACCAGTACTCTGATACAGATAACTCATGCAATCTCTTGAACTTCATATAAATGGGATTCTAAAGTTTGTATTCTTTGGGGAATGGTATTTTTTTCCGTTCACCCAGGTCATTGCAAGTAGCAGCGGTTCATTCTTTTTTATTGCTACACTTTTTCTTGGTACACACCACAATTTGTTTATTTACTCTTGTCAGTGAACATTTGGGTTGTTTCCAGTTTTAGATGCTTATGAGTAATGCTGTGAGGAATAGTCCCCTCTAAAAAGAGCCTTTTACACCGTTTCTGTACTCCTTTTTCTTGGGTCATTGATGTTCCAGGTCATAGAGTTCATGACTCTTTAGCTTTAAGAAATGTTACCAATTTTCTCAAGTGATTGCACTGATTTCCACTCCCATGAGCAGCAACATAGGGAATCTTTCCAGCTCCACATCCTCGTTAGCACTTTGCTGTCCATTCTTTAATTTTTAGCCTTTTAGTAGTGTCTCACTGTGCTTTTACTTTGCATTTCCCTGATTACTAATGAAGTTGAGTACCTTTTCAGGTTGGCAATACGAATATTCTCTTTTGTGAACTGCTTAGCTGGTGTTTTTTTGCACATTATCATGATAGGGTCTTCAAACTTTTCCTAATCGAGTTGTGAAGATTCCTTGTATGTTCTGGATATGATTCTTTGTTGAATATACAAATTGTAATAGTCCCTGGATAGCCTTTTCACTCTTTTAACATTGTCTTTTGATCATTAAGGTTTCAATGAAGTCCAATTTGTCAGCCTTTTGTGCTTTCTGTGTCCCTATCAATGAATATTTTCTACCCTCAGTTCATTAAGATTTTACATATTTCTGTGGTCCTTTATTGTCTTACCTTTCACATTTATATCTAAGACAATCTCTAGTTAATTTCTGTGCATGGTGTGAGGTAAGGGTTCAGTTTTGTTCTACAATGACGTTCCGTTGATCCAGAATCATTGATTGAAAAGACCATCCCTTTCCCACTGGAACTGCACTGGCCCTTTGGTGGTAAATCAGGAGACCATATGTGCACAGGTCTGTGTTTGGACTCTCTGTTCTACTGATTTGTTCATATGTGCACCAGCACTACATTATAAAAACCCCTGGTGTACAATATTGTAGATCCTCTGGCTTGTTCTTCAGTTTTGTCTTAGCTATTCTAGTTTCTCTGGAGTTCCACTTAAATTTGAGAATCAGCTTGTCAGTTTTCACACACACACTCAAACATACGAACACACACACAACCTGCTGGGATTGTAATTGGTACTGAACTACATCTAGATATAAAAGTGAGAACTGACATCTTAACAATATTGAATCTTTCAGTCTAAATACTTGGTTAATCCATTAGGTTAGTTAGGACTTTAATTTCTCTCTGCAACACTGTCTAGTTTTCAGTGCAGAGATCTTGAAGGGGTACTTGGTTTTTATAAAAATGATGATGAACTCAGATAAAAATGGATATGACTTCAATTTTCTTAAAAAAAAATAGGCAGGGTTTATAAAATATCCAGTTTTATTATTATGTAGGGCTTGTAATCATGTTAAGATCTCTGAGATAGGAGTTTCCAAAGTAGCTAAATGATCTTTAAAATTATTCAGTGTTTTAATTGTGTGTGTTACATCTTATACATCTGATTAAGCAGTAGTACTATTTATAACTTGATTTATTCTTCTGGTTAAGTTTATTAAGCTGAGGCCGTGTCACCAGCCCTGAAGTCTATGATGCATTTGTTAAGTGAAGGACTGAGAGGCTGAGCAGTTGACCAGGAGAATCAGTAGTTTTCACTTTCCATAGAGCAGGACCCAGTTTGATTTTAAGCAGCTCATCTCTCTGTCATAAAAACTTTGAGGTCATTAAACCCAAACATAAATTTCATAAAACATGAATTTTTGGAAAAATAAGATTATGATTGTAAGATGGCAAAATATTTCATCAATTTATGTTAAAATTGTCTAGCTGTACAGTTGGCATATTATAAAAATTGGCTGCAATTATGTCTGAAATGGCTATTAATTTCCTAGAATCTTGTTGTTCAGTCCCTAAGTCACGTCTGATTACAACTGCAGCACACCAAGCATCCCTGTCCTTCACTAGCTCCCAGAGTTTGCTTAGACTCATGTTCATTGTGTTGATGATGCCATCCAGCCATCTCATCCTCTGTCGTCCCCTTCTCCTCCTGCCTTCAATCTTTCCCAGCATCAGGGTCTTTTCCAATGAGTCTACTCTTTGCATTAGATGGTCGAAGTACTGGAGCTTCAGCTTCCACATTGGTCCTAATGAATATTCAGGGTTGATTTCCTTTAGAACTGACTGGTTTTATCTCCTTGCTGCCCAAGGGACTCTTAAGAGTCTTCTCTAACACCACAGTTCGAAAGCATCAGTTCTTCGGTGCTCAACCTTCTTTATGGTCCAGTTCTCACATCCATACATGACTGCTGGAAAAACCATAGTTTTGACTATGTAGATCTCTGTCGACAAAGTGATATCTCTGCTTTTTACTAAACTGTCTAGGTTTCTCATAGCTTTTCTTCCAGGGAGCAAGCATCTTTTAACATCGTGGCTGCAGTTACTGTCAGTCAGTTCAGTCACTCAGTCGCATCCGACTCTGCGATCTCATGGACCATGAACCGTAGCACGCCAGGTTTCCCTGTCCATCAGCAGCTCCCAGAGTTTACTCAAACTCATGTCCATCGACTCGATGATGCCATCCAGCCATCTCATCCTCTGTTGTCCCCTTCTCCTCCTGCCCTCAATCTTTCCCAGCATCAGGGTCTTTTCCAATGTGTCAGCTCTTCGCATCAGGTGGCCAAAGTATTGGATTTTCAGCTTCAGCATCAGTCCTTCCAATGAATATTCAGGACTGATTTCCTTCAGGGTGGACTGGTTTGATCTCCTTGCAGTCCAAGGGACTCCCAAGAGTTTTCTCCAACACCACAGTTCAAAAGCATCAATTCTTCAGCGATCAGCTTTCTTTATAGTCACTTTTGCAGTCACTGTAGTCTGAATTAATTTTAAATATACTCTAGATAATAAGAGATTAGTGTATACATGTATATTATTATATTTGTATGTCAGGATGCAGTGAATATGTAAATTCACTATGAGTAGAAGCAAACATGATCATTTCTTTGAACATCATTAATTGCCTCAACAGATAATTAGTATTTTCTCAATGATTTTTATCTCATTTATTTTTAATTATAGACCACTTTATTATAGCAGAAGTCTGCTTTTGCTTTTTAGTTTTATTATAATAACTTATTTTAGGTTGCTCTAACAAAAATACCATAGAATTTGGAGCTTAACCTGCAGACATTTATTTCACACAGTTCTGGAGCCTAAGAAGTCTGAGATCAGTGTGCCAACCTGGCTAAGTTCTTGTGAGAACCCTCTTCCTGATTTCCTCACAACGTGGAGAGAAAGAACTCCTATTTCTCCAGTTTTTGTAAAGGATATGAATCCCATCATGAGGGCTGCACCCCATAACCTCATCCAAACTTAATCACGTCCTAAAGGCCCCACCTCCAAATACCATCACACTGGGGATTAAGACCTCAGCATAGGAATTTGGGGAGGGACACATTTAGTCCATTTAGTCTCCTTCTTCTCTAAAGTTCAATATCACTAATACCAAAACCTGAATACAAGTTGTGTTAAAATAGTAGTTCACTTCTTCTAATATTAGAATATACCTTGAATATGAAAATTTAACAATATTAAAGCTAGCTAATTTCCTACTGTCAAGTATATAGTAGCAATTAGAATATTAGAGCAATAAAATTCTAACCATAGCTAAGACTAACAAGCAGTGTCTGTGTTCCAGACACTTCACGTATATAACCACGTGTAATCCTCATGGACACACTACCAAGTGGGTAATACTCTTATCCTCGTTTAAAGGAAATTTAATAAAAGGATTTAATTTCTTTCCATTTTATCTTACATTTCTGATTATATTAAATGATTCACATTTATTCAAAGAAAAACCATAGACAATGTACTGAAAATTCTCAATACTTGTTTTTTTTAATAGAAAATCAATGTCCTATACTGCGAACAGAGGGCCACCAGTTTACACAAGACGGCAGAGATGTACTTGAAGTTGCAGGTAAGCGTGATAATCTTTCACAAGGAAGCATTTTTGTGTAATATTATAACCAAACATGTTGTGTATTGTAGATGACTCCTTGACATTGTAATTTAAGATGATAACACCAATATCAAAAAATTAAAAGCAAAGCAGACAGATGATATACAAAAATTTCTGAGAGCTTCTACATTGTTTAACCTAGGATGACCAACATCTTGACCTCTTGGAGAACAAAAGTTATTCGAAATTATAAAAGATGTATCTATTGTAGAAAATGTGAAATAAAGAAAAGAAAATGTATGAGACAGAAGATCTCAATACCCCAATATAGTGATGATGCTCATTTTGGAACATTCCTACCCTTCCTTCTCTTTCTTTTTTCCCTTTCATCCTCCATTTTCTCTCTCCACCTCCCTCCACTCTGACTCATGCACATGTAATCATAATCCATATACTGCATTTGAAATCCACATATTTCCCCACATCAACATATATTTTTCTAAAGCATGATATTTTTAAAAAGGCTGCTTAGATTTCAATTGAATGGGTTTAGTACTTTTTGTTTAACTAGTTTTCCGTCTTTAGCTATTAGAGCTGGTACAATAAGCTGCTCTGATTATCTATTTAGAATCATTCCCAGATCAAAGAAAATTAATACTTGAATCTTTTGAAATATATTTTGTCCTCCTATATCCTAAAGAGAGGAAATGGAAATCAAGAAATTTAAGATTTAACCTGAAATAATCAATCTGAAGATAATTCTTACAAAAGAATCCTATTTAAAAATCAGTATCTCTGTGAGTTTACTATCTTTAATAAAACTGGTGGATTAAATCATTTGTCACATTTCACAGGTTTTGACCTAGGAGAGCGCTTTTCTCTGAGACATGCGTTTTGTGAAGGTGATAAAACCTGTTTCAAATTGGGAAGTTCTCTTCTTATTAGAGACACCATGTAAGTAAAATAATAATTTTTCTTTATATTTTTAAATACTATATAAACTACTCTCTAAAGAGATTCCAAATAACTTGTTTAAAAATAAAAATTTATCTTGACAGTATCACAATCACTTGAATGCTGCAATAAATGTAGTGTTTTTATATTGTGGTCTTTAATAATCTTTGCAAACTGGTCTTGTTCTATGGTGTTAATTTACTTGTATAGATAGAGGCATGATTATTATAAAATAGTAATTAAATCTATTTTTGAGGAAATATTATTTATGTTTAAATAGACTAACCAAAATTAGATTTTAAAATGTGAATTTGAAACATAAGATCAGTGTAGACTTAGAGACAAAAAAATGACATTTGTTATATTTATTTCCACATGCTTCACGCATAGAGATAAGCTCTATGGTAAACTGAAAGAGTTTAGCCCTTATTCATCGTATGTATTGCATAGAGTAAAACAGTAGGAAAAAAAAGCTTTTTCTTTTTTTTTTATCTTGATACTTATTTCAAAATGGATTTACCTAAGGTTTTTTTTTTATTGTTAGTTTGTTATCTTTATTATACTTTTTCTTCTGATAAATGACATTAAAAAGAAATCGCTTGCCATTTAAATATTGCCAGTTGGTCAGCAATTATACAAGGCAAAAATTCACCATGTGGTTGACTATAGGTAATTGGAGGATGGATCAACAGTAAATCAGAAAGCGTGAGTCATCAAGAGGGCAGATAGAACATATATGCTTCTGATATTCAGCCTTTGAGTCCAAGATGAACATTCCAGTGTATGAATACACTGCAATGAATAAAGCATAAAATTCTGCTTGGTTTAATATGCAACACAGATGTTTTTGTATGAAAACACACATGGATGTTTCCACTTCCTGATGGGTATTCTAATGTTTGAGTTACCAGGTAGAGTTGTTGAGAATCTCAGCTTTGAAATTCTCAAAGAGAAATAGCATTAATTATCTTGCTGCCCATCCTCAGATGTATCATGTAAACCAGATTCCTAACTCCTTGAGAAAATTTTCTTTTAAACCTTCTACTTTGTGATCCTTTAGATACTTTTAGTTTAATGATATGGTTCCTTAAAAGTAAACTGCTCATTAATTGGTAAGAAATCAGAGGGCTAAGGAAGAGGGTAATTTGATATCAGGGAATGTAACGGTGATTGCCTGCTGGAGAACTTCAGCAGATGTCAGTGTGCAGACCTGTGCTATCGTGGGTGTCTTAAGCCTGAAAGTGACTTCACACACACCCATTAAACCCTCAGGGCTTGACAGCTCCCTCTTTGGGTATTCATATGCAGGAAAGAAGAGTCAGCTTGTGTCTCATCTATTTCATATATATTGCTTTAATGTTTCTTAAACATAAATTTAATTAATGAATTTAAGAAAGGCAACAAATCCTTTTCCAAAAATTAAAATGCATGTTCTCTCTCACCTTCTCCTGATGATTTAAACCCCTCTAATTCTGGCCAGGTGGCCAAAGTATAGGAGTGACAATTTTAGGTAGCTACATTGGAAAACTTGTTGCCACATTTAGACAGTGCCATTCTCTTTTGAGTATGTGTGGTAATAAATACTATGTATGACTTGAAATTTATTTTTTGATTTTGGGCTCTAAATCACTGTGCAACTGCTGGGCAATCAATGTAAGTTAATTCTCCGGCTCTGCACCGGAGAACTCTGGTCCCTCCACTGCAGGAAACTGGGAGGGATCTGGTTAAGCTGACTAGCGAGTGTCAAGTAGCTTGGCTCATCTCCACTTACATTTTGCTCTGTGAGCCAAAGATGCTAGGATGCTTCTCTCACATGATGCCATCTTGATTTTTCAATGAGACGGGAGTAAAGTTGCAGCTATTTATATATTTGTAAATGAGCTGCCTTGCAGAATCAGCATGTGAAAAGGCAGATGCTAATTCACATGGAAATTGGGACTTTTTCTATGCCTGAGCTTGTTTTTTTTAATTGTTCTGGCATCTTCCAGGTTTAGGAGGGGAGATATCTAATGAACTGTTGGTCACTACCCAGTGGACACTTAGTGCCTTTAGCCTGGCTTAACCTGGGGACCCAAAGGCAGCTCTTGCAAGGGCCCTTCAAGTAAACATTGTTGTCCCCAAAAAGCTCACACAGGTTCAGGAACATCTGACGAACTTCTTATGTTTGGTTTTCTTTTTAATTCATGTCCATCTTCAGTATTCCTTAGGATAGGAAATGATAAGTATTTGGGGCTTGCTACCTAGTTTTCTCGAATCATCTTTCTGGAGGAAATTCCCTTAGCATTTTTTAATCTACAAGTTACATATCTTTGGTTATGTAGAAGAAATAATGATTTCTATACACAATGAGGTATAGATGATCTAGATGATCATGCTCTGATATCTTTAATTGTGTTTCGGCAATTATCAGGGAAAGTGGTGAAGTTTTGGGAGAAAATTACATAAAACATGCATATGATATGGAGCACCTTATTTATTTGGTATAATATAATTCTTTCATTAGTTGTTTGTATGTAAGCATGTTTTTAAATAAAAATGTCTCAGTAGTTGAATAAATAAATTTAAAATGTAACAGAAAAAGTGAATTTCCTGATTTATTATTGAATTCAAGGATGGTTAAGAGCCTTATCTCTCAGGTTTGGTGTCTGTACAGAATAATGTGTTGAGAAGGATTCTGAGACCCTATTGAGTTCAGTAGGTTGGAGTGTTATGGCCCATTAGCAAAAAGAGGGGGAAAGGGAGGGTTCACATATGTCTCAAGTCTGTAGCTTCTCTAATTTAGGATGATACCTGTGAATTGGTGGCTTTTGCTACTGAAACAGTTCCCAAGAATGGGGAGAAATGAGGCTATGTGTGAAAAAATAATCAGCATGGGTTAATAAGATTTTATGAATTTGGATAGTGTAGCTAGAAACAGTTGGAATAATTGACAGATATGGTCCCCTTTGCTTTTGTTACAAACAAATACATCTCCAGTGAATAGGAGTTGTCTCTCTGTCCCTTTCATTAAGCTGGTGGTTGTGTTCTGGAAGCAAAGGTCAATTTAATTTCACAGCTTTACGTGGAAAAAATGAGGTGGTGGAAGCTCTTCTCATTGTGTTTTGTAATACATAATAATCCTCAGCAACTAGGAAACCCCACACTATATACATAGAAAGTGTATAGAGTTTTTAAGGAGATTTTCAGTTATTTTTTCTTATTGTTCTGTCATCTTGAGCATTAACAGTTCCCTTGGAAATATTCCTAAATATGGGAAAACTGTTATGTGTATTGCAGAGCATCATCAGACCCCACTCTTTGCTACCATTGAATGAATTACCCTATGGGCATATCTTTTCTACACAAACCTTGACATTACGCTTAGACTTTTATTCAGTTCAGTTCAGTTCAGTCGCTCAGTCGTGTCCGACTCTTTGCGACCCCATGAATCGCAGCACGCCAGGCCTCCCTGTCCGTCACCAACTCCCAGAGTCTACCCAAACCCATGTCCATCGAGTCAGTGATGACATCCAACCATCTCATCCTCTGTCATCCCCTTCTCCTCCTGCCCCCAATCCTTCCCAGCATTAGGGTCTTTTCCAATGAGTCAACTCTTTGCATGAGGTGGCCAAACTATTGGAGTTTCAGCTTCAACATCAGTCCTTCCAATGAACATCCAGGATTGATCTCCTTTAGGATGGACTGGTTGGATCTTCTTGCAGTCCAAGGGACTCTCAAGAGTCTTCTCCAACACCACAGTTCAAAAAGCATCAATTCTTCAGCACTCAGCTTTCTTCACCATCCAACTCTCACATCCATACATGACCACTGGAAAAACCATAGCCTTGACTAGACGGACTTTTGTTGGCAAAGTAATGTCTCTGCTTTTAAATATGCTATCTAGGTTGGTCATAACCTTCCTTCCAAGGAGTAAGCGTCTTTTAAATTCATGGCTGCAAGCACCATCAGCAGTGATTTTGGAGCCAAAAAAATAAAGTCTGATACTGTTTCCACTGTTTCCCCATCTATTTCCCATGAAGTGATGGGACCAGATACCATGATCTTAGTTTTCTGAACGTTGAGCTTTAAGCCAACTTTTTCACTCTCCTCTTTCACTTTTGTCAAGAGGCTCTTTAGTTCTTCTTCGCTTTCTGCCATAAGGGTGGTGTCATCTGCAGATCTGAGGTTATTGATATTTCTTCCAGCAATCTTGATTCCAGCTTGTTTCTTCCATCCCAGCGTTTCTCATGATGTACTCTGCATGTAAGTTAAATAAGCAGGGTGACAATATACAGCCTAGATGTACTCCTTTTCCTATTTGGAACCAGTCTGTTGTTCCATGTCCAGTTCTAACTGTTGCTTCCTGACCTGCATACAGGTTTCTCAAGAGACAGGTCAGATGGTCTGGTATTCCCATCTCTTTCAGAATTTTCCACAGTTTATTTTGATCCACAGAGTCAGAGGCTTTGGCATAGTCAATAAAGCAGAAATAGATGTTTTTCTGGAACTCTCCTGCTTTTTCGATGATCCAGCGGATGTTGGCCATTTGATCTCTGGTTCCTCTGCCTTTTCTAAAACCAGATTGAACATCTGAAATTTCAAAGTTCATGTATTGCAGAAGCCTGGCTTGGAGAATGTTGAGCATTACTTTACTAGCATGTGAGAAGAGTGCAATTGTGCGGTAGTTTGAGCATTCTTTGGCATTGCCTTTCCTTGGGATTGCAATGAAAACTGACCTTTCCCAGTCCTGTGGCCACTGCTGAGTTTTCCAGATTTGCTGGCATATTGAGTGCAGCACTTTCACAGCATCACCTTTCAGGATTTGAAATAGCTCAACTGGAATTCCATCACCTCCACTAGCTTGGTTCGTAGTGATGCTTTCTGAGGCCCACTTGACTTCACATTCCAGGATGTCTGGCTCTAGGTGAGTGATCACACCATCGTGATTACCTGGGTTGTGAAGATCTTTTTTGTACAGTTCTTCTGTGTATTCTTGCCACCGCTTCTTAATATCTTCTGCTTCTGTTAGGTCCATACCATCTCTGTCCTTTATCGAGCCCATCTTTGCATGAAATGTTCCCTTGGTATCTCTAATTTTCTTGATGAGATCTCTAGTCTTTCCCATTCTGTTGTTTTCCTCTATTTCTTTGCACCGATTGCTGAGTAAGGCTTTCTTATCTCTCCTTGCTATTCTTTGGAACTCTGCATTCAGATGGGAATATCTTTCCTTTTCTCCCTTGCTTTTCACTTCTCTTCTTTTCCCAGCTATTTGTAAGGGATCCTCAGACAGCCATTTTGCTTTTTTGCATTCTTTTCCGTGGGGAATGTCTTGATCCCTCTCTCCTGTACAATGTCACGAACCTCTGTCCATAGTTCATCAGGCTCTCTGTATATCAGATCTAGTCCCTTAAATCTATTTGTCACTTCCACTGTATAATCATAAGGGATTTGATTTAGGTCATACTTGAATGGTCTAGTGGTTTTCCCTACTTTCTTCAATTTAAGTCTGAATTTGGCAATAAGGAGTTCATGATCTGAGCCACAGTCTCCTCCCAGTCTTGTTTTTGCTGACTGTATAGAGCTTCTCCATCTTTGGCTGCAAAGAATATAATCAATCTGATTTTGGTGTTGATCATCTGGTGATGTCCATGTGTAGAGTCTTCTCTTGTGTTGTTGGAAGAGGGTGTTTGCTATGACCAGTGAGTTCTCTTGGTGAAACTCTACTAGCCTTTGTCCTGCTTCATTCTGTACTCCAAGGCCAAATTTGCCTGTTAGGCCAGGTGTTTCCTGACTTCCTACTTTTGCATTCTAGTCCCCTATAATGAAAAGGACATCTTCTTTGGGTGTTAGTTCTAAAAGGTCTTGTAGGTCTTCATAAGACCGTTCATGTTCAGCTTCTTCAGGGTTACTGGTCTGGGCATAGAGTTGGATTACCGTAATATTGAATGGTTTGCCTTGGAAACGAACAGAGATCATTCTGTCGTTTTTGAGATTGCATCCAAGTACTGCATTTCGGACTCTTTTGTTGACCATCATGGCTACTCCATTTCTTCTAAGGGATTCCTGCCCACGGTGGTAGATATAATGGTCATCTGAGTTATATTCACCCATTCCAGTCCATCTTAGTTAGCTGATTCCTAGAATGTGGACGTTCACTCTTGCCATCTCCTGTTTGACCACTTCCAATTTGCCTTGATTTTTGCACCTAACATTCCAGGTTCCTATGCAATATCGCTCTTTACAGCATTGGACTTTGCATCTATCACCAGTCACATCCACAGTTGGGTATCATTTTTTCTTTGGCTCCATCCCATCATTCTTTCTGGAGTTATTTCTCCACTGATCTCCAGTAGCATATTGGGCACCTACCGACCTGGGGAAGGTCATCTTTCAGTGTCCTATCTTTTTTCCTTTTAATACTGTTCATGGGGTTCTCAAGGCAAGAACACTGAAGTGGTTTTCCATGCCCTTCTCCAGTGGACCACATTCTGTCAGACCTCCACCATGACCCATCCATCTTGGGTGGCCCTGCATGGCATGGCTTAGTTTCACTGAGATAGACAAGGCTGTTGTCCATGTGATCAGATTAGCTAGTTTTCTGTGATTATAGTTTCAGTGTGTCTGCCCTCTGATGCCCTCTCGCAATACCTACCGTCTTACTTGGGTTTGTCTTACCTTGGACGTGGGGTATTTCTTCACGGCTGCTCCAGCAAAGTGCAGCCATTGCTCCTTTTATTACTGTATTATATTAAAAAACACTACCATGTACCGGAAGGTTGTTTACTCTGTTTTTCTAACTAAAGAGGCCAGTTAAGACCCACCACTTACTCATCCATCGCATCCTTGTTTATTCTTCATGTGTCCATTCATTCAGTAAATGTTTATTGAGCCAAGAAAATCCATAAGACTGATTTTTAGAGTAGAAATCCAAGCTTGTTTTTAGAGATCTTGCTCTATATTTATAATTATGTTCCATCATTTTTTACCCATCTATTTGCTTTTGATATGCAGATATCACCCAATTTCATCAGTGGCATTAGAATTTTTTGTTATTAAGTTCTGTGTTTTAACTCAAAACTTGTAACAATTATAAATAAAAGTTGTAGCTTACTGTAAAAAGTATTTTAGGGGTTCCTGAAATTTTCTTTTCCGCTAAGGGTTGAATAAGAGAGAACATTCAATAAGTCACTGAAATGAGTCCAGTCTAGTCCAGAGCCCATCCTTTCATTGAACATTTACTAGCTTACAATGGACTGAGAACTTCCTTAAGCTCTGGGGTTGCACTGGTGAAGGATGCAGCTGTAATCTTGCCTTCCCAGAGCCTGCTGGAAAGATACACAATGCAAAGAAAAGCTACACTTTGTTCTTGCCTTGACCTGAGAGGAAACTGAGCCGTGTTCTCTCATTTGAGCATAGGCTGCCCAACTCAAAGCCCACAACTCCTCTCATAAAAGCTACACTTCCTTAGGCATCACACACAGGTTGGTTTTCAGTATTTTCACTCCTTCCCTCATAAGAGCCAGTTTTACAACCGCGTTTAATTTTTATTACTCTTTGGGACCTCTCCAAGTTCTCAAAACCAGTTAAATTCTAAATCTCAAAATTACATTCAGAACTCTGATACTGAAGCTCTTCATTGCTGAAAATTTGAGGAGGATTACTTCATCATTTCATTAAACTATAGAAAATGAATATTTATGCATTCCTTGGATTTCATTTGGGGAATTCCAAATAGGAAGTTTCCCATGTAATGAAATGTGACTTAGTAAAAAGTTGTCCATCTGTTTACATGAAATTGACTGACAGCTGAACATAACTCTGTTAACAAGTCCAAGCTTGTACTGCTCGCTGCACAGCAAGCCAACAAAGTGAGAGAAGGTGGTGGACTAGTGTCCCAAAGAATCATCCTGCCTGAGGTGGAATTCAGGCTTCTTTTCTATGGAAAGGGCAGGGAGGGTTGCTGGTTGTTGCAAACTTCTTGGTGTTGGAATATAATTCAGTATTTTGGAGGTAAAATTAAAAAGTGTCAGTAATTGATCGTATGTATATAGATTTTACCTAGGTTGGGAAGCGCAACCTTACCCAGTATTCTTGCCTGGAGAGTCCCATGGACAGAGGAGTCTGGCAAGCACATATAGATTCTACAATATTCATATCTAATTTATTTTGTTTGGTTTTATTTTGGAAACATCATTTACCATATCTACCATCTTGAAAGAAGTGAAAGAAAATGCTAGTCACTCGGTCGTGGCCAACTCTTTGCAACCCCAGGGACCGTAGCCCACCAGGCTCCTCTGTGGAATTCCCCGGGCAAGAATGCTGGAGTGGGTGCCACTCCCTTCTCCAGGGAATCTTCTCCATCCAGGGACTGAACCCAGGTCTCCTGTGTTGCAGGTGGATTCTTTACAATCTGAGCCACCAGGGACCCATCTACTGTACTAATGAATGTTTAAGTGAACGATATGTCATTGCTGACTAGAGGTATAATGTTGTACAGCAGATCTCTAGACTGTATCTTCTTTTCAATTATAGCTAATTACATGTAAATTATCTTAAATATCCTTATGCCACTTATCTTGAGGATAGTAAAGTACCAGTTAAATCTACTACTTAAGAGTCATGATAATGCAGATATTATCTTACAGTAATAAAATTAAGGTCTCCTACTTTGGTAATTACTTGCATCACTCTGACAGTCATTAATTAAATATACTTGTATGGTTGGATTATATATTACATTTTTTACTTCACCTGTCTTTTTATCCTATGAATCAAATCTTGTAAGGGACAGCAGCAAAGAGACCAAGCAAAGAGACTTTGCTTGGGTGTGGGTTATATATATGTATCTGTGGAATGTGCACTGCAGGTTTCCAGAATATACAAAGGAAAGAAAGCATGGAGGCACATCCTTGAGTCATCTTTAATCTTATTTGCCCCATAAAAATGCTATGAAGATTAGTTAGATGTTAATCTTTAGTGGTGGCAAATGTACTGCTTTTACAATGGCTATAAACCCAAATTTAAGCATGACCTTAAATTTGAGTTAATCAGAGTACTGATTGTAGTAATATATGATGTTTTGTTATACTAGTGCTTGAGAATAGCTTTAGATTTTTTTTTTTTGATTGACAGGACTTCCTGTTTCATGAAATAGCACTGGATAATCTAATCCTCATTCTCAGACACAGAATCAGATAGGAAGATACAATTATGATTTCAGTGATAAACTCTGAAATCTATGTCAGTTCAAGAAAAATAATTGTGTCAACTAATAAATCATTAATTTATTATCACTTCAATTCTTTCAACTTAACCATAAAGGCTAATCAGAAAATAAGCATGGAAGTCATAAAGCTTCTCTGTTATTTTATGTGACTCACCCCAGTATGGTAATACCTTGTCCATGCCTTGGTTTAATTAGCACTTACATTTCCTAAAATACACTTTTCAGATTAGATTAAAGTTTTTATAATTTTGAATGAAAAAGCAGTATATTCAAATAATTGACTTTAGTAATTTCTCTCACTCTGGCTCTGTAACTTGGAAGCAATCACAGGTTCAGTGAAACTCCTAGCTCCTGTGGACATGCCTGATCGTGCCACGCAGAATTAACATCTGGTTGGTTGACTATGAGACTGAATTGACCAGATGTTTTGTCAACAATTATTTCTCTTATTTGAACCATCACAATTTTGGCTTTCCACCTTGGAATTTTTCTGCTTCAGCTGTCCTCTTCCAAGGGGAACCTCTGGTTTCCAAAGGTTAACCCCCTTCACTTGTGCTCCTGATTTTCTCCTTGTCAACCTCCTTTAAGACCTTGATCCACACATGATCCCCTTTGCTCTTGTTTTTGATACCCTCTTCACAGGATCCTGTTCCCTTAATCTACAAACACATATTTAACTCTTCCTTGTTCTAGAAACATGTTCCCTTGACAGTCCCTATTCCTCCCAAACTGCTCAAAGGAAGAATGTAACTGACCACTTTCACTTCCTCGCATACCCCGTAACCCATTCAGATATGACTAGGACTCCTGAATACACTGTGGTCACTGGTGCCCACTGTCCTGCATCCACTGCCAATGACCTGCCTTTGTGGACTCATTTCTCTCTGTAATAGTTGTCCACCATTTCTGCACAGTGGAATCCTACACATTCTAGAAAGTTGACCTTCCACACTCTGCCCTCACTGATGTCCTCAAGCAAGTCTCCTTCTTTTTTTGTGGTCCAACACACTTCTCAAATACTTTTTATATAATGCTGAGCTCTCACTCTGGCTCAGATAATCTAAATATTCCCAGGACTCATTACTACGTGGGTTCAAATCATGTCATAGTAAGATCAGTGCCTACATTGTTGTTAGGATCCTGCTTTCTACCCGCACAACTGCAGAACCTCAGCTCCCTCTTAAAGGCTATGCTTGTGATTTCTGGGAGCCCCATGAGCGTTGCACATGCGCTCACGTTCAGAAGCAAGTGTGTCTCTGTTCTTTGTGTGTGTGTGTGTGTGATTTATTGCTTCCTTATAATGTCAAAGTTACAATTTTAAGCACTTTTCAGTGTACAGTTCAGAGGCATTAAGTAACTTCACGTTGTTTATGCAGTCATCACCACCGCCACTCCCAGAACTTTTTCACCTTCCCAAACTGAAACTGTACCCATAAAACAGTAGCTCCTCCTCACTCTTCCCCTAGCCCCTGACACCCATCACTCTGCTTTCTGTCTCTTGACTCCCTAGGGTTGTGGAATCCTGCAGCACGTGTCCTTCTGGGTCTGGCTTATATCACTTATGTGCCTCTGTTCCTGTTTCCTAATCTCCTTCTAAGGGCTTGTCACCTCTGCCTTTGCTCTGGTCCCCTCCATGGAAAGGCTTCTCCCCAGGACTCGGTCAACCTCCACCCATGACTGCTTATTATCAGCCTTCAAGGCCAACGTTGCTCTGCAGTCTGTGGCTAAATGGGGCTTGTGTGTGCTTTGGAGGATGGCGGCATGGGCTCTGTGACCCTTAGCTGTCCTGTGGCTCCCACGGCTGTGCTGCTTGCATGCAGAGCCTCACGGTGAAATTTTGTTTGGCTGTGTGGCGAGGCTCGTGGGATCTTAGTTCCTGGACCAGGGACTGAACTTGGGCCATGGCAGTGAAAGTGCTGATTTCTAACCACTGGACCCCCAGGGAATTCCCTCTCACAGTGTATTTAACAAATATAATTCAACTAACTCTTGGCAACCAACTCTGTGGGGCTCAAAAGCCTGCTACTATGGATACTAGGTAATCCTCTCTAATATTTTCACAGACAATAGCTCTCTTCCCATTTATCCATGATAAGAATATGAAATTCCCTTTGCTTAAGAGAGCTCTGTAGGCAAAAGTATTTCATGATATGGTCCCCATTATTTCCAAGTTCACCTTTGATGCCAATGAAAGAAGAAATTCTAATGAAGTATTTCACTCAATTCCCAAATAATACTGAATACTCACTATGTGCCACGCGCTGAGGATTTAAGAATAAAAGTCCTGGTTATTTCTGTCTGGGAATTACGAAAATTGTAACAGTCTTTAGATATTAGGTATGGTGGATGCTGGAAGAACCAGAGAAGCCTTCGGGGAACCAGGAAAAGCTTCACAGCTCAGTTTAGTTCAGTTCAGTCGCTCAGTCGTGTCTGACTCTTTGTGACCCCATGCACTGCAGCACACCAGGCCTCCCTGTTCATCACCAACTCCAGGAGTTTACCCAAACCCATGTCCATTGAGTCAGTGATGCCATGCAACCATCTCATCCTCTGTCATCACAGGTGACAGTGAAAAGTAGAAGCTTGAGGATAAGCACAAATTTACCAGGTGGTAGCTGGAGGAGGTATTGTGGTGGTTTTAAAGGTCAACGTAATTTGCATACTGGTGAGAAATCCCAAGTGGTTAGTAAACACAGCGGGGAGAGTGGGGGTGAAGAAGGCTGAAGGGTGCCTGAGGTGCTGTTCTGAAAGGCCTTATGGGTCAGGCTAAGGGATTTGAACTTTACTTACATAAAAAAAAAGGAAAGGAAAGGAAAGGTGAAAGATGTCTGGACTCTGAAGAGAAATCAATTATACTTCAACAAAGATATTTTTTCAAAAGAGTGAAAGGGAAACAACAGTGTTCTATTCTAGAAAAAGCTAAGTATACACCACTGGGAAAATCACAGCTTCAGTAATGACCTGGGGCTCCCAGGCTGATTCTAAAGCAGAACCCAAACCTCCAGACTCAGAAGGACACTTCACAATTCAGAGGATCTTTTGGGGGTCTGTTGGGTTTGACCCAGGATTTGTTCTATATTTTGGGTGTGGGAGACCCTTAAAAAAAAGCTTTCTGAAGCGTAGGTTCTCTTGTCCAACCTCAGTTTTTGTTATCTGAATGTCATCTAAAAGGAAGGCTTGTTTTCAAGGGGAAGTCATTTACAATGTCACAATGAACAAGCGCTAACCGTAACAGCCGTAATATTAGAGAGCGATCCAAGCTTTGTTTTCCCATTAACAACCTATCTGCCTGAATCCCCTCGGCAAACACAAAAAGGCTAAGATTTCAGAGTCTCTGTGGCTCTGGAGCTCAAGCATCATCCCCCAGCTTGGGGAGAAGGCATTTCAGACAAATCCTCAGCCCCAGGAGCCAAATTGCTTGTAACGTGACAGGTGATGGTGGATGTCAGCTGGACAAGAAATGACTTACTATAAACACCAAGGATCTCTCACTTCACTCTCAGGAAATGTAACTTGTATCAGATTTCTCTTCCTGGAAGATATTCAGCAAGTCAAAGGCTCCATTGATACTTGTAAATACGGAAGTTCTTCACAAACCCTGCCTCACGCCTATTTAGAATGGAAGAATTAATTTGGAAGCCAGTTCTCAATATTTAAAAATAGACTTTTTTCCATTTAGCCATTTCATTTTTAAAGCAAAAAAAAAAAAAGTTGGTCTTACTAAATATGATCTGGAAAACTAACTTCAGCTCTACCAAAATAGACTTTTTAAAAAAGGGCTTTGTTTCAAGGCTTGTGCTATGATCTAGTGGAATTGCCCCTGGAATCATTGTGATGAGTAATTAAACTTTTCCAACTTTGTTCTCCAAGTGTGTATCACACTTGATTTTTGGAACACCACTTACAAAATGAAATTCCTTGAGAAAAATTATGTCATCTTGTTTTTCAGTCTACGATCACTGTAATTTTAAAACTTTGTCAATCTTTTTTTTTTTTCCTTATTGCATTGCACTTCTTGTCTTACACTTCGTTATTTAGTTTGGTGAAAGAGCAAAAAAGAAACAGGTAGTCATGGGTTTTTCTTTCTCAGCTTCTCTTATTCTGTAGTTTGATTTTGTCCTTTATTTTCCTATACATGAAATAGAGATCTTACTTGCCATATGACAAACTGAGATTCTTTCAGGAATACTGAACAAATATATCAAATTGAACTTTCACAATTAAATTTCCAGTTACTTAACATTCTAATATATAAAGAAATGTGTAAGTTTCATCATGGTCTTTAAATAAGATCTGCTCCCCAGTTCCATCTCTCCATAAAACAACTTTATCAATAAATACTTGCATGTACTTTACAATGGTGCATTATTTAGTATTTTTAAAGATTTTTTTTGATGTGGACCATTTTTAAAGTCTTTATTGAATCTGTTACAACATTGCTTTCTCTTTTTTTTTCTTTTTGGTTTTTTGGCCATGAGGCATGTGGGATCTCACGTTCCCAACCAGGGATCAAACCCACACCCCCTGCATTGGAAGGTGACCTCTACCCACTGGGCCACCACGGAGCTCCCTAGAACACATTATTTTTTAAATTTAATGATTTTACCTGCTTCTGCATGCTTGCAGTGCTCTCCATCTGGAAGGGAGTATGGAAAAGCACTTTATCCTCATAAAGCAGTGCTTATTGGTGTCTCATGGATTGGACTGCCAGGACCACCCATTGCTTGCTCAGCTGACATCCTCCTGTCCCTGAGAGACCAGATACCCCTCCTTCCCTAAAGCCACTTTATGTACAGCTCTGTTAGTCACAGATTCCACAGCTCAAGGAATGAACAGAATGGAAGCCTCCACTGACCCTTGGGCCAGGGAAGCATTAATGAAGGGTCCATGCTCAGGGTTCTCTTTCTTTCCATAATCCCTTGAAATAGTCACATTAAGGATCGTTAATTTTACATCTCAGGGAATTCCATGTCTTTTTAGTTTGGTAACCATTCTAGTGATCCTCTTCTTAAGGTATTAAAATCCCAACATATTACTTCTCACCAGTGGGATAAACAACGGAGGCAGCTCTTATCAGAATACTTCATGCTTTTCTTCACATTATGTGGTTTTTAGTATATACGCTGTTCTCACATTTTTCAGTCTTTCCCCCAAATTGTACTCATTTTAAAGGAAATGCTTGGTGAAAACTCATATTTTTCTAATAAACGATCTCTAAGGAATACAGAGAGAATATTCCTGATTGGTTATCATCTTCTGTAGCACGCATGTCTTGCTAAAACCCAACAGACACTATCCCTATTTTAAACATATTACTGCGTGGTTTATGATACTTCCTGACATGAGCTCAAAATATCACTAGAAGAAGGAGCTGTAATAATCTATCCCTCAGGGCTACTGGTCACCTAGGATGTGCAAATGTCATGATGAATCCTTGCTCAGAGCCCAAAATATGATTCATTGCTGTTATTAATATTATAGTATGATGGTAAACATTTTAATTGCTCATTCATTTCTTGACATTAATATTTTACATTTATTTACACTGCCCCTGCCCCCACCCAATACTCACAAAAATAGTTTTTTCTCCCTTATAGTCCTCAAACATTAGTTTTAAGTCAGGTCAGTAACGATGAGGGAAACTTTATCTTTAGCCTAGAGGATGGATGCAAGCAACTTGATATACTGGAAAAATCTGACCTTGGAATTACAAGTCCCGAGTTCAAGCCCCATCCTGACCTCTGTTATTTAACAGAGGTCATTATTTCACTTCTGTGGCTTTAATTTCTCATTTGTCAAGTGAGATGGTTGCTCTAAATCACTGTTCAGGTCCCTTTCAGCTTTACAAGTGTAGGACTACAGGAAATTGTCACTGCGATTTCTTTAAAAGAAAAAATTTAAAATAGTTGTATTTACTTATTTTTGGCTGTGCTAAGGAGTTGGTGATGGACAGGGAGGCCTGGCCTGCTGCAGTTCATGGGGTCGCAAAGAGTCGGACACGACTGAGTGACTGAACTGAACTGAACTGAAGTCTTTGTTGCTGCATGGGCTTTTCCCTGGTTGCAGAGATTGAGCGGGGGGCTACCCTCTAGTTGGCTCACAGGCTTCTCATTGTGGAGGCTTCTCTTGTGGAGCATGGGCTCTGGGGTGCGCAGGCTTCAGTGACTGCAGCATGGCAAATGGGCTCAGTAATTGCGGTTTCCAGGCTCTAGAGCACAGGCACAATAGTTGTGGTGCATGGGCTTGTTTCTCTGTGGCCTGTGGGATCTTGCTGGATTAGGGATTGAACCCATGTCTCCTGCATTGGCAGGTGGATTCTTCACCATTGAGCCACCAGGGAAGACCTCATGTGTGGTTTCTTGTAACTGAAACATTTCCGAGGACAAGCAGACTTCTGCTCATGGATACTTTCAGAGAAATCTTCTTGAAGCAGAGATTTTATTTTGTTATAGTCTATAGAGATGTTATGGAGAAGGCAATGACAACCCACTCCAGTACTCTTGCCTGGAAAATCCCATGGATGGAGGAGCGTGGTGGGCTGCAGTCCATGGGGTCGCTAAGAGTCGGACACGACTGAGCGACTTCACTTTCACTTTTCACTTTCATGCATTGGAGAAGGAAATGGCAACCCACTCCAGTGTTCTTGGCTGGAGAATCCCAGGGATGGGGGAGCCTGGCGGGCTGCCATCTATGGGGTCGCACAGAGTCGAACACGGCTGAAGTGACTTGGCAGCAGCAGCATAGAGATGTTAAACTTCTTTTCGAAAGTCAGAATACTGATTGTGTTTTTGTCTGGGAATTGCTTTGTGTCAAATGTTTTTACTAACCTGCTTTAGGATGGCATAGGGTTTGTTTTTCCTTGCACTCTTTTTCATGCTGAATGTGATGCAGCCCGGTCTTATAAGGCCTTGGCTTTTAAGGCATTGTGCAGAGTAACACGGACTTCATACTGAATAAAATGTTTGACACCTGCCAAGACCAGTCATAGGCATCATCATGGATTTTCTACGAATGGAAATGGACACATTTTGATGAATGCTTCCTATATGCCAGGGGCTGGTCTAGATTCTTGATTTAGAGCAACAAGTCTGGCAGAGCCCTAGTTGTCATGGAAATCACATTCTAGTGGGTGGAGACAGGCAATACATGTGTAAACTAACACGTCTTTAAAAAAAAAGGTTAGATCCTTATAAGCCTATGAAGAAAATAAAACAAAGGCAAGTCTTATATTATGTAGATCTTTCAGAGAAGGGACATTAGAACTGAGATCTCAATAGTGAGAAGCATCTTTGGGACGACTCCTGGGAACAACCATCCTAGGAAGGAATCAGGACATACAAAGGCCCAAGACCTCGGTGAAAATGATGCATTCAGGAGCAAAATTCAGATCACTGTCACTGGAGTGTAGGTGCCACCCAGACACTGGACTAGGAGGTGATGTGTCAGAGGAAGGCCAGGGTCAGAGCATTAGGCCTGTGAGCTATGATCAGTGAGGTGCCTTTTATTCTAGGAACCGTGGGGCCCTGCAGGGAGGTGATAAGGAAGGGACCTGGTCTGATTTTCACTTTAAAAGCTCATTCTAGCTACTGTGTGCTGGCTATACGTCACAGGAGGAAAAAGAGGAAGAGCAATCAAGACACGTAGCAGGAGTCCCGGGCAAGAGGTGGCAGCGTGCAGTGGGGAGTGAAGGTGGAGCTGGAGAGAAGTGGACAAAGTCAGGATCCACTACGTGGTGGAAACACTTGCCAGTGACGTGGATGGGGTGGGGGGCATAAGGGAAAGGCAAAAATCAGGTGTTTTTAGGTGTTTGCCTAGAGCCCCTGGGGGCAGGGTCATGTGTTTTACTGAGATGGGCAATCCTTATAAAGGGATGTGTTTGGTAGAAAGCAAAGAGTTCATTTCAGTTATTTAATTAGAGACTCTTTTAATATCCAAGTAGAGATGACGTCTAGGAGTTTGGGTATGTGAGTTCACAGTACAGGTAAGAGGAGTAGTCAAGGTTTATCTTGGTCACATCTACTCTTGGCTTCACTCCTTCTCTTTAGAACTTTCCTCCTAAACTCCTTTCACAGGACACTTTTGCTGCCCAGGGCATCTCATCTGGCTCTGGCTAACTTAGGGCATTTCCTGCTCAGGATTTATTCCTCCTGCCTTGTGCCTGCAGGGCTTATAACAATTCCTGTAGATCCTGGATCCACGCTTTCCAAGGAGAGATTATTATTAGAGATAATTATTATTAGAGATAATTATTAGATGGTTTGTTATTAACAGTAGTGTGTGACTGGTTTCTGGGAACTGTTTATGTTTATAAAATGCATTTTCCAGAGAGAAAGAAAGCTCCCTCATAGTAAGGTATTAAGTGTTTTGGCTTCTCGGTGAAAGAACTTCACAGTTAGGGAGAATGTCCGTATCTCTGAGTTCATATCATGTATGCAAAAGACAGGGTTTCCCAAGTGGTGCTAGTGGTAAAGAACCTGCCTGGCAATGCAAGAGAAATAAGAAAAGCGCGTTTGATCCCTGAGTTGGGAAGACCCCCTGGAGGAGGGCATGGCAATCCACTCCAATATTCTTACCTGGAGAACCCCCATGGACAGAGGAGCCTAGCAGGCTACAGTCCATAGGATTGCAGAGTCTGACTTGACTAAAGCTACTTAGCACGGCACATCCAAAAGACAGTGAGTGAAGAATTCCATTGAATGTGTAATAGCAAATGCACACACACAGGGACTTCCCAGATGACTCAGTGGTAAAGAATTTGCCTGCCAGTGCAGGAGATGTGGGTTGGATCCTGGTCTGGGGAGATTCTGTGAAGAAAGAAATGGCAACCCATTCCACCGTTCTTGCTTGGAGAACTTCATGGACAGAGAAGCTTGGTGAGCTACAGTCCGGGGGTCACAAATAGTTGGACACAACTTAGTTACTAAACAACAATATACACACAGAGTGATTAAATGCTTCTTCCTATGTCAATATTGTTCCTGTAATACAAATGCCTTATACAACATCATTTGATTTGTATTTTCTAATGATTTTAAATGACAAATTTAGACAGCATATTAAAAAGCAGAGACATTTACTTTGCTGACAAAGATCCGTCTAGTCAAAGCTATGGTTCTTCCAGTAGGCATGTATGGATATGAGAGTTGGACCTTATATAAAGAATATTGAGCACTGAAGAATTGATGCTTTTGAACTGTGGTGTTGGAGAAGACTCTTGAGAGTCCCTTGGACTGCAAGGAGATCCAACTAGTCAATCCTAAAGGAAATCAGTCTGAATATTCATTGGAAGGGGACTGATGCTGAAGCTGAAGCTCCAATTCTTTGACCACCTGATGCGAAGAACTTATTCACTGGAAAAGACCCTAATTCTGGGAAAGATTGAAGGCAGGAGGAGAAGGGGATGACAAAGGATGAGATGGTTGGATGGCATCACTGACTTGATGGACATGAGTTTGAGTAAGCTCTGGGAGTTGGTGATGGACAGGGAAGCCTGGCGTGCTGCAGTCCATGGGGTCATAAACAGTTGGAATGACTGACCGACTGAACTGAACTGAATGATTTTAAATAAATTCTGAACAAGAGAGTCAAGTGGGAAGGAAGATCTAGAGAATGTAGTATATGTGTGCTCAGTCACTCAGTCATGTCCAACTCTTTGCGACCCTATGGACTGTAGGCTGCCAGGCTCCTCTGTCCATGGGATTTTCCAGGCAAGAAAACTGGAGTGGGAGGAAAACATTTCTTTCTCCAAAGGGTCTTCCTGACCCAAGGACTGAACCCCCGTCTCCTACGTCTCCTGCTTTGGAAGGCAGATTCTTTACCACTGAGCTTCCTGGAAAGCTCCCTAGAGAATGTAGCTATCATGGTATTCAGAAAAATATAATCCATTCTTACAGTCGTATAAGTCTCTTATGATTAATAAAATGTTATTTTTTTATCCAACTCCACAAATATGGTTACTAGTACTTTGTAATTAAATATTCTGTTGGGTGCATATGGAGAAAGTATTGGAAAAGGTGTATTTTTATTTGAAGTTTCTCACCTTCTGTTAATACCTCAGTGACTTATGAAAGCTATGACTTGGGATTTGTAGATTTTATGACTCATGTTTTACTTCCCATAGTAGCAAAAATAAGGTTTGTTAGTGTTAATTCTTCCTCATCTCTGTCCTTGAAGAATATAAGGTGAATTTATAGGTCATTTAAGGTTAGGATTATTTTTCCCTAAACTGAAAATAGTAGTACTCTGAAAAACAACGACCACTCATATAATTTATGCTCATTGCAAAAATTGAGAAAGTAGAGAAGATACAAAGAAAAATAAAAACCTCTTAATTTTAATACCAAGAGGGAAGCATTGTAATGTAAATATCTTCATGAAATCAATTTTGAGGTCAAAGTCTCATATCTGGACATTGCCTGCTGCCATAGCTGGTCATTATAAGGAGTTCCACTTCTGATCTTCCACCACTTCCCCTACATTTTTATAGCAATTCCTCCAACGTTATGATTGAACTGAGGGCTGCTATGCATAGTTCAGTTCAGTTCAGTTCAGTCGCTCAGTCGTGTCTGACTCTTTGCGACCCCATGAACCGCAGCACGCCAGGCCTCTCTGTCCATCACCAACTCCCGGAGTCTACCCAAACCCATGTCCATCGAGTCGGTGATGCCATCCAACCATCTCATCCTCTGTCGTCCCCTTCTCCTCCCGCCCCCAATCCTACCCAGCATTAGGGTCTTTTCCAATGAGTCATCCCTTCACATGAGGTGGCCAAAGTATTGGAGTTTCAGCTTCAACATCAGATCTTTCAGTGAACACCCAGGATTGATCTCCTTGAGGATGGATTGATTGGCTCTCCTTGCAGAAAGCAGATAAAAACTGAATTTTAGAGTTTTTTTTTTAACAATCTAATAAATTACAAGTTCAAAAGAGTCTAAAATATGCAAAATACAAAGGGCTTCAGAGACACTCCAGGTTATATCTAGAACTCTCAGGAGCTAGTGTAAAAAAGACTTCAGAGGCAGTAAGTCTCTTGGGCATCTTTGGGTAATTTGAAATGACTTTATTTTGGCTCTGTATGACTTTTACTTACTCATATTTTTAAAAAATTGATTTCAGACTGAACATTTTGTTAATTTGGTATACCTCTGCCCACACCTGTCCATGAATATTTAAGTGACTTTCATTTATGTGAATAAAAGTAGAAAAAAAGTAGAAAAGTAAAAATAAAAGATTAACTGTATTTAAATTTCACTCAATTTTGAGCTCTTCAAAAATAAGTTAATATTAATTTCTGTGGATGAATTATTCATTTACAACTTTGAACTAGATCCAATGTGTATAAAAGGGAGGGAAGGTAGAAAATATTCCACTGAGAATTTCTAGCCTAATATATTTATGAATGACTTTGGCAAGCAAGGCTCAACAATACATTTCTTAATGGGCATATCACTGAATAAGCAATGGATAGAATGTCTTATAGGAAATTACACTCCATTCAAAAATATTTAAGCATGGATATCTTAGACATTGCAAACTGTCATTATATCTCTCTGGTAACAACCCAGTAATCCAATATGGCCTCTTTTATAACAGAAACTTTGGCAAGATGCAGGGAAATTATTCTGTGTCACATTAAGTGTTTGTGCATGTGTGATATAAACAAAAAGCATTGTTTATAGTCTGTAAGAGTTGATACATTTTGTAAATTATTATTTTTTAAATGCAAAAATTTTTCTTCAAAAATTACAGTCTTGGCATGCAAAATCATACTTGACTTTGAAAGCCAGAAAGGTAATTATAAAGATTTTCATCCATTATAAACTTAGGCTAAGAAAAAATAAATTTTCTCTAAACATAACTAAATTTATTTCAATGTATTCTTTTAAAACTATATTTACTATAAGTATTATTGATACTAATAGTATTATTTTCTTCTATTATTTTTGTCAAAGAAGAAATCTTTCATGAAATATAAAGCATTTCTAATTTTTGAGCTATATTTTAATTTTTTGAAATAATTATATTTAGTTTTATTTATGAAGTAATAAAGAATCATATCAAAATAGCTGCTTCACTTGCTGGATTGCTCACACCAGTCATTTAACAAATGGTTATAGAGTGCCCTGTTCGTATTGTACTTAAGCTTTGTGGGTGATATAAAGATAGATTAAATGCTGTGTTTGCCTTCAAAGAATTGTAATCTCGTGATGAAGTGTGACAGGGACCTCTGTGACTATAATCCTAAGTAGAAAGTGAGGGAAAAGGTGTTTTCATTATTTTTCTTTGTAACAGCCATTGCAAAACTAAGTGGCTTAAAAGAACAATTTATTATTTCTCATGATTTTGTGAGTTAGAAAAGGCCCAGGATTTATCTACATGGTTCTGCTTCCTGAGCTGTTCACTTAGGTCACTGAGCAGCATTAAGCTTGCTGTTGGTCTGAATTGGAAGGTGCAAGAAGATTACTGATGATGTCAGCAGGAATGGTAAAGTTAGAAAAGCTCAGAAAATGTACTCATTTACAAAAACAATGAGACCATAGTATAAATGGTCAAAATCAATATTTCACAACTCTGGAAATTAACCAAGGGCTTGCAACAATTAATGGGTTTTATTTAAGAAAAACACTGACTGTTGGTAGAATGCTTTGTGTCATTTTAAACTTGTCCTGTTCACATGCCTCTCCAACACGATAGTAGGCTTGAAAACCAACAGCTCTATAATCACGAGTGCAACCTAGCAGTTACTGAAGGGAGGAGAATGAGTTTAGAGGTCAATAAAAGCTCTATTTCTAGAGAGTTGTCATTATTTCACCTGACTCGTTGTTTCTTGGAAACCCCTACTCACAGGGCTTGTCTTTATTTGACCTTACTCAGCTTATCAGTAAGAACAGCCCTTTCCGCCTGACATTTGTTGAAAATAATCAATAGCAATTGTTTAACATTGCAGCTTCCCAAGACAGCAATTACAACTGGGGCAATTGAGAAGATGACCAAAACTTTTAAAAGGAAAAGTTGAGGGAAAATATATCCATAGAAAGCATTAGAAAGTTTGGTGTATTTTTGCAAATCTACACCTATGTGTGTGCAGAGAGATGTGTGGAAACCCAGGAAACATCTGAAAAGGCCCTACGCTCATTGCCCTGACCAAGTCTGAAACTCTGCACATGCAAATCAAGAAGGCTGAAGAGGCTTCCACATTAAGGTATGGAAGCAACCTAAGTGTCCATCAATAGATGAATGGGTAAGCTGCCTGCCTGAGCATTGAAGGCATTCTTCAACATGCACACACAGTATCTCAGCAGAGGCTTGAATGCTTGTACACCAAAGTCACTTAATTGTTTGATCATTAGCTGACCACTAAACCAACTGAGAAGACTCCAGTGGTCACACATGACAAAGAATGCACACTTTACAAAATTAGTTCAAGAAAGTGACTAAGCAAACAAACAACCACAACCACCATTTTGATAAAAATAACAAATAGCAACAATAACATAACACTGACGGGTAGAGAATAATCTGACTCCCAGAGTTGCCACATTATGTTATTTAATATTTCTACTTTTCAATAAAAAAATACAAAATATGCAAAGAAAAAAATATTGTCTACACACAGAGAAAAGAGCAGTTAATAGAAACTGTTCCTAAGGAAACCTAGTTATTAGACTTATTCGGTAAAGTCTTTAAATAAGCTATTTAAATATGTTCAAATAACAAAAGGAAACTGTGTAGTGAACTAAAGGAAATTATAAAAATGGAGTCCCAGCAAAAGGAGCAAAGGATATACAATGGAGAAAGATAATCTCTTCAATAATTAATGCTGGGAAAACTGGACAGACACATGCAAAAGACACTCAAAAATCAATTCAAAGTGAATTAAAGACTTGAATATAAGACCTGAAACCATAAAATTCCTGGAAGAAAACATAGGCAGTATGCTCTTTGGCATCAGTATTAGCAATGAGTTTCTGGATGTGTTTCCTCAGGCAAGGGGACCAAAACCAAAAATAAACAAGTGGGACGGCATTAAACAAAAAGGTTTATTCACGGCAAAGGAAACCATCAACAAAACAAACAAAAAAAGCCACCTACTAAATTGGAGAAAGTATTTGCAAATCATATATCCAAAAGGGGTTGATATTCAAAACATATAAAGAATCCATATAATTCAACAGCAAGACTAAAAAACAGAATTTGATTTTAAAATTATCAGAAAAGATGAATAGACACATTTCCAATGGCATACAGATGGCCCACAGGAACACAAAAAGATGTTCAACATCACTAATTATTTGGAAAATGCAAATCAAAACCACAGTGAGATATCACCTCATGCCTGTTAGAATGACTATTATCAAAAAGGCAAAAAATAATAAGTATTGGTGAGGATGTGGAGAAAAGGGAACCCTTATACACTGTTGGTAGGGATATAACTTAGTGCAGCCACTGTGGAAAACAGTAAAGAGATTGCTAGAAGAGTTGATTTGTCATATGATCCAGCTATTCCACTTTTGAGTATCTAAAGAAAAAAGAACACTAATTTGAAAAGCTATATGCACTCCTATGTTTATCTTGCAGCATTATTTATGATAGCCAAGATATGGAAGCAACCTAAGTGCTCATCAATGGATAAAGAAGATGTGGCACGTATTTATATATACAATGGAACACTACTCAGCCACAAAAAGATGAAATCTTGCCATCTGCAACAACATGGATGGATCTAGAGGATATTATGATAAGTGAAATAAGTGAGATAAAGACAAGTACTGTATGATTACATTCATATGTGCACTACCAAAAACAAACAAAAATAAAATGAACACACCAAACAAACGAAAAAAAAACACCATGTAAATACAGACAACAGAGTAGTGGTTACTAGAGGGGAAGAGGCAGGGGCGTGAGTGAAGGGGGGCAACTGTATGGTAGTGGGTGAAAACTAAATCTCCATAAATGCAGATGAAACCAAGATATTTCTAGATTAAAACCTGAGAGAATTCATCACTTGAAAATCTGCCCTACAAGAAATATTAAAGGAATTACTTCGGACTGAATGAAGGGAAACTAGACAGGAATTCAAATTCACACAAAGAAATAAAGCTGATTGCACAGATAGATTTAAAAAACAGTATGCATTTTGTATACGAAACAAAATGTATTTTGTTTGTTAACTTCTTCATTCTCAGCAGATTGGGAGGTGGGAGGGGGGTTCTGGAAGGGGAACACATGTACATCCATGGTGGATTCATGACAATGTATGGCAAAACCAATACAATAAAAAAAATATATAGTTGTATAAAAAACAAAAAAATAAATAAAGCAGTAATTATGAAGGGCATATAAAGTCTAAAGATACAGTCTGTATGACAATAATAGCACAAAGGAAGCAAGAGGAAACCACCTTTTAGTAGCAATATTTTGGTATATTATTGAAATTAAATTAGTTTACGTCTGAACTATATGGTTGCAAATTTAAGGTGTCAGTTGTAATTCTCAGGGCAAACACTGGAGAAATAACTAAAAAAAAAAAAATACAGTAAACAATGCTGCTGCTGCTGCCAAGTCGCTTGCTTCAGTCGTGTCCGACTCTGTGCGACCCCACAGACGGCAGCCCACCAGCCTCCTCTGTCCCTGGGATTCTCCAGGCAGGAACACTGGAGTGGGTTGCCATTTCCTTCTCCGATAGTAAACAATACAAGGGAATAAAAATGGCACCCTGGAAAATATCTACACAAAAGAAGGCAGTAGTAGAGGAACAAAGAAACTAAAAAAAGGTATTAAAAATGTAGAAAACAAATAGGAAAATAACAAACACAAATCCTTGTTTAGCAGCAATTATATTGAATGTAAATATTAAACACAAAGGCAAAGATTTGCAGGATGGATTAAAATAGAAAACAGAATTTAACTGTGTGCTATCAAAAAAAAAGATGCACATTAGATTTAAAGTGAAACTAAAAAGGATTCATTAAAAGTAAATGGAAAAAACATATATCATGAAAACAGAAATTGAAAGATCTTTGAGTGGCTATACTAATTGCTGTTGTTCACTTGGGCTGCCATAACAAAATACTATGGACTAGGTAATATAAACAATAGAAATGTAGTTTTCACAGTTCTGGAGGCCAGAAGTCCAAGAGTAGGGTACTGGCATGGTTGGGTTCTGGTAAAGACTCACTTGATAGCTGCCTTCTCTCTGCGTCTTCACACGGCACAGAGAGAAAGAGAGAGAGAGAGGCTGAGGGAGAGCGCTCTCGTTTCTTATGAGGGCAGTAATCCCATCATGAGGACTCCACCTTCATGATCTCATATGAACCTAATTACTTCCCCAAGGCCCCATCTCCAAATACAATTTCATTGGGGGTTAGGGCTTCAGCACTGTAATTTAGGGGAGACATAATACAGTCCATAGCACTAATATCAGACAAAATGGATTTAAGGAGAAAATATTAAAGAGACAAAGAAAGGTGTTTTAATAATGATGAGATGTCACCTCACACCTGTCAGAATGGCCAACCTCAAAAAAAAAAAAAAACCCACAAATGAAAAATGTTGTCAAGGACATGGAAAAACCAGAAACCCTGTACACTGTTGGTGGAAATGTAAATTGGTACAGCCCCTGTGGAAAACAGTCTGGAGGCTTCTCAAAAAACTAAAAATAGAACTATTATATGATCCAGCAGTTCCACTCTTGGGTATATAGCCAAAGAAACCAGACCACTAATTCAAAAAAATATATACACCCCAGTGTTCACAGTAACATTAGTTACAATTATTAAGGTATAGAAGCAACCTAGGTGTCCACCAATAGATGAATGAGTAAAGAATATGTGGTGTATATATAAAATGGAATACTACTTAGACATAAAA
Organism: Okapia johnstoni; assembly: GCA_024291935.2. NCBI lineage: Eukaryota > Metazoa > Chordata > Mammalia > Artiodactyla > Giraffidae > Okapia > Okapia johnstoni. The sequence goes on from CM044317.1 coordinate 87,789,031, forward strand.
AGAATGAAATAATGCTATTTGCAACAAAATGGATGGGCTTGGAAGGTATTCTGCTAAATTAAATACGTCAGAGAAAGACAAATACTGTATAATATCACTTATGCGTTGAATGTAAGAAATACAACAAACTAGCGAATAAAACAAAAAAAGAAGCAGACTCACTGATATAGAGAACAAACTAGTGGTTGCCTGTAGAATAGGGAAGGGGGAAGAGCGGCTTTGGGGTGGGGGATTAAGAGGTACAAACTACTATATATAAAATAAGTTAGCCCACAAGAAGGTTGAAAGCTGACACAACAGAGCACACTCACCTCTCTAGCAAAGGTATATTCAGTGGCTCCTCTCACTGTGGGAGCACACCAATCTTGCATACCCAGGACTGAAGATCAGAAATGCAGCTCAGAAATGGATCTGGGAGCTTCTACTGCAACAACCAAGGAGCAGAACCTGCCCCTGACAGGGCAGAGATAACCAGCGAGCAAAGAGGAGGTCCTTCTCAATGTCCAGTGCAGGCTCTGCTCACCATAACATCAGTCACGCTTCCTATCAAGGAGATAATGGCCAGCATACACTGAGGAAAGAGGTGTCAGGCATCCATACTAAAAACAGCTCTCACATAAAAAAATGTTAAGCTCAGGCAGGCTACACAGGGATGTTCCCATGTTAAAAATAGCACTCCAAGATTACAGTAGATAAGTGTTTCTCCTAAATTCATAGATAAGAGAAATATAAGTTAAATGAAGAAGCAGAGGAACCACTCCCAATTAAAAGATCAAGAACAATGAAACAGACCTCCTCAGTCTAATAGTCACTGAGTTCAAAATGGAGATAATGAAAATGCTGATGGAATTAAGAAAGGTTATCAATAGAAATGCAGATGACTGTAAAAAGGAAATAGAAAGTGTAAGGAGAAGCCCAGAAAAATTAGAGAATTCATTTGAAGATAAAAGCTGAAATAAAGGCTATGAATAACATAACAAATAATGCAGAAGGATGAATAAGTGATCTAGAATAATCTTCTAGATCAGGAAGACATAATAATGGAAATCAACCAATTAGAACAGCAGACAGAAAGCCAAACAAAAATACTGAAAGCAATATCAGAGACGTATGAGATAATACAGAGCATGCCAATCTGTACAAAATAAGGATCCCAGAAAGAGAGTAAAGAAAAAAGGAAGTTGAAAACGTAGTTGAAAAAATTGTGATTGAAAACTTCCCTAAAACCTAAAGAAGGAAACAGATATCCAGAAACAAGAGGCACAGAGGGTCTTGAACAACATAAATCCAAACAGACCTACGTCAAGACATATTACAATGAAAATGGCAAAGTTAAAGAGAGGATTCTAAAGTCAGCAAGAGAAAAAAACAAGAGTCAGTTATGAGGGACACCCCCCCACCCAAATAAGGCTGTCAGCTGATTTCTCTACAGAAATGCTGCAGGCCAGAAGGAAGTGACAAAATATAGTCAAAGTCCTAAAAGGAAAAAAAATGTGCAATCTAGGTTACTATACTGAGCAAGATTAACATTTAGAATAGAAGGAGAAAAAAAAGAATTTCTCAGACAAGCAAAAGCTAAAAGAATACAGCAATATTAAATCTACCCCAGAGGAAATATTGAAAAGTCTTTTTTAAGTAGAAAGGAAGTAAGAATATATAGAGAAGAGAAAATCACAACTATGAACTAAATCACTTAAGGTAGTATACAGATTTAAAAAACAAACAAAAACCAAAAACATTCTGGGAAAGTGATAATAACAAGAGTGAACAGTAAAAAGATGAACATGAGGATGTGAAAGAGGACCTCAAAATCATAAAATGTGGGGAAGGAGAGTAAGAAAATGTAGATTTTTTTCTAGAACATGTTTGGGCCTATATGACTACCAATCTAAAAGCAAGCAGATATAAGAAGGGGCTAACATACTTGATAAAAAAGACAGCCATAAAAAATAAATAAAATAGATTCACAAAAAACAAAAAGAAGAGAACACAAGCATAATACGAAAGAAAATCATCAAATCACAAAAGGAAAAAGAGAAAATAAATATAAAGTCAATGGGAAACAAGGTTTAAAATGGCAATAAATACCTTGTTATGTCGTCACTAAGTCCTGTCGGACTCTTTTGTGACCCCATGGATTGTAGTCCACCAGGCACTTCTCTCCACAGGATCCCCTCAGGCAAGAATACTGGGGTGGGTCGCCATTTCCTTCTATAGGAGATCTTCCTGACCCAGGGATCAACCTTGCGTCTTATGCCTTGCAGGCAGTTCTTTACTGCTGAGGCAAATCTGTCAATAATTATCTTAAATGTCAATGGACTAAATGCTCCATTGAAAAGACACAGAGTGGCAAATCGAATAAAAAACGAAAACAGAAACAAGAGCTTACAACGTGAGACAACAAGAGACTCACTTTAGGGAAAAGGACACGCAGATTAAAAGTGAAGGGAGGGAAAAAGTTACTTCATGCAAACAGAAATAATAACAAGAAATAGGGGTAACAACACTCAAATCAGACAAAATATATTACATCTAAAAAATGCAGAATACACATTCTTTTCAAGTGTACATGAAAGATTCTCTAGGATTGATCACATACTAGGGCACAAACAAGCCTGAACAGATTTAAAAGTATAGAAATTATTTCAAGTATCTTTTCTGACCACAACTATATGAAACTAGAAGTCAACCACAGAAAAAGAAACAAACAAAAAAAACCCAATTACACGAAGACTAAACCACATGCTATTAAAAAACCAATGGGTCAATGATAAAAGTCAGAGAAGAATTTAAAAAACACCTTGAGGCAAATGACATTGAAAACACAACCATACATATCGTAGGGGATGCAGCAAAAGCGGTTCTAGAAGGAAGCTCATAAGGATACAGCTCTTTTTTAAGAAACAAGAAAAATCTCAAACAACCTAATCTACCACTTAAAAAGAATTAGAAAAAGAAGAACAAGCAAAACAAAACATCTGCAGAAAGACGGAGATAATAAAGATCAGAGAGGAATTAAAGTGGAGATTTAAAAGATAGAAAGTCGATAAAACCAAGAAATGGTTCTTTGAAAAGGACAAATAACGTTGACAAACCTCTGGCCATTCTCCCCAAGAAGAAAAGAGAGAAGACCCAAATAAAATAAGAAAAGAAAGAGGATAAATCACAACTGATACCTCAGAGATACTAAAAAACCTTAAGAGAATACTATGAACAATTATATGTCAAAAGATTTGACAACCCAGAAGAAATGGGCAACTTTCTAGAAACACAGAGACCATCAAAATTGAATCAAAAATAAATGGATAATTTGAACAAACCGATCACTAGAAATGAAAGAGTAACTGTAACAGGCATGGAAAGAGATACTCTACCATGTGTAAAACAGAAGGCCTGTAGGAATTTGGCATATGACTCAGGGAACACACACTGGGACAACCTGGAGGGGAGATGGGTTGGGAGGTGGGAGGGAGGCTCAAAGGGAGGGGACATGTGTATATCTATGGCTGACTCGTGTTGATGTGGCAGGAACCAACCCAATATCGTAAAGCAAGTGTTCTTCAATTAAAAATAAATAAATTTTAAAAAAGCTCCTGACAAACAAAAGTCCAGGACCAGATGACTTCACGGTGGAGTTCTGGGACAATAGCATTGAAACATGTATATTATCATATGTGAAACAGAACACCATTCCATGTTCGATGCATGAGACAAATGCTCAGGGCTGGGGCAATGGGATGACCCAGAGGGATGGGATGGGTAGGGAGGTGGGAGGGGGGTTCAGGATGGGGAACACATGTAAACCCATGGCTGATTAGTGTCAATGTATGGCAAAAACCACTACAATATTGTAAAGTAATTAGCCCCCAACTAAAATAAATATAAAAATAAATAAATAAATAAATATACAAACAATAGCTTACACTGATCCTTCTCAAACTGTTCCAAAAAACTGAAGAGGAAGGAACACTCCCAAAGACATTCTATGAAATCACCATCACCCTGATACCAAAGCCAGACAAAGATACTACTAAAAAAAAGAAAATTATAGACTAATATTTTTGATGGATATCACCAGATGGTCAACACCGAAATCAGATTGATTATATTCTTTGCAGCCAAAGATGGAGAAGCTCTATACAGTCAGCAAAAACAAGACCGGAGCTGACTGTGACTCAGATCATGAACACCTTATTGCCAAATTCAGACTTAAATTGAAGAAAGTAGGGAAAACCACTAGACCACTCAGGTATGACTTAAATCAACTCCCTTATGATTATACAGTGGAAGTGACAAATAGATTTAAGGGACTAAATCTGATAGACAGAGTGCCTGATGAACTATGGACAGAGGTTCGTGACATTGTACAGGAGACAGGGACTAAGACCATCCCCATGGAAAAGAAATGCAAAAAAGCAAAATGGCTGTCTGAGAAGACCTTACAGATAGCTGGGAAAAGAAGAGAAGTGAAAAGCAAAGGAGAAAAGGAAAGATATTCCCATCTGAATGCAGAGTTCCAAAGAATAGCAAGGAGAGATAAGAAAGCCTTCCTCAGCGATCAATGCAAAGAAATAGAGGAAAACAACAGAATGGGAAAGACCAGAGATCTCTTCAAGAAAATTAGAGATACCAAAGGAACATTTCATCCAAAGATGGGCTCAATAAAGGACAGAAATGGTATGGACCTAACAGAAGCAGAAGATATTAAGAAGAGGTGGCAAGAATACACAGGAGCACTGTACAAAAAAGATCTTCACAACCCAGATAATCACGATGGTGTGATCACTCACCTAGAGCCAGACATCCTGGAATGTGAAGTCAAGTGGGCCTTAGAAAGCATCACTACGAACAAAGCTAGTGGAAGTGATGGAATTCCAGTTGAGCTACTTCAAATCCTCAAAGATGATGCTGTGAAAGTGCTGCACTCGATATGCCAGCAAATTTAGAAAACTCAGCAGTGGCCACAGGACTGGAAAGGGTCAGTTTTCATTGCAATCCCAAAGAAAAGCAATGCCAAAGAATGCTCAAACTACTGCACAATTTCACTCATGTCAAACGCTAGTAAAGTAATGCTGAAAATTCTCCAAGCCAGGCTTCAGCAATATGTGAACCATGAACTTCCAGATGTTCAGGCTGGCTTTAGAAAAGTCAGAGGAACCAGAGATGAAATTGCCAACATCCACTGGATGATCGAAAAAGCAAGAGAGTTCCAGAAAAGCATGTATTTTTGCTTTATTGACTATGCCAAAGCCTTTGACTGTGTGGATCACAATAAACTGTGGAAAATTCTGAAAGAGATAGGAATACCAGACCATCTGACCTGTCTCTTGAGGAACCTGTATGCAGGTCAGTAAGCAACAGTTAGAACTGGACATGGAACAACAGACTGGTTCCAAATAGGAAAAGGAGTACGTCAATGATGTATATTGTCACCCAGCTTATTTAACTTATATGCAGAGAACATCATGAGAAATGCTGGGCTGGAAGAAACACAGCTGGAATCAAGATTGATCAAGATTGCCAGGAGAAATATCAATAACCTCAGATATGGATATGACACCACCCTTATGGCAGAAAGTGAAGAACTAGAGCCTCTTGAGGAAAGTGAAAGAGAAGAGTGAAAAAGTTGGCTTAAAGCTCAACGTTCAGAAAACTAGGATCATGGCATCTGGTCCCATCACTTCATGGGAAATAGATGGGGAAACAGTGGAAACAGTGTCAGACTTTATATTTCTGGGCTGATTGCAGCCATGAAATTAAAAGACGCTTACTCCTTGGAAGAAAGGTTATGACCAACCTAGACAGCATATTTAAAAGCAGAGACATTACTTTGCCAACAAAGGTCCGTCTAGTCAAGGCTATGGTTTTTCCAGTGGTCATGTATGGATGTGAGAGTTGAATGGTGAAGAAATCTGAGCACCGAAGAATTGATGCTTTTGAACTGTGGTGTTGGAGAAGACTCTTGAGAGTCCCTTGGACTTCAAGGAGATCCAACCAGTCCATCCTAAAGGAGATCAACCCTGGATGTTCATTGGAAGGACTGATGTTGAAGCTGAAACTCCAATACTTTGACCACCTCAGGTGAAGAGTTAACTCATTGGAAAAAACCCTGATGCTGGGAAGGATTGGGGGCAGGAGGAGAAGGGGATGACAGAGGATGAGATGGCTGGATGGCATCACCGACTTGATGGACATGGGTAAACTCCAGTAGTTGGTGATGGACAGAGAGACCTGGCGTGCCTTCATTTATGGGGTCAAAAAGAGTCAGACACGACTGAGCAACTGAATTTAACTGATTTTTGATAAGTATAGATGCAAAAATTATTAAGAAAATATTACCAAACTGAATCCAATGACACATAAACAAGGTCATATACCAAGGCCAAGTTGGATTCATCCCAGAGTCACAAGGATGGTTCAACATATGCAAATCAATAAATGTGACACACAAATCAACAACAGAAAGGAGAAAAACCACATGATCAAGATGCAGAAGAAGCTTTCAATAAAATCCAACACCCATTCATGATAAAACACTTATGAAAGTGTGTATAGATGCAATGTATTTCAACACAATAAAAGTTGTTTATGACAAAGCCATAGTCATTATATTACTCAATGGTGAGAATCTGAATGCGTCCCTGCTAAAATATGAAAGAAGACAAGGATGCCAACTCTCACTGCATCTCTTCAACATAGTGTTGAAATTCTTAGCCACAGCAATCAGACAAGAAAAACAAAAGGTATTGAAATTGATAGGGAAGAGGTAAAATTGTCATTATACACAGATGACATGATTATATATATATATATATATATATATATATAAAACCCTAAAGACTCCAAACAAATACTATTAGAACTGACAAATGAATTCAGCAAGGTAGCAAGATACAAGTTTAAGAGGATTAGCAGGATTTGGTAGCATTTCTTTACACTAGCAATGAAATATCAGAAAGGGAATGTAAAAAAATAATGACTTTTAGATCGCACCCCTCCCCTAAAATAAAATACTTAGGAATAAACCTCACCAAGGAGGTGAAGAACTTATATGCTGAGAACTACAAAACATTAGTAAAGGAAATTAAGATGATTTAAAGAAATGAAAAGACATCCCATGCTTTTAGATTGGAAGAATTAACATTGTTAAAATGGCCATATTACACAAAGCAATCTGCAGATTTAATGTGATCCCTATTAAATTACACATTATATTTTCACAGAAATAGATCAAGTAATCCTAAAATTTATGTAGAATCATAAAAGACCAGAATTTCCAAAGTAATCCTGAGGAAAAAGAACAAAGCAGGATGCATAATCCTCACAGACTTCAGACTATAAGAGATGGTAATCAAACAGTATGATACTGACACAGAAACAAACATACCTATCAGTGGAGCAGAATAGAGAGCAAAGAAATAAACCCATACTCTTAGAGTCAATTAATCTTCAACAAAAGAGGCAAGAATATACAATGGTGAGAAGACAGTCTCTCCAGCAAGTGGTTTTGGGAAAGCTGGACAGCCACATGCAAATCAATGATGTTAGAATAACCCCTCACACCAATCGCAAAATTAAACTCAAAATGGATTAAAGACCTACATATAAGACAAGACACCATAAAACACGTAAGTTATACCAGTGTTTTCTTAGTTCAGTTTCCCAAGGCAATGGAAATAAAAGCGAAAATAAACAAATGAGGCCTAATAAAATTTATAAGCCTTTGCACAGCAAAGGAAACCATAAACAAAATCAAAAAGACAACTTAAAGACTGGCAAAAAATATTTGCAAATGATGTGACCAACAAGTGATTAATTTGCAGTATATATAAACAACTCATACAACTCAACGACAAAAATCAGACCCAATCAAAAAATGAGCAGGAGACCTGAATAGATATTTCTCCAAAGAAGACATACAGATGGCCAAGAGACAGAAGAAAAATGCTCAACATGCTAATTATTAGAGAAATGCAAATCAAATCTACAGTGAAGTGTCACCCAATACTCGTCAGGATGGCCGTCATGAAAAGTCTACAAACAACAAATTCTGGAGGGGATGTGGTGAGAATGTAAGTTGGTGCAGCCACTATGGAAAACAGTATGGAGGTTCCTCAAAAAACTAAAGTAGAGTTGCCATAGGATCTCACAATCCCACACGCGGACATATATCCATACAAGTCTATAATTCAAGAGTACATGCACTCCTATGTTCAAAACATCATTATTTACAGTAGCCAAGACATGGAAACAACCTAAGTGTCCAACGACAGGACACTGTCATTCACATACACACACATGCACGCACGCACACTCGCGCATGCACACACACACACAATGGAATACTTTGCAGCCATAAAAAGAATGAAATAATGCCATTTGAAGCCACATGGATGGACCTATATAGATTATCACACTAAGTGAAGTAAATCATATTAATTGAGCAAACTCACAAGGTGGCAGAATAGAAGGATGTATGCTAATTCTTCTGTGAAAACTCCAAAGTGCAACTAACCACTGAACAACCATCGACAGGAGAATGTTGGATTCCACCAAAAAAAGATACCCCACATCCTAGGGCACAGGAGAAGCCCCCAACAAGTGTTAGGAGAGGCGAAATCACATTTAGAATCCAACCCCGTACCCGCCAGAAATGCTCGGAGGACTCAAACAAAACCTTGTTTGCACCAGGACCCAGGGACATCACAGGAGACTGAGCCAGACCTGCCTTTGAGTGTTTGAGTGTCTCCTATAGAGGAACAGGTCAGCAGTGGTCTGCTGCGGGGACAGGAACTCTGGCTGAAGCACACTTGGGAGGGGCGGCGTGTGAGCCCCACAATAGAGCCACTGAGCAGACAACCCACAAACTGGAGAACAATTATATCAAAGAAGTTCTCACACTGTTGCAAAAGTTCTAGGGCCCACAACAGATTTCACAACCTGGAGATCCTGCAAAGGTACAGAGAACCCCCAGGGAATTTGACTTGAAGGCCAGTGCGATTTGATTACAGAACTTCTACAGGACCAGGGAAACAGATTCCTGGAGGGCACAAACAAAACCTTGTGCACACCAGGACCCAGGAGAAAGGAGCAGTGACCCCTCAAGAGACTGCATCAGACTTGCCTGTGAGTGTCCAGGAGTCTCTGGCAGAGGTGTGAGTCAACAGTGGTCTGCCATGAGGTCGGGGCACTTAATACAAAAGTCCTGGCATAAGTCCTTTGGAAGGACTTATGACTCCATAAGTCCTTTTGACTCCATTACCCCCACCATAGTTTGGCCTCAGGCAAAACTACAGGGAGGGAACACAGCCCCACCCATCAATAGCAAAATTGGATTAAAGATTTACTGAGCATGGACCCACCCATCAGAGCAAGACCCAGACTCCCCCCACAGCCAGTCCCTCCCACCAGGAAGCTTCCACAAGCCTCTTATCCATCAGAGGGTGGACAGAATGGAAACTACAGTTACAGAAAACTAACCAAGGTGATAACATGGATCACAGTCTTGTCTAACTCAGTGAAACTGAGCCATGCCATGTAGGGCCACCCAGAACGAATGAGTCATGCTGGAGAGTTCTGACAAAACGTAGTCCACTGGAAAAGGGAATGGCAAACCACTTCAGTACTCTTGCCTTGAGAACCCCATGAACAGTATGAAAAGGCAAAAAGATAGGACACTGAAAGATGAACTTCCCAGGTTGGTAGGTGCCCAATAAGCTACAGTGGAGAAATACCTCCAGAAAGAATGAAAAGGCTGAGCCAAAATGAAAACAGCACCAATTTGTGGATGTGACTGGTGATGGAAGTAAAGTCCAATGCTGTAAGGAACAATATTGCATAGGACCCTGGAATGTTAGGTCCATGAGTCAAGGTAAATTGGAAGTGGTCAAACAGGAGATGGCAAGAGTGAACATCGACACTTTAGGAATCAGTGAACTAAAATGGATGAGAATGGGCAAATTTAATTCAGATGACCATTGTATCTACTACTGGGGGGAAGAATCCCTAACAAGAAATGGAGTGACCCTCAAAGTCAACAAGAGTCCAGAATGCAGTACTAGGGTGCAGTCTCAAAAACAACAGAATGATCTCTGTTCATTTCCAAGGCAAACCACGCAGTATCACAGTAATCCAAGTTTATGCCCCAACCGCTAATGCTGAAGAAGCTGAAGTTGAATGGTTCTATGAAGACCTACAAGACCTTCTAGAACTAACACAAAAAATATGTCCTTCTCATCATTGGGGACTGGAATGAAAAAAGTAGGAAGTCAAGAGATACCTGGATTAACAGGCAAGTTTGGCCTTGGAGCACAAAATGAAGCAGGGCAAAGTCTAACAGAGTTTTGACAAGAGAACACACTGCTCATAGCAAACACTCTCTGCCAACAACACAAGAGACGACTCTACACATGGACATCACCAGATGTTCAATACTGAAATCAGATTGATTATATTCTTTGCAGCCAAAAATGGAGAAGCTCTATCCAGTCAGCAAAAACAAGACCAGGAGCTGACTGTGGCTCAGATCATGAACTTCTTATTGCCAAATTGAGACTTGAAGAAAGTAGGGAAGACCACTAGACCATTCAGGTATGACCTAAATCAAATTCCTTATGATTATACAGTGGAAGTGAGAAATAGATTCAAGGGATTAGAACTGATAGGCTGATAGAGTGCCTGAAGAACTATGGATGGAGGTTCATAACATTGTATAGCAGGCAGTGATTAAAATCATCCCCATGGAAAAGAAATGCAAAAAGGCAAAATGGTCGTGTGAGGAGGGCTTACTAAGTGCTGAGAAAAGAGGAGAAGCAAAAGGCAAAGGAGAAAAGAAAAGATCTGAATGCAGAGTTCTGAAGACTATCAAGGAGAAATTAAAAAAAAAAAGCCTTCCTAAGTGATCAGTGCAAAGAAATAGAGGAAAATGATAGAAAGGGAAAGACTAGGGATCTCTTCAAGAAAATTAGAGATACCAAGGGAACATTTCATGCAAAGATGGGCACCATAAACAACAGAAATGGTATGGACCTAACAGAAGCAGAAGAGATTAAGAAGAGTTGGCAAGAATGCATAGAAGAACTATACAAAAAAGATCTTCATGACCCAGATAACAACAATGGTGTGATTACTCATCTAGAGCCAGACATCCTGGAATGTGAGGTCAAGTGGGCCTTAGGAAGCATTACTGCAAACAAAGCTAATGGAGCTCTTTCAAATCCTAAAAGATGATGCTGTGAAAGTACTGCACTCAATAGGGCAGCAAATTTGGAAAACTCACTTGTGGCCACAGGATTGGAAAAGGTCAGTTTTCATTTCAATCCCAAAGAAAGGCAATGCCAAAAAATATTCTAACTACCACGTAATTGTACTCATCTCACACACTAGCAAAGTAGTGCTCAAAATTGTCCAAGCTAGGCTTCAGTAGTACATGAACTGAGAAGTTACAGATGATCCAGCTAGATTTAGAAAAGGTAGAAGAACCAGAGATCAAGTTGCCAACATCTGCTGCATCATAGAAAAAGCAAGAGCATTCCAGAAAAGCATCTACTTCTGCTTCATTGACTACATTAAAATCCTTTGACTGGGTGGATCACAAAAAACTGTGGAACATTATTAAAGAGAATTCTGTATGTAGGTAAAGAAGCTACAGTTAGAACCAGACATGGAACAAGACTGGTTCCAAATTGGGAAAGAAATATATCAAGACTGTATATTGTCACCCTGCTTATTTAACTTATATGCAGAGTACATCGTGCAAAATGCCAGGATGGATGAACCACAAGCTGGAATCAAGATTGCTGGGAGAAATATCAATAACCTCAGATATGCAGATGACACCACTCCTATGGCAGAAAACTAAGAGGAACTAAGGGGCCTCTTGATGAAAGTGAAAGAGGAGAGTGAAACAGCTGGCTTAAAACTCGTTCAAAAACCAAAGATCATGGCATCCTGTCCCATCACTTCGTGGCAAATAGATGGGGAACAATAGAAACAGTGACAGACTTTATTTTCTTGGGCTTCAAAATTCACTGCAGATGGTGACTGCAGCCATGAAATTAAAATACGCTTGCTCCTTGGAAGAAAAGCAATGACCAACCTAGACGGTATATTAAAAAGCAGAGACATTACTTTACCGGCAAAGGTCCGTTTAGTCAAAGCTATGGTTTTTCTAGTAGTCGTGTATGGATGTGAGAGTTGGACTGGAAAGAAGGTTGAGCATCTAAAATCTGATGCTTTTGAACTGTGGTGTTGAAGAAGACTCTTGAGAGTCCCTTTTCTGCAAGAAGATCAAACCAGTCAATCCTAAAGGAAATCAGTCCTGAATATTCACTGGAAGGACTGATGCTGAAGCTGAAGCTTCAACACTTTAGCCACCTAATGCGAAGAGCTGACTCATTGGAAAAGACCCTGATGCTGGGAAGCACTGAAGGCAGGAGGAGAAGGGGATGACGGAGGATGAGGTGGTTGGATGGCATCATAGACTCGAGGGACGTGAGTTTGAGCAAGGTCCGGGAATTGGTGATGGACAGGGCAGTCTGGCGTGCTGCAGTCCATGGTGTGGCAAAGAGTCAGACATGACTGAGTGACTGAACTAAACGGAACTGAAGTGTAGTAAGTCAGAAAGAGAACCACAAATACCATATGATGTCACTTACATGTAGAATCTAAAATATGACACAAATCAGTGTATCTATGAAATAAAAACATATGCACAGATATAGAGAACAGACTGGTAGTGCCAAGGCAGATGAGGGGTAGGGAGGAAAAGGTTGGGAGCTTTGGACTAGCAGATGCAACCTATTATATATAGGATTGATACAGAACAAGGTGCTAATGCATACCACAGGAGACTATATTCAGTATCTCATGACAAACCATAACAGAAAAGAATGTGAAAAAGAATAAATTTATGTATAATACATGTATTTAAGGTATAACACACTCACACATACACACACACACATATATATGTAAGTACGTCACCTTGCTGTGCAGAAGAAATTAACACCATATTGTAAATCAAGAATACGTCAATAAAATAAAAAATAAAGACGGCAGTGGAAAAAATAAGCTATTATACAAGAATAAGTACAACACAGAGCGTAAAAGGGCCTTCTCAGGATATGTCAGCCGGGCCTTCCGCCTGGCCTTCAGCTGCCATGTCGCCTCCAGCCTCTTCTATGACGCCAGCGGCATCTTCCTGCAGAGTTCAGTTCACTGCAGCCATGCGCTGTCTGGAGGGTCATGTGAGCGCGCCTCCATCCAGTCGACGGTAACCATGGCCTCGTCCACAGCATTTTCAACTCGCCTTCTTCAAGAGTTACTCGAAGCCAAGTTTCGGCCTAAAATCTTTGTCAGATCCCACGTGACAGCTGTTCCTCAAGTAGCTCAAAGATGCTCAGGACTCGGGCACTTGATTAACGGATGCACCAAGAGAGGGCCCAGGGTCATCAGTTTTCTCATTGGAGGAGATTTAGGCACAGGAAGGGTGAAACCGAAAGAGAAGGAGGTCATCTTTTTAGTGCTGAGTGTGGAGAGAGATGGTGCTTCAATATTCCACATGCTCCACAGAACATAACCAATATTTTATAATCGTAACCATAAACTGCTTGGCGGGTGCTGTTGGCATGTGGGCCAGGGTACTTCCTCAGGCACCGGGAGAGGCTGAACCCAGGGAGGAATCAGCCAGCCTCTGTGGAGGCTGGAGAAGGGTGTGTGTGTGTGTGTGTGTGTGTGTGTGTGAAAATGAGACCCTGGGTTACTTCCTTGTTCATCATGCAGCCAGACAAGAGAGCCAGATAGCCTGCAGACTGGGGGTAAGCAGATTAGTGAAGAAGGTAAACTAGAGTTTATACCTGTATCTGTCTGCACACAGACAAACCTCCTTTCATTGTGCTTCACTTTCTGGCACTTCACAGATATTGCTGTTTTTTATTTTTTTCCAAATTGAAGGTTTGTGGCATATGTGTGTTGTCAGATGATGGCTAGCATTTTTTCTTAGCAATAACATTTTAAAAATTATGTATATTTTTAGATATAATGCCAGGTATAGATATAATAGAGTACAGTATTGTTTAAATACAACTTTACATACACTAGGAAACCAGAAAATTTGTGTGACTCACTTTACTGTGATATTCACTTCATTCCAGTAACCTGGAACCAAACCTGCAATATTCCTGAGGTATGCTTTTGTACATGTATGAACATATACATATATACATAATGTGTGTGTGCACATGTGTTTAACCAAGTAAGAACTTTAGGCCTGCATAGCTTTTTCATATTTTTTCCTGATTTCCTTACTACATGTGACTTTGTCATTAACACAAATTATAAAACCCAAGTTTCAGAATTCTCCATGAGTTTGGTTGTCAGTTTCAGCGGACCTTGGCGTGATATTCCCAGTGTCCGACTCTTTGCAACCCCGTGGACCGTAGCCCACCAGGACCCTGGAGTGGGTTGACATTCCCTTCTCCAGAGGATCTTCCTGACTCAGGGGCCGAAACCTAGGTCTCCTGTACTGAAGGCACATTCTTTCCCATCTGAGCCACAAGGGAAGTCCCAGTTAGTAGTTACTATCTCAGTATATGATATTTTATTTATATAAACAACCTCTGGCTGTGTCAGCCTCCAGAGAATTTGTATCTGCTACTCATGACTTTTTAAAAGAAAAGCAAGATTCCTCCTTGCAGAGTGTTTATATACAATGTGGATAAGTTTAAAAGTCAACATGAAGGAATGTATTTCTCCATATTTTCCAATGAACATCTAGATATGTGTGTTTGTCGTGAATTTTTTCCCCAAAGTTTCTTCATGGATCCAGTGAGACCAGTATTTTGAAACAAGATTGAGGCAGAAGCATACTTGGACTGTCTTTAGGCTTCTCTCTGCTCCCTAGGAAGAATTTGCATGTTTTTATTTCCTGTAAGAATGAAAAAATGAGCTAAAATGTCTTTATGATATTTAGTTTCAGTCTTAAATCGATACCCACTAGGAAATCAGAATTAGGAATTTATTTTGCAAGGGTTTAATGTGGTAAAACTTCTTTGGAAAAATATACAAGTAATTGTTAGTAGTGCCCTTTAAAATGCCCTGTACTTCTCTCTACTAATTAATCAGGAGATATTATTTATTTTCTTTGTAAGTGTCTCCTGTTTTCAAGGCTGCAGTGAGTTCTAAGATTCTATGGGAATATCTTGTTGACTGAAGGAATATCACCCCATAGTACAATAGTCTGAAAGTTGCTCAGTTTTATGCACCTCAAGCTTTAGCAACGCCTTATCAGAAAATTTATAAAATGGGAAAGAACAGGATAAAAATTCCCTAGGTAACTGTAGCTGTGACTGCTTCCTTGTATTCACTAGGTGGATGACTGTAATGAGTTATAAATTCATTGAGAAAATACGGCAGAGATACTGAGTTACAGAAACCTTCATACCGAGATACTGTGTTCTTGCCTCCTTCCATTTCCACACAATGGTTCTTTGTTTTCCTCCCACAGTAAGATATTTCCCAAAGGCCTTCCTGAGGAGTTCGCCATTGCTGCCGTGTTTCGGGTACGAAGGAGCACAAAGAAGGAACGGTGGTTTCTGTGGCAGGTTTTGAACGAGCATAATGTGCCACAGGTAAGGATGAAACCGGAGAGGTGTGCTGATGAGTGCTGTCTCTTGAAACTGTGGGCATAAATTTGGGAGCAGACCTCATATCGGAGTATTCTTTTAGAGGAATCATCCACAGGAAATGCAAGTATTCTTAGAGTTAGAAGGGTCTCACTGAGTTACGTAATTGGAGAGCCTGGTGGGTGAGACAAGATTAGGGTTTTGTTTTGTTTTGTTTTTTCCGGATTCCTGTTTTGTCTGAAGACACTCCAACTGACTGCCCTTCCTTTACAACTGCTTCATTGACACCAAGTACGTCTCACTAACAACTTCTTCAGCTCCTATCATTTCTGATATCTCCTATTATATATTTAAAAGCTGTTAGTTGTTTCAGCTGACATCCCTAATGAATTAGGGAATGAGATATAAATATTGATTTCATCAATCGAAAATCATTGAACACATGCTAGATGCTAGTTAGTGACAAAATAAGAAATTGGCAATGCTTGATTTCTGTTCTCAGGGAGCCTAAGGTCTGGGGATGCCACATAGGAGCATGATCGCAGGGTAACGGTGGCCAAGGACAGTTTGGAGTTGGGTGAGAATTGTGGGAGTGTGGAAAACACAGCTCCCCCAGATGGGCCATGGGGAGAGCAGGGATCTAGGAATACTTGTGAGAGAGGTGGCCTTTGCACCTTTGCCTTTGTAATCCAAGGAGTGAAGGTGAACATCACAGTTACTGATGGGCATCATCTATCTGTGTTTATTTCTGTACATATCCATCAAAATGTTTTTATTACCATATGTGAAATAGATCGCCAGTCCAGGCTCAAAGCATGAGACAGGGTGCTCAGGGCTGGTGCCCTGGGATGACCCTGAGGGATGGGATGGGGAGGGAGGTGGGAAGGGGGTTTCAGGATGGGGAACACAAGTATACCCATGGCTGATTCATGTGAATGTATGGCAAAAACCACTACAATATTGTAAAATAATTAGCCTCCAATTAAAATAAATCAATTAATGTAAAAAAATTTTTTAATGTTTTTCATTTTAATGATCTTTTATATCTGTTATTATAGTCACAATTTTATGATGGAAATATGACTTGAACAGAAAGAATCTGCACTCTGAAAATGTATTTTCTCTGCACCATGCAAATCATCAAAGGTTAAAGAGGTTGATCTCAGTTTCCATGCTAAGGGAAATGATCATCTCTTATTCTTTTTAAATTAGTAACATTTAATTCTTGAATTACTTATACATTTAATCTTTGAATTACTTATACACACACACACACACAAACACGTATATACTCCTAGATGTCCTCTCACAAAAGGAGCATACTACACTCACCACATACCACATATTTGAATCATATTTGTAGCTGAATGTTCACTGTTCTTTTATGTTAAGAAATCTGATGGACACAAATGTCATTTAGAACATTTTACTGAGTGCCCCAGTTCTACAAACATGCAACTTGAGTTTTTATTTGTATCTTTAATAATTTTTAACACTTAATTTCAAACATTTAAAGATCATTTGCATTTTTTCAGGTTTCTGTAATAGTTGATGGTGGAAGGAAAGTGGTGGAATTGATGTTCCAAGCTGCCGAGGGAGATGTACTGAACTACATTTTTAAAAATCAAGAACTCCGTTCTTTGTTTGATCGTCAGTGGCATAAACTTGGCTTTGGTATACAATCCCAGGCCATTTCACTCTATGTGGATTGTAACTTAATTGCAAGTCGGCATACTGACGGCAAGGGTACCATGGACTTCGGTGGAAGGACTGTTATTGCTGCCCGAGCTTCAGATGGCAAACCTGTGGATGTGAGTTGTGAACTAGTAACATTTATAAATTTAAAGAAAATTTCTTATTAAAACCTTTTTGCCTTTAATAGCTGTGTAAGATATTTCGTTCTTACCACTGCTTAATTTGCTATCAGATGCATGAAGCATAGCTATGTATTTCCAGTTGTATTTTCACATATATTATTGTCTATCTGTTTTCACTTATTTTTCTCTAGCCTGTGAATTTGAAAGAACTGGGTAATGCCTTAGAAATAAAGTTATTAAAATTAAATTTTAGTAAAAACTGAAAATATTATACAAAACTAAGCTTGACCTGGGCTTCCCAGATACTTCACATGGTAAAGAATCTGCCTGCCATGCAGGAGACCTGGACTCGATCTCTGGGTTGGGAAGATCCCCTGGAGAAGGGAATGGCAACCCACTCCAGTATTCTTGCCTGGAGAATTACATGGACAGAGGAGCCTGGTAGGCTATAGTCCATGGGGTCGCAAAGAGTCGAACATGACTGAGTGACTAACACATACACATAAGTTTGATCGAAGTTCATATGTTTTGAATAGAAAGACTGGAAAAAGATGAAGTTAAATAGCTCCAGATTATCTGAAGTTTTCATTCAAGAACAATAGGCTATTTATTCATCCTCAGATTCACAAGTGTTTGTATTGCAGACTATTTTTCATTAGTTTATAATGGTTTTTCAGAGCTCTGTTGGATTGAAACACAGCCACTATCTTTAAATTTGGTGACTTCACATGTTCTTATGGGTGGATTGATGAGAAAACCCATACAAATAATCTGAGTGCAGACCACCAATAGGAATTGTTAACACAAAGCACTTCACAGTTAGGTTTTATTTAAAAAGTATGATTCTGTGCAAGTACATGTTCGGCTAGCATATTATTTTTAAAGGTTCCTGTGGAAGGCATCAGAGATAGATGACAGAAGATATATAGACAGATATTACATATATGTATATATATCTCCAATAAAATATTATTTTTTAACTGTCTTCTCTTAGAGACAATGAACAAACCAGTGAGAATATCTTAACTAGGGTTCACTGATGATTACTAAAATAGGCTAGAGCAAAAGCCAGTTCTGGAGATAAGACATCTTGGCATCAGAGAGAGGGAGCTTGCTTGGGGATCAGAAAGATGGGGTTTTAAATCGTAACTCATCCACTTAGCTTTTATGACTTGGTAATTTATCTTGTTCCTATTGTTTTTTCTAAGTCTCAGTATCCTCAGTTATAAAATAATGCTGGTAGACTCACTAGTTATAGTTTCATAGAGTATGTGCCATAATGCATAGTGTGTTGTCAGTTCTTTGTATATTCATTTATTTATTTAGGGCCTGACATGCCATTCAATGGGCTTCCCTGGTGACTCAGATGGTAAAGAATCCACCTGAAAAGCAGGAGACCTGGATTTGATCCCTGGGTTGGGAAGATCCCCTGGAGTAGGGCATGACAACCCACTCCAGTATTCTTACCTGAAGAATCCCCATGGACAGAGGAGCTGGCAGGCTACAGTGTGTGGGGTCACAAGGAGTCGGACACAACTGAGCGACTAAGCGCAGCACAGCACAACACATGCTGTTCAATCCTGGCATAAAAGACTGAAAAACAACAACAGCAAAGCCTACTACTCCTCTCTCAAAGGTCTTAAAGACTAAGTCTGTATCAGTAAAGATGGAATAAGTCAATGTCAGTAAATGGTGGCTGCCAGTAATAATCACAGTATGAACTGACTGTTGTAATGACAACAGTCACAGGCAGACCTTTCAGAAAGGTCTCTCCAAAGTCAGAGGAGAAGGTGGGTCCCAGCAGCTAAACCTGAGATGTGACCACCAGCAGTGGGAGGAGCATAGATAGACAGGAAGTGATCCCCGGAATTCTGAGGACAGTAGTAGAGGGTGGCGATTGCTCTTGCTGGCGCAATGCTGTTGGGTGGAATCTGATCTCCTGCACGGCTAGTGAGGGCCAAGTGGAGAACTGCAGGAACCAAAGGGCTTTAGGATTAGGATATAAATGCATAGCCTTTGAGGGAGAGGCAACAATGAGAGAGGAACAAATTGTTGCAAGAGTGGGTTCTGGCTCAGAGCTCCGCTCTGGAGGTTGAGTGTTGAGTCCTGTGTCTCATTAACTTCTTACTCAAGGGAACAATCTGAGACTAAAGGATATCACTGTGTGTCCTGATAAAAAGACACAGTGTGAACATTGTAGTTTTACAATAGTTTTATGGTTTAATGTGGAATCTTAATTCACTTAAGAATAATATTAAGCCATTATCACAATGAGGGAGCTTTTAAAGGAGATATTCACTATTTAAGTTAGACAAGTAAAATACATTTTATTTTTCAAAGATTCTTAATCCTACTAAAACTGTAAGTAAATCATTTTTTTTTATCATCTCCATGTGATTTATAAGACCTGTTGTAATGTGAAAATGCTTTGTTTGTGCAGAATGTAATTTATTGAAAAAAAACTTCTAGTGGTTGCATTTTATTGCACATGTACTACCCATGTGCTTTTGTGTAGAGAAATAGGTGACAAAGCTGATTAAAGTGTTTTTTAAAACAAATTCTTTGTGACAGTCAGTGTATTCTTATTCTAAAGTACTGTGCCAATGAAAGATTGTAAAGTAACTAATGAATTAAAAAAGCATAATTAAACTAGGCTGATTGTAGTTTCAGTGTCATAGGTACTTTATTAGGTTCTAATCCATGAAAAATTTATCATCTATCTTCAGTTAAGTAAAATAATTCATATGAAGGCCCTAGCACAGTGGATGATACATAATAGAATTTCAATATTTATTGACTATTCAGGTAACAGTGTTGATGATAAATTAGTTTTAGTTAAGGAAAATGTTAATGGGAGTCTCCTCATTCTTCATTCTATATAATGGGTATGTTACTTCCCGATGTTTCATTAGACTGTGTAAGACTGTATTTAAACTTCATAAAGAAAAGCTTACTTCAATAACCTTGGAAAAAATTATAGAGAAGAAATCATTACGTTTCATTTTTCATTTCATCTCAGAATTTTGCATTGGCTGCAAATCTTAAGCTGCTCATGAATCCAAAAGACGTCTGGCATTCTTAATGCTTTCTGTGAGCTGAAATGATTCTGTTCATTTCGGTGTAGAGAATAGTTACAGCTTATTTCCTCCTTTCTTGCTTTTTTGGTGTTGGGGTAGAGATTCAGAGCTAACCACAGATACTCGCCTTCTGTTACCATAGAATTAACTATTATGTTATCTCAGTTGGGTCTCACTGTAGAAAACAATGATCTCAAAGAAATACATAATCTCCCTCTGTTACATTAGGATACAGAGAAAGAGGGGGAAGAGGAGAGGAGAGAGCGAAAGAGAAAGATGAGGAGGAGGAGGAGAAGGCGAGGGGGGAAGAGGATGTTTATGGCCTATGTTATATGTCAAATCATCCTATGATTAATTATTAATAAATTATTAAACTTGCAACCATAGACTAATTTAAAACAGTGCCTCTGCCCATCTGTCATATTGAAATTTTGTCAATAGTCTGTACCATTTGCTTTCTCTACTGTGATTATTTGACCTTGCCTTTACAGGAATGATTGTACTTTCCTGAAACTACTTTTAATTTCATATCCAAATGCCAACAAATGCGAATTTGCTGAGCAAAGAGAAGAATCAATTATTTTTGCAAAAAGATTGTGAGTCTTGGTCAGGAGTATGCCATATAACATAAAATCCATAGGTATTAAACAGAATCCATGAAAAACAGATACAACTAAACACCATTTTTTTTCCCCACCTTGGGAAGTGAGCATCAGTTTTAGTCTCTCAAGTTGGAGGTCTGGAACTACAGATAAAGGCTTTTCTGTCATGAGCTCATACCTTTTACTTTACTTTTTCTCCAGAATATTTTTTTGAAATATTCCTCATTTTGGGAGCATACTTTATTGTAGTGCATTATCTCTAATTAAATACTTCTTTTTTCATGGTTTGAAACAAGGAGCAAAGATTTGCAGTTGCTCTTGTTATGTAATTTTCTTTCCATGTAGATCTGTCTCAACAGCTGGGTCCACTGCTGTTTCTGAAACGGTCCATAATGAATCCTAAATGAAATAAAACCCAAAGTATCTGCCAGTGATTTATTTGTATTAACTTATTTTTTTCTTTCCAGTTAACATCATTCTCAAATGCCTAAATGTGATTTTCAAACAACATTAATGACATGTCTTATTACTGATTTTTTAATAGATTGAACTTCACCAACTTCAGATCTACTGTAACTGGAACTTCATAGCCCAAGAAACATGTTGCGAGATATCAGACATTAAGGTAAGTTCATTTTCAGGTGTGTGAAGCCTGTAGAAGGCCAGTTGCCTGGGCTGTAGAGTCATGTGTAGAGCAGCCCAGAATGTGTGCCATTGAAACCAGCTGAGCAAACGGTTCCGAGCCAGAGACCCCTCTCAGGGGCCCCCCATCATTTCTTGTCACCATTTTAATCCCAGTGTTTCATCCCGAACTTCAGGAATGATACGGCCTTACTTTAGACTCAACCTGAGTAAAAGAGAATCTACCCATGCCTTTATTCCTAAACTATGTTCTGACATGTTCTGATGGAAGGATCATCGTTTTCCAGTTTATAGGGGTTTTACATCTGTGATCATGTTATTCTGACTCACTTCTCTCTTCTAGCCTGCCACCCATTCTGGGCAGTTTTCCTTTGTGAGGGAATTTTTTCTGCTGCATCTTCCCCCGCTCCTGTTTCTGCCTTTACTTTGTGCCCAGACTGTTGCATTATCACGCCATCAGCCTTTCCCATTCCCAGTATAACCAGAATAAGTCTCCAAATCACTGCTTTGCAGATTCATTTACATTCTTCCACTGAACATCTGTTATTCAAAAGCATTGATCTTGTGGGCATTGTGCTAAGGAACAAGGCTAGCTAACATGAATAAGGCGCATTCCCTGCCCTCTATTCACCTCTCTCTCCAAGCCTTTGGTCACTGTCTGTTCACAACGTTATAAATTTAGTTTCTTAGCGTCTAATTCTTAATATCCTCCACCTAACTCTACAACTAACCCACTCCAGTACTCTTGCCTAGAAAATTCCATGGACGGAGGAGCCTGGTAGGCTGCAGTCCATGGGGTCGCGAAGAGTTGGACACGACTGAGCGACTTCACTTTCACTTTTCACTTTCATGCATTGGAAAAGGAAATGGCAACCCACTCCAGTGTTCTTGCCTGGAGAATCCCAGGGATGGGGGAGCCTGGTGGGCTGCCGTTTACGGGGTTGCACAGAGTTGGACACGACTGACGTGACTTAGCAGCAACAGCAGCAACTCTACAACTATTGCTTTCTTGTACTAACCTTTCATTCAAAAAATACTCAGTTCAGTACTTTACATATCTCTTCTTGCAATGGCCATGTATACACCTTATATCATTAGCTATAGTTGTATTTGTTTTTAATTTATTCAACTACCTTTTAAATTCATTGACGGGATTATACTTTTGTTCGCTTCTTTTATGATTCCTAGTGCTTTGTTTGTAAAAGAGGTCAAAACATTGTTTCTTGACTTCTTGACTGTAGTTTGAAAGGGTTTAATTCTAGGAAGTCTTTAACAGAAAGAAAATATAAAAAGTAAAAGCAGAAAGTGAAAATATTATTCTTTGTGTCAGATATCCCAGAAGTTCGAAAATAAAATTTTATTAATAATTTAGTAATTAAAAATGTTTTAAACTTTTATCACTCACTTTGGGTAGTAGAATAATAATGTGGCCAACTGACTCAAAGCATAGCTAAATCTCAAAAAATTGTATATTTTGCTTATGTAACTTGGTTTAATAAATTGTATCTCCAACCTAGTTCATAGCTCTCATTGCAATGAAAGCCAGCCAAATATCTTTCTATAAATATCTGAAAAGATAATTTAGAATGCCAATATACAGAATTGAAATACCTAGACTTCCTGGAGCCACACATTTAAATCTTGAAGATGTGAATTCTCCAAAAGTTTTTCTTTCATTAATTATGCTTCCTTTATGTGAGAGCTCTTAAAACTAATAATTCTCCTTGATTGAAAAGTAATATAATGATTCTTTTTATTATTGATTCATTTTCTTTATTAAGAATTTTTTTAATTGAAGGATAATGGCTTTACAGAATTTTGTGGTTTTCTGTCATACATCAGCAAGAATCAGCCATAGGTGCACCCATGTCCCCTCCCTCCTGGGCCTCGCTCCTATCTCCCTCCATCCCATCCTTCAGCCTGTTGCAGAGCCCCGTTTGAGTTCCCTGAGTCACACAGCCAACTTCCATTGGCTATCCATTTTGCATATGGTATTGTAAGTTTCTATGTTACTCTCTCTATACATCTCCCCTTCTCCCTCCTCTCCTCCCACCATGTCCGTAGGTCTGTTCGCTGCCTGTTTCTCCATTGCTGCCCTGAAAATAAACTCATCAGTGCCATCTCTTCAGATTCCATATATACGTCTCAGTATCCGTTCAGTTCAGTTGCTCACTCATCTCTGACTCTTTGTGACCCCATGGACTGCAGCACGCCAGGCCTCCCTGTCCATCACCAACTCCTGGAGTTTACCCAAACTCATGTCCATTGAGTTGGTGATTCCATCCAGCCATCTCATCCTCCGTCGTCCCCTTCTCCTCCTGCCCTCAATCTTTCCCAGCATCAGGGTCTTTTCAAATGAGTCAGCTCTTCCCATCAGGTGGACAAAGTAGTGGAGTTTCAGCTTCAACATCAGTCCTTCCAATGAACACCCAGGACTGATCTCCTTTAGGATGGACTGGTTAGATCTCCTTGCAATCCAAGGGACTCTCAAGAGTCTTCTCCAACACCACAGCTCAAAAGCATCAGTATACAAGATTTATATCTCTCTTTCTGACTTACTTCACTCTGATTCGTCCACCTCATTAGAACAGATTCAAATGTGTTCCTTTTTATGGCTGAGTAGTGGTCCATTGAATATATGTACCACAGCTTCTTTATCCATTTATCTGTCAATGAACATCCAGGTTGCTCCATGTTCTAGCTGTTGTAAATAGTGCTGCAGTGAACACTGGGATACATGTGTCTTTTTCAGTTTTCATTTCCTCAGGGTATATGCCTAGGAGTGGGATGGCTGGGTCATATAGTGGTTTTATTCCTAGTTTTGTAAGGAGTCTCCATACCATCTTTCATGTATCGGTGTATATTCCCACCAGCAATGCAAGAGTGTTCCCTTTTTTCCACACCCTCTCCAGCATTTATTGTTTGTACACTATTTGATGATGGCCATTCTGACTGGTGTGAGGTGATATCTCATTGTAGTTTTGATTTGCATTTCTCTGATATTGAGTGATGTTGAGCATCTTTTCATGTGTTGTTAGCCATATGTATGTCTCTGGAGAAATGTCTCTTTGGGTCCCTTTCCCACTTTTTGGTTGGGTTGTTTGCTTTTCTGGTATTAAGTTGTATGAGCTGCCTGTATATTTTGGAAATTAATTCTTTATCAGTTGTTTCATTTGCTTTATTTTTTCCCATTCTGAGGGTTGTCTTTTCACCTGGTGTGTAGTTTCCTTTGCTGTGCAAAAGCTTTTAAGTTCAATTAGGTCCCACTTGTTTATTTTTGTTTTTATTTTCATTACTCTAGGAGGTGGGTCGTAGAAGATCTTGCTTTGATTTATGTCATCGAGTGTTCTGCCTATGTTTTCCTCTAAGAGTGTAATAGCTTCTGGTCTTACATTTAGGTCTTTAATCTATTTTGAGTTTATCTTTGCATATGGCGTTAAGTAGTGATCTAATTTCATTCTTTTGCATGTGGCTGTCCAGTTTTCCCAGCACCACTTAAAGAGGCTGTTTTTGCCACGTTGTATATTCTTGCCTCCTTTGTCAAAAATAAGGTATCCATAGGTGCATGGGTTTCTTTATGGGCTTTCTATCTTGTTCCATTGGTCTATATTTCTGTTTTTGTGCCAGTACCATACTGTCCTGATGACTGTAGCTTTGTAGTATAATCTGAAATCAGGAAGGTTGATTCCTCCAGCTCCATTCTTATTTTTCAAGACTGCTTTGGCTATGCAAGTTCTTTTGTGTTTTCATATGAATTTTGATTTTTTTTTGGTTCTAGTTCTGTGAAAAATGCCAGTGGTAATTTGATAGGGATTGCATTGAATCTGTAGATCGCATTTGGTAATATAGTCATTTTCACAATATTGATTCTTCCTACCCAGGAACATGGAGTATCTCTCCATCTGTTTATGTCATCTTTGATTTCTTTCATCAGTGTCTTATAGTTTTCTGTATACATGTCTTGTGTCTCCTTAAGTAGGTTTATTTCTAGATAGTTTATTCTTTTTGTTGCAATGGTGAATATTATTGATTCCTTAATTTTTCTTTCTGATTTTTCATGGAATGATGTTTTGATGTACCTAAATATTATATTCTGACCAACAGTCACTCCAACTTGAATTATAAGCAAATCGTTTAAGGAAATAGGCGATGCATTCAATGGTATGATCTGATAATTAAAAGCAGTGACATGACCCCACACATTATGAAAAAATTATGTTTTAAAAAGGTTTAGTTTTACAGAGTAGAAAATAAGATATGAATTCATCTCCAAGCTGGAAAAAATAATAAAAGACCTCTTCTTTTCCTGCTCACAAGTATTTATGGGGGACATCACCATTCTGTTCATGTTTAACAGGAAATAGAACATGCTACATTTACATTTAATGGAAATGTATGCTTTGGAAAGCTAATTCAGTACATCTGCTATAATTCTGGCATCAACGATATATTTTTTTAATATTTGAACTTAGGAAATTTTAATGTACTTGCTTAAAAATCTAATTTTGTCCTGTAATTTCAACTCAGACATCCTTTCTCTTATTAATATTTTATAGCATATTTCAAAAGTGAAATTTATTCAGGATAATCTATAAATATATTTCCTTGCTGCTATTAATTAGATTTTCTTTTTCTGAAGCAGTCAGGTTTCATGACTACAGACCTAGACAGAGAGAATGAAGAATAAATAAGGAGAGAAAGAGAAAACCAGCAACATTTGTTGAAAATAAATGAGAGAGATTATTAAAATGTTGAGGGCTAATTAACTGAAATCAAAACCAGACGTTTTATGAAGAAAGGGGTGCTTACTTGTCCATCTTATGTCCGCTGTTGGTACTTTTTGGAATGTGTGGGCAGCTTTATAGTGAAGCCTGAGACATGTTTTTAAAGTCATTTAAATCCCCAATGTAAAGTAGTGAATCAGTTATCCAGAGCAAAATTGTGAGCTTTGACTGCATCTTGATTACCTTGAACCCATGGGGCACACGGCAGGACCTGGCTGGAAAACTGCATCAAATCATATGAGATAAATGAACTGTTTTAGTGATAATCCTGTGTATTTCATTCTAATGTAATGTTTAGACTCATAGACTTGGAAATTTAATGTCAAGAACTAAATAGCTAATCATTAAATCTGCAGACAGTAAATTTGATAGAACTAGTGATAAAGACAGGAAACTAACTGTAATTTTTCTGGAGCTATTTTTCTTATAGTATTTACTGTGCTCAAAAGCATTAGAATGCTACCCATTTTTCAATTTTTTTGTTTGAAAAGCAATGTATATTTACTATATAAAATTTGGAAAATAAAGCCAACTTCAAAGAAGGAAATAAATATCAGTTGTGATCTCACTGTGATAAATAACCATGGACAATATTTTAATTTTTTATCCTGACAATATTTTCCCAGGCATATATAATTTGTAGTATATAAAGTAATGTGTGACGCCTTCCCCCTAAACTGCAAATTCAGAGATATGAAATTGTAAATTCATGAAATTGCAGATTCAGAGTTACAAACCACGGTAAGGACTCTTGTAAATGATGTTGAGGGGAAAGGAAACATTTATCTTCTTCAGATGCTCCATCTGGGTTTATTTTTGGATAGAAAAAAAGTTCATTGCTTTGTAAGCAAATTTTACTTCATGTGGTCCCACGCGTTAAGAACCCAGTGGAGAAGTGATAAAAGTCATCGCTTTGTTACAGGGAAGATTTTAATAACTTTATAGAACGATGGAATGGAATAAGATATACGTATTTTGAGTAAATATATATCACCTTAGAGCATAAAAGAGTTTATTTTTTACTTTTACATGTCTTTATCTTCATCTTGTTGAAGGAAACAATGTTTTTAAAAGTTCAAACTACATTCTTTTGTTCTAAATTTGTTGCCAGAACACATATACCAATGCTATTTGTGTAAAGCATTTTACTGTAACAATTCAGTTCTTATAAATGTTTGATGTTGCTCTACTTGTCATAAAGTCACATATAATAGCTTTAGAATTTCTCACCATACCCGGCATTTTAATACAATTCTAGTGTGTTGTCGTTGTAATGGAAACGTAGGAGGCTAGTGAAAGGGCAGAGTCATTATGGACTTTCACATGCTGCTGTGAACCTTGGGTTGCAGGTAAACCCAACCATGCCTAGATTGGTGGGAGTCAGTGCTGGGAATGTCCTGGTGTTTGGGATTGACTCTGCATCCTAAAGCCTCTTTCTGGATTTCAGTGCCCACAGCAGCCTGGCTTTGGAGGTACTGCAGCATCACCAGCACCTGCTTATGCCAGCAGAATATCTGCATTTCTGCCAGCAAAGCAGGAACTCCCAGACCAGTGCCGGTGCACGCCACACAAGGTATGCGCGTCCTCACCTGCGCCCACGGGGAAGCCGTTCCACACCGAGCCAGGCCTGTGTGCGGCCCTGGTGCACAGAAGGCAGCTCGCCCTCTAGTGCGAGCTGAATCAGGTGCCTGGGCCCCTCAGTCCCTGGGGGGTCAAAGAGAAAGGGTTGGGGATAGGATTCCCTGGATTTCAACCTGGATACTTCTGAGGCCATCTGACCTTCTTTTCTGGGTGGGAAGTAGCATGAAAGGAAGATAAAGGGGGGAACCACCTGTATGACAAGTTATGTATGAGAATGAAACACATGCCAGGAATAGGCTTCAGCCATGGAAGCCCTGGAGAAGGCAATGGCACCCCGCTCCAGTGCTCTTGCCTGGAAAATCCCGTGGACGGAGGAGCCTGGTACGCGACAGTCCATGGGGCCGCAAAGAGTCTGACACGACTGAGCGACTTCACTTTCACTTATGGGAATTCACAAGTTGAGGGAAACACGGTGCCTGCCTTTCAACACATATCCAAAGGTATTCCACATAATGTATCTCTGTCGTGCGGAGACTGTATCTGTCCACTACAAGTATCCACCCAGATTTCCCCTCTGCTGTGAATTGTATGGGGAATGCAGAAGGGCTGTTATTGCCCAGAGAATTTGTTTTGCTTGCCCTTTCCTGGTCAGGAAGCCTGGGTCCATCGAGGGACACGAATGTCTTTCGTGGATGTTAATGGCATTGTGGGACCTGTCTTTGAAGGAGGCTGAGTGACCTCAGGACAGCTTCCCTCTGTACCAGTACCCAAGGGTAGGGAAACGTCCTAGCTCCTAGAGGGCCGAGGTGCTGTGGCTTCCTGCGTGCTCAGGCTCAGGGCTTCCTGTCCTGGCTGGAGGAGTGGGGAGGAGAGTGAGCTGAAAGTTTATAGGAACCTTACATTTCCCCTAGCAACCAGAGTGCTGCGGTGAGAGCTCTGTGAGAAAGGCCACACAGGGTGCAGGAGCCGCGGGGAGAGCATGCATTCCAGCTCCTGACGGGTCTCCAGGAGGATATGATGCCGGCAGGGGTTTAGAAGAGGTGGTAGTAAGCCGTTCGGTGGGAGGAGAAGAGCCCGCCAGCAGAGGGGTCTGCATCAGCTCCCTGGAGAGCAAAGCTTTGTCTTACTATTGTCAGCTGCTTTATAAACTATATGCATTTAGTTCAGTGTGACAGAATATGTGTTAACACAAAATTCATTTCTGCTCAGGGAGAAGCAGGCTCACCTGGACAGAAAGGAGAGCAGGTAAGACACCACCAAATGCTGTCAGGATGAAAGAGGAGGTGTCCAAAAGTGACTTCAAAATTGTTTCCATCTGGATTTTTCTGTGTCCCACACAAATGTGCGTTTCTGTAAAAAGCTATTGAATATATTTAAGTGCTGATTATTGAAATAAGGAAGACTGACTGTATCAGCATTTAAATCTGCTTTTGCGTTCCTAATTAGGCTGATCTATTCCCTGGTGGCTCATACGGTAAAGCGTCTGCCTGCTGTGCAGGAGACCTGGGTTCGATCCCTGGGTTGGGAAGATCCCCTGGAGGAGGAAATGGCAACACACTCCAGTACTCTTGCCTGGAAAATCCCATGGATGGAGGAGCCTGGTGGGCTACAGCCCATGTGGTCTCAAAGAGTCGGACTTGACTGAACGATTTCACTTTCAAAATGTACCTGTAAACCACAAGCAAGGTTGTGAAGCAAGAAAGTGTGTTTCTTAGCTGGGGTTTAGCCTTGTTTAGCATTTTCTTCTTCAAATACTTGACAAACTCTTTGCTGACAGGTCTCCACTGGAGATTTTTCATCACTATTCAAACAGCTTACCTTTGTTGAACACCTGCTCTGCATGAGGCCTAGTGCTAGATGTTAGAGGGAATAGAAAGAATAGGATATGCTTGCTGTTCATGAGGATTTTTACATTTGCAAGGAGATAGAAGACCTTACATGGCCACATGTATTAGGTCCTGTAGAGGGTTACAGGGACCCTAAGGAACAGTCTGGGGGCTGGGGAGAGAGTGCTGGAGGAGATGGTGACAGCCAGATGGGTGTGGATCTGATTCTAGCCAGGACTCATGCTTAGAGACTTACCTTCCCTTCTCCTCATCCTTCTCAGAATGCAACTGTCCTCTTCCCTACTCTCTGAGTCATGTCTTTTGTTAGCTAACTAGATAGAGTAATTCCTGCTAAGGTTATGGATTGATTATGTTCTTACTATTTTCCAAGGTCAAGCAGATTTAAGTTCTTTTCATGTATTAACTTGGAAGTCCATGGTTCTAAATTATTTACATAATCTACATGGACTCCTTATTTTAAAAGATAAGAGACTGGAGTCTGCTAAATGATTGATCCATCAAAGTTGCACAGGAAGCTTCAGCCAAACCATCCTCACCAGCACTTTTATCCTGTCTTTTTGATAATAGCCATTTAACCAGTTGTGAGATGTTATCTCATGTGGTTTTGATTTGCATTTTCCTGATGATTAGTGATGTTGGCCTTCTGTATGTCTTCCTTGGAAAAATATCTATACAGATTTTCTGCCCACTTTGAATAGGATTGTATGCTTTTTTTTCCTGTTGAGTTGTATGACCTCTTTAAGCATTTTGGATATAAAATTATATATACCTTACCAGATGTCTGATTTGCAAATAGTACTTCCATTCATATTTCATATACAAGCAATATCATATCATATTTGTTTTTCACCGTCTGGCTTACTTCACTTAGTATGGACCTAATCTCTCGGTCCATCCCTGTTGGTACAAATGTCATTATTGCATTCTTTTTTATGAGTGAGTAATATTCCATTGTGTATACATACCACATCTTCTTTTTTTAAACTTATTTTATATTGGAGTATAACTGATTAGCAATATTGTTGTAGTTTCAAGTGGACAGCAAAGGGATTCAACCGTGCATATACATTTATCCATTCCCCCTGAAACATCCCATCCACCCAGGCTGCTACATAACATTGAGAAGATTTCCCTGTGCTATACAGTAAGATCTTCTTTATCCATTCTTCTGTCAATGCACAATTAAGTTGCTTCCATGTCTTAGCTGTTGTAAGTAGCCAACACTATATATTGAAGAGACTGTCCTTTCCTCCGTGTATATTCTTGACTCCTTTGTCATAAATTAATTAATCATACATGCATGGGTTTATTTAGGGGTTCGCTATTCTGTTCCATGGGCTTCCCTGGTGGCTCAGTGGTGAAGAATCTGCCTGCTAATGCAGGAGATGCAGGTATAATCCTGGGTTTGAAAGATCCCTTGGAGAAGGCAATGGCAACCTCTCCAGTATTTTTGCTTTGGAAACCCCATGGACAGAGGAATCTGGCAGGCTATAGTCCATGTGATCACAAAAGAGATAGACATGACTTAACAACTAAACAATAACAACATTCTGTTTCATTGATCTATATGTCTATTTTGTGTGAATACCATACTGTTTTAATTACTATAGATTTATAATATAGTTTGGAAACAAGATCCATCTAAATACTACCTACAGTCCACTCACTTTAGATATAAATACACACACAAACTGAAAGTGAAGGGATGGCAAAAGATATTCCATGCAAATGGAAATCAAAAGAAAGCTGAGGTTGCTGTACTAATCAGACAGAATAGTCCTTAAAGAATGTCAAAAGAGACAAAGATGACTTTTATATAATGATAAAGTGGTCAGTCCAACAAGAGGATGTAACATTTGTAAATATTTATGCACCTAAATATATATAAAGATAAATATATTAAGAAAATATTAACATACCTAAAAGGAGAAGTAATCAGTAATACAATAATAGCAGGGAATTTTAATGCCTCACTACATCAATGGATAGCTCATCCAGACAGAAAATCAATAAGGAAATATTAACCTTAAAAGACAGATGAGCCAGATGAATTTAAGAGATGTATATAGAATATTCCCTCTTAAAGCACTAGAATATATTCTTCTTAAGTGTAAATGGAACATTTTCTAGAATAGATTGCATTTTAGGCCATAAAACAAGCCTTAATGAATTAAAAGGATTGAAATTATATCAAGAATATTTTTCTGACCACAGTGATATGAAACTTGAAATTAATTACACAAAGAAAACTGGAAAATTCATAGATGTTGAGATTAAACAGCATGCTACTGAGTAATCAATGAATGAAAGAAAAAATAAAAAAAGAAATTAAAAAGTACCTTGAGGCAAATGAACCTGGAAATATAACATACCAAAACTTGTGGGATGCAACGAAAGCAGTTCCAAGAAGGGAGTTCATAGTGATAGGTGCTTACCTCAGGAAACAGGAAGAGGGTTAAATAAATAACCTGACTTTCTACCTTAACAAACTAGAAAAAGAAAAATGAATGAAGTTGAAGTTAGTAAAAGGAAGAAAATAAAAATTAGAACAGAAATAAACAGAACAGAGAATAAAAATACAATCGAGAAAATCAATGAAGCTAAGAGCTGATTTTCTGAAGAGATAAAAAATATTGGCATGCCTATAGTTAGCTAGATTCACAAGGGAAAAAGAGAGAACTCAAATAAAATAAAAAATGAAAGAGATCATGTCACAACTGATATCACAGAAATACCAATGATAATTATTAGCAGGTTTATTAAATGCCAAATCTATAAAATATACAAAACCTTATGAGTTATAATGTATTAAATAATTTTCCATTTATGATACATTTAAAAAATATTAACATTTGTTTTAACTTCCAGACTACCCAAAAGTCATAATGACAAGAGATTTTAGTGGCAAGGCAAAAACAGCTGGGATAAAATATATTGATAATCTAGAGAACAAGGCAAATAATTAAACAATATACTTACTTTATTGTTTCAGTACATGCACCAGCCTTTAATTAAGCCAGAATAACCCTTGCTGTGCAAATATGAGCTCAGATGACCGTAGCATGAATGCTGTCAGCTTTCTTTGCACTTGTAATAAACACAGGTGTATTGTTTTCTTTTGAGGATTTGATTATGAGTAAATTTCTGTTCTTGTATTTTCTGATTTTGCAACTTTAATGTGCAGTAAATAAAGATGGCTTTCCATCTGTGTTTGAGTCTTGTGTATAATTTTCATTATTAGAGTAGATGCTCAAAACAGTGCCTGCATAGTTTGAAGATCAGAAGTCATTTTTGCTCTTAGGTATATTGAATAGTTGATTTTGTGAAATGATCAGAAGTAGAGTGTTACTGGGAGAAGGCAATGGCACCCCACTCCAGTACTCTTGCCTGGAAAATCCCATGGAGGGAGGAGTCTGGTAGGCTGCAGTCCATGGGGTCGCTAAGAGTCGGACACGACTGAGTGACTTCACTTTCACTTTTCACTTTCATGCATTGGAGAAGGAAATGGCAACCCACTCCAGTGTCCTTGCCTGGAGAATCCCAGGGACGGGGGAGCCTGGTGGGCTGCCGTCTATGGGGTCGCACAGAGTCGGACACGACTGAAGTGACTTAGCAGCAGCAGCAGAGTGTTACTGAGACAATCAGATGGTATTTTCAAGGTTTTGCTTTTGGTCTGTTAAGACCAAGAAAGGATATTTAGGGTGGTGGGGCAGTATATTAGCAGGAGAGCCACTTTGGAGCCTGCATCATTTGGGATTCAATCCTGTCTACCTCTTACTTGCTTTGAAACTGATGCTTTATAATGCTGAGTCAGCAGCTTGTGAAAAAGAAATACTTAGTACCAGGAACTGACACAGAGTAGATACTTAATCAATGTGTGTTTTCTCTGCTTTCCTATGTACAGTGTAATTGCTTATATGTTGAAAGAGAGGTGGAAATAACCCTTTTATGTTGAGTTTAGTTTCATTTGTGGCTTGATCAAAAGCAAATAGATCTTCTCTTTGTGAAAGATTCCCTTAGAATTTTCAATTGATTAAATGTTTTAGGTTTTAAAATTTTTGAGCTGTTATTATATGGTTACTTATAATAAGTATTAATAATTTAATGATAGTTCTTCAAAAGATCAATGATTTAAGTCATTCATTCAAATGTGTGGTTTTTTTTTTTTTTTGTTCCCAATATTATTTGACAAGACTTTTCTTAAATATAGTGGTGCTAGTTTTTCAAGAGATCCCTTACATTGTTATGCTTACATGATGCTGGTTAGGAACCATCCAAAGGTAAGTGTAATTTAATTTTTCTCATTAACTATAAGGTATATATTACTAGTCTTTGGGTGCACTTTATTTTTGGCCCAAGGAGATAAAATGAGACAAGTTTTGAGAAGACAGTTCCCAAATCTCTTTCCAAATTATGTAGTACTCATTACAACATTCTTAAAGGTGTTAAGTTTTGAGAATCCTTACTGTAATCTGTGTCTGCTTTATAAAGAGCAAATTTTACTTGTATTTATGCCAGTTTGCTATGAGTTAGACAACTGTTCTGAAGAGTCCTGTAAGTAAATCCTGTTCCACGGGGATCAAAACCCACCAGTGGCTCCCTGTTTCCCTCAAGGTAATACTGAGGCTCTTTCCACGGGCCACAGTGTTCTCCACAATGAGTCGAGCTCGTCCCACCTCACTAACCGTCTCTATATTAGCTCCTACACTGCCGCCATTTATGTCTGTTCCAGGGTCCGTGTACCAGGCTACTATACCTGGAATGTCCTTCCAGATTTTCACTCGGCTCTTTCCATCACATCATTTAGGTTCTCTCTCATAAATCACTTTAGTAGAAAGGCCTTTCTGACATTGCTATGTAAAAAGCATCCTTTCATTCTACCTCTATGTTCTTTATTTTCTTAGCACTTTTATTGCTGCTTGCCATGTTATTATTATGCCTCTGTTTATTTCCCCACCAGAATATGAGTTCTGTGAGCACCATACATAGAACAGCACATAACAGGAGCTAAAAATATGTTGAATGAATGAATGAACATTATACCACAAAGAAAGTTTAAGTCATCAACTCAGCTGTTTCTAGAACCTCTGAATTCTATGCCCCAGTTGCCCAGGGGACCTTGCCAGGCAAGGTGAAGAGTCAGGAAGTAGAGAAAGAGCTAGGTAGGCTAAATCATAAAGAACTGTTATATTATTCGCTAATGTTCTACTACACTTTTTCCTTTAAAAAGCAAAAGCTTTAGAAAAAAACTTATATAGCTTTAGCTTGATATTGCCAACTAGTTAGTGAAGAATCAGACATATTTGGAAAAATGCCCCAAGTTTTGGCTTGACTTAATGTTTATCTTTACTGCCTGTTTTCTCCTCCACACTGTGAAGCCTCATTAGTCTGATTTACGGCTGCTTTTTTCTTCATAAAGCTGATGACCTGCTCTCATGGAGAAAGGTGATTTGAGATTCAACCACTGCTCATAAAACACGTAGCTGTGATGAGCAATGGGTCAGGTCACCTAATCAAACTACTCTAACCATGCCTTCTCTCCAAGCCTAAACTCTGGATGACATTACATGAAGTAGTAATTAATGCTTTTCTTTCATTTAGACTCAATTATTGTAATTTTATGAATCGTTTAATTCCCTTTTCTTAGCAAATATAGTTAGCAACCTAATTACTTAGCAACCACTTTCCTTTCTCAGTTTTTTAACACCCTTGTTAATACCTTCACCCACCTCACAGTTGAAATTCCCTCAGAGCAGCTCAATTTCAATATTCCTGAACCTAAGGGGAGGTATGATCTGAAGTCTATTTGGGGAATAATTTTCCAGTTTATTTATTTATTTATTTTTTGGTGTGATCAAGTTTTATTAAAGTATAAAGGAGACAGAGAAAGCTTCTGACGTAGGCATCAGAAGGGGGCAGAAAGAGCACCCCCCTGCTAGTCTTCAGCTGGATGTTATATAGTCCCTAGCAGTTTGTTAATGTAAGAAAGGAATGTCTTAAATTCAGAATGGCACCAGACCCCTCATCCATAAGATGTATTTTGGAATAACTGGGCACCGGACAATCCGGGTCATAAAACGACTGACTTGAATTTTGCAGAAAGGCAGATCATGCAAATAGTTTCATTTCATAGATTAGGGGAACAATGTCTGAGTATAACATACGGGTTTGCCAAGTAGGTTCTGAGCCATTAGGCGGAAGACAGCATTTGGGGTAAATGCACAGTACATTAACATAGCTTAAGACAAACATTTCCATAAGAACAATGCATTGGTTAAGTCAAAGTTTGAGAATAGTTAACTTCAGGTGAAACCAGGTGTCATGGCAACACAGTATTTTAAGAGAAACCTCTTTTAAATTTGTATAGAGAAGGGAAAAAATATTGCTAGTTTGTTTTTTCCTGCCGCTTAAGAGAGAGAAAATGTCTGACACTTGCAGCCTATTTCCTCCGTTTGGAGACCCCTGGCCTTCCTGCCTGTTGCCCTCTCTCATTCCCCACTTTTCTTTTAGGAGAATTATGTTGCCTAGGGAAAAGGGCGTCGCTTTTGTTCCGTAACTGCTTCCAAGCTGACAAGGGGCGTTGTCCCTAAATTATTGAGGCAACATATTCTCCTAACCCTCATATTGAGGGTGTCTGATCCAGGGGCCCCAAATAGTAGTTGGAGGAAGCTGCAGCAGTAGCAGGCATTTGAGCCACCATCTGTAACTTAAAAGCTTTCATGCGCCTAGAAACAAATCCAGTTACACAGTTACAGATGCAGAGAGTAAACAGCAAAAACAAAATAACCAGAATTATTGTAATTAAAATAATTTTCCACCATAGGGAACTGGTTAACGTCTCCCAAAGTGAGGCAATTGAGGCTTCAGGAGTATCCATAGCCCCAATCATCTTGTTCATGTGTTTAGTAAAATGAGTAACATTAGTGCTCATATCAGGTATATATGTACAGCACTGGGTATGAATAATGGCACAAGTTCTTCCTTGCGCAGCTGTCAGAATATCTAAAGCCAATCTGTTTTGTAAAACCACCTTTCTAATTTGTGCTTGTTCAGCATTAAGAGCTGAAATAGCTTTTTGAGAATCTTGCAATGCCTGTTGAGTAAAATTAGTCAAAGCATCTACTCGTAGCATAATATCTGTAGTTCCCAAAGAGGGAACAAACATTGCAGCCAAATAATCATACCAGTGAAATATAGACCTTGCCCACCGAGTTTTAAGGTGGGGTAAATTAGCAGGTTTTTTTGGAAGCTCTGAAAAGATAAAGCCGTGAGTAAAGGCTAGACCTAGGGTGCATCTCCCTATCCAACCAGGGGGAAGCCATGCCCATAGGTAAGAGCCATATATCCAATAAGTCCCATTTGGAGTAAGCCAGCATGACTGAGATATCCAGTCCCAATCAGTGCCTGGCCAGACAAAGGGAGGACCTGAATTGGGGTTGGAAAACACCGGAATGATTACATTGCATATTTCCTGAGGCAAAAGTCCCAAGTGTTTCCAATCATTATAATTAAGTTGTTGACTAACTTCTGGGGATGGCTGTATTTGTTCCCAGCATATAGGGGCAGTAGATACTAGACGTCCTTTTTCAGGAGTTAGCCATATAACCTCATCCCATATTTGATAAACATCAGGTAAAAAGCCATTAGATCTAGACCTAT
Organism: Okapia johnstoni; assembly: GCA_024291935.2. Lineage (NCBI taxonomy): Eukaryota > Metazoa > Chordata > Mammalia > Artiodactyla > Giraffidae > Okapia > Okapia johnstoni. The sequence goes on from CM044317.1 coordinate 87,826,663, forward strand.
TTGCCTTATGTGTGGCAAAATAGTCATTAAACCGAGGCAAAGTATAATCAAAATTAAAAGTCACGTTATGTCCATAGTCAAAGTACAAAGTGTTGCACCAGTCCATTTTAGGGTTGTTAGATGTCATTAGTTTAAGAAGAGGCATCACATAGGATTGTTGTCGAAGGTATTCGCAGACTTGGAGAAAGTCTTTTCCTTGAAGTGGAGATGTCCACCACGGGAAGCCTTCCACTGATGAAGAGGAGAGTGCTCCACAGACCCAGCAGTTAGACCGATTATGAAAGGCAGCGTAGGAGGGAGCCCAGGACAGGAAGGCATTATCTTGAGGATCAAATGGCAGACTCAGGACCTTTGGAGTCAGCAGAAGTAGGCTCACATAGATTATCAGGCCCATCTTGTCCTGAAGATTCCCGGACGAGCCCCCAAGATGAAAGGTTGTTACTGAGCCACAGAAAAACGGCCAGGATTCTTGGCCTCTGGAGGAGAAGAATTCAATCCTGGTCCAGAGACGAGGCTGGATAGCTCAGAGCTTTGGTGTGATCAAGTTTTATTAAAGTATAAAGGAGATAGAGAAAACTTCTGACGTAGGCATCAGAAGGGGGCAGAAAGAGTACCCCTCCAGTTTATTTTTGTATTATTATGTTCCCTATCAAGTTCATTTCCCCCAAAGTATAGGCTTTATGAAATAATTGCTTTGCTGGTATAGTTTCAGGGAAAATCAAAATCATTTTAGCTGAAATAAGTTAACTTACTTGACTTTAAAATGAAAAATTTTAGTATTGATTTTTTCCTACTACCCCTACCCTCTAATCTCAGTCTATGAAAGTTTCCACTCGGAGTGGTCTAGTCTGTTATCCCAGAGGTTACTAGTGAATTTCCTTTTATTTGTGATCCAGCCTTACTTATATGCCCCTTCCAAAGACACACCACACCAATAATAAATAACTGAATCAAAATATGTTTATAATATTTAAAGAAGGAATATTTCCGCCTTAGTAATGACCTCAGAGAAGTAGGATTTAATATTTACAGTTTTGACTTTTTGTCTATGTCAATATGGAAGTAAAGAATGTTTTTCGTCCTTTCTAATACAATATTGAACATATTAGATTAATTGACAAGTTCTCTTTTTTTTTTGTAATTTTACTCCATCTGATATAATTTCATCTAATGTGTAGGAACTTGAAGTTGACATTTACTTGTGTACCTTAAATCAACATGTAATATCAGTGTAATAATGGTATTATATACTCATAAAATTCTGATGTATTTATTAATGTCTACTAAGCATTAGTGATAGAGAAATTCAAAGAGTTTACATTAGTTTCCACTGTCTCAAGGATAAGTTTATTAGACTGAATTTGTGAAAGAGCCATCAAAGCAATTAAAGGTAACTCATCAGCTTCACTGAGCAAATTTTTCCAGGCAGGTGGAAGGGTAGTAAGCAGACAAATGGAGTAATCCAGGTTCAGGGATTTTCCTGGAGGATGCAATGGAAGGTCAGGCACACTATATATAAAAATATAGGTATCTTTGAGTCTGAAATTTCATAACTTATTTGATTTGAAAGCACCAGGTACTAGCTGAAGGAACAAAGAAAAAATCATTCCTTAGCTTTGATAAATACAAAAGAAATAACAAAGCTAATTTGTTTACGTCTGTGTGGAGAATGTTTGAGTTTTGATTAGCACTTTGATAAATATTGCTAACTTTCTATTGGTTTATTGTCAGCAGTGTAATTTAATAATTTGTGAATAATATGAAGGAAGAACTTAAGGTATACTCTTTGGTGCACGCAAAAGCAAGTCATCTATGACAACCTGAGCAGTTAGTACACCTCTGAAAACACTCCTAGTCACTGTTCCTATATTTCAGTGTGCAGTTGGTCTTAAAGGTGAATTGGGTACTCATTGGGAAAAGGTATGCTGATTTGCTACTTGGTTAAACTTTGTGGCTGTTTTTCTCGGTTGTATCACATAGGAAGGGAAAGTACCCGGAACAAGTCTGGTGTTTGGGAGGAGGTGGAAGTGAGTCAGCAAACTGTGGCCCTGCCGGAGGGCTGCCAAGCAATGCCTCCTGTGTGATTTGGGAAATCAGGTTCTGCTGGAGCATAGTCATGCTCCTGTGTCTTCATCGAGGCTGAGGCTGCTTTTGTGGTACACAGTGGTATTTGGTGATTGTGGCAGAGATTCTAAATGTTTACTGTCCTGTCCTTTGCAAAAAAAAAAAACAGTTGCTCCAGAACATTGGCCATTATTCTAAGAGACCCAAGGCTTCTTGATTTCACTATTTTTTATTTGGTATAGTATCTTTTTTTGTGATTGTGGTTTTCAGTCTGTGTGCCCTCTGATGGAGAAGGATAAGAGGCTGATGGAAGCTTCCTGATGGGAGAGGCTGTCTGAGGGGAAAACTGGGTCTTGTTCTGATGGGTGGGGCCATGCTCAGTAGATCTTTAATCCAATTGTCTGTTGATGGGCAGGGCTGTGTTCCCTCCCTGTTGTTTGACCTATGGTGGAGGTATTGAAGATAATGGCAACCTCCTTCAAAAGGTCCCATGCAGGAACTGCCACACTCAGTGCCCCTGACGCTGCAGCAGGCCACCGCCGACCCACGCCTCTACCAGAGACTCCTGGACACTCAAGGGCAAGTCTGGGTCAGTCTCTGGTGGGGTCACTTCTCCCTTCTCCTGGGTCCTGGGGCACAAGGTTCTTTTTGTTTCCTCCAAGAGTCTGTTTCCCAGTCCTGTGTAAGTTCTGGCAGCTCTATGGTGGGGTTAATGGCAACCTCCTCCAAGAGGGCTGATGCCATACCCAGGTCTGCTGCACCCAGAGCCCCTGCCCCTGCGGCAGACCACTGCTGACCTGGACCTCCGCAGGAGACACTCAGACACTCAAAGGCAGGTCTGGCTCAGTCTCTGAGGGTTCTCCTGGTGCGCACAAGTTTCTGTTGAGCCCTCCAAGCGTCTCTGACAGGTATGGGGTTTGATTCTAAATGCAATTTTGCCCCTCCTACCATCTTGCTGGGGCTTCTCCCTTGTCTTTGGATGTGCGGTAATTTTTTTGGTGGGATCCAACATGCTCCTGTGACGGCTGTTGAGCAGCGAGTTGTAATTTTGGAGGTCTCGCAGGAGAAGAGCGCATGTCCTTCTACTCCACATTGGGCATGGGGAGAGCTCTCTGATGAGATGGAAAACCCGCAGACCAGCTGTGAACACAAGTGTGCTTGCCAGGTTCCCTGGTCCCAGTTTGGCGTCCCCAGCTCTGAACTCGCAGCTGTCCCCGAGCTGCGGCTTCCCATTATGTCTCCTTGCAGCCACCTCCCAGTCTCTCTGGCCCTGCCGGGTGCACGGGGAATGAGAAGGAGGAGGTGTAGGGAGGGAAGAGGGGAGAAGGTGACAGGAAGAAAGTAGGGAAAACCATTAGACCATTCAGGTATGACCTGAATCAAATCCCTTGTGATTATACAGTGGAAGTGACAAATAGATTCAAGGGATTAGATCTGATAGACAGACTATCTGAAGAACTATGGATGGAGGTTAGTGACATTGTACAGGAGGCAGTGATCAAGATGATCTCCAAGAAAAAGAAATACAAATAAGCAAAATGGTTGTCTGCGGAGGCCTTACAAATAGCTGAGAAAAGAAGAGAAGCTAAAGGCAAAGGAGAAAAGGAAATATATACCCATTTGAATGCAGAGTTTCAAAGAATAGCAAGGAGAGATAAGAAAGCCTTCTTCAGTGATCAATGCAAACAACTAGAGGAAAACAGAATGGGAAAGACTAGAGATCTCTTCAAAAAGGTAAGAAATACCAAGGGAGCATTTCATGCAAAGATGGGCAGAATAAAGGATAGAAATGGTATGGACCTAACAGAACCAGAAGATATTAAGAAGTGGCAAGAATATACAGAAAGAAAGTGAAGTCGCTCACTCATGTCTGACTCTTTGTGACCCCATGGACTGTAGCCTACAAGGTTCCTCCATCTATGGGATTTTCCAGGCAAGAATCCTGGTGTGGGTTGCATTTCCTTCTCTAGGAGATCTTCCTGACCCAGGGATTGAACCCGGGTCTCCCACATTGTAGGCAGATGCTTTACTGTCTGAGCCACCATGGAAGAACTATACAAAAAAGATCTTCATGACCCAAGTAACCACAATGGTGTGATCACTCACCTAGAGCCAGACATCCTGGAATGTGAAGTCAAGTGGGCCTTAGGAAGCGTCACTATGAACAAAGCTAGTGGAGAGGATGGAATTCCAGTTGAGCTATTTCAAATCCTAAAAGATGATGCTGTGACGTGCTGCACTCAATATGCCAGCAAATTTAGAAAACTCAGCAGTGGTCGCAGGACTGGAAAAGGTCAGTTTTCACTGCAATCAAAGAAAGGCAATGCCAAAAAATGCTCAAACTACCACACAATTGCACTCATCTCAGACACTAGCAAAGTAATGCTCAAAATTCTCCAAGCCAGGCTTCAACAGTACGTGAACCATGAACTTCCAGATGTTCAAGCTGGATTTAGAAAAAGCAGAGGAACCTGAGCTCAAATAGCCAACATCCGTTGGATCATCGAAAAAACAAAAGAGTTCCAGAAAAACATCTACGTCTGCTTTATTGACTATGCCAAAGCCTTTGACTGTGTGGATCACAATAAACTGTGGAAAATTCTTCAAGAGATGGAATACCAGACCACCTGACCTGCCTCTTGAGAAATCTGCATGCAGCTCAAGAAGCAACGGTTTGGACTGAACATGGAACAACAGACTGGTTCCAAATCAGGGAAGGAGTACATTAAGGCTGTATATTGTCACCCTGCGTATTTAAGTTATATGCAGAGGACATCATGTGAAATGCCAGGCTGGATGAAGCACAAGCTTGAATGGAGATTGCCAGGAGAAATATCAATAACCTCAGATATGCAGATGACACCACCCTCATGGAGGAAAATGAAGAACTAAAGAGCCTCTTGATGAAAGTGAAAGAAGAGAATGAAAAAGTTGGCTTAAAGCTCAACATTCAGAAAACTAAGATCATGGCATCCTGTCCCATCAGTTCACGGCAAATAGATGGGGTAACCATGGAAACAGTGAGAGACTCTATTTTGGGGGGCTCCAAAATCACTGTAGATTGTGACTGCAGCCATGAAATTAAAAGACACTTGCTCTTTGGAAGAAAAGTTATGACCAACCTAGACAGCATATTAAAAAGCAGAGACACTACTTTGTCCACAAAGGTCCATCTAGTCAAGGCTTTTCCACTGGAATGGTTTTTCCAGTAGTCATGTATGGATGTGAGAGTTGGACTGTAAAGAAAGCTGAGCGCCAAAGAATTGATGCTTTTGAACTCTGGTGTTGGAGAAGACTCTTGAGAGTCCCTTGGACTGCAAGGAGATCCAGCTGGTCCATCCTAAAGGAGATCAGTCCTGGGTGTTCATTGGAAGGACTGATGTTGAAGCTGAAGCTCCACTACTTTGGCCACCTGATGCGAAGAACTGACTCATTGGAAAAGACCCTTATGCTGGGAAAGATTGAAGGCTGGAGGAGAAGGGGATGACAGAGGATGAGATGGTTGGATGGCATCACCAACTCAATGGACATGAGTTTGAGTAGGCTCCGGGAGTTGGTGATGGACCAGGAAGTCTGGCATGCTGCAGCACATCGGGTCACAAAGAGTCAGACACAACTGAGTGATTGAACTGAATAGTATCTTTGTTTTTCATGAGGGGGAAAATTACTTATTGATACACTTTATCTTTTATTTCTTTTTAAGTTGAAGCATAGGTGATTTACTTCCCTGGTGGCTCAGAGGGTAAAGCATCTGTCTGCAACGCAGGAGACCTGGGTTTGATCCCTGGGTAGGGAAGATCCCCTGGAGAAGGAAATGGCAACCCACCCCAGTATTCTTGCCTGGAGAATCCTATGGACAGAGGAGCCTGGTAGGCTACAGTCCATGGAATCACAAAGAGTTGGACATGACTAAGCGACTTACTTTCTTTTTCTTTGATTTACAAGGTTATGTTAGTTTCGGGTGTGTAGCAAAATGAGTCTGTTACACACACTGATACATGTCTATGTCAATATAGATATGTCTATACAGATAAATAGAAATAAAATAGATCTACACTTTTTCAGCTTCTTTTCCCCTATAGGTTATTACAAGATATTGAATATAGTTCCATGTGCTATACAGTAGGCCCTTGTTGTTTATCTGTTTTACATATAGTTGTATGTATATGTTAATCTCCAACTTCTAATTTATCCCTCCCCTCCTTTCCTCTTTGGAAACCATAAGTCTGTTTTCTATACCTATGACTCTATTTCTATTTCATAAATAAGTTCATTTATATCATTTTTTTCGAATCCTTAAATAAGCAACCATATGATGTAGTATCTTTTAATATGTATTTCACTGCAGACATACATTTAACATTTAAAAATATAGTACCACATGAGATATGATGAATAACAATACAAGAAATCTATTTCAATCCATGAGTAAAATGATTTTCACATTGTCTTCCCTAATATTGTAAAGATGATTCGAAATAATGAATCCACTCACAAGACGTTAGCATACTTATTCAGCAAACTTGAAAATAATGTTATATTTGTAAATTAAACTGCAATTACCTTGTCTTGTTTTTCACTTAAATTATTAAATTATTGGAGTTCACATGTTTGATGCTGAGAAAATTGTTTTCTTCAGTAAAACAAGTTTAACATAAATCTCCATAGCTGTTCTAGCTGCACTAATTACTGCCTCATTATCTAGATGGTCGTGACCTTGTGGTTATTAACCTAACATTGTCACTAGAGTAAAGCTGAAGTGCTATGAGGTTCAGAAGTTACTTTCTGAGTCCTTCTTAAGCATATTTCTGATGTCTGGGTGCTTCATTGTTGCTGCACTGTTTTTCTTAGGAATTATTCAGTCCAATACGCAAATTATTTACTCTTGTAAATGTCAAACTCTGTAAAACCTAACAAACTTTGTCAAACAGTGATACGTTGCTGCAAAGTATTTGGGCCTATTTGGGCTGCTGTCATTAAACTAAGACTCTTCAATAAGTAAAAGTTCCTTCAGACACCTGCTTAAAGGTCTAATTCCCTCAAAATGCAGGATCCTCCAGAGAACACTATTGAATCTCCTAACTCTTAAAAGAGATTGCTCCATCCACATTTGCTTCGTACATTCATTTCACCAGTCTCTTCCTGAAATAACAATCAGATTGTTAAGATTTCAGATCATTGGGATTTTAAAAATTACTTGAATATGGGAACTCTTTTTTAAGCCGAGTACAATCGCTGGAGAACTTGGACTATAAAATAGACTATTAGACTACTTTATCGTAGGGTGTAAAGTAACACTTACATGTGTTTACATAATGAATGATGGGAAAGCAGATAAAATTCGCCTGCTATACTCTAAAACATAATTTACCAAGATTGGTATTGAATACTGTTAATTTAATTCGGTGCACCAAGATGCCATTTCTTGGATCCTATTTGCAGAAACTCCAAAACTTATAAAACTAGGTATAAGGTTGACTGTGAAGGAGGCTCTCAACTCCTAAAAAGGTGCTCTCAGCAGATGGGGCTCAGTACAAGAGCTTGAGAGGCTCAACCCTGACAGAAGTTGATCAAATCCATCTTCATCAAGGGCCATGAGAGCAAGAAGGCAGCAAGCAAGGAAGTTAAGAATGCAAGTCAAGAAACTCTCCAGAAAAATATAGGGTTTCTTAGAAAAGAGAGGGCATTTTAGGCTGAGCGAAGGAGCTAGAGCAAAACGTGGCATTACAGAGACAAACACGACTCAGAATTCAATATGCTGCTGCTTTTTTTAGAAGACCAAATTTGTAGAGAACATTTCATGTGATGATTCATCCTACACTCTACCTATAGTAAGAGTTCAATAAATACAAGAGACTATTCCAGCTAGAGATGATTCATTTGGACCTGGTATTTCTGGGAACAGGAATATTCAGCCCCAGGGGCCCATTTGGTCAAAAAGATGACAAGAGTGAGTCTCACAAGATCTGAGTGAAGACACCGTCTCCAGGGAACTTAAAAGCTAGCGTGGTAGAGAAGTCATAGCTGTGGTGCAGTTGTCCTGTCAAACCCGTTTTCATGTTTCCCCGAGCGGTTTGCTTGGCTCGAACTTACTTGAGTTGCTCTGAAAGAGCCTCACAGACAAGCAGAGAACCCGTGAAGCCCCCTGTGGTGCTAAACAGGGTACTGGGCTGCACTCAGCTCTTGGGTCCTGGTTTCTGGCATCTTCTGGGACTTTCGCAGTGTCTGTAGAATCACCAAGTCGTTGACCATATCTTTTCTTCAAGGTCACAGTCACTGATGGGGCTAGGTCTACTTCTAACTTGTCGCTTCATTTAGCTTTTAAAGGGCTATAACACTCATCAGTGAAGAAATGTCACCTCAAAAGTGTTTTTCTCACTTCTGTAATCCACAGGTTACCGTTTATTTAAACTATCTCGAATAAGTACCCACAAAATGAAAAGAACAATAAAGCTACTATGTTATCTGATGGCATGATTCATAAGTTTTGAATATTTGACTCCAATGAACACATATCAATTGTTTATTTTAAACTTTCAGAAATGTTAAATTATAGTTATAAAGATGGGTACTTATGTATGGGGTAAAATATTTCCATTGTTTTATAATGAAAATAACTTGATTCTAAGTTTCCAAAGAAAACTCCTTCCTAAAATATCCTGTATCCTCAGAAGTGTGCTTCCGCACAGTGTTAGCGCATCTCCCAGAGTATCACACGGCGTCTCCAAGCTCGTCTTGGACTCTGCTTCTCCGCGTTTGCGATTCTCTGGGGTTCTTGTCTTAGCAGTGCTTGAGAGTTCTGTTAAAAGACAAAGTAAAAAGAGATGAATTGGTTCACTCGGAAAAAAGAATATATGCAAAGTGCCATAGAACATATATCTCAGGTATAATATTCTCAAACTGAAGTTTTTTTTTAAGGTGTAATATTTAAACTAGAAAACTTAGTCATGTTAATGAAGGGAAGCCTATCCTCAGCAGCACAGAGGAGAATTTGTATAATAACTGCACTTGATACTTACATACAGTGTGATACATTGTATTAAATTCAGTGATACGCATGTAAATCCCATTATCCTAAAATAAACCTATATTTTGAAGTTTGATAGCAGTAAATGTTTTAAAATCAAGGCCCTGAACAAAATGCTAGTTTCTTGAGGTGGCATTTTTCTTCTGGGGCCCAGGAGAAAAATAGTATGCTGCTGGTGCTAAGTCGCTTCAGTCGTGTCCAACTCTGTGCGGCCCCATAGACGGCAGCCCACCAGGCTCCCCCATCCCTGGGATTCTCCAGGCAAGAACACTGGAGTGGGTTGCCATTTCCTTCTCCAATGCATCAAAGTGAAAAGTGAAAGTGAAGTCGCTCAGTCGTGTCCGACTCTTCGCGACCCCATGGACTGCAGCCTACCAGGCTCCTCCGTCCATGGGATTTTCCAGGCAAGAGTACTGGAGTGGGGTGCCATTGCCTTCTCTGGGAAAATAGTGTAGTGAACACTATATTATGAAATCAGTTGGTGGATTATGGAATCATGGAGACTTTAAAGATAAGAACCATAATATTTAATTACGCTCTTTTATAATTATAATATGTATCACCTTGCACAGATTTGCATATATTTTCTAACCTGATATATATGTGACCTTACTGCCAATACATGGCAGGAAAATGACTGTCCCCTTTACAGTTATTCAGTTCATCTAGCATTTTGCCTGAGATTTGTTAAGTTTCCTGTTCTAGATTCATATAAGAAAATCTACTCTAAGTAGCAAATGTTCTTAGATGTTAGTCACTAGTGACTTCTGGCAAGCTCACTTGGACAGAAACCGCTGTCGGTCAAAACGAGTATAGTGGATGGTCCAGTTTCCAGGAAGAGTGAGGGGTTTAATAAGATCACACAAGTGCATACACACATACATCATGCACACACACACACATGTGCTCACACCTCACATCCTCATGACGCGCTGCGGGAAAATGTGATTTGGACACTGGGAGCAAATTCTGCCCTCGGTGTTACCTCCAGACTGCACACTCAGAGCATGCTTGCCTTCATTACTTGAATGTTGCAGATAAAATCCTGCTTCACTCCCTATTTCATATATATATGTCTTGTATCAGATTTTTTTTTAACAAGGATAGTTTTTTAAGATATGAATAATTATATTCCAATAATCTTTATCCCAATAATGTGATAGTAAAAAATTGAGTAAATATAGAGCCTAATTTCTGCTAAAACCAATTTTTTAATCTTCTTACTTGGAATTTGTCCTAAAATGTTTATTTTCGAGGGAAAACTTTTAGAATATTAATTTTACTTTTCATGGGGTAAGTGTGCAGTAAGTGATAGCCATCATTGTTCTACCATCCAGTTATTAAATACTCTGAGTTTAAACACCTTGGGTTTGAGTCCCAGCTCAAAGCCTTGCTCTGTGTAATTTAGGGCACATCTCTTATTGTTTCTAAGTTCTCTTTTTATGAAATAAAAATTATATTGTATCAATTTCCAATTTTGTCTTAAAGATGAGATGAAATAATTCATGAGAGCCCCAGCTCAGGGCCTGATAAATAAATATTTGGTAAACCATAGAGCTAATAATAAAAAAAAAAGCAGTGTGATGATTTTATTATTCTAAACTCTAGCTTACTAAAAGACTAAACTAGAACTCATTTGAGCGAATATATATTATTTTTTCAAAATATATTGAGTGGAAAGTTTAAAATAAAAGTTGCATATCTTAGATAACTTTGACTTCTTCAAACAAACTGGATATTAGGAATCTAGTGAATTTTCAACTTAACTGAAAAGTTCATGAGTACAAGCTTTTGCAATAATAATAATAGCAGCCATTAATTAAATGAGTGTTATGTGTTAAATGTTTATTATGTGTCAAGAGACTTCTTTACATTATTTCATTCATTCCCCCACTATATCTCTATGAGGTATGATTTATTACCATTGTTTCACAGATGGAGAAACTTCCCCAAATTTTCATCACTAGCTCCGGGAGTTGGTGATGGACAGGGGGGCCTGGCGTGCCACAGTCCCTGGGGTCGCAAAGAGTCGGACACGACTGAGTGACTGAACTGAGCTGAAAAAATAGTGGAATCAGAATCTGAATCTCTACCCACATGAATCCATGGTTCTTGCACCTTTACCATGTTTTCTTCTCTGAAGTGCCCCCTGAATTGCACACATTTTTTTTTTTTTTTTTTTGCAGAAAGTTCCAAATTAGATCTTAAATTTGCTTGCCTGCAGCCTAGAGAGGGAACTGCACGAGGGGCTTTCCTCCTTCCTGTTCCCGGGAGAGCAGTGTCCCTTGTCTTGAACTCAATGGATTCCTTTTTTTTCTTTTTTAAATTATTTACATTTACAGGAGACTTGGAAAATACAGAACAAAGTTACATATGGTTCCACTGTATATTACAATTACTTTTTAAGTAGATAAATTAAGATTTTAATTGGAGTTTCAATATCAAACTCTCAAAAATTTATAGAATGGACAGAAAAGTAGGAGGATATAGTAGACCTGAAATGCACTATGAACCAATTCAACATAATTAAGATTTATACACTTTTCACACAACAGTAAGGTACAAATTCTAAGTTCCCATAGACTGAGAGACACTGGAGTATATTCAGGGGCACAAAACAAGGTGCAAAAATTTCATGGTCTAAGGGTATTGAAATCACATCGAGTCTGTTCTCTTATTACTGTGGAATTATATTATTATAGAAATTCAATATCAAAAGATATTTGTAAATAGCCCACATAATTTAAAGTTCAATGTAACATTTACCAAGAGAGGTCTTTGACTTAACCATTGAAAGCCTCAATGAAGTTAAAAGACTGACAAAACACAGAGGGTGATTGCAGAGAAAAAACATTGAAGTGAAAAATTAGCATCAAAGTGAGAAATTAATATCAAGTATACTCTAGAAACCCCATGTATTTGGGAATTAGATGTGAAGTCTATGGCCCTTTTTTTTTAGGCTCAATATTTGGATTTATTAGGAAAAAATGAAATTTAGTTTGCTTATTTAAAATACATTTGAACCAATAGTCTACAAGTGTTCCTTTTTCTCCACATTTTTGGCAACACTTGTTATCTTTTGTCTTTTTTTATAAAAGTCATTCTAACAGATGTTAAATGATATTTCCTCGAGCTTTTGATTTGCATTTCTTTGAGTTAATGATACTGAACACCTTTTCATGTACATGTTGGCCATTTGTATGACTTCTTTTGAGAAATGTCAATAATCTGCCTGTCCTTAGAGATAACCCTCCCAACTTCAGAAAATTATGTCCACCTCTTGAAAATCATCATCATTTGCTTCACCAAATGAGAGAATTTGGTGTAGCTTTACCTTCTGAAATAAGTGCTATGAAAACAATACAGTTTTATTTTGTTTGGCTTCCAAATTCAAAATTATATTTGAAATATTCTTTCAAGCTTGCCACACCTGACTCTCTGGAGATCTTGTCTGCCCTGCATGCCCAGTCATGGGAACACTCTCCAGGTTAACCTAATCTCAACATCTAACCAAAAAATTCTCTCTTTATGCTCTCCACCAAATATGCTTTTGATATCTAAATATGTATAACTTTTTATTCATTTGACCAAAAAGATTTAGATATTCATCTGATCTAAAATACAAGTGTTTCACTCAGTGCCATGACTTTATTAAAAAAAAAAATCAAACTTCTAGAGGTAAAAAGTCACACACACTAAGGCGCCAGAGTAGTGTATCTGATAACGTGGTGAGAGTTGCCAAGTTGCACTTCTTAAAAATAGCCAGACTAACTATCCTCATTGTGATCTGTTTTATGTGACGAGTCTTTTCACCATAAACTCTGAAGCCCCCAGTATTTGTAGCAGGGTGAGACTAAACCGGGCAAATCCATTGTTCCCTAACTGTCATTGTATTTCTTTTCTGTTGGAAAACGAAATGACTCTGATCTTTGCATCTCGATTTTCCCTTAAAAAGACATTTTATGAGAAGACTGCAGCTTCAGGAAATAAAGGCAGATGCTGTTACAATTTATGAAAGCACAGACAAGGGTGGTAGCTGATGTGAATTATAATGAACTCTGCAGCAGCCCTGGTCCAGATGTAGCATTAATGTCTGAGAAACTCTGAAACTTACAGGAGTGTTTTGAGAAAACTACAGATTTTTGTCATTTGGCTTTCTCCCTGTATTATCTGGTTTCACCCAGCTTGCCAGTGAAATTAAGAATTAAGACTAATTTCAGAGTTCTTCCCAAGTTAAAAAAGTTAAAATATCTATTTATATGTGACAATTTATTGTGTGAATTGCAAACTAAAGGAGGAGGAAAAAAGTACAACACAGCTTTATTCTAAAAATGGGGTATTTCCGTTCTGTGAATTGTCATGATTATAAAACTGGTACGAGCTCTGTGCTAGAGAAAATACCTCTTAACAGAGAATCACATACATATTCTTGTATTTCAGAGAATTCTTCAGTAAATGAAGTTATAGTTAAATCTGGACATAGGATTGAACTTCTTATCATAACCAATGTCTATTTATGGAAAAAATGACCACAAAGAAAACAGTTTTGTCAGACTACTTGTTGGCTTCACTTACTAAAGTTACAAGAATGATACTTGAATTATCAGTGAAAAGCGACTGCCTTTACCTGGAGTGAGTCTCATTTAGTTGTCTTATCTGTGGTCAGTATGTTGATACAGCTAGCACCAAAATAAACAGGAACCTGAGAAGGACAGAGGTAATAGAAGAACAGGAAAGAGAAAAAGAAAGTTGCTCACTCTGCAGCTGATTTTATTTCTTAATGGTTTCTTATTCCCTCCTAATGCCTTCCACTCACACCCCAAGTGGAGCAGTTGGCAGAGAGCACAACAGATGGATGACAGGCTCGACACATGCAGTCTCTCTGGCACCCAGGCACTCGGCTTTTATTTTCTAAACAGTTAGCCAGATTTTAAGACGCTAGTCTGCTAATGTTCCTGTTTGGCTTAATGCACTGTGAGAATCTAGCACACAAATATTAAAACATTGCCATAAAAAAGATCACACGGTCTCTGTTTCTCTGCATAGTTTAGTGGCTAATTGTTATATTCTTTTTTAGAATTTATTTTACTGAAATATAGTTGATTTGCAATGTTGGGCTAATTTCTGTTGTGAACTGATTCAGTTATACATATAATATACATATACATTTATACACATACATATATGCATACATATACATCCTTTTTCATATTCGTTCCCATCATGTTATCACAGGATATTGAGTATAGTTCCCTGTGCTGTGCCATAGGGCTTTGTCGTGCACCCATCCTATATATAATCGTTTGCGTCTGCTAGTCCCAGACCCCCCTCCACGCAGCCCCTGTCCTCCAGCAACCACAAGTCTGTTCTCTACGTCTGTGAGGCTGTTTCTGTTTTGTAGCTATATTCACGTGTGTCATTCCTTTAGATGCCACATAAAAGTGACATCATATGATACTTTCTCTGTCTGACTTACTTCACTTAGTACAATAATCTCTAGTTTTATCTATGTTGTCACAAATGACATTATTTCAATTTTTTATCACTGAGGCTTCCCTGGTGGCTCCGTGGTAAAGAACCTGCCTGCCAATTCTTTGAGAGTGCAAGAGATGTGGGTTCGATCCCTGGGTCAGACAGATCCCCTGGAGAAGGAAATGGCAGCCCACTCAAGTATTCTTGCCTGGGAAATCCCATGGACAGAGGAGCCTGGCAGGCTACAGTCCAAGGGGTTGCAAGAGAGTCAGATAAGACTTAGAGACTAAAGCACAACAAACACCAAAATACCCCGTTGAGTATGGGCACCACATCGTCTTCATCCACCCACCTGTCGATGGACATTAGGTTGCTTCCATATCTTGGCTGTTGTGGATAGTGCTGCTTGAGCATAGGGCTGCGCACATCTTTTCTAATTGCAGTTTTGTCCTCACTATTTTATTCTTGGTGTAGATTGCTGAGAAATGCAGTAGTGGATTTAGATACGCCCTTGGAATTTTCTATAGATATCTACAAGCTCAGATATTAGTCTTTTCTTAATGTGGATGGGTCTAAACGAGGTTTTAGCAGCTTGGTCAGGATGTCATAGCCTATGGAAGGTCCTTCATGAGCCTGCTGGGTAAGAGAAGAAGATTCTAGAGGAGAGCTACAGACAGTCAGTATATTTCTTTCCTCCCACCATCACTGCATTTTCACAGATTACTGAATTTAAAACACAAGAAAAATGGCATCTTTTCCACGAAGCCTTCTTGTCCACGAGGCAGAATTAGCATCCCTGGACTCTGCTCAAATAGCACTTTATTTACATGACCCACATAGTCTGTGTCCTGGCCCCCAGTGTGAGCTCCTGGAGAACAAGGGCTAGGGGTGCCCCTCATGCCTGTCACCCCGTCACCTGGCCAGCACGTGGCACCTGCTTGGTTCTGCCTAATGCTTGTTGAGTTGTTCAGAACTCAGAGCGACTTAGCTCCAGGGAAATAGAGAAGAGAAACACAGGGTGATTGTTAGAAAATCATTCTGAGGGAGGATTGGAAAGGCCCCAGATGATGAAAGGCTTCACTGAAAGTCTCTGGTGCTGTCTGTGGAAATGGGGTTTGGGGAAGCAGAGGGGAGAGTGTGCAGCCCCAGAACTGGCGTCGCATTTCCCCAGGAGCAAACAGGCTGTCCCTTCTCTCTTGAGCAAAGGTCTCCAGGTGATCTTGCCGTCTTGTCCTCTGTGTTAGGTTTGGAAATCTTCCTGACTTTCTCACAACATTGCAAAGGTGTGTTCTTTCTCCAGACTTTCACAACCATTTACCTCAGGACTAAAGATCAGTAGCGGATGCCTTCAGTGCCTTCAGGGTGAAGTGACTGATATGGAGCAGAACTATAAATTACTCAACATGAGAACCACGGACTGGAAGGAGTTAGCAGTTACTAGTGTCTCACTGTCCCCAGCAGGAGCTTACTGGTGACACTGTCCCCCTCGTAACGTCTTCCGTTGTCTCCCGTGTGTTAGAACACTTGATTCAGAGGTCTGCTTCTCCTCTCCAGATATTTCAGTGGATGATTCACTTCAGTTGTCCTCTGTTTCCCCGGTACGTTTGTGAAGCTTCAAGATCACTTCAACACTGCCTTCCAGCTCCTCTCACAAGAAAGTGAAATATCCACACACTCATTCTTAACAGATCCACGTTAAGAAAGCCATTCTGATGACATAAATCTGGAGCCCAGATTTTGCAATGAGGTCAGCAACATTGGCCAAAACTCAACTCTCTAACTTGGCTATAAATGGAAAGAGATGTTTACTTCCCCAAACTATTTCAAAATTTTTTGTTTTTTGTTTGAATAATGTGACTTAGATGGTACAGAGTCCAACTGCAATGCAGGAGACTTGGGATCCCTTGGTCAGGATGATCCCCTGGAGAAGGGAAAGGCTGGCTACCCACTCCAGTATTCTTTCCAGGAGAGTCTCATGGACAGAGAAGCCCAGTGGGCTACAGTTCATGGGGTCACAAACAGTCGAATATGACTGAACGACTTTCACTTTCTTTCTTTTTTTTTCAGTGTCATCTGCACTCCAGTAATTTGAAAAAGTATCGTAAAAATATCCTCTTTGAAAGGAGAACTTAGCAGTTTTAGTTGACTACAAATTTAGCGTATATACAAGCAATTTAGCCTTGAAAAAGCAAGTCGTAGTAATGCAAGTCTTGTGTAATATCCAGAACAAGACTGTGTGTGTGTGTGAAAATCCTAATCTCTACTCTGTGCACTTGAGATCATGTGTGGAACAAATAATGTGCTGAGTTCTCAGTGTCACATTTTCAAGGAGAGTGTGTGCCCAGGGAACAGTTACTATGATATTAAAGGACTCCAAACAATCATCTGAAAAATGATTGGTTTGCTGAATAAGCTTGATGCTGACAGAAAGAGATGTCATGGATAAGACCCACATGATATGTGTCCTGTGTGAAATAAGACAAGTGGGCAGAAATTTTGGGTTCAGAAGACATTGTTTCATATCCACACATCAAACTGTGTTGTTTTGTGCTCCATGATACAATTTAAACTGCGAACATGACTGACTAAAGCTTTCAGTAGGGTCAGTAATTTAATAGTCTTTGGTGAAGCTGGTGGATACAAATGTATACATTTACCCCTGGCCTGTATTTATGAATACTCACCCTGCTTGTTTTCTGGTGTGTTCCTCTGCGTATACTGCGCACGCACATAGACTCAGGTTAAAAGTTTCTACTAACAGTCGATGTTGGGTTCATCTGTTACTAACTCCTCACGTTTATATTACTGTGATTAGGACATGTATTGACCATGTATTACCTTTGGTGGGCTGGCTTTCTCTTCTTTGAAAGATTCACAAAAATAAGTAATAGTAGGATCTTATTCATTTCTTTATTAAGAATGTTTTAAATTTGCCTTATACTGAACATTCATGTGAATATGTCCCCTGTGTTAGCTGCATAAAGGAGCCAACAAATACAAGAATTAGGAAAGTTTGAAGTTTTCAATCCTATGCAGTACATAGCTTTTTTTAATTTAACAATTTAGCTTTTGAAATGAAGTCTCCACACATAGGAGGAAAAAATACTCCTCCCTGAAATAAAATGACTCTGATTGGATGAAATGTCTGAAAAAAAACATAAGAGTGTATATTTTTTTTCCTAAAATATTTAGCTGAGTGGCAGGAATGTAAGAACCATATAAAAATTCAATCATGAAAGATTATGGCCTAAGTACAGCAGGACTGTTGTCAGAAATGCAGAGGTCAGGTTAGTGATACACAAAATTGAAATCAGATTTACTTTTGGCTTCCTGCTGTATTGGTTTTCACGCTAGGATTCTGGCATTTCACTTCAGATAGTTGTTCCAGCTATTTCACTCAACATTCAATTTAAGTAAATTTTCTGTTAATGAATATGCATTAATTAGTGGGAAAATATTGATACACTTCCAAGTATACATCAAGTTCAAACAGAAGAGTATGTTCCTGGAAGACTTACTCTAAGTAAAATGATCCGTCAAATGACAGTTTAAAATATGGAAACAGTGTTGTAATAGGATCTCAGACTCTTTAATCGAAGATTGAATGCCTAAATTTTAAGGAAAGACATCACCATAAGGTAGTACATAACTTTGTATTTTCCGGGCTAAAGTCTAGTTATTAGTAAATTTTCATTTACCTGCTTCATCTGCTTAATCTTTGCTTGGTCTGCTTGGTCCTAGGTTTGCAAACTAAGTCCTAGGAAGTGTGATTCTTTATTGTCTTTCAGACAATGTGGATTTCCTCCATAAAAAATGTCATTGATTCCAGTGTCAAAGAAATCAGGAAAACTAATAATTTATCTTGTATGTTTAGCTACACTTACTTCCAGGAAATGGACAGTGATAAAAAGGCTGTGAAATGAAATCCTTTGATCAGTTTTTCAGAAAGCCACCAGCTATGCCTAAACCACACTTAAGTTTTTTTTTTTTTTTCCTCCAAAAGCTTTCTGAAGAGGTTACTTTGAACTCTGGAAAGGGTTTTTTAGATGGCTCTGTGAAGTCAAGTGGGCCTTAGGAAGCATCACTACAGACAAAGCTAGTGGAGGTGATGGAATTCCAGTTGAGCTATTTCAAATCCTCAAAGATGATGCTGTGAAAGTGCTGCACTCAATACGCCAGCAAATTTGGAAAACTCAGCAGTGGCCACAGGAGTGGAAAAGTTCAGTTTTTATTCCAGTTCCAAAGAAAGGCAATGCCAAAGAATGCTCAAACTACTCCACAATTGCACTCATGCCACCCACTCGCAAAGTAATGCTCAAAACTCTCCAAGCCAGGCTTCAAAAGTACATGAACCATAAACTTTGAGATGTTCAAGCTGGTTTTAGACGAGGCAGAGGAACCAGAGATCAAATTGCCAACATCTACTGGATCATTGAAAAAGCAAGAGAGCTCCAGAAAAACATCTACTTCTACTTTATTGATTATGCCAAAGCCTTTGACTGTGTGGATCACAACAAACTGTGGAAAATTCTGAAAGAGATGGGAATACCAGACCACCTGACCTGCTTCCTGAGAAATCTGCATGCAGGTCAGGAAGCAACAGTTAGAACTGGACATGAAACAACAGACTGGTTCCTAATTGGGGAAGGTGTACATCAAGGCTATGTATTGTCACCCTGCTTATTTAACTTATATGCAAGTACATCATGAGAAATGCTGGACTGGATGAAACACAAGCTGGAATCAAGATTGCCGGGAGAAATATCAACAACCTCAGATATGCAGATGACACCACCCTTATGGCAGAAAACGAAGAAGAACTAAAGAGCCTCTTGATGAGAGTGAAAGAGGAGAGTGAAAAAATTGGCTTAAAACTCAATATTCAGAAAACTAAGATCATGGCATCTGGTCCCATCACTTTATGGCAAATAAATGGGGAAACAATGGAAACAGTGACAGACTTTATCATTTTGGGCTCCAAAATCACTGCAGATGGTGACTGCAGCCATGAGATTAAAAGACACTTGCTCCTTCAAGGAAAAGCTATGACCAACCTAGACAGCATATTAAAAAGCAGAGATATTACTTTGCCAACAAAGGTCCATCTAGTCAAGGCTATGGTTTTTCCAGTAGTCATGTATGGATGTGAGAGTTGGACTGTAAATAAAGCTGATCACTGACGAATTGATGCTTTTGAACTGTGGTGTTGGAAAAGACTCTTGAGAGTCCCTTGGACTGCAAGGAGATCCCCAGTCCATCCTAAAGGAGATCAGTCCTGAATATTCATTGGAAGGACTGATGCTGAAGCTGAAACTCCAATACTTTGGCCACCTGATGTGGAAAACTGACTCATTGGAAAAGACCCTGCTGCTGGGAAAGATTGAAGGCAGGAGGAGAAGGGGACGACAGAGGATGAGATGGTTGGATGGAATCACTGACTCAATGGGCATGAGATTGAGCAAGCTCTGGGAGGTGGTGCTGGACAGGGAAGCCTGATGTGCTGCAGTCCTTGGGGTCGCAAAGAGTCAGACACGACTGAGCAACTGAACTGAACTGAACTGTGAAGTTGAAGACACGCTATGTATTACAGTAATAACATGCTGACAATGTTCTCAGCAACAGTGTTAGTTTTTTCCCTGCTTTCTATTACTCATATTCATCTGTGGCCCATTTGGAGCTTGAATTCATAATAAGAAAGGAGCACAGGCCCTTTAATGAAAAACCTGCAGTAGAGAGTCCACACCACAGAAACAAGCTTTGAACATTACAGGAGAGATGAGAACCATTGATTGTAATTTTCTTTCAATAATGGGCTAAAATATTGATGGGAAGCCAAAGAAGCATCTTATTTCTTCCTGTGCTGAGACTGGGAGCACCGAGGGACAGCAAGAGTTTAGAAAAAACAGCTAATGTCAGCTCCTCCAGTAATTTCAGGCAGGCATTTATTGAATAGAATTCAATTTGTTCTCAAGCTGCATGGGCACAAGAGTTTTGAAACTGTGATTCAGAGTTAGGAAGGCTCATTCTGGGGACACAAATTAGGTTTTAGATAAAGTCTTGACAGGAGAAACATAGTCTGTTAATCTCTTAAACAAAATTTTGCTCTTTAAGACTATTATTTCCTTCAGCTGTTAGGCTATGCTGTTCTTAGTTGCTCAGTCGTGACTGACTCTTTGAGACCCCATGGACGGTAGCCCGCCAGGCACCTCTGTCCATGGAGACTCTCCAGGCAGGAATACTGGAGTGGGTTGCCACGTGCCGTGCAATCCTACAGGAGATCTGCACAACCCAGGGATCAAACCAAGGTCTCCCACATTACAGGTGGATTCTTTACTTTCTGAGCCATCAGGGAAGCCCAGGAACAGTGGAGTGGGTAGCCTATCCATTCTCCAGGGATATCTTCCCAACCCAGGAATCAAATGGGGTCTCCTGCGTTGCACGCATGCATGTATGCTAAGTTGTGTCAGTCGTGTCTGACTCTGTGCGACCCCATAGACGGCAGCCCATCAGGCTCCTCCATCCACAGGACTCTCTAGGCAAGAATACTGGAGTGGGTTGCCATTTCTTTCTCCAAATCTTGATATGCTACTGCTGCTGCTGCTAAGTCGCGTCAGTCGTGCCTGACTCTGTGCGACCCCATAGATGGCAGCCCATCAGGCTCCTCCTTCCACAAGACTCTCTAGGCAAGAATACTGGAGTGGGTTGCCATTTCCTTCTCCAACTCCTGCATTGCAGGCAGATTCTTTACCAGCTGGGCTACCAGAGAAGGCCAGTTGTTATGCTACTTATAATATTTTGAGATAGAGTCAAAGACAAATATGCTAACTTGCCTCTCAGGGACTGGAAAAATGCCAAATGATTTTAAAATGATTATAAGTTTCTATGTCAGACCTCTCTGGTAACTTGGAGAAAATCTGTGAGAAGAAAATAAATATGTTTCTGAATACCAGAGTTGCACACTTTAAGCATCAAAAGTTTCCGGATATCTCAAAATCTTTCACATGTTATTGTGTCACGTGAAGCCAGCTCATTTCCTGGGAGAGTGATCAGTGGTGTCGATTGGGTATCATGGAGTTTAGAATTATGTTTACAAAACAAATTTTTGGTCAGGAAAGAGCAGAGGCCAATTAACACCGGCCATAGGAAAACATTTCCATTGTAGCAGTCATAAGACCAATGTCCATCAAAAAGAGAAGCATTCTTCCTTTAAGGACTTTTGGTACCCAGTTGACAGTGCATCCAGGTATGACCCTAACCTGACATAACCCCAGAGGTGGGTCTTTAGGTGCCAGTTCTCATAGCACATGGCATGTAAGAGTGAGCTGTGAGCAAAGAAAAAGGGGAGCTACTGATACTACTCTCTTTTTTGCAAAAAGTATTTCTGGCAATGTGCACTGTGTCAGTGTGCTCTACTGGATTACACACCATAGCTTGTTATCATGTGTAACTTGTAATGTGATACAAAACGTTATATTGGACCAACCAGTGAAAATAATTCTGTTCCTCATGGACAAATGGACATAGTTCTGTGATGAGTAACAGAAGCTGTTTCCATAGAATGTACCCTGGGGTCAAATCTTAATGTGCTTTGACTATCACTTTATTAAACCAAATGGGAAGTTTCTAATGTAATGTAATGGATGCCTGAGGTCTAAAACTATACACCTTTTTAAATAATAGAAATATATTTATTACATAGATAAGTACATTGTATTTTATTCCTGCTTCAACACTTCTTAAACTTAGCCACAAAGTTTTGCCTTTGGTGTACAGTATATTCTGTGATAATAGGAGTTTTACTGTGCAACACAGTTAATTTAATTCAACTGAAGAAAAGCCTTCGTGTTTAAAATTATGTGCATGTATATAGCAGTATGGGGCATCCCAGGGGGAGCTCAGTGATAAAAGAATCTGCCTGCCAATGCAGGAGATGCAGGAGATGTGGGTTTGGTCCCTGAGTCAGGAAGATCCCCCGGAGGAGGAAATGGAAATCCACTCCATTATTCTTGCCTGGAAAATCCCGTGGGCAGGGGAGCCTGGCGGGCTACAGTCCAGGGGGTCACAAAGTACTGGACACGAATTAGCGACTGACCACACACATGGAGCGGTACACTGCTGCTCAGAATGATGGAGACTTTCCAGAAATGTACTCATTGTTGAAATGATAAGGATCTTTTTATGCTTAAACATAATATATTATTGCTATTTTAAAATTTGAAGACATGATTTTTTTTCTTCATATATTTTAATTTTATTTTAAAAATTCTAAGAAGTGATATCTAATGTCATTCTAGGTAATACTTTAAAAAACTATTGTCTTAAAAATGTTTGCTGAAAATAAAGTGGTGAATAGAATTGTTAGTTTGTTTTGAGCTTTCTAAACCTGGAAACTTAGGAGCCCAAGTCACTTCCTTGAAGCAGCTGAATTCCTGAGGCTCCACTGGGAATGTGCACATCCTCCCAAGGGTGTCGCATTCTAGCTCGTGTGCTGTTTGCAAAACAGGCTTGTCAAAGAGATGGCCCATGAATTCCAGTAATGGAAACTGATAGGCCTCTGCCGAAAACCTTCATACCCAGCACAGGAACCAGATGGGCTGTAAAGAACTGAAAATTCTCCCAAGTAATTGTTTCAAGTAAAACAGCATCAAGCATGTCTTTAAAACTGATCACGTCTTTAAACCCATGGCTGATTCATGTCAATGTATGGCAAAAACCACTACAATATTGTAAAGTAATTAGCCCCCAACTAAAATAAATAAATTTATTAAAAAAAAACTGATCTAAAGACAATCGACAGGAATGATCAAGAAAGTATATGCTCTTTATATACATATGTATGTGTGTATACATATATATATATATATAGTTGCTACTGTTGTTATTAAGTTGCTAAGTTGTGTCCGACTCTTTGTGACCCCATGGACTGTAGCATGCCAGGCTCCTTTGTACTCTGCTACCTCCCAGAGTTTGCTCAAATTCATGTCCATTGAGTTGGTGGTGCTATATATATATATATATATATATATATATATATATATATACACACACATATATATATACACACACACACACAAACACACACACATATATACACACACATAAGTTTTTAGATAAGAGGTCACCAGAACAAAATCTTTTCCATGAGACAGTGCAGAGGGGTGGTTAAATGCACAGAAATGAATTGTGTGAACTCTAATTCCAGCTCTATCTCCTGATTGTATAATCATCTGTAGGAAGGTGATCATAGCAGTTTGTTGTCAGAACAGTACTTGGCCCATAGAGAACCTGTGTCAGACTAGAACGTTTTGCCCAGGGATTTGAAAGAGAAAATAAAATCAAGGACACTACGTAGCATATGGAAATGCATGGGCTGTTGAATCAGAGAGACCTACATTCAAATCTTAGGTGATGCTCCTATTTAGGTGAAACCTGTCAGAGCCTCCGTTTTCTTATTTTCTAAATGAAAGCGCTAGTCCTGAAGTCGGCAGCTGAGGGGTGGACGCAAAGCCCCTGTACTCACCGAACATGCAGCACTAGGCTGCCTTGCCCCACAACTCTAGAACAGATGGTTAGAAATGCAGAATTTCTTCATTCATTTCTGTTTTGTGACTAATCAAATTTATTCTGTGTGTTTCTTTTAGGGTGAAAATGGTTTACAAGGCACTCCAGGCTTACCTGGTCAAAAGGTAAACAGTTTTTCTCAATGTTTCATGTTAGTTAAGAACTTTTAACATCTCAAAAGCTGAAGTTGCACATAATATAGTGAAGATACAGGAAATCTGGTGAGACTGAATCAGTCTCCTGACTCGACCACCGCTTCATCTTTCTTCTCAAAGAGAACTCAAGGAAGTGATCCCTTCTCCTAGGAGCTACTCTAAGGGAGAGCTTTATCAGAGCGGCTTGGCCACACGCTTCTTTGGAGAACGGGTAGTGGTGCTGTCTGTGGCCTGGGAGTCTGACAGCTGCTCTGGGAATGTTTTCACCAAGAGTCTAAATTTTGGTGGTGTTTAGTCACGAAGTCATGTCTGACTCTTTGGCGACCCCAGGGACTGTAGCCTGCCAAGCTCCTTTGTTCATGGGATTTCCCAGGCAAGATTTCTGAAGTGGGTTGCCATTTCCTTCTCCAGGGGATCTTCCCAGCCCAGGGGTCAAACCCACGTCTCCTGCATTGATTGGCAGGTGGATTCTTTACTGCTGAGCCCCCAGGGAAGCTAAATGAAGACTTGAATAGGATTGAATGCTTTTGACTATTTGTGGTTACTTTTTTGTTATTTCCCAGATTGCACTAAATGTTGTAATAGTTACAATAACATAAAATATTAACTATTGCAAAGATGTTGCAACTTATCTCCTCAAAAACTGTTTCAGAGTGATAAATTTGTAAATAATAAGGATTTTGCATTGGCCAGATTCTTTGGGCCTAGGATCTTTCTCTTCACCAAGGTGAACTTCATTTCATCCTTTACTGTCCAAAGGCTGATTTCTTCTCCTGGGGAGAAATGTGATTGGATGTGACTAGCTTATTGGAAACACGGAGACTGGCTTATCCGAGTTTTCTGAAGAGATGAGGGGCCACTTTGGGTGGGGCTAGCTGTCATGATACCACCCAGATAACCCACCACAGGGGAGAGCATTATTGATGCAATATTAGATGCCCACCAGTCATGTCATTTCTATGCTCTGGAGATGTTTCACAGACTTTAGCAACCAGAAGTTAGAAGCTACTATCGCATCTAGGTTTTGCTCTGTAGCTAAAAATTACCATAAAAAGATAAGCACTTATCTATAGTTACAGCTTTTGATAAAATCTTCCTCTACTTGTTTGATGAAAATACCAAGATTGAATTGGCAGAGAAGAAATGGCAAGCTTCTACATTTCTTCCCAGCAGTTCTAGACAAAACCCAGTAATACAGCATGTGCTGCATCTGTGAGTCAAGTTGCCAGCCAAGGGATGTGTAGATTTATCTGCTGGGAAACAGTTTTGGACTTTCCAGCAGTTGTTTGTGGTGGCTGCCTCATGCTGGCTTTGTGACTGAGGTATTGGGCCATTTAGCACCTTTGTGTCAGCTTGAATCAACAGATCAAGTTAAAGTCTATATTTTGGGGAAAATGGTAGAAAAAAGATAGACCATGCATTCAGTGGCAAATGTACCCAAATCTAACTTACTTTCATTCCTGGTACCTTTTTTGAGGATGGATGAAGCAGAAAGTGAAAGTGTTAATGGCTAAGTCATGTCTGATACTTTGTGATCCCATGGACTGTAGCCTACCAGGCTCCTTTGTCCATGGAATTCTCCAGGCAGGAATACTGGAGTAGATAGCCATTCCTTCTCCAGGGGACCTTCCCTACCCAGGGATCGAACCTGGGTCTCCTGCATTGCAGGTAGATTCTTTACCATCTGGGACACCAGATGAAGCAGAAGTAATTATTTAATCATGTGTATATGTGTCCATATACACACATGCATATGATTTTATATATAATATACATGGACTACATATACACATAGGAAAAAGCTGCATTTCTTTTCTAATGTATGAATGTAAATTATGTTGTGTCACTTTGCAGAATTGCAGGGAAAAACTGGAGATAAAAAAACCCTTCATCCCCTTGTCTTGGTGCACTCAGGAAATGTTTACTGAGTACTTCTTGTAGGTGGAGGGGTGTGTACGACCCTTCCCCAACATTTACTTGCTAGCTGTATTGTCATGAGTGCCTGACATAAGTTTGGCATTCAATGAATAGTTATTGATTGTATGAATGAAACAGCAGTCCTCTAAATATCTGTACAGAGTTAAGTGGGAAAATAAGCTTGTCAGATCAGAGAGGTTTAGTTGAAGAACAGGGGGCTTCTACCTCTCAGAGTCAATATGGTGAGTGAGAGCCCACCCTGTTCTGTGCTGGAGAGGCAGGCCATCTGGGCAGGAAAGAGCCTGGCGCTGGCCTCAGAGCTGGAGCCAGAGCTCTCGCCTCGTTCATCACACACCTCTCCCTGGAACGGTCTTCATGGAAGTCAGCTTGAGAAGGACGTTCCTACTGGGTCTAGCAGAATAAACAGTGAGAGTAGTAATAGCAGTAGTGACTGACAGTCTTTGCCAGGCACACTATTTGATGCATTCAATTGTCAAAAAACCTATGAGAAAGGTCTTATGGATGGAGAAATTCAGGCTTATGGGTATCAAATTGCATTGGAAGTAGTGAAATTAGAGCTTGTACCCTAGAAAATTATTCCTTCAGTGAATGATTAAAATTTTGTGTAACTTTAATATTGGTTTCGAGCTTATATTTTAGAAGCCTTTTAATATATACAGTTATTGATTTTTCAATATTAGAAGCTGTTATTTTTATTGTATTAACTGCATGTGTTAAAAGTAGTATGCCTATTATTATACACATCGTGTTCCTCTTCTGCAGGGAGAGCAAGGTTTTGAAGGCAGCAGAGGAGAAACTGGTGAGAAGGTAAGGATCACTTTTCATACTTATCTGTGAGAACAAGCTGTGCTCTTGAAAATATTCTGAACTAGAATGTCTAATTTGTTTTTGTGCTTTCCATAAAATCAGTTCAATGACATCATAGAAATCCTGTAAAATATTTGTCTCAGAGTAGACTTACCAAATCAATGACTGTCAGACATCCTTCTAAACTTGTTTAGGTGGCAGTTATTTCTACACACTTCTAGTGAGATCTTTCCACTGATATAGAAACGATTCAAATATTTACTATGTTTTCGTGCCATAACAGCAATGATGCACTCATGACGTGTCCACGCCTAAATAAATGCTTTATTTAAATGTCGTCTACTTTATCAGTGGAAATAAATGGATAGAACTAAATAAATTGCAATACACAGGATCCAACAGAAAATGGGTGGCACATTCAAGACAGAACAGTGTGAAAGAGTTGAATAAAGGGAATACTTAAAAGGCAGAGGCAACATTTTGGAAAACCAAGACTGTGTGATATCACAGATCAGATATAGGGAACTCCTGAAATCCCCTCAGATTGCTGGTTACCAGACTCAGAGGTAAAGAAAACTCATGTGGAAAGGGCTGCAGATTGGAGCCGAGGCAAGTTGTTAACCCCTCTGTTCAAGCAATCCTTCTGAATCAAATCAAACTGAAAGCATTTGAATTTCAGTTCAAAGCAATCAGCTTTGAACTGAAAGTGCAGAAGATAGAAGTGTCTTATTGTTTAGTTGCCAAGTCATGTCTCACTCTTTGTGAACCCATGGACTGTAGCCCGCCAGGCTCCTCTGTCCATGGAATTTTCCAGGCAAGAACACTGGAGTGGGTTGTCATTTCCTCCTCCAGGGCATCTTCCTGACCCAGGGATTGAACCTGCATCTCCTGCACTGGCAGGAGGCTTCTTTACCACTGGGCCACCATCTAGGATGGAAGTGTCTTAGTCAGCCAGACTATCCCTTCACACAGTCGTTTGCTTTCTCCTGCATTTCATGTCTGCCTTTATCTTCAAATAGAACAAACACAGCCCCTTCCCTTTGTTGCATAAAATGCCAGTGACTGGGCAGCCAGGAGGGAGGCTAGAAGGGGAAAGATCATCTCAAATTAGCCTGGATGGCCTGTGTGGAGTTTTCTGGGCAGTGGTCAGTAACTTGCTTCTTCACTAAGTATTGATAGAGAGAATGAGCATCTGTTATAATTATGAGACACATTACGTGTTATAATATATTTGGTAATTACATTTCCTCACAGAACAGTGAGAGGGAGGCAGGACAGCTATACAATCAACCTATAACTGAAGAGGAGCCCGCTGAGTGATGGTTATTTTTTAAAAGAATCTTCCTTCTTAGGAATCTCTTGAATATTTTTGCTTTAGAATAACGGTCATTGCAAGACCATGGCATTAAATGAATGCTTTATTTACATACATTCCTGTTTTATTAATGGGAGTTTACCTGTAGGAATAAGTGAGAATGAGCAAGAAAAACAGATGTATTCTCTGTAATTTAAAGTCACCATCTCACTAAAATCTTGGTGGCTATTTTGATATTTTACATATAGAGTTGGTATTGCTCAGTAATAAATAGTTTCTTACAGGTTATGAGTTACAGAGAAACATGCAATACATTTGGCTTCAAAGATTTTCCTTCTAATTCCTTATATCTGTTAACTGTTGCCTTCAAATAGTCCATTTCACCAAGAGTGAAAATATTTATGGAGAATATGGTTGAGATATCAGAAAGAAAGAAAGCATCAAAGACAAAAGACAATATCTTGAATGATAATTACAATTCAAGTGGTTAATAGTCAAATGTAAGATTCACATAACAATCCTTATGTTAGAAAATGTGTTCTTTTCTTTATTATTTACTGTTTATGGGATGTTTTAGTTTTTTCAGTGTTACATGCTGTTTAATTATGATACATGACCACTCATATTTTTCCATAAGATAAATGATTGACATCAAGCCTTCATTTCTAGATTAGTAACTTTTTGTTCCTGGATTAGTTAAACAAGAAAATTATGTGAGACACTCATTTTGGTGTGAAGCCAGAATGACATTCTTGGACTGCTTACGTCGCAATTTGTTTTCTGAACAAAGACAATCTCATTTGAATTTCAGTTCTTTGTGGAAAACTGAGTATACAGGGAAGATAAGATGCACCTTTCTTCCTTAGTTACTTTAATGTGGCCTTTACTGTGTTTAAAATTAGACAGTTATAAATGACATAATTCATTAGCTGCACAGTGAAATAATTCAGGAAGTTATTGTTAGAGATATCATATCTACCACAGTCACATGGCTTCTGACCAAAAAAGGAAAAGTTTATCAACCAAAAGAAAATGCCACATGATGGTTTTCAGGTATTTCTATAAGCTAATATAATAAACCAAGTAGAGAAATCTGCTGCTTTTCTTTATGGCTAGAAAAGGAGCCTTCAGGGTGGCTTAATCCAAACCTGTCCCATGGTTCCTCAACGTATTGAAGATGCTACACGCACTTCACACACACACACACACACACACACACACACACACACACAGACACACACACAGACACACAGTGAAACCTGAACAAGTATAGAGGACCTAGTTTGAAAGCATGTTCCTGAGTCTGTTGCCGTTTATAACAGGACAGAAACATAATAATTCATTAGCTGGACACAGACCAGACAAGTCAGTCCTGAAGTGAAAATTACCTGAGAGAATCATTCTTCCTCTCAAAGGCTCGTTTATGGTAGGACTCTCCCAGAAGACAGCCCTCTTCAGATTCGCCATGCTTTGGTTTATCTTAGGAGCGACCTTGACTCACTGCCCTGTTCCTGGTTAGAGCATCATCCAGGGATCCCTGGATCTCTGACAGCTTGGCCCAGGAGACAGGAAGGGAGAGGTCCATATTCTGGCTGAGGAACAGACCCCCAGCTGAGGTCTACACTGGAATTTCTCTGTTTCTGTCAGAGTGGTCATAACCATCCCTTCTTTGAGAGATTTTTCCTTAGGTTCCTTCAGCATTACCGTAGATGTTATGTAGCTACTGCTAGCAGTAAACAAAGAGAAGAGTTCACTCTTATTTTTTAATTCATATTATTAAAGTATAGTTGATTCACAGTGTTGTGTTAAGGTCTGCTGTACAGTAAAGTGACTCAGACACACACATATATATATATGTATATTCTGTTTCATATGCTTTTCCATAATGGAAAGCTCCACAGGATGCTGACTGTAGTTCCCTGTGCTGTATGGTAGGATCTCACTGTTTACCCATCCTCTGTGTTAATAGCTCGCATCTGCTAATCCCAGCTGTTAATCCTTCCCTCCCCTTGTTCTCTGTCTGTGACTCTGCTTCAATTTGTATGCAGGTTCCTTTCTGTCCTACTTTAGATCCCACATGTCTTTCTCTTACTTTTACTTAGTTTTCTCTTAGATTTGCCTCACTTCGTATGATAATCTCTAGGTCCATTCATGCTGCTGCAAATGTTATTACTTCAATCTTTTTTATGGCTGAGTAATATTCCACTGTATATATGTACTGCACGTTTTTTATCCATTCCTCTGTTGATGGAAATTTAGGTTACTTCCAGGCTTCTTGGCTGTTGTAAATAGTGCTATGGTAGACAGAGGGGTGTACATATCTTTTTGAATTATATTAGGAGTCTTGTCTGGATACATGCCCAGGAGCAAGATTCCTGGGTCATATGGTGGTTCTAGTTTTAATTTTTCAAGGAACCTCTATTCTGTTGTTCCTAGTGGCTACACCAATTTACATTCCCACCAACAGTGCAGGAGGGTTCCCTTTTCTCCACACTCTCCCTAGCATTTATTGCTTGTAGATTTTTTTAATGATGATCTTTCTAACTGGTGTGAGGTAGTGAAGAGTCCGCCAACTCTTTTGATGTGGCCAAATCATTTCTTGTTATATAACCAGAAGTAAAGGCAAGAATTAGACTCTGAATATCGCTTTAGAAAAAGACCATTTGGCAGAGGTTCAGTGAGGTGATATTTATTCCTAAACCTTGATCCCAAGTCTTTACTTTAGATCTTTGTGAAAGTAGGAATATTACTTCATTGCATTTATGAAAGGAAAGAGCAAATAGAAAACCAAATGTAAACATCTGCTTTAAAAGAGAATTCAATATTTTTAAACAGTTGTTTCAAATCATGTAATTTAGTTTGCTTTTAAAATTATCATTTTTATATTGTCAATCAAGTCTTAATTAAAGTTTAAAAACGAATTTCTTCAACATTATACTTGATTTTGCTGTACTTTATTGTTAAATATCATTTAATCATGAAAAGCCTCCAGTAGAAACTGTTACTCATGTTACAGCATTCCTGATATTTTCTAGCTAAAATAATGACCATTTTGGTTCATTCAGAGAAATGCAAATCAAAACCACAATGAGGTACCATTTCATGCTGGTCAGAATGGCGGCTATCTAAAAGTCGACAAGAAATAAATGCTGGAGAGGGTGTGGAGAAAAGGGAACTCTCTTACACTGTTGGTGGGAATGCAAACTAGTACAGCCACTATGGAGAACAGTGTGGAGATTCCTCAAAAAACTGGAAATAGAACTGCCATATGACCGAGCAATACCACTGCTGGGCATACACACTGAGGAAACCAGAATTGAAAGAGACACGTGTACCCCAATGATCATCGCAGTACTGTTTATAATAGCCAGGACATGGAAGCAACCTAGATGCCCATCAGCAGATGGATAAGGCAGCTGTGGTACATATACACAATGGAATATTAGTCAGCCATTAAAAAGAATACATTTGAATCAGTTCTAATGAGGTGGATGAAACTGGAGCCTATTATACATAGTGAAGTAAGTCAGAAAGAAAAACACCAATACAGGATACTAACACATATATGTGGAATTTAGTAAATCAGTAAAGATAACCCTGTATGTGAGACAGCAAGAGACACAGACATATAGAACAGTATTATGGACTCTATGGGAGAGGGCGAGGGTGGGATGATATGGGAGAATGGCATTGAAGCATGTAAGTTATCATATGTGAAACGAATCACCAGTCTAGTTTCGATGCATGATACAGGGTGCTCAGGGCTGGTGCACTGGGATGACCTGGAGGGATGCGATAGGGAGGGAGGTGGGAGCGGGGTTCTGGAAGGGGAACACATGTACACCCACGGTGGTGTACATGTATGGCAAAACCAATACAATATTGTAAAGTTAAAAAATAGATAAATAAACTAATTTAATAAAAAAAGTGACATTTAATATAACATAGGCACATGTATGCATGCTAAGTCACTTCAGTCGTGCCCAACTCTTTGCAACCCTATGGACTATAGCCTTCTGGGCTCCTCTGCCCATGGGATTCTCTAGGCAAGAGTACTGAAGTGGTTAGCCATGCTCTCCTCCAGAAAATCTTCCCAACCCAGAAATCAAACCCACCTCTCTTACATCTCCTGCACTGGCAGGTGGGTTCTTTACCACTAGCACCACCTGGGAAGCCCGACGTGCACACGTAGCAGCTGATCCTGACAGGATCTCAGATGTCTCAGCAAGTGTGAAACTTTTCCATTTGATATTAAAGTTATTTGATCTCTTCAAGATCTCTTAAGTTTAGAGAAAAGGAAAAGAACCACCAAATTACTTTTGTCCACAGCTTCAGGAGATGTGGACAGTGTGCAACAGTTGACATATTCTGAAGCCCAGAGTGTTCGTGATCCAGCAGGTTCTAACTCATTTAAAAAATTACAGGCAGCATCTTGATCAATGATCTCTTCTTTTACTCTGAGATAAACTAATAACGATAACTGCAAAACTAACAAAAGCATATGATTCCTGCTTTAATTCACCTCTTAAAACTTCGGAAAACAGGTTTCTGTAAATTTCCAGTGACTTACTTGTGATTTTTATTTTCTTCTTACAAGAATGTTGTCTAGGTCCTAAAGTACCTTAAAATATATTTGTTTAAACTAGAAAATCACATTTAAATATTTATTACTCTGGTTTTATAGCTGTGGCAAATATTTTATCTGACAGAAATTCACTGGAAAATGTGTCACTGTTGCTTGTTTTTAGTGAATTTATTTAACACATATTGTTGTATTATATTACCACCATATAAGTAATATAATCTGGAATAGTCTTTTGTAGAAAATGTTATATTCAAATAAATAAAATTATTAAAATACCTACTGTAATGTAGTTAAGTATGCTTTATTAATCCAGAATTTTCTGCATCCAGTCATTTGTATTTCTTAATTTTCAGATGACTTAGCTCAAATTTTCATAAGCCAGTCTAGAATAAAATATAATAACATATGCATTTAGACATAGTGCTGATTTTATATATGATGTGCAGCCTTTTGCCTTTGATGGGTGCTTCTAAAGATGTGATAGGAGAAATGGGAAATGCTTACTGGAAAATATCCTTCCCATCTGTTTCATAACTCACGGACTCTTGGTTTCCACTCAAGTGAATATTGAAGAGCACCAGCACTGAATCCGTTTTCTGTTATTCTGTTGCTTTTTATTTTTAATATCAAATTATATCCGTGACACATCATATATTGTCTTGATACATAAATGCCAGGCTAATGAGAATGACCCAACCAGTCAATCCTAAAGGAAATCAGTCCTGAATATTCATTGGAAAGACTAATGCTGAAGCTGAAACTCCAATACTTTGGCCACTTGATGGGAAGAACTGACTCATTTGAAAAGACCCTTATGCTGAGAAAGATTGAAGGTGGGAGGAGAAGGGGATGACAGAGGATGAGATGGTTGGATGGCATCACTGACTCAATGGACATGAGTTTGAGTGAGCTCCGGGAGTTGATGATGGACCCGGAAGCCTGGCATGCTGCAGTCCATGGGGTTACAGAGAGTCTAACACGACTCAGTGATTGAACTGAACTGAATGAGAATGATTGAGGGGAGGAGGAGAAGGGGGCGACAGAGGATGAGATGGTTGGATGGCATCATTGATCCAATGGACATGAGTTTGAACAAACTTTGGGAGATAGTGAAGGACAGGGAAGCCTAGCATGCTGCAGTGCATGGGGTTGCAAAGTGTCAGACATGACTGAGTGATTGAATAATGAGAATGATGGGCATTTCTTTAGTAGTATTTTGTTGATTTATTTCTCATAGGTTGATTTAAATTTTATACTTAACTGATAACGAAGCTAGAAGTTGACTATTTTTTATATTAGTACCACAAATAATTGATTTTGTCTGCCTCTCAGTTCAGTTCAGTTCAGTTCAGTTCAGCCGCTCAGTCGTGTCCAACTCTCTACGACCCCATGAATCACAGCACTCCAGGCCTCCCTGTCCATCACCAACTCCCGGAGTTTACTCAAACTCATGTCCATTGAGTCGGTGATGCCATCCAACCATCTCATCCTCTGTCATCCCCTTCTCCTCCTGCCTTCAAACTTTCCCAGCATAAGGGTCTTTTCCAATGAGTCATTTCTTCCCATCAGGTGGCCAAAGTATTGGAGCTTCAGCTTCAGCATGAGTCCTTCCAATGAACACCCAGGACTGATCTCCTTTAGGATGGACTGGTTGGATCTCCTTGGAGTCCAAGGGACTCTCAAGAGTTGTCTCCAACACCACAGTTCAAAAGCATCAATTTTTCGGGGCTCAATTTTCTTTATAGTCCAACTCTCACATCCATACATGACTACTGGAAAAACCATAGATTTGACTAGATGGACCTTTGTTGGCAAAGTTATGTCTCTGCTTTTTAATATAATGTCTAGGTTGGTCATAACTTTTTCTTTCAAGGAGTAAGCATCTTTTAATTTCATGGCTGCAATCACCATCTACAGTGATTTTGGAACCTAAGAAAGTAAAGTCTGTCACTGTTTCCATTGTTTCCCCATCTATTTGCCATGAACTGATGGGACAGGATGCCATGATCTTAGTTTTCTGAATGTTGAGCTTTAAGCCAACTTTTTCACTCTCCTCTTTCACCTTCATCAAGAGGCTCTTTAGTTCTTCTTCACTTTCTGCCATAAGGGTGATGTCATCTGCATATTTGAGGTTATTGATATTTCTCCCGGCAATCTTGTTTCCAGCTTTTGTTTCTTCCAGCCCAGCGTTTCTCATGATGTTCTCTGCATATGAGTTAAATAAGCAGGGTGACAATATACAGCCTTGACGTACTCCTTTTCCTATTTGGAACCAGTCTGTTGTTCCATATCCAGTTCTAACTGTTGCTTCCTTACCTGCATACAGATTTCTCAGCAGGCAGGTCAGATGGTCTGATATTCCCTTCTCTTTAAGAATTTTCATTCTTCTCTAAGAATGACTTAGTACATTTTTACATAATCTCATGTGCTTATCAATTTTAGTTAAAGTAATACTGAAACCAGAACAACTGGAGAAAGCAGATCAGAGTTGAAATGTATTTGTAACATTTCACTGTTAAAGCTTTCTTGGCAATTATGCCTAGTATTCAAACTAGTGCAAGAATGTAAAGTACTGTTATTAATAAGTATAGTACTTGCCTATCATCACTTTAAAGCAGCTGTAGACATGTCACCTCATTTCCTGTGAATTCTTTCTTGGTTCCCCTTGTAGAATCTACTGAACATCAGGATGCTGGACAAAGGTTTCATTTACCTTGGTAACATGTAACATTTCTGCAACTTTTAGGAAGGGCTGACTTGTTTAATTTGACAGCTGACTTGAAAAATGAGCAGAACAGATGGAGCAGAATAATAACTATGATTTGAAAATACACAGCAGTTTATCTGTGGCCAATGCCAATTGGTATGAGAGCAACCATGCCAATTTTCAATTAGCCATGGTAGCAGGCAGTGGGGAAGTGTAATGATAATTCCACAGCCAAGCTGGAGGCTTAATATTAGTCTCCCCTGATCGTGTATCATTTTCTTCATTCTTTACAGGGCCAGTGAATAACTCTAGATTATGTCAAATATGTTGCTGTATATTTTAATAGCGATGATAGAAAAAGTAAAATGTCAAAAAACAAGATATGAAAAAGAGAAGAATAACCATCAAAGGCTTTCTATTTCATGACTATTAGTCTTTTAAAACATTATTTTTAATAACTCCTTAATATTTCACTGTTTGAATACATAATATTTTATTTGACCCATCGCTTGTTGGAAATATATCCTTGCTGTTTGTTTTTGTTTGTATATTTTTAGTTTGCTTCAGCTAGTACATGTAATGCAGAATCAGCATACATTGGCAGGCATCTTTAAGTACATCTCTTGTTCTTTCTTTAAATTGGATTTCTGGAATGGAATTATTGGGTTGATGAATATGCATAGTTTTAAGATTCTTGATACATGTACTCAAATTACTTTCTCCAGAGTTTTTTTCAATCAGTTTACACACTAGCTTTAAGTATTACATTTTTCAATTTTTAGTCAACAAACATTATTTCTCTTTAAATTTTTTTTAATAAATTTATTTATTTTAGTTGGGGGCTAATTACTTTACAATATTGTAGTGGTTTTTGCCATACATTGACATGAATCAGCCATAGGTTTACATGTGTTCCCCATCCTGAACCCTCCTCCCACCTCCCTCCCCATCCCATCCCTCTGGGTCATCCCATTGCCCCAGCCCTGAGCATTTGTCTCATGCATCGAACCAGGAATGGTGTTCTGTTTCACATATGATAATATACATGTTTCAATGCTATTCTCTCAGAACGTCCCATCCTCACCAAATTTTTATTTCTATAGAGACATCACATTAACCACTTACACACACAACAATTCTACATCATATATATTATGAATATTATTTTCATCTTATAGTTTGCCTTTAGTATTTACTGTTAATCAATATATAGAAATTTTAAATTTCTTGGTTGATGGTGTTTCTTTTCTAATTCTTTAATTCTTTCTATGTTTTGATATCCCATGATTTCAAGAAATTGATTAAATAGTCACTCACATTTCCTTCTGGTTTTCTTTTTACACATTGTAACTCATTCTTCCACCTGAAATGTATTTTGGTGACTCTAATGAGATGAAGATGAAAGGAATTTTCCTTCAAAATCTGTCTGATAAGAATTTCCTTATACATTTGTTCATGATGATTTCTTTTTCATATACTAATCCTTACATACTATGTTAGGGATATCTATCTGTTAATTGATATATTTCTGCCACATTATTTTAATTGTTTTACTTTTTTATGATACATTTTAACATTGCAAACAAAGGAGCTTCCTGTGTAGCTGAAGCAGTAAAGAATCTGCCTGCAGTGCAGGAGATTAGGGGTTGATCCCTGGGTCAGGAAGATCCCCTGGAGGAGGGCATGGCAACCCACTCCAGTATTCTTTCCTGGAGAACCCCATAGACAGAGGAGCCTGATGGGCTACAGTCCATGGGGTCACAGAGAGTCGGACACGACTGTGCGACTCACACACACACACTGCAAACAGAGTTTCATTCCTCTTCTTTTAAAATGTTTTCTTGTATAATTTCACCCATTTATAGTGCTACTTGATACATGTTTAAATTTGAGTGGTTATTCACTCTTTGATTTCCTCATCCTTGAACAGAGAATGATAATAATACGTATTTTATTGGTGTCAAACTTAAATGATGTTATCATCAAAGGATCCTAATCAGTGCCTGGCATAGCATAAGATGTTGAAAAACTGATCGCTTTTATTTTTGCCTTCTTTATGAATTTAATTTAATTTCATTTTCCTAGTCCCAAAATATAACTATTGGTAATTTTATTGGTTTTATTTTAACTATACACATTGCTTTGGGATAGAGCAGAGTGTGCTGAGCCTCAGAGGATTTTGTTGGAGTCAGGAACTTAAAAACCAATAAGAACCAGGACACTTCTGCTTTCTCCACTTTCTTCTCTGGCTGCACGATCTCTCTTTTTGTGTGAAACTGCTCTGTTCTCCTGCTCGTCTTACAGCCTGACTGCTTGCTCGGCCGTGCACTTAGTGTTAGATGGGAGAGTGGCAGCCTTGTTCTCCGACTTGCACTCCTACGTTACTCCATGCCAATCACGCACTGCCATCACTGGGTCTCATGCCCATATTCTGAGTATGGAGACTCTAGGTGATGCACTTCTGGTTCCGTCACTTGAGTCTGGAAAGCCCTGCAGCCAACTTGGCTGACTTACAGAGAGCACACCGAATTTTCAAGAAGGGGTGTGAGGTGAGAAGGGGATAATACGCAGCCATAGGACTGAGTATTGCCGACTTAGGGGAAAGCTCTTGATTTTTGTATCTTTATTTACTCTCTAGTCACTTTACCCAATTCTCTTATTGATTCTAGTTGATAATTTTATTAATTCTGTTAATTTTTCCATTGAAAACAATGGGCCTTATATGACAGTGTCATAGAAAATACATATTTTGGCTTCTTCATTCCAATTGTTTTAATTCCCTTCATGTTTTGTGTCTTGCCATAGATTGGTGGAAAATACAGGATGCAAAGAGTACATATAGGGTGAATACTTAGGAGATTCTGCAGTAGCCAAGCAAGAGATAATTGCAGCTTGTAATTTTTCTGGAGGTGGAGAGAAGTAGACTGATTTCAGGTATAACTTGGAGACAGCTCCAGCTGAGTTTGGTGATATGGGAATGAGAGAGAAGGTGGTGGTGGTAAGAGATTATTGTCACATTCTGGCCGTTGTATATTATAAAATGAACAAATTTGGGTTGTGGTTTATACCATGAGTTTGAGGTGTGTGATGCATCTAATTAAATCTGAGTCTGGAGTTCAGAAAAAAAAAAATCTGTACTCCAGTTGAAAAAGGGGGGTGACAGGTGGTAGAAATAGGATTGCATAAGGAGAGGAGTTGGAAGTAGAAGTCCTATGCTTGTGAGCCAAGAAACTTAAACATCCAGAAGTTGATGGCAGGAGAAGAGCATAGGGAAGATGCATCTGGGGAAGTACAGGGAAAATCAGTAAAATAGGTTACCACTTGGAAAAAAGGTGTTTAGATGTTCAAAATGTTGCTTAGCAGTCATATTGGATCACAGTACAGTAAGTTCCCTACATACAAACCTTCAGGCTGTAGACTTTCAATGATGCAAAGATGCATTCCATCAGTGTCAGATGTGAGTGACATTGCAGCTTACCCTCCATCTCGTATTGCTGAGGGTCCTTCAGCTGTACCCCCATCGCATTCTCTCCACCCCCCAGTCAGTATCTCTCCTTACCTGCTCACTCAGTGCCAGCCCCTGTATGCCAGCCACTGGGCTGGACTACCGTACTTTTCAAGGCACTGTCCTGTAAGATTAGAGATGCTTTATTTTGTGTGTGTTTTGTTTTTTACATATTGTTTGTGTGAAGAGTCTTATAAATCCA
This sequence comes from Okapia johnstoni, assembly GCA_024291935.2. NCBI lineage: Eukaryota > Metazoa > Chordata > Mammalia > Artiodactyla > Giraffidae > Okapia > Okapia johnstoni. The sequence goes on from CM044317.1 coordinate 87,866,001, forward strand.
TTACAGTGTGCTACATAGCCAGTTGTGTCCATTGGGTACTTAGGATAACTTTGTTGGACTTACATATTGGACTTAGGATCGTGCTCTCAGTATGGAGCTCATTCATACATAGGGAACTGTACTGTATCTATAGCTAGTATTTACTGAACATTTACTGTACATGGGCATTTTTCTTCTATGAGCTTCATAGGAATTATTGCCTCATTTAATCCTCCCAGCAGCTCTGTGCTGTTATTATCCCCGCTCCGTAGATGAGAAAACAGAGGCAGAAGTCAGAGGAAACACCAGAGCTCTAACTCACTCCTTCCCAAGACGAGCAGGTGAAATCGTCCCTGTAGGACACTGGTGACTTTGGTGGAAAAATAAGGACTGACTTAAGTGCAGTTTGTTGGAGAATAAGTCACAGATGGAAAAGTGAAGAGAACATGCAGAAAACCCTCTTGAGAACTGTCTGTGGAGGGGGCACAGCAATAGCTGAGGGGTGTGGATTATGGGAGAAGAAACTGTAATGCCCCAGTATCCAAAGAAAGCAAAGAACTTGAGAGGAAAACATTCCTGATGAAGCCAGAACCCAGAAGAGTAGCACAGACCAAGCTCGCTCATACAGACAGCTGTAAATGTCCTACATTTCATGAGGAATAGCAGACTTATGCCAATAATAATATAATATAGAAGAAACTCCCATGAAAATCAAGAAGAAAAAGGTATCACCATTATTAGGTAACAGTGTTCTGAAATCTTCAGCAAATGTCAGTTTTACTTCCAAATCATAGTTCAACTCTATCCATTTCTCTCTATAGCCCCGGATCCCAACAAGCCGTGATCATTTTTATCAGCCCCTGACTAATCTTCCCTTTTCACCCTGGCTCTCCTGTCGTCCATCCTCTGATTATAGAGTCAGATCTTACAAGGCTACTCATGGGCCCTTTGTGCTTGAAAAGTTTAGTTGCTTCTCATTAGGTTAAAAGTCCCAGATTCCTATAGTTGCCTCTCATCACTCATTCAAATCTTTTATCCTTCTGCTCCAACCGCTGACCTGGTTTCAGTTCCTTGAACTCGCCAACCTTCCTTCTGCCTCAGAACTGTCCGCTGGTTCTGCTCGCAACGCTCTTTTACTCATCACATCTTTAAAGTCCTTTTCTCAGGGGAGGCTTTCTTGATGTTCCAGTGAAAATCAGCTCCTCTTGTTTAATTTTTCCTTATACCTTGGATATTACTTGGATATTACTTGGATATTACTTCACCTTTATACCACATAAATTTACTCACATGGGTTTGTTTTTTCCCTTTCTATTTTCCCGAGTAGAACAGTAGCTTCATAAGAGCCGGGACCATTTCTTTTTACATCTTTATCTCAAACAACCGACAAAATGCTGAGTACATAGAAGAATTCAGCTGGTTATTCAGTCCTGGAGATTAGTGTAGACAAGCCTTAGTGTTTCCTTTCAACCTTCTGAAGTATTTAATAATTGTTATTTTGAATTATTCAGCTCAGTATCAAACCTCACTTTTTCAGGTTCCATCTGTTGAATTTGTGAGGTGGATATAAAAATTAGTTTGGTGTGTATGAAGCTTGAAATTCTGTTTTATATGGTATTTGTCTTTCAAAGATACCACTTATATGTGGAATCTAAAATATGGCACAAATGAACTTATTGCTGAAATTGAAACAGACCCACAGATGTAGAGAATAGACTTGTCGTTGCCAAAGTGGTGGGTAGGAGGAGGGTTAGATAGGGAGTTTAGGATTAGCAGATGGAAGCTATCATATGTAGAATGGATAAACAACAAGGTCCTACTGTATAGCACAGAGAACTATTTCCTGTGATGAACCATAATGGAAAAGAATATGAAAAAGGGTGTATATATATGACATATATATATGAGTGAATCAGTTTTGCTATACCCCAGAAACTAACACAACATTGTAAATCAACTATACTTCAATAAAATAAAAAAAGAAATTGTGTTTCAAAAAAGACAATATATAAAACATTGCTATATTTAATAGTATACTATAATGTGCAGAGAAGGAATCAGTTAACATAGGTCCATTTTTCACTCCTTGCCTTTGACAGCCACTGTTTAGCTCCTTATTCTAAAATGACAAAATAATACAGTTCTTTAATACCAGTGTCTTTTTAACTTCGTGGTGGTGTTAAGGGTGGTCCGTTGAGTCTGGTGTCATAATTTTTAGTTGCAATTACAGTGGAATTTTGGAACCGTTAAAAGCAGTGACCTTAGGTTGGTTTTGCAAGGGAATTTATTCAATAACTATTTCATGTAATTTAAGGACAAAGAAATATGGAAATTTGGGGCACATAATGAAAGATAAGTAGACGAGGCACAATCCTCATTTATATGATGATTAAGACAGCTTGACTTTGGATAGTTTTTCGCGTTAGTAGGAGCTGAATGTTCTGAAGGAGTGGTTTACTGTTTGAAGCTTGCTTTTGCTTTGACCTTGATCCCAGTTATCCTGTTTCTTTATTCCAGGCACCGGTGCTGGCTCAGGCGCCCATTCCTCTGTTGTAGCCTTCCCCTCCCTTGCTCAGGGTCACCCTCTGCACAGAATCTATCTCCTCCACTCTCCCCTGGCTCCTTCTTCCACAGTATCTCAGTCATCTTGCCGCCTCTTCCAGCTTTCTTTCCCACCTCTTCTGCTTTCACTTCATCAAAGCCTGAATCTCTTTTGCAGTTACTTTCTTTCCGTTTCCATTTTTATTTCAGATAGCTCTGAGAAGGGAAGATAAATTTTAATATAAACATACAAACTCATGAACTGGTGACTTGAGTATTTTGTGGATTCAGTAACAGGGAAAAGATCCGTCATGTAGGTCTCCTCTCATATGAGAGCATTCCTTAATCAAACTAGGTGTTAAATTAAGAGGAAGGTAAAGGTAATAGAGATTTTAGTATATAAGAAAGATGTGGTTTTTACAAATTAGAAAAAGAAATGGACTTAAAAATTTATCTGGCAATTACTTCTGCTTAATATAATCATCAAATATTCAAATTGTTTCACTGTTTGCACTGAATCTCGGTTAATAAATATGCCTCATTAACTACATCTTTTTGTTGGAGGTGATTCCAGATGGTAGGGAAATAATTAATTCAATGTCACCAAATATTAGATGACAGGTGCATCATTTTTATTTAGAACCCAGTGGCATCTGAGCTTCTCTCACAGACGATGTAAAAGCAATTTGCTGTATAGTCCTCACTGAACAAGTGTCCTGCCAGCCTGACGTAGCAGAATTCCACTGCGCAGAAAGCAGAGGTTTCAAGCAGCTGCTGTCCTCGTGGACGTTGTACAAATGACCGCCTATGTGACAAATTATTGCCTGGACTTATGATCATCTATTGCTTCTGAATTTAATATCTTTAAGAATTTAGTTTTGGTTTTTATTTTGCTTGCTAATCTTCACAGTCTTTTTTTAAGACATAAAAGTAACTCCCATCACCTGTTCTAATAACAATGGAAGATGAACGAGAGAAGCTTCAGAAAGCAATCAATACTGGCTTTGTCTTCGCTACGTTCTTCCTTGATGTTCTGCATGTTCCGCTGATAATCATACCGTGAGATCAAAATTAATGACAAAATGGTAAAGCAGGAGTACTTTGGGCAAGCATTTTGTGGAATGCTGTTTTAAGTCCTGCCTCTGTCCTGTCCTGGGGTGGACTCTGGCCATGCAGATGGCATCACCCGCTGGCTGGGTCCCAGTGGTCCTTCCTCCTATTTAAGGTGTACTTGTGTGTATTCGTGGAGCTGGGTCCTGGTGAGAACTGAGGGCTGAGTCACCGAATAGCACCCAGTAGACAGAGGTCAAACCAAGGTCTCTTCCTTCTAGGGGAGACTCAACAGGTCATCACCTCTGACCCTCATTCTTTGTCTGGATTTTGACAACTTCCAGGCTCTGCTCACTAATGGTAATGACAGACAATTCTAAGTTCTTTAAGTCAAAATGTATTTCCTGTTATTTTGATCAGTTTATCCCAGTCTGACCAATTTATGCCCTTAGCATTCTCAGATTGTTCTTTCTTCAAGTGGCTGACAGGCTTTTGGAGAGTTGACAATGGTGTATGCCGTCTCCTGAATACACTATGTCAGGATCTCCAGTTTTTCTTTCATACCTCATGGTTCCATGAGCCCTCTTGATCCTCACGGCCTTCACTTTGTGTTGCTGTGGCTTATCAGGGTACTGTTGCTGTGATGCTTCCAAGTCGACAAGATCTTCTGATGTGTTTGTGGAGCAGGTAATACATGCTGTAAAACAGAGTGAAGGAATGTGGATTTGGTGTGGGTGAGTCCTAATCCTGGCTCCAGCTCTAGCTGATCACATGGCTGTTCCAGAATCTCATTTGCTGAAGAAGAGGATGAGGATAGATTACCTCTAAGAACCACAAATGTTTAGAGCTAGAATGAACCTCAAAATATAAAAGGTCTGTACTACTGTCAGGCAATAGTAATTGTGATACTGTACTATTGCTTGCATCAGTGTAAGCATTTACATGTGCTTTTATTTGGGGGTTTCCCCCTGATTTTCCTGCTTTTAAACTTTAACTCTTGATTCTGACATCTATTACAATAGTCACTTTTCAGCTTTGTAATTACAGCCATTAATTTTGCATGCATAAATTCTGAGTTTTTGAGTAATTGTTATAAATACTGGATAAGACAAGGCCTGGTGCAAAGCTCTGTAGCACTCTCTTGGAGTACTCTTTCTATGACAACTAAACATAAATGGATATAAAATTAGTTTATTTAAACACTTACCTCACTGCAGTTTAATCCACATTTATCGGACATCCCAAGAAATTTTGTTAAATGTCTTACTGAATGAAATAAACCAATCTTTTAACATTGAATAATTTTTGTTTCTCAGTTCAGTTAAATCACTCAGTCATGTCTGACTCTTTGTGACTCCATGGACTGCTGCACGCCAGACTTCCCTGTCTATCACCAACTCCCGGAGTTTACCCAAACTCACATCCATCGAGTCCGTGATGCCATCCAACCATCTCATCCTCTGTCGTCCCCTTCTCCTCCCACCTTCAATCTTTCCCAGCAGCAGGGTCTTTTCCAATGAGTCAGTTCTTACCATCAGGTGGCCAAAGTATTGGAATTTCAGCTTCAGCATCAGTCCTTCCAATGAATATTCAGGACTGATTTCCTTTAGGATGGACTAGTTTGATCTCCTTGCACTTCAGGTGACTCTCAAGAGTCTTTTCCAGCATCACAGTTCAAAAGCATCAATTCTTCAGTGCTCATCTTTCTTTATAGTCCAATTCTCAAATCCATACATGACTACTGGAAATACCATAGCTTTGACTAGACAGACCTCTGTTGGCAAAGTAATGTCTCTGCTTTTCAATATACTGTCTGGGTTGGTTATAGCTTTTCTTCCAAGGAACAAGCCTCTTTTAATTTCGTGGCTGCAGTCACCATCTGCAGTGATTTTGGAGCCACCCCTCCCCCCAAAAAAAGTCTGTCACTGTTTCCATTTTTTCCCCATCTATTTGCCATAAAGTGATGGGACCGGATGCTATGATCTTAGTTTTCTGACTGTTGAGTTTTAAGCCAACTTCTTCACTCTCCTCTTTCACTTTTATCAAGAGGCTCTTTAGTTCTTCTTTGCTTTCTGCCGTAAGGGAGTGTCTGTCATCTGCGTATCTGAGGTTGTTGATATTTCTCCCAGCAATCTTGATTCCAGCTTGTGCTTCATCCACCAGCATTTCACATGATGTACTCTGCGTAGAAGTTAAATAAACAGGGTGACAATATACAACCTTGACATACTCCTTTCCCAATTTGGAACCAATCTGTTATTCCATGTCCAGTTCTAAGTGTCACTTCTTGACCCACATACAGATTTCTCAGAAGACAGGTCAGATGGTCTGGTATTCCTATCTCTTTCAGAATTGTCCACAGTTTTTTGTGATCCACACAGTCAAAGGCTTTGGCATAGTCAATAAAGCAGAAATAGATGTTTTTCTGGAACTCTCTTGCTTTTTCGATGATCCAGCGGATGTTGGCAATTTGATCTCTGGTTCCTCTGCCTTTTCTAAATACAGCTTGAACATCTGGAAGTTCATGGTTCATGGTTTTTGTTTCTAGACATGATATATCTTCTGATAATCATCTTATTCTTTACTAAGAGCATAAAAACAATTTTCTTAATAACTAATTCTAGAATTTTGCCAACAATCAATATTCATCTTACTCATTATTCATGGGTATTTTTAAAATGAGGAAATATTATTAGATCTAGATTTTTTCTTTCTTTTTCCCAGATTCTCAGAAATTCATATCAGTGGCTAATTACCATGAGCTCTTAGTTATCTGTCCTTAATCTATCTTCTTATATCTTAATGTCTGTCTTGGTCTCTAGGGTAGTTGTCTAGAATCAATGAATTAAAAAGCCTTCAATTTATTTTCCAAGTAATTTGATGGCAACTAGAACCCAACTTGATACTAGTTTCCTTCAAAACACGTGCTAGATTTTAGAACACATTTGTTTGTTCACTTGTCCATTTACTTGATCGTACATTATCTATTGTATACCAGACACTGTGTTCAGTACTAGTACAGCAGATAAAAGAGCACGCATATTCAGAGAGCATATATGAAGTGTAGGATGCGGTGGAAGGAAGAGAAAGGAGTGAAAACTCTGCCTGGCAGAGGGAAGTGAGCTGGGGAAGGCTCATTAGTGAGTTCTCCAGAACAAGGGAGAGGAAAACGGAATAGTCCACTTACAAAAGATAAGAGCACATCATGAGAAACGCTGGGCTGGAGGAAGCACAAGCTGGAATCAAGATTGCTGGGAGAAATATCACTACCCTCAGAAATGCAGATGACCACCCTTATGGCAGAAAGTGAAGAAGAACTAAAGAGCTTCTTGATGAAAGTGCAAGAGGAGAGTGAAAGAGTTGGCTTAAAGCTCAGCATTCAGAAAACTAAGATCATGGCATCTGGTCCCATCACTTCATGGCAAATAGATGGGGAAATAGTGGAAACAGTGGCTGACTTTATTTTGGGGGGAGAGTCCCCTGGACTGCAAGGAGATCCAACCAGTCCATCCTAAAGCAGATCAGTCCTGGATGTTCATTGGAAGGACTAAGGTTGAAGCTGAAACTCCGATACTTTGGCCACCTCATGCAAAGAGTTGACTCATTGGAAAAGACCCTAATGCTGGGAAAGATTGAAGGCGGGAGGAGAAGCAGACGATAGAGGATGAGATGGTTGGATGGCATCACCGACTCAATGGACATGGGTTTGGGTAGACTCCGGAAGTTGGTGATGGACAGGAAAGCCTAGCATGCTGCAGTTCATGGGGTCGCAAAGAGTGGGACATGACTGAGTGACTGAACTGAACTGAAAGGATAAGAGTGGGGCAATTAATATCAGTTGAATGGGGAACCAGACAGAGTGTATTGTACCAAAAATGAAAAAAGAGAAGAAAAGAAAAGCAAGGACCTCCAGAAGGAAAAAAAAAAGGGAAGAACTTGAGAAAAACAAAAGACTGACTAAAGCACAACCTCAGGCAGAGCACTCAAGCAGGAGAATTGTCATCAGAGAATAGCAAGAGACCCTCTGAGGGCCAGGTCAGCTGGCTCTCACCTGATGGGAACTCTACCTGATCCCAAGCAAGCAGTCAGTACAGTGGGGAGCCTTGCTATACTGAGAGAATCCTCCCACCGGAACACCCATCTGAAGGCCAGAGTCCCTTATGAACGACTCAGGCTGGATTTAGTAAGACTAGTTCAGGCTTTTGCTTGGCATTTCCCAGGAATTTCTGAAGCTCTATAATTTCTTTATTCTTGCCATTTATAGAAACTGACAGTTTTAGCCTAAGAGGGAAACTGGATTTGACTTGTAGTCTAGGTTTATTCTGCTCTTTGTGGTTCTGAGGCTATTTAATCTAAGTTAGCTTATCCTTTATTCAATTAAAGAAAGAAAAGGTCATGAAATATAGCCACTTTTTTTATGAGTCAAATGAGTTTTTAGCCTTTGAACATGAAGTCTAAGGGGTGAATTCCCATGCTAACAAATAGCCATGGTCATATTTATAGACAAACCCAATTACTGATCTAAATTTCAGTAATTACTAACCAGATGTCGAGACTTTTCTTGTAATCTCCCTCCTAAAATGCCACAAGAACCCTCAGGAATTCTCTGCGTGTTTGCTCTGATCACTGTATGAGTCAGCAGTAGGTCTTGCTGCCTTTCCCTCTTTCGGTCCTTGAGAAGAAGAGGAAGAAACTTCAGTCTAATGTGAGCTGGCTCCTGCAGGTTTCCCTGTGTTTCCATTCCCTTAGACTGATCACTGGGAGTGAGAGACAGGCAGAGACAGAGGGGAAGAATCAGGTATCCAGTGGACGATCCTTTTGTATGTTCATAGAATGTTTAGTAAAAATTATGATTCCTTGGGAGAAAAATAAGTTTAAAAGGCAGACATTTTGAAAGACACATTCCTGGATATAAACAATAATAAATTAGGAAATGATGAAAAACACTCCTAAATATAACCCTTGAGACCAAAGAGTAAGTAAAAAGGATAATCCATAGAAATTAATGAACAAGAAAATACTTTATATCAAAATATATGGAGCATGAAAAAGCTATACTGTGGGTGAAAATATACAATGCAAAACATGTCTAAGTATAAAGGAGAAAATATAAAAATAAAGAGAATAAACTTTTATACAATAATGAGAGCAACATATCAAAATAAAAGAGCAGAAGAGATTAATAAATATAATCATTAAAATTGATAAAACAGAATTTTTATTGACATATAGTTGATTTACAATATTATATTAGTTTCAGGTGTACAGTATAGTGGTTCAGTATTCTTATATGTTATATACCATTAAAAAGTTATTAAAAGATAATAATTCCTTGTGCTACACAATACATCATTGTTGCTTGTCTAATTTATACATAGTAATTTGTATCTGTTAATCCCATACCCCTAACTTGTCCCTCCCTCTGCACCTCTCCCTGCTGGTAACCACTAGCTTGTTTTCTATATCTGTGAGTCTTGTGTTTTGCTATATATATTCACTTATATAACTTTTTTTAGATTTCATGTGTAAGTGATATAGGGTATAAGATACAAATGCCTTATATCTCCAACTTATTTCACTAAGTATAATGTCTTCTAGGACTGTCCACATTGCTGCAAATGGCAGAATTTCATCCCAACAGAATTTTTTTTTAACTGCTAAAAGGGTAAACAAATCTAAAATCTGGTTTAATAAAATGGCCAATAAAATAAAAAAATAAAATTAAGTTAGAAAGTAGAAAATTTTAAAAAAGAAATGAGACAAATTGGAAATAAGAAATAAAATTTATAAATATAAATTTGACAGTAGATAGCATGTGGACTGAAAGAATTCTGAGAGATTACTATATGTAATTCTAAAAAAAGGATTTTGGTGACCTGGAAAAATGGATGATTTTCTCCCCAAAATACAAAGAATATATCAAGAATAGTTGGAAATTATGACTTCACTAATAATGTGGAAGAAATTAAAGAGATGATTCAAGATCTACCACTGAGATAATGACAAGGACTAATTGACTTATCAGCAGGGTTTATTTAGTTCATGTTATTCAAACTATTTTAAACCAAAGAAAAGCTGGACAGAATTTAAGAGGTCAGCCCAATTTTAATAACAAACCTAATAAAAAAATCTATGACTGAATTTCATTTATGAATATAATATAGATACATATTTTAAAAATAAAATACTAGCAAATAGAATTCAACAATTCAGTAAAAGAAAGTTCAATACTAGAAAATCAAGGGTGATTCAATTTAAGGGTTTTTTATCAATATACTACATGATATCAACCACATAAAGAGTAAAAGTTATGTGATCATAGAGATAGATACAGAATCTCTGGATAATACATAATAATGCAATAATCACTCATAATCAAATCTCCAAGTAAAATGGGAATTGATGGAATATTTTTACTAAACTCAAATAGCAAATATTTTTCTTTAAAATGGGGAAAACTATATTAGAAATTAAACAAGCAAAATTAAGATCAAAGGAGGTAAAATTGCCATCACCATTGTATCACAAGAAAATAAAATAACTTGTACGCTTTGGAAGAATTTTCCTGGTGGCTCAGATAGTAAAGAATCCGCCTGCAATGCGGGAGGCCTGGGTTTGATCCCTGGGTTGGAAAGATTCCCTGGAGGAGGGCGTGGTAACCCACTCCAGTATTCTTGCCTGGAGAATCCCCATGGACAGAGGAGCCTGGCGGGCTAGAGTCCATGGTGTTCAAAGAGTCGGACATGACTACTAAGCACAGTACAGCTCACATGTTTTGGAAAAAGGAGATGAACCTCTACCTTTTTTACTAAAGTCTGGATTGCATATGTAGAAAGCCTAAGAGAGTTTGGTAGGAAAAAATTCTCTATTTCTAAGAGATTTGGGTAATCAGTTAGATATCAGATATATTGAAAAAGCAATAGATTCTCTTATTTTAACCACAAATCATTCACAAGGGTAAATAGGAAATATTCTATTAATATAAGTTGTAAAAGCAGTAAGAATTGGGGAATTTTGATTAAGAAAGGAGTATGGTGTATACAAAGAAAATCAAAGCATATGAAAAAGATCTAAGTGAATATATAAATCATTTCCTTAAAAGTGTCAATATAAAAGTTCAGTAATTCAAAGTCAATATGTAAATTTGATGCAATACAAATAAAAATGCTGAGATGTTTTAAAATTTGTTTTGAAATTGGATAAGATTGCTTAAAATTTATAGGGCCAAATAAATACCTAGAAATAGTAATAAGGAAAAAAAATTAAGAACAGTAGTAAGGGTACATTTGCTCTGCCAGACATTATAACATCCTATAAAGTTACCATAATAATATAAATGTTGTAACATGTAGTAAAATATAGGTGGAAAAAAACTGAGAATTTAGAAATTAACCTCTGATTTTATGAGAATTTAATAAATACTGTATTTCAGTTCAGTCAAAATGGATGGATTATTCCACAATTGTGCTGGTACCACTGACTCTACACATGAGAAATATCTTATACCCCATACAAAAATAAATTCCAGATGGACTGAATCCCAGATGGAACATTTTTATGTAAAAATCAAAACAAAAGAGTAAATATTACGTTTGTACAATCTAAGGACAAGGATATATTTACCATGATTTAGAAGCCAAAAACTGTAAAGTAAATGACAAATGTATTAGGCATAAAAATTAAACATTTCGATGGTGAAGGGCTGTAGTCAAAATCAATTAGAAAATGATTGTTCTGGTAGTATTATAATGTAATTAAAAGGTAGCCTGTTAACACATGTAACTTTTCAGAAAGTTTTTTAAAATGGACGATAATGGATGAACAATTTTATTTTTAAAAGTGAAGAAAAGATATGAACAGGTCATTGAGTAGAGAAAACTCAAAATATTAACAAACATATAAAAGGCTCAGATTCACTAGCAGTCAGTATGTAATTTAAGGCAATTTTGAGTTATGACTTTACACCATAGCCTGGCACCTGTTGCTGGGTGTGATTCAAAGACAAAGGCATTCCCATACATTGCTAATGGTATGTTTAGAGCTGCAGACTCTTTTGGAAAGCAATTTGGCAACATCTATTTTAAAAGACGTTTAATGCTTAATCTTAAGACTCTAATCTAGGTAAAGTATACTGTGTGTATAATGTTTATTGCAGCATAATTTGTAGTGGTAGAAAGGTGGAAACAGAGAATAATTATTAACTAGAAAACACTTGAACAAATTATGGTACATCTATATCAGAGAATATTATGGAACTATTGAAGAGAATATATTAGGACTGTACTGGATAATCTAAATTGATTTATAGAAAGCAATGTTGGGGAAGAAAATAAGATGCAGAAAATGTGTATATTATAACCAATTTGCATTAGAGACAGGATATTTAAAAAATATTTACTATTATATACAATTTTAAATAGTTTATATCATTTTTATTTAAATCTAAAAATATATTTTATGTATATGATTTATATTACATAAATTTACAGATACATATATTTTTGAGAATATGTCAAATATTTTATACAACATTTTTAAATCTAAAATATATTTTATGTGATCATGTTTAGGAATTTATGTAAAATTTCCATATGCTTTAGGTTATTTTTAAATATCTTAAATTGTATTTATTTTTTAATTGAAGAATAATTGCTTTAGAGAACTTTGTTGCTTTCTGTCAAGCCTCAACATGAATCAACCATAGGTATATGTGTGACCCCTCCCTCTTGAACCTCCCTCCCATCTCCCATCCCATCCCATCCCCCTAGGTTGATACAGAGCTGGTTTGAATTCCCTGAAACATACAGCAAATTCCCATTGGCTATCTATTTTACATATGGTAATGTAAGTTTCCATGTTACTCTCTCCATACATCTCACCCTCTCCTCCCTTTTCCCCGTGTCCATAAGTCTGTTTTCTATGTTTCTCTATTGCTGCCCTGAAAATAAATTCTTCAGTATCGTCTTTCTAGATTCCATATATATGCATTAGTATACGATATTTTTCTTTCTCTTCCTGACTTACTTCACTCTGTATAATAGGCTCTAGGTTCATCTACCTCATTAGAACTGACTCAAATGTGTTCCTTTTTATAGCTGAGTAATATTCCCTTTTGTATATGTACCACAACTTCTTTATCCATTCATCTGTTAATGGACATCTAGGTGGCTTCCATGTTCTAGCTATTGTAAATAGTGCTGCAATGAACATTGGGGTACATGTATCTTTTTCAATTTTGATTTCCTCAGGGTATATGTCTAGGAGTGAGATTGCTGGGTCATATGATGATTTTATTTCTAGTTTTTTAAGGAATCTCCATACCATCTTCCATAGTGGCTGTATCAATTTACATTCCCACCAGCAGTGCAGGAGCATTCCCTTTTCTCCACACCCTCTTCAGCATTTATTGTTTGTAGACTGTTTAATGATGGCCATTCTGACTAAGGGCTTCCCTGATAGCTCAGTTGGTAAAGAACCTGCCTGCAATGCAGGAGACCCCTGAGCCACTTTCACTTTGACTTGATTCTGACTAGTGTGAAGTGATAATCTTATTGTAGTTTTGATTTGCATTTTTCTAATAGTGAGGGATGTTGAGCATCTTTTCATGCATTTGCTAACCATCTGTATGTCTTCCTCGGAGAAATGTCTGTTTACGTGTTTTTCCCACTCTTTGATTGGGTTGTTTGTTTTTCTGGTATTGAGTTGTATAAGCTGCTTGTGTAGATTGGAAATTAATCCTTTGTCCATTGTTTCATTTGCAATTCTGAGGGCTGTCTTTTCACCTTGCTTACAGTTTCCTTTGCTGTGCAAAAGCTTTTAAGTTTAATCAGGTCCCACTTGTTTACTTTTGTTTTTATTTCTGTTACTCTAGGAGGTGGGTCATAGAGGATCTTGCTTTGATTTATGTCATCGAGTGTTCTGCCTATGTTTTCCTCTAAGAGTTTTATAGTTTCTGGTCCTACATTTAGGTCTTTAATCCATTTTGTGTTTATCTTTGTGTATGGTGTTAGGAAGTGTTCTAATTTCATTCTTTTACATGTAGCTGTCCAGTTTTTCCAGCACCATTTATTGAAGAGGACGTCATTGCCCCACTGTATAGTCTTGCTTCCTTTGTCAAAATTAAGGTACCCATAGGTGTGTGGATTTACTTCTGGACTTCCTATCTTGTTCCATTGGTCTATATTTCTGTTCTTGTGCCAGTACCACACTGTCTGAGGACTGTAGCTTTGTAGTGTAATCTGAAGTCAGGAAGGTTGATTCCTCCAGCTCCAGTCTTCTTTCTCAAGACTGCTTTGACTATTTGGGGTCTTTTGTGTTTCCATGTGAATTGTGAATTTTTTCTTTCACTTCTGTGAAAAATGCCATTGGTAATTTGATAAGGATCGCATTGAATCTGTAGATTGGATTTGGTAATACAGTCATTTTCACAATATTGATTCTTCCTGCCCAGGAACATGGAACATCTCTCCATCTGTTTATGTCATCTTTGATGTCTTTCATCAGTGTCTTATATTTTTCTATATACAGTTCTTTTGTCTCCTTATTTAGGTTTATTCCTAGATATTTTATTCTTTTTGTTGCAAGTGAATGAGATTGATTCCTTTATTTTTTTTCTTATTTTTCATTGTTAGTATATAGGATAAGTGATAAGTATATAATATAAGTGATTTCTGTGTATTGACTTTGTATCCTGAGACTTTGCTAAATTCACTGATTAGCTTGAGTAATTTTCTGATACTGTCTTTAGGGTTTTCTATGTATGGTGTCATGCCATCTGCAAACAGTGCAAAAATGGTGCTGTGATATTATGTGAGACCACCCTAAAACCTTTTCATAAGACATTGATAGTTTTCTTCATTTTAAAGAAGGAGTTATTGCAAATACAATAACCAAATATGTAATTTAAGAGCTTCATTTAAGAGCTGGTAGCACTTGAGGGCAATTGATTGTTTTTTAGACTTAATTTGCATAAGTATCAATACAAAAATTCTCCCTACCTGAGGAGTTAGGGTCAAAATATAAAATATACATCAAACATGCCTTTTAGGGAAGAGATTTTTTTCCCCTGAGCTTTTTAATGAAATTCTGAGAGTACAAGATTAAAACTTATATTTAACCTGAGTTTTATTGTGTGGGATGGTCTTGGATTCTTCGGCTTACTGATTCCACTTGTAACAGGTTCTAGCTTTCAGCAGAAGAGACTCCAGGTGAATCAGTGGGGAAGGACTAATGCCAGACACGGAGGCATTACAATCACTTCTTCACTGTTTCCTCTGAGTAGAAACACCCTTCTGGACATCCGGCTCCATGGTCCAGTGTGAGTTCAGCACTGTTAGAAAGGAAGATGAGAATGAGAGGAGACACGGAGACTTTGCAGTTAGGCCTGTTGGAGAGAGAGCTTAATCCAAAAACACCAGGACCAGTGGAAAGTGAGTGAAGGCGATGGGAAGTGGAGACCTGCAGGGACCCTGTGTCCCTCCAGGGACCCTGGAACCTGTGTTCCTTCACCATCACTGAGCATCTTCAAAAGTTCCTGAAACATTTCGCTGTCCACAGAATTGTAATAATTTACCTTATTTCAAAAATTTCACTTAAAAAATATCTTCTGGGAGTCTTTGAAAGTTCAGGTCATTTAAAAATGCATATTATTAATTTTACTGAGTTAATAGCCATTATGATCTAGCAGTATGTATAATATATATCAGGGGACATCTTAAACGCATATTATCATAAAATGCATATTTAAGGACTTTCAACCTACATAAATTGAATTTAATAAATTGTAACAACTACAGTGGGACTATTAGGGTCTTTGGAAAAACACAGTTCAGGGTCTTGTTAAAACATATTTTCTCTTGGTGTCATATTCTACTTAGGAAATTTGTTCTAGTAGCCAAGAGCTTGAATGTGTTTGTCTTGCTGAGTTAAAAATAAAAATTGAAAAGTAAGGTTTTTTTTCCAGTGAGACAGTCTCCTAAGTCAAGAAGAAAGCAAATTTCCCAAGTAACTGTATTGTTTTTAGTTTCAAATCATGTGCAGAGAAAAGGGTCAATAGAAAATAATAGCTGTCAGTAAAAGTTTTATTATTATGTGTAAAAAAAAAGTCTTCTTTCGTGTGTCAGAAGTGTGAAGGTATCTGTGTTTCAGGTTAAATTCAGATTATTAATTGTTACTTATAACTGGGTATATTTAATGAAATCACGGAGTATAAATTATATCCAGTGTTTTTCAGAATGTGATCCTTAGATCACCTACATCAGAACCTCCTGGGTGCTTAAAATGCCTGCTTCTGAGTCCCAAGCTAGGTCTACTAGATAAGAAGTCTGGGCATATGCCTTGCAATTTGCATTTTAATCAGTTCCCTCACAGATTCTCGCACATTAAGGAAAATTTGAGAGCAGCAGTTATTTTAATCTATAAACCTATAATGTAGTCCAATCCTGGAGTCCTGTCTGGACTGAACCCTGCTACCTAGGCATACATTCGGACCTCAGAATGTATTCGATCGTGTCTTAAACATTCTTCACAGGATACATATCATGTTGATTCTTAAAAATCACTCCAGAGGTGTCCACTCAAGCCCTACGGATGTCTGGCAATGGTACCGACTCTCACCTAGAGCATACCATTGGCCCCACCAACGTCGAACACAATGAACAAAACCTCTGTTGTATTGTCTCACTCTGTAATCTTCCTCAGAAATTGAATTATATTAATAACAATTAACCCTATCTCTAAGTCTTTTCACTATTTTCTCTTATTTTAGAAGTACAAGCAGTAGCCTCTCAAGCCAGTGAAAATTGCATTTATCTGTGGCCCAGCTACGGGGCTACAGTGAAGGAAAATTCCTCATTTGCTACTGAGAAGCATCAACTCTGATGGCTGGAATAAATTCAAAACAAATTTCACACTAATGGCTTAAAGTGCTTAAAAGGATGGCCTGGTTACTGGTTTCACTCACAGAAAAGTGGTTGTAACACAGAAAGTCATCTAGAGGTGCTTATGTGCTTGAGAAGTTTTCTAAAAGTTAGAGTCGTAAGCACCACCATTGGTATCAAAGCTCTTCAGTTCACAGACTTCTAGGACCAGGATCAAACAAAATGCCTCCTGACTGTGCTTAACTGCCTTGGAGGGAAGGTGATGGTTCTTGATTGTGGAGAAGGATTCCCAGCTGTGCTTGCTTAGGAGCCCTCTGACTGACACTCTTCCTTCCCCTGTGGAGAACCCCTATCAGAACAGAGTTGTTAACACCATAAAATTGCCCCATAAAAATCTCGTGAAGTCGTGGGCTTTCATAACCCAAGGTTGCAATAAATGGAAATGTGAAAAGTTTGAAGTTAAGTATGAGCATCAAGTTCTGACATGGGAGGAATAAACCAAGTAACTTCAAAAAATGTATTATCTGGATCCCTTAAAGCTTTAAACTAAGTAATCGGACGCATATAAATTCTGGGAAACACTCAAAAGCGATTTGCTGTCGGCCTTGCTGTTAGAAACAAGCCTTTATTTTAGTTTTTAAAGATTTTAAACTTAAATTAGAAATTATTTAAATGTGCAAAAGCATAGAGTTCTCACAGTTTTTTCTCCTCATTCTTGTAGTTTCATTCTTAACTAACTGCAGCCTTATTTGTCAGTCGTTCGTTATGTTAGAGGCAGGTGAAAACCTGTATCATTTCCTCTACTTTTCCTACTGGCTAGACTTGACCAGTATTCTTGTCTGGAGAATCCCATGGACAGAGGAACCTGGCAGACCGTGGGGTCGCAAAGAGTTGGACACGACTGAGCAACTGCTTGATGATGTGTGAGACTTGACCAACAATTCAATAGTGAATCCTGACATGATCACTTTTTGAGTAGTAAAGGCCAGAAGATGAAGATGGCTCCATATAGAGTAGAGTTGTATATCTGAATGATCTCTAAAGGGTTCTTTGTCCTGCACTACATGTTTGGTTTTGGGATTGGCCTTTCCCTATTAGTTGGTTCCCAGATGAAACAGTAAGGGGAAAAAAAAAACACACCCTCACTATTGATAAATAAATGCTGTACTGGGATCGTTTGGGAGATCAGAACTCTGCTTATGAAAAGACTCCTAGCACCTCTCAATCTCATGAATCAAACAAGAGAATTTGCTGAGTCCTGTGCTAGATGATTCGGGAGAATTGTTAAAAATATATGTTATGGAAACAACCTACGTGTCCTTCAACAGATGAATGGATAAAGATGTAGTATATATATTGCACATATATACCATACACACACACACACACACACACACACACACACACACACACACACGCACACACACACTGGAATACAGTTCAGCCATAAAAAACCAATGAAGTTTTGCCATTTGCAGCAACATGGATGGACTTGGAGAGTATTGTGCTTAGTGAAAAAGACAGAGAAAAACACTGTGTGATTTCACGTATATGTGGAATCTAAAAAAATCAACAAATTAGTGAATAAAAAAGAAGCAGACACAATGTCGAGAGCAAACTAAGGGTTACCAGTGGGGAGAAGGGAAGGAATGGAAATGCAGGGGTAGGAAAAAAATGTTATGGAATTATATGAAATCATGTGTGTAGAACTTTTGAGAACTGTAAAATGGTGTAGAATTTAAAGCATCTTTCTTTCCATAAAAAATGTTGAAGGAAAAACTCTGTGTGTTAGGAAACTCATAACACTGTTGGAAATTCAAACCAAACTACCTCCCTGCTTCCCTTTGGCAGATTCAGTTTGTCCTATCAGTTCAACCATCGTCTCTCAGGAGGATGATTCCCAGATCTGTGCCCTGCACCTGAGTTCTCTCCTGGAGTTTGGTCCACTCTCCAAACAGACCTGTCCTCCTGGACGTCAGTGCCCCAGACAAAACCCTTCCAGGCCCCTCTCCATCTGCTCCTCTTCCTGCACTTGCTCTTCTGTGCTGTGGTAATGACCTCCCCATCCCCCTAAGCTTTGTGCAGGCCCAAACCTCTAGTTTCTGTTAACTATTTTCTCGTCATTCAGTGGCATCTCATTTCTCACAGCTGCCCTGCTTTTTCATTCCCGCACCGTTGTAGGAATGTGTCCTACAGGCCTCACTCCTTTGATCTCCAAAAAATACCAGTGCCCCTCTTCTGCTCAGAAAGTCTGCCTCCTCCATGGCTACCCAAGGACCTCCTCAGTCCCTAACCAACCTTTGCAACTTAATCCTCCCTGTCTCCTGACTTCACTGCATAGCATTGATCTTGTGCAGAATCCTGAGCTTCACTCAAACATAGGAACTTGCTAATCCTCAGATCTCTGCCTTAGTTTTACCTTTCCCTTGTTTTGGTAGAGGCTTCCCTCTTTTATTGTGATCTGGACCATGCCTAAAACATGAAAACTTGCCCAGAAATTTGGTACAGAGTTGAATATAAACTAAAATTGAAGAGCTTGAGCCCTAGAAGGGAACTGCTGGAGTCAAACCCCAACTCTCCCACTTATTGACTTGTCAAGATATTTTATCTTACTCTACCTCAGTTTCCTCACCTAGAATATGGGGAAAACAATAGTACTTACTGCATGGTGCTGTGGTGAAGATTAGTTACTTGAAGCTAAATCTCTTAGAATAGTGTCTCATACGTGTAAGATCTTCTATAAATTCTAGACACCAATTGTGAATGGGTAACTGTAATCTTCATTTGTAGAATTTTACCTTCTAAGCAAATTCTCATATAGGTATCAGAAAGTTTAATTATGAATATGTGTGAATATATAACTTATCTCTATAGCTGTCCAGTCACCAATTCGTTTCAAAGTCCCCGTGACCCCATGGACTGCAGCACGCCAGGCCTCCCTGTCCGTCACCATCTCCCAGAGTTCACCCAAACTCATGTCCACTGAGTTGGTGATGCTGTCCAACCATCTCATCCTCTGTCGTCCCCTTCTCCTCCCACCTTCAATCTTTCCCAGCATCAGGGTCTTTTCTTCACAGTGCGTCAATTCTTCACATCAGGTGGCCAAAGTATTGGAGTCTCAGTTTCAGCATCAATCCTTCCAATGAATATCAGGGTTGATTTTCTTTAGGCGTGGCTAGTTTGATCTCCTTGTTTCTCCAGCACTGCAATTCAAAAGCATCAATTCTTTGGCACTCAGTCTTCATTGTGGCCTAACTCTAACAGGAGTACATGGTAACTGGAAAAACCATAGCTTTGACTATACAAATCTTTGTCGGCAAAATGTTATCTCTGCTTTTTAATACACTGTCTAGGTTTGTCATAGCTTTTCTTCCAAGGAGCATGCGTCTTTTAATTTTGTGGCTGCAGTCACTGTTCATGGGTGTAAAACAATACACTTCACCTATCTTCATGTAAAATGTAGAACCAGTACTCAGGCATATTAAAGAAATTATTGAGGACGGTTTCAAACAATCACAAAAGTCAATAGAGGAGGATTATGAATCCCCCTGTGTACATAGCTGGCTTTGACTCCTGGCTGATCTTGTCTCAGCTCTGTGTTATTGTGGGACTATCCCTGTGTTTCATCTATTAACAGTTCAGTGTGTGTCTTCAAATGAGAGCTTTTAAAAAGCATAACCACTAGACTATTTCACACTTAAACTTTTAAATAATAATTTCTTAGCATCATTAGGTGATCATTTGTTGTTCAGATTTCCAAGGATGGGATAAAAGTCATGAGGTTTTTAAAATCAGTCAGGATCTAAATGAAGACTCACATATTCCAGTTGGTTGCTGTTCTTTAAGGGGTCTGTTAATCTGTCATTTCCTCTCTCCGTGTCATTTTGTTTTCATTATATTATTTGTTAAAGAAGCAGAGCTGTTTATACTGAAAAGTTTTCCAGTGTGGATTTGGTTACATCTCCGTGGGGTAATTTAATATGTTCTTCTCTCCTGTGTGTCTCCTTTAAATGGAGCCTTAGGTCAGCCTTAGGCATGCTGTTTGGGGCAAGACCAATTCATAAGTGGTGTGTCATTCTCCTATCAGAAGGGACCTAATGTCTGGAAATCCCTCTTTTTGTGAGGATACCAGCCATTGATCATCAATACCTATGCCATTAATTCATTTAGGGTTGCACAATGGTAATAGTTTAATTTCCTCATCCCCTCTACGTTTATTGGCTGGAATATTTCTATAGGGAGGAACTTCCCCTCGTCTGCTCTCTGACTTCGCCGTGGTGTGGCTCACACAGGAAAGTCCTGCTAAATGCTTGACTCTTCCCATTCCTGTACCATTTTTCAAAATAATAAATGGATTCTCTGGTATCTTCCAGTGTTTACCATTCATTTTTTGTTTTGCTTTTCAGTTCAGCCTGTTTTTCTCTATTGTAGTCATCATGGAATCAGTTTGATTACTTAATTTGGTCTAGTTACATAAACTTAAAATACATAAGCCTTCAAGAATTTAATGGAAATAATCTTGCCTTTTATAGGGTTTGAGAATCTTAAGTATTGGTAGTTTAAGACATCCTGACCTTGTGTGTACAGTCTTTCTTCAGTCAAGATTCAGTGAGTAAAATTAAATGACAAACTTTATAAAAATAATATCAGCAAAAGTTATAAACAAAAAATAGTACAGAAAATACTGATATATTCTTCACCTTATATGGTGGATCATTTGTATTCTCCTTCTCTCTTAATGTCTCTCTCTCTCCCTCCCTCTTCATATCTGTCAAATACACATGTACTATATATCTCTATAAAATGTATGTAACATACATTAATAGCATATACTACATAATAATATACATAATATATTACATGTGAAATATAGGTAAAAGATTGTTTTATAATGTAAATATAATTCTAATATAAAATATTAATATACATAAAATATGTGTTTGCATATTATATAATCATCTTTACATACAGTTTTTTCCAAATGATTTGAAAATAAGTTATTTAAATCATGGTCTCTTAACCCTGAAGACTTGATTGTGTATTTTCTAAGAATAGAGATATTCTCTTGTGTAACCACAGTACAATTATCAGCTTCATAAGTTCACATTAATTTATTACATGGTTTGACATGTAATGAAAAAGTTTGTGGGCATGTTGTAAGCACCTTTCACAGGCAGCAGCTCAACATCAAGCCAAGAGATAGAAGGTATTATTAGGCTAAACTAAGTCTGTTCTAATACCTAATTCTCTTCATTCAATCTGTTGCCATAATTATTTGACTTTCTTAATTGTCACCCTCTTCCACTAGTCTCAATCAGTCTTTCATCTTTTTGGGTGTCCTAACACATCTTAGGGCTTCCCAGGTGGCGCTCGTGGTAAAGAACCCACCCTCCAGTGCAGGAGATGTAAGACATGAGGGTTCTATCCCTGAGTCCGGAAGATACCCTGTAGGAATGCATGGCAACCCACTCCAGTATCCTTGCCTGGAGAATCCCATGGACAGAGGAGCCTGGCAGGCTACAGTCCTTGGGGTTGCACAGAGTCAGACACGACTGAAGCAACTTAGCACATATGCACATTGATAAGGAAACAAGCCCACAAAGGCTGTGATTTTACTGAGGCTAAATTCTTGGCTCTTTACATCTTGCTAACTCTAATTAAAGTGAAACTTCATAGAAAAGTTTATAGAAGATTTATTTTCAAAACAACCAAAGAAGAGTTTCATCCTAGTCAGGCCAAGAACTGGTTAGAGGCAGCCGTGGGAAGAGTGAGTCATCGGGCTGGTTGAGATTTGCCCTTGATGACTGTGGAGAGTTTCCTTGTAGATCTGTCATTCTCCCTGGGTTCTCAGGAAGCAGCTGCGGTGGACTGAACTGTTTCTCCCATATGAGGGTAGGGTTTCAGCTCTTTTCCTCGTCAGCAAAATGAAATGAAATGGAGAATTTTTAACAGGCCTGAAATATTACAGACATTGCTATAATGTGAACATTTTCATACGAATGCACAGCTGATTTGGCAGTTTTGAGAATTCATTCTACATGTACTCCAAATCAGCCTTAGAGACTGTCATTTAAAATGCTTTTATTTTACTCAGAATTCTTGCTGATGATACTTCATACAGGGGACATTTGTGGAAGGCCTACTGTGTGCCTCTGCCCACAGGCATCTGAGATGAGGCAGAGAAACTCATGCTGCTGAGGGATGAGCACATCTTACATCCTGCCCAACCTCATGCCTGGCCCAGGCTCCGTCAGCCTGCTCACACATCACCCTAGGCCTGGCTGCCACAAAGACTCCGGATTATTCCTGCTGGTGTGGCTCCCTCCTTTTTAAAATCTAGTTCATTCATATTCTTTCTCTCTTTCTCTCCCCTCAGTCAGTATAAAAATAACCTGTGTCTTTTTATTTGTCATTCCTAATTAATCACCACAATTTTAGGCAAAGGAGGAGAGTGGGCTGTGACATACCAGCTTGTCCACGTGGTACACTGGGACCATTTCTGCAGATGCATCAGTTTACTGTCATATATTAGTATCTGTAGAAGTGATAGCATCAGTTCTTTGAATGTTTCCTTTGTCCCTGTACTGTAGAATCAGTTCCTAAGAAGCTTAGAGATTCAGAGGCTACATTAGCAAACATAAAACACCACTGCCTAATAGTGGATTTTCCAAAGGCTTAGCTTTCTAGAAGAGAATCTTGACCTCATGCAAATATCAGTTGGGTGTCTTTCTTTTCACAGCAATTAGCCAGCTAACTGGGCAGCCACAGCTAAGGAAGCTTGATAATGGTTGACTTCAGCTTATGTAAAACTATGTGTTTGTTTAACCAGAATTATGCCATTGTTTAGTGCGTAAATCAAAGCATAGACCACTTCTTCCTAATTTGAACTCCAAGGACTATCTAAGTCCTTTAAGTATCCTCACATTTTGTGTTTAAAGTTATTTGACAATCCAGTAATGGACTGCCAACTAGATCTGGGGAAATCATCAGTGATACATCAGTAAAAGTGTTTCTTGAAAGGATTTGCTCTTCTTATATGATATACGCAACAAATTAAGTTTACAATCTATAATTATCAATAGATCTGCATTTTTAATTATTAAACGAATTTGATATAAACTGATTCTGTAAAAGTTATTTTGTTAGACTAAGTTCTTTATCCTTCTTGGAGAGATAACATAATTAGGTTTATGTGACAAATGCAATTAGATGAGTAATCTTGGCTCCTATCCATTTAGATAAAAGAATTTAAAACAATTTGTGACATAACAAGTAAGTTTATCAAGACAAACTCTCTTTGAGACTTCAAAGACCAGGGGTATTTTTCTCAGAATGCAAAGTTGTCTCAGCATTTATCTCTATTCCTTCTTTGAGTCTTACAAAGTCATTATTTTAAAAGAACCTTGGGAATGTAATTCATAATGTAGCACTTTACATATAAATTCTTTCGGAAGATCATTGCAAGAGCACTGTTCAGGATGATTGAGAAGTTATTTGCTTCTCTTAGTTAAAGTTGATGCTTTTGAACTGTGGTGTTGGAGAAGACTCTAGAGAGTCCCTTGAACTGCAAGGAGGACTGCCCAAAGAAGAGCAATGCCAAAGAATGCTCAAACTACCGTACAGCTGAGTTCATTTCACATGCTAGAAAAGTTATGATCAAAATCCTTGAAGCTAGGCTTCAGCAGTATGTGAACTGAGAACTTTCAGATGTACAAGCTAGACTTAGAAAAGGCAGAAGAACCAGAGATCAAATTGCCAACATTCACTATATTGTACAGAAAGCAAGGGGATTCCAGAAAAGCATCTATTTTGGCTTCACTGACTATGCTAAAGCCTTTGTGTGTATCACAACAAGCTGTGGAAAATTCTTAAAGAGATGGGAATACTAGACCACCTTACCTGTCTCTGAGAAACCTTTATGCAGGTCAAGAAGCAACATTTAGAACTGAACATGGAACAACAGATTGGTTCAAAATTGGGAAAAGAGTATGTCAAGGCTGTATATTGTGGCCCTGCTTATTTAACCTATATGAAGATTGCACCATACAAAATGCCAGGCTGGATGAATCACAAGTTGGAATCAAGATTGAGGGGAGAAATATGAACAACCTCAGATATGCAGATGATACCACTCTCATGGCAGAAAGCAAAGAAGAACTAAAGAGCCTCTTGGTGAAGGTCAAGGAGGAGGATTCTGGCTTCAGGTCCCATCACTTCATGGCAAATAAAAGGGGAAAAAGTGAAAGCAATGATAGATTTTATTTTCTTGGGCTCCAAAATCACTGCTGATGGTGACTACAGCCATGAAATTAAAAGACGCTTGCTCCTTGGAAGGAAAGCTATGGCAAATCTAGAAAGTGTATTAAAAAGCAGACATCATTTTGTTGACAAAGATCTGTATAGTCAAAGCTATGGTTTTTCCAGTAGTATGTACTTATGTGAGAGCTGGACCATAAAGAAGCCTGAGTGCTAAGGAATTGATGCTTTTGAATTGTGATGCTGGGGAAGACTCTTGAGAGTCCTTTGGACAGCAAAGAGATCAAACCAGTCAATCCTAAAGGAAATCCACCCAAATATTCATTGGAGGGACTGATGCTGAAGCTGAATCTCCAATACTTTGGCCACTTGATGTAAAGAGCCAACTCATTAGAAAAGACCCTGATGTTGGGAAAGATTGAAGGCAAAAAGAGAAGGGAGTGGTAGAGGATGAGATGGTTAGATCACATCACTGACACAATGGACATGAATTTGAGCTAACTCCAGGAGATAGTGAAGGACAGGGAAGCCTAAAATGCTGCAGTCCATGGGGTGGCAAAGAGGAGGACACAACTTAGCAACTGAATCACAACAAGGAGAACCTTGTGATTAGATTCAAGCCTTTGACTTTCTAGCACCAAACTCACTTCACTAAATAACAGCTGAAACTTTAAACTCTGGCTCAGCAGTTTTTGAGAATCTATCATGTTTCTAGCTGGAGACATAATTCAGTTCAGTTCAGTCACTCAGTCGTGTCCGACTTTGCAATCCCATGGACCACAGCACGCCAGGCCTCCCTGTCCATCACCAACTCCTGGAGTTTACCCAAACCCATGTCCATTGAGTCAGTGATGCCATCCAGCCATCTCATCCTCTGTCGTCCCCTTCTCCTCCTGCCCCCAATCCTTCCCAGCATCAGGGTCTTTTCCAATGAGTCAGCTCTTAGCATGATGTGGCCAAAGTATTGGAGTTTCAGCTTCAACATCAGTTCTTCCAATGAACACCCAGGACTGATCTCCTTTAGGATGGACTGGTTGGATCTCCTTGCAGTCCAAGGGACTCTCAAGAGTCTTCTCCAGCACTGCAGTTCAAAAGCATCAATTCTTCAGCGCTCAGCTTTCTTTACCATCCAACTCTCACATCCATACATGACTATTGGAAAAACTGTAGCCTTGACTAGATGGACCTTTGTTGGCAAAGTAATGTCTCTGCTTTTTTAATATGCTGTCCAGGCATAATTAGTCACATCTTTATCACTATCATTATCCCTAATAACAACCACAAAACTGGTACCAATTGTAAGCTATATTAAGATGCTAAGTCACAGATATTTTAAGTGTAGAAACAAAGTTCTTATTTGGAAAAGAAAAGTTCTATTTTGTAACTGTTTTTCATTAACTAATCTATGCATATATGGGTTAGTAATGCAGTTACCTTTAAATTTTGTGGGTTCACTTATATGAGGATGTTTTTCAACAGTAAATACTATAGTATTACACCATCTTTGGTTGGTTGAATCCATGGAGGTGGAAACGGATATGGAGGATCAGCAGATATGGAGAGCCAACTATAAGTTATACATGTATTTTCCATTGCTGAGTGGATCAGTGCCCCTAACTCCCTCATTGTTCTTTTAGTTTTCAGTTTTGAAACATTTAGGCAAAAGAATTTTGCTTAAAATGGTATTCCTTAACTTATTGATTCTTAATGGTGAATGGAAAACAATGTATTTTAATGGTTTAAATTACTGAAAAATTAATTTTAAATGTTTCAAACTTATTTGAAACCTTTAAATCTTAACAAGAAAGGCTGTTAAGGTTTTTTTCACAAAAGAAATGTGTTTTTTTTAAATCTATTTATCTATTTTTTTGATTTTACAATATTGTATTGGTTTTGCCATACATTGACATGAATCCACCATGGGTGTACATGTGTTCCCCTTCCAGAACCCCCCTTCCACCTCCCTCCCCATCCCATCCCTCTGGGTCATCCTGGTGCACCAGCCCCGAGCACCCTGTATCATGCATCAAACCTGGACTGGTGATTCGTTTCACATATGATAACTTACATGCTTAAATGCCATTCTCCCGTATCATCCCACCCCTGCCCTCTCCCATAGAGTCCAAAATACAGTTCTGCACATCTGTGTCTCTTTTGCTGTCTCGCGTACAGGGTTATCTTTACCGATTTACTAAATTCCATATATATGCGTTAGTATACTGTATTGGTGTTTTTCTTTCTGGCTTACTTCACTCTGTATAATAGGCTCCAGTTTCATCCACCTCATTAGAACTGATTCAAATGTATTCTTTTTTTTTTTTTTTCCGCCCCGCCCAGCTCGGGACAAAGCCCGGAGCCCGCGCCGGGAAGGGGCAGGGCGGCCCAAATGTATTCTTTTTAATGGCTGAGTAATATTCCATTGTGTACATGTACCACAGCTTCCTTATCCATTTGTCTGCTGATGGACATCTAGGTTGCTTCCATGTCCTGGCCATTATAAACAGTGCTGCGATGAACATTGGGGTACACGTGTGTCTTTCAATGCTGGTTTCCTCGGTGTGTATGCCCAGCAGTGGGATTGCTGGGTCACATGGCAGTTCTATTTCCAGTTTTTTCAGGAATCTCCACACTGTTCTCCATAGTGGCTGTACTAGTTTGCATTCCCACCAACATTGTAAGAGGGTTCCCTTTTCTCCACACCCTCTCCAGCATTTACTGCTTGTAGACTTTTGGATAGCAGCCATTCTGATGGGCATGAAATGGTACTTCATTGTGGTTTTGATTTGCATTTTTCTGATAATGAGTGATGTTTAGCATCTTTTCATGTATTTTTTAGCCATCTGTATGTCTTCTTTGGAGAAATGTCTGTTTAGTTCTTTGGCCCACTTTTTGATTGGTTCGTTTATTTTTCTGGAATTGAGCTGCAGGAGTTGCTTGCATATTTTTGAGATTAATTCTTTGTCCATTGCTTCATTTGCTATTATTTTCTCCCATTCTGAAGGCTGTCTTTTCACCTTGCTTATAGTTTCCTTTGTTGTGCAGAAGCTTTTAATTTTAATTAGGTCCCATAGATGGAGAAATATACCGTGTTCGTGGATTGGAAGAATTAACATAGTGAAAATGAGTATACTACTCAAAGCAATCTATAGATTCAGTGCAATCCCTATCAAGCTACCAGTGGTATTTTTCACAGAACTAGAACAAATAATTTCACAATTTGTATGGAAATACAAAAAACCTCAAATAGCCAAAGCACTCTTGAGAAAGAAGACTGGAACTGGAGGAATCAACCTGCCTGACTTCAGGCTCTACTACAAAGCCACAGTCATCAAGACAGTATGGTACTGGCACAAAGACAGAAATACAGATCAATGGAAGAAAATAGAAAGCCCAGAGATAAATCCACGCACCTATGGACACCTTACCTTTGACAAAGGAGGCAAGAATATAGAATGGAGAAAAGACAATCTCTTTAACAAGTGGTGCTGGGAAAACTGGTCAACCGCTTGTAGAAGAATGAAACTAGAACACTTTCTAACACCATACACAAAAATAAACTCAAAATGGATTAAAGATCTAAACGTAGACCAGTAACTATAAAACTCCTAGAGGAAAACATAGGCAAAACACTCTGCGACATAAACCACAGCAGGATCCTCTATGACCCACCTCCCAGAATGTTGGAAATAAAAGCAAAAGAAATGTGTTTTAATTGTTTCTGATCTCCTATATTGAGTATATATATCTTCATTCCAATAGACCAGATAATAATGAATCAGATAGCTCCCATATTAAGTTTATTTTGTTAAAGGTTTAGACTGATACACACACAGAGTGACCTTTGACTGACTCTAGGTATTAGGGGTGCTGTTTGTGCAGCTGGAAATTCTGGTGCAACTTTATAGTCAGTCTTCTGTATTTGCAGTTATCCCTTTTGGAACTCCCTCCCACCTCCCTCCCTGTGGTATATATACACAATGGAATATTACTCGGCCATAAAAAGGAACACATTTGAGTCAGTTCTAATGAGGTGGATGAACCTAGAACCTATTATACAGAGTGACTGCTACTGCTAAGTCACTTCAGTCGTGTCCGACTCTGTGGCAACCCACTCCAGTACTCTTGCCTGGAAAATCCCATGGATGGAGGAGCCTGGCGGGCTGCAGTCAGTGGGGTCGCTATGAGTCGGGCACGACTGAGCAACTTCACTTTCACTTTTCACTTTACTGCATTGGAGAAGGCAATGGCAACCCACTCCAGTACTCTTACCTGGAGAATCCCAGGGACGGGGGAGCCTGGTGGGCTGCCGTCTATGGGGTCGCACAGAGTCGGACACGACTGAAGTGAAGTGAGTCAGAAAGAGAAAGATAAATACCATATTCTAACGCATATATATGGAATCTAGAAAAATGGTGCTGAAGACTTTATTTACAGGGAAGCAATGGAGAAACAGACATAAGAATAGATTTATGGACATGGGGAGAGGGGAGGAGAGAGTGAAATGTATGGAAAGAGTAACATGGAAACTCACATTACCATATGTAAAATAGAACAACCACTTTTTAAAAAAAATCTCAAAAAATACTAAGTACTCATAAAACTAAAATATTATGTTAAAAATGCTTTTTGAGAAAGTTGAGGCAGTAAAGAAAGAACAAAGGAGTGAAAAAATGAGATATTGAAGTCAAACACAAAACAGTCATTTTCCTAGCCCAGTGTCACGAAAAATTTCCTCTATATTTTATTCTAGAATTTTTATAGTTTTGGATTTCACATTTGAGTCTAAAATCCATTTGAGTTAATTCTCAGTAGGGCATGATATTATGGATCAAAGTTCATTTTTTGCACATGGGTATTCACTGTACCAATAATTACATTAAACATGATCTAAAAGTCATACAGAAATACAAGTGACCTGGTATAGACAAACAACTTTGTGGGAGGTGGGGTTGCAGGGGGAACGAAACTAAGTGACTACAACTCCCTGGTTTCAACATTTATGATAAAGAAATCAAGAAAGGGTAATGTTAGTGTAATAGCAGACAAACAGACAAATGGAAAAGTACAGAATCCAGAAATGACCCCAATATATATGTACAACTTATTTTCAACAGAATTACAAAAGCAATTCAGTCAATGGATAGTTTTTTTAACAAGACTGTTGGAACAATTAGACATTCATGTCAAAAAGGAGAATTTTAATCTACGTCTTCCACATTATCTATCACACTTATCCATTTATTTATAAATAAGTTTATTTATAAATTCTTAGATATGACACTAAAAGGACAGCCCATTAGAGATAAAGTTGCTTGACCTTATCAAAATTAAAACTGTATCTTTGATTAGACTTTGCAAGAGAATGAAAACACAAACCACACACTGGATAAAATCTTTGCAAATCACATATAAGGTGAAGAGCATTTATCCAAAATATATGAATTATGCTAAACAATCCAGTTTTAAAATGAATAAATAATTTGAGTAAACCACTCAAAAAACAGAGATCACAAATAAACATGTGGAAAAATGCTCAACATAGTCACTATGGAAATGCAAAAACAACAAATTTTAAAAGACCATACAAATGGGTGTTATTTTAATTGTTTTGATTGCTTCATGGTTATATACATATGTCAAAACATCAAATTGCATATATTTATTATGTGCAGTATGTCAAGTATACCTCAGTGAATATGTTAAATTTTTGTTTAAGTTTAAAAAATGCCATTACAAAAATAAAAAGCCAAACCACATTCTGGGAGCAAATATTGACTAATCATATCTGATAAATCGACATGCATATGGAATAGTCAATGTGTTATCCACTCAGTTGCGTCCAACACTTCGAGACCCCATGGACTGTAGCCCACCAAGCTTTTCTGTCCATGGAATTCTCCAGGCAAGAATACTGGAGTGGGTAACCATTCCCTTCTCTAGGGGAATCTCCCAACCCAGAGATTGAACCCAGATCTCCTGCAGTGCAGGCAGATTCTTTACTGTCTGAGCCAACAAAATGACCTGGATAACCACGATGGTATGGTCACTCACCTAGAGTCAGACATCTTGGAGTATGAAGCCAACTGGGCCTTAGGAAGCATCACTATGAACAAAGCTAGTGGAGGTGATGGAATTTCAGCTGAGCTATTTAAAATTATAAAACTTGATACTGTTAAAGTGCTGCACTCAAAATGTCAGCAAATTTGGAAAACTCAGCAGTGGCCACAAGACTAGAAAAGGCCAGTTTTCATTCCAATCCCCAAAAAAGGAAATGCCAAAGAATGTTCAAACTACCATACAATTGCATTCATTTCACATGCTAACAAAGTTATGTTCAAAATCCTTGAAGCTAGGCTTCAGCAGTATGCGAACCGAGAACTTTCAGATGTACAAGCTAGATTTAGAAAAGGCCGAAGAACCAGAAGTCAAATTGTCAGCCTTCATTATATCGTAGAGAAAGCAAGGGAATTCCAGAAAAACATCTATTTTGGCTTCATTGACTACGCTAAATCTTTTGACTGTGTGGATTACAACAAACTGTGGAAAACTCTTAAAGAGATGGGAATACCA
Organism: Okapia johnstoni; assembly: GCA_024291935.2. Taxonomy (NCBI): domain Eukaryota; kingdom Metazoa; phylum Chordata; class Mammalia; order Artiodactyla; family Giraffidae; genus Okapia; species Okapia johnstoni. The sequence goes on from CM044317.1 coordinate 87,897,275, forward strand.
GACCACCTAGCCTGTCTCCTGAGAAACCTTTATGCAGGTCAAGAAGCAACAGCTAGAACCAGACATGGAACAATGGACTGGTTCAGAATTGGGAAAAGAGTGTGTCAAGGCTGTGTATTGTCACCCTGCATATTTAACTTATATGAAGATTACAACATGCAAAATGCCAGGATAGATGAATCACAAGCTGGAATCAAGATTGAGGGGAGAAATATCAACAATCTCAGATATACGGGTGATAACAGCTCTCATGGCAGAAAGCCAAGACAAATTAAAGAGGGTGAAATTGATAAGGGTGAAAAAGGAGATTGAAAAAAGCTGACTTAAAACTCAACATTCAAAAAACCAAGATCATTGCATCTGATCCCATCACTTCATGACAAATGGATGGGGGGAAATGTGGAAGCAATGACATTTTATTTTCTTGGGCTCCAGAATCACTGTGAATGGTGACTGCAGCCACAAACTTAAAAGATGCTTGCTCCTTGGAAGAAAAGCTATGACAAACCTAGACAGCATATTAAAAAGCAGAGACATCACTTTGCCAACAAAGGTCCATATAGTCAAAGTTGTGGTTTCCAATAGTCATGTACAGATGTGAGAGTTGGACAATAAAGAAACCTGAGCACTGAAGAATTGATGCCTTTGAATTGTGATGCTGGAATAGACCCTTTAGAGTCCCTTGGACTGCAAGGAGATCAAGCCAGTCAATCCTAAAGGAAATTCACCCTGATATCCATTGGAAAGACTGATGCTGAAGCTGAAGGTCCAAAACTTTTGCCACTTGGTGCAAAGAGACAACTCATTGGAAAATACCCTGATGCGTGGAAAGATTGACAGCAGGAAGGAAAGGGGACGACAAAGGATGAGATGGTTAGATGGCATCACCAATTCAATGAACATGAGTTTGAGTAAACTCCAGTTGTTGGTGAAGGACAGGGAAGCCTGGCATGCTGCAGTCCATGAGGGTGCAAAGAGTCGACAAAACTTAGCAACTGAACAGCAGATGTAATATTTAAAAAACCCTTAAAGCTCAATAATAAGAGAAACATTAAAAGTAGGCAAAATATTTGAATGGACACTTCATTGAAAAAGATAATGTGAATGGGTAATAAGCACTTGAAAAATCATTAATTTGAGAAAATGCAATTGAAAACCAGTGAGATACCTCTATGCACTCACTCACTAGAATGACTCTAATTAAAAAGACTGAAAATACCAGCTACTGGTGAGAAGCAGTAGTAATTTGACACCCTTACATTGATGAATAATACAGGCACTTTGGAAATTGGTTTGGAAATTTCCTAAAAAGTTACACGTACACTTACAATGTGACCTGACTATTACACACCTAGGCATTTGCTCAAGAGAAATAAAATCCATGTCCATACAAAGATGTTTATGCCATTGTCTGTAGAAGAATTTTTTTAGGATTACTGAAAATTGGGAAACTGGTGAGTGGATAAACTAAATGTGACATATGCATACAAAGAACACTACTCAGAAGTAAGAAATGAACTACTTACCCTTGTAGCAACAGAATTGTGCTGCATCAAAGAAGCCAGACTGAAAAAAAGACTCCATGTTGTGTTGTTCTATTGTATGAAATTTCTAGGAAGCAGGCAAAACTGTACACTAAAATCAAATCAGTGGTTACCTCAGCTGCAGCTGTGAGGGACAACTGAGTACAAATGGGGGCAAGAGAACTTTTCTAGATGAGGGCGTTTTCATTCTGAATTGTGGTGATGCTTGCAGAAATATATAAATTTACAAAAACTCAACCAACTGTACCTATAAAGCATGTCAATATTATGGTATATAAATTGTACCTTAATAAAACTATTAAAAAGATGTTTAGCCTGTAAGTAGAAATTTGAGGCTCATCAGCATCTAGATGACTCTAGCTATAAAAGTAGAGATGACACAGGAAAGTCTGCTGAAAAGGAAAACATAAGAAACTGCTTTCTACAGATCCCTGTAGAATAGCAGTATTTAGACGATGCAGCAAAAAGAGAAAATGTGGCTACAGAAGTAGAATTACAATGAAAGGAACGTCGTGTCTCACAAGCAAGTAAGCTGGTTAAAAATATGTCAAATGCTACTGATAGGTCAAAGGAGGAAAAAGACTGAAAGGTATTCAGCGGTCACACAAGACCTTAGCATGAGTGGTTTTTGAGCGGCAGGGAGGTTCCAAATCAGCCTGGAGTGGCCTGCAAAGTGAGTGAGAGGTAACAGAATGAAGACAGGAGGTATGGGAGGCTGTTTCCAAAAGTTTATCTGGAAATGGAAGGAGCAGATGAAGCAGAAACTGACAGGAGAGAGGAAATTGAGAGATTTTTGTTTTAACAGAAGATTCAATAGCGTATTTCAGTGGAACCAAAAGAGTAGAACAGAGGATGAAAGAATTCTTCCATGCTTTAGAATAGAGGAAAGGACGGTATAGATGTCAGTGAATTCATAGATTTCAAGGCATTAAGGGAACGCTTGTGTGGCAGCCTCTGTTTTCTCTGTAGGAAGCACGGTCATCGAAGAGAAAGAGCAGGAGTCTTCATACTAAGGGTTTGAAGGAAGCAGTAGTCTAAGGAGCTAGAATGAGGTTAGTGATCATGGCTTTGTGGTGGTACTTTTCCGCCCAGTTGTGTGACTCTCTCTAGGGTTACTCAACAGCCAAGGAACAAGAGAGAAGGTGGACAGTTGGACTCACTGAGGATGGCTCTGGCAGAGGAACGAGAACAAGTGTGCTCAGAGTGGTGCTAACAGCAATTGAACTGAGAGATCACAGATGTGGGCAAAAATGAAGACATTGTGGGCTAATAGACATTTTTCTCACTTGAGTTCTTAGAAGCAGGTAGTTTAAGAGGATCTCAAGAAACAGGAGTAAGGGGATGGGGAGAATAAGTCAGGAAACAAGAAATTGGTAACAAAAAAGGCACATTTTTAGTAGCTGCTTATCATTGTAGTCAACTGGGGCTGAGTCATGCTGGAGACCTCTGAGGAGCTGACACATCAATCTATTGACTCCTATGTTTCTTTGGTAGAAGAAACTTCAAGGGGTCTTAAATCCTCCCACCCCCTTGGATGCTGACAGCATCTAAGAGTCCATAGGAACTGAAGTCAGCTTCGGCTGAGAGCTGAGCCTAGGGCATGCGGTACAAGGTAAATTATAGCAAGTGAATGAAATCCCCATGAAATTAAAGTAACTGAGCAAATAACTTTGGATGATAGGAGGAACTCTTTGGCTGTGTGAAAGTTACATTTGTCCTGTTGGCTGTTGATTTGTCTTTAGTAAAAGGTGATGCGAATGTGCAACTTGCAGAGTTACTGCTAAAATTAACATGAGCCCTTTCTATGTAAAGTGCTTGGTACAGGGCCTGGCAAATAGTAAAGCACATAGAATGGAAGCTAGTGTAATATTGCTACTATCTATTAAAATATCAGTAACACTAATAACTATCTGTGTTGTGGATAATAATAGATTAATTCAAACTCTAAAAGAGTTTCACAACTTACCTGAATGCAATATTTTGGCACCGCACTGCAATTTTGTTTCAAAGTACATTAAGTTTGTGTATAGTTTTTTTTTTAATTTCTTAATTGAATTATAGTTAATTTACAATGTTGTGTTAGCTTCAGATGTATGGCAAAGTGATTCAGTTATGGGTGTGTGTGTGTGTCTGTGTCTGTGTATTGAAGTAAAAGTTGCTCAGTTGTGTCCGACTCTTTGCGACCCCCTGGACTATACAGTCCATGGAATTCTCCAGGCCAGAATACTGGAGTGGGTAGCCTTTCCCTTACCCAGGAGATCTTCCTGACTCAGGGATCGAAACCAGGTCTCCCGCCTTGCAGGCGACTTCTTTACCAGCTGAGCCAAAATTTTTTGCTCATTTTTTGAGCAAAAATCTGTTATAGATGTTTTACCGAAGCCTTTCCAGGGAATTAAATTTTTCCATAAGAAAATTTTGTAAAGACTGAAATAAATGAACATTCAAAGGTGCAGTGTCTGTTGAATACAGTGGATGAGTCAGAACTTCCGCCAAGCTGAAACCATTTTTACTGCTCATCAAAGAGACATGAGGTCTTGCATAATCCAGATGGAAGATTATGCATTTTCTGTTGACTAATTCTTGACGCTTTTTATCAAGTGCTGCTTTCAGTAGGTCTAATTGGGAGCAGTACTTCTTGGAATTAAACTCTTAGTTTTCTGGAGGGAGCCCATAATAGAGAACTCCCTTCTAATCCCATCTTATACACAACATCACCTTCTTTGGATGAAGACCAGCCTTTGGTGTGGTTGATGGTGATTTATTTCACTTGCCCCGTGATCTCTTCAGTTCTACATTATTGTATAGTATCCAGTTTTCATTGCCCATCACAGTTTGTTTTAAAAATGGAATATTTTCTTTATGTTTCAGCAGAGAACCACATGGAGAAATGTGATCAAGAAGGTTTCTTTTCCCCCTTTATTTATGTGGAACCCAAAATGAATAACATAACCAAGCTGGTGTAAATTATTTTCAGCATTTGATTTGGATATCTTGAGTATGCCAACTGTCTCCCACATATGTGTGCACTGATTGTCCTCAATGTCTTGATATGCTCACTATCAGCTGAAATTGGTCTACCTGACCATGGAGCATTGTCCAGTGGGAAATCGCCAGCATGAAACTTCACAAACCACTTTTGACACATTTGTTCAGTCATAGCACCACCTCCATACACTGCACAAATTTTTTTTTTTGCATTTCTGTTGCATTCTTACCTTTCTTGTAATAATAAAGCATAGTATGCCAGAATGTTGCTTTTTTCCTTCCATCTTCATATTAAAATGGCTACACAAAAATTCACCAATTTTGGTAAGTTATTTTTAAAAGGCACACTGAGATGACAACTGTCACAATACAATCTAACAAAATTGTTTTGAATTAAGTTAAAGACAACTAAGTGCTACTCAGTTCAGTTCCTCAGACATGTCTGACTCTTTGCGACCCTCATGGACTGCAGCATGCCAGGCCTCCCTGTCAATCACCACCTCCCAGAGTTTGCTCAAACTCATGTCCATTGAGTCAATGATGCCATCCAATGATCTAATCTTCTGTTGTCCATTTCTCCTCATGTCTTCAATCTTTCCCAGCATCAGGGTCTTTTCCAATGAGTCAGTTCTTCCCATCAGGTGACCAAAGTATTGGAGTTTCAGCTTCAGCATCAGTCCTTCCAATGAATATTCAGGACTGATTTCCTTTAGGATGGACTGGTTGGATCACCTTGCAGTCCAAGGGACTCTCAAGAGTCTTCTCCAACACCACAGTTCAAAAGCATCAACTCTTCGATGCTCAGCCTTCTTTATAGTCCAACTCTCACATCCATACATGACCACTGGAAAAACCACAGCTTTAACTAGATAGACCTTTGTTGGGAAAGTAATATCTCTGCTTCCTAATATGCTGTCTAGGCTCAGTTGGTAAAGAATCCACCTGCAATGCAGGAGACCCTGGTTGGATTCCTAGGCTGGGAGGATCTGCTGGAGAAGGGCTAGGCTACCCACTCCAGTATTCTTGGGCTTCCCTTGTGGCTCAGCTGGTAAAGAATCCGCCTGCAATGCAGGAGACCTGGGTTCAATCCCTGGGTTGGGAAGATCCTCTGGAGAAGGGAAAGGCTACCCACTCTAGTATTCTGGCCTGGAGAATTCCATAGACGATTCAGTCTATGGGGTTGCAAAGAGTTGGACACGACCGAGTGACTTTCACTTCACTTTCTTCCAAGGAGCAAGTGTCTTTTAATTTCATGGCTGCAGTCACCATCTGCAGTGATTTTAGAGCCCAAGAAAGTAAAGTCTGTCACTGTTTCTATTTTCCCCATTTATTTGCCATGAAGTGACGGGACTGGATGCCATGATCTTAGTTTTTTGACTGTTGAGTTTTAAGCCAGCTTTTCACTCTCCTTTTTCACTTTCATCAAGAGGCTCTTTACTTCCTCTTCACTTTCTGTCCTAAGGGTGGTTCACCTGCATATCAGAGGTTATTGATATTTCTCCTGGCAATCTTGATTCCAGCTTGTGCTTCATTGAGCCCAGCATTTCTCATGATGTACTCTGCATGTAAGTTAAATAAGCAGGGTGACAATATACAGTCTTGTCATACTCCTTTCCCAATTTGGAACCAGTCCGTTGTTTCCATGTCTGGTTCTAACTGTTGCTTCTTCACCTGCCTACAGATTTCTCAGGAGGCATGTAAGGTGGTCTGGTATTCCCACCTCTTGAAGAATTTTCCACAGTTTGTTTTGATATACACAGTCAAAGGCTTTGGTATAATCAATAAAGCAGAAGTAGATGTGTTTTCTGGAATTCTGTTGCTTTTTTGATGATCCAGTGGATGTAAGAAATTTGATCTCTGGTTCCTTTGCCTTTTCTAAATCCAGCTTGAACCTCTGCAAGTTCACAGTTCACATATTGTTGAATCCTGGCTTGGAGAATCTTGAGCATTACTTTGCTAGCATGTGAGATGAGTGCAGTTGTGCAGTAGTTTGAACATTCTTTGGCATTGCATCTTATGGAAAAGCCAAATGAAATCTTTGGCCAACACAATTTCATTTGGTTTATATATATATATATATTATATTGGGTTGGCAAAAAGAATATATATTTATATATGTATATCCTTTTTCAGAGTCTTTTCCAAGTTTTTACAAGGTATTGAATATATTTTCCTGTTCTATACAGTAGGTCCTTGTTATTTATCTTTTTATATGTAGTGAGTTTGTACATGTTAATCCCAAACTCCTAATTTATCTCTCCCTGTCCTTTTAACCATAAGGTTATTTTCTATAATAGTGAGTCTCTTTCTGCTTTGTACACAAGTTCATTTGCATCATTTTTAAAGATTCCACATGTAGATGATATATGATGTTTGTCTTTGACTTAATTCACTTAATATGATATCTCTAGGTCCTCCATGTTGCTGCAAAAGGCATTATTTCATAAATTTTAGTATAGTTTTGAAAATAGTTTCATCAAAGAATGGGTATTGGAAAAATTTTAATGTAATCTAATTTTCATTTATTTTCTTTCCTTTGGTTGGGATTGCATTTAAGTTTTTTCAGACTAGAATGATTTATTGTATTTTCAAAGAAATCTCCTGAGATGTTCTTTCTGTTGGTTTTGTTCTTGAATCTTTTCTGCTTTTGAACTTATCTAGACACTGAGAAAAAGTATAAATGGAACTACTGTCTAACAACCTCCGGTGTCAAATAAATTTTCTTTAATTCTTGCATATTAAGGCCATAGTTTTGTTTTCACTCATTTTCTTCTCAATGGAGGAAAAAAGGAAACAGCTGGTTACTATTGTCAACTTTCTTTTGTTTGGGATTTCTTAAGTATGCAATTCTTGAATATTTTTTTTTCTTTTTCCTGTCTGGATGTAGAACTCCCACTGTTTTCAAAGAATGATAGAATTTACAATAAAGAAGCTTTAGAGCTCACTTAGTCCCAATATATAATCTGTTGATTAGTCCCTGTTAAAATACTTACAATTGTCATTTAACATTTCTTTTGTATTCCTTGTGGGTAGTTGCCTGATGTGTCCTTTGCACAATTTCCAGTTGGTATATCATTGTTTTCCTTATGAATGATAAAACCTCTGTGTACTAATGATGTTAAACTTTAAGCCATCATATGATGCTTTCTGCATTTTATCATTTACCCTTTAGTTTATAAAAGTTTTGCCTTACAAGGTTATAATTAATATTTTGTAAAATATATTATTTTTTCTTATGAATGTCTTCTTTTGTCTCTATACTTATACACCTTACTCACCATAAACTCTGAGCTATGTTTCACTTTTATTTCCTTCTGCTCCTTTAATATTTTTGTTTTTAAGTGGGTTCTCTAACCCATGAAGAATTAACTTTAATGCAAGATTGCACAGTTATTCCTAATCAAGTCCATGGTGTTTATTACAGCATATTGTTTCGGTCTGCTATAACATTTCATATCATGAATCTGTTTTATATATACATATATATTCATAATACATATCAATAGCTCTCAGGTGCAAACAATTTCACCGTCCATGCGAAATTTGGCAATATCTGGAGACATTTTCTTTGTCAAGAGTGAGGACAGAAAGGATGTGGAAGAGACTGGCTACTGGCTTCTAGTGAATGGAGGCCAGGATGATGGCAAACATCCTGTAACACACAGGACAGCCCCCACAAGGAAGAACTGTCAATACTGCAAGATTAAGAGCTTGATAAGAGAGAGGAGAGGAGAGAGACCTTTGCCAGGTACGAACTCAGTCGTGGTGTTACCTGGCTGATGCCTGTGGGAGGCGTTGTCAGAGACTTTGCCTCCTGCTTTGCAGAAACCCAGATTTCTACATTGCATTTTCACTTTTCCCTGGGCTGTTTTTAAAACAAACAGGCTTAATAGTTTCAGAGCACAGGCCGTGGAGCCTGGGCTGAATTGGGATCCTACCTCTTTTAAGTTGTGTGACCTTGGGCAAGTTACTTAACCTCTCTGTTTTCAGTTCCTTTATCTATAAAATGAGGGTAGGAATTGTATCTTTACTCTAGATTGTCGTAGAATTGCAGGATGCTTAAAGCAGTGCTTGGAACATAGTAAACATTAAAGAAACGTTGGTAGCAATGATAATAGTCAAGTAAACGACTGTTTTATGAACTTCCTTGACCACAGTGGCCCCCTAAATATAACTATATATTTAGTTTTTACATTAAAAATAATACTTTAAAAATTCATTGCCAGTTTTTGCCACCGACTAATCTGAAGTGGCGCGTTTCTTCTCTAGCTGTCTGCCACGTCTCTGGTCCCCTTCCCGTGCAGTGTGAGCCCCAGCAGAGTATCAACTCTGTTCTCTATTTTATTGTTGTTGTTACTGTTATTTAACTTTTATTGCTGTCAAGTAATAACACTTGACACTTAACCCTATAACACAAGTAATACTGTCATATACAGTAATACAGTCGTACTGTCAAGGAAATTCTTTTAGGCAATTAAGGGAGAGAACAAAGCTGTTCCTGAGAGTTATGGTGGCTTAATTGCCTTTAGCACGAAACAGTCCACATACCCAAGTGGCACATTTTGGGGTGGCGTGTGCTGTTGCCTCTTAATTGGGACTGCACCTGTGTATTTCTACTTGTAGAATATTTAAAATATTATATCTTAAAATCAAGTGCTTGCTTTTTTGATTGAAGTATAATAGATTTTTAGTATTACATTAGCTTCAGGAGTACAATACAGTGATTCAGTATTTTTATAGAGTATACTCCATTTAAGATTACTACAAAATAATGGCTATATATTCCTTGCTGTATAATATATTCTTGTAATTTGTTTATTCTGTGTATAGTAGTTTGTCGCTCTTAATCTCATATCTCTGTCATGCCCTTTCCCCGCTCCACTGATAACCATTAGTTTGCTTTCTGTCTTTATGAATCTGTTTCTATTGTGTTACATTCATTTGATTTATGTTTTAAAATACATATATAAGTGACAACATACAGTATCTGTCTTTTGTCTGACTTATTTCACTAAGCACGATGCCCTCCACATCTCCACATATTGTTGCAAATGGCAAAATGTCATTCTTTTTATGGCTGAGTAGTATTCCATTGTGTGTGTGTGTGTGTGTGTGTGTGTGTGTGTGTGTGTGTGTGTGTGTACACCACATCCTCTTTATCTATTCATATGTCCATGGACACTTAGATTGCTTCCGTATCTTGGCTATTGTAAATAATAATGTGAACACTGGGGTGCATGATACATTCTCAAGTTAGTATTCTTGTTTTCTTTGGATATATGCCCAGTAGTGGAATTTCTGGGTCATATGGTAGTTCTATTTTTAGTTTTTTGAAGAACTTCTGTACTATTTTACACAGTGACAACACAAATTTATATTCTCCCCAACAATGTAAAAGGGCTCCTTTTTCTACAAATCCTCACCAACCTTTATCATTTGGGGTCTGTTAGATGATAACTATCCTCACAGATGTGAGATGATATCTTATTGTATTTTTGATTGGCATTTCTTTGAAGATTACAGTATTAAGCATTTTTTTCCTTGACTGTTGTATATTTGTATGTCTTCTTCGGAAAAATGTCTATTCAGTCTTTTGTCCATTTTCAATTGAATTGTTCATTTTTTTGCTATTGAGTTAATGAACTGTTTATGTATTGGGGATATTAACCCATTACCAGTCATATCATTTGCAAACATTTTCTCCTGTTCATTATGCTGTCTTTATGTATTTTTTGCTGTGCAAAAGTTTTTATGTTTAATTAGTTCTGATTAGTTCATTTTCTGCTTTTGTTTCCTTTGCTTTAGGAGAGAGATCTGTACAAACTTTGCTATTATTTATGTCAGTATTCTATGTTTTCTTCTAGGAATTTCATGGTTTCCAGACTTACATTTAGGTTTTTAATCCATTTTTCTGATAGTTCATTAGTGTATAGAAATGAAGCAGATTTCTGTGTATTAATTTTGTATCCTGCAGTTTTATTGAATTTATTGATGAGCTCTAGTAGATTTTTGATGATGTCTTTAGGGTTTTCTGTGTATAGTATTTTGAGTTTATATAATATGAGAAAATGTCCTAACTTTATCCTTTTACGTATCCAGTTTACTGAGCACCACTTTTTGAAGAAACTGTCTTTTCTCCATTATATATTTCCGCCTCCTTTGTCAGAGATTAATTGAGCATAGGTTTATGTATTGATTTCTGGGCTGTCTTTCCTGTTTCATTACTCTATATGTATGTTTTCTGTGCCAGTGACATGCTGTTTTGATTATTGGAGATTCGTAGTATAGTCTGAAGTCAGAGAATGCAATACCGATAGCCTTGTTTTGTTTTTTCTTAAGATTTCGCTGGCAATTTGGGGTCATTTCAGATTCTATATAAATTTGAGGGTTAGGTCTTCTAGTCTGGAAAATCTGGTCTTCTAGGCACAGGTATTAGTGTATAGAAATGCAGCAGATTTCTTTATATGAATTTTGTATCCTGCGATTTTACTGAATTCATTGATGAGCTCTAGTAGATTTTTGGTGGTGTCTTTAGGGTTTTCTATGTATAGTATCATGCCATGTGCAAGAAGTGACAGTTTTACTTCTTCCTTTCCAATTTGGATGATTTTATTTATTTTTCTATCTGATTGCCCTGGGTAGGACTTCTAATTCTGTTTGAATTTAAGTGCTGATAAAAGACATCCTCAGCATGTTTCTGATCTTAGAGGAAATGTTTTTCAGCTTTTCCCTATTGATTATGATGTGAGCTGTGTTTTATATATGACTTTAATTATGTTGAAGTATGTTCCCTCACTACCCACTTTGTGGAATTTTTGTCATAAATGCATGTTGAATTTTGAAAAATCTTTTCTGTATCTATTGAGATGATTATATGGCTTCTATTTTTCACTTTGTTAATGTGGGTATCATAGTGACTTGCAAACACTGAACTATTTTTTTCCCCTGGGGTCATGATATGATAAAGGATCATGATATATGATCCTTTTGATCTATTTTTGGATGCAGTTTGCTACTGTTTTGTTAATGATTTTAGCATCAGTGATATTGGTGTTTAGTTTTCTTTCTTTTTTGTGAAATTTTTGTCTAGTGATGCTAGATTTGTAGAATGAGTTTGAAAGCTTTCCTTCCTCTAAATTTTTTGGAATAGTTTGACAAGGATAGATATTAACTCCCCTAAAAGTGGTTGGTAGAATTCACCTGTGAAGTTATTTGGTCCTGGACTTCAGTTTTGTATTGTTACTGATTCAGTTTCATTACTGGTAATTAGTCTCTTCATATTTAGTATTTCTTCCTAGTTCAGAGATTATACATTTCTCAGAATTTGTCCATTTCTTCTAGCTTTTCCATCTTATTGGCATAAAGTTGTTCAGAGCAATCTTTTATGGTCCTTTGTATTTCAGTGGTGTTGGCTGCAACCTCTCCTTTTCCATTTCTGATTTTATTGATTTAGTCTCCCCCTCCCCCCTTTTTTGCTAGATCATGTTTTATTTATTTATGTAAATTAACTGATTTATTTTAATTGGAGGCTCCCCTCCCCCTTTTTGTGATGAGTGTGGCCAAAGGTTTGTCAGTTTTGTTTATATTTTCAAAGAACCAGCTGTCATTTCATGGATTTTTCTATTATTTTATATTGTTTGTCTTTATCTCATTTATTTCTCCTCTGATCTTTATGGTTTACTTTTTTCTACTAATTTTTGATTCTGGTCATTTTTATATTTCTAGTTCCTTTAGATATAAGGTTAGATTGGTTATTTGAGATTTTTCTGGTTTCCTGAGGTAGTCTGGTATATCACTATAAACTTCCCTCTTAGAACTGCTTTTGCTTCATCCCAGAGGTTTTTGAATTATTGTGTTTTCATTTTTTTCCATTTATTTTTTTATTTATTCTCAGATTTATTCAAGGAATTAATTGGTTGTTTAGCAGCTTATTGATTAGCCTACATGTGTTTATGGGGGTTTTTGCATTTTTTTCTTGTAGTTGATTTCTAATCTTAAACTGTTCTGGTCAGAAAAGATGACTGATATAATTTCAATCTTCTTAAAATTGAGACTTGTTTTCTGGCCTAGAATGTGATTTATCCTGGAGAATGTTCCATGTGCACTTGAAAATAATGTATATTCCTTTGTTTTTGACTAAACTGTTATATATATATATACACACACACACACACACACACACACACACATATATATATTGGACTGAAATATGTATATATATATTGGACTGAAATGTTACATATAAATATATATATATTTAACTCATCTCATCTAATATGTCAATTAAGGCCTCATTGATTTTCTGTATGGATGATCTGCCCATTGATGTATGCGGGATGGTAATGTCCCCCTACTATTATTGTGCTGGTTACAATTCTTCTTTATGTCTGTTAACACTTGTTTTATGTATAGAGTGTTACTATGTTGAGTTCATATATATTTACAATTGTTATATCTTTTTAGATTGAGCCCTTGATCATTAAGTTATGTTCTTCTTTGTCTCTTGTTTACAGTTTTAAAATCTATTGTGTCTGAAAAATTATTGCTACTCCACCTTTCTTTTTGTTAATTTAAGTGTAGTTGATTTACAATATTTATAACATAGTGATTCAGTAGTTTTACAGGTGATATTCTCTTTAAAGTTATCACATAATAAAGGCTATATTTCCCCATACTGCATTCATATTGCTTTACTATTTTACCCATAGTGATTTGCATCTCTTGCAACTGGCCAGCAGAGCCAGGTCCTGGGACCTCCAGGTGCAGAGCCCAGAGGTTCCAGGGCTGCTCTGGGACCACTGGTGGAAGAAACTGATTCCTGACATAGCTAGCTGCAGAGTCTGTGGTGTTCTGAAGCTTGTTTCAGCCTAGTGATGAGTGGGGTAAGATCCTAGGGCAGCTGTCTGAGTGGTTCAAGGTGTCTCAAAGCTGATGTTGGCCATCTGGTGAGTGGAGCTGAATCCCAGGGTGTCCTGTAACTGGTGCCTGCCTACTGGTAGGTGAGGCTGGCACTGAGTCTAGAGCAGGCCAATGGTAGGCCCAGGCCTTAGGTCACTAGTGTGTGAATTGGATCCTCAGTCCCCTGGTAGGCAGGGAAGTATCCAGGGACATCTGTGGGCTCAGGCTAAGCCCAGAGAGTCTTATTTTCCTTCCCCATCACCTGTCCCTCTCTATTCTGCCTTTTGACCCCAACACATGGTTATGGTGTGACATTAGTCTGCCGTCTTCTCAGTCAGACCGTTTTCTGAATAAAGTCTTATTCCTTGCCTTGATGACAACAACAACAAAATTCAGGGAGTCTTAAGGCAGCCTGCTTCCTGATGAGCTCTGTCCTCACCCAGTTAGTTGCTTGTTCTAAGACATCCTGGCACTGGCACCTCCACGTTGTCCAGTTAGTGTGGGTCTGGGTTCTAGGGCTAATAACTAGAGAGGATTCCAGAGCTGTGCTTGCCAGCACCAGTGTCCACATGGTAGAATGAGCTCCCCATAATGGGTGCTGCTGGTGCTGTGTCCCCAGGGTGAGGTCTGCTGCCTCCTTATTCTCTGAGAGACTCCTCAAGACCAGCAGGTGGGTCTGCTCCGGGCTCCTTTCAAATTACTGCTTCTGTCCTGGTTGCCAAATCGTGTGAGTCTTTGTGTGTGCCCTTTAAGTGCAGAGTCACTATTTTCCACAGCTCTCTGGGTCTCCTGAAAGTGATCCCCACTAGCCTTCAAAGCCAAATATTTTAGGGGCTTGTCTTTCCAGTGCAGCTCCAGTGTGAGGCTTGGATCCCTTGCCTCTTGGGAGAACATCTGCAATTGTAACTATTCTCCACTTGCCCACCTATAGACTATACGTCATCTGGATTCTCCATCCCACCTGCCTGTCACTGTGGTTCCTTCTTTATATCTTTAGTTGTAGAAAAGTCCTTCTGTTAATTTTCATTGGTAGGTGCTCTATAAATAGTTGTGATTCTGGTGTATCTAGGAAAGCAGGTAAATGCAGAGTCTTCCTACTTCACCATCTTGGCCCAGGAAGCGCTTGCTTTTCTTTTCTTGCAGATAAAAATAATAACATTTATTGCCTTAAGAAACAAAAAACAAAAGAATGTATAAAGAAGAGAATACAAATCACCCAGTGGCACAAAGCAGAGATAACTATTAACACTGCTGCTACTACTACTACTGCTTTACACACAGAGAGTGATGTGTGATGCACTTAGGGCTGAAGGACTTCTTTCTACACACAGCATATTCTCTTATTTTTAAACACTTTATACACATGATACATGTTTATTTAAATAATCGAAAAACATTGAATAATGGGCTGAAAATAAAATTGTCCATAGTCATAGAATGCATAGATTATTTACTTTTATTTTTCTGATTTGTTTTCTTTCATTAGTTTTTTGGAGACTCATAGGTAGGTTTAGACACAGGTAGATAGACTTTTTTTCTTTTTTAGTTATACTATAGATATGCAGCATGCGTGCTCAGCTCCTCAGTTGCATCTGACTCTTTGTGACCCTCTGGACTGAAGCCCACTAGGCTCCTCTGTCCATGGAATTTTCCAGGCAAAAATACTGCAGTGGGGTGCTATTTCCTCCTATAGGTGATATTCCCAACCCAGAGATTGAACCCACATCTCTTGCATCAGGTGCATTGGCAGGAGGATTCTTTACCACTATGCCACCTGGGAAGCCCACCATAGATATGCAGGGTATACCAATAAAAGCATATACCTTTCAGATAGTAATCGAACAAAAATATAAGCAACTATGAGATGTGTCATCGACAATGTTATTAGTGTCCATTATGAACACTTAACAGCTTTACAGTAATAAAAATAGGTTTTCATTAACATTTATTCACTAAATTTGTTAAATAATTGTACCTTTTTGTATCAAAAGAGCTTTCCTATAGTATAAACTAAAATTCATAAGCATGATTTAAATGGTTGGAGCATATTCCATTATATCTCTATGCTGTAATTTACCCAGTTCTCTATTACTGAACATTTAGAATGTTTCTCTTTTTACTACTATGAATAGCATTGTGCTCTACATCTTAGTGCCTAAAGCTTTTCATCTCTGTTTATTTTCTTGGGATTCATTCTTACCAACAAAATCACTGGTCTCAATGAAATGAACAGTTTTAAGACCCTTGTTATATATTACCAAATTGCCCTCCAGAAAGTTCTTTGTTGCTTATAGAAAAAAATAAAATAATCCTTGTTCTATTTATACACTTTAATCATTTTTATGCAGCTTTTCTTTGAAGCTTTAAACTTCTTTTTGGTTTTAGGACTCAGAATTGTTTTTTAATAAATGTTTCTTTCAAGGGATTAGCAAAGTAATCATGTTGTTATAAATACCCAAACAATGTAACTTTTATTTTCTCTTAGTAAAGATCTTCAGATATAACATTTTTCATTGTATAAATTGTTTCTTTCTAGGGTGAACAAGGAGGAAAGGGAGATCCAGTTTTGTTTTTTTTATTTTTTGAAGGCCACTGACTTTATTGATTAAAAAGCTTTACAAGGACAGTGACCGTTCTGCCAAAAAGAGGGCAAATAGCATAAAACAGACCAGGAGAAAGGCGGGAGGGCTGTGCGGTCATTGGTCAGTTTCTGGTGCTAAAGAAAATTGAAGACCTTTTCCGGAAATGACTGAGGAACACTGCTTGCCAGTGCCAAGCAGGCCCAGTATTTTTACTGTCGAAACTACCAGATAGCTCCCTGGTTTTATATACCTCGTATTATACTCATTCTTCACGGTCCTTTCTTCCTTGATATTCTGGCTTCCATTTCTTCTCTCTTCCTTTCTGGGTCTTTTTTCTTTTTACATATGTGCTGCTGTGACCTGTGTTGTGACCCAGGCTACACTTTTCATCTCGCCCCCAGTCTCTATCTGCTGAGGGGTCTGTCGAGGTCGTATCTCAAGGATGAAAGGAAAAGAGGGAGGGACCCTGTGTGTCTGCGTCACTTCCCTCCATTGCACCTGTTCCCCAGCCTCAGGGCTCCTGTCCCAGGTAACGCCAAGTCCTCCCAGCTGCCCGTCCTCCAAGGCAGTTATCGCCCCAGAACTTCACTATTGTTCTTATGATGGAATTTGGAGGGTAGATAAAATCTGGGTTTTCCTCTACATGTAGATTATGCTTCTTTCAGCCCATAAAATTCACCCTTTACTGTAAATATACTCCTAATTAAGGCAAGTATCCACAATGAGAATTAATTTTTTCCCCATGGTTTCCCTTCTTCACTTCATAAAAATGTTTTAAGAATGTTCTGAAGGGCCATACTACTTACTTTTTGGACAGAAGAATAAGGAAGCTAGATCAGGTTCCCTAAGGCCCAGACGTTGTAAAATTCACCTGGTCTGCAGCACAGTGGGAAGGGAGGCTGAACACTGTAGTCCTGGGACCTGTGGACAAAACAAGACCTGAAGGGTTTGTTGTGTAGTTGAGTTCCTAATTCGTGTCTGTTCTTTGCGACCCTATGGACTGCAACAGGCCAGGCTTCCCTGTCCTTCACTGTCTCCCGGAGTTCGCTCAGGTTCACGTCTATTGAATCAACGATGCCATCTAACTATCTTATCCTCTGTCGTCCCCTTCTCCTTTTGCCTTCAGTCTTTCCCAGCATCAGGGTCTTTTCCAGTGACTTGACTCTTCATATCGGGTGACCCTAATTGGAGCTTCAGCTTTGGCATCAGTCCTCCAATGAATATTCAAGGTTGATTTCCTTTAAGATTGATTGGTTTAATCTCCCACTGTCCAAGGGACTCTCAAAGAGTCTTCTCCAGCACCACAGTCCAAAAGCATCAATTGTTCTGTGTTCAGTCTTGTTTATGGTCCAGCTCTCACACATCCATACATGAGTCCTGGAAAATCATACCTTTGACTATACAGACCTTTGTCAGCAAAGTGATGTCTCTGCTTTTTAATATTCTGTCTAGACTTGTCATAGTTTTCCTTCCCCTGGAGGGGGAGGGGTCCGAAAGAGAACTCTCCCAGAAGCTAACCCTACTAACTCACCCAAGCTTGAGGCTCTGGCCTCCACAGCTTTCTTCCCTTACTTCCTAAGAGCCTTATTTGCACCTTTAATATGACATGCTTCTTGTTCCTATCTTCTTAGAAAGGATTTTTCTCCACCAGAGAGAGGGATTTAGCACCAGTGCCTTGGAGCTAGGGGAGTCTGCACCTTCTCTGCCTCCTTACAGCACAGTAGGGTGCTGGATAGCCATTGGCCATTGGCCCATACAGGTAACAGAGCTACTAATTCCCCACTACCCTGTCACTGGACAGACCTGGTGTAGTGGTCAGAGTTCTACAGTGGGAAGCAGAGCACAGTGTGTGTCCCAGTTCTGTCACTTGTTGAGAAAATCACTTCTCAGAGCCTGTTTGGTTCTCAAGTCTCCATCACTGCAGTGTCCTCTCATCTAATACAAAGAGATCATTAACATTGATTAGGATTAGAGTCTTGCAAAGTATGATGACATTTGAAACCTTCTTTCAGGCTTCTGGGACTCCAGTTGCATGTAGGGACAACACAGTGAGAGGCCCGCTGGAGTTGGCATGGACGGTGCTCAGGGTGTGGGGGTTTGCCCTCCCTCCTGCAGAGGTGGGCACGTGGCTCATGCTGTGCTTACATGAAGACTCCTTTTGCAGTGTGTTCGACAAAATAGACAGAACTGAAGCTTTTGCCTGTGGCTCTGGTCTTTCTATCATGTTCTTTGTGAGAACAAAGACCATTTTTTGGAATTGCTAGTAGTTAGTAAATGTTTGGAGTGAGTAAGTAGTAGTTGTTTGCTAAATTTTTATATTAAAAATTAAGAGATTATTATAATAGTTGAAAATACAAGGAATTAGAACCTAAACCAGGAAAACAGATGGAAGAGAGTGCAGAGTGATATTGCAGAGGTTAAACATATGCAACTTGATGTTTGATTGTGGCGAAAACTCAAAAAATAGCCCCAGGTTTTGACCATTCATTATGGAAGGATGTTATCTTCCGATAAACTTAGGATTGTTGAGAGATTAACTCCACTTGCAAAAGGTAACCAAGCTACATGTATGGTGGCTCCCTGGGAGGGAGGAGCAAAACCAAGATTTCTAGAAGTTTGCTAAGGTAGCGTTAGAGTAGAAATAGAGAAAGAATTTATCTAAACACTCAAATAAAACTGAGAGGAGGTTTGAGGGGATGGAGCCTGAAATACATTCACGTTAACTTAGAGATTTGGAAACTTTTTCTCCGAGGTCTGAAAGTAAGGTGATTTGACTTTTCAGAGTTAATCAGTTGTGCACACATATTTGTTTGCTTTCTACTTGCTCAGATCTAAAGCTGTCTTGCTGAGAGAGCTCCCAGCCTCGTGGGCAGTGTGGCCTTTCCTCTCTGACAATGATCCAGGAAAAGTCCTTCACACACCCTCACCCACAAGTGTGTTATTCCTTCAGCGCTATTACTGCTCTTATAGCTCGTTAGGCATGTTATAAAGCATGACAAAGTACATTTTCTCACTTGGGTACTTAATTAACATGTAGTTGATATCATTTTCTTTTCCTTAATTTTGTGAAAGGTATTCAGGAGTCATAACTAAGGAGGAATAAGAAAAAGTAATGACAGTTCTCTTTTTCCCTTCTATTATAAAGGCACTTTGCTGTTGTTCAATTACTCAGACATGTCCAGCTCTTTGCAATCCCATGGCAAAGAGATCCCATGGCAAAGCACCAGGCTTCCCTGTCCTTCACTATCTCCCAGAGTTTGCTGAAACTCATGTCCATTGAGTCGGTGATGCCATCCAACCATCTCATTCTCTGTCATCCCCTTCTCTTCCTGCCCTCAATCTTTCCCAACATCAGGGTCTTTTCCAATGTGTTGGCCCTTCGCATTAAGTGGCCAAAATATTGGAGCTTCAGCTTCAACACCAGTCTTTCCAATGAATACTTGGGGTTGATTTCCTTTAGGATTAACTGGTTTGATCTCTTTGGTATCCAAGGGACTCTCAAGAGCCTTCTCCAACACCACAGTTCAAAAGCATCAATTCTTCAGTACTCAGCTTTCTTTATAGTCCAGCTCTCACATCCATGCCTGACTACTGGAAAAACTATAGCTTTGAGTATACAGATCTTGGTCAGCAAAGTGGTATCTCTGCTATTTAATACACTGTCTAGCTGTGCCATAGCTTTTCTTCCAAGGAGCAAGCGTCTTTTAATTTCATAGCTGCAGTCTCTATCCACAGTGATTTTGGAGCCCAAGAAAATAAAGTCTGTCACTGTTTCCACTATTTCCCCATCTGTTTGCCATGAACTGGTGGGACTGGATGCCATGTTCTTAGCGTTTTGAATGTTGAGTAGGGGTAGAGAATCATATGCTGTTATCTATTTCATTGGTCATGGTGGTGGTTTTAAATATTGTGCCATACTTCAAAAACTGGTTTCATGAGGAATTTGAAATCCGATCCTTACCTCAACTTTATGGGCTAGGAAGTGCAGGAGGTGAGAGTACCCCTATTTTTAGAGTAGAGAAATAGAGCTTAGGAAAGTAAGAAATTTTCTTTTAGAAAATGGTAAAGTGAGTCTTTATCCCTTGTTTGTTGTTTTTTTTTTTTACAGAATGATACAATTTATTTTTTTTATTTTTATAGGCTTTATTTTTTTATTTTTTATTTTATTTTTTTATTTATTTTAGTTGGGGGCTAATTACTTTACAATATCGTAGTAGTTTTTGCCGTACATTGACATGAATCAGCCATGGGTCCACACGTGCCCCCCATCCTGACCCCCACCCCCACCCCCCTCCCCATCCCATCCCGTTTGACTGAAAAGTCTATTTCCCCACTAAGTCACACCACATTTCTCATTGTCTATTTTTCAGTGCTACAATAAACTGACTCCACAAACCAAAATCACTCAGCATTTATGACAGTTCACTCTGCCTTTCAATAAGTGTAGGTACACATTCTTAGGGAATGAAAGGCGTTATAATAGCTATCTCAGTCTGTACTGAAGTCAAGCCATGATGGAGATCATAATTTCAGGAACATTCTGTTGGAACACAGACTGAATAACTTCCATACTCCAGCTCACTGCAGCTAGTTAACACCTCAGAGAAAATTAAAAGAATTGAATATTCCCATGAAATGAATTCAGAGCCTTTTTATTGTCTTTATTCTTATATATTAAACATATATTTGTGTAAATGTACCTTTTGGTAATAGTTTCTTCTGTGCCAGCTTTCCCACGTAGTGGACAAGCTCACTTTGGAAAATGTAGACCTCCTTTAAAGCGAAGTATGCAGCAGTTCAGCTTTCTTAAGGGAACACTCTTGCATTTTGGTCAAGATGATACTCTGCCTCATGGAACTATCTTGCAAGAGCAGAATGTATAGCATCCTTCATGCTCAGCAGTAACAGCTCTTAGTCATTAGGGCAAAAAAAAATTGCTTTGATATCTTTCTCAATGCATTCTTGACTGTGTTTGTGTGTGTGTGTGAACTTTGATTGATCCTCAAAGTACTGGGGCATTGGACTCATATTTACATTATAGTTTAAATAATGCATATCAAACATATTGAAATTGTCAAAATTTTGAGTTTCTAGAATTTCGCCTTCAAAATATAAGACCTCAGCTTTTCACACATTCTAGTTTATAATTAAATGATTTTGGCTGTGACCTACCATGAGATATGTTCAACATTGGCATCTGAGAACGCACTTGAGGGAGCATCTCATGAGGTTAACGTGATCTTTGAAACCAACAATCTGGGCTCAAATTCCAGCTCTGCCACTGCCTACCTGGGGTACTAATTGACACATTATTTATTCTCTACATGCCTATTTCTTCATTTGCACAATGGAATGATAATATTAAGAGCACTTTACTCATAGTCTTTTTTTTTTAGGATTAAAGGGGTCATCAAACATAAAGCATTTAAATCAGAGTCTTGCATACGAAGAGCTATATACATTTGCTATTTTTAGAAACGGGGTTAGAAAACATGTTTTCTCTAATAGATATAGAGATAGATATATGTCAGTTTATAAGACAGATATATGTCAGTTTATATATACATATATGTATATATATTTCAGTTTATTTTTGTGGACTTACGTAATCTTGGAAAAGTGAATTTCAATCATTCAGTTTAGTCTCTTCCTCTGCAACTTTATCATTGTCTTTCAAACAATTCTTATCAGAATTATAGCATTTGATGTTTCTAAAATTGTCTCGTTAATCTCCTTACACCAATGCAATCTGTATACTGAATACAAAAATGTTGGAATCACAAAGCTGCAATATTGGCTGCTGACAGCTGGTGCCATTGCTAGGGAAAAATAAGCAGTCAATAGAGAATGGGGAAAATGATGAATAGATGGGTAAATGTTTTTAACAAATACCAATTACTTTGTATCAAATGATCTTTAAAGATGCTACATACTGTTAGTAAGTAGCTCTTCCAATGAAAATTAATTCATGGTCTACCTGCTTTTATAACTCTAGTTGTGATACTGTCCTTCAGCTTTCATTGTGCATTTAAAATTTTGATTGAAATATGGTTGATTTACAATGCTGTGTCAGTTTTAAGTATCTAGTAAAGTGATTCAGATATATATTATTTTTTAGATTCATTTCCACTATAGGTTATCACAAGGTACTGAGTGGAGTTCCCCGTGCCATACAGAAGGCCCTTGTTAATTATCTATTTCATATACTTTAATCCCAAACTTCTAATTCATCCCTCCACCCCTTCTCCTTTGGTAACCATGTTTGTTTTGTATGTCTGTGAGTCTCTGAATCTGTCTCTGTTTTGTAGGTAAGTTCATCTTGCATTTGGTTAAGAGTACCTGCCTCTCATAACATATGGAGCCCACTACTGTGCTTTTGAGCATCTTTATGTACAGACATTTTATCGAGAACAGTGGTAATAGATGCCTGTCTTATTCATTATTGAATTCGGAGTCTGTTTCACTCGGTTCTGTATGCTTTGTGGTGAATGCTATGTCTTTTGTCTCAAGTACTGAATAGCCATTGATAGCAGCACTAGTGTCACATGAGGAGAAAAGTTACACTTGAGACAAGCCTTACTGATCTGCTTCTTAGAGCCTGTTATGACGCCATGACCTTAACAACGTGGCGCATGAGCTCCGTGGACGCACTGCAGTGGCCAGTGACAAAAGTAGAGGCTTGGTGAGCACAGTACTTCCCAACTGCATTTTATTCTATGTGAGTTAAAGGACAGCTGTTACATGTCCATCAGACTGACTACAAAACTGGACAGAACATTAAGTATCCCTTGGAATTCAGCTTGAAAAGCACAAGCAACATTTATCAAGTACCTTAGATGTGCCAAGTATTAAACAGATGAGTGTCAGAACAACTTTTCAAGACAGATATTATCTTTTATTGAAGTATAGTTGATTCACAATGTTCTGTTAACTACTGTTGTACAAAGTGATTCAGTTATACGCATATATACATTCTTTTATATATATATATTCTTTCCCATTATGGTTTATCATAGAAATATAGTTCTCTGTGCTATATTATAAAACCTTGTTTTTTACCCATTCTAAATATAAAAAGCTTATATCTGCTAACCCCACCCTCCCCCAACCTCCTCTTCATTGGCCACCACCAGTCTGTTCTCTATGTCGGTGATTTCTGTTTTATAGATAGGCTTATTTGTGTCATATTTTAGGTTTCACATGTAAGTGACATCATGTGGTAGTGGTCTTTCCGTTTTGGACTTAACTTCACTCAGTGTGACAATCTCTGTGTCCATCCATATTGCTGCACATGGCATTATTTCATTCTTTTTTATGACTGAGGAGTCTTCCATTATATACATGTACCACATCTTTATTCATTCATCTGTCGATGGACACTTAGATTGTTTCCATAAAGACAATTATTACTTATACCTATTTTATTGAGACACTCAAATAACTTACTTGAGAAAAATGCATGAATCCTTTATTGACTCTTCTGAACTCTACATGTCTGAAGCCATGAGCATCTCCAGGAGAGTGAGGCATCTCCGGGACCTGCCCCCTTCACGCCTGCTGGCACATGTATCATAGTCCTCAGTGCTTACGTCTGCCTGTGGCTGGTTGCTTTATTCCCACACCTTGTCCCTGACCATAGATGACTGAATCAGGAATAGTTCAAGTACTTGCTTGACGCCTCGGCAAGTAAGTCTCTTCTGCAGAAGCTGCAATTACAGTTAGTCTGTCAGGTAGGAGTGTTGAAATTTTTTTTTCTTTCTTTCTTTATTTTTATTTGTTTCGCCATACATTGACATGAATCCACCATGGGTGTACATGTGTTCCCCTTCCAGAACCCCCCTTCCACCTCCCTCCCTTCCTCCCTCCGGGTCATCCCGGTGCACCAGCCCTGAGCACCCTGTATCATGCATCGAACCTGGACTGGCGATTCATTTCACATATGATAATTTACATGCTAATGTATTAGTTTATACTTCAAATAGTATTTTTGTAACGTGTAACATATATGATGATTATGAATCACAGAATGTACTCAGAACTCAACATACTGCCGTGCCTACTCCAGAGTTAATCATTTTCCTGAATATTGTGTTTCATATTCCTTGCATTATTAAAAACAATGCCTTCCTACTCATCTGTTCATGGTAATACAGGGTTCTGTCTTGCATGTGTATAGATGTTCCGTAATTGTTGCACAAATGAATATTCACTGTCTTTCTCAGCTATTTCTTTCTTCATGTTTTCCACTCCCCGCCCCTCCCTCCACGGGTGATGTTCTACCAGCAAGAAGAGAAAAGACCCCTCTTTAGTACACTTCTCAGCTTAGTAAACAGCCCAGCCTCCTAGCCAGTCGCTGAAGCCAAGTACAAACCAGCCTCGGTCCCTCATTTCCCAGGGCCCACCTCCAGCATTTCTGCAACTCCATTCCCACTTCTGGCCATCTTCTTCTCTTGCCTGCAAAGCTGTGAGAGCCGCTTTCTGCTTCTGCTCTTGCTGCCTGCAATCTATTTTCATGTTGTAGCCAAAACGCTCTCTTTTGGGAACCACCGTCAAACTCTAAATGGCTTCCCCCCCTAGATCAGAACCCTGCCTTCTCTCCACAGCCTACAGTTCTCTATGTGCCATGGCCCCTGACCCCCCTTGAGTTCACGTCCCACTCCTCACCTCCTCACTTGCTCATGACATGCCTTCCATCGGGGGCTGTTATCCTTGCTGGTCCCTTAGTCCTCCTCCAGCACTGTTTCCCAGGATCGGTGCAAGGCTGGATCCTGTATAACAACAAACACTCTCTCTACACAGAGGCCATGTCCAGCCGCCACCCCACTGCCCTGCACTCAGCACATTCAGCCTGTGGACCTGGCCATTGTCAGTCACCCTCCTCTACACCATGAATTCCACTGCAGCAGGAAATCTGACTTTCTTAAGGGAAAAATTATTCTGACACTTACCAAAATGGTGAAAAAGTAATGGAAGTGTTAGTCGCTCAGTTGTGTCTGACTCTGCAACCCCGTGGTCAGTAGCCCACCAGGTCCTCTGTCCATGGAATTCCGTAGGCAAGAATACTAGAGTGGGTTGCCATTTCCTTTTCCAGGGGATCTTCCCAACACAAGGATCGAACCTGGGTCTCCTGCATTGCAGGTGGATTGTCTACTCTCTGAGCCACCAGAGAAGCCCTAAAATGGTAAAGAAGAGTTTTTATTCAAGATTATCACAATACGAGTATTACAATAGGAAAGAGAGATTGGCCTCAACTCTGAATACAACAAGGATGAGTGGGGATTTATAGCCAAGGAATAGAGAGATGTGGTCGTTGAATGAAATATTGCTAAGAACAGACATCAAGGCTGGGAGATTCTCTCTAAACTAAGTTAACAAGATTCTTGCTAAAACTGGTCCAGGCAGGCCATGGATGGACAGGGGCCAGGGTTGAGGCCTAGTCAAGGAGAGGGCTCAGAGGAACCCAACTCAAGTTTGCTTAATGAGAGAGTCTTTTTGAACTTCTTCTTTTTTTCATGTCTCTCAATAACACTATCTAATATAAATGAAATTTATATAATATTACATGTATATAATAGATTTTAAATATAATTTCAAGACAAATATAAATATGCTGTACTTTCTCATAGCCACATTTTAGAAAGTAAAAAGAAACAGGTGAAAAGAATTTTAATAATATATCTTATTTAATCTTATATGCATGTTATCTTTTCAATACATAACCAACATAAAAATTACTAATGAGCTACTGTGCGTTCATTTCTTTCTACCAAATGTTGAAAACCCAATGGTACTTGACACTCATGACATATCTCCATTCAGACCAGTCACGTTTCAAGGATGAAAAGCTACATGTGGCCCTGGGCTACATATTGGGCAGTGCAGATCTGATGGTTGTAGTGGTGACTGTACAAAGGGTATCCAATAAATGTCCACTGAATAAATGGATGAGTGAACTAAGAATAAACTTGATTCACAGAAATGGCCATTTTCTTTCTGCAAGTGTTCAGAATATGTTGGTGCCAAGTTTTACTCCAGAGGCATGTATAAACAGAGTATGTGTTGCTTGATTTGGGAAGGGATGGATATTTCAAATAGTAAGAGACTATCACATTTCAATTATAATTTAATTCTTCACTCATCTTTGGTTTATAAATACCCAGAGGTAATAAAGGAAGAAAGCATAGTTATGAATTTTATCCACAAAGGAGTTTATGCAACCACAAAGGTGTTTTGATTTTTTCTTTTTTAACCAATTAGATATTTTCATCTATTAAATTTTTTCTTAGAAGACTGCAGTTTTCACAAGATAAAAAGTTTTAACAAGATTATTTTAGGTATCTGGTTTTCTTTTGTACCTTTAAATTCATCATCAGCTTCTATATTGGGTAGCTACAAGTGATAGCATTTGGCATTGTTTATTCACCATAAAGTGTCAGAGCAGCAAGAGCTGGATTCCTCAGTTGGAAACAGTAAGATGCCTGGATTTACTGTGTATTGTGTGGCTTCAGAATATTTTTTTCTGTTATTGTTCTTCCCTCATCCAGTGTGTTAAGGATAAGAAAAAATATTTTTCCTATTTACCACACAGGACATGTCTGTCTTTTCTTCCTGTTTACACTGAAAACATTCAGCTGTAGCGCTGATCTCCTCCAGTGAAACCTATTGCGGTATTCCTGACAGCTGTCAAATTCTGAATCAGATCAACCAAATACCCACTAAAACACCCAGCAGTCCAGAAGACTCCTGAATATGTTTATCAGATATGCTATGTCTTATATAGTTTTACTGCTGTCTTTATAAATCCAGGTAAAAAAAGAAATTAGAATTAGAGAAACAAACCAGGCTTTAAAACAGGAGAGAGATTGCATTTTAGCTCCAACTTTATGAGAGATGGGAAAAGGATATATTCTTCATCCCTTTTCCCCTCACAATTAGATTTCTCCATAGAAACAAAAAATGTTTTTGATTTAAACCCTGAATTTTAGAGGCAAGCTTTAAAAAAGCCAAATCAATGCTAAATCAGAGGTATTTACAAGATCTACAAATTTAAGCCAAAGTGGATACTTAAAAGCTCATATAGATCTTTAGATGATGTTCTCCCAGATGGTGAATTAATGTAATTTTAGCAGGAAGCAAAGTTGCACTAATATGCAGTATTGCGGCCTCTCACTGACTTAACGTATCTGTACCCACCACAGCACAGATGTTATATGTCATTTTAGTGCCAATTTTTCTATACTACTCACTGAAGAATGGGATTGGGGAGTACAGTAAATTATGATTTTAAATTTTGACTAATGACTTGTTAGAAATTGAATCTTTCTGTGAACTGTGTATAGAAATTACATTGGTTGTGTTCTTTGTACAGGGTGTGAAAGGTGACTTGGGTCCTCGTGGTCCACCTGGCCCAAAAGGAGAAAAGGTACTGTTTTTACCCAGGCTTTTCTCAAGAAAACCCTGAGAACCTATGCAGTGACTTTTAACTGATACTGTTTAACAGCCAAAGTGTAATTTTGTTAAATTTTTTAAAAACTGAACAAGAAAAGCCTTTTGGTTCATTCAATTAGTTTGAAGAGACTAAAGGCACAATTGCTAGTCAACAGGAATTTGTGTTTATAAGATTTCCCTTTTTTCTCCCTCTCTCAACACCATTAAGTATTCATTCCATCAAAAATTCACAGCTATGTCCTGCTCTGGGGAACTTGGCCAGTAGCACTGAGATGCTACCATGGTGAAGCAGGTGGCCATTGTGGGGAAAGAGGTTAATTGTGCATCTCAGTCTTAATCTGAATGCCCCTCTTCCTGCCACATTTTCTCATGTAATTTTATAGTGGTCTATCAGCAGGGACCTTGACAAGAAAGTTATGACATAGTAAAAGCAAGAGTTGTTTTGAGTAAGGTCACTGAGTGATCCTAGTTTGATGACAATTATACATATGGGCACTTTGCACTGTATTTTGTTCTCCATTCTCAGCATATTTAGAAATCTTTGTCTCAAGTAGTTACCTTTGCAATAAAGTTGACTGCAAATTGGTCCCCAATGACTGATGTAAACTTCATCAATGTTCTTTAACAACTATTGGTTATTTTTATTTGGTTGTTCCCAAAATAATGATTACACAAGGCTAAGTCTTCACTTTTCAGGTGATTTTGTTAAATGAGAAAAGAGAACGTTGTAGAGATACTCCCACATGAGAATACAATATCCAGTGCCCCCTGCCACACAGTGTTGGTTCCATAATGTCCGCTTGAAGAGGGGTTATGGCAGCGATACTTGATTTTTTTTCTTTATGCGATAACTTTATATAATTCACCATCAGCACTCTGGGGTTCAATATATGTATCTACATAATGAAGAGATTTGATGAGATGGAGGGTCTCTAATTGTCAAATTTAACATTCTAAGACTTACCTTTTAAAAAATTATTTTTGATTGAAAAAGTGAAAATGTTACTTGCTAAGTTGTGTCCAACTCTTTGCTACCCCATGGACTGTAGCCCACGAGACTCCTCTGTCCATGGGATTCTCCAGGCAAGAGTACTGGAGTGGGTTGCCATTCCCTTCTTCAGGGGATCTTCCCCACCCAGAGATTGAACCAGGGTTTCCCGCATTGTAGGTGGATTCTTTACCTTCTGAGCCACCAGGAAAGCCCTTTTAAAAAAAAAAAATTGAAGTATAGTTTAATTTTCAATATTTTATTAGTTTCAGGTATACTAATCAGCATAGTAATTCATTTTGAATCAGCATAGTGATTCAAAATTTTTATAGCTTATATTCCATTTAAAGCTATTGTAAAATATTGGCTGTCTTCCCTGTGTTGTACAATATATCCTTGTAGCTTATTTACTTTGTGCATAGTGGTTTGTGCCTCTTAATTCCCTACCCCTGTCTTGCCTCTCTCTGTCATGCTTGATCTTAATGACCAAGAGTTCCCATGAAATAAATACATACGCTGATACAATAAAGCATATAGGTGACATATTTATAAGTTGAAAAACAATAAACATTTGGATTAACCATATTCTTTAGGTTGTGAATAGTTTTTCACTGTATCTACCTGGTAATTTGTATTCATGTAATGGTCAGCAAAGCAACATTAGTATTTAAAACTACATGAATATAGGCAAAGCCTCTTACAAGCGTTTGCAAGTGCAAGGCCAGTTCAGCAAAGCTTTAAAAGAGGCAATGGGGCTGCTGAAGGCATGAAGTGGGGAGACTCACTTATTATTTTTGCTGACCCACTTATTATTACTGTACTAACTTTGTCAGAAATATAATCTGTCATTGTGACACTTCCCAGCTGCTCCATTGGCAAGTAACCATATTTGAAGAGATAGTCTTTCTAATTTGGGTTTAGTAGACAAAAGAATAGAAATTAGATTATTTTCGCTTTTCAAAACAAGTTCTGCTGCTGCAGAAAGCATGGAGATGCACAAGGTGATTTTTATATCATGATAGCTAAAAGCATGTGATAAATTTTTCATTGTGAAGACACTTCTATCAAGATAAAATTCTACTTTTCTTTCCATCCAGATTTATCTAGATATGGCTTTGATCCATTCATAAAATTTGTGAATAATGTGAGCAAGAAGCAACTATTGCTAATTGCAGCTTTTCTTTCATCCTTTAGGGAGATATGGGACCGCCGGGACCACCAGCCTTAACTGTAAGTATTCTTGAAATCAAAATTCATAACTGAAATATGTTACCCTGTTGACTACTCACAGTACATCATGACTATACCAGAATTTAAGCTGTTGGATATTTTGAGAACTGAAAGTGACTTCAAAGTCGATCTAAGCAAACCTCCAGATTTTAAAGATGGCACTTCTACCCACAGCAATGAAGGGCTTAACCTGAGGTCATGCAGGTAGTCACTGGAAAAGTCTGGAAGCAGTACTTAACCTGGGCAGTTTTCTCCACCCTCCATATGGTTCATAATTTTTCCCCTTAAGGCTTTGATTATACATTCTTAACATGACATTTAAAGTTAATGGAAGCAGAGACAGTTCTTCTTACTCTAAAAACTGTAAAAGAATAAACTATAATCACCCAATGTGTAAAAATAGCTCCCTGTTTAAACTGATTGTTACATTTTCAAAAACCCATTCAAGCCCATTGCTTCTTCCTATAAGAGTTGCTTCTAAGATTTGAAAATGATAAAATAGAGATATTTCAGCGACAGATTTATGAGAAAAGTTTATAATGTCCACATAATGGCATTGCTCTCAATTAAATGGTTCATCATTTATTAAACATTTAGTCATAAATATGTAATGCTTTCATATTTAGATACGATTTGCAGTTATAGATTTTCTTCATAGGCCATTAAGGTTTCTCATTTAAGTTAAAGATTTGGTCTGAGAATGACACTAAGCTTAATGGAAAAGAAGAAAGATGTTTAACTAAGAGCATGTGTAGCTTGAGGCCTCTCAGATTTTATGTTGATATTAGCTAACGACATAAATTAAGAATTTAAATCATCAGTTTCCTGAGACCTATCCTGATCATAGAAGGCCAAGTTTAAAGAAATCTAGCATCTGGATGAGGGTCCTCCCATTAGGGCAGCACGGGACTTGCAAAGGCTATGTGGCTTTGATAACATTTATATTTATCTTTGTACTTGAAAATATCGTTCAGAACACCATGTTAATACTGTCTTACACAGATACTCTTTGCAGTGCTCACTTAGAATGCAAATATTTCTTCATAAGTGGAAAATCTAAGGAAACAAACAAATGACTTTCTTAGGAATAATCAAATTCAATTTAGAGTGGAATTCTGTGCCTAAAGATTTGATTTTCAAGATAGGAATAAAAGCTATTTGAGAGGAGGCT
The DNA here is from genome assembly GCA_024291935.2 of Okapia johnstoni. Classification (NCBI taxonomy): domain Eukaryota; kingdom Metazoa; phylum Chordata; class Mammalia; order Artiodactyla; family Giraffidae; genus Okapia; species Okapia johnstoni. Next base: position 87,928,121 of record CM044317.1, read on the forward strand.
TTAACTGCATATTATTCAATTTTTTATAATTTGTGGAGTTTATTTCCTAAATTATTTGGCAGTGGTTTAAAGTTTGCTCATTTTATTTAAATCACATGCTTATTTTTCTTCAACTGAGTTATGTGCTCAATCATTCCATGTAGTTATCTGATTACACAGCCATTTGCAAGTCATTTGCATTTGCAGACTAAAATGCAATCTGTCTGTATCGTTTCACCTGATAAGCAAATTTGGCCCCTCAGCCAGAATATTATATTGGACTGTATCAATGGACTATATACAATTGACATCTTTCTGCCAAGTAACACCATTTAGATGTCTCTTTGCACTATAGCGGCCAGACACCAAAGGAGTACAAGCTGATTTTCATACTTACCTAAGATATGAGACTCCAAAGAGGAAGGTTAGAGAGTGAATTAGAAGGATGTGAAGCTTACCATCTTCCAAAACACATCAAAAGACATCTACATGTGGTAAATTGTCATTGAAAACTAGCAGAAGACCTCTTACACAGCCAAAGCTGCAAGAAAGATTCCCACACAACTGGTAGGACAACCAAAAGGCATTGGAACAGGACCAGTGCCCCTGGGAGGGAGCCGTGAAAGAAGAAACGTCTGTACAGATGACCCCTCACCTTGGGAGCCCCCTTCACTGCTGGGAGGCCCATTTGGCCAGATGGAGGATCTGGAGGGGCCTGGACTCTGCCCAGGAGGAGTCTGCCTGTGCTGGCTCGTAGGCTGTCAGGTCGGAGAGAGACTGGCTCCGATGGCTGCCACCTCAGTCCACTCCCCAACCTTACATGTACCTCAGGTGGAGCTGCTAGTATATTGAGTGGACAGGTGCTGAAACTTGGGCTTCTGTGGGTGCACGCTGGGAAAGGACTCAGTCTAGATGTGCAGAAACAGCCCAGAAGGCAGGAGTGTAGTCCAGGCCTAACCTCCAGGCTAGTGTAAGCTAGGTCAGGGACAAGCACAGCAGAGAAAGGGATGTGACTTGAACTGCTTCTGAGCAGAACCATGGATGCCTGCATAAGCGGTGCATAGGTTCACAGTGACCACGTGGGTATCAGTTGCTTCGGCACTCACCTCCTTGGGACAGAGCACAAAGTTAAGGGCCTTCTCAAATGCAACCTTCAGGGCTTCTACTGCAACAGCTGGGGAGCTGAGCCTGTTGTTGGCACACACATGGCAGGGTGTGGATTTACCATTAGAAAGCCCACTGTTAGGCTGCTCATGGCAGGGCACAGCTCCACTGGCAGGCTTTGTGAGTACACACACTATGGGGAAGAGGCTGATACCTGAGCCCATAATCAGCACTCTCACAGCAGGGACATGTAGGGGTGAGGGGGTCCTACAGCAGCAGACTTTGTTGGCGTGCATACCAGGTGAGGGGCGTAATCCACAGAATCACATGTCTCCAGTGGACAGGCCCTAGGGAGAAGCTTGCAGTGGTTCCCTTCGCAGCAGGAGTGCTCCAGTTCCACCCACCTCACACAAAGCTCTGAGCTAGAATCTGGGGGGACAGGCCCAGGGAGAGCCCTACCGCAGAGGCAGCTCAGGTCTCAGGTGGCAGCTCAACCACTTCAATTTCTGCAGCTACAGTGCCCCGATCCACAGGGCCAGCCTTACACTAGGTCAGGGCCAAACAAAACAGAGAAGGTAATGAACATGGGCTGCTTCTAAACAGAACCTTGGATGCCTGCATAGGTGGTGCATGCATTTGCTGTGACCATATGAGCCTCTCTTGCTTCAGCACTCATCTCCTTGCTAAGAGCACAAACTCAAGAGCAGCAGAGCCTCCTCACACACAAACTTCAGGGCTTCTGCTGCAACAACTAGGAAGTAAACCCCATCCTCAACAAGGCTGTGACAGTCACAGAGAGAAGAGGAGGCCCTGCCCAACATCCACTGCAGGATCTCCACACAACACCAGCCATAACCTCTATCAAGGGGATAACGGCCAGCACGCTCTGGGGGAGGATGTGACAGGCATCCATAACAAAGACAGCTCTCAAGACAAAGATATTAGACTCACATAGTCTATATAGAGTTGCTCCCACATAAAAACAGCCCTCAAGACCACAGTAGTAACTATTTCTTCTAAATTTGTAGAGTCGCAGAAGTGTAAGTAAAATGAAGAAGCAAAGGAACTATTCTCAATAAAAAGAACAAGCAAAATCTCTTAAAAATAATCAATGAAACAGACCTCTTCAGTATACTAGATCCTGAGTTGAAAAAAGTAATAAAAATGCTAAAGGAATTAAAGATTTTCAATAGAAATGCAGGTCACTGTAACAAGGAAATGGAAACTGTAAAGAGGAAACAATCAAAATTAGACAACTCAATTGCTGAGAGTAAAACAGAACTGAAAGCAGACTAAATAATGCAGAAGATCAAATAAGTGATCACACCATCAGGACAACAGACAGAAAGACAAATGGAAACAAAAAATGAAAGCAGCATATGAGAGCTGTGAAATCATTTAAAGCATGCCAACTACACACAACAGGGATCCCAGAAGGGGACAAAAGAAGAGGGTCAAAAATGTATTTGAAGAAATTATGGCTGAACACTTTCCAAACCTGAAGAAGGAAACAGGTATACAGGTATAGAAAGTAGAGAGGGTCCTGAACAGTTGAACCCAATAGACCCACACCAAAGTATATCATAATTAAAATGACAAAAGTTAAAGAGGATTCAAAAGTAAGGGAAAGAAAAACAGAGTCAGTTACAAGGGACCCCCCACAGGTTGACTTCTCTACAGAAAATTTGCAAATCAGAATATATATTTTGCAATATATATTCAGAGTTCTGAAAGGGGAAAACTTGCAACCTAGGATACTCTCCCCATTGAGATTATCACTTAAATTAGAATGAGAAACAAAGAATTCCTCAGACAAGCAAAAACTACAAGAAAAGAGCATTAAGTCGATCCTAAAAAATAATGAAGGATCTTCTCTAAATAGAAGAGAAGCAAGAATATGTAAGAAAGGGTAAAAACCACAATAGGATAGGCCAGTTTAATAAAAGGATTAAACGTTACCTAAAGAAACTAGTACATAGATTTAAAACAATAAAAATTTTATTAAAGCAACAATTGTAATGACTACAATTAACAAAAAAAAGATAAACATGATGATGTAAAATAGGATATAAAAATCACAAAATGCAAAATAAGGAAGTAAAGACTGTAGATCTTTTTTAGAATATGCCTGAACTGATACAACTATCAGTCTAATGCAAGCAGATATAATTATGGGTTAGCATACTTCAAAACCAGAGTAACCACAAATGAAAAACATTCAACAGATTCACAAAACAAGAAGAAAGAAGCTCAAGCATAATTCAAGAGAAAACCATCAAGCCACAAAAGGAAAGAAACAAAGAGAACTGAAAAATCAACTGGAAAATAAGGTTTAAAATGACAATAAATACATCTTATCAATAATTACTTTACATGTCAATGGACTAAATGCTCCAATCAAAAGACATTGAGTGGAAGGTCAGATTTAATAAAAAAAACCAAGTATCTAAAATATGTTGCTAAAGGAGACTCACTTTAGGGTTAAAGATGCTATATTGATAAGTGAGGGGGTAGGAAAAGATATTTCATGAGAATGAAAACAACAAAAAAACAAAGATAGCAATACTCATATCAGACAAAATAGGCTTTAAATCAAAGTGAATAACAGAGGACAAAGAATGACATTAGATACGGATAAAGGGATCAATACAAGAAGATGTTACACTCATTAACATATATGCCAATATAGGAGCGCCCGAATGTGTAACACAAATACTAACAGACATATCTAACAGAAAACAGAAAACAACAGATCTTTGTTTTCTGAATGTTGAGTTTTAAGCCACCTTTTTCACTCTCCTCTTTCACTTTCATCAAGAGGCTCTTTAGTTCTTCTTTGCTTTCTGCCATAAAGGTGGTGTCATCTGCATATCTGAGGTTGTTGGTATTTCTCCAGGTAATCTTGATTTCAGCTTGTGCTTCATCCAACCCAGTGTTCATCATGATGTACTCTGCATATAGGTTAACCTTGACGTGCTCCTTTCCCAATTTGGTATGAGTCTGTTGTTCCAAGTCCAGTTATAGCTGTCGCTTCTTGACCTGCATACAGACTTCTCAGGAGGCAGTTCAGGTGGTCTGGTATTCCCATCTCTTGAAGAATTGTCCACAATTTGTGGTGATCCACACAGTCAAAGGCTTTGGCATAGTCAATAAAGCAGAAGCAGATGTTTTTCTAGAACTCTCTTGCTTTTTTGATGATCCAGTGGATGTTGGCAATTTGATCTCTGGTTCCTCTGCCTTTTCTAAATCCAGCTTGAACATCTGGAAGTTCATGGTTCATGTACTTTTGAAGCCTGGTTGTACAATTTTGAGCATTACTTTACTAGCGTGTGAGGTGAGTGCATATGTGCAGTAATTTGAGCATGTTTTGGCATTGCCTCTCTTTGGGATTAGAATGTAACTGACCTTTCTGGTCCTGTGGCCACTGCTGAAATTTCCAAATTTGCTGGCATATTGAGTGCAGCATTTTCACAGCATCATCTTTTAGGATTTGAAAGAGCTCAACTGGAATTCCATCACCTCCAACAGCTTTGTTTGTAGTGTTGCTTCCTAAGGCCCACTTGACCTCACATTCCAGGATGTCTGGCTCTAGGTGAGTGATCACACCATCATGATTATCTGGGTTGTGAAGATCTTTTTTTTTTTTAATAAATTTATTTATTTTAGTTGGGGGCTAATTACTTTACAATATTGTAGTGGTTTTTGCCATACATTGACGTGAATCAGCCATGGGTTTACATGTGTCCCCCATCCCATCCCTCGATCTTTTCTGTACAGTTCTTCTGTGTATTCTTGCCACCTCTTCTTAATATCTTCTGCTTCTGTTAGGTCCATACCATTTCTCTCCTTTATAGAGGCCATCTTTGTATGAGATGTTCCCTTGGTATCTCTAATTTTCTTGAAGAGGTCTCTAGTCTTTCCCATTCTATTGTTTTCCTCTATTTCTTTGCATTGGTCACTAAGGAAGGCTTTCTTATCTCTCCTTGCTATTCTTTGGAACTCTGCATTCAAATGGGTATATCTTCCTTTTCTCCTTTGCCTTTCTCTTCTCTTCTTTTCATAGCTATTTGTAAGGCCTTCTCAGACAGCCATTTTGCCTTTTTGCATTTCTTTTTCTTGGGAATGGTCTTGATCACTGCCTCCTTCGTACAATGTCATGAACATCCGACCATAGTTCTTCAGGTACCCTGTCTGTCATATCTAATCCCTTGAATCTATTTGTAACTTCCACCATATAATTGTAAGGGGTTTGATTTGGGTTATACCTGAATGGTCTGGTGATTTTCCCCACTTTCTTCAATTTAAGTCTGAATTTGGCAATAAAGTGTTCATGATCTGAGCCACAGTCAGCTCCCGGTCTTGTTCTTGCTGACTGTATAGAGCTTCTCCATTTTTGGCTGCAAAGAATATAATCAATCTGATTATGGTATTGACCATCTGGTGATGTCCATGTGTAGAGTCTTCCCTTGTTTTGTTGGAAGAGGGTGTTTGCTATGACCGGTGCATTCTCTTGGCAAAACTCTTTTAGCCTTTGCCATGCTGCGTTCTGTACTCCAAGGCCAAATTTGCCTGTTACTCCAGATATTTCTTGACTTCCTACTTTTGCATTACAGTCTCCTATAATGAAAAGGACATCTTTTGGGGGTTGTAGTTCTCGAAGGTCTTGTAGGTCCTCATAGAACTGTTCAACTTCAACTTCTTCAGCATTATTTGTCAGAGCATAGACTTGGATTACTGTGATAATGAATGGTTTGCCTTGGAAACAAAGAGAGATCATTCTGTCTTTTTTGAGACTGCATCCAAGTACTGCATTTCAAACTCTTTTGTTGACTATGAAGGTTACTCCATTTCTTCCAAGGGATTCTTGCCCACAGTAGTAGGTATAATGGTCATCTGAGTTAAATTCACCCATTTCAGTCCATTTTAGTTTGCTGATTCCTAGAATGTTAATGTTAACTCTTGCCATCACCAACTCTTGGAGCTTGATCAAATTCATGTCCATCGAGCCGGTGATGCCATCCAACCATCTCATCCTCTGTCATCCCCTTCTCCTCTTCCCTTCAGTCTTTCCCAGCTTCAGAGTCTTTTCCAATATGTGAGTTCTTCACATCAGGTGCTCAAAGTATTCAAGCTTCAACTTCAGTATCAGTCTTTCCAATGAATATTCAGGACTGATTTCCTCTAGGATTGACTGGTTTGATCTGCTTTCTGTCTAAGGGACTCTCAAGAGTCTTCTCCATCAGCACAGTTCAAAAGCGTCAGTTCTTCAGTGTTCAGTTTTATTTATGGTCCAACTCTCACATTCATACTTGACTACTGGAAAAACCATAGCTTTGACTAGACAGACCTTTGTTGGCAAAGTAATGTCTCTGTTTTTTAACATGCTGTCTAGGTTGGTCATGGCTTTTCTTCCAAGGAGCAAACGTCTTTTAATTTCATGGCTGCAGTCACCATCTGAAGTGATTTTGGAGCCCAAGAAAATAGTCTGTCACTGTTTCCCCATCTATTTGCCATATAGTGGTGGGACTGTATGCCATGATCTTAGTTTTTCAAATGTTGAGTTTTAAGCCAGCTTTTTCATTCTTCTGTTTCACTTTGATCAAGAGGCTCTTTTGTTCCTCTTGGCTTTCTGCCATAAGGGTGGTGTCATGTGCATATCTGAGGTTATTGATATTTTTCCCAGCAATCTTGATTCCAGCTTGTGCTTCATCCATTCTGGTATTTCATATGATGTACTCTGCATATAAGTTAAAGAAGCAAGGTGACAATGTACAACCTTGATGTATATTGGAACATACATTTCCCGATTTGGAACCAGTACAATGGGGTAATAAACAGATTCAAGGAATTATATCTTGTAGACAGAGTACATGAAGTACCATGGGCAGTGGTTTGTGACATTGTACAGGAGGCGGTGATCAAAGCCCTCCCCAAGAAAAATAAATGCAAAAAGCTGAAATGGTTCTCTGAGGAAGGCTTACAAATAGCTGAGAAAAGAAGAGAAGTGAAGGTAAGGGAGAGAAGGAATGATGTATCAATCTGATGACAGAGTTCCAAAGAGTAGAAAGGACAGATAAGAAAGCCTTCCAGTGATCAATACAAAGAAATAGAGGAAAAAATAAAATGGGAAAGATTAGAGATCTCTTTAAGAAACTTAGAGATACCAAGGAAACATTTCATGCAAAGATGGGCACAATAAAGAAGAGAAACAATATGGAGCTAACAGAAGCAGAAGACATTAAGAAGAGGTGGCAAGAATTCACAGAACTATGTAAAAATAGATCGTAATGACCTAGATAACCATGATGGTATGATCACTTACCTAGAGCCGGACATGTTGGAGTGCGAAGTCAAGTGGGTCTTAGGAAGCATCACTGCGACAAAGCTAGTGGAGGTGATGGAATTCCAGCTGAACTATTTCAAATCCTAAAAGATGGTGCTGAGAAAGTGCTACACTCAATATGCCAGCAAGTTTGGAAAACTCAGCAGTGGCCACAAGACTGGAAAAGGTCAATTTTCTTTCCAATCCCAAAGAAGCACAATGCCAAAGAATGTTCACACTACCACACAATTGTACTCATTTCACCTGCTAGCAAAGTAATGCTGAAAATCCTCCAAGCCAGGCTTCAACCGTACATGAACCAAGAAATTCCAGATGTTCAAGCTGGATTTAGAAAAGGCAGAGCAAGTAGAGATCAAATTGCCGACATCTGTTGGATCATAGAGAAACCAAGAGAATTCCAGAAGGACATCTACTTCTGTTTCATTGACTAGACTAAAGCCTTTCACTCTGTGGATCACAAGAAGCTGTGGAAAATTCTTCAAGAGATGGGAATGCCAGAGCACCCTACCTGCCTCTGAGAAACTTGTGTGCAGGTCAAGAGGCAACAGTTAGAACTGGACATGGAACAACAGTTCCAAATTGGGCGAAGAGTACGTCAAGGCTGTATATTGTCACCCTGCTCATTTAACTTCTATGCAGAGTACATCGTGGAAATACTGGGCTGGATGAAGCACAAGCTGGAATCAAGATTTTCAGGAGAAATATCAATAACCTCAGATATGCAGACTCCACCCTTATAGCAGAAAGTGAAGAGGACCTCAAGAGCCTCTTGATCAAACCAAATGAGGAGAGTGAAAAAGCTGGCTTAAAACTCAACATTCAGAAAACTAAGATCATGGCCTCCAGGCCCATCACTTCATGGCAAATAGATGGGGAAACAATGGAAACAGTAACAGACTTTATTTTATGGGCTCTAAGATAACTTCAGATGGTGACTTCAGTCATGAAATCAACAGACACTTGCTCCTTGGAAGAAAATCTATGACCAACCTAGACAGGATATTAAAAGGCAGAGAAATTTCTTTACTAACAAAGGTCCATCTAGTCAAAGCTATGTTTTTTCCCATAGTCATGTATGGATGTGAGAGTTGGACCATAAAGGAGGCTGAGTGCCAAAGAATTGATGCTTTTAAGCTATGGTTTTGGGGAAGACTGTTGAGATTCCCTTGGACTGCAAGCAGATCAATCCAGTCAATCCTAGAAGAAATCAATCCTGAGTATTCATCAGAAAGATTGATGCTGAAGCTGAAGCTCCAATACTTTGGCCACCTGATGCAAAGACCCAACCCATTAGAAAAGACCCTGATGCTGGGAGAGATTGAAGACAGAAGGAGAAGGGGAGGGCAGAGGATGAGATGGCTGGATGGCATCACTGACTTGAATGATATGAGTTTGAGCAAACTCCAGGAGTTGGGTGAAGGACAGGGAAGCCTGGTGTTCTGCAGCCCATGGGATCAGAAAGAGTCAGACTTGACTGAGTGACTGAACAACAGCAATAGGGACAAGAGTAGTGTGCCTACTCTTCCCATCTCTATTCAACCTAGTACTGGAAGTCTTAGCATGGAAATTAAGGAAGAAAAATAAATAAAGTACATCCAAAGCAGAAAAAAATGTAAAATTTTCTTTATTTGCAGATTTTATGATCTTTTATGTAGAAAATTTCAAAGCCTCTAACAACAAACTCTTAGAACTAATAAACACGTTCAGGAAAGCTGAAGGATACATCAGTTTCATTTCTGTATGCTGACAAAATACTGAAAAAGAAATAAAGCAATCTTGTTAACAATAGCATCAATAGCATTCTAGGAATAAAGTTAACCAAGGAAATAGTAAGATCTGTGTGTTGAAAACTATAAGACTTTGGTAAAATACATTGAAGAAAACACAAATAAATAAATACATATGCTGTCGTCATGAGTTGGAAGAAATAATATTGTTAAAATATTCATACTCCCCAAAGCCATCTATAGATCCAGTGCAATCCCTATCAAAATTTTAATGGCATTTTTCACAGAGATAGAAAAAGACTCCTAGCACTCCTATGGAATCATGAAATATTCTGAAGAGCCAAAGCAATCCTGATAAAGAAGAACAAGGCTGGAGGCATCACACGTAAGTGAACTCTATAGCAAAATCCCAAAAGTTTCTGTACTCACAATTTTACTGGCAGAAATGAGACAAAGGACCTGAAAATAGACATTTTATTTAGATGTCCAAAGAAGACATTCAATTGACCAACAAGTACATGAAAGGGGTTCAACATCACCAAGCATCAGGGAAATGCAAATCAAAACCACAGTGAAGTATCCCCTCACCCTTGCCAGAAGGACTGTTATCACAAAGGCAAGAGATAACAAGTGTTGGCAAGGATATGGAGAAAAGGAAAGCCTCATGCACTGCTGGTGGGAATGTAAATCAGTGCAGCCAGTATGAAAAATAGTATGGAGGTTCTTTTAAAAAATTAAAAATAAGACTACCATATGATTTAGCATTCTGATTTCTGAGCATATATCCCAAAGAAAAGCAGTCAGTACAGTTGCCCCTTGAACAATACAGGTTTGAATTGTACAGGCCCACTTATATGCGAATTTACGACATGATCCACGGTTGGCAGATTCCAAGGATGTGGAACCACGGATACTGAGGATCGGCTGTAAAGTTGTACACAGGCTTTTTACTGTACTCCGTATCCCTGTGTTGTTAAAGGGTCAACTGTACTTCAGGGGAGTATCTACATGTCCATACTTATTGCAGTGTTCTTCATAATAGCCAGGACATGGAAACAGTGGATAAAGAACATGGAGATACACACACACACACACACACACACACACACACACACACACACACACACAATTTTTTAGCCATAAAAAAAAGGAAATCTTGCCACTTGTGACAGTATGGATGAGCCACTGGGCCGTTATGCTATATGAAATAGGTCAGAAACACAAACGCTATACTTTCCTACTGGTATGCAGAAGGAGAAAAAGCTGAATTCATAGAAACAGATAGTAAAACAGTGGTCAGGAGGGATGGAGAGCTGGGGAAATAGGGAAATGGACAAAATGCACAAACTTCTAATTTTATGATGAATAAGTTCTGGAAATCTAATATACAACATGGTGACTCTAGTTAATAGTGCTGTGTTATATACCTGAAAGTTACTAAAAGACTAGTTCTAAGTATTATCACTACACATATAAAAGAAAGGTATCTACGTGAGGTGATGGAGGTGTTAACTAACCTTATTGTGGTAATCATTTCACTATACATATATGTATCTCAAATCATCAAGTTGTGCACCTTAAACTTACACAGTCTGATGTATCAATTGTATCGCAATAAATCCAGGAAAAACGTGAGTTACTGATAAATTTGAAACGTCTCTTCTGTTGATACTTATAACTTACAAAGAAGACATTTATTTCTGTAAGCTAAAACTAAAATTCAATAAGGAAAACCTATTATATTAATAATAACATCCAAATTTGTTTCATCATAATGTGAATTTATATTTGAAAAGATTCTGATAAATTTTTCTGAAATCATGAAGATTTTGACCTAATAATCTTTTATTAAAAGTAGATATTTTATGGTTTATTTACATTATTTGAATTAGGATATTTTACACTAGCTTTTTATGTTTAAATATTAAATAGAAATCCTTTACGTTTAAGTATTCAGATATGATAAGTACATCTTGTTTATTCTTTGTCATTTGTAGTTAAAATCTTAGCTTTGTGTAAATGTAGTGTATCTTTATATAGATGACTTTTTAAAACTGTTGTCTATGTTTTACATTCTTATTACTCTGAGATTCTCCTCAGCTGGATAATATACTACTGTTTTTCCTTAAAGCCTTGCTAAAATCCCCGACGGGGGCTTCAGAAGCGGGGCAGCGACTGCTCTGAAATGAGGCAGTCAGCTGGCACCCCGTCACCCTCCTGCTCTCTTCCTCTGGCCTTCACACCTGTGTCAGGAGCGACAGGTGAAGGAAGGTGGGACAGTGCTCTCTCGTATACTATAGCCACGAATTCCAGTTCCCAGGAAAGTGCCTGTGTGGCTCCGGCCTTGTCCCCTTGGGGAGTTATTAAGTTCTCCCCCAGATGGCAACAAATGTTGACACAGAAGCCAGAGGTTAAGTTAATCAACAGCAGAAGTGTCTCAGGCATGCACACTAAGTGACACTTTAAATGCAGTCCTGGGGTCAGATAAATCCCGCTTATGTGAGTTTTAGGCACAGAGGGGACACAGACTTCACCCTATAGCCACCTTAAATACCAAAAGTGACTGAGAGAGGATCTCAGCTGGTCTTTTATAAATCAAATGACACAAATTAACAGATGGCCCTAGTGCACTAGAGATCATGTAGTGTTCACCTACTGAGAGCCTTGAACTAATGCTTTTTTCTAAACGAGTGTGCTGCATTGTTTTGTGTGTGTGCTCAGTCATGTCTGATTCTGCAAACCCATAGACTGTAGTCCATCAGACTCCTCTGTCCCTGGAATTTTCCAGGCAAGAATGCTGGAGTGGGTTGCCATTTCCTCCGCCATGGGATCTTCCTGACCCGGGGATCAAACTTGCATCTCCTGTGTCTCCTGTATTGCAGGCAGATTTTTAACCACTGAGCCACCAGGCACCCCCAAACTGGTGTGTACAAGATACAAATCAGTTTAGTGGCTGATATGGTCCCTTTCCCTTTCCTACCCACTCTTTTACCTACTTCTACTTATCCGAATGCTAACTGTGTATCAGTTACTATGCTAGATCTTGGGGACACAGAGATAAACATTCACTGTCACTGCCTTCACAGGACCTGTATAGTTTAAGAAAAAGCTACCAGTTAGTTAAAGCTGATCACTTTATAAACTGGCCATTTGCGATTAGTATACAAATAGTATACAAATATTGGTACAACTATTTTTTCAAAAAAAATTTTTACTAGTATTTTTATGCTCTAATTTAAAATTATTTACTTTGAATACATTTAAATCACAGCCTCAACTACTAAATGATGCTTTCTTATTAACATTCCTAAAGAACTGTAGCTATCTCTTTTTAGGTAAATGAAGAAGTTCTTGTTAAATGTCCATAAAGCATATTTTCTCTCTCTGCTTTTATGAGAAAAAATGTATGCTCTATAGCATTTTACATATTTATATATACCTAAAAAAATATGTATTATAGCATAGTAATTGACAGGCAATTAAATTTGAGATTATTTTGAATTCTTTACATATCAAAATCCTTTATACAGTCTTTCTATGAATTGACTGAATTTGAATTAATACTATTAGTCTAATAAAGTTGTATAACTCACATTTAATTCTTATTAACAGGCCAGTATTGAGATTATTGAGATTTTTAGGGTAAGAGTATGTCAGGAGAAAGAAGGCAGTTGAAATATATTTTAAAAATCAATCCTTTTTAAAATTTGTGGGCAAAAGACTTAGGTAAATGAATTAGTTAATTAAAATAGAGGGTGTTTCTGTATTACAAAATGATTTTTATTGACTCTTACAGAAATATAGGGGAGTTGCTGCTTACAGCCCTAGAAAGATTTATGCTTAGCCTCAGAGAAGATTTATGTTTTGCAAAAACTTACCATCAGCTTATTTGATGAGGAAATGATTTATATATTTTTCATTATGTGAATGATTTGAGAATAGCTCCTTCTGCCCTTTGTTTATAGTTTGCTTCTACTTCAAGCGACATTTCAAGTTGTTTTCATCAAATTTCTAAATTATGCATCTTAAAACTTAGTAGTAAAACTTTCTTTCCTAAGAGTGCTATTCATTGGCAATTTAAGACTTTTATGAAAAAGAGCTATTTTATTTCAGGTTGAGATACTCAGCAACCTAGAAAAATGCATTAAAATGTATCTCAAATGCCATCAGAAAATTATAAAATGGAGATATCTTTTGAAAAATTATGTGCAGAAAGCATGTACTTAAGTCACAAATCTGCACAGAAATTAGTTTAATTCAATTCCATTCTGTTTAAGCATTAGAAAAATTTTCAGTAGAAACTTTATATTGATCTATAAAGTAGAACCTTAAAATGATCATTCCCTAAAAGGATTCTAATTATATTTATTTCAGTTACCCATTCCATTGGTTTTAGCAAACCAAAAATTCAGGTATTATAGCTTAGGAGTTACACAGACCCTTGATCCAGACTGACTGGTAGTGGCTTTGAACCTGATCTTGTTGCCTGACTTTTCTATGCCTACATTTAATCATCTAAAAATGGGATTATATTTCTTATTGCATAGTGTTATAGTGATGATTAAATTAATTAGTACATGTAAAAATCTTTTGAATAATGACTGGCTCCTGGTGAGCATAGTATTGTTCAACTTTAGCAAGCGTTCTTACCATCATTACACTGCTATTCAGGAGCAAAAATATCAATAAGAACGAGGCTTTTATGAAGGAATCGCCAAGAAACATTTAAAGAGAACTTTTGTATAATCGTCTTTATGGTTAACATTCTTTTATCTGAGAGAACTAATAAACTGAATTGAACTATTTTATTTTTTACCTCTAGTATAGTTTCTATGAGGGCAGAACCTTGTCTACCTTATATGCAACTGTAGCCTCAGAGACTAAAAATACTTGGTGCAGTGTAGGGATCCAATAAATATTTCTTTTTTTTTAATTAGTTTATTAATCTATTATTTTACTTTACAATATTGTATTTGTTTTGCCATACATTGACATGAATCCACCATGGGTGTACATGTTTCTTATTCGTAGGTAAAGGAAACAAATATTGTTCACTGATGAACATATTATGAAAACAGTTCAGTTCAGTTTAGTCGCTCAGTCATGTCCGACTCATTGGGACCCCACAGACTGCAGCACACCAGGCTCCCTGTCCATCACCAACTCCTGGAGTTTACCAAAACTCATGTCCATTGAGTTGGTGATGCCATCCAACCATCTCATCCTCTGTCACCCTCTTCTCCTTCTGCCTTCAATCTTTCCCAAAATCAGGGTCTCTTGAAATGAGTCAGCTCTTCTCATCAGGTGGCCAAAGTATTGGAGTTTTAGCTTCAAGATCAGTCCTTCCAATGAACACCCTGGACTGATCTCCATTAGGATGGACTGGTTAGATCTCCTTGCAGTCCAAGAGACTTTCAAAAGTCTTCTCCAATACCACAGTTCAAAAGCATCAATTCTTTGGAGCTTAGCTTTCACTATAGTCCAACTCTCACATCCATACATGACTATTGGAAAAACCATACCCTTGACTAGACGGACCTTTGTTGGCAAAGTAATGTCTCTGCTTTTTAATATACTGTCTAGGTTGGTCATAACTTTTCTTCCAAGGAGTAAGCATCTTTTTATTTCATGGCTGCAGTCACCATCTGCGGTGATTTTGGAGCCCCCAAAAGTAAACTCTGTCATTATTTCCACTGTTTCCCCATCTATTTGCCATGAAGTGATGGGACCGGATGTCATGATCTTAGTTTTCTGAACGTTGAGCTTTAAGCCAACTTTTTCACTCTCCTCTTTCACTTTCATCAAGAGGCTCTTTAGTGCTTCTTCACTTTCTGCCATAAGCATGGTGTCATCTGCATAGCTGAGGTTATTGATATTTCTCCCGGCAATCTTGATTCCAGCTTGTGCTTCCTCCAGCCCAGCATCTCTCATGATGTACTCTACATATAAGATAAATAAGCAGGGTGACAATATACAGCCTTGACATCCTCCTTTTCCTGATTTGGAACCAGTCTGTTGTTCCATGTCCAGTTCTAGCTGTTGCTTCCTGACCTGCATACAAGTTTCTAAAGAGGCAGGTCAGGTGGTCGGGTATTCCCATCTCTTGAAGAATTGTCCACAGTTTGTTGTGATCTACACAGTTAAAGGCTTTGGCATAGTCAATAAAGCAGAAGTAGATGTTTTTCTGGAAGTCTCTTGATTTTCTGATGATCCAATGGATGTTGGCAATTTGATCTCTGGTTCCTCTGCCTTTTCTAAATCCAGCTTGAACATCTGGAAATTCACAATCCATGTACTGTTGAAGCCTGGGTTGGAGAATTTTGAGCATTACTTTGCTAGCATGTGAGGTGAGTGCAATTGTGCAGTAGTTTGAGTGTTCTTTGGCATTGCGTTTCTTAGGATTGGAATGAAAACTGACCTTTCCAGGCCTGTGGCCACTGCTGAGTTATCCATATTTGCTGGCATATTGAGTGTAGCACTTTCACAGCATCATCTTTTAGGATTTGAAATGGCTCAACTGGAATTCTATCATCTCCACTAGCTTTGTTTGCAGTGATGCTTACTAAGGCCCACTTGACTTCACATTCCAGGATGTCTGGCTCTAGGTGAGTGATCAACCCATCGTGATTATCTGGGTCATGAAGACCTTTTCTGTACAGTTCTTCTGTGTATTCTTGCCACCTCTTAATATCTTCTGCTTCTGTTAGGTCCATCCCATTTCTGTCCTTTATTGAGCCCATCTTTGCATGAAATGTTCCCTTGGTATCTCTAATTTTCTTGAAGAGATCTCTAGTCTTTCCCATTCTATTGTTTTCCTCTATTTCTTTGCACTGATCACTGAGGAAGGCTTTCTTATCTCTCCTTGCTATTCTTTGGAACTCTGCATTCGGATGGATGTCTCTTTCCTTTTCTCCTTTTTTTTTTTTTTTTTTTGCTTCTCTTCATTTCATAGCTGTTTGTAAGGCCTACTCAGACAGCCATTTTGCTTTTATCCATTTCTTTTTCTTGGGGATGCTCTTGCTCCCTGTCTCCTGTACGATGTCATGAACCCACGTCCATTGTTCATCTGGCTCTCTGTCTATCAGATGTGGTCCCTTAAATCTATTTCCCACCTCCACTGTATAATCATAAGGGATTTGATTTAGGTTATACCTGAATGGTCTAGTACTTTTCCCTACATTCTTCTACTTAAGTCTTAATTTGGCAATAAGGAGTTCATGATCTGAGCCACAGTCAGCTCCCGGTCTTGTTTTTGCTGACTATAGAGATCTTCTCTATCTTTGGCTGCAAAGAATATAATCAGTCTGATTTCTGTATTGACCATCTGCTTATCGCCATGAGTAGTCTTCTCTTGTGTTGTTGGAAGAGGGTGTTTGCTATGACCAGTGCGTTCTCTTGGCAAAACTCTATTAACCTTTGCCCTGCTTCATTCTGTACTCCAAGGCCAAATTTTCCTTGTTACTCCAGGTATTTCTTGACTTCCTACTGTTGCATTCCAGTCCCCTATAATGAAAAGGACACCTTTTTGGGGTGTTAGTTCCAAAAGGTCTTTTAGGTCTTCATGGAACCATTCAACTTCAGCTTCTTCAGCACTACTGGTTGGGACGTAGACTTGGATTACTGTGATATTGAATGGTTTGCCTTGGAAACAAACAGAGATCATTCTGTCATTTTTGAGACTGCATCCAAGTACTGCATTTTGCACTCTTTTGTTGACTATGATGGCTACTCCACATCTTCTAAGGGAGTCCTGCCCACAGTAGTAGATATAATGGTCATCTGAGTTAAATTCACCCATTCCAGTCCATTTTAGTTCTCTGATTCCTAGAATGTTGACGTTCACTCTTGCCATCTCCTGTTTGACCACTTCCAATTTGCCTTGATTCATGGACCTAACATTCCAGGTATCCTATGCAATATTGTTCTTTACAGCATCGGACCTTACTTCCATCACCAGTCACATCCACAGCTGTGTATTGTTTTTGCTTTGGCTCCATCCATCATTCTTTCTGGAGTTATTTCTCCACTGATCTCCAGTAGCATATTGGGCACTTGCTGACCTGGGGAGTTCATCTTTCAGTGTCCTATCTTTTTGTCTTTTCATACTGTTCATGGGGTTCTCAAGGCAAGAGTACTGAAGTGGTTTACCATTCCCTTCTCTAGTGGACCACGTTTAGTCAGAACTCTCCACCATGACCCGTGTGTCTTGGGTGGCCCTACATGGCATGGCTCATAGTTTCATTGTTTTCGACAAGGCTGTGGTCCATGTGATTAGATCAGTTAGTTTTCTGTGAGTGTGGTTTCTGTCTGTCTGCCCTCTCTCAGTGCCTACTGTCTTACTCGGGTTTCTCTGACCTTGAATGTGGGTATCTCCTCACAGCCGGTCCAGCAAAGCACAGCTCCCGCTCCTGACCTTGGACGTGGGGTATCTCCTTTTGGCCGCTTGCCGCTCCAGCACTATGCAGCTGAAATATTATGAAAACAAAATATCACAAAATCCTACAGTTAAAATGTCAATGCTGTGCTATGCTTAGTCATGTCCGACTCTGTGCTCCTCTATGGACTGTAGCCGACCAGGCTCCTTTCTCCATGGGAATTCTCCAGGCAAGAGTACTGGAGTGGGTTGCCATGCCCTCCTCCAGGGGATCTTCCCAACCCAGGGTTTGAACCCAGGTCTTACACATTGCAGGCAGATTCTTTAACGACTGAGCCACGAGGGAAGCCCAAGAATACAGGAGTGTGTAGCCTATTGAACTAGTGTCTCCTGCACTGCAGGCAGATTCTTTACCAGCTGACCTACCAGGAAAGTCCTAAACTGTCAATAGGAAAAATTAAAATCACTGAACTTGAGCATCATAATGAAAAGTAGATGCTCTCCAGCTGAAGCTAATTAATTTAGGGCAGGGATTCTCTTTCTCCCAGTGCGAAATTTTTCAATGATGGCAGCCCTGATATCACTTATTGTCCCTGATTTGTTAAAAATCAGTTTGAGAATCATGTTGTTTGTGGCAAACTGGGATTATCTTCTTAGTTGAAGAATCCTACCTTTTGTTTACTATGCTGTAGCCGTGAACAGAAGTTTTATATTTTCTAATCCATTATTAAAGTCAGCTTTTGAGAAATAAAGAAACACTGGATGTGGAAACCAGAAACCTAATCTATCCTGAAAGGTGGAACTATTTTTGTTTGTTTATTTGTTTATCTTACCTTGGGCATGTCACTTACTAATATTAGGGGTTTTGAAATTTTCCCACTCTAAAATTCTATTATTTCCTCTTTTGTATTCCTAAGTGATTCTAATTTGTCTAGCTACACATAGTCTAATATCTGTCCCTTTGATAATGTTTTTTCTTTAAACTCTATTTTGTCACATTATGTTAAAAGGATAAAGACTAAATATAAATAGTAGAGTGAGGTATATCACAAATGTGGAGAAAGGGTTTGACTTACCAGTCTCAAGAACCGTGAAGGCTATGAAATTTTACAATTTAGCCTGCCAGTTTTATGGGTCCTGGCAGAGGACATGAGACTCCTGGGTCAGAAACAAAGTTATTATTGTTCATAGACTCAGGCAGCACAAGCTTCATGTTTCTGTGGGTTGCCCTTGCAGCCAAGCCTCAGGAGTAGCTGCTAAACATCCTTAGAAAGATAGTTTAGAACTAAAAGGAAATTTGTACTTCCCTCATGAGATACACAGAAATATGCAAGAGCCATGGAAAGACCCACTATCTCCCAACAACATCCGCCTCTCCTATCTCTGCAGTCTGGACTTTAAAAGGAAATTTTTCCCATAACTGTGTCACTCATTCAGCCTCTCAGATTAGCCTCACCAAAAGAGGCTGGAACCAAACTTTCAACGTGTCTCATCTAGCATTTAACAAGGGCTACTATTAATAGGACACCAAGCAATCTGAGGCGAACCTGTAGTATTGATCTCACCACGTTCCCCAGAATCCCACACCCAACCAGCTGAGCAAATCACCTGGAACATCTAACTCTGTTTTAGAAAACCAGATGATTTTATCAAGTTTCTGAATTGACCTTTCCCTTTGACTTGAAATATTAAACCAGGTGCATCAGTAAGGACATGCAAATTTTAATACAACTTACAGAGACCCATTCTGCATCTCACTTTAGCCAGGTGGGCTGCTGTAAGGGTGCTGAGTGATCAGCACTACTTATAAACCAAGTAGCCATTATCTTTTCAATCTAGGACCACATCCAGCCAACAAGAACATCTAGGTGACTGAGCTAGAATTAAATATGAATTCTCTAGGTCACCTTCTGGTTAGGCTGCCACCTGCAGGGTGAAAAGATAGCTCAGAATATGGAGCAGTTAGTGCTCACTCATAACACAGGCAGAAATGCAAAAAGTTTATGGAGAATTGTCTCCAAAACAAATCCTAGCAAATAATTGCTTTTTTTTTTTTTTTACCGCACTACTGCTAACTGTACTGCTGCCTCATTCAGCTTCTAACCAGTTCTGATACTCAAATGTCAGCTTTGCTGTTCTTAACTTCCCTTCAGTCTATGCTATTGGCTTTTAGTTCCATTTTTTTAAAATAGAATGTCATCCTGTTTCACAACCACTGTTAGTTTCCCTGTATAATATATTCTGGAATTTTTAATATCTTCATATATCAATAATGTTGACGATCTTAAATATAAGATTGACCTGAAATGCAATTCATGGATTAAGACTACACATATTCAAGTAAATCATATGTTACAAATAATTCTTTGGAAGTGGAAGTAGAATGTTATCAAGGTAGAATAGGGCTTCGGGGTCAGACACACTTGAATTTAGACCTCAGGTCCCTCAATTATTTTCGGTGTTATCTTTAGGAAGTTTGTTTTCTCATCTATTAAAAGGGAAAAGTATATTTCTTAAAGTTATTAGAATTAAATAAAATCATGTAAAGTGGTTAGTAGAATTCCTGACATGATAGCAGGTACTCAATAGTGTCAGTTCCTATCCTGTTCCTATTTTGGATTGTGAGTGTGTGGACATCATCAAAGGGTTTGTTGAAATGATGATGAACTGTTGGGTTAGAGAAGCGGTCCCCAAGTTTTTTGGCACCAGGGACATTTCCTGGAAGACACTATTTTTCCCATGGACCAGGGTGAAGAGGATGGTTTTAGAATGATTCAAACCTATTGTATATACTGTGTACTTTATTATTATTACATCCGCTCCACCTCAGATCATCAGATATTAGATCCTAGAGGTTGAGGACCTTTGCACTAGATCATCTGCCTTTTGGTTCTGTGCTAATAGGAGAGTCTTTTTCTACCCTGTTCATGTTGTTTTTTACTCACTGTTGTTTGCTTGCTTGTTACAGCTTCCTGTTAGGACACTGACTCAAATTATCTTGATTTGTTCACTTGATACACTAGTTATTGTTTTTCAGAAGCTTGAAAAGAACTTTCTGAATGCTCCATTTCATTGAAATATTAAGAAAACATCAATCGTAATTTACTTTCATGCCAACTTTTTAGTGTTTGATTGGTAGCTTGAAAATTAAAGGGTTTGTTCCTGGATTTCATAGAATTACATTCTGCTTATTTGGAAGATACATCATTTTACCAACCCAGCAGATTGAAAAGTGACACAGAAACAGCATCCTGGAGGGTGTATGTGACACACTGAAACTAATCTCATGGATGTTATGTGCACTGAAGTGGAGGTACACTGACATGGCATTAATTCATTCACTCTATAAAATAAATGTGAGTATGTAGGGTAAGGTTTGACCCCATTTCTAAAAGGTTATGTTTAAAACAATGCTTACATATGGACTAATTTGTCCATTGAACTTCAATATAATTTCCACAGAAATGGAGTTAAGCTCTCAAATGTATTTAACGAAGTCTCAGGATTCTAATATTTTTTCAAGGATTAGCCTCTTTGGTCAATATAAAAAAACCATTAGCATGCATTTTCTTATTTAACATTCACAAAAAATCAATAAACAGATAAGGCAACTACTTTACCCATTAGTGCATAAAACACCAAAATGCACCGTATAGTTCATTCTTAATTCACAGAGAGTTCTCACTGATTTTGTGAATTCAGAATTATCTGTTCAATATTTAAGCAGCCACCCTGGCATTCTTCAAGGGTTCTGCAGAGTTAACTAGGCTTGTGTAATCTGTAAAGGCCATTTCCTTTGTTCTGACATCAGTAAGTACAAGGGAATGGCAAACCACTTCAGTATTCTTGCCTTGAGAATGCAATGAACAGGATGAAAAGGCAAAAGGATATGACACTGAAAGATTAACTCCCCAGATTGGTAGGTACCCTATATGCCACCGGAGAAGAGTGGAGAAATAATTCCAGAGAGAAAGAAGAGATGGAGCCAAAGCAAAAACAACCTCGAGTTGTGGATGTGACTAGTGATGGAAGTAAAGTCCGATGCTGTAAAGAGCAATATTGCATAGGAACCTGGAATGTTAGGTCCATGAGTCAAGGTAAATTGGAAGTGGTCAAACAGGAGATGGCAAGAGTGAACATTAGCATTTTAGAAATCAGTGGATTAAAATGGGCTGGAATGGGTGAATTTAATTCAGGTGACCATTATATCTACTACTGTGGGCAAGAATCATCCCTTAGAAGAAATGGAGTAGCCCTCATAGTCAACAAGAGAGTCTGAAATGCAGTACTTGGGTGCAGTCTCAAAAATAGCAAAATGATCTCTGTTCATTTCCAAGGCAAACCATTCAGTATCACAGTAATCCAGGTCTATGCCCCAACCAGTTATGCCGAGGAAGCTGATGTTGAGTGGTTCTATGAGGACCTATAAAACCTTCTAGAACTAACACCAAAAAAAGATGTTCTTTTTATCATAAGGGACTGGAATACAAAAGTAGCAAGTCAAGAGATACCTGGAGTAACAAGCAAGTTTGACCTTGGAATACAGAATGAAATAGGGCAAAGGCTGGTAGAGTTCTGACAAGAGAATGCACTGGTCATAGCAAACACCCTCTTCCAGCAACACAAAGGATAACTCTACACATGGACATCACCAGATGGTCAACACTGAAATCAGATTGATTATATTCTTTGCAGCCAAAGATAGAGAAGCTCTATACAGTCAGCAAGAACAAGACCAGGTGCTGACTGTGGCTCAGATCATGAACTCCTTGTTGAAAAATTCAGACGTAAGTAGAAGAAAGTAAGGAAAACCACCAGACCATTCAGCTATCACCTAAATCAAATCCCTTACAAATATACAGTGCAAATGACAAATAGATTCAATGGGGTTAGACCTGATAGAGTGCCTGAATAACTATGGATGGAGGTTTGTGACATTGTAGAGGAGGCAGTGATCAAGACCATTCCCAAGAAAAAGAAATGCAAAAAGGCAAAATGGTTGTTTGACGAGGCCTTACAAATAGCTGAGAAAAGAAGAGAAGCTAAAGGCAAAGGAGAAAAGGGAAGACATACCCATCTGAATGCAGAGTTCCAAAGAAAAGCAAGGAGAGATAAGAAATATCTTCCTCAGTGATCAATGTGAAGAAATAGAGGAAAACAGTAAAATGGAAAAGACTAGAGATCTCTTCAAGAAAATTAGAGATACCAAGGGAACATTTCATTCAAAGATGGTTTCAATAAAGGACAAAAATGGTAGGGACCTAACAGAAGCAGAAGATATTAAGAAGAGGTGGCAAAAATACACAGAAGAACTGTACAAAAAAGGTCTTCATGACCCAGATAATCACGATGATGTGATCACTCACCTAGAGCCAGACATCCTAGAATGTGAAGTCAAGTGGGCCTTAGGAAGCATCACTGCAAACAAAGCTAGTGGAGGTGATGGAATTCCAGCTGAGCTCTTTCAAATCCTTAAAGAATATGCCGTGAAAGTGCTGCATTCAGTATGCCAGCAAATGTGGAAAACTCAGCAGTGGCTACAGGACTGGAAAAGGTCAGTTTTCATTCCAGTCCCAACGAATGCTCAAAATACCACACAATTGCACTCATCTCACACGCTAGCAAAGTAATGCTCAAAATTCTACAAGCCAGGCTTGGTCAGTACATGAACTGAGAACGTTCAGATGTTCAAGCTGAATTTAGAAATGGCAGAGAAATCAGAGATCAAATTGCCAACATCTGTTGGATCATCGAAAAAGCAAGAGAGTTCCAGAAGAACATCTACTTCTGTTTTATTGACTATGCCAAGGCCTTTGAGTGTGTGGATCACCACAAACTGTGGAAAATTCTTCAAGAGAGGAGAATACCAGACCAACTGACCTGCCTCCTGAGAAATCTGTATGCAGGTTAGGAAGCAACAGTTAGAACCGGACATGGAATAGCAAACTGGTTCCAAATTGGGAAAGGAGTACATCAAGTCTATATATCATCACCCTACTTATTTACCTTTTATGCAGAGTACATCATGTGAAATGCTGGACTGGATGAAGCACAAGCTGGAATCAAGATTGCTGGGAGAAATATCAATAACCTCAGATACACAGATGACACCACTCTTATGGCAGTGTGTGAAGAGGAACTGAAGAGCCTCTTGATGAAAGTGAAAGAGGAGAGTGGAAAAAGCCAGTTTAAAACTCAATATTCAAAAAGAGAAGATCATGGCATCCCATCTCATCACTTCATGGCAAATAGATGGGGAAACAATGGCAATAGTGACAGACTTTATTTGCTTGGACTCCAAAATCACTGCAGATGGTGACTTCAGTCATGAAATTAAAAGACACTTGCTCCTTGGAAGAAAAGATATGACCAACCTAAACAACATATTAAAAAACAGAGACATTACTTTGCCGACAAAGGTCCGTCTAGTCAAAGCTATGGTTTCTCCAGTAGTCATTATGGATGTGCGAGTTGGACCATAAAGACAGCTGAGTGGTGAAGAATTAATGCTTTTGAAGTGCAGTGTTGGAGAAGACTCTTGAGAGTCCCTTGGACTGCAAGGCGATCTAACCAGTCCATCCTAAAGGAACTCAGTCCTGAATATTCATTGGGAGGACTGATGCTGAAGCCAAAGCTCTAATACTTTGGCCACCTGATGCAAAAAACTGACTCATTGGAAAAGACTCTGATGCTGGGAAAGATTGAAGGCAGAAGGAGAAGGGGACAACAGAGGATGAGATAGTGGAATGGCATCACCGTCTCAAAGGACATGAGTTTGAGCAATCTCCAGGAATTGGTGATGGACAGGGAACCCTGGCATGCTGCAGTCCATGGGGTCAAAAAGAGTCAGACATGACTGAGTGACTGAATTGAACTGAATTGAAGCACAAAGCTGAATCTAAAGACAAAGTGATGATTTTAAAAAGTGTGTTAACAGAGTTCCTAGAAAAGGAAGAATAAGATCACTCAACATATTAAAGAATATCTTAATTCACTTATAATAGATCAATGTAAACTAAAATGACTCTGAAATACTAGTTTTCACCTGCAAGTTTATTATTGCTCTGAATCCCTTTGGATATATACTCAGAAGTAGGGTTTTGGGTCATGTGGTAATTCTATTTTTAGTTTTTCTAGTAACCTTTATACTGTTTTTCATAGCAGCTGCACCATTTTACCTTCCCACCAACAGTGTACACGTGTTCCAATTTTCCACATTTTTGTTAACATTTTTTTTCCAGCAGTAGTCATTCTAGCACGTGTGAGATGGTATCTCACTGTGGTTTTGGCTTGCATTTCCCTAATGATTAGTGGTGTTGAGGATCTTTTTCTATGTCTGTGCCAAAATATGAAAATAACCTAAATGTTCATTGATGGATAATTGGATAGAAAATGTGGTGCATAGGTGGTGGTGGTGGTTTTAGTCACTAAGTCATGTCCAAGTATTTGTGACCTAATGGACTGTAGCCTGCCAGATTTCTCTGTCCATGAGGTTTCCCAGACAAGAATACTGAAGGGGGTTGCCATTTCCTTCTCCAGGAGATCCTCCTTATCCAGGAATCAATCCCACATCTCCTGCTTGGCAGGTGGATTCTTTACCACTGAGCTACCTGGGAAGTCTGGTGTATATGTACAGTGGAATATTATTCAGCCT
The DNA here is from genome assembly GCA_024291935.2 of Okapia johnstoni. Classification (NCBI taxonomy): domain Eukaryota; kingdom Metazoa; phylum Chordata; class Mammalia; order Artiodactyla; family Giraffidae; genus Okapia; species Okapia johnstoni. Next base: position 87,953,302 of record CM044317.1, read on the forward strand.
TAAAAAAGAAGGAAACCCTGTCCTATTCTAAAACATGAATGAACCTGAAAGACACTAAGTGAGATAAGCCACTCAACAGGACAAAAACTGACTCCACTTGTATCTGAAATAGTCAGACTCATAGAAACAGAGAGTAGATGATGGTTGCCAGGAGATGGGAGGAGGGGAAGTTAGGGAACTGCTGTAAAAAATAGAAAGTGCATGTTATACAGGATAAATAAGTTCTAGAGATCTGCTGTACATCTTTGTGCTCAAAGTTAGCGATACTCTGTTGTACACCTAGAATTTTATTAAGAGGGCAGATCTCATGATAAATATTGTTACCATAATAAAAAAAATTGATCAGTAAAAGTCTAAGAGTTTGATAGTACAGTATATGTACACAAATGTAAAGAAACACACTCATATAGTCTGAGAGAAGAATGCCAGGATGCAGTCTCTGTGGATGAAGATCGATTCTGCTTATCAACATTTCAAATTTTCTTTGAACCAGAAAATATAGCTACAGATAGTCTCCCTCATTTATGAAATTATGCACATACAAGGGTAAAATTTCAACAGTGTTTGAAATAGTAAAAGAATGAAAACAATCTAGATGCCCACCACAGGTGAATGGTTAAAGGAGTTAAAGTATTAGTCTTATTGTAAAAATATAAAATGTTCACATTTTTATGACTGCATGAATATTAGTATTTGCAGAGCCAAGTAGTGTACTTTCCTTTCTTGAATTGTTTTATTGTTATTTTCTGGTGTTTCTAGTTATCTGTTTCCCCTGCAGTTATCTTCCATACTTTGCAAATCTCTCACCTGACGGAGTCCCTTTCAGACCTCTTACTCGTCGTTGGCTACAAGCTTTCTAGGCTGACTATGAAATTCTCATTCTGTGATCCCCTTTATTTTTTTCCTGGATGGATTCCAGTGTTTCTTTGCCTTGTCATCTCCTGTCTTCATTATATTCTTTCATTTACGTGAACACATCCTCGAGCAAATTATTAAGAACATGTAAAACGGAGGTAAATTTTCTGAGTTTTTACATGTCGAAAAATGTTTCTATTCTACTCACATTCAGCTGATAGTTTGTCTTGGTATAGAATTCGAGATTGAGAATTATTTCTATCAAAAGTACAAAAGTTTTGCTCCATTGTCTTTTAGCATCAGTGATGTTGCTGAGACATCTGATGTTTTATGAATTCTTTTTTCTTCCTAGTTTTCTAAGAAGAGAGAAAACAAGAATTCTGTTTTCTGATTACCTCACCATTCTTCTCCTGAAACTCTTCATTCAGGGAGACAGAGGGGAAAGACCCTCTTTTCCATTCCCTTTCCAAATGGATAGAAGTACCCTTGTATCTGCTCCTTCCCCTGTGCTGTGTGATTTATGGTTAAACTTTATGATCTATGGGAACATCTCCTAATACATGATGATGAGGTACTTGACATTTAGAAACACTCTTCTGCTAATACAGTCTAATTTCCAGCTCCCATCTATGACTATGTTGACTCTTCCATTGTCTTTACATTTATACTATTATTCCTCTAATCTTCCTGAGTAAAATTAATGCCTTTGGCAGAAAGGATGGAGGGCAAAAGAAGCAAAAAAGTGAAAAGACCTCAATCTATATTTTAATATTTAGAATTTTTTCTTTGTTTTTTTTTAATTTATTTATCTATTTTTTTACTTTACAATATTGTATTGGTTTTGCCATACCTTGACATGAATCCACCATAGGTGTACATGTTTTCCCCTTCCAGAAACCCCCTCCCACCTCCCTCCCCATCCCATCCCTCTGGGTCATCCTAGTGCACCAGCCCCGAGCACCCTGTATCATGCATCGAATCTGGACTAGCGATTCATTTCACATATGATAATTTACATGCTTCAATGCCATTCTCCCATATTATCCCTCCCTCCCCCTCTCCCATGGAGTGCAAACTACAGTTCTATACATCTGTGTCTCTTTTGCTGTCTCACATACAGGGTTATCTTTACCAATTTACTGAATTCCATATTTACACATTAGTATACTGTATTGGTGTTTTTCTTTCTGGCTTACTTCACTCTGTATAATAGGCTCCAGTTTCATCCACCTCATTAGAACTGATTCAAATGTATTCTTTTTAATGGCTGAGTAATATTCCATTGTGTACACGTACCACAGCTTCCTTATCCATTCGTCTGCTGATGGACATCTAGGTTGCTTCCATGTCCTGGCTATTATAAACAGTGCTGCGATGAACATTGGGGTACACGTGTCTCTTTCAATTCTGGTTTCCTAGGTGTGTATGCCCAGCAGTGGGATTGCTGGGACATATGGCAGTTCTATTCCCAGTTTTTTGAGGAACCTCCACACTGTTCTCCATAGTGGCTGTACTAGTTTGCATTCCCACCAACAGTGTAAGAGGGTTCCCTTTTCTCCACACCCTCTCCAGCATTTATTGCTTGTAGTCTTTTGGATAGCAGCCATTCTGATGGGTGTGAAATGGTACCTCACTGTGATTTTGATTTGCATTTCTCTGATAATGAGTGATGTTGAGCATCTTTTCATGTGTTTGTTAGCCATCTGTATGTCTTCTTTGGAGAAATATCTGTTTAGTTCTTTGGCCCACTTTTGATTGGGTCGCTTATTTTTCTGGAATTGAGCTGCAGGAGTTGCTTGTATATTTTTGAGATTAATTGTTTGTCCATTGCTTCGTTTGCTGTTATTTTCTCCCATTCTGAAGGTTGTCTTTTCACCTTGCTTATAGTTTCCTTTGTTGTGCAGGCACTTTTAAGTTTAATTAGGTCCCATTTGTTTATCTTTGCTTTTATTTCCAATATTCTGGGACATGGGTCATGGAGGGTTCTGCTGCAGTTTATGTCGGAGAGTGTTTTGCCTATGTTTTCCTCTAGGAGTTTTATAGTTTCTGGTCTTACATTTAATCTTTAATCCATTTTGAGTTGATTTTTGTGTATGGTGTTAGAAAGTGTTCTAGTTTCATTCTTTTACAAGTGGTTGACCAGTTTTCCCAGCACCACTTATGAAAGAGATTGTCTTTTCTCCATTGTATATTCTTGCCTCCTTTGTCAAAGATAAGGTGTCCATAGATGCATGGATTTATCTCTGGGCTTTCTATTTTGTTCCATTGATCTCTACCTTAACAAACAAAAGACCTATATATAGAAAACTATAAAGCACTGGTGAAAGAAATCAAAGAGGACACAAATAGATGAAGAAATATACTGTGTTCATGGATCAGAAGAATCAATATAGTGAAAATGAGTATACGACCCAAAGCAATCTATAGATTCAATGCAATCCCTATCAAGCTACCAACGGTATTTTTCAGAGAACTAGAACAAATAATTTCACAATTTGTATGTAAATACAAAAAACCTCAAATACCCAAAGCAGTCTTGAGAAAGAAGAATGGAACTGGAGGAATCAATCTGCCTTACTTCAGGCTCTACTACAAAGCCACAGTCATCAAGAGTATTGTACTGACAAAAAGACAGAAATATAGATCAATGGAACAAAATAGAATTTTTCTTTGTTATAGTATAGAACATTTTCCCCATTGGAAGTTTGGTTTTCACCACCTCAATTGCAGCTTACTTAACCTCATATTGTATAAACCATCTTGAGTTATCTGATTAAACTCCTAAGTCTTTTATATGGTGCATAGATATCTCTGTACTGATTTCTGTTTTAATCCTAAATTTACTATCTTATTTCCTTCAGCCTATCCATTTATGTTGCATAGCCCAAATGCAAACATTACTGATACTATTACATTTAGAATTTTATTTCTATCATGTCTATTCTTCAGAAGACATTGGAAGATGTATGAAAACAGCCTATGTACAGACTAGCCCTCTTTCTGCAGTAGAATTATGTCTTCCTGTCTTCACTGAACTATACAAAGCCAGCCCAAGGTACAGATTGTTATGAGAATCAAACTAATCATTAAAACTAATCAATCATATTCTCCCTCACATAAATCATTAAGGCAGATGATACAAATGGATTTGACAGACCATGGCCCACCAATTTTTTGCTTGTCAACAGAGCCTTGAGTTTAACTGAAATCAAACTGTTTCATGTATTAAGTTAGGGCCAACATAAATATTTTCATAGCCAAGAATAATTACAAATATGAAATTACTAAAATATGAAATTGCTTATGACTAATCAATAAAAGTGAGTCAAGAATAATTGCCAAATAGGAAACTACATTATTTTAGATGATAATAAGCATTTAAAATAATTCAATTGGATCTATTTCTTTGTAATTAATGGTTTACATGGATACTTTAATCTCTGCACTTCATGTTGTATTTTCAAAAAGTAAGTACTTAATCCTCATCAGTGAGAGATAAATTAAAGAAAGAAGCTTATATTTCTTCTTCTGATGAAGGGCAAACTCCTCCAAATAGAAGTGTAGCAACTACTTTGCAGTACTACCACATAAGAATTTTAAATAACTTGGATTATTTTGGTACCAAGTGGGATTTGAGGATGAAGAATATAGGTTTCTAAATTGGAATTTCTGTAGCTATGGCAATTAATATCCTCAGTAGAGCAGAAGTACCAGGAGAAGTATAAAGAATCAGAATCTTAGCTGTCATTCATCCATTCAACACCTCCTAAATACAGTCCATATTGCTAGGTAATATGCAGAGGGAAATGGAACTGAGGAGATATATATACATATATATACACATACATACATACATACATACATACATACATATATATATATATATATATATATATATATATATATATATATAACTTTTGAAGTGGAATGCCTCATCATAGAGGGAAAAGTCACTGTTAGAGGAAAATCTGTGGGACATACAGATGTCCCACAGCATTCCAGAGTCAGAGACTATGTTCTGTTATTTAATTTAGAATATATCTAGTTTTTATTGGTTGAAACAATAGTGACTGAAGAAATGCTATTTCAGAATCTATATAATAAGAAGAAATGTGATTTCTGAGTTCAGAAAACATAGAAAAAGATTAGTGTTAAAATTTACCCTGCAATCACAAGGAACAATAATTCATCGTGCTTCATGTCTAAACTGCTACCAAAGCTTTCAAATGAAATTGTTAAGTTTTGAAAGCACAGTGAATGACCTCCATTTTTTAAATTGTTAAAGGTAAGATAAAATTGTCCATCCAATTATGGAACCTGTTTACTGTGACTGAGAATGATTGAAACATTCCTGTTCACACAAATCTGTCGTAAAGTTTTCTTTCTGGTGTCAGCTCTTCTTATCCTTCTCTTGTCAGTGTTACTGAAAAGGTTTGCAAGGGCTTTTTCAGTATATGGAAAAGGTTCTACTGTTTTTATTTCAAAAGCATCTATTTCTTAATGTGTGACAACTGCTTATGATAAAATGATAAGCTTTTTATGTGTAATGTAGAATTCCTTCGCTGAATACTTACACACCCTAAGGAAAATTCTTTCTTGTGTTAGCCTTGAGAATTCTGTGAAATAGTATAAAACCGGCCACCCCTTTCTCATCATAAACATTCTTAAATGCCGCTTCTCAGAACTTATGTGAAAATCACTTCTCATGACTGTGGACTTTATTATACTTTTACTTACTTGTTTTTGTGTTTTTTTCTGATACTTCCGACTTATGAAATTTGTTCCCATTATTCTCATATTAGAAGCATGAAATTTTCTATGAAGACAATAACTGTGTTTTCCATCTTAATTTTGTACATGTTATTAGAAAGACAGAAAATGCCGTGGTGGTAGCCAGAGAATTTATACACATTCTGCTTAATTTTGTGTTTCAGACCTATGAAGCATATACTAAAGTAATAATCATAACACTTAAAATACACCTACTTGCATAACATTTTTGTGGAAGTGGGTTTTAGGGATCATATGTTCTGCAACATTTCTGGCAAGAGAGTACAAAGAATATTTTAAAATGAAACTTTCATTTTTTACTTCAGCTCCTTTTTTTGATTGAGAAGTTACGAATATATTTTGCCCTCATTTCACAAATGAAAATGTGTTAAAATGCAATTAATCTACCCTATTAACTCTATGAAACATTGTCTGTATTTGTTAAACACTTCAAAATTCTGCTGTGAACCAGTTAGTTCTAAGTAATTTCTCAGTTAAATATTTACATGGGCTTTCATGATGATAAGCTCTCGCCCGTCTTAAATAATGAGCAGGTTGTCCAGTGTAACACACTGTAATAGCAACCCACTGGGACTTAAAATGGTTTAGCTGGTTGGGACCATTTTTTGCATAGTTGCATCCTAGCTAAAAGAGGTAACAGCTTTAGGAATTCCTTTCCTTGTCAACATTTCTAATGTCCAGAGTTCTGTTTATGAATGCTTGTATGGGGATGTTTATGTCATGAATATCCTAAATACAGTCTTAAGTGTCTCTTTCAGAAAGGCAATAAATCTTTATGATTGTAAAATTTTAGGAATAACTCAGTTTAAAGTTATTTTCATATAGCCTAAGTAGACGGAAAAAGTAAAAAAAAAATGGATAGGAATTATTCTTCACCAAATTAAATTGAAGAAGAAAATAATGCATAGGTTATGCAAAGATTCTATATGCACAAAGATACTTAAGACATGATTCTCTGAATAGGAAAATGGTATAAACATGTAAAACATTAATAGCAGCCAAAGATTTAAATAATCATAATAGAGATGATGTCACAAATAATAGATGATTAATTCTTTTTTTTATTTGAGCTTTCACAGACTTCAGATTTTTTTTTTGTTTCTTGAAGTATGTCATATATGCAGAAGAGTATATATCACAAGTTGTAGTTCAAAAGATTTTTTACAAATTGAATACATCCATGCTACCAAAATCCAGATCAAGAATCAGAGCAAATGCTCACAGATTTTTGATTCTATTACAATAAGAGTAGATGATTAATTCTTAGATGAACTGTAAGGCAGTTTTACTCTTAGACATCAGAGGGTGGAATGATCACTTTAGATGAGAAATAGAGACAAGACTGAAAGTCCTCCAATGTGGTATTTAAGTCCAAGGCAAAGTTTTGAAAATAAATATAATTATATGTAGACCAGGAACCTGTTTCCTACCACTGATGCTCAGTATTATTCTATCTCTGTTTAGTTCCTTAAGATCTAGTTTTATAAGTACTTACTAATTCTCTTCTGTAAGTATGGTAAAAGATAGAAAAAAGTGATTCTTTGTCCTCTAAAACTCATAGTCAACTAAGAGGATGAGTAAAATATACATATAATGGCATTTACAAGGTTAGAAAAAGAAGGAATTATTGAAGGGTTCTGAGGCAAATGCTGAGCTCTGCCCAAGTTTAATATGAGGAGCTTCAGCCTTGGTATAAGTTTTGCTCAGTGATAGGTTAATCCATTGTTTGACATTACTAAATGCAAGGAATAGTTAGCTGGAGAATTGCAAATAATGTTCAGTTCAGTTCAGTTCAGTCGCTCAGTCGTGTCCAACTCTTCGCGACCCCATGAACCGCAGCACACCAGCCCTCCCTGTCCATCACCAACTCCCATAGTCCACCCAAACCCATGTCCATAGAGTCGGTGATGCCATCCAACCATCTCATCCTCTGTCGTCCCCTTCTCCTCCTGCCCTCAATCTTTCCCAGCATCAGGGTCTTTTCAAATGAGTCAGCTCTCCGCAACAGGTGGCCAAAATATCGGAGTTTCAGCTTCATCAGTCCTTCCAATGAACACTCAGGGCTGATCTCCTTTGGGATGGACTTGTTGGATCATCCTCAAATTTTAATTTTGTAATTCTGGAAAAAATATGATTTTTCTATAGTTGGTTGACATATGTTTTACTAATGATAGTATTGACATTATTTTTCTTTGTAAATCAACTAGTAATATTTAATAAAATCAGATCAAAAATATTCTGAATATTAATGTAATAGAGCTAGGATTAAAATTTGGTCAAGGATAATCCAAATAGACTACAGAGACATTACTTTGTCAACAAAGGTCCATCTAGTCAAGGCTATGGTTTTTCCAGTGGTCATGTATGGATGTGAGAGTTGGATGGTGAAGAAAGCTGAGCGCTGAAAAATTGATGCTTTTGAACTGTGGTGTGGAGAAGACTCTTGAAAGTCCCTTGGACTGCAAGGAGATCCAACCAGTCCATCCTAAAGGAGATCAGTCCTGGGTGTTCATTGGAAGGACTGATGTTGAAGCTGAAACCCCAAAACTTTGGCCACCTGATGCAAAGAGCTGACTCATTGGAAAAGACCCTGATGCTGGGAAAGATTGAGGGCAGGAGGAGAAGGGGACGACAGAGGATGAGATGGCTGGATGGCATCATCGACTCGATGGACATGGGTTTGGGTAGACTCCGGAAGCTGGTGATGGACAGGGAGGCCTGTCCTGCTGCGGTTCCTGGGGTCACAAAGAGTCGGACACAGCTGAGCAACTGAACTTAACTGAATCGAAAATAGTGAATTGGATTAAAAATATCACTGGAGATGAAAAATAATCCCACTTTTTCATCAAATTCCTTGCTGGGTCCTAGAGTTAGCAAAGGTCAGGAGTGGGGGAGGACTCAGAATCATGACTGTCTGGGAGGCATGTTGGTGGGTTTATCTATGAGTATACCATATCTTACTTTGGAGCTTTTAACAAAAAGTTTCTCATAATTTTTTTTAATCCATTGAATACATTCCAAGTCAAGTTTAATATTTTCATGTTATGTAGGCTTTTGCTATGTAATTTTTCTTAACTAGTAAAGGGAATGGAATTTTTATTACATGTGGCTCAGAATTAATTGTACTCCCTTGATGAATGTTCAGTGTGTGTATGTTTTAGTAGTTCACATTTAAAAACAATGCAAGATCTGTCAACATTTGAATGTATATCAAAAATTTTATGTGTAAGTTTGACTATTCATGAAATTATAATAGCTTCCAAGGGTAAAGGGGAAGAGTTTTCTCTGAAGCCAAGATTGCGTCAATCTTAAAAAAATGACACAAGCCCTTGTAATTATCTTGTAATTAATCTTTGGTACATTTTGATTTGAAAATTTGTTTTTCTTATCATGTCAGGAATTTACCATCCTAAAGTTGACCTAATTTAGGCAACTTTCTTTGGTTATCTATCATTTGGCAGGTTTTTTTGGTTAAAAAAAAGAAAGAAAAAACAGAACTGATCACATTTTTCATTCCCTGGTTTTTATTCCTGCCTAAATCAATAAAACATAGGCTCTACATGCCCCTGTAACATTAATTTTTCCAAAAATAGGTAAAAGAATAAATACATACATTTTATTTATGCTTGCTCAGTTGTTCAGTCATGTCCAGCTCTTTGAGACCCCGTGGATGATAGCCTACCAGAGTCCTCTGTCCACAGGATTTTTCCAGGCAAGAATACTGGAATGGATTGCCATTTCCTTCTCCACATTTTATGAATACTTTGTGGAGGAAGACTCAGGAAGATTTGGGGAACACTGAGCGTTGTTGATGGCTTGCCAGGTGGCTCAACAGTAAAGAATTATGGACTCTATGGGAGAGGGCGAGGGCGGGACAATATGGGAGAATGGCATGGAAGCATGTAAATTATCATATGTGAAATGAATCGCCAGTCCAGGTTCAATGCATGATACAGGGTGCTCTGGCTGGTGCACTGGGGTGACCCGGAGGGATGGGATGGGGAGGGATGTGGGAGGGGGTTTCTGGAAGGGGAAAACATGTACACCTATGGTGGATTCATGTCAATGTATGGCAAAACAAATACAATATTGTAAAGTTAAAAAATAGAAAATAAACTAATATAAAAAAAAAAAGATATCACCTGCAGTGCAGGAGGCACAGGAGACATGGGTTCGAGCACTGAGTTGGGAAGATCCCATGGAGGAAGCAATGGCAACCCATTCCAGTATTCTTTCCAGGAAAGTCCCATGGACAGAGGAGCCTGGTGGGCTACAGTCCACTGGGTCGCAAAGGGTAGAATTTGACTGAGGACTGGGCACACATGCACGAGCATTGGTGATACATGCGGGATTTTTTGTGTAAATGCTTTTTCAAAATTAGTTACAGACTTTATACTAAATTCTGACAATTTTAATCAAAGAAAAGCTATCAGAGTGAAAAATTAAAATATATTTGTGATATTTTTATTTTAAATAAAATTAGATAGTAAAATTACCATTCCATGACATTTATGAAAATTTAATTTCTATGAAAAACCAAAAAATGTATACATAATAAATACATCTTCACAAGCATACCTGGGGTTTTACTTTAAATGTAGTTATGACTTTTAAGGAAAATGGTTACATTATAAAAATGAATCCTGATTTTCAAAAATCAGATAATAATGCTTCTCCTGAAAGGATGAAGGTGAATTCAGATGTTCAAGTGTGTCTTTACTAGATTTCTCATATTCCAGAGTTTAAGGCTTTTAATATATAGTAGATTAATCATACATATTTTAAAAACCCTTTAAAAGTGTCAGCTTTACCCAAAAGCTTTCTTTTTTTTCCTCTAACAGTAGATTGATTTTCCATTATGATTTTTTTTCAATAATTAACAGGTACCTGGTGTTAAATAAGACAGTGATTCTACCATTGTCCTTACAGCCTGGTGAATCATTTCCTAAATAATCATTTAAAGGGAATTATGATAAATAATTTAAAGGACAAGTACAGGCACCTTAAGACTGATGCAGTAAGGCACTCATCTCTTTATGTGGACAATCAGGGGAGGTCAGGCTGGGTTTTCTTGAGGTCAGTTTGTGCTCAGGAGGATGGAGGGATCTGTGTCTAGTGCCACCTAGAAAGCTCTTACAGGCGAGCAAGCGAGCGGGTGATGGAGCAGAAGGATGGAGGAGAATAGTAGATGGATCAAATCCATCTACCTGGAGCTACATCAGTCGGACTCAGGGACTGGATGTGAAAGAGAAGTGAGAGAGGCAAGCGTGGAAGATGAGTTCTAGGTTCCCAACAAGAGCTCCAGCAGGATGGTGCGTGGGTTTACAGAGTCGGGGTGCTGGAAAAGGCCCCAGTTTTGGTGGGAGGGTCCTAAATGTGGTGTCGCTGTGCTAAATTCAAATGCTGGTGAGAGCAGAGTGGGTGTATCATGCAGGCAATTGGATATGTGGACCTACGAGCTCAAAGATAAATTTAGTAAAAATCTTGGCATCATTGGCCTGGAGAATCCAAAGTCCATGGTATAATACGAGATCATGGCAGGAGAATGGGGAGAAAATGGGACTAAACTCTTACACTGAAAGGCTTAATAGGGAAGGAGGAAGCAGCCAGAGAGATTGAGAAGCCTCCAGAGGGGTAACAACTAGCCATCAATTCCAAAGACTTTAAACAGCAGCAGTATCATCATTTTGGTTTTTGTGCTGAGAATTTCTGTGTAATAGTAGTTATCTGTGAGAATCGGGAAATTCAGATTAGTGCACCTGGGATTTCCTGTGCCTTTTGTATAATTGAAAAAAAAATGGTTATTTTTTCTACCACTTGAAAAATACTTTTCATTAGAAGTATTAAATAATGTCTACGATGCTAAAAATTAAGTGTTGTAGATAGATGAATGTTGAAGCCAATGTCATAACCAGGTGTTTTCTCAGAGGAAAACTACAGAGCCACTCTCAACCAAAAATGCTGTTGCACTTATGGAGTTTAAATGCATGAAGAGGCATTTTTTCTCTGCCTATAAATGTTGTTACCATTTATTGATGGCAGGTTGATTAAAAAAAAAAAAAGGCATGGTTGCAATCATATGAGAGTCATCCCTGGGAGTGGACACTGGTTACGAATCTTTCTTTTCTTTTGTCGTGTTAACTCTGAAGATAAACCAGTCAAAGAAGGACAAGTTCACCATTATTAATGTATTGTATAATCTAAGCTTGGAAGAGCTCAGATCACTTTAAAAGTTTTTGTATAACCAATAAAATTAGTATTAATTTTCACAACATTCTTTGCAAGGCAAGCATGCTTGAAACAATCTACTAATATGTGTCCTTTTTTCCTTGTAGGGTTCCCTGGGGATACAAGGCCCCCAAGGTCCACCTGGAAAAGAGGGTCAGAGGGTAAGTAAACTCAGAACAATTGGCAGGCATACTAACTCAGAGGTTACTTATTTCTGAACACTTATAGAAATAAATTGGACTACAGCAGGCAAATAGGCAATGGGAGAATATCAACTATCTGAAAGCTGAAATTTGAAATTTTTGACAGAGCTTTTACAATCCAGAAAATTCTATATATTTTCCAGATTGGCAGCACAAGTGTGGAGATACTGCTTGGGTGAAATGAATTAACTGTAATTTGATCTGGAACACATGATCCTATTGTGGGGTTTTTGAGTTAAGCTCATCTTTGCTGATTTAAGTTTAATAAGTTATGTTTGTAGAGTTTTAGCCTGTTCATGAATTCTGGAAAGACTGTGGATATTAACTGCATTCTTTAGCCAAATTAAATTATTGACGTAGACTTTTCATAGTTAACTTTTCTTACCTTTGAGATTTGTATGTATCATGTGAACACATCGTACTTGCTGAGGGAGCATGGCAGTCACCTTCCAGTTCAGTTAGGCTAACTGGCTCCCAGCAAAAGGAAGCCCTGCAGTGAGACTTGGTCAGCCCTCCATGAACACTCTCTGCAATGGGGTACCTCATTCCTGTGGCTAACTGTTATTAACTATTTTCAAATCATGCTAAAGATTCCAAACATTTTATATGTGCTTTCTTATATGAGTAGTATTTTTAACTTTTGTTACCTTATAGATGAGAATTGTGTGACTCATGGAGTGTAGATGCCATGCCTAAAGTTATAGAACTAATGAAAAATCAAGCTAGTACTTGAATGTCGGCTTTCTGATTTTAGATTTCATATTCTCTTTTACTGTCTCAGCATAATAACCCCAGATCTCTTTCTTAGTCATTTAAATTTATTATTCCATTTTCTGCACCCTGGCAAATAAGTCTGTTGCCTCAGATATATGAGTCCTTCAAATATTTGAAGACCTATAGTATTTTTACCAAGGTTTGCCTTTTGTCAGGTTGATAATAAAATCCACATTCTCTAAGCTCTTGCTCTTGTCTAGATTACTGACTACCTAATATGCCAATGGTCTTTCCCAGAAAACACTCATGAACTTCTGAAGGTGTCAGTAATGGAACTGGAGGTATATATGGTGTTTAGGGCAGAGTTAAGCATGGCAGATATGCCCTGTGCCTACAACCACAGGCTTATATTGCAACCTAAGATGAGCCAATGTTTCTGTGAATGGCATCACACTTTTTTTCCTAACTCCTTCTACTAGGGCAGCTCTCTTTTTTAGAATTTGTTTTCCAGAGTTACAATTAAAAGTTTATTAGAAAAAAAATGAACTAGATGACATCGAAGTTTGTTCAGTTAAAAAATTCTGTATCCAGTTCTTTTTCCCAGTGGCTATTTCAGTGAACATAATCAGGCTTAATAAGTTTGGATGATGAAAAAAAAGAAAGATGTTGTGAATAATAGCTAACATTTATGGGCTACCTATTTCTAATTTCATTTATTTCTCACAATAGCTCTGTGAGGTAGATTCTACTACAGCGCTCACAGGGAAACGGAGTTTGTTCAGGAGCCTGAATAGAACACATAGCTATTAAGTGGATTATGTGGATATTTTAAAACTATTTACAAAGTAGTCACATTTGGGTTCTACTCTCAACTCCTATGTGTATAATTATAGTTTCCCCTTTTTAGCTCTCCAGCTCACTATCCAAGAGTTCATTCATCTACCTGATCAAAGTTTTAAATAGTCTAGGGAAAAAATTGAAGATTACCTCCCTAGATCTGTGCTTTTCAGGCTATCTTAAGCATTTTACCCACTGGAGGCAGAGAACTAGATGAAATGACCTTGTGTAATTAATGCCTAAGCTTCTTATTTTCTCACAGTCATGGCCAAGATGACTGTTCCATCTATGATCATGTTTCTGAATTAACTTCTGTCTTCAGCATCCAGGGGATATTTTGCTTGTAGTAACTACCCCTTCATGGAAACTGAGTGATCAGTTATACTCCCTAGTTAATATATAAGGAACAAAATATATAAGGAACACATAACAAAATATCCAAAATACGTAAGGAGCACATGCAACTCTGCAGCAAAACATGCAACAACCCAATTTTCAACTGGACAAAGGACTTGAATAGACAATTCTCAGAAGAAGACATACAAATGACCAACAACTGTATGAAAAGGTGCTCAATGTAGCTAATCATTAAGGAAAACTAATCAAAACCACTATGAGCTATCACCCCACATTTGCTAGAATGGCCAATATCAGAAAGACAAGAGATAAGCATTGACAAGTTTATGGAGAAAAGGGAACCCAGGCTCCCTGCTGGTGGAAATGTAAATTGGCGTAGCCACCATGGAGAACAGTATAGAGGTTCCTCCAAAAAGTAGAACTACCTTAGGAGCCACTAATCTCACTTCCGGGTGCATATCTAAAGGAATGAAACCAGTATTTTGAAGAAATATGCATACCCCCATAATATGGAAGTAACCTAAATATCTATTGACAGGTGAATGAATAAAGAAAATATAGTTAAACACACACAGACACATGCACACACACACACACACACACACACACACACAGTGGAATATTATTTCAGCCTTAATAAAGAAGGAAATCTTGCCATTTGTAACAAAATGGATGAACCTGGAGGATATTATGCTAAATGAAATAAGCCAGTCATGGAAAGACAAATACTCACTTATATGTGGAGTCTGAAAACGTAAAAGTCCATAGAAACAGGGAGTAGAGTGGTGATTGCTATACGATGGGGGCGAGGGGAGATGTGGGTCACAGCGTACAAAGTCTTAGATATACAAGATGAATAAGTTCTGGGGACCTAATATACAGCAATGAGAGTATAATCAATATTGTGTTGGGTACTTGAAATTTGATGAAAGAGTAGATCTTAAGGGTTTCCACCACAAAGAGATAACTGTTTGTGAGCAGATGGATATGCTAATTAGCTTGACTACTGAAACTATTTCACAATGTGTTAACTATATCAGATCAAGTTTATACCTTCAATATACACAGTTTTAATTTTCAACAATGACTCAATAAAGTAGAATGATAATAAAACTAATAAACAGAGGTTTAATTTCAACTCCAGAAAGTAGCTTATAGTCCCTGGGTGGTTTGAGATGGAAATTATGGAGCTAAGTGGGTGAAGGTAGGCAGTGTGTCTGAATTCCTCCCTCGGTAGCAGTGATTTTTCTTTTTAATTTGTGTGGTAAGAACATTTAACATGAGATCTACTCTCTTAACGAATTTTAAATATACAATGAAATTGTGCTTCTTTTTAAAAATAAAGTATAGTTGAGTTGCAATGTCATGTTAATTATAGCTGTACAGCAAAGTGACTCAGTTATATAGGCATTCCTTTTTAATATCCTTTTCCATTATGGCTTATCATAGCATATTAAATATATTTCCTTGTGCTACAGAGTAGGAGCTTGTCGTTTTTCCATTCTATATATAAAAGCTTACATCTGCTAACCCCAACCTACCTCTCTGTACCTCCCCCAGTCCCCTCCCGCTTGGCAACCCCAAGCCTGCTCTCTATACCCCTGAGTCTGTTTCTGTTTACAGTGAAACTGTACTTCCGACTTGGGCTGACATGTGGTCATTTCAAGGCACCTCCTCCTTTATTTTAATGAAAACTTCTTCCCAGTCAGATCCTCACCAGTCCTACAACTGTGCAGTTGCCTTTCTGAATCACAGAATAGGAATTGATCCTTGTCATCATTAAATTTCATCTTCTGGGTTTTACTTTCTAACACCATCCTGTTAAGTGTTCTCCCAGTGAGATAGCTCTACACCACCTTAAAGTTTGATAAGCCTACCCTCTGAGTCTTCATTCACATCACTAATAAATCCTGAGCAGGACAGGCCTGACTCTGTGTAACACCAGCAAAGCTGCCACCTTATCTACCGTTGATATTCGTGTGGCGTGATTATAAATCATGTACAAATACATTTGACCTCTCCTTCCTTCCCACCCACATTCCTTAATCTGTCTTGTAACATAATTATGAGAGTCTTTGTCAGGCTAGCTGAAATGAAAAATATTCAAATGAGGTTCTTTAAAAATAATGATGCTTCAAATTGAAATTGTACCCTAGCAAAGCTTACATTTCAGAAGAAGGTGAGTTAACGAATAATTCAAACTTATGTATTCTTCATGATCATTATGAAGGAACATATTCAAATTATAAAGTTCAACCACTATATTATGCAAATTTACTCCATTTATAAATATGTATAGTCCAGGTAATTTTATATTACTTTTTATTCTATCTTATCAAGAGTAACAGTGTCAGAAACTAAAGAATGTAGTAGAATTTTATAGATGACGTTAGGCAAGCTTCATTATTATTGCTACTGCTTTTCCACAAATGCCGTCAGGTAAGGTATTATTGATGTTATCCACATTTACAAATGATTATTTCCAAATGTGCTTGATGATTCATTCTGCTTTTCAGTTACTTGAAGGGGAAGCACATTAAAGGAATAAATATTCTTCAATATTTTCATTTAGGCCCAACTTAGTGCTACTATTTCTTCTCTGCTCAAGAGTTAAGCAGCACACAGCTTTTTGGACACACAGATGTACATGTCTGTGTGTGTGTGTCTGTGTGTGTGTACATACACACACACAGACACACACACTGAAAGCTGAGACCGACAAGTTTTCATTTCTCTGAAATTTGCAAAAGAAAACAACAGAAAAATCTAGGAATTTAAAATTCTTTTCTATTGACCTATTCTCAAGAAAATCCATATTTTTTTACAGGTGTTTGATCAAGAAGGAGTTTATTGAAATGAAATATATAATATAGGCAAGTTTATGTACCTTACTCCTAGGTATAGTGTCTTTAAGGAAAGTAGAAGAAATCATTGATTTGTTAGTTTTTATCAATGATTAAAAAGATAGTATCTTCTATTCTACAATATCAGACATGAGTGTCACATGTAAACATACCATAAAAAAAATGTTTCTATAAAGCATCATAGAAAAATGTTAATAATACTACTGTTACTGCTATTAAGGCATAAGGACTCTGGTTGATAAATTCTTTTTATTTTTATCTTTAAGCCTTCGTGTAGTTTTCTATATGCACAGTTCAGCTCAGTCGCTCAGTCGTGTCCGACTCTTAGCGACCCCATGAACCGCATCACACCAGGCCTCCCTATCCATCACCAACTCCCGGAGTCCACCCAAACCCATGTCCGTTGAGTCGGTGATGCCATCCAGCCATCTCATCCTCTCTTGGCCCCTTCTCCTCCTTCCTCCTTCAATCTTTCCCAGCATCAGGGTCTTTTCAAATGAGTCAGCTCTGCACATCAGGTGGCCAAAGTATTGGAGTTTCAACTTCAACATCAGACCCTCCAATGAACACCCAGGACTGATCTCCTTTAGGATGGACTGGTTGGATCTCCTTGCAGTCCAAGGGACTCTTAAGGGTCTTCTCCGACACCACAGTTCAAAGCATCAATTCTTCAGTGCTCAGCTTTCTTCACAGTCCAACTCTCACATCCATACATGACCACTGGATAAACCATAGGCTTGACTAGACCGACCTTTATTGACAAAGTAATGTCTCTGCTTTTTAATATTCTGTCTAGGTTGGTCATAACTTTCCTTCCAAGGAGTAAATGTCTTTTAATATCATGGCTGCAATCACTGTCTGCAGTGATTTTGGAGTCCCAAAAATAAATTCAGCCACTGTTTCCACTGTTTCCCCATCTATTTCCCATGACGTGATGGGACCAGATGCCATGATCTTAGTTTTCTGAATGTTGACCTTTAAGCCAGCCTTTTCACTCTCCTCTGTCACTTTCATTAAGAGGCTCTTTAGTTCTTCTTCACTTTCTCCCGTAAGGGTGGTGTCATCTGCATATCTGAGGTTATTGATATTTCTCCCGGCAATCTTGATTCCAGCTTGTGCTTCCTCTAGCCCAAAGTTTCTCATGATGTACTCTGCATATAAGTTAAATAAGCAGGGTGACAATATACAGCCTTGACATAATCCTTTTCCTATTTGGAACCAGTCTGTTCTTCCATGTCCAGTTCTAACTGTTGCTTCCTGACCTGCATACAAGTTTTTCAAGAGGCAGGTCAGGTGGTCTGGTATTCCCATCTCTTGAAGAATTTTCCATAGTTTATTGTGATCCACACAGTCAAAGGCTTTGGCATAGTCAATAAAGCAGAAATAGATGTTTTTCTGGAACTCTCTTGCTTTTTTGATGATCCAGCAGATGTTGGCAATTTGATCTCTGGTTCCTCTGCCTTTTCTAAAACCAGCTTGAACATCTGGAAGTTCACGGTTCACGTATTGCTGAAGCCTGGCTTGGAGAATTTTGAGCATTACTTTACTAGTGTATGAGATGAGTGCAATTGTGCAGTAGTTTGAGAATTCTTTGGCATTGCCTTTCTTTGGGATTGGAATGAAAACTGACCTTTTCCAGTCCTGTGGCCACTGCTGAGTTTTCCAAATTTGCTGGCATATCGAGTGCAGCACTTTCACAGCATCATCTTTCACGATTTGAAATAGCTCAACTGGAATTCCATCACCTCCACTAGCTTTGTTTGTAGTGATGCTTTCTAAGGCCCACTTGACTTCACATTCCAGGATGTCTGGCTCTAGGTGAGTGATCACACCATCGTGGTTATCTGGGTTGTGAAGATCTTTTTTGTACAGTGCTTCTGTGTATTCTTGCCATCTCTTCTTAATATCTTCTGCTTCTGTTAGGTCCCTACCATTTCTGTCCTTCATTGAGCCCATCTTTGCATGAAATGTTCCCTTGGTATCTCTAATTTTCTTGAAGAGATCTCTAGTCTTTCCCAATCTGTTGTTTTCCTCTACTTCTTTGCATTGATCACTGAGTAAGGCTTTCTTATCTCTTCTTGCTATTCTTTGGAATTCTGCATTCAAATGGGTATATCTTTCCTTTTCTCCTTTGCTTTTTGTGTCGTTCTTGTCACAGCTATTTGTAAGGCCTCCTCAGACAGCCATTTTGTTTTATGCATTTTTTTTTCTTGGGGATGGTTTTGATCCCTGTCTCCTGTACAATGTCACAAACCTCCACCCATAGTTCATCAGGCACTCTGTCAGATCTAGTCCCTTAAAACTATTTCTCACTTCCACTGTATAGTCATAAGGGATTTGATTTATGTCATACCTGAATGGTCTAGTGGTTTTCTCCACTTTCTTCAATTTCAATCTGAATTTGGCAATAAGGAGTTCATGATCTGAGCCACAGTCAGCTCCCGGTCTTGATTTTGCTGACTGTATAGAGGTTCTCCATCTTTGGCTGCAAAGAATATAATCAATCTGATTTCAGTGTTGACCATCTGGTGATGTCGATGTGTAGAGTCTTCTCTTGTGTTGTTGGAAGTAAGAACATTATTTTATCGCAAGTACCACACCAAAAATTCTGTTTAAATTTTCATTAGTGGACTTTATCTTCTTCACCGTCTTATAAGCTACTAAATTTTAGATTATAAGTGTTCATTTAACAAAACATGGTAGCAGTGTACTTCTTGTACTTAAAAGCTGCTGTTAACCTTAACAACGTTTGGTGGTGATGTATATCTGAGACTTGTGGTCTTCTGTTTTTTGTTTAACATCTTTATTTCTTCTTTGAATCTTTTACATGCCATTATTTTTTCTCTTTGTTTTCTTTTTGAAGTTCTACATGTAAAACATTTGACTGACACCTGTTTGGGTCTCACATCTTTTATAGATTAACACAGTTTTTAAAATTCAACTAATGTTGAATATTGACCCTAAGCCTCAGATGAGGATTTATCAGGTAGTAGTAGAGAAGGGCATCCTGGGGACACTTGCCTGGACACCAAAGAGATGTCCACCCATGATGACAGAGAAGGCCCAGGAGGGTGACCAGAACACTGCAGGGCCAGGAAGTCAGCAGAAGAGAGTTTCAGGGTGCATAGAGGGTTCAGCAGCATTAAAATTTGGAACAAAGTTGGGGGAGAGATATTAGTTAAAAGAAGAGGTGACTGGAAGTGGTGCCAAACTGAGAGAGAAGGTTAAGTTGAATCAATGGGAGAGCATTGGAAACAAAACTTGCAAGAAAAGATATGAGGGAATCAGGGGGTGCATTGTGAGGAAGGAGAGGCAGCGATGGGGAATCTGGGGGGAGAAAAGGATACGAACTGCATGGGAGCCCAAGATGTCTTAGTGAAAAGTGGAATATTTCAGATGGCTGAGCATGTTTGTGAAAGTCTACAGGCAACATCTCAAAAGAACTGGCATTTGTACAGATTCCCTGTAACATAGAGATTCCTAATGCTTCCCTGGTGGCTCAGCTGGTAAAGAATCCACCTGCAATGCAGGAGACCTGGGTTCGATCCCTGGGTTGGGAAGATCCCCTGGAGAAGGGAAAGGCTATCCACTCCAGTATTCTGCCCTGGAGAATTCCATGGACTGTACAGTCTATAGGGTCACAAAGAGTGAGATGCGACTGAGAGACTTTCACTTTTATTTTTCTTAATAAAATTTCCAAAAACATAAAAAATAATTATCATTTTATGTGTCCTTATTTCTCCTTACAGTCACATTAAGTGTATGTCTGAACAACCTCATGGTTTGAAACAACCAGGGCCTGTTCTTAGTCGCTCTAGGTCTCTGAAAGAACACTTATCATTGAATCAGCCAGGGACTGCCCCAAACAGGAGATTGTTTGGCTGGACCTAGGTGACACCACACTCTTGCTTTCTCTGCTGCTGGATCCTAATTTCAATCCTGAATAGAGAATTCATATTTTAAATGCCATATAAGTCACCTTCTTGGAGAAGGAAATGGCAACTCACTCCAGTATTCTTGCCTGGAGAATCCTGTGGACAGAGGAGCCTGGTGGGCTACAGTCCATGGGGTCACAAAGAATTGGACATGACTAAGAGGTACATTAAGGCCATATATTGTCACCCTGATTATTTAACTTATATGCAGAGTACATCATGAGAAATCCAGGAGTGGATGAAGCGCAAGCTGGAACCAAGATTGCTGGGAGAAATATCAATAACCTCAGATATGCAGATGACACCACACCTGGCAGAAAGCAAAGAAGAACTAAAGAGCCTCTTAATGAAAGTGAAAGAGAATGAAAAAGTTGGCTTAAAACTCAACATTCAGAAAACTAAGATCATGGCATCTGGTCCCATCACTTCATGGCAAATAGATGGGGAAACAGTGGAAACAGTATCAGACTTTGTTTTTTTGGGCTCCAAAACCACTGCAGATGTTGAGTGCAGCCATGAAATTAAAAGACGCTTACTCCTTGCAAGAAAAGTTATGACCAACCTAGACAGAATATTAAAAAGCAGAGACATTACTTTGCCAACAAAGTTCCATCTAGTCAAACCTTTGGTTTTTCCAGTGGTCGTGTATGGATGTGTTGTTGTTTAGTCACTAAGTTGTGTCCAACTCTTTTGTGACCCCATGGACTGTAGCCTGCCAGGTTCCTCTGCCCATGGGATTTTCCCAGGCAAGAATACTGGAGTGGGTTGCCATTTCTTTCTCCAGGGGAACTTCTAGACCCAGGGATTGAACCCAGGTCTCTTGCATCTCCTGCATTGGCAGGCGGATTCTTTACCACAGAGCCACGAGGGAAGCCCTGTATGGATGTGAGAGCTGGACCATAAAGAAGGCTGAGCTCCGAAGAATTGATGCTTTTGAACTGTGGTGTTGGAGAAGACTTGAGAGTCCCTTGAATAGCAAGAAGATCCAACCAGTCCATCCTAAAGGAAATCAGTCCTGAATATCCATTGGAAGGATTGATACTGAAGCTGAAACTCCAATACTTTGGCTACCTGATGTGAAGAACTGACTCATTGGGAAAGATCCTGATGCTGGGAAAGACCGAAGGAAGGAAGATAAGGGGACAACAGAGGATGAGATGGTTGGATGGCATCACTGACTCAATGGACATGAGTTTGAGTAAGCTCCAGGGATTGGTGATGGACAGGGAGGCCTGGCGTGCTGCAGTTCATGGGGTCACAAAGAGTCGGACACAACTGAGCGACTGAACTGAACTGAAGTGACTAAACCACCAAGTCACCCTCTGCCTTACTCTCAGTTTAGCTTCTCTGCCTGTGCCTGTCTGTTTTTTTCATTTTAATCCCCTCCAGGCAGCCATCCCTTTTTTTTTTTTGGTCCAACTTTCACATCTGTACACGACTGCTGGAAAAACTATAGCTTTGACTATACAGACCTTTGTCAGCAAAGTAATGTCTCTGCTTTTTAATATGTTGTCTAGGTTGGTCACAGCTTTTCTTCCAAGGAGTAAGCATCTTTTAATTTCATGGCTGCAGTCACCATCTGCAGTGATTCTGGAGCCCAGGAAAATAAATCTCTCACTGTTTTCATTGTTTTTTCATCTATTTGCCATGAAATGATGGGACCAGATGCCATGATCTTAGTTTTTTGAATGTTGAATTTTAAGCCAGCCGCTGAATGGGTTTTAATCTTTGTTAAATGACTTCATCTATTGAGGTGACCATATTTTAGTGCCATCCCTTTAATTGTCTCCTTTTAACATTCTTCTGCAGATTTTATTTTTTACTCTCCCTCTAAGTGCTTGCTCCAAGCCACCTTGCAGCCTGCATCTGGGGTCAAGTTTCCTTGTGCGCTAAACAGCATGGAGGATTCACCCTCCATATAAACACAGAGGGAAAGTGTGTTTTTTTGCCTGGACCCATGTATAAATATGTAACCAAATATGTAACCATATTCATGCTGTGAATGACAACTGAGAGGTTTTGCATTCTATAGCTAGTGGTTCATGTTTATTGCACATGTTAAACTTCTGGCATTCAGATGACAGGTTTTTCCAGTTACTTCCTGTGACATTTCCTGAGGATTTCTCCTTAAGGATTACCTTGAGAGTTTGGAGAGATACCATCTATCTTTGACCCTATCTGCCGCCTAGACAGGAAACTGGGCAAGTGTGTACCCTGTGCAGGCCCAGAGAGCTATGCCTCTTTCCCCTAGTGGCTTCTGTGAATGCGCAAAACTAACATGAGGCTCAGAGGATGGAATCCATCAAATCTTCACATGTCCCAGCACTCCTGTTTGCAGGGCTCCATAGACGTCTTTGGGGAATTGTTACTGTTGTTCCAGTACCTGATACTGCCAACTTTGCCTTTACTTGACTTTCTTTCCAGAAAGTCACCATTTAGGATTATCTACTTATCCACAGTTTACCTATAAGACTATCAAAATCAACACTTATAAAAGGTCAATAATTGAGAAAACATTTATTGAGTTAAATTAATATTGGTGAGAAAATATACTGTGATATGAATTCTACAATATAATAAATCATATGTTGGCTTATTTTGTTTTTTAATTGAAATGTAGTTGGTATTATATCCGTTTCAGTTATACAGTGTGATGATTTGACATGTTAATAGCTCATACTCCATTTAAGTTATTACAGAATAAAGGCTGTATTCCCCTGTACTGTACAATATATCCTTGTTGCTTATGATTTTATTCATTATAGCTTGTATCCCTTGGTGCTACATCCCGTCTTGTGATTCCCCCATCCTTCTCCTCACTGGTAACCACTAGTTTTTCCTCTATACCTGTGAGTCTGCTTCTGTTTTGCTATGTTCATTTGTGTCTTTTATTTTTTAGATTCTGCATATAAGTGATCACATAATATTTGGCTTTCTCTGTACTATTTATTTCACTAAGCGTAATTCTCTTTAGGTTCATCTTCATTGCTGCAAATGGCAGATTTTAATTCATTTTATGGTTATAAATTCTGATTTATGTGTGTAATATATGTCACATCTTCTTTACCCATTCATCTGTTGATGGACACTTAGGTAACTTCCATATCTCAGCCGTGGTAAATAATCCTGCTGTGAACATCACAGTGCACATATCTTTTCAAATTAGTGTTTTCATTTTCTTTAACTATATATCCAGGAGTGAAATTGTGAGATCATATGGTAGTTCTGTATTTAGTTTTTTGAGGAACCTCAATACTATTTTCCACAGTGACTGAACCAATTTACATACCCACCATCAGTAGATAAGGCTTCCATTTTCTCTGCATTTTGCCAGCATTTGTTATTTTTTGTCTTTTCGATGATAGCTTTTCTAATATATGTGAGGTGATATTTCTTTGATTTTGCCTTTCTGTGATGATTACATCTTTGCATGTGCCTATTTGCCAACTCTATGTCTTCTTTTGAAACATATCTATTCAGGTCTTCTGCCCATGTTTAAATTGGATTGGGGGGTTTTTTTTTTTGACATTTAGTTGCATGAGCTGTATATTTATTTTGGATATTAACCCCTTATCAGTCATATTGTTTGCAAAGACTTCCTCCGTTCAGTAGGTTGCACTTTTGTTTTGTCAATGGTTTTCTCTGATGTGCACAAGCTTTTAAGTTTAATTAGGTCACATTTATTTTAGTATTTGCTTTCTTTCCTTAGGAGACAGATCAAAAAATATATATTGCTGTATTATGTCAAAGAGTATTCTGCTGTTCTCTTCTAGAAGTTTTATGGTCTTCAGGCCTGAAGACTTGAAATTAGATCTTTAATATATTTTGAATTTACTTTTATGTACTGTATAAGAATATGTTCTGTGCCATTTTTTACATGTAGATGTTGTTTTCCCAGCAACACTTAACTGAAAAGACAGTCTTTTCTCCATTGCATAGTCTTGCCTCCTTTGATATTGATTAATTGACCACAAGGGTGTGGGTTTATTTCTGGGCTGTCTGTTCTGTTCTATTGATCTGTGTGTTTGTTTTTGTGACAATACCATGCTGTTTTGATGACTGAAGCTTTGCACTATAGGGTGAAGTCAGGGAGCATAGTAACTCCAGGTTTGTTCTTTTTTCTCAAAATTTCCACAACAATTAAGGGTCTTTGGGGGGTCCATGTAAATTTTACGGTTATTTGTTCTACTTCCATGTAAAATATCATGGATATTTTGATAGGGATTATATTAAATCTGTAGATTTTGGGGATAGTATCAACATTTTAACAATATTAATTCTTCCAATTAAAGAACATGAAATACATTTCTGTTTCTTGGTATCTTTTTCTGCATCTGTTGAGAGCATCATGTGATTTTATTCTTCAGTTTGTTAATATAGTGTGTCACATTGACTGATTTGTGAGTATTGAGCTATCATTGCTCATTGGAATAACTCACACTTGAGCATAGTGTATGATTCTTTTTTATATTTTGTGGAATTGATTTGCGGATGTTTTATTGAGAATTTTTACATTTACAGTCATCACAGATATTGGCGTGTGATTTTTTTGTAGTGTCTTTGTCTGGTTTTGATATCAGAGGAATGGTGGGCTCATAATGAATCTGGGAGTGTTCCCTCCTCTTTAGTTTTCACAATAGGTGGAAAGAGACAGATATTACCTCCTCTTTGTATGTTTGGTAGAATGCCCCTGTGAAGCCATCTAGTCCTGGACTTTTGTTTGCTGGAAGTTTTTTTTATTACAAATTCAGCTTCACTACTAATAATCAGTCTATGCAGGAGACCCAGGTTTGATCCTTGGGTCAGGAAAATCCCCTGGAGGAGGGCATGGCAACCCACTCCAGTATTCTTGCCTGGAGAATCCCATGGACAGAGGAGCCTGGGGTCCATAGGGTCGCTAAGAGTAGGACATGACTGAAACAACTTAGCACTCAGTGATCAGTCTATTCATATTGTCTCTTTCTTTCTTATTCAGTCTTTGAAGGTTGTATTTTTCTAGAAATTTGTTCATTTCCTCTAAGTTGTCCAATTTGCTGGTACATAACTGTTCATAGTATTCTCAAGATTTTTTGTGTCTCTATAATATCAGCTGTTTTTCTCTTCTTTTATTAATTTATTTCATTTGAGTCTTTTCTTTTTGATGAACCTGGTTAAAGTTTTATCAATTTTGCTTATCTTTAAAAAAAAAACAGTTCTTAGTTTCATAGATCTTTTCTATTGACTGTTGGTCTCTATTTTATTTATTTCCTCTTTGATCTTTGTTCTCTCCAGCTCTCTTCTGACTCTGGATTTTGTCTGTTCTTCTTTGTCTAATCCCTTTAGATGGTGGATTAGGTTATCTGAGACTTTCCTTGTTTATTGAAGTAGGCCTGTATCGCATCCCATAGGTTTTGGAGTCTTGTGTTTCCATTTTCATCTCCCTTGAGGTATTTTCCTATTTTCTCTTTTATTTCTTCATTGACCAATTGGTTTTTTACTAGCATGTTGTTTATTCCCTGCTTGTTTGTATTTCTCCCATTTTTCTTCCTATAATTGATTTCTAGTTTCATACCATTGTGGTTGCAAAATTATGCTTGTTATAATTTCTATGCTTTCAATGTATTTAGATTTGTTTTGTAGCCTTGCATGTGATCCATCCTAGAGAAGTCTCATGTGCTCTTGAGAAGAATGTTTGCTCATCTGCTTTTGGATAAAATGTCCTCTAGATATCTATAAATCCATTTGGTCTATTGTGGACCAAGGCTGCCATGTTGATTTTCTGTCTGGATGATCTGCCTATTGATGTAAGTAGGCTATTAAAGTCCTCTACTATTATTGTGTTTTTGTCAGTTTCTTCCTTTATGTCTGTTAATGTTTGCTTTATATATTTAGTGCCCCTATTTTGGTTGCTTATATATTAACAAGTGATATCCTCTTCTTGGATTGATCCCTTTATCATTATATAATGTCCTTGTTGTCTTTCATTATAGACTTTGCTCTAAAGTCTATTTTATCTGATATGAATATTGGTATCCTTGCTTTCTTGTCATTTCTAATTGCATGAAATGTCTTCTCCCATCTCCTCATTTTCAGTCTATATATTTTTAGCTCTGAACTAAGTCTCTTGTAAGCACCATATAGATGGGTCTTTTTTCCAATCTAACCAGCCACGCTATGTCTTTATTGGGGTATTTAGTGCATTGACATTTAAAGTGACTATTGATAGGTATGTACTTTTTGCCATTTTGTTTTTTGTTTTCCCATTGTTTTGTCATTTTCTCTGTTCTTTTCTTCTTCCTCTAGTTTCTTCTCTTCTGGTTTGATAATTGCTGTTAGTGGTAAGCTTGTGTCCCAAGTGTTTGTATATCTATTGTAGGTTCCTTTTTGTTTGTCTGTTTCATGGAGTTTTTAACCCTTGGTCTTACCCTAGAGGGAAAGGAAAGGTAGAGACGGTCCTTCCCAAGCTTCACTTACAGTGGGCAGTGCCTTTCAGTGTTTTCCCCTGAGATTCCTCACCTTGTGTCTTCCCTGGTGGGCTGGAGGGTGAGGAGACCAGAGATGATGCTCCCTAAACTTAGCTAGCTGTGGACAGCTCCTTCTAGCTGGTTTCAAAGAATGTCTCACCCAGGCTAGAGATGATGAAAATCCCCTCAGTCCACACGTCTTGGGCTTCCCTTGCACCTCCCTGCCCATCCCAGTTCTCTGTGGGATCTGAGAGTGGGATGGCAGCCATGCCAGGGCACTGCGATTTGTCTCCCTGGAGCAATAGCAGGTGCAGACGGAGATGGTGGTGGGGGACTCAGGCCTGACATGGATTCTGGGTGCAGGCCATGGGGTTCAGGGTACAGGTATATTGTAGGTTCTTGATTTGTGGTCACTGTGAGGTTTACATATGTTGACCTATAACAGTATCTATGTATTTTTAACTGATAATCATTTAAGTTTAAACATATTCTAAAAGACATTTTTTAATTATCCTTTCTCATTTTTCGCTTCCCTTTCCCATGTTTATGTTAGTTACAGTTGATTTTACAGTTTCTGTCTTTTAATCCTCATACTTGACTATTTAAGTATTGATCCACGTGTGCTCTGTTCCGCAGTCATATCTGACTCTTTGTGACCCCATGGACTGTAGCCCACCAGGTTCCATTGTCCATGGAATTCTCCAGGCAAGAGTACTGATATGGGTTGCCCTTTCCTTCTCTAGGGGATCTTCCTGACCCAGGGATCAAACCTGGGTCTCCCACATTGCAGGCAGATTCTTTACCATCTGAGCCACCAGGGAAGCCATAGCATTTACCATATATTTGTCTTTACTAGTGGGATTTTTCCTCTCTTCTAAATTCCCACTTCTTGTTGTAGTCTTTTCCACTTAGAGAAGACCTTTTAACATTTCTTGTAGAGTCAGTTTAGTTTTGACGAATTTTTTTAGTGTCTTGCTCATCTTAGAAGTTTATCTCTCCTTTAATCCTGAATTTTCCTTTAATTCAGTCCATGAGGTCTCAAAGAGTCAGAAATGACTGAGTGACTGACCAAAAACAACAAAATTCTGAATGATAACCTTGCTGGGTAGGGTATTTTAGATTGTAGATTTTTCCCTTTCAAATCTTCAAATGTATCATGCCACTCCCTTCTGGTTGGAAAGTTTCTGAAGAAAAATCAACTGATAGTCTTAATATTGCTCCCAGTGACTCTGTTTCTTTCTTGTTACCTTTAAAATTCTACCTATGTGTAACTTTTGCCATTTTAATTGTATAGATTGGTGTGAGTCTCTGGCTTCATCTTGTTTGTGCCTCTCTGTGCTTCCCATATCTAAAACTCTCTTTCCTTCTTCATCTTTGGGAAGTTTTTAGTCATCATATCAGCAAATATATTTTTGACCCCTTTTTCTCTCCCTCTTTTCCTTCTGGGACCCCTATACTGTGGATGTCAGTATGCCTGATGTTGTTATATAGATCTCTTAAACTGTGCTTTTTTAAATATATGTCTCTTCTTGCTCTTCTATTTGAGTGATCTTAATTATTCTGTCTTCCAGATCAGTTATGTGTTCTTCCTTATCACCTAGTCTGTTTTCATTCCTTCTAGTGTGTTTTTCATTCAGTTATTGAATTATTTACTTCTGTCTGATTATTTATTGTATTTTCTAGTTGCTTGTTAGATTTCTTATTGTGTTCAACTATCATTTTCTCTAATTTAGTTAGCATTCTTATTGCTAATGCTTTGATTTCTTTATCTGGTCAGGTTTTTTTTCATTTCTGTTTCATTATATATATATGTGTGTGTATATATATATATGGAGAAGGCAATGGCAACCCACTCCAGTACTCTTGCCTGGAAAATCCCATGGATGGAGGAGCCTGGTGGGCTGCAGTCCATGGGGTCACAAAGAGTCAGACACGACTGAAGCGACTTAGCAGCAGCAGCAGCAGCAGCAGCATATGTATATATATTAGGGGTTTTACCTTCCTCTCTCAATTGAGACAAATTCCTGTAGCTTCTCATTTTGTCTATCTCTATGAAATTAGGTGAAACAATTACCTATGATGGTCTTGGGGAAATGTCCTTACGTGGGAGCGTCCCTGTAGAGTCTGCATGTACCCTGTGACTTTGGTGGGATTGCTGGATTGAGGTGAACAAAAGCTGTATCTTGCCTCAGAATATGCTGCCAGTCATTAGCTTGATAGGAGGAGGGGCTTCAGATGGTGAGGCTGGAGTCAGAACTAGGTTTAAACCTGTTTCCCTCCTGCTCAGTGATCTGATTACCCTGTTGGGGGTGGAGTCAGGTCTCAGGTTGCTGGAGCAGGAGCCTTGAGGTTCAGGCCCCTTCAGGTGTGTGCTGTCTGCACTCCAAGCACCAACAGCCTCACCCCAGAGGGAGCTGTGCTGGGAAAAGGGGACTGGGGTGGGAGCTCAGCATGGGTCAGCATGGGGTCCGTGACGGTCCCCCCAAGGTCAGAGAAGCACGTGACTTCACCATCAACTGGTCACATAATAAGATATGATTAAATATTTGTGAGATTTCTAACAGTATTTTGGAGTTCTTGTCAGTTAGATGTTCTTCAAGATATAGAATAAGAATTTTAGAGAACTTTGAAAAGAACTATGAAGAATGACATTGGTAAAAATTGTACTTCACTATTTTCTCCTAGTATCCTGCCACCCAGCTGTTCCTGCCTACTATAGCTTAATTTCCCCCCAAAACTGCCTCAAATATAGTTGCTGCAGCAATAGAGTAAGGCAGGAAGAAGAAAAAGAGGCTAATATATGTTAATGTCAAACAAATGTCTCCAAGGGAATAGTTGTATGACCAGGAAAAGAATCCTCCACTTCTGCTCACACTCAGCCTGGAAGGAAAGATAAACTGAAGGAACAAAATGTTGCCAGACAATGTCTAGCTCAGTCTAATTGGAATCAGGTGGAAAAGAGAGACATAGTAGAGATGCAACCCTGACTTTGTGAGACCAGGCAACCCCTTAGATAAAGTTAAAGATCACATTTATTAATGATGGTGAGCCTGTGGTCCACTGCGGTGAACTTCACTCTAATTAGGGAGTCTCTGCAGTACCCTTGAAGCACAAGACCCAAAGTGCCCTAGAAAGGCTGCAACAAGAATGAGATTGTAATCAGTGGTTTTGTTCCAATGATACTTGTATAGATCATTAAACAACAAGCTTAGGTTCTTATTTATTTAACTGAAGGGTCAGATGACAATATTGATTGTAGCAGCATAGGTTTATAAGCTGTCTCTGTTATTTGGATTGGTAAAAATGAAAGGTTTCATGTATTCCAAATAGGATCCTAACTCTGAATGGCTTGTTTATTTATGTGAGTGTGCCCAAGAGCTGATCTCTGCTGTGGAAGCAGACCACTATCTCAAGGGGACTCCTCCAAACTGGAGGCACTCAGACCCTGAGGCATAGAAAAGTTGAGAGCCATTTCAGATAAATAGGTTGGGGGGTGCATTTCAGGGACATTAAATTGTCACATTTTAGAGCTACAGGGCAAGTGGTTGTATCATTCCAATCCACCAATAAAGGAAACTGAGGGTGGGAAATATTTGACAGTTTTCCAAGGCTGCAGGACTATTAATCTCATTATTCTGTATGATAAGTACCCACTTTCTGTTTTGTGGCCTCATGCCAAAATCCAGATTTGCATGTTGAGAATTTAACCAAAGCCACATTATTTTCTAATTAAGGCCACACATCAAAAGGGACAAATATGAATAGGTACAAGCGGTTCCTTTGTGGTCTCCAGGCAAACAGTGTAAAGCCTGCACTTTCGGCCCCAAACCCTGCTTATCTTGCACCAAGAGTTGGGACAGCACTGCCTGGTCAGCAAGGGGGTGGGGGTGGGGGGGGATTAGGGTGGAATCAGAGCTGCTCTCTTTCCAGATGTTCACTTCAGTTCAGTCGATCAGTCTTGTCCGACTCTTTGCGACCCCATGAATCGCAGCACGCCAGGCCTCCCTGTCCATCACCAACTCCAGGAGTCTAACCAAACCCATGTCCATTGAGTCAGTGATGCCATCCAGCCATCTCATCCTCTCTTTCCCTTCTCCTCCTGCCCCCAATCCTTCACAGCATTAGGGTCTTTTCCAGTGAGTCAACTCTTCGCATGAGGTGGCCAAAGTATTGGAGTTTCAGCTTCAACATCAGTCCTTCCAATGAACACCCAGGACTGATCTCCTTTAGGATGGACTGCTTGGATCTTCTTGCAGTCCAAGGGACTCTCAAGAGTCTTCTCCAACACCACAGTTCAAAAGCATCAATTCTTTGGCACTCAGCTTTCTTCACAGTCCAACTCTCACATCCATACATGACCACTGGAAAAACCATAGCCTTGACTAGATGGACCTTTGTTGACAAAGTAATGTCTCTGCTTTTAAATATGCTATCTAGTTTGGACATAACTTTCCTTCCAAGAAGTAAGAGTCTTTTAATTTCATGGCTGCAATCACCATCAGCAGTGATTCTGGAGCCCAAAATAATAAAGTCTGACACTGTTTGCACTGTTTCCCCATCTATTTCCCATGAAGTGATGGGACCAGACGCCATGATCTTAGTTTTCTGAATGTTGAGCTTTAAGCCAACTTTTTCACTCTCCTCTTTCACCTTCATCAAGAGGCTCTTTAGTTCTTCTTCACTTTCTGCCATAAGGGTGGTGTCATCTGCATATCTGAGGTTATTGATATTTCTCCCAGCAATCTTGATTCCAGCTTGTGTTTATTCCAGCCCAGCGTTTCACATGATGTACTCTGCATATAAATTAAGTAAGTAGGGTGACAATATACAGCCTTAACGTACTCCTTTTCCTATTTGGAACCAGTCTGTTGCTCCATGTCCAGTTCTAACTGTTGCTTCCTAACCTGCATACAGGTTTCTCAAGAGGCAGGTCAGATGATCTGGTATTCCCATCTCTTTCAGAATTTTCCACAGTTTATTGTGATCCACACAGTCAAAGGCTTTGGCATAGTCAATAAAGTAGAAATAGATATTTTTCTGGAACTCTCTTACTTTTTCAATGATCCAGCGGATACTGGCAATTTGATCTCTGGTTCCTCTGCCTTTTCTAAAACCAGCTTGAACATCTGGAAGTTCACAGTTCACGTATTGCTGAAGCCTGGCCTGGAGAATTTTGAGCACTACTTTACTAGCGTGTGAGATGAGTGCAATTGTGCGGTAGTTCAAGCATTCTTTGGCACTGCCTTTCTTTGGGATTGGAATGAAAACTGACCTTTTCCAGTCCTGTGGCCACTGTTGAGTTTTCCAAATTTGCTGACATATTGAGTGCAGCATTTTCACAGCATCATCTTTCAGGATTTGAAACAGCTCAACTGGAATTCCATCACGTCCACTAGCTTTGTTCATAGTGATGCTTTCTAAAGCCCACTTGACTTCACATTCCAGGATGTCTGGATCTAGGTGAGTGATCACACCATCGTGGTTGTCTGGGTCTTGAAGATCTTTTTTGTACAGTTCTTCTGTGTATCCTTGCCACCTGTGTATTCTTTCCAGCTGTAGGTTTAGATTAATTTGTGACTTCAGGCAAATCACTCAAGATTCTAATCCAGTTCATCACAATCTAGCCCTCAGGTAGATTATAGGATTAAGCTGGAAGCACTGTCTGGTGTGTTCTATGAAAGTGACTATAGCCTACCAGGCTCCTCCATCCATGAAATTTTCCAGGCAAGAGTACTGAAGTGGGTTGCCATTTCCTCTCCAGGGGATCTTCCTGACCCAGGATCGAACCCAGGTCTCCCGTATTGCAGGCAGACGCTTTACCATCTGAGCTACCAGGGAAGCCCCATGTTCTATGAAACAGTCCTATAAATATTGCCTACTCAGCCACAGAAACACTCAAAGAGAACGGAAAAGGAGGAGGCAGTTTCTTCCAGGGTGGTGACATGCTAGTGCTCGTGTGCACATCAGTATCTTTGTTCAGAGCATCACGCTGAACCCCTTAGTAGCTCTTTACCACTCTTTGTTGGCACAGTGGTAAAGAATCTGCCTGCCAGTGCAGGAGATGCAAGAAACATGGTTTCAATCCCTGGGTTGGGAAGATCCCCTTGATAGGAAATGGGAAATGGGAATTAGGAGATGGCAACCAGCTCCAGTATTCTTGCCTGGAAAATTCCATGGGCAGAGGTATGGTGGGCTACAGTACATAGAGTTGCAAAGAGCTGGGCATGACTGAGCAACCAAGCACACACACATTAAATTAATTTGGGAAATACAAACATATGATTGAGAGCAGGAGAAGGGGATGACAGAGGATGAGATGGTTGGATGGCATCACCAACTCAATGGACACGGGTTTGGGTGGACTCCGGGAGTTGGTGATGGACAGAGAAGCCTGGCATGCTGCGGTTCATGGAGTCGCAACGAGTCAGACACGACTGAGCGACTGAACTGAACTGAACTGAATAAACATACATGTTTTCAAAAATGTAAAACATTTGGAACATGAAACATTTTTATGGCCTAATGACTTGAAAGCCAGAAAATTATGTTTATTTCTAATAAGCGTTACAAGGCTTTGACTTTGTAAAATTCCATAGTATCTTGAGATACTTTAGGTGTTAGTACAGAATTCTCAAAGCAAATTTAACTTTCTAGCACTTTAGTCTTTTGAGTATGTTACATTTCAATTCTCAGGGGAGAATAGAGCCATAGCAAAATAAATATGGTATAACGATTCTAAGAAAAGTTAGAAATTTCTCTTTTATAGATTGTAAATTTGAAATTATATTCAGAATAGCTCTTGAATTCCACGAAAATAGCTTAGAACCACTTTTCCTAATTTTCCTTTAAAAGCATTAAACTTTTAATTGGATTTTTTCATGAATCGTTATAGATACATTTGACAAACATTTGACACTTTTTAATATGTTCAGCAGAAGCATATGCTTACATGTATGTGTGTGTGAGTGTTATCTCTGTGCTTTTCAAATTCATAAATATATAAATGTGCTCAGACCATTACACTATGTTCCTTGTCAGGTGTGGTACTAAAGTCACTAAATAGTGGCATACATGGAATGCTAGCAAGAATTGTTACTTGTATTTGTACTGTCAGAGATGTCAGCGGTGTGTCTATGGGATAATGAAAAGAAGTATCTGAAAGTATATTTCATGCCTTGAATGCACATATAATTTATACACATTCAATAATAATAATACATTTTAATTCAATAATAATAATGTCTTATTAAAATTAACCCTAAAAATATAATGAAAAGACCTAAACACCATTGAAGGAAACATTCTCACTCCTCTGCAGTACTGAAGTTTCTGCCATTTCAGCTCCTCACTGGCTACCCACTCCAGTATTCTTGGTCTTCCCTGGTGGCTCAGACAGTAAAGAATCTGCCCACAATGCAGGAGACTTGGGTTAGATCCCTGGGTTGGGAAGATACCCTGGAGAAAGGCATGGCAACCCACTCCAGTATTCTTGCCTGGAGAATCCCCATGGACACAGGGAGCCTGGTGGGCTACAGTTCATGGAGTTGCAAAGAGTCAGACATGACTGAGTGACAGCATAGCGCATATTTAAGAGTGGGTGTGCATATAACAAATACAATATTTTAAAGTTAAAATATAGAAAATAAACTAATTTAAAAAAAAAGAATGGGTGTGCAGATGAATGAGAGAGTTAAAAGTATAGAGAAATAGAAATAGAGGAAAGTTTTGAAGTGGGAGGGAGGTAGTCACCTGATGGGAAATGCTTTTGAGGCATCAAGGCAGATGAGGGCTATGGAAACGCCATTGGTGACCTTGGATGAGGCTGGTCTCTTAGAGTAACTGTGCTGTGCATGGGTAGGCATGACTTTTCACGCCTTGGGAAAAGGTCTCGGGAGTGTAGTACATATTGAAAAAGGAAGTATGGACTGAAAAAAACACATACAACCTAAAAGTTGTGAGTTATGTTTTTTTGGGGTGTCCTTAAAACATAAGAATTCTATGTGAGGACTATACCCTGGGAGACAGCCTCTCAGACAACTCTGAGGAACTGTTCAAGAGATAAGGGAGAAACCAGGATATATAGGAGTTTTGGCTAAAAAAAAAATAAAAATGTAGTCAAATGTCAAAATATTACTGCTAATTACAAAGAACAGACATCTAAAGTTAATTGGTTTTACTGCTTTTCTATGTATGGGACAATGCAAGAATCTGGGCTCATTAAATTACAAAGAAAAGCATCTTAACTGTCTAGGACCAGTACCCAGCACAGAATGTTTCCTATTTTTCTCCATCCTGAAATCCCCTCAGGACACACTGTTGGAAGGGGAAGGGAGTGGCTACAGTGGCTGATGGCTTGATATCATGCAACGTTGATTGTTTGCTGGAACAGAGGTGGCATTCTTTATCCATAGGATTGCTGTGCTTAGTCGCTCAGTCACGTCCAACTCTTTGTGACTCCATGAACTGTAGCCCAACAGG
The DNA here is from genome assembly GCA_024291935.2 of Okapia johnstoni. NCBI lineage: Eukaryota > Metazoa > Chordata > Mammalia > Artiodactyla > Giraffidae > Okapia > Okapia johnstoni. The sequence goes on from CM044317.1 coordinate 87,989,007, forward strand.
CTTATCTGGCCATGGAGATTCTTCAGGCAAGAATACTGGAGTGATGCTGGTGGATTCTTTACCGACTGAGCTACCAGGGAAGCCCATCCACAGGATTATGGACTATTCTTTTCAGAAGCTGGGCTATAAAGAGAGGTGGTGTAAGATCACATTTGGAGAGGTCAAGGAAAAGATTATTTTTTATTTGAGTCCATTTGCAAACTGAGGCAAGGAAGTCCATAAATAGGGGGGAAACTGAAGTTGCAAGCAACGTAGATTATTATTCATAGTAATAAGCAATCTAGAAGTACCAGAGGAGGATGAAAGATAAGACACAAGGTGAGAACATATGGGAAGAGAGGAGAGGCACGGAAACTTTGGGGACAAAGCAGAAATCAAGGCAGTGTGTGTCTCTTACAGAAAGGATTTTCCAGTGTAGATATGATTTCATGAGACTTCTGCTGTGAATAAGAGGCAAGGGTCTCAAGACTGTGCATTGTTTCCAGGCCACTAAAATTTACGCCTACTACTTTCTTCCTCCATGAACAGTAAGCCCAATTCAGTCAAGTAAAAGCAGAGAGAAATATAAAAGTTAGAGGAAGCTGAACTGAAAAATAGGATAGGAGGCATAGGGCATTGGGAGAAGGAAAGGCCTATTGTAATTTCAGAGTTTTGCTGGATTCCTCAAGAGACTGGTAAAATGCAGGCACCTCATTTTACTCCAACCCCACCTTTTTTCCTTTGTAAATTACCAGTGGTGTCTTAGAAGAGCATTTCTGTTATCAGCCATTGATCTGAATTCATTTTGTTTTAGAACTAGAATACATTTGGCTAGAACACAGTCTTAACTCCTTGGAAAACTTTGCTTTATTGGTATAATATAAATGATGACACTGTAAAATATTACCAAAATTAAATTGTTCTTATTTTTCTTGCTTTTGGCAATTTTAACTTTTTATATCTCTGCACACATTCTGGAGCCTGCCATTCATTTCTTTTTTCTCAAATGATATAAATTTCTGAAACATGCTAGTTAAGTATAATTCCCAAGCTAGCATATTTCAAAGAAATTGTTTACCATCTAAGTATTTCTACCTGTGTCTTTTTGTCAATAAATTCTTGTGGTTATAGTTATATATTTTTGCATACTATACTGCTAACTTTCTATAGGCTTAAAATCTTTCTCATTGGGAGCTGATGGAAATAAACATGGTATATTTCTCTGTAGTCATTTCCATAGAGATAAAACTTTTCCAAAGTAAACCAAGGATGTCATAAAAATTACTAATTCGAAAGAAGTTATGCTTCTAATTTATTTTTTTTCAAAAACTTTTAAAAAGATTTTATTTGTTTATTTTTAATTTTTTTATTTTAGTTGGGGGCTAATACTTTACATTCTAATTTAATATTGAAAATGATGCCCTACTCCCTTTCTTTTTTATTTCATCAAAATTGCAAGACTCGAGTCTGTCCTATATACTTCTATTAGATAACATCTAGTATTAGACAAGCCGGGGCTTCCCAGGAGGCTCCGTGGTAAAGAATCCATCTCCCAATGCAGGAGCCACAGGAGACTCAGGTCCGATCCCTGGGTCGGGAAGATCCCCTGGAGGAGGAAATGGCAACTCACTCCAGTATTCTTGTCTGGGAAATCCCGTGGTCAGAGGAGCCTGGCAGTCCATGGGGTCACAAAAGAGTTAAACATGACTGAGCACACACACGTCAGAAGAACAAAAGACAAGCAAAAAAAAGGAAATAGATGAATTCCCCACAGCATTCAGTGGGTTGAACCTTGCATTTTAAATATTTTCTTCTTCAAACTTACACCGTTCCTAATTATCTGCCTTATGTTCCACCTCCGTATTCCTTCTTTATATCTTGCTATTCAATTTTAAATCTAATTACCTATAATGAGTTTTCTCAAAAACAATTGATTTGCTTTCTTTTTATGCCACATCATTTCCAGCAATTGGACATTTTCTAACAATAACATAATTACAAAGTTGAACAAATCTATGAAACGTTCTCAGATCTTATTGCCGTTCATGTTCCGATTTTGAAAGTCTTCCCTTGAAAAACCAAATTAGAACACTCTTGGAAAACATTCTGACTTAGAATTGTTTCACTCAATCATTTGATTCGTTACAAAAATATCAGCAGCATCACTTTCCAGAGACACTGGGATGAGGTAAACCAACACTAAGATAGATGATTAATTTGATGGGGAAGAGTCAGCCAATGACACAAGACTGCTGTGGACCCTGTGCCTACAGCACCCCTGGGAGGACTGTGTGATGGAGAAAGAGGAAAGCAGACAAAGTCAGAGAAAACTGACCCTGCCTTATCTGCATTTGCTCCTAGTCTAGCCCTGTGTCTGCTTTCTTTTAAAGCATAGACTACTCTCCACCTAGTTAAAAGGATCTAAAAGAAAGCAGAAGAATGGAAATAGTTGTTCTTATACAAGAGACAGGTGTTAATAAACCAGGGGTGCCATGTAGTACAATGCTGCTCACGTGTGGTACTCAGACAAAGTGTCACTGGACCATGATAAAGAGAGAAATTGATCATATGTGTTAGAAAGTTTTATAACAAGTTAACAGTTGTGTGATTATGGGGTTTATCCAGTAGAGCAGGCTGTGGATGTGTTGGTGTGTTGTTGAACAAACACTGGGAGTTGTAAGAGTGCCGGCTGGCTGCAAGTCACAAACAGCAGGGCCTGCACATTACATTTTAAAGTTAGCTTGTCAATTGTAATCAAAAAAAAAAAAAATCTGAGAAATTGTAATCATTTACTTTCTAAATTATATTTTTTTATTTTAAATTTTAATTAAGTTACAGAAGTAAAATTTACATAATTTATTTTTAATCTTTAATGAAGATTAATAGTAAAAGAAGCTTCATAGGATTTTTTGAACATATGTTTTCAGTATGGAAACGAACTGCCTGATGTCCATGGAAGTGATTGCAAATAAATGAAGAGCGAAAGAATTGATACTGATTTTACTAGGAAGTACGATCACTCATATACTGAATTCAGTTAATTGAAGGTGAAGTATTAATCATAGCAATTTATGTGCAGGAGTCGACTGGCTAATGAGGCAGTAAGATCATTGAAAGTAAGCAACATCTTACACAGGAAACATAAGTAAATTCGAAACTAAAACGATTTTGAAAGCATGAACACAGGCTTAAAAGGCAATTGAAGCAAGGTTCAGTATTTCGTATTGAAACATTGGTGTTTTGGAGATGTCTTTTAAAGTCATACTTCAGATTTCTGGGGCTAGAAAACAGCATGCAGTTGCGGAGCCATTAGTGAAAGATGACATCAGAGATATTTGACTTGGAAATATTGCACACACACACGACACAATTGAGTGAATATGTGGCAAAGATTCCATTGCTTGACCTGTTTCAAAAAACAAGCTAATACCAACTCAAAGAACAAACAAAACTAGCAAGACATTTTTGCTGCCTCTTGACAAATGCACTGGGAATGCCCATGCTGCAGTTCTTTTGGTAAATGTGCAATTGTAGATGATAGTAATACTAGGAAGAATTTTTCTTCTGCTTTGCCAACAAATATAACTAACCCTGAGCTGAAAAAAAGTAAACCTATGAACATAGTCATTGAACTATGTAAAAATTTTGCCAGCAAGCATGGTTTGGAGTTCAGTTTTTGTACAGGAACGTGTTCTGATGGTGCAGCTGCAATGGTAGGAAACAGTCTATAGCAGTTTCCCAGATTAGGGAGTTTGTGCCAGAATGTGAACTAATACCCTGCTTCCTTCATTGAGAAGTCTTGTTCACAAAGGAATGTCAGCTGAACTAAACAAGAGGCTTAATGACATGGTAAAAATTGTGCATTTGTAAAGATTAATATGCTAAACATGAGATTTTAAACTTTTGAGATAATATGGGAAATGGTCAAAACGATGATTATTGCATACTGAGGAACTTTGATGGTTATCAAGGAGAAAAACTTAGGAAGGTTAACATTAGAGAATCAAATAATTGTTCCTGGCAGTTAAGAAACCAGTCACTAATTACCAGGGAAATGTAAATCACAACCACAACCAAAATGAGATGTCACATCACAGCTGTTAGGATGGCTGTTATCAACAGTTAAGCGCTAACAAGTGTTGGAGAAGATGTAGAGAAAAGGAAACCCTGATTCACTTACGGTGGGATTGTAAATTTCTGCAGTCCCTATGGAAAACAGAATGGAAGTACTTCATAAAACTAAAACCAGAAGTACCTTTTGATCCAGAAATTCCACTTTTGGGTGTATATCCAAAGGAAATGAAAGCAGGATCTCAAAGAGATATATGCACCCATGGTCACTGCAACATATTCATAACAGCCAAGACATGGAAATAATCTGTGTTTGTCAATGAATTAAATGAATAAAGATTTTATATATATATATATATATATATATGTATACATACATATATATATGTATACATACATATATATATATAAACCAAGTTTTATATATATATATATATAAAACACATACAGTGAAATATTATTCAGCCATGAGAAAGAAGAAAATTATACTGTTTGAGACCACACAGATGGACTTGAAGGTATTATGCTATGTGAAATCAGTCAGACAGAGAAAAACAAATACTGTATATCAGTTCTATGAGAAATCTAAAACATCAAACTCATAGAAACAGACTAGAATGGTGATTACTGAGGACTGTGAGATGAGGGAAATTGAGAAAAAAAAAAGCAGAAACCAGTTGCTTTTCACCTTTTTTTAAATTTATTTATTTTAGTTGGAGGCTAATTACTTTACAATGTTGTAGTGGGTTTTGGCAGACATTGACATGAATCAGCCATGGGTGTACATGTGTTCCCCATCCTGAACCCACCTCCCTCCCCATCCCATCCCTCTGGGTCATCCCAGTGCACCAGCCCTGAGCACCCTGTCTCATGCATCGAACCTGGACTGGTGATCTGTTTCACATATGGTAATATACATGTTTCAATGCTATTCTCAATGTAATTTTGACAATCTGATGGGTAGATGTGCTTATTTGTCTCACATCTTCAGTATTTTTACTAGTATCAGCATTGTTTGGTTGCTAAGTCATGTCCAAGTCATGTCCAACTCTTTTGTGACCTCATGGACCGTAACCTGCCAGTTTCCTCTGTCCATGGGATTTCCCAGGCAAGAATACTGGAGTGGGTTGCCATTTCCTTCTCCAGAGGATCTTCCTGATCCAGGGACCGAACCTCTGTCTCCTGAATTGGCAGGCAGATTCCTTACCACGGAGCCACTAGGAAAGCCCACTAGTATCAGTACTTCCATGCAAAATAAGAATGCAATGTGTTTTTCAATGACTGAAAAAACTGAAGAGCAAAAACTGAAGTTTCTACAGACTGTCACAATATATTCTCTTAGTTTCACAACAGTTATCAAAGAAATTGTGATTTTTATATTCTTCTTGGTTTGTTGAAGCCAGTTTGAAAGGTCTTAGTCCATTTTTTTCAACATACATCTGTTAAAGTCATTTCTATACTGAATGTCATTCAAACAAAACAATCTGAACTATAGATAAAAGTTGTACCCTACAAGTATTACTGAGCCCAAACTCATACTGCTTGCCACACAACAGGTCAATAAAGTGAGAGATGAGTTGGGGTAAGGAATAACAGCTTTATTCAGAAAGCCAGCAGACCAAGAAGATCTTGAACTAGTGTCCCAAGGAACCATTGTGTCCTAGTAAGAATTCAGGCTTCTTTTATACTAAAATGGGAGGGGTAGGGTGGGTTGCTGTGAACATCTTAGTGCAGGAATCCTTTGTTCCTGTAGCTGCCCATGTAGGTCTGATCACCATGTTCCTGTAAACCTCCAAGGAGACAGATGTTATCGTCTGTTCTGCAATTTTATGTCTACTGGAGAAGGAAATGGCAACCCACTCCAGTGTTCTTGCCTAGAGAATCCCATGGACAGAGGAGCCTGGTGGCCTACAGTCCACGGGGTCGCAAAGAGTCGGACACGACTTAGCAACTAAACAACAACAACACTATGAATAGGAAAGTGTTATGCCCTTAAAGGTCGGGCCCCTTGAGAATGCGCTGTCCTCTACATTTCAGGCAGTAGGCAGCATTCTTAACTTGTAACAGAAACAATAGAGTACAGAGGTTAAAGCAAAAGAAAGACCTAATATGGAGTCAGATCTGCTCTTCCCTATTACATTCCTCACTGTCAGTGAGCCACACCACAGTCCTGTGGGAAAAGGGGCGATTTACACAAGTAGTCTTGATATGTCAACAAACAAGAAGCAAGCTCATTTTCTTACGTTAAAAAGTTTAAATCCAATATAGTAATGTTTGTTCAAACAGTATATAGAGACATTTAATGTGGGGAATCACTATTTTGCTCATAAATTTTCTTTCTATTATAACTGCAAAACAACAGAAAGTTCCAAATATAACAGTGAATCCTTTTTATTAGCATTATACACATTTTCAACAATGTGGACAATTTTGTACTTTGTTCCTTGCTCCATCTGTTGTTAGTTTGATCATATTTATTAAAGTATAATTTTATGTCTGTTGAATCCAGTGATAAACATTGGGACTTACACTCTGTATGTCCTTATTTCTTTTTTCCTAGTAATTTAGGTTAACTGTAGATTATAAAAGTACCGGTCTACAACAAAAGGGAAATTTAAAAAACAATTCTCCACTACAGAGTAGAGAGTTACATTGATTATAGGCTAAGACTATAATAACAAACACTTTATTACCAGCAGAGAGAATTTATTTTATTTAAGTAATGCTAATTAAACTTTAAAATAGTATAACCTTGTAATAATTAATAGAAACATGCACATATCCTGGTAAACTCTAGGAATTAACTGTTAAAATATACAGTGAGCTCTCAGCTATGCAGTATGTGCTAGCAATCGTATTCTATATAAAGTACGGAGGGGTAACATGTTTTACAGTCTGCTCTGCTTTATTCCTGCTGCCTAAGTTAATTCTCCTGGAATCTCTGTGCAGGTCAAGACAACTAGTCGGGCTAAAAGTGATTTAAATGAAGTTTTTTGTAAATGGAGTCACTGAAAAAGTATTCTGAGAGGAGAATGCTTTCCTCCCTCAATCTTTGTTTTCTGCCTGGGAAGAAGAAAAGGAAGTTATAGATAAAGTGTGAACACTTATCTTCCTTAATATATATATAAACATTTATATATTTTTATTTATTTGGCTGTGCCATGTCAGTTGCGGCATGTGAGATATAGTTCCCTAATCAGGAATAAAATCCAGGCCCTCAACAATTAGGAGAGCAGAGTCTTAGCCACTGGGCCACCAGGGAAGTGTCTGACTTACCTTTTTTAAGATCAGAGGATCTGTTTACACAATGTGATGGATATAGGTGTATAGACAGGCAAACAAGAAGACATAGTTGAAGGTATCCAAGTAAGGGTCTGTTAGGAGAACCAACTCTCACGCCCATCTTAGGCTCAGGCTGAGCACTTTCTTTGGGTAAAATGGAGCCTAAGTTTGACAAGGCTAAAGAGGACTTGGTCCCCATACTGCCAGATTTTGAACCATCTTATCAGTTGTGGGTGCTATATTACAGTGATAACAATAATATATTCAGTATTTTAGCAATAAAAATATTATATATGGTAATTCTACATTACCCTGATTACTCACAACATCCTTCTGTGTTAAGGATTAATCTCTCCACTTCTCAGATGAAGACACTGAGGCTTCAAGAAGTTAAAGTGATTTGTTCAGGGCCACAGAGCAAAACATTTTCAGAGTCAAGTTCCAACCAAAGCCTGTGTCCAAACTCTGGTCCCACAATAGCTGTTTTTCAGATTGTGTGTCATGATCCATTAACAGGTCGGAAATCAGCTTCACGGATCACATTCAGTCTTTTTGTTTGTTTTTCAGAATTAGACAGATGCTATAGAATATACAAAACAGTTTAATCAATCTCAGGGAAGTGGATGATGTCAGAAGCTTGTCTGCCTGTTTTCTCTGCCCAACACCAGCCCCCTCCATCTGGGGCTGGCCTGATTCCCTCTCTCCCTACCCTGTCGCATCTCCGGCTCTCCCTGACTCCCGATTGTGCACATAAATACTAATCGGTGAGTGGAGACACTTCTCTTGCTGTAGAGTGGCCTGGGTGATGGTAGCTAGTCAACGGAAGGACCATTCAACATTTGACCTGGCTCTGTGACCCAGGGAAAGGTACCCAGCCTCTCTGAGCCCCTGTCTCTTCAGTGATACAACCAAAATGATGCTAATGACACCTATCCCAAAGTGATAATTAGAAAAATATATGGGTAAACAACCAGTTCCGGGCCTGTCACACAGCAGAGGCTCAATGACTGTTATTTACGATATCATGCTTTCAACATTAATTTCCAAGTATTACAGCACAACAAAATCCACTAGCACGGAAGCCATGGGAACCATTTAGTGCTTCTTCGAGAATCCCAGAGACGTTTGTGGATTTGTCACCTAGCATAGTCGCCCTGAGGACTTCCCTGGTGGCTCAGACGGTAAAGCGTCTGCCTACCACGCAGGAGACCGTGGTTCGATCCCTGGGTTAGGAAGATCCCCTGAAGATGGAAATGGCAACCCACTCCAGAATTCTTGCCTGGAAAATCCCATGGACGGAGGAGCCTGGTAGGCTACAGTCCATGGGGTCGCAAAGAGTCGGACACGACTGAGCGACTTCACTTTCTTTTCCTTTCTTTCTATAGTCGCCCTGAAGAAGGGCAGCGAGTCAACAGGGATTTAGGGGCTGAAACCCACTAACCAGCTGTGTGCCCAGTGTGAGACTGCTGCCAGCAGGAGGAAGGTGCCTTTTCCTCATTTGCACAAGAGCTCCGGATCAGCTCACTGATGGCCCATCTTCTGGGTCATCAAAGTCAGCACTCGTGTGTGGGAGCTGGAGGTGCCATTCGGTGGCCTTTTCCAATAATAAAGTGCTCGGTGAAGACAGTTGCACTGTAATTGGCTCCCCCCCCCAATATTTGTACTTCTCCTGGTGTTCAGAACAGTTGTGAGAGGTTCTTTGTCATCACACAGACGCCACACCATCAAGCGGCACATCAGGGGTAACTATTTATAACATAAGTTGATAGAATATTTTTTGAAGTGTTTTATGGACTGCAGATGTTTCATAAGGATTCTTCATTCTTTCTCCTCCCATTCCTTGCTGTTGTGAAATATGACAGAGGCTTTTTTGAGGTCACCATTTATCTAGCTTATTGAAAACGGATACTCTGATTCAAAGCTCTAAAGAAACTGATACTTGGGATCGGTAGACCCAGATTTGATTTCAGCTTGCTCAGTTTACTCTTTAAACCCCATTTAAAATATTTGCCATTATTGTGCTGTTACAGAGACCACTGTTCTGTGTAACTGGAAGCTTTTTTTTGTCCCCAACTAGGTGTTTTAAAATTTAGCTGCATAAATTGAAATATTAGAAGCAAGTTATGCTCTTGCCACACTGACAGTATGTTAGTATTGAACTGAGGCTTTACAGGATAAAATTTTTCCAGCAGAGATAAGTAAAATGGTGCTGAATTCCTGGATTCCTTTGCCATTGATTCTTTTCTTGGGTGAAAGACTTAAGCAGCACTAAACCTCAGCACAGAAAACCTGGAAAAACAATGGAGATTGCCTTATAATAAATAGTGTTGCACTTTTTGTACTTCTGTATTTTGCTACTTTGAAAATATTTTTATTTGCAAATGTTATCTATATACACACACTCAAACATTTCCAACAAGGATAGATCTTAGAAACGTAATATTGAGTACAAAAAGTTTTGTTAAAGGATACATACAAAAAATAATTTTTATAAATTTCAAAATATTGGACACTACTTATTTATTCATATACATAAACATATGTGTGTATATATCTATATGTGTGTGTACTTATCAAGTACGTGAACCAGAGGGGTAACAGCCAATTCCTGAGAGTAGTTATTCCCATTAAATCTGTAACATTTTATTTACCTTTAGAAAGACTTGGAGAAAATATTGCAAAATACTACCAGTTGTTAATTCTGTGCTGTGCAGAAATAATTATTTGTTACATTGCTCTTTTTATATATGTGCATTTAAAAAATTTCTCAGCAAAATAATTTCAAACTAATGGAGTTTTTGTGCTGTGTTCTCTACAACAGCATTAACAACAACAATAATAAAAACACCACCAGATCCTAAAGAACTTTCGAGATGTAATCCCACAGTTTTGGTGTTGATCCTTGTCTAAAAGTACAGTAGTGAATTAATGAATGATATCATGCTGTTTTCTCATTAGTGCAGAATCTTCATTTGCCTGGTATCTTTTCAAAGCATTTCGCTTAATTCCATTTTAATTGTTAGCTCAGACCAAAATCAGAGCAAACATTTCTTGAGCACCTACTATCTGCCAGACAGTAGCCATTGCAGATAGCCGATGGAAAGAGCAGACTGAGACTCAGTAAACTGCGGCCCTCAGGCCAAATCAGATCCACACGTTTCTGTAAATAAAGTTTTATTGGGACGCGTCCATGCTCATTTGCTTACGTATTGTGTGTGGCTGCTCTACAACAGTATTATGCCAGAGTGAAGTATTTACCACCTTACCTTTCACAGGAAAACCTTGCCAACCCATGCAGTAGACAAAAACCTCTCCCTTCATGGAGCTTACAGTCTATTGCAGACAGACAATAAGAAAATAAATATCTTAGAATGATTGGTGATGAAACGGGCAGCTGGGAATAAGGAAGCAGGAGAAGGGGTTAGGGAGTGTTGCAGGGAGGTCGGAGAAAGCCAAGTGGCAACGATGACCTAGGAGTAAAGACCTAGGAGGAGGGGAGGGACAGACTGCGGCAATCTGGGGGAAGCAGCTGCTGCCACGGCTTGAGGTGGAAATTTCAAGGAGCTGCAGGAAGCTGTGTGTGGCCCGGAGTGAGAGGAGAGGATGTGGAGCGGAGCCCTGCAGGCCGTTATGAGGAGCTGGGCTCTCACTTTGAGTAAGGGCCTTGGTTTGTCCTTTGTAAAATCAAGAATATTCATTTCATTCAAAAACTGAGGACAAAACTATGGATCCCCCATTTTTAGCCAACACATTGTTTACATTTGAAAATTTCAACTCTAACTCTCTTGGCCATCCTGTCAATTCTGACCAGTGTTTGGAGGCAAAAATAGGCGAGCTGATTTGGCTTAATATTGTCACTATTTGAAATACATTCCTGCACACGTGGCTTATCAAATGAGTCAGCCACACTGACATACTAGTGTCAGACAGCGTGTTCTCTGTAAGGCTTCAATTTGGGCCGGGAGATGAACCTCAATAGTGCTAAATTTCAAAATGAGTATTCGGATATATTTTTTCTTGTTATTTGCCAAGAATGTAGTTAATTCACCAGCTGTATACCTGAATGTGCTGGACCACCTTCCCCATGTTCCATGGAGTGTAGCCCCTCCCTCTGGATGAGCTCAGACTGTCTTGTTCAGGAGGAAGGATGGGCACCAGCGGAGAACTTGCTGGATGCCAGATACCATCCCTGCTTTCAAGGAGATTACAGGCTGATTATGGGGAAAGATTACAGAAAGCTCTTTTAAAACTTTGATATTTCTCTTAAACATATCTCAAGGGCTCATATATTCCAGCCCTTTGTTTTTAGGCAGGTATATTTCTAGTCCTCTTGAAAAAATGGTATAGATGATCTTACTGGAAAACAGAAATAGAGACACAGACGAGGAGAACAAATGTGTGGACAACAAAGAGGAAGGGGGGGGAATGAACTAGGGGATTGGGATCGACATATGTAAACTATTGGTACTGTGTGTAAAATATACAACTAATGAGAACATAACTCAGGAACTCCACTCAGTGCTCTGTGATGACCTAAGTGAAAGGAAATCCAAAAGAGAGGGGATATATGTGTACATAGGGCTGATTCACTTTGCTGTATAGCAGAGAAATCCATAGACTAACACAGCATTGTAAAGCAACTATACTCCAGTAAAAACTATGTATGTTATATATATGTGTGTGTGTATATATATATATACACATACATATATATGGGCTTCCCAGATGGCTTAGTGGTAAAGAATCTGCCTGCCAATGCATGAGGAACGAGTTCGATCCCTGGGCTGGGAAGATCCCCTGGAAAAGGAAATGGCAACCCACTCTAGTATTCTTGCCTGTGAAATCCCATGCATAGAGGAAGCTAGTGGACTATAGCTCAGGGGGTTGCAAAAGAGTTGGGACATGACTTAGTGACTATATATGTGCATATATAGTGACTATATATATATATATATATGTTATATATATATATCCTATATATATATATATATATATATATATATATATATATATATAGGAAATGATGTGATTGGCTCAGGTTTGCTTAGCTGATAAACACAAGAGAAGGTACTAATGGTCAAGTCTCTCCCTTCTCAGTACATTGTACACTTTTCCATCCTGTTTTTGTTGTTCGTCAGTAATCAATTATTTTGCCATAAATATATAAGTTAAAATTTATATTCACGTCCACGAAAAGGTCAGTTTTCATTCCAATCCCAAAGAAAGGCAATGCCAAAAATGCTCAAACTACTGCACAACTGCACTCATCTCTACTCTAGTAAAGTAAAGCTGAAAATTCTCCAAGCCAAGCTTCAGCAATATGTGAACCGTGAACTTCCAGATGTTCAAGCTCATTTTAGAAAAGGCAGAGGAACCAGAGATCAAATTGCCAACATCTTCTGGATCATCAAAAAAGCAAGAGAGTTCCAGAAAAACATCTATTTCTGCTTTATTGACTATGCCAAAGCCTTTGACTGTGTGGATCACAATAAACTGTGGAAAATTCTGAGAGAGATGGGAATACCTGACCACCTGATCTGCCTCTTGAGAAACCTGTATGCAGGTCAGGAAGCAACAGTTAGAACTAGACATGGAACAACAGACTGGTTTCAAATAGGAAAAGGAGTACATCAAGGCTGTATATTGTCACCCTGCTTATTTAAGTTATATGCAGAGTACATCATGAGAAACGCTGGGCTGGAGGAAGCACAAGCTGGAATCAAGATTGCCAGGAGAAATATCAATAACCTCAGATATGCTGATGACACCACCCTTATGGCAGAAAGTGAAGAAGAACTAAAGAGCCTCTTGATGAAAGTGAAAGAGGAGAGTGAAAAAGTTGGCTTAAAGCTCAACGTTAAGAAAACTAAGATCATGGCATCTGGTCCCATCACTTCATGGCAAATAGATGGGGAAACAGTGGAAACAGTGGCTGACTTTATTTTTCTGGGCTCCAAAATCCCTGCAGATGGTGATTGCAGCCATGAAATTAAAAGACGCTTACTCCTTGGAAGGAAAGTTATGACCAACCTAGACAGCATATTGAAAAGCAGAGATATTATTTTGTCAACAAAGGTCTGTCTAGTCAAGGCTATGGTTTTTCCAGTGGTCATGTATGGATGTGAGAGTTGGACTGTGAAGAAAGTTGAGCGCTGCAGAATTGATGCTTTTGAACTGTGGTGTTGGAGAAGACTCTTGAGAGTCCCTTGGACTGCAAGGAGATCCAACCCCATCCTAAAGGAAATCAGTCCTGAATATTCATTGGAAGGACTGATGTTGAAGCCGAAACTCCAATACTTTGGCCACCTGATGTGAAGAACTGCCTCATTGGAAAAGACCCTGATTCTGGGAATGATTGAGGGCAGGAGGAGAAGGGGACGGAGGACAGAGGATAAGATGGTTGGATGGCATCATCGACTCAATGGACATGGGTTTGGGTGGACTCCGGGAGTTGGTGATGGACAGGGAGGCCTGGTGTACTGCAGTTTGTGGGGTCACAAAGAATCGGACACGACTGAGTGACTGAACTGAACTGAACTGAACTGAAGCTATGTACAGAGAAACATGACCATAGACAAGTATACACACAGTTAAAGCATGCCAAAGGTCAGATCTGTGTCAATTTTCTCTTCCATCTCCAATATTCAGCATATAGTAAGCAGTTCATTGCAGCAGTGCCCATCACTGATGAAAATCATCTCTTTCCTGCGTTTACCCACTCGTGTCCTTCTGGCAGTTGGTTTCCCATTATGGTGCCAAATAGATCTGTTACTTTGATCGCTTTCAACATCGGCTCTTGTAGTTTTAGCTATCGGTGTTTCTGAAGGACTTAAATCAAGGTTCTGTCTTTGAAACCCAGACATCCAGATGAATGTGTAAATATTACCAAATAGTTTTATGTTTAGAATCACATAAACACGTGTTCAGATTTTTTCTCTTTGCCTTTGAAGATCTTGACATCAGATAGACCCCACCTCACATGCTCTCTCCTTTAAATGGACTTAATTCTTGTACCTTAAGTGTGATTTTCTCCAAATAATCATCTGGTAAAAGTACCTTATTATTATACGTAAGGAAGGAGCTTGATTCTATATTTTAAAAGATGTACAAGCTATGGCATCCTTTCTCAATAGAGACTCTAAGTCATTAGTTAATCATAATATGAAGGATAAAGTATATCTCACTTCCTCATATCTTTTTTTCAGTCAAACACAATGGCCTGGGGAAATATCAGAGAATAATAGATATTATGGTCAGTAATGTTAAAGGAAGGTAAAGAATCGTTTGTACCTGTAAGTGAAAATGGGTATTTGTCAGAGTTCTTTAGAAAAAAGAAACACAACCAGCAGGATGCATCTACACCGAGACAGAGACAGAGATTGATTTTAAGGAACTGGCTCACACAATCGTCCAGTTTTGGTAAATACAAAATGTGGGAAGCGGGGACCCGGTGAAGAGGTGCAGTTCAAGTCCAAGGCCGTTTGCTAGCAGAGTTCCTTTCTGCCTGGGGGAGGCCAGTCTTTGTTCCGTTCAGGCTTTGGACTCACCTTATTGAGTGCAGCCTGCTTTACTCAAAGACCATCATCTAAATATTAATCTCATTCGAAAACCACCTTTATAAAAACATCTAGAAAAATGTTCGGCCAAATACCTGCGCACCCTGGCTCAGCCAATTTGAGGCCTAAACTTAACCATCACAAAGTGCTATACAGATCATCAACTCCTGAATATCTACACAAATGGAAGGAAATGTTGCCCTAAGCCATCTAAATCAGATAACCTACAAGCGGTTCTATTGAGCCTCTGAATTAAATGATGAGTTTGCAGTAGTTTTTCCTGTGTTATCTGCACAGGCAAGTACTTAGGTCAGGCTCATTATGTGGCCCCGATTACAACAACTCCCGATGGTTTCCCACCACAATCAAAGTAGCTCATCTGCTCTGCCAACCACCCATCAAGTGGCTTGTTGTTCTGCAGCCACCCCTCTTTCTGGCTGACTCTTCAATAGCTTGTGCTCAGGGCTGTGCTCTCAACGTTGCCTCTGCTCCATGTCCCTTCTCAGCCCCTGCACGGCCCACAGACTCGCTTGGTTCAGGTCTCAGCTGACCTCCTCTGATTTTTCTATCTGAAGCTGCGCACATTCTATCTAACTCTGTATCCCTTTGCACTTGCTTTACTTTTTATGATTCATATTGCTATTCAGGATTTATATCTCTGCTCATGCAGTTATCAGATTGGCAGTCAGTATAGCACAGTGGTGATGACCAGAGATGACACAGCCAAGGTTCCTGAATTTAAGTCCCAACTCTGTTGCTCACTAGACATGTGACCTCAGGCAACTTGCTGTGTCACTCAGTCATCTCATCTGTAAAACAAACACCTCACAGGTACGTTCAAGACTTTGAAGATGTAATGGCTCACTTCGGTTCAGTCACTGAGTCATGTCTGACTCTTTGCGACCCCATGGACTGCAGCACGCCAGGCTTCCCCGTCCATCACCAGCTCCCAGAGCTTGCTCAAACCCATGTCCATTGAGTCAGTGATGCCATCCAACCATCTCACCCTCTGTCGTCCCCTTCTCCTCCCGCCTTCAATATTTCCCAGCATCAGGGTCTTTTCCAGTGAGTCACCTCTTCACATCAGGTGGCCAAAGTATTGGATTTCAACTCCAACATCAGTCCTTCCAATGAACACTCAGGACTGATCTCCTTTAGGATGAACTGGTTGGATCTCCTTGCAGTCCAAGGGACTCTCAAGAGTCTTCTCCAACACCACAGTTCAAAAGCATCAATTCTTCTGCACTCAGATTTCTTTATAGTCCAACTCTCACATCCATACATGACCACTGGATAAACCATAGCTTTGACTAGATGGACCTTTGTCGGCAAAGTAATGTCTCTGCTTTTTAATATGCTGTCTAGGTTGGTCATAGCTTTTCTTCCCAGGAGCAAGCATCTTTTAATTTCATGGCTGCAGTCACCATCTGCAGTGATTTTGGAGCCCAAGAAAATAAAGTCTGTTACTGTTTCCACTGTTTCCCCATCTATTTGCCATGAAGTGATGGGACCGGATGCCATGATCTTAGTTTTCTGAATGTTGAGTTTTAAGCCAGATTTTTCACTCTCATTTTCACTTTCATCAAGAGGCTCTTTAGTTCCCCTTCACTTTCTACTGTAAGAGTGGTGTCATCTGCATACCTGAGAGTGTTCATATTTCTCCCGGCAATCTTGATTCCAGCTTGTGCTTCATCCAGCCCAGGGTTTCACATGATGTACTCTGCATATACGTTAAATAGGCAGGGTGACAATATACAGCCTTGACGTACTACTTTCCTAATTTGGAACCAGTCTGTTGTTCCATGTCCAGTTCTGTTGCTTCTTGATCTGCATATGGATTTCTCAGGAGGCAGGTCAGGTGGTCTGGTAGTCCCATCTCTTGAAGAATTTTCTGCAGTTTGTTGTGATCCACACAGTCAAAGGCTTTGGCATAGTCAATAAAGCAGAAATAGATGTTTTTCTGGAACTCTCTTGCTTTTTCTATGATACAACGGATGTTGGCAATCTAATCTGTGCTTCCTCTGCCTTTTCTAAATTCAGCTTGAACATCAGGAAGTTCACAGTTCATGGACTGTTGAAGCCTGGCTTGGAGAATTTTGAGCATTAGTTTGCTAGCATGTGAGATGAGTGCAATTGTGTGGTAGTTTGAACATTCTTTGGCCTTACCCTTCTTTAGGATTAGAATGAAAACACCCTTTCCAGTCCTGTGGCTGGATTTAGTGGATACATAGATATAAACTGTTTTGCACGATGTGTGGCAGAGAGAAAGTACCATGTGTTATGTATTACTATCATGTTCCCACTAGAATGAAAAAAACTCCACGAGAACAAAATGGATTCAAGGTAATTCTGGAGCACAGAGAAGGATCTGGCCCACAATAAGAACTCATTAAATGTTTGTTGAATGGATTAATGAATGAATCGGAGCACATGCCAGCTGAGAATGGGAAATATGCTCTATTACAAAAATGCAGTGAAGAGGTGGCAGGGTGGTGGACTGCACTCCACAGGCCTACACGGCCTGCACTTGCCCAGCTTAAAGAGCAAAGAAAGAGCCCAGAGTCAGCAACAGAGACATCAGTGGTTTAATGGATGGGAAGTTTACATGTCTGAAACAAGGTCCTGGGGCCATTACCAGTTATGGGGGAACTGATGTCTCAAAGAGTCGGACACAACTGAGCGACTGAACTGAACTTCTGACGGGTGGACTCGTTAGTTACCAGGGAAGCCAGCAAAGGGGTGTGAGACCCCTAACTGCCCTTTGATAAGAAAAAATCACAGCTGGGACCTGGAGCAAGTCCGTAGGAAGGTCAGTCATGTCACTTGATGTAGTGAAGCCAGCACTGGTCAGGCAGGGGATATACATAGAGCAAGAGAACAACCATCTTGCATGACCTGACTGCACACAGGTGAGCAAATGATGAGCTAAAAGTTATCAAGTGTTCGAAAAAGCAGAGTTGGTTAGGTTTTATGTGTGTATGTATTTACATGTATGTATGTATGTATGTATGTACTGTGTAGCAGGCTGCTTGGGATAAGATGTATCTGGGGTTTCTGCCTGAAAAATACTTCTCTAGAGGGGATGGAAAAATCAAAGGAGAACATAAAATGAGTCCAGCAAGTGACCCATAGCTGTCTCTTGCAGGGCTAACTGAGGTGCCAGCTTTGCCAGGACACCCTAACCTTATTCTGGGGAAAGGTTGGGTCTGAAGGAGAAACTGTGGGAAGGCTGATGGATGAGGACAGATTCAGAGTTCCCTTTCCCCAGTCACACGGGCAAGTGACCCTGGATGCTAGGTTTAAGGAAATGAAAAGAGTATTCAAGAAAAAGCATACCTAGTATTTACATAATGGCATTCAATGTTTGAAGGTCGTCAATACGTAGTCCCAATACTTAAGTCGATTATGAAAGAGCAAGTAGTGGTGGACTGGGAAATGCCTTCTGAGCACAGTTGCTTGAAAAGTCGGCAGGAAGTACCAGAGGACATGCGTCTGAGTCAGAGCACAAGTGTCCAGGGAAGCCACCTCTGTCGGAGGGACTCTAGCCCCTTCTCCTTGCCAAGGGTGTGCAGATAGCTTTCTCCCCCAACATTTCTGTCCCACCCCAGTGACCCCCACCACACACACTTCCCCTGCCAAACTAAAAGCTGGAGAGAGATATTGAAAGGTTTGGGAAGGAACTTAAGTCTCACCGTCCCTCCCAGGAACTCCTGAGTTTACCTACAACAAATGAACAACACTCTCCAAACAGCTGCTGTGAATAATTGTCCCTCCTCTTCTACCTTGAAGGCAAGATCCAGGCCTTAATCATTAATATATTTCCCCTAGTGTTAGTCACTCAGTTGTGTCTGACTCTTTGCAACCCTACGGACTGTAGCCCACCAGCCTCCTCTGCCCATGGGATTCTCCAGGCAAGAATACTGGAGTGGGTTGCCATGTCCTCCTCCAGGGGATCTTCCTGACCCAAAGATCAAACCCGGGTCTTCTGCATTGCAGGCAGATTCTTTACTATCTGAGCCACAAGGGAAGCCTTATTTTCCCCTAGAACAATATGTAAGACACAGTACATTTCTACTGAATAAATTTACTCATCTTTTTGATAGGGTTTGAAGTCAGTTTAAATTTCCAAATGCAATTTAAGCCATTAAATTCAAATTGGCCTATTGCAATTATACGCTGAAAATTCTTGTGTCTCAAAATTGGATGACCTTCCTAGTTTCATCTTCTGGATCCTCGGGAGTTCTCTTTGCTCCCAGGCAGTTATTGCATAGCTACAAAATGTATTTCTTTGAATTTATTTGGTGCTGGTCAATGCAGTCCTTCTCATCCAAACTGCAGTTCTGAAATTCCACCCCTTGAGGGTACATTTCATATGTTAAAGTCTGTCATCGTGTCATCAATGATTTCTTTGTTCCAGTGCTGACTGATAAAGCTGAGTTCCTTCTTATTTAAGGGCTGAGGCTCTGACCTGACCGAAGTGTGCTGAAGCACCACATCTCGTTGCTTTCCTGTTGACATTTCTTTTAAACCAGACGCTATTGGTCTATGTGCGTTGTTTGTCCCTCTACATGTTTATTTTACCTACTCTAGGTCTAGAAAATGGGACAGTTTCCTTAATAAAAGTGAAAGATGCTTGAGGCTCTGAGAGTCTTAGAGATGAGGCTCTCAGAGCATAGTTCTTGGAAAAGGAAGACAGTGTCCAAGCCTTGTTCTTCCCCTCCAGTCTGTGAGCAGCCTGCTGCGAATATCCAGATTTTGGGGGAGGGGTGTCTCCAGCACCCACCCTCTCACTGCCACACAAAGATGATACAATGTGTCACAGATGGTCAGGAAGCAGTTAAGCCACACCCTACCGCTGCCCCACCGAGAGCTGAGATGAACGCAATACCTTGACAGAGATTGGCAGTGGCGGACACAGAAAACAGAGCTCACAATTGGGACTGAGAGAGCCGGTGGTTTGGCAAGACGATCAGGAGTCCAGACAAGTCTATGTGGAAGCTCATGGTTGGCCTGCTGGCAGCAGGCAGAGGTGCACAGCCATCATGGGAGCAGGTGAGAACCAGGAGGACCTAAATTCCAAAAGGCAAAGTAACGAGCTACAGGAACGTCTGAAAATCTGGCTTGGTGGTGAGAAAACAAGAGAACCTCAACAGTTAGAGCAGCAAAGTAACTGAAATGGTGAATGACCAGGATACCCTGAGCCCCTAAAGAAACCTTAATCCTGAGGATTATGGGTGTTAAGATTAGACACACTAGGGTTTAAATTTTAGCCCCACCAATTAAAAGGAGAGTGGTTTGGAGCTCAGTGTTTAACATGTCTCTCTGTGTAAAACAGTAACAGTATCACCCACCCACAGTGGTTTTGGACGGATTAAATGAAATAATCTAAGGGGCTTCCCAGGTGATGCTAGTGGTAAAGAACCCACCTACCAATGCAGGAGACACAAGAGCTGCGGGTTCGATCCCTGGGTCAGGAAGATCCCCAGAGGAGGGCATGGCACTCCACTCCAGTATTCTTGCCTGGAGAATCCCATGGACAGAGGAGCTTGGTGGGCTATGGTCCATTGGGTCGCAAAGAGTCGGATACGACTGAAGTGACTTAGCATGGACGCATGTGTATAGCACTCAGTGACAGGACCTTGGCAAGCATTTGATCAGTGGTAACCATTTTAATAATCATTTGTCATAGACTTTTATGTTTCTTCGTACATGGACAGCTTGGAGCACGCAAGGAAAAGTTGATTTTGGTTTCACCCAGTCAGAGGGTACTTAAGAGGTCAGAACTTAACTAATTTATCTTCATGATCAAGTTAGTAACACCATAAATACTAAACAGTGACTGTAGATAGTACTGACCACAGACCAGACCGTTTGGCCGAGGCCAATGCTTCAGTGAAGTGTTGTTTACTCAGATTACCATTTATTCAATTGTATCTGGGGGGGGGGGGGGCATTAGTTAATATTGTCACATTTCTATCTTGTTTTTGAAAAGCCACATTAGTCACCAGTAGAGTCCATCCAAGGGGAAGAAAGGAAGGGAACAGAGAGATGGGGAAACTGTGACATGATTTAGACATTTTAAGATCCTAACTTAAACAAGAGAAGCAACACTAGGAATAGCACCACAATATGGGTTCATCTTTCCTTAGCTCTGAGCCTATATCAGATTCTTTGTTCATGCTGAATTACATCCTCTTCCCGTGTCCTTACAAGAGCTACTTGTCTGATCCCTGAAATAATGAGACCTTTATGACCAGCCTCGTTGCTGTCTTGGATGTATTTTTACAGATGTTAAGACATAAAATTCACCTAGGCTATTATGCACCGCTCACACGGGTACTGTCTTCCCATTTTTTCATATATAGTTGATTTCAAAATGTGCTGTTTACATCAGTCATAAATCTTATTTCCGGTCACAATGTGAAAAAGGAAAACTTAACTTCCAAGATAGCCTGTAATGTTTTCCTGTGTAATTAACACCTCCTTCACAGTTGTGGGTGCCACTCAAGGGCCTGTCTCCTCTTCCTTGACATTTCCTTGGTACCTTGTTCAGGCTGAGCTGATGCCTAAGAGTGTGCTACACACACACGTGGCAATAGGGGAATTCTGGAGAGTAGCCAGCTGCATTAGCAAGACCTGGCAATTTAGAGAGATTACTTATACACGTCTCCTCTGTGAGCTTGGTGTCTGCATGTTGCCCTTTATTTCAGTCTGATTACTTCTGTAACTTATCCTTCTCATCATCATCCTTATCAACAACAAAAACCATCTGTCAGATAAGTACCAGTCATCCGTTATTTGCATTCTTGCCTTCTTAATGCTCTTGGATGTCCAAGTGTTTATAAATCAAGTAGCTAATTTAAGACCATGTGCTCTCATACTGCAAGTCATCCTGGAAGCCTCAGGTTATTTTTACTGTTGAAATTTTGTAGATGTCGTTTATTTAAATAGACGGGTTTTTTTTTTTCCCCTTATGCCGATATTGACCCATGCAGCAAATGCGGATGGGTGAAGTCACTTGATAATTCAAATAAAATCATCCCTTTGTAGAAATCTCCTGTTTGTTTAAAAAAAAATTATTGAAATATAGTATACATTCAGAAAGATGTATGTATCCTGACAATACAAGTTTGTTGAGTTTTCACAAATCAAGAACACCCTTGTAACCACCACACAATCCAAGAAACAGAACATTAGCCTCACCAACCCTGTAAGCCCTCTAATGATCCTAGTTCCTCCCAACTCCCACATCAGTGACATGCTGCAGCTTCTAATGATTTAGATTAGTATTGCTTGCTTTTATTCCTTACATAAATTGATGAACATTATGTTTACACAATTCAGCGATACCGATGCATGCAGTTGTATTTCATTAATTTCCATCGCTATATTGTACTACATTGTATGAGAAATCTACAATTTACTTTGTCTGTTTTTAAATAAAAAATGAATAATTGGGTAAAGGATGGTAGAAGGACAGGGAAAAAAAGAACTAACATTTATTTATTACTATTTTGTTCGATATTATAGTAGGACTGTTTTTGTTGTTAATTGTGGGGAAAAGTGGATAGCATAAAATTTGCCATCTTAACCATTTTCAAGTGTACAGTCCAGTAGTGTTAAGTATATTTGCATTGCTGTGAAAAGATTTCCAGAACTTTTCATCTTGTAAAACTATAACTCTGTTCCCATTAAATAACTTCCCAGATCCCCCAACCCCCCAGGTCCTGGACAACACTATTCTACCTTCTGTTTCTAAAAATTTGACAACTCTAAGTACCTCATATGAGTGAAATCATACGGTATTTGTCTTTTAGTGACTTTCTCACTATGTCTGTTTCAGTTAGCATGATGTCATCCAGGATTGGGATTCCCTGGTGGCTCAGATGGTAAAGAATCTGCCTGCAGTGCAGGAGACCCAAGTTCAGTCCCTGGATTGGGAAGATCTCCAGAGGAAGGGACTAGCAACCTACTCCATTATTCCTGCCTGGAGAATTCCACGGGCAGAGGAGCCTGGTGGGGTGTAGTCCATAGGGTCGCAAAGAGTCGGACACGACTGAAAGACTAAACACACACACACATATCAAGGTTTATCCATGTTGTAGCATGTAACTGAATTTCTTCCTTTTCAAAACTGAATGCTATCCCGTTGTACGCACCTCATTCTGTTTTATCTGCTCAGCCGTCCGTGGGCGTTTGGATTTGTTCCACCTCTTTGCTCTTCTGAACAGTGCTGCTTATGAACGTGGTGTGCAGATCTCTCCTCACGACCCTGATTTTCAGTTCTTTTGGATATAGACCCAGAAGTGGGATTTCTGGATCACATGGTAGTTTTAAGAATCTGCATAGTGTTTTCCATAGCAGTTGCTCCACTTTACAATCCACCAGTAGTGCATAAGCATTCTGGTGTCTCCAGATCCTTGCCAACACTTATTTTCTGTTTTTTGAAACTAGCCATTCTAATGTGTGTTGTGTGGTAGGAGCTTTCCATATGATCTCTTTTTTAATTAACAAATAGGCTACAAAGTTTAAGTACCAATTTTACAGCAGGGACATCTTGACCCAATAAGCTTCCATAAAACTACTACAATATTGTAAAGTAATTAGCCCCCAACTAAAATAAATAAATTTATTTAAAAAAAAAAAAAAAAAGAAAAAAAAAAAGAGAGAGAAAAACGACTAGGATTCCAATCCAAGTGCTCCTGAAATTGACAGTGAGGTTTTTATTCTTAAAGAGACATGCGATCACAGAACCAACCCAGCACTTCTGTTCTAAGCTATTAGAATTAAGGGCTATATAAGATCACCTGAGTTTGAAATAAGAGCGTGAGACTTAGGACAGGAGTTCTCCAAGTGTAGTCTCCGGGCCATTAGCAACAGCGTTGCTGGGAACTTATAACTGTGAAGTCCCATCTCCGACTGGAAGTGTGGACAGCAGTCTGGTTCAACCAGGCCTCCTGAGGATTCAAGTAGGCCCCTAAGGATGCTGCTGTGTGATAAGGTTAGAGCACCACTGGGCTTAAGTCATTGCACAAACAGGGAGACCACTGTCTAATAACCTTCACACTGTTGCCAGACAGGGAATTTACATGTTGAGCACTTGGAGGTGTCCTGGGCACCTGATAGGTCAAACCTGCACTTTTGCTTCATACTCCAATCTTAAGAAAAGTATTGGATTAGTCCAATTGTAATTATGCTGAAACAGTATGTCTCCAACCATTTGGAGATTCATCCAGAATCTGCCTGGTCAGAGCTGCTCCTGAGCAAAAGACCACCTGTTACCAGGTGTCCTGGTCAGTATGGGCCATGCCCAGCTCAGCATTTGTCTGTTTTTTTTGCCGGGATTTTCATCCCAATCCACATCTGAGTCTCCACTTCTTGTCTCACTTTACAAGGGGTCTAGAGTGAGCCCTGTAATGAAGGGCCTGACATAAGACAGAAGTTGAAACAAATACACAAAAAATTTTCCTCCATCTTCATCAGGGGGAGGGTACTGCTAGCCCCAGCCTCAGAATATGGAATCTAAAAAAGCCAAACCCACAGAAGCAGAGACAGAATTTTGGCCGCCAGAGGTTGAGGGCTAGGGAGGGAGGGAGGGGGCTCGGGGGATGAGAAGATGTCAGTCAAAGTGCACAAACTTCCAGTTAGAAGATGAGCATGTTCGGGGAAATTATAATGTGCAGCATGGTGACTGTAGTTAACAATACTGAGTTTATATGTGAAAGTTGCTGAGAGAGTAGATTTTAAATATTCTCAACACACACACACACACACACACACACACACACACAAATGGTAATTATGTAGTGCGATGGAAGTATTCACTAACTTTATTCATAATATAGAAGTGGATGAAGTCATCAGTTTGTACACATGAAACTTATACAATAGTACATGTCAGGTATGTCTCAGTAAAGCTGGAAAAGAAAATATTGAAGTCTGCTTTGGGGTGTTACTAGAAATTCAAACATTTGAAGTGCATATCTGTGCTGGCTGAAGTTGCTGTGTATAATATGTTCTGATAATTTGACAGTCCTCAAAAACCGGGGTCCTCGACCCCTGTTTGGGGAGCTGGGCCTTACAGCAGGAGGTGAGCAGTGGGTAAGCAAGTGAAGCTTCATCAGCCACTTGCCGTGGCTTCCCATTTCTCGTATCACTGCCTGAACTATACCCCCCTCCATCCCCATCCGTGGAAAAATTGACTTCCACGACACTGGTCTTTGGTGCCAGAAAGATTGGGGACCCCTGCTCAAAAACATTTTGCCTCTTTGTCCACTGTTAGCAAGGAGACGTAAAGAAAATCTGCATTCCCCCTGTGCTCCTCCAGAGACACACCCGCACACTCTGATAATTGCAAGGCTGACTTGAATGACAGTGCAAATCAGCAGTGATGTTCAAGAATTCAAAAGCTTGCCTGTACCATATGGGATCATGAATGCTTTTTGCTCCTCACCCTAAGCCATGCCGATGCTGTGTTACAATATCTGAGAGTTGGTTTATGTTAAACATGAACGCTGGGGTAAAAGGTTTGGCAGTAGCTTCATTTTCCCCACTTCCTGCCCCGAGCAACACATATGTCTCCTTTAAGGAAAAGAGACTGCGCCAGAAGTTGGTCCTGTGGATTTAACTTACTTCGGCCTAAAAGAAAGAACTGATCACCTCTTCCCATGTCATTGATTTTGTTTTTTTGTGCTCTTGTGAATTAACAAACCACAGCACTTCCACTTTCTAAGTCAACTTTTTCATTGATTAATCCTCAGGGGCTGATTGACTTGCATATACTAAAAGATGCAATATATTGATTTTCAGAATGTGTAAACTGCAAGACTAGTGAAGTATTTACATATGTGTAGCTTTTATTCAGTATACAGAATATGATATATTCATTCCAATCTTACAACCCCTAAAAAGAACTCCATGGTTCAGAACTCTAAAATAGAAGGTTCATGAAAATACTACTAACTATATTTCTGGTTTTAATAAAATTATTAGAAATCTGCTCTGTAGATGTTAACCAGGATTTTTTTTTTTTAAAAACAACTGCTGTCATTAGAGTCTGATAGTAGGCGCTTAACTTGCCTTCAGCGTTCCCCATGCAATCACAGTGTCTTATGCACTAACCTACCTTCCAAAGTTTGCTTTGCTGCTTCAGCTTATCTTGGATTTCTTACCCCCCTCCAAGCCTAGATGAAGACCTAAGAAATCAGGAAACTTTGCCTGACGCTTTCAGAGCAAGAAAATTAATCAGTGAAATTGGGCCTTTCTCACAATTTTGTGAGAGTTTGTGCTCACAATTCTCCTCAAAAAGAGTTGAAAGATCACTAATATTTTTACCTTTGAAGTGGCAAGCCTTAATATGTATTAACATACTACCAATATGGTAATGAAACGAAGTTATTGATAACAATGAAAGAGAATGATCATATTTAGAAACCATACTTAGAGATGCTTCTCATTCAAAATGTATGCTTTCTATACCTAAGCTTGCTTCCTTCTATTAGAAAGGAAAAAAAAATTAAGAAAATAAGTGCATAATAAATAAATGCTCTTCAAATGATATTAAATATACAGATACTTAGAACTGTCATTCTGACTCTTGCTATTGTAATTTAGCTAGTTGTAAACTTGGCGAGTTAACGTTCACTTAGAGTAATGAAGATTAATAAGCAAGGAGTGAACGTTTTAGTTTACTTATAAAACGGCTTAACCATCCAAAGGGAAGAAAAGAGCTAGGTAATATGCTTTACACAGTGTATATAATTATAATATAGCTTTGTGAAGTGCTTTTCAAACTTTAGTGAACATGAGAATTGCGCGAAGTGGTGTTTTTTTTTTTTTAATGCAGATTCATGGATCCCTTCCACAGAGATTCTAAACTGGTAATTCCAGGCTGGAGCCCAGAAAAATATATTTTGAATACTTAATCTCACCCTTAGGAAACTCCTTTAAAGTTGAAATTCAGATCACTCTCTGAAAATACCAATTTAAGATGACAAATGCATTGATTATTGCACCTGAACCCATTGAATTATCAGATAAAATGCTAATCTTAGCCCATCTTTCAGATATTTTATATTACTTTGCTATAGAGTCAAGGCAGACAGCTTTAAAGGGCTGCTAATAGGAGTCAGGATTTATTCATTGCAGGCACTATTGTTCTCATTTTCATTGTTAAGAATTGTCCCATAGCTTTTAGACTTCACTGATCTTTAAAGGTCATGTAGACTTGGGATTGTTTTTTAACTTTGAGGTAATTTTTACTGTCTTTGAACTTCCATTTAATATTGTCTCATCTTAAAATGGAATCACAGTATTTATTATCTGTTTCTCTTTGGTTTCCAGGGAAGACGAGGAAAACCAGGTCCTCCAGGAAAACCAGGGCCTCCAGGACCACCTGTGAGTAGACAGTTTCGTCAAAGCCTCTCTGTATGTCTGTGTGTTCCTCCACGGGTCACTTTAATCCCCTGTAGATAATAATTTCCATGTTTCCACTGTTTAACCTGGTCGTGTTCCCTAAGCCTTTCACCATCACAAACCAAGAGGTCAGGGAGGCACTGACATTTTTCTCCTGTCTTTGTATCCCTCCTTTTGATCTCCTTTCTTAAAGCTGTTCCCTCTTCCCTTGTTTCTGTGTTGCATGGTTTAAAGAATCCCAGTCTTCTCTTTTCACCCAGACATCCTCCTGAGTTCCAGACTCCTACACCCTACCACCCGCTCAGTATCTGTACTTGGAGGTCTTCTGCATGCTACAAACATTGTCTGTCCAAAGCTAAACTCTAAAATGATCCTAGATGTTTGCTCTCTCTCTCTCCGTCCACACCCAAATAGTTCCTAAGTCATGTTAATTCTACCTCCTAGTAGCTCTTGTTCTTCATGCCACTGCCTTATTTAGGCCCTTGCCAACTTGTATCTGTTTTTGTAGCCTTCCCCCTCCCCTTGGCCTCTGCTCCTGCTGCTGCTGCTGCTAAGTCGCATTAGTCGTGTCCGACTCTGTGCGACCCCATAGATGGCAGCCCACCAGGCTCCTCCATCCCTGGGATTCTCCAGGCAAGAACACTGGAGTGGGTTGCCATTTCCTCCTCCAGTGCATGAAAGTGAAAAGTGAAAGTGAAGTCGTTCAGTCGTGTCCGACTCTTCGAGACCTCATGGACTGCAGCCCACCAGGCTCCTCCGTCCATGGGGTTTCCCAGGCAACAGTACTGGAGTGGGGTGCCGTTGCCTTCTCCACCCCTTGGCCTCTACTTTCTACAAATGGAGTAATATTTTAAATCATAACTCTGATTGTGGAGGTCTTTGGTTGAGAACTCTTTACTGACATCCCTTTCCTTCTATATGGATTCCCGATTTTCTGTAGACTGTTCTAACCCCTTCAGAGTTTGCCCTTTGCCTCTCTTTGTCTATCCTTCTCTGTGCCATTTCTTCTTTTACAACCCATAGTGTCATCTTTCTTTACAATCTCAAAATGCCGTGGGTTGTGAATGCTCTCCCTGAGGTCCAGGTGAGCTCCCCGACTTGTCAGCTCTGCTCAGTCCCCAGATCTCCCAAGGAGCCTTAATTGTTGTCTCAAAGGAGGAATTTGAATGATGAAGGTCTTTATGACAAGCTTGCCAAATGTCTAGGAGAGAAGAGGATTATACCAAATCCTGGAATGAGTTCTCAGCTATAGATAAATGACTTTACTGAAGAGTTTAGAAGATTAAGGGACATCCAGCATATGGGTCTGATACAGTGTTCATTAAATCCTGAGTACATGGTATTTAAAAGAAAAATGGTTTACTATCTTTTGTAATATAAGAAAACATCAATTTGTTAAATTGCAAAATAAGGGAGAGGAATATATGCCCCCCAGAAAGGTTTTTATTCACAGTTACTTTTGTTTTAAAAGTATTAGACTATACCATCAGCTCGTTTTTGTTTAAGAATTGTGGTTCATGGAAACTCTTTGTCTTTTGTCTTGTTTTGTTTTAATTGGAGGATAATTGGTTTATAATGTTGTGTTGGTTTCTGCCATACAATTCACAACATGAATTTAATTCTAGGATAACTCCTCTAGTTGATTAAAATATCTTTTCTCTGACACAGTATTATCAAAACTCTATCTTGGAGTGCATGTTTCAATCAGCTTTTGAATTTTTAAAGTTATTTACATGGTTGGTTGAATTGATGTCATGCATGCTACCAAACTGTAAAAAGTCCTATGAAGCACCTGGTCATTCTTGCAGGAATTAGTTAAGAGCAGCATTGAAAACAGAGGTGAAATACCTGCTTCCCCACATTTTTCTATGCCATCTTCATGTTTAATTTTTCTAAACATAATGTACTTTAGCAAGAGGACTGTTATTTCCCAACTGGTTAGAAATGATCAGAGTTTTCCCAAATCAGTCCTTTCATGATCATATTAACTAATATTTTCAGAAAATGAGCTTATAAAAAATTAACCTGTCCCTAATTCATGTTGTTTAATAGTTTTACAAACTATTAAACATTTATTTAAGGCCTACTCTGTGCCTAACACCCTATTAAGAGCTGGGTTTGCAAAAATGGATATGATATGATACTTGCCCTTCATGTATTTAGGTTTAGCTCACAGAAAATGAAACTAAGGGAGAAAACTTAGAAAAGATAATGCCAAGGTGGTTTCCTTCTGGAATTGACAGCTGAGGCATAAAGGGTAAGCCTTAAAAACATGGAGGAACTCCTGCTCATCACAGCAACGTGGGTCAACATGGAGGATGTTATGCTGGGTGAAATAAGCCAGTCACCAAAACAAGGACTGCCTTATTCCACTTTATGAGAATTCTGAAATGGTCAGACTTGTAGAAGCAGAGAATACAGCAGTGGCTACCAGGGCTGAGGGGTGGGGATACTAGGGAGTTGTTATTCACTGAGTATAAAGTTTCAGTTTTGTGAGATGATTACATTCTAGAGATCCATTGTACAGCATAGTGCCTATCAGTTCAGTCGCTCAGTCGTGTCCGACTCTTTGCAACCCCATGAACCACAGCACGCCAGGCCTCCCTGTCCATCACCAACTCCCGGGGTCCACCAAACCCATGTCCATTGAGTTAGTGATGCCATCCAACCATCTCATCCTGTGTTGTCCCCTTCTCCTGCCCTCAATCTTTCCCAGCATCAGGGTCTTTTCCAATGAGTCAGCTCTTCGCATGAGGTGGCCAAAGTATTCGAGTTTCAGCTTCAACATCAGTCCTTCCAATGAACACCCAGGACTGTTCTCCCTTAGGATGGGCTGGTTGGATCTCCTTGCAGTCCAAGGGACTCTTAAGAGTCTTCTCCAACACCACAGTTCAAAAGCATCAATTCTTCAGCACTCAGCTTTCTTCACCGTCCAACTCTGACATCCATACATGACCACTGGAAAAACCACAGCCTTGACCAGATTGACCTTTGTTGACAAAGTAATGTCTCTGCTTTTTAATATTATATCTGTGTTGGTCATAACTTTCCTTCCAAGGAGTAAGCGTCTTTTAATTTCATGGCTGCAGTCACCATCTGCAGGGATTTCGGAGCCCAGAAAAATAAAGTCAGCCCTTGTTTCCACTGTTTCCCCATCTATTTGCCATGAAGTGATGGGACCGGATGCAATGATCTTAGTTTTCTGAACGTTGAGCTTTAAGCCAACTTCTTCACTCTCCTCTTTCAATTTCATCAAGAGGCTCTTTATTTCTTCTTCACTTTCTGCCATAAGGCTGGTGTCATCTGCATATCTGAGGTTGTTGATATTTCTCCCGGCAATCTTGATTCCAGCTTGTGTTTCTTCCAGCCCAGCATTTCTCATGATGTACTCTGCATATAAGTTAAATAAGCAGGGTGACAATATACAGCCCTGACGTACTCCTTTTCCTATTTGGAACCAGTCTGTTGTTCCATGTCCAGTTCTAACTGTTGCTTCCTGACCTGCATACAGGTTTCTCAAGAGGCAGGTCAGGTGGTCTGGTATTCCCATCTCTTTCAGAATTTTACACAGTTTGTTGTGAGCCACACAGATGGGGAAACAGGTGGTAAAAGTGTCAGACTATTTTGGGGGGCTCCAAAATCACTGCTGATGGTGATTGCAGCCATGAAATTAAAAGACGTTTACTCCTTGGAAGGAAGGTTATGGCCAACCTAGATAGCATATTTAAAAGCAGAGACATTACTTTGCCAGCAAAGATCTGTCTAGTCAAGGCTATGGTTTTTACAGTGGTCATGTATGGATATGAGAGTTGGATTATAAAGAAAGCTGAGCGCTGAAGAATTGATGCTTTTGAGCTGTGGTATTGGAGAAGACTCTTGAGAGTCCCTTGGACTGCAAGGAGATCCAAGCAGTCCATCCTAAAGGAGATCAGTCCTGGGTGTTCATTGGAAGGACTGATGTTGAAGCTGAAACTCCAGTGCTTTGGCCACCTGAAGCAAAGAGCTGACTCATTGGAAAAGACCCTAATGCTGGGAAGGATTGGGGGCAGGAGGAGAAGGGGACGACAGAGGATGAGATGGTTGGATGGCATCACCGGCTCCATGGACATGGGTTTGGGTAAACTCCGGGAGTTGGTGATGAACAGGGAGGCCTGGTGTGGTGCGATTCATGGGGTCACAAAGAGTCAGACAAGACTGAGTGACTGAATGAACTGGACACAGTCAAAGGCTTTGGCATAGTCAATAAAGCAGAAATAGATGTTTTTCTGGAACTCTCTTGCTTTTTCGATAATCCCGCGGATATTGGCAATTTGATCTCTGGTTCCTCTGCCTTTTCTATAACCAGCTTGAACATCTGGAATTTCACAGTTCACCTACTGTTGAAGCCTAGCTTGGAGAATTTTGAGCATTACTTACTAGTGTCTGAGATGAGTGTCATTGTGCAGTAGTTTGAGCATTCTTGGGCATTGGAATGAAAACTGACCTTTTCCAGTTAGTGATATAGTAGTGTGCATTTCAAAACTTGTTATGAAGGTAGATTTCACATTAAGTGTTCTTACCACATACACACACATGCACACACACAAGGGACACAAGGAAACCCTGCGAGGTGATGAAGGCATCAGTTACCTTGGTTGTGGGGATTGAATCACAGGTGTTTGCATCCAAATTTAACATACTGTACACATTAAATGTGTGCAAGCCTTTGTATATCAGCTATGCTTCCCAGATGGTGTCAGTGATAAAGAATCTGCCTGCCAGTGCAGGAGATGCAAAAAATGCAGGTTCAATCCTTGGATTGGGAGGATCCCCTGGAGTAGGAAATGGCAACCACTCCAGTACCCTTGTCTGGAAAATTCCATAGACAGAGGATCCTGGCAGGCTACAGTCCATTGGGCCGCAAAGAGTCGGACACAACTGAGCACCTGAACGCACACAGCAGATGCCTCTATAAAGCTGTCTCTATTAATATTAAAATTGAGGAAATTCATCCAGTAAAGCAAATAGAAGGGAGGAGGAGAACAAGCTGGGTGCTGCTGACAGAGGGAAGCGGCCTTAACAGAAGCACAGGTGCTGAGCCCCAGGGAGCCGGGCAGCTGTGGCCCCAACACTGACAGGTCGGGTCCAGCCTGGGCAGTGTTCTGGCAGACCGGCTGTGAGTGCCATAGGTCCCAGGAAGCCAGGAGGAGTCTGTGGGAGCTCTGAGTGGAGAGTCCCAGGCACAGATTTCTTGACAGGTGACTCTAGTGGCAAAGTGGTTGGATTGTTGAGAGAGTACAGTCCTTTGCAGCTTTCATAGGATTTACTGTTTAAAAGGCCAGCAGAGTATTTTTTATCTCTGTCAGTGTGTCCCATACAGTCATCTGTATTTTATTACCACTTACATATAACTTTCTCCAGGGAATGTTCCCAACCCAGGAATCGAACCCAGATCTCCCGCATTGTGGGCAGATTCCTTACCAGCTGAGCCACAAGGGAAGCCCAAGAATACTGGAGTAGGTAGCCTATTCCTTCTCCAGGGGCTCTTCCTGACCCAGGGATCGAACCCAGGTCTCCCACATTGCAGACGATGCAGGAGACCTGGGTTCAATCCCTGGGTCAGGAAGAGCCCCCAGAGAAGGGAAAGGCTACGCACTCTAGTATTCTGGCCTGGAGAATTCCATAGACTGTATAGTCCATGGGGTCACAAAGAGTCAGACATGGAGCAACTTTCAGTTTCACATATAGCTTGAGAGATGTCCCCCTTTACCTGTGGGCATTTTTAGATCACAATGTTTTTCATTTATTTAACTTTTTCCACATTATGCTATATGTGATTTGATCGCCACTTCACAGCAGGAAGGAAGAGAAAGTGGGAAGGCTGAAAAAGCCAAGACCCTTCTGACTGAGACTGGGAGATGGCGTCTGACTCACCCTGCTGGCGGCCTGTGAGATTCCTAAAGCACATGTTGCAGTGTCTTATGACAATGTGAAATAGAAAAAATATTAACTTTCTCTCTTATCAAACAATAATCAAATAATATTTAATGTCCCTCAACTGAGTGAATAGTGTAGTATACAATTTTAGCACATGTGTTTGAGCAGTTAGCCTTCAAAAAAATTAGGGGAAATTCTTTTATTGATTTATTCTGATCAGTGTGAATGTCTGAAAAGAACCAAGGGATAGGAGTTTTCAGGAGGCATGGACCTTTGGATAACAGCATACTTTGCTCAGTTTCTTCAAGGGAATGTTTTCCCCTCCAAGGTTTTAAGAGATGTTCCCTAAATCTTCCCTAAATCAGAGGCAGTGTTGTTATTCAGGCGAGTGTCAAAGAAGATTTTAGAAAATTAAAGAAAGATATCTTGAATAGCCTGAAGCATGTCATATAATTAAAACTTTTTAACCAGCCATTCTATTTTTGATTCTTTGTTCTGAGGCCAAATTTGTGGGTTGTTTTTTTTTTTTTCACTTTCTTAAGAAACTTATCGTTTTGGCACAAAAAAGATATCTTTTGTGCCAAAAAGATAAGTTGTTTACAAAAAATAATTTCCCACCCTTTGTGTGTGTGGAAGGGCGACCTTTTTCACCCTAAGAAAGTACATTTCCTAGAGGAAAAAATTCTAATAAAGGGATATTTACTAAAAGTAGATTTTTTTGAACTAATGTTGTTAGATTTTCTTTCATCAAAAAAAGATTATTGTTTTATCAAAGTCATGTGTATTACTCCAAGTTCTGTTTCCATACTTAATAGCAATTTTTTTTTCCTTTGAGGAAGCTTTAGTTGAAGTTTACATGCATGTAATCTGCATATAATAAAATTATTATCAATTGGAATGCTGTAATTGAGCAGCAACTGATTCAATCTTAGAGCTGGCAACAACCCTTTATGATGAACGTACCTTTTATAAAATGTTGGTCCAGTTTCCTGTTAGTAAGCAGAGCTGATCTTTCCTATACAAAGGAAAGCTCCCAAATTCCCCTAAGTGACTTCTCTCATCTTAGTTTGAATGAATATTCTTCATTGGCGGGAAACCAGTAAGTCGAGATGTCCTGGATTGATAATACCTGCAAATCCACTAAGATTATGATTGAAAGCAGGTTTTCAGAGAGGAAGCACGAGACCATTAAGCATCTGCCTGGGGAAGGAAAGAGCAGAAACCCAAGGAAACCGTTCTAAAGACAGAGCAAGATGAGTCATCTCAGACGGTCCCAGCACTCGCTCTGTGTTCGGAGCCCCGCTGCCAGCGCCTTATCTGCACAGCTCTTGTGAGAGTATAAACGATGAACTCTTGTGAGAGTATAAACGATGCCCATTTTACTGTGTGGTAAAGGAGGCCTAGAAGCATCAAGTAACTTGACTGGGATGGCTCGAGTGTAAGTGGTGCTTTAGCCACTAAGTCATGTCCAACTCTTTTGCGACCTCATCCTGTAACCCACCAGGCACGCCTGTCCATGGGATCTCCCAGGCAAGAATACTGGGGTGGGCTGCCGTTTCCTTCTGCAGGAGATCTTCCCCAAGTAAAAGTCGGGGTTGAAACCCAGGAATGGATCCCTAAACTTACCTTTATTCTGCTAGATCCCAGGTGTGAAAGACAAGCTTCTGCACTGCAGCTGGGCTAGGGTCAGCCTTACTTAAACATACCCAGAACAGGACTTGATGTTCCCATGTGAAAGCCCAGCACTGCGGTGCCTTGGGATTGAGTAGACGTTCTGGGACGTTTCATCTGACGTTTCCAGGTCTCCGCTTCCTTTTCCGTAAACTTGAAATGATAGCACCTGCTTCATCTGCCTCCCACGGTTGCTGTGAGAGTCACTGGCCATGCATGTGAAAGAACTTTTTGGAGATGTAAATCTCTATCTAAGCATACCCTAAATACACTCATATTATTTTGAACTTTTCTGTTCAAAATCCTGTTAACCCAAACTGAAATGTCTGTCAATGAATTGCTCAAGTGCAAGATTGCATGCTTTGTAAATGAGTATGTAATAACCTGTCTGGGTCTGTAAACCCACTCCTGAAGACACACACAAGTTACTCCCATCAGGCGATGCTATCAGCACATTGACAGGGATGTCTTCTTCTCCCCTGGTTTATTTTGTGGGACTGACGTCCTCATGGACTTGCTCATCAGCGGCGAGCTGCTGAATTTTATTAGATGTCATGTTCTCTAAGCCCTGGCCATCCTCATTTACTCTCCAAAAAAAAAAAAAAAAAATTCTATGTCTTTAAAGCCTTCCAGTTGTCTGAGCAGCATAAAGAATGGAAAATAGTGGCCTTGTGTTAGGATGAGGCTTGGAGAGTCTCAGGACATAAAATGCCTTAGTTTATTTCCAAGTACTCTGGGTTTTTGTTCCTTTAGAAGTAAGAGCAGAGGAGCCGGCAGTGAGGCGGAGCAGAGCATTTAGCTAATGAGCCATTAAAAGCCGAGCATCTGAGCCCACCCTCCTGACATCTGCCTCACTTCTCATTCATCATCACTGTAAACATGTTTATTAAAAATGGCAATCATTTGAAAATGTGTTATTATTCCTCTCGTTTGCAGGCAGAGCTCTTGATTTCTTTTCTTTTCTTTTTTTTTCTGTATTGTCTCTGTGCATTGTTTCATTATTGTGCTAAGAGAATTGAGCTGTGGGCTCACATGTGTCACATCTCAGCACAGCGATTTATTTGAAAGGAGAAATTCACATAATTTGTAACGTGGGGCAGCAGCTCCCTCTACTGTTTCCCCTGGAAGAGCTCTGGGAAAAGAATGTTGAGCCAATGTCTGGAAACTGTTCAGCGTGTGAGGCTTAATTATAAAGCTGCACAGAATTTCAAGCTTTATTTTCAGGATTTTGTTACATCTTATGCTTACCCTATATTTTAAATACAAATACCAGTTCATCAGGGCTTCCCAGGTGGCGCTAGTGGTAAAGAACCTGCCTGCCAGTGCCAGAGACATAGGAGACTCAGGTTCAATCCCTGGGTTGGGAAGATCCCCTGGAGGAGAGCATGGCGACCCACTCCAGTATTCTTGCCTGGAGCATCCCATGGACAGAGGAGCCTGGCACACCGCAGTCCATAGGGTTGCAAAGAATAGGATATGGCTGAAGTAACTGCACACGCATGCACCAGCTCATCAACAGTCATTTTCAATGTCAACTTGATGCCTTCTTGAAGTCAAAGCCCCTAGTTCATGGATCTCTGAAATGCTGACCTATTGTAACATGCTTATAAAACTCCAGCATGAGTTTTGTGGGAGCTGACTCCAGTGGAATTTATGCTTTTTTTCTAAAGCAACGATATGATTTAAAACATATACAACCATTTTGTTTTATTTTCAGTTTAACTTCAGTGTAGAACTTCTTTCACCTTTAGGGTATGAGTCCTTGCTCAGTCCTGGAGGTTATGGTCACACAGCACTTGTTGTTCAGTCATGTCCAGCTCTTTGCTACTATATGGACTGCAGCACACCAGGCTTCCCTGTCCATCACCAACTCCCAGAGCTTGCTCAAACTCATGTCCATTTAGTCAATGATGCCATCCAACCACCTCATCCTCTGTCATCCCCTTCTGCTCCTGCCTTCAGTCTTTCCCAGCATCAAGGTCTTTTCCAATGAGTTTGTTCTTTGCATCATGTGACCACAGGATTGGAGCTTCAGATTCAGCATCAATCCTTCTAGTGAATATTCAGGGTTCATTTCCTTTAGGAGTGACTGGTTTGATACCCTTTCAGTCCAAGGGACTCTCAAGAGTCTTCTCCAACACCACAGTTTGAAAACATCTATTCTTCAGCGCTCAGCCTTCTTTATGGTCCACCTCTCACATCCATACATGACTACTGGAAAAACCATAGTTTTGACTATATGGACCTTTGTCGGCAAAGTAATGTCTCTTTTTAATACGCTGTCTAGGTTTGTCATAGCTTTTCTTCCAAGGAGCAAGTGTCTTTTAATTTCATGGCTGCAGTCACCACCTCCTGTACAATGTTCAAACTTCTGTCCAGGGTTCTTTAGGCAATCTATCAGATCTAATCCTTTGAACATGGTTAAAAGAGTAAATTCAGGGTATAAAATTGAGTTCATTTATCCAACAAATATTTATTGATCATCTACCATGTGTTAATCACT
This sequence comes from Okapia johnstoni, assembly GCA_024291935.2. Taxonomy (NCBI): domain Eukaryota; kingdom Metazoa; phylum Chordata; class Mammalia; order Artiodactyla; family Giraffidae; genus Okapia; species Okapia johnstoni. Next base: position 88,026,399 of record CM044317.1, read on the forward strand.
GTTACAAACCTTGAGGACACACTGTTTTAAAAGCAAAAATGTAGCAACAAACAAACCCAAGGCCTCTGCATTTAGTAACTTACACCCTAGCATGTGGGTGGGATGGGAGATGATTAAGAGACAATTCCATAGGTAGACAAAACAATGTCAGCTTAATATGCAGTGCTGCGGGAAACAAACAGGGTAATGTGCGAGTGGTTTGGAAGGAAGAGGCGTCGTTCTAGTTAAGGTGGTCCAGGTGACATCTCTGAGCATCTAGTTGACCTTACTTGAGAAGGAACCAGCCATGTGAGTCCCAGAGCAAGAACCTTCCAACTGGAAAGACCAGGATGTGCAGAGGGCCTGAGTTGCCAGCTTCAATGAACAGAAAGGAGCTGGGACAAGAATGGCATCAGAGGGGGCTTTGGAGCTGAGTGGCTTGACCTTATGAGAAAGGAGTTGAGGGGTGGGTAATCAGTGGCGAGGAAGATAATCGGCCAGTCACATCTCCCTCTTCTAGGTCTTTGTATGTGTTTTTATCTTAGGGGATTAGATTTTATTTTCATGCGATTAAATTATCCCTACAGATAACTCAAAAGGCATCATCACTGTAGCACATCGTTTTCCGTCTTTGCATGGACAAGGAACAGATTTGTTTGCTGAGAAAACAAGGAGACGGACAAAGCTTTGAGAGTATTCCACTTCATTTCTGCCCAGCCTAAATCCAGGGGACACCATGTTTTTCCTTAAAGATGGAGACACGTCACATATAAGTCATTCTTCCCTCTTCCCCCCACCTAGACCTAAGGCTTCCTTCATGATAGGCTGCAGTTTCGGTGAGATGAGCACTTACGACTATGAAAGTACGTGCTCTGGAAACACCATGAAGCCAGCGCCTTCCTGCCTCTGTGCCCTGTCATTTATCAGCATCCCCACCTTTTCTGTCTTCATGTCCAACCTCCTTTCCTATACACTGCAGACTCAAGGCGCAAAGTTAATGTTTCAGCCAGTAGCAAGGTCCCCCTCTGCAAGAAGTCAGTACCCCAAACGTACTTTGGCCGGCTGAATGAAGTGGATGACAAAAGCGTCCAATTAAAGCATTTCATGTCTTGTTAAAACACTCTGTGTGTGACTCTGTGCATTTTGAGACCCATCACATCTCAACAGGAATCCAGTTCATGATCTTGACATTCATCTACAAACCTTGAACTAACCCGGATTTTTCAGTTTTCCCTTCAGCAAAGAACCTTAGTCTCTTTGGCCTATTAAACAACTAAAGGGCATGCACTGTAATGATAGTATCTTCAGAGGAAATGAACCTAACCAGTTATCTATGTCATTGGGAATAGTAATTTTATTCTTAATAAAAATAAGATGACTTCCTCGGATTTAAAAATAAAACCTATAAAATGAAGACATGGTCAGTTCATCATTTTTATTGCCACTTGTCCCCAGCGGGGTCATGGTCCCAGACAAGACAGCTGTTGCCAACATTGCTAAAATTCCAGCGTCACCTTGTGAGGCCACAGAATCCACAGCCACGCGTGTGAGGCAGCTGGGGTCTCAGGTTGGGAATGCCAAAACCAGCACGTGGGCTCCATACTCTAATCACTTCTCTCTTTTTCTCCCCATGAACAGCATTAGTGAGACATTATTAGCCATTTTCTGACTGCCTGAGTTTTTGTGTTTGTTTTTTTTTTTTGCTAATTATAAATACACTCAGGAAGAAAAGAATTTTATGTTCTTATAGCCACTGACTCCTTTTTTTCATTCCAAGTTATGTTATTGAAACCAGCTATTAAGACTTCTGAGTGACATGCGTTGCATATAGCAATGATGGGACAGAATGTTTGAAGTCCTTGATATATGGTTACCAAACTTGTTATTAGTTGGCTCAATGCATGGATTAAGTACTGTTTCTTTGTGGTAGGTAAACAGTAAGGATTTCATAAATCTGATTGGCCTTTGAGAAATATTCAGAAATGGAGGCTTGTTTCCTAAATATCTTATAATTTCTGTTTGATGATACAGTTTCCAAAAATATCTCCATACAGTATTTAATTTTACTGCTGTGTAACTCTGTGAAACAGGCAAGAAAAGATTATCTCCATTTTAACAATAAGGAAAGTGTGCAGTTTGGGAGGTAAGGGGCTTAGCTAAATCCATTCCGTTGGTTTTCCCTGCACAGCAACTGCAACCCACTAGGAAACTATTTCCATCAAAGGAGAGAAAAAAGAAGTTACATGAGTAGAGAAGCCACACGTTTTCAGCATTACCTGGGGGACCCGAAACTTGGGAGAAAGTTCTGCAGAAAAGATGGCGTGAAGGGGTTTCATTTATATCTGTAGTTTCATTAAAAAGTAAAAAGATCTAAAGCAAATATGGCAGGTGGTATGAGTCAACAACAATGGATTGTGGATTCATGGGATTTATCATATTATATTCTATACAGGTTAGCATGCTTGAAATGTTCCAGATCTCTTTGACAAAACAGGAAATTCATCCAGTGGGAAAGACTGAGGTTAATATCACTAATTTCTTCTTCAGTGGCCTAGAGAGTCAGCATCTTCTCTTTTGCCCGAAATCCTTTGTAGAATGGGGCCAAGTGTTTCAAAGTGAAATCTTTAAGTATTTCTTCTAGAACTTCCCTTCATGTACTGTCTGTAGCTATGCAGTTCAGTTGAGCCAAGAAATGTCATTTGCAGATTTAGCATTAGTACAGCCTACAGATCAGAAGGAAACCTTGATGTCGTACATTTGAGCTGAAAGTGGAAGCTACAGTCACCCCCAAAATGAAGCCTCACTTTGCTGCGTCCAGGATGTCTACAACCACTGGAGTTTGGCACATGCCCTGGGTCTCCAGCAGCTGGGTAATGTCCAAGCCAGTGTCATCTGCCTGGCCCTGGTTAAGCCTCAGCACTCTACCTTAAGCATTGTCATCCCAACAGCACTTTAAAAAAAAAAAAAGTTTTATTTTGTTTTAGAATATATCTAGTTAACAGTGTTGTGTTAGTTTCATGTGTACAGCAAAGTGATTCAGTTATACATATACATGTATCTATTCTTTTTTTTTCTATTCTTTTTCAAATTCTTTTCCCATTTAGGTTTTTAATATTGAGTGCAATGAACTTAGGGTTGTCGGGAGAAGCGTTGGGGGAGGGATACTTAGGGAGTTTGGGATTGACATGCACTAGCGTTTTTAAAGAGAGTGAATATTACCAGTTATAACAAATGGAAACTCAAAGCTCTGATAGGTGCCGGCTGCGGAAGCCAACCCTTCTTTTGAACTGAGAGGCACACGGAGAGATTCCTGAGGTCAGAGCAGGGAAGTGGAGGCACCATGTTCCCCGGACATGGTTTCTGTTGACGGTGAGCACTGGGGGATGCACCACTGGATGCAGATAATTTGTTTTGCAATGTCCATCCCTACTAGTTCTCATGCCCCTGTGGCTTTCATCACCTTGGGCAGGGTCAGTGATGTTGCTTCTGTGGGGAGGCAAGCCACTCTCCAGACCCCTGCTGCTCCTTAGATTACAGAAAGCTGACAAATAATATTTTTGCTTTTGCAGAACACACTGAGGAGAGATGAGTGAGAAACATTTTATGGATGGATAAGCAGAATCACAACATTAGGGAAGGAATCATTTTTTTTTTCTAACTATCACGGCATAGAAATCAGCCAACAATTTCCCAACAATGCACTCTATCAGGAATGCAGTGGGCTTTCTACCAGTTAGATGCATTTGTTTCATGGTATCAGGGAAAATAAACCCCTTTAAAAATGATTTTTTTTTCTCCCTTGGAAAGTAAAGTATTAAAACCTCCCGAGCATCACAGCATAATTTAGAAAATCTGCTTTTATGAAATGGGTTAATTACACCCATTGAATGCATTCACTGTCACAGCCTCATCCTCCCACTCCTGTTCCAGAATGACAAGTAAAAGCAGGGACTGTGCAATTTTGGAAAACAATCAGGTCACATATTGAGTGTTTTGCTTATTCATACAACCATAAACTGCCTCTGCTTGACTTCCCTCAATTACACAGCTCAGTGTTCAGGCCAGAAGAGACGAACCCAGCTCAAGTGAGCACTCCTGGAATACACAGAGGGATGGGTTTGAAAGATGTCCAAAGTGGCAGATGTGAAAAATTCCCATTCAAGATCCAGAAGCTGCCTTCACTGCAATCCCTCACCTGTTAATCCTGCTGCTTCTGAACTTCTGAACCAGGGTTGCTGGCAATAACTTAGACAGACACTTAGGAGCTGTTATCTATCTAAGTATAATGTAGGTATATGCTACTTGAGGGGGGCGGTTCAGGGGGACGGCAGAGACATGGCTGAGATAAGAGAAGATCACTGCTTCTCAAAATTCCAGAGGTTCACCCAGAATAAGCATTGGCTGCCGGCTTCTAACAAAGCCGCTCTTACCTTCTTGTAGGGGGAGCCCCCAGAAGATGCCCTTGACAAATGCTTGAACCAGTGTGTTGCCACATCACTTGAATCCTTTCGATTCCCACATGCTGGTACACAAGTTTCTCTTCCACAAAAACACAATAGCATGATTGTAGTCTTACTTGAAGGGTATTTCATCTTCTTACTAAGTGTGACTTCTTTCCCATGACTGTTCTCCGCTGCAATTTCATGCTCATAGGAATGGTCAGCCAATCAAAATGGTCCCTAAGCAGTCTTATCTCTTGGTTAGCTGGTCTTTTCCCACCAATGCTGACCAGTTTGGGGGTTGTTTTTCTTCTACCATCTCATGTGTGCCAAGATTCCAGCCCTCATTTGGTGTCGTTTGATGTTTAAAAGTTACTTAAGATGCTGACCGAGATTGCAAGCTTCTTTCCTTTTTCTTAGAAATCTGCCTCTCCTTATCCCCCTCTAATCTAAGCTCGCCTTGATTTTAACATTCCTTGTATCTGCCCGCAGCTTCTCTCTCTTATGCCCACCTTCCTCCCGTTCTGCTCACTTTCCCCTTCACCTCTTCTTGTCATCCACAGCTTTGAAAATGTGCGTCTACACCATGTCCCCGAGCTCCCTCTGCTACGGGCTTGTAGATTCTGTCTCTCATGAATAGGTCGGTGATCTCTTACCCTTGAATGCCCTACTTGATATTTTTAACCAGCTTTAAGATGATTGGTTTTTTTCCTGCCATCCCTCCTCTCACTGTGAAGCTGATAGAGGAGTTAAAATTTCGAAACTGACCCACATAGGGTCAGGCCAACTTGAGTTGAAATCTAGCTCTTGTTTATTAGTTGTATGACCTTGAGTAAGCTAGTTAACTTTTTATTATGAGAAAAACGAGGTTAATCTCTACTTCATTGGATTGTTGTAAGAGTAAAATGCCATAGCATATATACCTGCATACGGTTATTACGTTCCGAGGCTGTCTGTTGTTATTTATGAATATTATTGTCATTGTCCCATTTTGTCATTCTCTGCCATCTGCTCATTATTTTTTACTTTCTTTCCCAGACTTAATCCAGGACCTCCCAATTCTAAAGCAAAAGTGTTGATGCTTTGCCAGGTTCTTTGATTATAGTTCTCATGTAGATTTTCTTCTGAGTCCCCCCTCTGACAGTCAAAGTTTGTCTTAAGACTTAACTCCATTTCTCAGAGCCTCATGCCAGAAGGTGAGTCCCAAGGCTGGGGACTGAGAAGCTGCAGTCCTCAGGATCTGCACCCCCTTTCTGTGCCCTTTGCTCCCGCGGCACTGTCTCCACCATCCCACCTCCACGCACCAGCCCTTCACTCCTCCCCTTTTCTGTCCCATCCAACTTGCTCTCAGGAAATACCTACTGAATGATCCATAAGAACATGTTCAACAGCAATAGTAGAACAATTCTTAGACTTGGTTCTACCACTTGTTTATTGTGTGATTTGGGGATAAACCTCTGTTTTTTCATGTCAGATGGAAAATATCCATCTCACTTAGCTTTTATGAGAATAAAATAAGGTGACATGTTTTGCAGTCACATGACCCTACCATCTAAGAAAATATAAGTGAAAACTTATTTAGAGTCATCCTGAGCTGTGTGAATATGAAACATCTCCCAAGAACATTCGTATTTGAGTCCATGAAGAAACCCAACACTGAATAAAGCAGTCTTTCCTTATGGAGTTTTAGGCATAAACCAGAAGGTAGATGAGACATTTTCAGAATTAAGAGCCCCTTCCCAGGAACCTCAAATTTCACCAAATATGTACTATCTGACCCACATTCCCATTATAATCCTATGAAGGAGAACTTGAGGTCTCTGTGTTAAAGTAGAACTATAGTGTAAACACCTAATGAATCCTCTCCTTGCTTCAGAAATCATGCTTTGCAGTTTGGTGGAGGAATGGGAGTGGGGGTTGGAGTGTTGTTATCTTTTTAGCCACTAAAAATTTGTAGCAGAGGCATTCTCAGAAAATAATCTACTCTAAAATTACCACTGTTTAACTTAATTAAATTCCAAGAGACTGAAAAAAATTCATTTAGAGCAAAGACTTAGATAAATAAACAGATCTGTGTTTAAAAGAAAAAGAAATTGATTTCCCAAAGATTTTCTAAAGAGTATTATTGATTTTTCTCTCAGAGTTAGGAGACAACTTTCCATGCTGTAATTCTGGTCAAAAATCCATCCATGAGCTCTTTTCTGCTTAAGTGGAACTTGCTGCAACTTTGTTTTCAATAATTTAGCCGTATTTTTACATTAATCTGAATCTGTTGGCCTTGTCTTCTGCGAGTTTAAAAGCAGCAAGACCACTGCTAAGCTTGCTACCATTTCTAATTGAAATGAAAACCAACAACTGAGAAAATGGCTATACCTTCAAAACTTTTCTTTCAAAAGATCCTGCTAAATTCAGCAAATGGCCAGGAGGGGGGATCCTATGTGTATGATAAGATTAAAAAAATTGAAACTCCTCTTCAAGGACTTTTAATTCCAGCTGAAAAGATTGACATGTACTCAAACCATCATAATCAGTGTAAAGGTGCTTCACCAAGTTATATATAAAGTTATGAATGCAAATATATTGATGTATATGAGAAAAACTCACTCTTAACATTACCTTTCCCAAAATTATTGTATTATTAAAATATCACCTCATCTTACCATTCCTCTGGTTGAGGTTAGGCTTCCTAATCATTTTTTAATATCAGAAAAATAATTACTGATCTCTGCCTTTTCTACTAGCCATTAGAAAATTTAAAATATTTCTTGAAAATTAACCCAAACGAGTTTTCAGTAACAAACTTTCTATTATATCTCTCCTTATAGCAAAGTTGCCTTTTTAGCATGTTTTGAAGAAAGTTGATTAGTACAACTTTTTGCATAGAGTTAGGGTTTTGATATTTCAAAGGTTGTTAGTGAAGTTAATTGGAAACCCACAAGGCCAGAAAGCAGTTGATCACAACCTGAAAATATGTTTTTGTGAATCCTGAAAGGAGCTCCTAATGAGAGATCCTGAAGAGCTTTGGTGTGCAGAGATGAGTAGTACCCAGATGGTGCCTGGAGGCCCAGTCAGCAGTTATGGAGAACTGAAGGATGCTCTCAGAGAAGAGGGAGGAAGGAAAACAGTTCAGGAGAGAGGGCCAGGGAGGGAGCAGAGTGACTGAAGAGCCACAGAGGCCTCAGAGCACTGAGGGTGTGCTGAAGCTAACCCAAGTGCCCGGCCCTGATGGGCACAGAGAGCTCACAGCAAAGACCAGGGAGGGGAAAATAGGCAAAAGTGGATTCTTCGAGCTCCGCGTACTGCATGAACTGCTGAAAAGTGAAAGCGCAGCCAAGACCAGGACTGAAGAAGCCTTAACGGAGAACTCTTCCATCCTTCAAACGCTGGGAATCTGTAGCCCAGACTGAAATCTAAGGAAGTGATAATGCCAACAGTTTATCATTTTCCATACTAGTATCCAGATGCTGGTGGCCGACATTACGTTGTTTCCTCTTCCACCTCTAGCAAGGTGTTAGCAAAAAAAAAAAAAACATGCTTTCAACTACCACCGACAGTATATGTTCCCAAGTTAAATGCAGCTTTCATTCACTTCTTTACACCAGGTCCAGTTCTTCGCAGCACGAAACAGCATCAGTGCCTCTCCCCACATGAGGCTGATAAACCGCTCAGATAATTAGCACATGAGCACAGTTGGGTTCTGAACAGGTGTGTCTCGCTGGAGTTCATGAGTGTTTTAAAACTGCTGTGTGGTTGTGTACTTATCACATTAGCCCACATGTCCTGTGTATCCCAATCCAACACAAATAGAGTGAAGCAGAGTGGCATAGGAGACAGATATTATGTAGCCATGATATCCATACAGCTGTGCTGCGGGACATTGTCAGGGACAGGATATCGGGACACGTTTCTTCTCCATAGACCTTCAACTGGTATTCCTAGTAGAGCCCCTGAGAATGTTAGCCAAGGCTGATGTGCCCTTCATAGCTGGCCTCTCTTCTCCTGGGCCTGAGTTATCTAAGCATATCTCCTTGCCAGGTGTGTGCTAAGCCGCTTCAGTCATGTCTGACTCTTTGAGACCCTATGGACTGTAGCCCATCAGGCTCCCCCGTCCATGTGATTCTCCAGGCAAGAATACTGGGGTGGGTTTCTGTGCCCTCCTCCAGGGGATCTTCCTCAGAGAAAGTCACCTCTTGAGCACCCAGGAGCTTCTACTGACGCCATGTGATGCCTGAGGTTTAGTCACTTATACGAGTCTTTCACTTCTTCGTCCTCATGCTTTGTTGATGGTCTGCAGGACTGACAGCTCTTAATAAACTTGGAAACAAATGAGTCTTTGGATCTCCTCTAGCCATGCTTTGTATCAGCATGGAAAATAGAAAAATAGCACCTCTCTAGCAGATGTGGCTATAGGGCAACCACCAATTCCAAGACCCCGGGGTCTACATAATTTTTCTGACAGTAAGCAGAGAATTGCTTTTGGCATTTACGTGCATGCTGTTTCTCTGTGGTCACTCACTATCCCCATCTTGGTGGAGGCTGAGCAGCCCAGGGAGGCACCAGAGCCCTGACTGTAGTCAGGCAGGACGGAGGCCCCCATCCCGTCTCTTCTGCCAGTCACCGCAGGGTTTTCCTATCCTCTGGGAGAGTTTGTGCCAAGTGCTGCCTGCAGGCTAGACTGTTAGCTGTAAATCTCTGTTACATTATATTTGGAATTTGTGGTACCCAACGTATCCCAGGGACTGTAAGAAAAAGAACAAAAGTCATCATAAGTGCTCATCAGTAGATGAAGCCCCAGAGCCTAAAAGTTCTGGTTGGCCTCATTGGAACACGGCCCTATGAGTCTGACATTTTAGGGCAAGAACAGGACATGAGAGAATGTGGAAGTAACTTTTATAGCTTTATCAATCTTGTGGGTATCTGAATAATATTGTTCAGACTTTTCTGTTGACCAGTGACCCTGTTCAGCCAGCTCATTGTTTTTAGAGGGGAGAGTGGCCCTTGGCCCCCCTGCCTTGCCCTGGGTACCCAGGCTTCTGGGTGAAGAATGCATTCTGTATTCACGGAAAACAGGTGTATGCTGCAGACAGATAACTAGTCTGTGAAAGACCAGACCCAGCTCTCACCCAGTTTTTTAAAAGATTAGCCCCATCCCATTAGTCTTATTGTTCTTACCCGCCTTGGTACCTGTCCTGTGCTGCATAGTCCCCACCACGCTGCTTCCTCCAGGACCCTCCCAGAGGCCCTCTTTGCTGCCCGCTGACCACCTTCTCAGTCAGGCTCTGCAAAGGAAGCTAAGATGCATTTTGAGTATAGTAGTGATAGGGAGGTATCTAGGGGATAGCCAGACAATCTCCCTATCATGACTGGAGAGAACATAGGAAGATCGATTCGGGACGGAGACAGAGGCCTCGCTCAGCCCTCCCGCATCAGTGCCTCCAGAGACAGTGTGTCAGGCATGGCTCTCCCTCATATGGAGTGCTAATTCCAGTTTGGCTTATTTTATTTTCAATTTCAGTATTGTAAATAAAACAGGAAAGAGCAATCAAACACCCTGTATTGTTCAGGTTGTGGTCAGCAGCATGACAAAAAAATTACCCCTAAATTATTTTAGGCTGCAAGTCTGCTTTACGTTAAAAGAGGAGAGTACCTATGAAGTGAGTTTGGACCCAGGCTGCCTCCATTTAATATCAGCCTTACCGATTACCAGTCGTGTGACCTGGGGCCAGCTAACCATTCCAAATGCTCACTTTCTGTACCTTTGATTTGGAAATAATGATAGTAGATACCTCGTCATGTCACTGAAGAGATTAAATGAGTTAGTCTACTTGAAACCCTTGGTGTAATGCCTGGCACACAATACATACTATATAAATGCCTGCTATTATTATTTGATTGATTCTTACACTCTAGTTGAGAGACGTTGTTAATTGCTCTGCTATATTCGGCACCTTAATTGTTCAGCCTTTCACTTTAAGTTAAGATGAATGTGTCCAAGCTAAATTTACACACCACATCACTATTCTTTGATCTAATCGGCCTTATGATCAATACACATTCACCATTCACCAAAGGCCTACCATGCATATACCCCTAATTACCATGGCTACTACTAGATACATATGATATCTAAGACTTCTGCTTGCCCCATTAAAAATAGTTGCAGAAGGATCGATGTGTATGGAGTCTCTTTTCAAGAATGAGTTCCTAACCTGCACCTTCTTGGCTGGACACTTTGTGAAATAACCCCAACTCAGTGATTGCTTTCCTCCTCACTTCAGCTACCTGACCTAGAATACATCATGCAAAGCTGGCTGATGGGAAGAGAACCTGAAAAACATATAACACCTTGAGAATTCTTTTCTGACATTAGCTCTGTTTTGATTCCAGCAAGGTAACAGGATCATTTGTCTTTCCAGCCGCAGGAAGCTCCATTCCTCACAAGGCCTATTATTTTCTCACGGGTTACACCACCTGATTCCATCATCCATCATTACATCTTCCTGTCCTCCACGTTTAATGACACAAAGCAAAGGCTTCGTGTTAGAAGAGATGTCACAGGCTGTCCGTAAGAAATACCTGTCATAAATGGTGACCAATCTTAATCTTTTTCAATATACTTAAGGTGTTACCTGTATCACTGAGTGCAGATAGCAAATGTTTCTTAAAATATTTCTTTTTTTAAAACTGTAGTTGATATACAATGTTGGGTTAGTTTCCAGTGTACAGCAAAGTGATTCATTTTTATAATTTTCATATTATTTTCCATTATGGTTCATCACAGGATATATTGAATATAGTGCCCTGTGCTATACAGTAGGACCTGTTATTTATCTATTCTGTATATAATAGTTTACATCTTCTAGTCCCAGACTCCCACTCCAGCCCTCTCCCCACTTGCCAACCACAAGTCTGTTCTCTGTGAGTCTGTTTCTGTTTTGTTGACAAGTCTGTTTGTGTCCTTTTTTAGAGTCCACATAGAAGGGACAGCATATGATATTTGTCCTTCTCTGTCCGACTTTACTCAGTATGACAATCTCTAGGTCCATCCAAGTAGCTGCAAATGGCATTATTTCACTCCTTTCAGTGGATGGATAATATTCTATTGTACATGTGCCACATCTTTTTCATCCATTCACCTGTCAGTGGACACTTGGGTTGCCATTCCATTCTCCAGAAGATCCTCCTGACCCAGGGATCAGACCTGGGTCTCCCACATTGCAGGCAGATTCTTTACCATTTGAGCCACCAGGGAAGCCCAGCGGACACTTAAGTTGCTTCCATGCCTTGGCTATTGTAAAAAATGTTGCTGTGGACATTGGGGTACATGGATCTTTTTAAACTGTATTTTTCTCTGAAAGTATGCCCAGGAGTGGGATTGCAGGATCACATAGCAACTCTATTTTTAGTTCTGTAAGGAACCTCCATATTGTTCTCCATAATTCTGACCTCTTAAAAAGTTTCTTCGCTTTTCAAAGCTTTTGTTCCCTTTTTAAAATAATAATCTTTAGTCACTGTGTACAATAGTGACTTTGGTTTGCTCAGTCAGTCTTTTGGCATCTTACCTTGTGTGAACTTTGCTTCTCTAACATTTTCTCTCCTCCTAGAAGCTTTTGAAGTGTAGATGAAATATGCAGTCTCTTTTCTTAGATAGCTGAATCTATCTTAGCCTGAACTACTTGAATTAAAATCATGCAAATCAATGCCAAAGAATGCTCAAACTACCACACAATTACACCCATCTCACACACTAGTAAAGTAATGCTTAAAATTCTCCAACCAGGCTTCAGCAATCTGTGAACGTGAACTTCCAGATGTTCAAGCTGGTTTTAGAAAAGGCAGAGGAACCAGAGATCAAATTGCCAACATCTGATGAATCATCGAAAAGGAAGAGAGTTCCAGAAAAACATCTATTTCTGCTTTATTGACTATGCCAAAGCCTTTGACTGTGTGGATCACAATAAACTGTGGAAAATTCTGAAAGAGATGGAAATATCAGACCACCTGACCTGCCTCTTGAGAAAACTGTATTCAGGTCAGGAAGCAACAGCTAGAACTGGACATGGAACAATAGACTGGTTCCAAATAGGAAAAGGAGTACGTCAAGGCTGTATATTGTCACCCTGCTTATTTAACTTATATGCAGAGTACATCATGAGAAACGCTGGGCTGGAAGAAGCACAAGCTGGAATCAAAGATTGTCGGGAGAAATATCAATAACCTCAGATATGCAGATGACACCACCCTCATGGCAGAAAGTGAAGAAGAACTAAAGAGCCTCTTGATGAAAGTGAAAGTGGAGAGTGAAGATGTTGGCTTAAAGCTCAACATTCAGAAAACTAAGATCATGGCATCTGGTTCCATCACTTCATGGCAAATAGATGGGGAAACAGTGGCTGACTTTATTTTTCTGGGCTCCAAAATCCCTGCAGATGGTGATTACAGCCATGAAATTACAAGACGCTTACTCCTTGGAAGGAAAGTTATGGCCAACCTAGACAGAATATTAAAAAGCAGAGACATTACTTTCCCAACAAAGGTCCATCTAGTCAAGGCTATGGTTTATCCGGTGGTCATGTATGGATGTGAGAGTTAGACTATAAAGAAAGCTGAGCACCGAAGTATTAATGCTTTAGAACTGTGGTGTTGGAGAAGACTCTTGAGAGTCCCTTGAACTGCAAGGAGATCCAACCAGTCTATCCTAAAGGAGATCAGTCCTGGGTGTTCATTGGAAGGACTGATGTTTAAGCTGAAACCCCAAAACTTTGGCCACCTGATGCAAAGAGCTGACTCATTGGAAAAGACCCTGATGCTGGGAAGGATTGGGGGCAGTAGCAGAAGGGGACAACAGAGGATGAGATGGCTGGATGGCATCACTGACTCGATGGACATGGGTTTGGGCAGACTCCAGGAGTTGGTGATTGACAGGGAGGCCTGGCATGCTGCGGTTCGTGGGGTCACAAAAGAGTCAGACATGACTGAGCGACTGAACTGAATCTTTGCATTTTCTTATACCCCGCTCCCCAAAACATAATCCTTGAAAAACTCAGAAAGTGCCCCCTTCTCTCTTCCTGAAAGTTTTAGAGAGAGACAGATTTCTTTACTTCCCTTGTATCCACCTGCAGCTCAGCATGGTGCTTCGTGAATATCTCCATATCAACTGAAAACCACATGTACTTAAATGCCTTAAACCTGGCATTATATAGCAAATATCTTTTAGTGGCCTGAAGGTTCATGGGCAGCCCATTTTTATCCAACTAATTCAAAAAGTGTAAAGCAATAGGAAAAAGGACAACTGCTTTTCCTTTATTTTTTAAGTTAATAACACATGGGCGGCACGCATTTATTTCTGTAACATGTTGATCAAAGGCTTCTAAGAAGTGTCAACAATAAGCTGGAGCTCTTCAGCTCTTCCTTTGAGGAGTTTCATGGGTACAATTCCTTTCAGTAAAGAATTTGCTGATGGCTGACTGTCTAGTAATATATCACATGTTCCTAGTTAGGATCTTTCTTTGGATTCACGTAGGATTTAACCTAGAAATATATTTGGGAACCTGATAAGTTAATGTCCATGTAATTCTCTTTTAATTAGTATACTTGACTTAAATAGACTCTTCCTTTTTCTTACCTATACGATTTCAAGAATTCTTAGGCATGTTATTTAAATATACATTGTTTTGATAAATGTTTACATATGCCTTTGATTTGTTTCTAATACAGGGACCCCCTGGAGTACATGGAATGCAACAGACTCTTGATGGATATTATCACAAGGTATGGTTTCTTTCGCTCACATCTGGTAAACAGAGATTTTATGTGATTTTATATTTGAAAAATAATTACTAACTGCTCAGACCTTGAAGCATAATCACATGTGCTTAACATCTTTCTGTAATGAAAATATATTTCCAAAAAACTATTTTGCTCAGCATCTTTTTACAAAACCAGGATTTTAAAAAAATTCATTTCAAAGTTTGCAAAACTTCGTGTAAAAAACTTCATGCAAAACCATGTTTCACCAGTGATAGTGTCATATGTTTGGTTTCCCTGAGGGCAGAAAGAGATTATTTACTTTCTTAGAACTCTGGGTAGTGCAACAGGTGATAGATTTGTTACCAAACTACCAGGTGCTACACTAACATCTCAAACAAAGGTTGATATACTCTAGGTCAAGACTGAAATCTCCCACCTTTTAGGAAGGAGCCACTTTCACTTCCCCAAGGTTTTAAATTACAGTTAGTTTGAATGGAATATGAACTGGAAGGACCCAAGAGTTTTGCCCCCAGTTCTACAAGGAAGCACAGCAGATGGAGAAGAATGGATGAGAGCAACTGAGTGGGACTCAAAGACCCAAGCGAGACCCTCAAGTGACTCATCATCCATCACATGTTTGGGATCCGATCGCTTTGTGTGGGGCATTCCAGCCACTGACTCAGACCCCTTATAACATCACACCCGATCACTGATAAGCTGCAGGTTTGGAGACACTCCCCTTTATGTCTCTCCTGTGTTCCTGGTCTCCCTTCCTGCTGACTACTGTTGCTCCTTTGTTTAAAATCCCAAAGAAACACGATGCCCGTGCCAGAAGAGCCCTCAAAAGTAGCAGGTGATCAGAAGAGTATTTATTAAATGACAAGCTAATTCATTCAAAGCCCCAATTCTTATTTCATCAGATTAAGTTCACCATGAAGACATGGATTGTTTGTGGCTGATAAATTTAAAATCAAAAGCATGGAAAATCTCTTCCACTTCCTGAATAATCCTGTCTTAAATTTTCTCATTTACTTAGATTTTCCAGAGAAAATGGAAAGGAATGTTTATTACCTTCTAATATATATTAGGAAGAATGTTTGAGGTATATTTTATGATTCTTTAGTAAACATTTTCTGAATAGATCTATCTATGCTAGCTTTTCAAAACCATAAGCCTTGGCTTCCATGAAAAAAAGTAAGAGAAGCATATCTAAAATTAATCAATTAGGATATGGTGTGTTTCTGTAATGACATCTATTGGTACAAAATAGGGTTTGTATAAATGCTTCAAAGTAATGAGGATGAGTTGGTTCTGATGTCACAGTGTCCGCTAAAAAACTTGAAGACTACAATGTATTACTACCACCCTTAGTATAAAATTTGCCAAGTTGCTACTTAGCTACTTCAATATTTGCTGTTCCTTGCACAACTTTTAATGCTCATATCTGTACACAAGTCTCTCAACACTACTTCTATATATATTTTATCCTGCCAATGAGTCAGTTTTCCCTTAAATGAAGATATATAGTGCATTTATATTTTAGAGTTTAAAGTTGAGAACATAAAATTTTTAACTTTAAGGTTTTATTTCCCCCAAAATAGGGCTGACCAGGGCAGGTGAGTGAAGAGTCTTTCTGACAGCAAAGCAGTTCTTTGAATTTAGCTGTTGCCTCACCTAAAAGAGGGCTTTCCTGGTGGCCCTGCAGTAAAAAATCTGCCTGCAACACAGGAGACACTGTTCTGTCCCTGGTTCCGGAAGATCCCCTGGAGAAGGAAATAGCAGCCCACTCCAGCATTCTTGCCTGGAGAAGCCACGGATAAAGGACCCTAGAGAGCTACAAAGCGGTCGCAAAACAGGTGGACACAACTTAGCAACTAAACAACAGCAACACCTAAAAGAACTCTGGCTGTTGTTACTACCATTACAAGACTGAGGCTCAAGGTACTTAGTCCACCTGTGCTCAGATGACTTCAGAATCGGAGCCTGACTGTGTAAACAGGAAGAGACCTTCATCTCTTCCCCAGATGAAACATAGGTACCATTTAACACGGAAGGCTTTAGATCCACCTGGAAATTAATGGAAGGGAACTTTTCAAATGCCTGACTGTTTCCTTCTGAGACTAGCTAAGGGTCTTCCGCTGAGAGCAGGCTGTTCTCCTGAGGTCAGCCTACAGGATGCATGGAGGAGGTGTAGCCCACCTTCCCAACACCTACACCAATGCTGACTACCTTTCTGGGTTGTAACCACCGCCTCCTCACCCTCAGCTCCACAACATAAAAGGGCAAACACTCCACGGTGAGTGATTTGTGGTTTTCACTTGTCCACACCCACCCCACGCCACCCCTACCTATCGGGGATGCTGAAGTTGTTTCAATTTGCAATTCATTGCATGCCTGATAGTCCGGCTGTCCAAATAAGCCCAGAGAGAAAGGGGGCCCTGAGTGAAACTTTCCTGGAGATTAAGCAATGAACCATGTATTGAGACACATAAAGTGACATCCCAAGGTTAAAATAATCTTCCTGGTTAAACTGGCATTGATTGATGTAACATCTGCATTTGAGTCCTGGGCCTCGGCGCCTCAGCATGCGGTAGCTCCAACCATCCTGCAGCCAGGATTCTGCTGAAGCAGCTACCCCGGGGGATGAGTGGCAGACCACTGAGACACCCCCCGGCTCTGTTCTCACCTGAAAGAGTTCCTGGCTCATTCCCTTTTACCAGGAATCCTCCGAGGCAAAGGAATTGCCATCGGCCCCCGTAAGGAAGAAACTCAGGCATAAGAAGCCCTCTCCTCTCACAGCACAAATCAAAAATGGAATTAGGGAAGAAAAAAGGAAGCGAGGAACAAGAGAGCCCAAGGAGGGAGATGGGGACAATTCTAAAAGTGTGTTTCTATGCATTTTTGCATGCTCTCTTGAGGATGCAAGGAGTAAAAGGTAGACTTCCGTCTCCATCAGAAAAATAATTTGCAGAACAGCTGCTTCCATCCTGCAAGACTGTTTGCAAAGAAGCAACAATGCTGAGCATATTCTTCCCCTCAAGGAAAATCTGCTCACAATCCAGCAAACTGCTCTGCATTGTTCTCAGCTCTGGGAATTGTAATGAAAATTTGATAGGCTCTGTCAACTGCTAAAGCCGTCAGAACCAGAGCTCCTTACAGCAATCTAGATTGGAAAGGAAAAAAAATGTGTTCTCTCTGGAGGCCACATACCAGCAGATTTTACATTTGATATTGTTTTTTAAAGGTCCACATGGAAAATGTGTAGTTGGTTATCTTAACATCATCACTCTCAGTGCAGTTTGCTGAGAATCAGTCTCATCTGTTGGAGATGGATGCTCTGCCTCCTGGCAACCAATTCCAACCTTCACCTCTCCAAATCGTTGATCCAAAAAAACCAATTTGCCAGCAAAATAATCTATTTTTCCTTTTGAGTATCAAATCACAACTTCATTTTCACATGCACAGACTAGCAAGGACAGAAAACACTTCTCCAAAATCAAATATTCAAGATCTTTCTTAGCAGTGAGTTAAACCCAAAAATGGCACAGAACGTGAAGGCTTCCTAGGAGGCACTGCAGGAAACCCTTCTGGGCCTAGAAGATTTAGAGATATAATTTCAGTCCTAATTTTTTGCCTTCCCCCTCCCAGTGCCATAGGATCCACTAGCTTCGGAAAACATGGATTTGGGCACAGACATGTGGATTTTTAGATTTTTAGCATTATCCTAGAGAATGCTGAAACTCACCTGAGTCCACTCCTCCCCTCCATGGACAACCACACTCAGACCTGGTGAAGTGTGTTCCTGTGAGGCCCTGAGTGGCTGGATGTAGAGCCAGCCTTGGGCTTTCTTTCCAAAGGAGCACAGCCCTCTTAGGACACATGTTAATTTGCTAGAACTGCTCTAACAAAGCATCACAGTCTGAGTGGCTTCACCATCAGAAACATGTAACCTCAGAGCTCCGGAGGTATTGGCAGGGCCTCACCATCGCTGAAGCTGCTGCTTTCAGCCCTGGTGGCTCACTGGGCTTGTGACTCCGTAACTCTCATTCTGACACGGTGCTCCCCATATGCCTGTCTCTGTGTCCAGAGCTTAGTTTTATAAGGATACTGTCACACTGAGTTAGATGTCCACGCTGCTCCCATATGACCTTGCCTGAAGTAATTACTTCTGCAAAAAAATAAAAATTACTTCTAAATGAGGTCACATGCTGAAGTACTAAGGCTTAGGACTTTGACATATGAACTGAGGGGATAGGGGTGTACACAATTCAGTGCATAATAGATAACCAGGTTTTTTTGAACCTTATGTCCCCTCACGCTTAGAATTAAATTCCTAAGGACTAATCTGTGGAATTTTTAATTACCCCATGTCCTATGAGGGTGTTCGAGTCCTTGGTCTCTTTTATTAGATTGAGTCACAGGAAATTGCTGATATATGACTCTTGGAAGCCTATAGGGATGGCTGTCTCCTATTGTGCAGCCTGCAGATTTCTGGAAACTTCCATCTTTCCAGAGAATAACCTCCAGAGGGCAGTTGAAATACCTTGAGTCTTCCACCTGCCTGACTATAGATTACATTAGCCACTTCCCACAAGGAAACAAAGGACATGTCCTCACATCCAAGAATGCTTTTACAAAATTAAAAAAAAACTTATTGACATACAGGCTTCCCTGATAGCTCAGTTGGTAAAGAATCCGCCTGCAATGCAGGAGACCCCAGTTCATTTCCTGGGTTGGGAAGATCTGCTGGAGAAGGAATAGACTTCCCACTCCAGTATTCTTGGGCTTCCCTGGTGGCTCAGCTGGTAAAGAATCTACCTGCAATGTGGGAGACCTGGGTGTGATCCCTTGGTTGGGAAGATCCCCTGGAGAAGGGAAAGGCTACCCACTCCAGTATTCTGGCCTGGAGAATTCCATGGACTGTATAGTCAATGGGGTCACAAAGAGTCGGACGTGACTAAGCAATTTTCACTTTCGTAGGTGATTAATAATATTATACTGATTTTAGGTATAGTATATAGCATAGTGATTCTATATTTTTATAAATTATATTCATTTAAACTTATTATAAAGTATTAGCTATCTTCCCTGCACTGTGCAATATATCTTTGTTGCTTATTTATTTTACACATAATAGCTTGTACTTCTTAATTCCATACCCCTATCTTGCCCCCTCTTCTTCCCTCTTCCCAGTGGTAACCACTAGTTTGTTCCCTGTATCTGTGAGTCTGTTTCTCTTTTTTATATATACATCTACGTGTCTCATTTTTTAGATTCCACATAAAAGTGATAACGTACAGTATTTGTTCTTCTCCATCCAGCTTATACCTAAGCCTAATACCTTCTAAGTTAATCCATTTTGCTGCAAATGTCAGAATTTCATAATTTTTTATGATGAAGAAGTATTCTGTTATATATAATTCACACCTTCTTTATCCATTCATCTGTTGATGGACACTTAAGTTGCCTCCACATCCTGGCTATTGTAAATAGTGCTGGTATGAACATTGGGATGCATGTACCTTTTCAAAATCAGTGTGTTTTATTTGGATATATACCCAGAAGTAGAATTTCTGGATCAATGATAGTTCCATTTTTAGCTTTTTGAAGAAACTCCATACTGTTTTCCAGTGACTGCACCAATTTACATCCCACTGGCAGTGTATAAGTCTTTCATTTTCTCTACATCTTTGCCAGTATTAGTTATTTGCAGAGTTTTGGAATTAGCCATCCTGATGAGTATAAGGTGATATCTTATTATGATTTTGATTTCCATTTCTCTGATGATTACAATCTTGAGAATCTTTTCATGTGACTGTTCTCTGAAGGTCTTCTTTGGAAAAATGTCTATTCATTCCTTCTGCCCATTTTTAATCAGTTGGGTTTTTTTTTTTTTGATGTTGAGTTATATGAGCAGTTTATGTATGTTGGATATTAGCACCTTATCATTCACATTATTTGCAAATATCTTCTCCCATTCAGCAGGTTGCTTTTTGTTTTGTTGATGGTTTCCTTTGCTGTGCAAAAAACTTTTAGTTCAATTAGGTCCCATTTGTTTATTTTTGCTATTGTTTCCTTTGCTTTCAGAGACAGATCCCAAAAATTATTCTTATGATTTATGTTAAAGAGTATTCTGCCCATGTTTTCCTCTAGAAGTTTTAAAGTTTTCGGTCTCATATTTATTTTTTAATCCATTTTGAATCTATTTTTGTAAATGGTGTTGGAGAATGTTCTCAGTTCAGTTCAGTCACTCAGTCAGGTCCAAGTCTTTGCAACCCCATGGACTGCAGCACTCCAGGCTTCCCTGTCCATCACCAAATCCCAGAGCTGGCTCAAACTCATGTCCATTGAGTTGGTGATGCCATCCAACCATCTCATTCTCTGCCGTCCCCTTCTCCTCCTTCCTTCAGTCTTCCCCAGCATCAGGGTCTTTTCCAATGAGTCAATTCTTCACATCAGGTGATCATTGGAGCTTCAGCTTTAGCATCAGTCCTTCCAATGAATATTCAGGACTGATTTCCTTGAGGATGGACTGGTTGGATCTCCTTGCAGTCCAAGGGACTCTCAAGAGTCTTCTCCAACACCACAGTTCAAAAGCATCAGTTCTTCGGTGCTCAGCTTTCTTTATAGTCCCAACTCTCACATCCATACATGACTACTGGATAAAGCATAGCTTTGACTAGACGGACCTTTGTTGGCAAAGTAATGTTTCTACTTTTTAATATACTGTCTAGGTTGGTCATAGTTTTTCTTCCAAGGAGCGAGTGTCTTTTAATTTCATGGCTGCAGTCACCATCTGCAGTGATTTTGGAGCCTCCCAAAATAAAGTCTGGCACTGTTTCCATTGTTTCCCCTTCTATTGCTGTGATGAGATGGGACCAGATGCCATGGTCTTAGTTTTTTGAATGTTGAGCTTTAAGCCAACTTTTTCACTCTCCTCTTTCACTTTCATCAAGAAGCTCTTTAGTTCCTCTTGCCTTCTGCTATAAGGATGGTGTCATCTGCATATCTGAGGTTATTGATATTTCTCCTGGCAATCTTGATTCTAACTTGTGCTTCATCCAGCCCAGCGTTTCTCATGATGTACTCTGCATATAAGTTAAATAAGCAGGGTGACAATATACAGCCTTGATGTTCTCCTTTCTGAATTTTGAACCAGTCCATTGTTCCACGTCCAGTTCTTTTACATGTGGCTGTTCAGTTTTCCCAGCACTTCTTACTGAAGAGACTGTCTTTTCTCCATTGTATATTTTGCCTCCTTTGTCATAGATTAATTGACTATAGGTGTGTGGGTTCATTTCTGGGCTTCTATTGTGTTCTGGTGAGCTGTGTGTCTGTTTTTGTGCCAGTACCGTATTGTTGTGACTTTTTAATATAATCTGAAGCCAGAGAGTGTAGACTCGAGCTTTATTCTTCTTTCTCAGAATGACTTTTGCTATTCAGTCTTTTACAGCTCCATATAAATTTTAGGAGTATCTGTTCTGGTTCTGTGAAAAAAAAATATAATGGATATTTTGATAGAGATTACATTAAATATGTAGATTGCTTTGGGTAGTATAACATTTTAACAATATTAATTCTTCTGATCCATGGATATGGATCTTTACATTTCTTTGCATCATCTTCAATTTCTTTAATTATTGTTTTAGAGTTTTCGAGCATATATCTTTCATTTTCTCAGTTAAGTTTCCTCCTAGGTATTTTATTCTTTTTGATTTGATTTTAAACAGAGTTGCTTTCTTGCTTTCTCTTTCAGACAGTTCATTATTATAGAAAATCAACACATTATTGTATGCTAGTCTCATATCCTGCAACTTTACTGAATTCATTTATTAGTTCTAATAGTTTTTTTGTGGAGACTCTGGGGTTTTCTTTATAGAGTATCAAGTCATGTGCAAAAAGTGACAGTTTTCCTGCTTTCCTTCCTATCTGGATGCCTTTTATTTCTTTTCCATGTCTGATTACTGTGGCTAGGACTTCTAGTACTACATTCAGTAGAGGTGGCAAGAGTGAGCATGTATGTTTTCTTCCTGATTTTAGAGGCGAGGTTCTCAGCTTTTTACTGTTGAGTAAGATGTTAGCTAAAGGTTTGTCATAAATGTCATTTGTTATGTTGAGATATGTTTCCTCTACACCAGCTTTGATGAGAATTTTTAATCATGAATGGATGTCCTATTATTTTTATCTTTCCTTCGTTAACATGTTGTTTCATATTGATTGATTTGTGTTTATTGAACCACCCCTGCATCCCTGGAATAAATCCCACTTGATCATGATTTATGACCCCTTTTATAAAAATTGTCAAAGTCAGTTTGCTAATATTTTGTTGAGGGTTTTTGCACCTATATCCATCAGAGATATTTTCTTTTTTCTACAGTTTCTTTGGTTTTGGCATCAAAGTAATGGTAGCCTCATAAGAATGAATTTGGTAGTGTTCCTTTCTTTTCAATTTTTTGGGATAGTTGGACAAAGATAGATTTTAGCTCTTCTTTATATATTTGGTAGAATTCCCCTGTGAAGTTGTCTGGTCTTGGATTTTTGTTTGCTTGGAGTTTTTTGGGTTTTTTGCAAATTCAGTTTCACTGCTAGTGATTGATCTGTTCAGATAGTCTATTTCTTCTTTATTCAGTCTTGGAAGATTGTATGTTTCTAGAAATTTGCCCATTTCTTCTAGGTTGTTCAATTTGTTTGTAGTTATTATCTTATGATTTTTTGTATCTCTATGGCATCAGTTCTTATTACTCCTCTTCCATTTGTTATTTTATTTGGGTCCTCTCTATTTCTTGATGAGCCTCATTAAAGGCTTATCAACTTTTTTATCTTTTCAAACAACCAGCTTTTGATTCCACTGATCTTTTCTATTTTTTTTTTTTTTTGCTTTTATTTTATGTATTTCCTCTCTGATATTTATTATTTCCTTATGCTGCTCTTCTTTTTATCATTCCTTTAAGTAATAAGTTAATTTTTTTACTTGAGGTTTTTTGCTTGTTTCTTGAGATAAGTCTGTCTCACTATTCCCTCTTAAGACTGCTTTTACTAAATCCTACAGACTTTGAAAAGTTGTGTTTTAATTATCATTTGTCTCAAGTAATTTTCTGATTTCCTCTGTGATTTCTACATTGGTCTATTGTTTTCTTAGTAGCATATTGTTTAGCCTCCACGTGTTTGTGTTTTTCCCCTTTTTCTTCCTATAATTGATGTTTAGTTTCATATTGTTGTGGTTGGAAAAAATACTTGATATATTTTTTGTCCTGTTAAATTTGTTCAGACTTGTTTTGCAGCCTAACATGTGATTTATCCCAAAGAACATTCCATGGGCACTTGAAAAGAATGTTTCTTTTGCTGTTTTTGGATGAAATGTCCTGTTAAATCCAAAAGGACTTATCTGTTAAGTCCAACTAGTCCAGCGTGTCATTTAAGACTACTGTCTCCTTATTGATTTCTTTTCTGAATGATCTATCCATTGATGTAAGTGGAATATTAAAGTCCACCACCACTAATGTATTGTGAGTTTCTTCCTTTATACCTGTTAATACTTACTTTATACATATAGGTGCTTCTGTATTGGGTGCATATATATTAACAAGTATAATATCCTCTTCTTGCATCGATCCTTCTATCATTATATAATGCTTTGTCTTTTGTTATAGACTTTGTTTTAAAGTCTATTTGGTCTGATATGAGTATCGCTGCCTTTGCTTTCTTATTATTTCTATCGTTTCCCATCCCTTCACTTTCAGCTTGCTTGTCCTTACCTCTGAAGTGAGTATCTTGTAAGCCTCATACAGATGGGTCTTGCTGGATTTATATAGTCAACCACTCTGTTTCTTCTGACTGCAGTATTTAGTCTGTTGACATTTAAAGTCAATTCATAGGAACATACTTGCTGCCGTTTTGTTTCTTGTTTTCTGGTTGTTTCTGTAATTCTTCTGCTATTTTCTTATTGTTGTAGCTTCTTCCCTTGCGGTTTGATCATCTTCTTTAGTTGCTTGTATTACTTTCGCTCTAGCTTTTTGTGCTTTTATTTTGGGTTTTTGACTTGTGGTTACATATATGTTGACCTGTAATTATTTCTTTTTGTTTTAAACTGGTAGTCATTTAAGTGCAACCATGGTCTAAGATATTTATGCTTCTTATTTTCCCCCACATTTTGTGTTTTTAATGTCATATTTTACACCTTCAAGTTTATCCCTTCACTGCTTATCGTAGTATATTTTATAATTTTTTTTCTTCTAAACTTTGTACTAGCTTAAATAGTTGATTCACAGTCATGGCTGTATTTTTCCTTCTTCTAGGGGGATTTTTTTCTTTCCATAGATTCTTCCTTCTGACTATAACCTTTTCTTTTCCGTTTAGGGATGACTCTTTAACATTGCTTTTAGGGTAAGTTTAGTATTGAACTTTTTGAGTTTTTTCTTGTCTGAGAAGTTATCTCTCCTTCAATACTAAATGATAACTTTACTGGTTAGTCTAGGTTGTAGGTTTTTCCTTTTCAGCACTTTCCCTTCTGGTCTACAAAGTTTCTGTAAAATCAGTTGATAGCCTTATGGGGGTTCCCTTATATATGATTCTTTGTTTCTCGCTTACTACCTTTAGAATTCACTTTCAAGTTTGCCGTTTTAATTACATGTCTTGGGGTGGGTCTGCCTGGGTTCATCCTATTTGGGACCCTCTATCCTCTATGTTTCCTGTACTTGGATATTTCCTTCTACAGGTTTGGGAAGTTTTCAGACATAATTTCATCAAATGCACTTTTTTACTTCTTTCTGTCTCTCTTCTCCTTCTGAGTTCCCAATAATACAAAGATTGATACGCTTGATGTTGTCTCAGAGCCCCCTTAAACAGTTCTCATTTTTTAAATTTGTCTGTCTTTTTCCTGCTCTGATTGGGTGACTTTCATTATTAAATCTCCCAGATCCCTCGTGTGTTTTCTGTGTCACCTAGTTTGCTGTTCATGCCTTCGTGTGTGTGTGTGTTGCTTATTTATTGTGTTCCTCAGTTCTTCCTGGTTCTTTGTTATACTTTCTAGTTCCTGATTAAATTCTCAGTGTGTTCATCTATTCTTTTCTCTAATTCACATATCACTCTTATTCCTAGTGCTTTGAACTCTTTAACTGATGAATTATTTATTTCTGTTTTATTGCTTGTTTTCTTAGGAGTTTACTGTTGTCTCATCTGAATCGAATCTGTGTTCTCATTTTGCTAACTTTCTCATCTCTATGACATTAGGTGAAACAGTTACCCACATGGTCTTGAAGAAGTGTCCTTTAGTGGGAGCATCCCTATATAGTCTGTATGTGCCCAGTGGGAGAGCTGCAGCTGACCCGAGCCTGAGTCACGTCTTCCCCCAGGATGTGCTGATTACTACCACCTAGGTAGAACATTGAGCATGAGATGGCATTAGAGCTGGATCCAGGTGTGATTCAAGGCTTGTCCTCTGCTTTGTGACCATCGCCACCCCACTGGGGGTGGGGGCAGGTTCCCAGTTGCTGGAGCAGAAGTCGCAAGGGTCAAGTCTGAGATGCTTCCATTCCCTCTATGTGTGTGCTCTGGCCTCTCCCATGACCAGCACCCTTGCATTAGAGGGAAGCAGTGCTGGAGCAAGAGGACCGGGAGTGCGTGCTTGGTGTGGGTCAGCATTCAGGCTGTGGTGGTCCTGAGACCCTTGGAGTTCTGGACAGCTCCCAGTCTGCTGCCTCCAGGAGAGACAGCAATGGCTGCTGCCCCTCATTCAGATGCTGTGCCAGGTCTTCCTCCCCCTACTGCTGTATACCTCCCTTGGCCATGGCAGTCCTTACCCGAGTGTGGCGCTGTGCCACGGAGCAAGCGAGCTGGACCAGGCACTCAGCTTGGGCTGGGGCACACACTGAGGTAGCAGCAGGAAACCATGCAGAGTTCGGGATAGTTTTTATCTGCTTCCTTCCTTCCTGGGGATAAGCCAGCGTGTGTGTTCTCTTCACAAGCAGACTCTGTTTCATACACCCTCACTCTCAGTGCCACTGGTTTTCAAGCCAGCTAAGGAGCCGTTTCCTTCTGACATCAGTGCCTAGGACTGGGGTGCCCAAAATGTGCTTCAAACTGCTCACTCCCCACGGAGAATCTCCGAGCCTGGGTAATCCCCCTTCTCACCTGTGTCCCTCACTACAGGCACAACCCCAACCTGACTGCTTCTCTTCCCTTCATACCTGATTTTGTATGCACCTCTCTTACAGTCTTGATTGTATAAGAGTCTCTCTGCCAATCTCTGGTTTGTTTTCAGTGAGAGTTGCTCCACACGTGGATGTGTTATTGTTGTGTTTGAAGGGCAAAGTGAACTCAGTGTCCTCCGACTGTGCCATCCTGATCTCCCCAGAATTCCTGAAATGTGTAGGCTGAGTATCACCCCCCACAAAATAACCCTCATCACCGCACCACAGAAACTTTGCAACAACATATTCAAAATTATACATCTATTATAGCTACTCAAAAGGTTTCTGAGAACCATTCAAATAACATGGCAGCAAGGCACAAAGTGACCTGGTAGAAGGAGAATAACATCTGAGGCAGAACTGTGGGTTCCAGAAACATAAGGACTAAGTCACCAAGAGTTGGACATGATGAGCAACTGAGCAACAACAAGTCTCTTATTATTTCTATGTGGTATGAAAGTCGCTCAGTCACGTCCAACTTTTTGCAACCCTATGGACTCTACAGTCCATGGAATTCTCTAGGCCAGAATACTGGAGTGGGTAGCGTTTGCCTTCTCCAGGGGATCTTCCCAACCCAGGGATCAAATCCAGGTCTCACGTATCGCAGGTAGATTCTTTACCCACTGAGCCACTAGGGAAGCTGTATTATTTCTACAGAGTCAAGCAATTGTCTGGTACAATTAACTTGGAGAAAGCAGAGAGGAGAATCTCACATGTCAACAAATTAAGGCAAATGAAGTTCAAGTTTGCCTCTGCTTTGAATGTTGTTAGCCAAAGAGTGGATAACACCTACAGAGGCCACTGAGGGTCCTTGTTTAGATAGGTTTCCTGACCTAGCTATTGTATGAAGCAACCATATGGTACTCTGCTTGGCAGTAAATACCATGTTGTTTTTCTGGTTGTGAAAGCCTCCAGAAAAATCAAGATTTTAGAACAATAGAGTATATGGATAGAATAATATGACTTGGTGCTGCAGAGGCATCTCTTCATCTCACAGCGTCTCTGATGCCCTTTAGGTTGTTGGGGGATCAGCTAGGGAGGAGGACCTAAACCAAGGTGCTGTGAGATGCTCTCAGCAGAGGTCCCTTGAGTACTATTCTGCTCTGAAAGTCAAAAGCACAGGGCCTTCCAGTCCAAAACCATCCCTGGACAACCTATGTCTTAGACATGGGGTCCCCAACCCCTGGACCCCACCCAGCATGAGGTGAGCAGGGGGCAGACAAGTGAGCAAAGCTTCATCTATATTTATAGCCACGATTGTGTGATCACTCACCTAGAGTCAGACATCCTGGAGTGTGAAGTTAAGTCGGTCTTAGGAAACATCACTAGGAACCAAGCTAGTGGAAGTGATGGAATTCCAGCTGAACTATTTCAGATCCTAAAGGTTGATGCTGTTAAAGTGTTGCACTCAATATGCCAGCAAATTTGGAAAACTCAGCAGTGGCCACAGGACTGGAAAAGGCCAGTTTCACTCCAATCCCAAAGAAAGGCAATGCCAAAGAATGCTCAAACTACATCACAATTGCACTTATCTCACACACTAGCAAAGTAATGCTCAAAATTCTCCAAGCTAGACTTCAACAGTACACGGACTGAGAATTTCCAGATGTTCAAGCTGAATTTAGAAAAGGCAGAGGAACCAGATCAAATCGCCTATATCCGTTGGGTTATAGAAATAGCAAGAGAATTCCAGAAAAAAAACATCTGCTTCTGCTTCATTGACTATGTGAAAGCCTTTGACTGTGTGAATCACAATGGAAAATTCTTCAAGAGATGAAACTACCAGACCACTTTACCTGCCTCCTGGGAAACTTGTATGCAGGTCAAGAAGCAACAGTTAGAACTGGACATGGAACAACAGACTGGTTCCAGGTTGGGAAAGGAGTAAGTCAAGGCTGTATATTGTCACCCTGCTCATTTAACATATGTGTTTCACATCATGCAAACGCCAGGCCGGATGAAGCATAAGCTGGAATCAATATTTCCAGGAGAAATATCAATAATCTCAGATACACAGAGGACACCACCCTTATGGCAGAAAGAGAAGAGGAACTAGAGAGCTTCTTGATGAAAGTGAAAGAGGAGAGTGAAAAAATTGGCGCAAAACTCAACATTCAAAAAACTAAGATCATGGCCTCCAGTCCCATCACTTCATGGCAAATAGATGGGGAAACAGTGGAAACAGTGAGAGACTTTATTTGGGGGGACTCCCAAATCACTGCAGATGGTGACTGCAGCCATGAAATTAAAAGACACTTGCTCCTTGGAAGAAAAGCTATGACCAACCTAGACAGCATATTTAAAAGCAGAGACATTACTTTGCCAACAAAGGTTTATATAATCAAAGCTGTGGTTTTCCCAGTAGTCATGTATGGATCTGAGAGTTGGACCATAAAGAAGGCTGAGCACCGAAGAATTGATGCTTTTGAACTGTGTTGTTGGAGAAGACACTTGAGAGCTCCTTGGACAGCACGGAGATCCAACCAGTCCATCCTAAAGGAGATCAGTCCTGGGTGTTCATTGGAAGGACTGATACTGAAGCTGAAACTCCAATACTTAGCCCACCTGATGT
Organism: Okapia johnstoni; assembly: GCA_024291935.2. NCBI lineage: Eukaryota > Metazoa > Chordata > Mammalia > Artiodactyla > Giraffidae > Okapia > Okapia johnstoni. The sequence goes on from CM044317.1 coordinate 88,055,327, forward strand.
GAAGACCCAGTTCATTAAAAAAGACCCTGATGCTGGGAAAGGTTGAAGGCAAGAGAAGGGGACGACAGAGGACGAGATGTTTGGATAGTATCACCGACTCGAGGTACATGAGTTTGAGCAAACTCTGGGAGATGGTGAAGGACAGGGAAGCCTGGCCTGCTGCAGTCCATGGGGTAGCAAAGAGTCAGACATGACTGAGAGACTGAACAACAACAGCAAATGATTTATAACTTAAGATTTGGGGACTATAATTTTTGTTTTCAACTTAGATATCTGAGATCAAAGGTAAGTAGGAAAAAGGAGAGACTATCACAGGACCAGTAATATTTATAACAGCAGTTATAAACTACTTATTCTTTACAGAATTTTTAGTCTCTTTCTCCTCAAATTTTAATTTTTAAATTTTTTAAAATAATTGTATTTATTTATTTATTTTTGTCTGTGCTGGGTCTTCACTGCTGTGTGGGCTCTTCTCTAGTTGCCATGTGCAGGCTCCTCATTGCAGTGACTTCTCGTTGTAGAACAAGGGCTCCAGGCAGGCAAGCTTTAGCAACTGTGGTTTGTGGGCTCTAGAGCACAGGCTCGATAGTTGTGTCTCATGAGCTTAGTTGCTCAGAAGCATGTGGGATCTTCCCAGATCAGGGATCGAACCCATGTCTCCTGTATTGGCAGGCAGATTCTTTACCACTGAGCCACCAGGGAATCCCCTAAACTAGTTCTTTTTAACTGGAGTAGCATGAGTAATAGGAAGGTACATTTAAAATGTTAAACTGTAACAACAGTGATTGGCTTATTTAATCAACAAATATTTATTGCGTGCTTCCTATATGTTAGGTACTGCTATAGGCATGGGGTGGGCATTTAGTTCCAGGCCTCAGAGGTCTTACATGCTAACATTAGAAGTTTTAAGGAAATAGAAAATTTTGATTGTTAGTTAGTATTAATAAGGAGAAGCACAATGTCCAATGAGAAGGTATGAGGGGAACCTGTCTGGAGACCCTCAGAATGCATTTTATAATAGCTGAGATCTGAGTCATTGCTAACCACATGAAGAGGTGAGGACAGAGTGGGGGACTACAGGGAGAGACAAGAAGGATCCTTGTCCATTTGAGGGGCTGAGAGAAGACCCTTTATATGACTTTGCTGAGGTTTTGGAGAAAGGAAGTCAGAACATCATTTAAAGATTGCATTCTGACCTTCTATAGAGAACATGTGTGTCAGGGGAGCAGGAGTAGGTTATAGGGGCCAATGAGGGAGCCTTTGAAATAATCCTGCGAGATGTGTTGGTGGCCTCCCCGTGGAGGTCGCTGGAGTGAAGAGACGTGGGGCCGAGGCAACCAGATTGGATGACGTTGTCCTCAAGGAGTAGAGGAGGGCCGTGCCAATGATGACACCTAGATGGAAGAAGAAAGAGTCTATGGACGGGAGAGGCTGGATCAGACTTTCTTTCTGTATGTAATTTTTTCAATTATAAAATGAAATTACCACTCATTTTAACAAGTCAAACTGCAGAGATATGTTAGGAAGAAGTTAATTATCATCCTCCCACTTCTGGACTAACAACTGTTACCAATGAGATATTTTCTTATCTTTCTTACTCGTATATGGCTGTACTTTTGTATTTTTAAATTCAGTTTTGAACTTGTTGAATATAACTCTCTTCTGGAACTTACAAGTGAACACATCAAGTAGGTATGGGGTCAAAACCCAGAAGGGAAACGTGTGCTGGGCTTACAGATTAGTCTGTCCTCGTGTAGATAATGCCTCAGCCATGGAGTGGATAACAGTACCTGGGACAAAAGGTTGAATCACAAGAAGAGAGCTGGATGGGGTCCCGAGGAGGTCCAGGCTTGAACAGTGATGAGCTGGTTGGAGAGGAGAGGTCAGAGACAGGAAGAAGAAGCAGAGTACATGCAATACAAGTCATGAGCGTACCAAGTGCAGCCCAAAGGTCCATAATGAAATGTCCATTACACTGAGCAACAAAGATACCACTACTAGTGTTGAAAGTTGCATCAAAACCAAAGGAGGCTGCCGGGCATCAGTTTGGAGTTTTGCTAATTCACCCCTGGAGATGTGCTGTTTCTCCAGCGTCACCTCCTGACCGGGTAAGGTGGAGGTCACAGCGAGAACAAGTAGGGTCGCAAAAGTGAGAGTTTTTCAGGAATGTTTGACAGAGGCAAATATTTCAGGAATATTTGACAAAGTGTGAGAGAGGCAAATGGGATAAAAGCTGTTACAGTGCTGTTGTCTATTTTTATGTTGAAGTAGGGACTGTTTTAAAAATAAATGGATTTTTGAAAGATTTTTGTTTCATGTTTACTTAGGGAAATGTCGGTGAACATGGAGCTGGTGGTCTAAAAGGAGAGAAGGTAATCAAATTTGCAGAGTGAGTAGAGACATCTAGGTTTTTACACCAATTCACACATTCACACGTCAGGGCAGCCCCGCTGCCCCGCAGGTTCCACGTCAGCCTGCAGGGGGCACCACTCTCCCCGCCTCCTGACCGAGCAGGACTGAGTTCGGCCTCCCCTCGAAGCCCTGAGTAGCTGACCACAGGAAGGGAACACTTCCTCAGTCACATAACTGTCACAGGTAGATGAAATTAGGACACATGTTTCAGTTTATAGTTAGATGTTTCTTGGATCCGCATAGGTGGCAAAAACAATCTGAAAGGCCCTGTGACAGGATGCCTGAGGCTTGCTATTTTTCTGTCCTCTTAAGTGTGCAAGCATAAGCTGTCATGGGAGCATTTTGGGCTGGGGTTTTACCATGTACAGTCACAGTTTAACCAAATAATTATTTCAGAACAGCTTTAAAATTGAAACGCTGGTGAATTTCCATTGCCTTCTCATTGTCATCATTCACGAGTTTCATTATATTAGCTGTGAAGATGACAAACGTGCTTGCCTTCTCAAAAAGATGTCTCACTCCTGTTTGATCCTGCAATTGTGATGACCTTAGATTCAGTGGGAAAGTGCCATTGTCAAGGGAAAAAAAAAAAACAATGAGGAAACTATATTCAGTATTTTGTAATAATCTATAAGGGAAAAGAATCTGAAAAAATAGATATGTATATGTATGTAAAACTGAATAACTTTGCTGTACACCTTAAATAAACATGACACTGTAAATCAGCTATACTCCAATTTAAAAAAGAAACAAAGATGAAAGAAACAAGGCACATCAAATGCACAGAGATGAGAAGGACTGAAAATACTCTGCAGGAGCACGGCCTGTGAGTACTCCCTCCCCTCATTCACCCAGTAAAAATTCTCATGATTGAGGGCAGGGTATTTCAACATGAATCCAAGAAAATATGACTTCCGTGCCTTATAAATCCGTGCAGCCCATCTATTCACAAGATCATACCTCTGTCACCAGAAAAAAAAAAAAACTGCTAAGAGATAATCTCCGCAGAATGGACCCCTTCTTATAGATTGACCATTGCAAATGAAATTTCCTGCAAAAAATAAAAATAAAAACCTTGACATTCTTAAAAAGACATCCCTAAAAATTGATTATACAGCAGTAATGTCATTTATGTGTCTTGGATTGCACTGCTAGTACATTAGCATTATTTCCTGTAACCAAATAGCTTATGGAATTCCTGTACCACCATAACGAACACATTATATTTTAAGCAATTACTGCAGGACACATGCAGACTCAGGAGAAAAAAAAAAAGAGCTTGTCACTTAGGACAGCTGAGCAAAGAGAGCTGTGGCACTTTTAAAGTATTTAAATTATGATTCATTCCTTGAAACAAAGCAGCTGGCTCCCGTTTTACTCTGTTCATTAGGAAACACATGTTACTTAGGAATTCTGCAGACCTCAATGTTGAGAAATTTGATTCTGTAAAACAGGTGTATTTCTAACTCTAAGGACACTTTCTATGGCTCAAAATCTTTTCTAATTGCTTCAGAATCTTAAGTGGAATTAGAAAAAGCCAGTGGCATGACTGTTCCCTCTTCCCACCCAAAGAAATAACCCAGAGGAGTCTACGGAGAACTGGACACAGCACCTGATATAAATGCCCGTGTGAAATGACTGGTAGGAATTTTAGTTAACAGGAGAAGGACTCTTCCAGTAACAAATGCACAGGATGAATTCTAAAACATAAGCGCCACTGTTGCTGGAGGAGCTGAGTCGCCTCTCCCTGTGCACACTCAGCACCTAGGCTGAGGCTATCCTTCCATTCTTGGTGATGCTGTTCAGAGGTCACCGTAGTGAGAATTTAAGGCCCCTTCAAACTGCTCCCTCGGACCTTTGCTCGCACCCGTGGTGGACCCTGGTGGTTCTGAACCTCAGCTGCACATTGGAGCCCCCTGAGGGCTTTTGGAAATTACCAGTCTCAGGCCCCATCTCCAGGACTCTGATGTGGGGCAGAACTCATGTCTCTGGTTGATCTGGAGTGGGGTCCATGTTGCTTTATTTAAAAGAGTTTTAGATGATTCTACCCGGCAGCCAGGGTTGAGAACCATTGAGTGATGGAAGGAACCTGGGCTCTGGGGTCAAAACCTGATTGTGCCATTAACAGCTGTGTCTCCTCAGAAAAGACATTCCAATCCCCTGGTCTTCAATTTACTCATTTGTGAAATGGGAAAAATTATATCTACGCAGAACTGATGGCAAGGTTAAAATCAAATGAGATGAGATGATCTTACCCAAAGCACAATGCCTGACATATATTAAGCCCTCACTAACGCTTTAATCCTCACTGTTCATCCATTCTAAACTTTCTTTCTTCTCGTGGAGTATCATTTATGTCTTTTTGGTATTCGTAGATATCATACTTAACATCCAGTCTTGATCATCTTTGCTTCTCCCACCATAATTTTGACAGAGAAGAGATTCAATTCATGTTGTAGGGTGTAAGACTGAGCCAGAAGTACAATTCCAACATATACATGACTTTGCTGTATCGCACTCCACTTCTCAATGCACCGGCTGGCAGAATAGAATCACAAAGCCAGCCTACCATTTGGAACCCAAAGTGGTAAAGAACCCACCTGCCAATGCAGGAGACATAAAAGACGGGGGTTCCATCCCTGGGTCAGGAAGATCCCCTGGTTGAGGGCATGGCAACCCACTCCAGTATTCTTCCCTGCAGAATCCAGTGGACAGAGGAGCCTGGCAGGCTACAGTCCATAGGGTTACACAGAGTCGGACACAACTAAAGTGACTTAGCATGCACATACAATTCTAGTAAAACACCAGAGTCAATACAAACAGCAATAGAGTTGACACACAATCACTCCTAGGTTAGCAGCCTCGTTCTGATTCAAGATACAGGAAGAAAGAGCAACGAATACTACCAGCTTTTAATGGTAAATAGTGATAGCGACCCAGGCATCCATGCAAGCCACCTGCCAGGACTGAAACAATGACCTCAGCTCTGTAGCTTCCTGAGAAAGACAGGATGCAGTAGTGGGATGATGATGTATCTGCAAGTCGGTCGGGAAGAGCTGCTCCTTTATAGAGACAGAAGAATCAGGAGGTGGGATATCTAAGGACCCCTGAGAAATTAGTGGTATCTTTTAGAGCAATTATCAGAGGAAAAAGATGGAGGCTCAACACCACCAGACCTTTCAGATAGCATCCAGAGTGTCAATTTAAATGACTGCCTTTCCCAAAGCTAAGTAAATCCATCACTGATCTTTCAACTCATAATTACAGTAATAAATTACTGAACATCCATTTTAACTATGAATAACAACTCCATATGTGTTTAAGATTCAGGTGGGAAATGCTTTTGTTTGTAGAGTTTTGTTTCAAGGAGCTGGTCTCTAAGACTTCCTGCAAGCCCAGCCACCCCTCCATACCAAACAGAAGTGGACCAAAGCCTCTGCCAGGTCCTTCCTCTGCATTTCTGTGGAGACCTGTATACGTTGTTTTAAATACTTAGCAGCTGTTAATATAGCTACTCTTCCTTCAGGCATATTCCTCTCCCCTTACCTTTTGGTATCAAGCAGATGTGACTTTTATAGTAACTCCTAGACCCTTTCCTTGATTTCTACATTTACTTTATGCAGCTGGCTTGAATTACTGGGCATAGTTTTTTCTCCACTAGGCTGAGGCTTTTAACATCTATCAGATGGGTGCTAGGAAGACCAACACTCTATACAGTCTAACACTTGTACGAGGCCAATTGTTTAGTCTGTCAAACCAACAGCAATCAGTCCCTTAATGTCTCCACCAATTTTTCATTATGGATAAAACTATCTGTAGGAAAATGCATTCTCCTACAATATGGTAAGTGTAAAACTGATGTTACCTTGTTGATGGTACACTATAAGGGAAAATACTTGTATTAATAAATGAAGATTAAATTTACAAAATATATTCCACAAATCTTGAAGCCTCCTTAAAAAAAAAAATGACATTGTCTATCCATTACGAATGACTGACTCCCTCTTCCTCTAAGCTAAATCACAAGATACTGATTAGGATAGAAATATAAAAGTAAACCAGTGTCTTTAGGGCTGACTGTTTGAGGCTTCAAAAGAAACAGATAAACATATCCACACAAGGGGACACGTGTAGAGATGTTCATTGCAACCCTGTTTATAAGACAACAAAGTGCCCATTTGTGCTCAGTCTCTCAGCTGTGCCCAACTCGTTTGCAACCCCGTGAACTGTAGCCCACCAGGCTCCTCTGTCAATGGGATTTTCCAGGCAAGAACACTGGAGTGTGTCGCCATTCTCCAGGAGATCTTCCCGACCCAGGAATCAAACCCATGCCTCTTGCATCTCCTGCATTGGCAGGCGTATTCCTTACCACTGAGCCCCATGGGGAGCCCCATGGGAAGCCCCAAATACCCATGAGTGGGGCTTAGATGACCACTGATCCATTAACACACTATAACACTATCCAAAGGTTCAGTGAATAAACTAGATCTCTATATATCAATAATATCAATAGAGGAGGGATATTAAAAACAACACTGAGTTGCGGGGGGAGTCACAGAATGTCATATACAAGATTAACCAGTGGCTTTTATAAAATTTGTTTTAAATATCCAAAATAGCACACTATTTATGGTTCCACATATGCAGTAAAAGTACAAAAATATAGACTGAAAATGTAAGTACTAAATTCATAACAGTGACTCTCTCTGGCACAGAAATAGAGAGGGAATATGAAATTTCCTCTTTGACTGTAAGGGTTTTTTTCTTCCATCTTGGGTGCCTTGTCCATGGAGGTTTGACATATTCAAGTTTATCTTTTTTGTATTTTTTTCTGAAATAAAAAAGACACAAGGGGCAGAAAAGCTATATGCTTGGAAATGCAATGATGAACGTTGTTTTGCAAAAATGCTCTTGGGGTTGGAAAACAACCCATTATATAAGTTCTGGTTGTTGTTCAGTCACTCAGTTGTGTCCAGCTCTGCAACCCCATGGTTGCAGCCTGCCAGCTTCCTCTGTCTGTGGGACTTCCCACGCAAGAATACTGGAGTGGGCTGCCATTTCCTTCTCCAAGAAATCTTCCTGACCAAGGGATCAAACCCACGTCTCCTGAATTGGCAAGAGCCCCCAGGAAAGCCCTACATATGTCCTATTGGCTGCACTTAACAATTGTGTGGTGTTCAGGGTTGTCGGTTAACAGTAAATGCAAGCACAATGCTAAGATATCTCTATTGTTTAATTAGTGGTACATTTCCTTGCCACAAATATTCTTTCTAAAATTTTATTTTCTCAAAATACTCTTTATATGTCACATGCAAATCCCTCTTTTGGATTTTTTATCAGAAACTCGTAGACTTTTCTAAGCCATTGCTGTCCCCACATCATCAAGAAGGCCTTCTTTGTCTGTAACCGAACAGTGGTGGATGAGTGCTGGAAACAGTGGAGAGATGTCTTTTTCTTCCCATATCTCCCCTTACTTGTAAAAAGAAAGAAATATCTGAAATAAAATGAATTTGGATTACTGTGTCAGCTAAATAATGTCTTTAAGGCCACAAAAATTCTTTTTTTTTTTTTTTTTGGTGCAGCAGAGCATAATTATAAGATTTTCTCTAAATGTTCTTTGCTTGAAAATAATTGACTTTTGTCTCACATTAATTTTAAAGATCATAATGAATATTGTGGATTTCTAAAAGACCTAAAGGCATTGTGGAGTGCTGATAAGCATATTATTATGCGAGTAACCTACTGGATTCAGAGCTTCCCACTGCCCCTTGGGGGTTAATAGATAAATTCCATCGTTAGAAGGGATACAAGCTGTGCTCTCACCCTGAAGGTCGCAACAGGTCTCACCTAGCCTCATGCAAAAACTATCTTCTACTTTTCTTGGAAGGGTGAAGCTGGACCGCCAGGATTTCCAGGATCTATTGGCCCTAAAGGTGAAAAGGGAGAATCTGTAAGTATTTTAGCTTTGCGAGCAGAGGGAGAATATCCAAAAGATAGAATTAAGATATATTTCTTAATCAACCCCAATTCCATGTACGTTGGTTGTCCCTGGCATAAGGAACAATAGATCAGATATTTGGTCACATACTCTAAATGAGGTACTAAGTTTTTACATGTATTACCTCACTTAGTTCATTTAAAAAAAAAAAAAAAAACATTCTTCAGATGAGGAAACCAAGGCACAGAAAGGTTAAGTAACTTCCCTAAGGTCTCTAAGCTGAGACCATGAATCACTCCTAGGTAGGCTGATTCCAGAACCCAGGATTTAAAAATCGCTAAGCTGCCCTGCTATAACTAAAGATAATAGCTAAAATGAATAATAAAATCAGTATATCAAAAGGGCCAATTTATCCAAAAAAAAAATAGAGAAGTTTATCTTTGCTCAAACAACTACTGTCAGCGTAGTCCCTGAAGTTATTGTAGGTTTTTATAAGATCAAAATGACTTCTTAAATATTACTGAGGTCAGGTTCTTCCAAAACTTAGTTCTTTTAGTGGAAAAAAAGTACCTTCAGTATCATTTATATTCAAATGGGACTACCTAAAGAGATGACATGAATCCTAATTACAAAAATAATTTTTTTTAATTCTGCTTTAAAAAAAAACCAACCCCCCACAGCAGCCATCAAGAATCAGCACAAATGACTTAACAAATGTTTCATTTTTGTTAAAAAAAAAATGTAACACTTTAAAAAATTTTACTTTTACCTCTTCCCTTGCTGGGATGAACAGAGATTATTGGTTGGCCAGAGATAAAAATGATCAGGTCACTAAAATGCCTGCATGCCTGCCAAACGGGAACAATATGAAGAGTATTTAGTATCACAAGGTCAAATTCTCCTTGTGCTTCAGCTTTAGAAATGAAGCCTCTTTGGCGACGACAGACATTCTTCTGACAGCTTTAGAGTTCATGCTGTCCTGCTTATGCTCAGAAGTTCTCCTCCTTCAGGGGTCACCCTTGCCTTTGGTTTTGTGTCCAAACCAGTAGCAGTCCTCAGTGGGGTTCCACGCCTGAGGATTTCCAAGCCTTTCTAGGAAATCTCCTCTCTCCCTCAAATCAGCCCGTGGTCTGCTGCCCCTTCCATCTGCCAGCTGACTCCTATAACCCCACACTTAAAGGCACCTCTCCTCACCTCTTATCTGCCCCTTGGGCCCCCCGCCCCCATCTCCCCTCCACACTGGAGCCCTGACACCTTCTCTTAATTTCCACATGCTGCGTGGCAAACTAGGACCGAAGATGTACTAAAATTCTACTGGAATAGCCGGGACTTGTAGAGCAGAGAGAGAAATTTGAGTGGATTAGAGCAGTGCCTCTCACACTAAATGTGAACTTGAATTGCTGAAGATCCTTTTGAAATGCTAATCCTAGTTCAGCAGGTCTGGGTAGCAGTTTATTACCAAACCCAAGTTCAGTTCAGCTGCTCACTGCTCATAAGCCAACAGTTGCAGAGGCAAGTGTCAGCAGGAAAGGTGCTTTAATCAGAAAAGCTCGCAACCTGGGGAGAAGGTGGACTCATGTCCTGAGACCAACTCCCAGGATTCTTTTCAGCCAGGATAGTTTTTAAAGGGAAAAACGGTGGGGGCGGGGGCAAGAATCTCAGTGAATCATTGAGACAAGAGGTTGGAATCTGACTCTTTCATCCTTTGAGTGCAGACTGGCTGACTCTCTCTTCAAATGTGATCTTGCTGTATGATCTCCTGAAGGATTACTAAGGGCGCCATTGGGGGAGAGAGCTAGTCATTTTTTAATGGTTTAATTCTTCATTCTTTTTATCTAGGAAAAAATCAATAGCTCAGGCAAGGCATGGTGTGCATTCAGGACAGCATAAGTCAGGAGTTAGTTTCAATTGCTTAGTGATCTCATTTTTGTATTTAGGTTCTTTTAAGTTCAGAGGGGAACAGAAATGGGGAAACAGGAAAGGGGCAAAAGAGCCGCTTTCAGACTGAGCAGCTGTATTTCTTAAGGCTCTCAGGCCATGGTCCTGCTGTGGATCCTGTGCTATGAGTAGCAAGAACTGAAGGATTTCATACTTCAGGAAGGTTTCCCTCTAGCTTCTGTCCTGTTACCAAGGCCCACCCTCTGAGACCGCCTTTCTTCCCATCTGCTTTACCCTCCCAGCTCTTCTCCTTGTCAGTTCCCTCTTAATCTGTGAATTATCCCACCTTCCTTATATTAATACATCTTTGCCTGCCTTTCTCCCAGTTTCCCAGAGGAAAACACACAAATTTCACATCATTAGTAAAGCAGTCTAGCTCTCTGCGGTCTCAGCCTTTCTATTCTGGAACAGGATCTGAACCTAACATAATAACCAGAAGGCCCAAACAGAAGAATAATCTTCATCCAAATCTGAACTCTGAGCCTGAGTGGTACTTTAAATGGCAGTTTGTCCCCTGTTACAGGACATTTACTACCTGACTAGGTTAGATATTGGAGTGAAAATGTCATCTAGTTGAACCCCAGGATTTTGTAGATAAGGAAAAAGAGGCTCCAAAATGTAAATGACTTGCCCCAGACAGTAGCCACCGGAATTAAAACAAAATATCAGGTCTCTAGACAACCAGGCTCCTGGTTTTGCTTTTTCTGCCTCTACTAGAAGTTACTTTAGTCACTGTGGCTTGGCAGAGGTTCTAAACAACCGGGGACATAAGTAATGTAATATAATCAGAAACAAGCAGTTTCAAAAGCAATGCAGCCCATTTCTCACATCTCATTAACTTCATCTCCTATCTTAAAAATCGAATTGATTTTTAGAATTAAGACTGAAAAGCAAGAATATAAATAAAGCTCTCTATGTATCTAATACATAGAAATTATCCAATAAGAGATTTAATCATGTTGGATAGATATGGGCCACATTAGTCAGAGTAGGTAGGTTATGCTAAGTAACAAATTAACCCTGAAATTTCTGTGATTTTATCCCTAAGAAAAGCTTTCTCTTGCTCATACTGCCCAGCCAGTGTGGCTGGGGGGAGTGGGTGTCCTGCTGCACATGACCCTCAGTAACCAGTCAGCAGGCTGGTAAGCACCAGGGAGCTATGCCCTCTGATAGGCGCAAACTTCTCAGCCGCTACTGCCAGGACAGCAGGCTGGACCATGATGGATGGTCTCTGCATGCTTCAGCCTTCAAGTGCCCCGCAGCCCTGCCGGACACATTTCACAGTCAGAATCAGCAGCTTGCCCCCACGTAACTGCAGGGAGCTCGGAGACATGGGGGAGAAGACAGGGCCCCCGGAAGTCCCCGGGTCATGAGGAATGAAGTTCTGGCAGTAACCACTCACCTCCTTGTGGTGATCTGAATGTCAAATCCTTACCAGGACCTTTGAGCAGCACTGCCTAGCATAGTGGTCCCCAGCCTTTCCCTTGACTTTCAGCTGCAAAATAAAACGTTTTAAAATGTATGGTTTCCATCTTATTATCCATTCACTCAATTCACATAATAAAGCAATAAAATGGTAAATAAAATGAAACAGACTGAGTAAGTAAAGTCTGATTTTGAAGTCAGGCTGCCTGGGTTTAGATCCTCAATGACTTCTTACTGGTTTTGTGACTTTGGGGAAATGAATTAACTTCCCTGTGCCTCAGTTCCCCCGCTGTAAGTGAATGTACTAACAGTAACTACCCTGTTGACCCAAGAGGTTAATTGTATTAATGTATATAACGTGATTAGAACACGGTTTAAGACATTGTAGGAATTCAATAAATGTCAGCAACTATTGTTTTATCTGTAAAACTTTAAATTGCCTAATTTAATAAATTTCATTGGACAGCAGAAGTGTACCCCAGAGATGCTATGATAATCAAGGTGAATTATATCTCTTCATTCACAGATTTTGTAGGCAAGATAAACAAGGGAACAGGGAACATACAGTGGGTGAATGCTGCTTTAGGGTTACTCAGAACCTTTCTGAATCTCTTCTCGTTCTGATAGTGGGACAATATCTCCCTAACAGCAGTGTAGTGAAGGATAAATGACATCACGATATGTGCCTTCAAGAACAGAAGCTAATACAGGGAAGCCTCTCCATCTGTGTGTGTGTGTGTGTTGAGGAAGGGTTGTGATGTTAGTAACGCAGTGACCATGGGGAGAGTGTTGCGTCGTAAGAGGCATTCCTTCAAAGCTTTGCCTCCCACCAGAACCTTTAAGCCTAAACCCAGCAACAAGAACTAGTATCAGTTCCACAGACTTGTACTGTTATTCACCCAGTAATTAACCCCATCATGTCATTTTCGTTAAAAGGAAAGTGAAAATTAGTATGTATTTTTACAGTAGTGACTTTGTAATTTTAAACACTAATTTAGAACTCTGGCTGTATTTTTTAAGCACCAACTTAAGTAACTGGAAGAATTCAAACGAATGTCCTTCCACTGATCACTCCAGCATCTTCACATTCATTCTGCCTCTGCTTGGATGCTTGCGTGTGTGTGTGTGACCATCTTCTCTTTGAACCACACCAGAGGAAGCTTTGGACTTGGACCACATTCTAATCTGTCAACCACCCAGAATTCTCAAAATAACATTAAGATGATTAAGTTACTATTCAATTGGGAATATTAAAAGGTTTTCTAATTCAACCACATATTGTTCTTCTAAGCTGCACAGGCAGACAGTGTGACATTCTGGATCATTACATGTTTGCAGTGGAGGTCTGAGTTTGACCTGCAGGATTTGTTCACATCCAGGTTTGGTGAGATTATTTTTTAAACTGTTTATAGTTGATTCTTTTTTCTACACATTTTCCTAGGGGGAACCCTTTACAAAAGGTGAAAAGGGAGATAGAGTAAGTAGATGTTTTATCACTATCTTGGGTTTTCTATTTCATTGATTTCTTCCTCTCCAATTTCTATCATGTTTACTTTAGAGGCTAATAGATTTTATAAGATAAGTTCCTTGAGCATTCTGCTTTTTCCTCTGTGAATTTTGACTCTTTTATTTCGATAAGTATGAAATTTTAAACCTTGTTAAGTTTTATCACGTGATAACGCTTCAACATTCGGTTCAGGGAGTGTTTATTTTCTGTAACACATTTCTGTTTGTGATTGGACATGATGAAAGATATACACCAATGATATTTAAAGTACAAAATTATTGTGTAAGACACAGTTTTTCCAAAATTTGTGTTAATGATATAAACTGGCTTTACCGAACAGGATGGTTTTATCAAAAGGATCAGTGATAGGTCCTCTCCAGTGGTCCAATGGTTAAGACTTCAAGCTTCCACTGCAGGGGTGCAAGTTTGATCTCTACTTTGGGAACCAAGATCCTGGGGAACAGCCAAAAAAAATAAATAAAAGGATCAGTGATTAAGTCATGGAAAATAATTTAATTAAAGTGAACTCTTTGTGGCCAACTTGTACTCTTGTGTAACCTTAATTTGTGTGTGATTTTTGTTTCATTAAATACATGTACCTGGTAGTGGAACCTCCGTGACATATCAACTTAAATTATACTCTTTCTTTTCCTTTATTATCTGCAGTTTTATTTCTCTGAGCTGTAGGATTAGCTCGTGACAAATCCTAACAATGTCAGTTGAGTAGAGGACACGGTGATTGCTAATGGACCATGATGATTACAGTGTCAAAAGTGACATTGGGGAAAAACTGTTACAGAGAAGAAAGGGAAATAAGAAATTATTGTTTATTAGGAATTATCATTTAAAGTCATATTTTAGGATGAACCCTTCTTGACTTCATCATGTCCTCCATAATTTCCTCTTTTATCGCATGTCAGCTAGTGAAAGTGTAATGAATTGCAGCATTAGAGATGCTGTCCTCCATCTGAATTTAAACACATGTATGGTGATTATTTCCTTTACAGGGAGAACCTGGAATAACAGGATCACAAGGAATAAAGGTAATCCCCTGACATCCTTCCCTTGCATCTCCAACATAATGAGATTGTGAAAATTAATGGAACCATTTCTTTCCCACCCATATGTTTAGGGCGAGCCTGGAGATCCTGGTCCACCTGGTGTAATTGGAAGCCCAGGACTAAAGGTACATAAGAAATAACTCAGGGAAATGTGGAAGTTGTTTTGAAGGTATAGCCATCTCTGTGTAAAACAAGGAGCTCTGATGTACCACTCATTCTCATCACAAATGTTGTCAGGGACTTTATCATGTTTTGATGGCAATTCCTCCCACAGACACACTCCCACATTGGCTGCATTTATTAGACATCTGGTACCTCTGTCTTTTGGATCACAATAGGATATTTAAGCTCTTTTCAGACCATATTCGTGATAGCATCCCTGAAAGCTTTAAGAGTGAAAAATATGAGCCACATCTATGACCCTGTTTTCCTAAAGAGAACAGGATTTAATTTCCTAAGCCCAGATTATGCAGCCCACAGGTGCCTGAGTGCCCCACACGGGATTCTTTAAGACTGTCCCAGAGGAGACCCACTGTTAGGAGGTACTAGAAGGATTCATGTGATGTGCCCCAGCCACGTGTACGGCACGTTATCCAGACCTCACCTACTGGTGAGAACATGCGTGTGTGCTCAGTTGCTCAGCCGTGTCCGACTCTTTGAGACCCCGTGGGCTGTAGCCCACCAGGCTCCTCTGTCCAGGGGATTTTCCAGGCAACAATACTGGAAAGGATTGCCATTTCCTCCTCCAGGGGAATCTTCCCAACCCCAGCATCAAACCCGCATGAGAACAGACTCATTTAAGTGACAATGTCTTCAAACTGTCAGCCCAAAGCACATTTCAGTGTTACACAGAGGAGCCTGGATACTTTTCTACAGATAGAGATCACAGCATGTTTTACATATATTCAGGTACAGACTATATTTTTAGCACAATTAAAGTATATGTCTCCTTCTATTTTAGGGTCAGCAAGGACCTGCAGGCTCTGTGGGACCCAGAGGACCACCGGGAGATATTGTATGTATGGTAGATGCGTGTGTCATTTTAAAGAATGCCAGCATCTGTTCATGCAAATGAATTATACTACATTTTCCAAGGGCAGGAGTCATTTCTACCACTGAAACTGATCACACCTAATGTCAGAGGCTGTTGAGAAGGCTCATATCTCCATTTAGTTATGTGAGATCCTTTTGAATATTATTAACCTAACAAATCAGTCTTTGAAACCCAAGTTAACATTTCCATTATACATCACTATACATGGCTTTTAATTAAATTCTCCATTCAAGTAAGACATTTCCAAAGCTTCTGTTGTTGTATTCTTGCAGAAGTCTCCAAAAAGGGGGAAAATCTTTTGGCTGAAAATACTTCTATAATGCAACTGGAGAAAAGTCTTCAGATTGCATTATAGCCTAGCTTTACTGGACTCACAATTCCCTCTCTCTATCACACACACACACACACATCCTCACACCCCTTAAGTGCACTGTTTTTCTCTTTTTATTGGACTATACTTGATTTACAGTATTAGTTTCAGGTGTACATCATAATTCAATATTTTTATAGATTATACACCATTTAAAGTGACTACAAAATAATGGCTAAATCCCTGTATTGTACAGTATACCCTTCTTGCTTATTTATTCTTTGCACAATAATCTATTTCTTAATCCCTTTCGTCTATCTTCCCCCTTCCCTTTCCCCCACTGGTAACTAGTTTGTTCTCTGTATATGTGAGTCTGTTACGTATGGTTATATTCATTCATTTTATTTTTTATATTCCACATGTAAGTGATTACATGCAATATTTGTCTCTGTCTGACAATTCATAAAGCACAGTACTCTCTAGGTCCATCAACACTATTGCAAACGGCAAAATTTCTTTCATTTTTATGGTCAAGTAGCATTCCATTTGGAGAAGGCAATGGCAGCCCACTCCAGTGCTCTTGCCTGGAAAATCCCATGGATGGAGGAGCCTGGTGGGCTGCAGTCCATGGGGTCGCAAAGAGTCGGAACAACTGAGAGACTTCACTTTGACTTTTCACTTTCATGCATTGGAGAAGGAAATGGCAACCCACTCCAGTGTTCTTGCCTGGAGAATCCCAGGGACGGGGTAGCCTGGTAGGCTGCCGTCTATGGGGTCGCACAGAGTCAGACACAACTGAAGCGACTTAGCAGCAGCAGCATTCCATTATATATGTATGATATCTCCTTATCCATTTATCTGTTGATGGACACTTGGGTTTCTCCCACTTCTTGGCGATTGTAGGAACACCGAGGTGCATGTATCTTTTTGAATTACTGTTTTCATTTCCTTTGAATCTATAACCAGGAGTGGGGTTGCTGAATCATTAGGTGATTCTCTTTTAGATTTTGAAGAACCTCCATAATGATTTCTCTAGTGGTTGTACCAATTTTCATTCCTACCAGAGCAGTGTATTCAGGTTCCCTTTTTGCAACATCCTTTCAAGCATTTGTTATTTGTGGAATTTTTGATGATAGCAATTCTGATGGGTGTGAAATGATACCTTACTGTGATTTTGATATGCATTTCTTTAGATGATTAGCAATATTGAGCATCTTTTCTTTAAATTTTTTTAATTAGTTTATTTTCTATTTTTTAACGTTACAATATTGTATTTGTTTTGCCATACATTGACATGAATCCACCATGGATGTATATGCTTTCCCCTTGAGCATCTCTTCATGTGCTTGTTGGCCATCTGTATGTCTTTTGGAAAAATGTCTATTTGGGCCTTCTGCTCACTTTTTAAGCAGGTTGTTTGTTTTTCTTAATATTGACTTGTATTTTATATATATATTAACCTCTTATCAGCCATATGATTTGCAGATATGCTCTCCCATTCAGTAGGTTGTCTTTTCATTTTGTCCATGGTTTCCTTTGCCATGCAAAAACTTTTAAGTTTAATTAGGCCCTGTTTGTTTATTTTTGCTTTTGTTTCCTTTGCCTTAGGAGATAGAATCAAATTTCTAAAATTTATGTCAAAGAATGTTCTGCCTATTTTTTCTTTTAGGAGTTCTATGGTTTCAGGTCTTTGAGGCTTTAATTAAGTTTGAGTTTATTTTTGTATATAGTGTGAGAAAATGTTCTAACTTATTCTTTTATATGTAGCTGTCCAGTTTTCCCACCTATTGAAAATATTGTCTTTTCTTTACCTTTGTCGTAAATTAAGTGACCATTAATTGGTTTATTTCTAAGCTATCTATTCTGTCCCATTGAGCTACGTGTCTGTTTTTGTGCCAGTACCATACTGTTTTGATTAGTGTAGCTTTGTAGTACAGTCTGAAGTCAGAGAGTATGATATTACCAGCTTTGTTTTTCTTTCTCAAGATTGCTTTGGCAATTAGGGATCTTTTGTGCTTCCACATAAATTTTAGGATTATTTATCCTAATTCTGTGAAAAAATATCTTGGTTACTTTGATAGGGATTGCATTAAATCTGTAGATTGCTTTGGGTTGTATGGACGTTTTAACTGTATTGATTCTCCTAATCCATGAACACAGGGTATTTTTCCATTTCTTTGTATCTTATTTGGTTTACTTCATCAGTGTTTTATGGTTTTTAGAGTATGCTTTTTTCACCTCATTGGTAAAGTTTATTTCTAAATATTTTATTCTTTTTCATTCAGTTTTAAATGGATTTGTTTTCTTGCTTCCTCTTTTGGATGGTTTGTTAGTAATATATAGAAAACCAACAGATATCTGTATATTAACCTCATATCCTGCAACTTTTGGAGAAGGAAATGGCAACCCACTCCAGTGTTCTTGCCTGGAGAATCCCAGGGACAGAGGAGCCTGGTGGGCTGCTGTCTATGGGGTTGCACAGAGTCGGACATGACTGAAGCAACTTAGCAGCAGCAGCAGCCTGCAACTTTACTGAATTCATTTATTAGTTCTAATAGATTTTTTTGGTGGAGACTTTAGGGTTTTCTATATATAATGTGTCATATACAAATAGTGACAGTTTTACTTATTTCTTTCCAATTTGGATGCCCTTACAATGGAGGAAAGATTGTCATTGTTCAGCTGCCCAGTCATGTCCAACTCTTTGCAACCCCGTGGACTGCAGCACACCAGGCCTCTCTGTCCCTCACCATTTCCCAAAGTTTGCCCAAGTTCATGTCTATTGCATCGGTGATGCATGCCGTTCACCCATCTCATCCTCTGATGTCCTCTTCTCCTTCTGCCCTCAATCTTTCCTAGCATCAGGGACTTTCCCAATGAGTCAGCTGTTCACATCAGATGACCAAAATACTGGAGTTTCAGCTTCAGCATCAGTCCTTCCAATGAATGTTCAGGGTTGATTTCTGTTAAGACTGACTGGTCTGGTCTCCTTGCTGTCCAGTGGACTCTCAGGAGTCTACTCCAGCACCACAGTTCAAAGGTATCAATTCTTCAGCACTCCACCTTCTTGTAAGACCAGAAACTACAAAACTCTTAGAGGAAATCAGGCAGGACACTAATATAAATCACAGCAATTTGGATGCCTTTTATTCTTCTTCTTTTCTGAGTGCTGTGGCTAGCACTTCCAATACTATGTTAAATAGAAGTGGTGAGAGTGGGCATACATGTTTTCTTTCTTATGTTAGAGGGAAAGTTTTCAGCTTTTCACCACTGAGTATGATGTTGGCTTTGAGTTTATCATAAATGGTGTTTATAATATTGAGATATATTTCCTCTACAACAACTTGGATGAGCATTTATCATGAGTGGATGTGTAATTTTGTGAAGTGTTTTTTCTGCACCTTTTGAGATTATCATGATTTTTATCCTTTCTTTTGTAAATGTGGTATATCACATTGATTACTTCATGGATATTGAAACATCCTTGCATTCCTGGAATAAATCCCTTTTGATCATCTTATGTGATTACTTTTATTTATGATTGAATTCAGTTTGCTACTAATATTTTGTTGAGGATTTTCACATCTGTATTCATCAGAGGTGTTGTGTTATTTAGTCGCTAAGTCATGTCCAACTCTTTTGAGACCCCGTAGACTAGAGCCTGACAGGCTCCTCTGTCCTTGGGAATTTCCCAGGCAAGAATATTGGTGTGCATTGCCATTTCCTTCTCTAGGGAAACTTCCCAACCCAAGGATTAAACTTGTGCCTTGTGCTTTGCAAACAGATTCTCTACCACTGAGCCACCAGAGAAGTCCTTAATCAGTGGTATTGGCCTGTAATTTTCTTTTTTGCTCTGGGTTTGGTATCAGAGTAATGGTGGCCTCATAGAATGAATTTGGGAGTGTTTCTTCCTCTTCAGTTTTTAGTAATCTTGAAGGATAGGCATTAGCTCTTCATTATATGTTTGGTAGAAATCACCTGTGAAGCTGTCCAGTTCCAGTTATTTACTTTCTATAAATTTATTATTATTATTATAAATTCAATTTCACTACTAGTGACCAGCCTGTTCAGATTGTCTATTACTTCCTGATTCAGTGTTGGAAAATTTTATGTTTCCACAGATTTGTCTACTTCTTTTACATTTTCCAATTTGTTGGCATATAACAGTAGTGTTCTTTTATTATCTTTTTGTATCTTCATGGTAATGGTTGTTATTTCTCCTCTTTCATTTCTCATTTTGTTTATGTGTGTCCTCTCACTTTTTTTCTTGATGAACTCTCATGAAAAGTTCAGCACATTTGTTTATCTTTTAAAAAAACACAGAAGTTTGTTTTGTTGATCTTTTCTATTGTTTGGTGGTTTTTGGTCTTTATTTCATTTATTTCCTCTCTGATCTTTGTTATTTCCTTCTGCAGACTTTTGGTTTTGCTTGTTCTTTTTCTAATGCCTTCAGTTGGTAGGTTTGGTTTTTTATCTGAGATTTGTCTTCTTGTTTCTCAAGTTAGGCTTGTATCGCTACAGACTTTCCTCTTAGACCTGCTTTTGCTGTACCCCATAGATTTGGGAAAGTAGTGTTTCCATTTTTATTTGTCTTGATGTGTTTTCTGATTTCCTTTTGATTTCTTCATTTTCATACTGGTTTTTTAGTAGCACGTTGTTTAGTCTCCATGTTCTTGTGTTTATCCCATTTTTATTTCTGTAATTTATTTCTAATTTGATACCATTTTGGTATTGGTATCAAATTGGTACGATTTCTGCTCTCTTATATTTATCGGGACTTGTTTTGCCGCCTAGCATGTGATTTAACCTGGAGAACGTTCCTTGTGCACCTGAAAAGAATAATAATGTGTACTCTGCTATTTTTTTGACTGAGTAAATTCACCTTTCTATCCCTTCCCTGATGACAGCTTTGTGTCCCTTGCACAAATTCCCTGGCCTTCTGACATCTTGGGAGTCAAAATCTCTCCATCAGTCCTCACTTGAGCAAAACAGGGAAAGTGCTTGTTGGACACTGACCTCTGTCTGGCAGTTTGATTTTGCTCCATGAAACCGTTAGAATCTCTCCTTTTCCCATCATTTGGGAGCAGCCCCTTGACATTTTGCTCTATTATCAGTGCTCCCAGGCTGAGCCTCCAGGGTTTCATCCTTTAGTGCATTTGGTCATTTGGTACTTTGAACATTCAGTTCATGGAGCAAAACTTTTTGTTGCGCCCCCAAGCCATTTAGTGAACCATTGCAGGTGGGCCTAATGGAGAGATCTTACAAAGAAGAATAAAATGCTGGTGGCACAGGTGGAACCATAGGATGTATAAAAAATGAGGTTACGTGATAAGGGACTAGGCTGAAAAAGAGAGTAAAACAAAAAGAGAAAATGCTTCTGCTGCCAAGTCGAAGTAAAAGTTTGTTTTCTGTTCACCCCATTTAGGGCAGTAATACGGAGGGGCATTCGGTTCAGTTCTCCCTTATTTAGGTTCTTTTCCATTACATCCAGGCTTCCTCACTTGAAACAAAAAGCCACATATTTTCATTAATGTTTTTCTCTCTCCAGGAGCCCAAAATCAGCACGTTCCCATATGTTAACACTCAGTTCTCCTGATGAAGACTCAGAGGTAGAAACGTTTTTACAATAAGAAATGTTCTAATTGCTCTTGCTCTTTAATTCTGAATTTTCTAGGGATTGCCAGGAGAACACGGTATCCCAGGCAAACAAGGCATTAAAGGAGAAAAGGTACAGCTTCTGTTTCACTCCCTTTGTATGTTAAGTAGCTGAGGAAGAGTATGAGATAGGATCATAAGGACTTTGGAGGAGTGAAAGGACAGGACATGGCAGCTGGGGTTGCACAGGGGATGGATGTTCACACGGACTATGCAGGAATGGCATCTCTGGGGTTTTTCACCGTGGCAGCTGGGTTCTGGCACTGAAACACAATGTGACAGAATGGACTGCTTTGGAGATGAAGATCTCAGAACTTGAAAAGTCTGTTTCAGGCTTAGCCAACAGCACGGGTACAGACCTGAGATGTCTCAATCTTATGACGCTTTTCTTGACGTCTACAAGGAAATAATATATTAATATTGAACAATTACTTGAGAATAACTTAAAGAAAATGTAGAAATTATCTGAAGAATAGATTTTCCCTTCTGTGCATCGATCTATTCACTTGCATACATTTCAGGAGACCATAAACTTATTCTAACGTAGCTCTCGGCAAGATCCAAGTGCACTTAAGAGAACAGTGTCCATGTGGATTGGGCACCCAGTGCGCACTGTGAAATGAGTGAATGGGAGAATGCAGTGTGACTGACTATGATGACAATTTAAAATATGGAAGCTGTTGCTGACACACCACCCACCATGAACCTGAGCTGTGAAGTGAGAATCTTACCTTGTTTCCTCAGGGAGACCCAGGTGGGATTACAGGCCCTCCTGGACTTCCAGGTCCAAAAGGTGAGGCTGGTCCTCCAGGAAAAAGCCTGCCAGGGGAACCAGTAAGTAACAACCCTTTTGCTAATATTTTCTTTGAAAGTTGATGAATCACTGTTCGTGTACTCCCTGTTTCTGATCACAGGTATAGGTCTGCAGAAAAAAGAAGCATTTATCTTATTCTTTAGATCAGAGATCTAATCTTTTTGGAAATTTGATACAAAGGCCTCTCTTCTGAAGACAATGCACATACACATACCATTTTACATACAATTTTGGAAGATTTATAGCCCCACCCCACCCCCCGAATCTTCTTTAGGGATCGAAGAAGCCTAGTAAGGTATGCTAGTTTTAAAACATGAACCTTCCTTGGACAGTCTTAAAACAAACAAATTGCTTGAAATTTCCCTTCTAGAGGCTCTGCATATGTGGCCATAGGCAGTCATCTATTAAAAAAAAAAAAAAGTCCTTGTGGCCTGGGCTAATCCTAGGACATAGAAAACTGCTGGAAAATCTAACCCATATGCCTATTTCATATGCTTTTTTTCCTCATCCCCTTTGACCTTTTATATAATTATAATAAATAGTTCTCAATATCAGATGCCTCATTTTAAAGATGAAAACATCTTATATTTTAAAGTAACTATACAAAATTTATAACCTAGTAAAATTTCTATTCCCTGTTCCTTATTCTTTTACAGAAAAAGGTTTATGCAAAAAAGATGAAGAGCAATGAAATATTTTTGAGTTATAACTTCTAAGATGTAAGTAAATTTTTAGAAAAAGAAAATATATTCATCTCATTTTCTTTTCTTTCTTTAGGGATTAGATGGAAGTCCTGGGGCACCTGGTCCACGAGGGCCAAAGGTAAAATATCAAAGATAATTTTTAAAGAATTAATCATTTGCAAAATGTGCCTAGAAAAGTAATGTCCCTCGAGCCTCTCACTAATAGAAGCATCTCATTGCACAGGGGGAAAGAGGACTGCCAGGTGTCCAAGGCTCGCCAGGTGACATAGGCCCCCCAGGGATAGGAATTCCTGGCCGAACTGTAAGTGAAATTCAATCAAGTTCGTGAAACCCGGTTGACCCGCTATTGTGAAATAAGATCCTATGACATATCTGAATGATAGAAAGGAATGAAATGGTCAGAGGAAGAAATACAAAAAAATGCTAGTCAGAGGGCATGAATTAATGGGTCTTGTAGTTACATCCTAACACAGAAGGTAGCCACTGTTTATTGACTTACAGATGCTAATCACACAACACTGAGTTTTGAATTAGAAAATGTGGTCTTAACCCTTTATTCCTCCATTCTATATATTAAAAAGTACAAACTCATGTTTACAAGATTATGAGAATGCCCCAATATTAGGTTATTCTATATTACTGTCTGTTTTCAATTAGAATAAAATGAAAACTTAATTTTAATGGAGTACATGTAAATTAAATATCAAAAATCTCTACGTATTATCTTAGAGAAGAGATAATAAAAATTGTTTGTGATAATTAAGACAAATAATAGCCAGTTTTTGACAGGTTTTTGCTATAAGGATAATAATGATAATTGTATCTGTGCTAGTGGACTAAATAGCAGTAAGAGATAAAACTTTATATTTACTATGAAAAACATAAAAGATTTTTACACAAGAAAAGTGAAATAGCTGGTTATTCTAATGACATTAATTTGGGAATTGGCCTTGAAATGAAATTATCCTGAGAGGTAAAAGAAGATGTAAATAGTGAATGGTTGTACTGTGTTTGACTGCTGTTTGATTTTCCAGGGCAAGAAGGTAAAGACCACTGGAGATGGGAGGTTAAACAAAGTAAAAAAGTAGTTTAGGAAATTATTAGGGGAGTGAAGGAGCTTGAAGCAAGAAAAAATCATAAACCAACAAACCAAAAATAACTTAAACACACAGAATAAATAGCAAGAAAGCAAGTAGCTTGGACAATGCGCATATTTATTTCAAAGTAAGAAGAGAGAAGGCAGCAAGCAGGTAGTGAAGTCAGGTACTGGGACCCCAGCTCTGACTTTCTCGGCCAGAGGTCCATAGTCATGCAGTAGGGAAGGATCTGTCATCACTAGATTCACCGATAATCTTCTAGCCTGTTTTAGTTACCCCCAAATTCCAGTTTTCTAACATAGAAAAGAATAATTTATTGAAGTTTTATTTCCTACTCCTCTCACTGATAGCAGGTTCTGGCAGTTTCTTCAGAGAAAGGACTCACAGTAAAGAGTAGGAAGGAAGGAAGCCTGTGCTGGTTGCCCTGTGGGTGGTCAGTGTCTGACAGGCAGAACTCAGGTGTGGTGTTCGTGCACCCATGGGTGTGCAGGAGCCATGGCAGGGCCAAGACAGATGTCCCGGGCACCCGAGCACGCTCATGCTGGTACCTCCAGCACTGCATTTGGTCACGGTCTACCTGGTACCCAGAACTCTTAGCCAACTTTGCAGAGAGTTTTCAGGGTGTGCGTGGTGGCGAGCCCTGCTGCTCCACTAAGTACATGACAATATTTGTTCCTTTATCCCTTGTGGATAATTTATGGACATTCCCAGCAGAATTATGATCATTGAATCTCCTTCTACTCAGGGCTCCCAAGGACCAGCTGGAGAGCCAGGGATTCAGGTAAGCACTTAACCAAGCTATTTGGCACAGCAAATCCACTTTGCTGACCTGGGGAGAAATTACTAAAGTTCTGTCCTTGTAAGTAACTATTTTCCCCCTTTTGCAGGGTCCTCGAGGTCTCCCTGGGTTGCCAGGAACTCCAGGGACCCCAGGGAATGATGTAAGGACAATTTTTACCTGCTTTCCCTCTCCCCCACACCTGTTTTAATCTGCTCTTGTGCCAAGGTGCAAAAATTTGAACATGATGTTTCTGTTTTCAGGGAGCTCCAGGGAGGGATGGAAAGCCAGGTCTGCCAGGCCCCCCAGGTGACCCGGTATGTTGACAGACTATGCCTGGTTTATGTATCTTTAATGCACCCAGAAGCCAAATAGCCTACCAAGCAAGTTTTGCTGTCCAAACTAATTAGAATGCTCAGTGACTGCTTGGTGATTTTGTTTATCCTCATTATTTTCTAAAGGGGAAAAAAACTCAAGCTACATCAGCATTTTTGTGTGTGTGGTGAATACTTATTTCCTGAGGGCATGATTCAGTTGTACAATTTTGCCCCAAGTTGAACCTTGGCATATAATGTCTAATCCCATGGAAAACTGAGTTAAAATACATAGCCACAGATTCTATTCTTTCTAATGCTAGTGACTAAATAAATTTCATTTTTCTAAATGAATGTTTGCAGATAAGTTTCCCACAATATGGTACATATCTATTGATTCTGTGGCTTTAAAAATGCTAAAATGATTAAATTACAAAACTGCCTTGAGTAGGCTCTTTCAAAATGGCTTTAGGCACTAAATGTGTGTCCAAAGTTTTATTTTAGGCTAAACTTTGCTTTGAGCGACACTGAAATCCCTTTAAATAGCCTCAGAATTGGCAGTTATAATTTAAGAAGCCATATGGTACATGACATTGTATTAAGAATTTTGTATAATAAAATCCAAATCTAGCCTCTCAGTTCTAAGTCTCACAAATCTTCCTGCTTCCCACACCATGTGGGCCTTACATGCCTTCATAAGCTATGTGCAGAGACGTATTTTGGCCTTTAACTCCCCAATGTAGTGAATCATGTGTGTATTGTCTCGGAATCTAAAGCATTACTGGTGTTGATCGTGTCTCTCTGAAAGGACATTTCAAGACACGAGGCCAAAGCTCTGCCTGAGTTTCCCAATGTCTATTTTGCCTATCACTTAAGCCACCTATTGGCCCTTTTGAATTCAATGAGGAAGAGCTTTAAGGCAAACATCTTGTACTTTCCATATTTCTCAACAGCCTGATGATTTTCTTGGCAGAGGAGTGGTTTCCTTTTAACAAATGATTTATCTTTATGTATAATTTAAAACTAATAATATGTTAGGGTTGGCATGACGGTTGCCTGGCGTGACTCAGAATTGAAACGATGACATGTGTGTGTTTACATGTTCATGGTAAAGAAATGGTATTTCTCTATTTCTCAAAAATGGTTATGAATTCTGTTAGTGTCCCGTATTTGTTTCTGAATAGGAAGCCTCATGTTAGCCAACCATCGTGATGGCAATGGCGAGGCTCTTAGAAACCTTATGTGAGAAATCTCAGCTGCCCAGCATTTTGAGGGAAAATATCTACATTTGTTGTATGTTTGTATTGTAAGTGCCTGTATATGTCTAAATACCTGTATTTGCTTTTTTCTCCTTATCCACAGATTGCACTTCCTCTCTTGGGAGACATCGGGGCCTTGCTCAAGGTATTCTGTTGCTATGTAAGAAATTGTGTCCTAATTTCCAGGAAAAATAAGAAAGGAAATCTTTATCAGAGGTTGAGTTAGCCTGAACTAAAATTCCATTTTTTTTTTTAAAATGGTAGAGCGTCTTTCAGACAGAAAAAGGAACATGGATCCATCTGTGTCTTGTGCCATTGGTACTAATTCCCTGACTCTCTTTCTTTACCGGCCTCTCATGTTAGCAGCAGAGGGGTGAAGGGCCAGGGCACAGAAGGAGTGGGTAGTTCTGAGGTGACCTATGAGTTCCGAGGCGAGTGGGTAGTTCTGAGGTGACCTATGAGTTCCGAGGCGAGTGGGTAGTTCTGAGGTGACCTATGAGTTCCGAGGCGAGTGGGTAGTTCTGAGGTGACCTATGAGTTCCGAGGCGAGTGGGTAGTTCTGAGGTGACCTATGAGTTCCGAGGCGAGTGGGTAGTTCTGAGGTGAGCTATGAGTTCCGAGGCGAGTGGGTAGTTCTGAGGTGAGCTATGAGTTCCGAGGCGAGTGGGTAGTTCTGAGGTGAGCTATGAGTTCCGAGGCGAGTGGGTAGTTCTGAGGTGAGCTATGAGTTCCGAGGCGAGTGGGTAGTTCTGAGGTGACCTATGAGTTCCGAGGCGACTGGGTAGTTCTGAGGTGAGCTATAAGTTCTGAGGCGAGTGGGTAGTTCTGAGGTGAGCTATGAGTTCTGAGGTGAGTGGGTAGTTCCGAGGTGACCTATGAAAGGGAGAGTGCCATTAACACCCTGAGCGGACTGTTCTCTCCCTGGAGTGATAGCTTTCTTTTAATGGTGCTCACCACCCCCTGGGCTCTCCGCTGTGAAACCCAGTCCTCCTCACAGTATCTGCCCTGACCAGTCCAGAAGGAAAAGCTGCTCAAGAAACAGCTAGTTTGAAGGCTGAGTTTTATGTCATGGGATTTTACAAAGTGTGTTACAAAATTCCAAAGCTGACAATTACCCTAACACCTGTGACTCTACTAAATAAAAATAATCTCTACCTATTATCCACCTCCTAGGGAATTAATCTCACTGCCATTTTTTTCTCTAATACTTCCCTTTATTTTATTTGTAAAACAGATGGGGAAGGATGATAATGGAACGTATCATAACGTACATAGGTTATGTATTTGCCTATTTCTTTTTGGAATGCTAAGATTGAACCCTTCACGTTCCACTGAACCTCATGCATAGTATCTGTCAATGTATGAATGGACAGTATACACACACATGGGCTACAGGGCTTCCCTGGTGGCTCAGCCGGTAAAGAATCTGCCTGCAATGCGGAAGACCTGGGTTCGATTCGTGGGTTGGGAAGATCCCCTGGAGAAGGGAAAGTCTACCCACTCCAGTTTGGCCTGGAGAATTCCATGGACTGTATAGTCCATGGGGTTGCAAAGAGTTGGACACGACTGAGCGACTTTCACTTTCACATGGGCTACATGTATGTATGTGTGATTTATTTGATATTCCTAGTATTTAGCCCTGTAGAAGGAAATGGCAACCCACTCCAGTATTCTTGCCTAGAGAATCTTGTGGACGGAGGAGCCTGGTGGGCTGCTGTCCACCAGGTCGCACAGAGTTGGACACGACTGAAGCGACAGCTTGCATGCATGCATTGGAGAAGGAAATGGCAACCCACTCTAGTATTCTTGCCTGGAGAATCCCAGGGACAGAGGAGCCTGGTGGGCTGCCGTCTATGGGGTCACACAGTCGGACACGACTGAAGTGACTTAGCAGCAGCAGCATAGTGGGAAAGAATCTGAAAAGATACATATCTACATATAACTGAGTCACTTTGCCATGTACCTGAAGTTAACACAGCATTATAAATCAACTATACTTCAGTTTTTAAAAAATCAATTGAATATTCCATTCTAAAATGTTGCCAAAGTCTACAGATACAGTAATTCACCTTCTTTATACTTTTTGAAATATGGAAAGCTTTTTGGTTCTCCTAAGTCCTCAAGCATCTTGCTACCTTCATAGTTTTTCAGATTTAATAGTTGTCGTCCTACAATTAGGTATGTGTTTCTTAACTCCTTACCAACACATTAACTAAATGAAATGATCCTGGTGGTCAAATTGGTTTGGGACATTTTGCACACTCCATGTCCTTCTAATGTTTTCCAGCACTAAGAAGGACCACCATAAAGAGAATTGTTCTAACCCAGAATTTTTTAGGCAAATTGCCTCAGAACCTTTTCAATACCATACAAAATTAGTCTTCCATGGAGCATATGTGTGGAAATCAAACTTGTCCTCATATACACTGGATCAAAATATTGAACTTGAATAATCATGGGCTTTCTTGTCAACTTCCCATCAATGCCAAATTTCAGTTCCCACTTCCATGTTTAAAGATGTTTCCACTTGGTTAAAAGGATGAAAGAATAGAGGCTTCTATTGTCCTACCTTTGGTCAGTTGTTAAATTTAAACTATCTCCCCCACTCAGTGGTCCCTATTTCATGCCTTTTCTGACCATATTTTTGTAACAATGTATTTAAAAATAAGCCTCTGTAGAGCTTTACATGATAAGAAGTTTATCTTGTGAGCTCAGACACCTAAATTCAAGCCTTTCCAGATCAGCTAAAGATTACAGACAAGGTGAGGGAAAGGTAATTCCACTTAGATTTCCTATCTGCACTTGGATTTGACTTAGAAGTCAAGTCCAAGTCCCTCAAGTAATTACTTCCCACATGAGTGCTTCAACTAACAAAATATTAGAAAGCTGTGTATAGTTTTCCAACTGATTGGGCTCTCAGAAGGAAAAATCCTTTCTTCACAGCTTTCTCTTCTTTTCTTTCTTTTTTAAGGATTTATGCTCTTGGTTGTATGATCTCTGTTATCTTGCCGATTATTCCAAACTTTATTGCCACCTCTTTTTAAACATGCTGCTAAGCATTTGGAACTCTGTGTCCTTAAATTATGAGTTTATCTTTTTTTTTTTTTTTGGCCCATACCATGAGACATGTGGGATCTTAGTTCCCTGACCAGGTATCAAACCTGTGCGCCCTGCATTGGCAGCATGGAGTCTTAGCCACTGGACAATGAGGAGAGCCCACTGAGCTTATCTTCTAAGATAGTTTTTGTCCCCCCAAAAGTAGTCATTCTAACCGATTAAATTGTAGAATGATGTAGCAGTGGCTGTCATTCAGCTCTCGCAAAGGTTCAGATAGAAGTTCAAATCCAATCAGAACTCACTTGTATACATTACTTTGATGAATCTCTAAGTGATCTTATCTCTATCCTCATTAGAATTTCTGTGGCAACTGCCAAGCCAGTGTCCCTGCGCTGAAAAGCAACAAAGGAGAGGAATCAGGTGCTGGTGAGCCCGGAAAGTTTGATTCTGCAGCCCGGAAGGTAAGAAGGCGAGGGTTGAGTGTGGACCAGGGGACCCTGGAAGTGCCACACGGTGCCTCTCTTACCTGCGACTGCTCTGTCCTCTAGGGCGACCTAGGGCCACGGGGTCCTCCAGGAATCCCAGGCAGAGAGGGACCAAAGGTAGGGAAATCTCCCTTCTGTGCAACCTTAAGTTTGGGGTTAAAAAAAAAAAAAAAATCCATTTTAAAATACAGTACCTTTTCTAAAAATATCTTGGAAAAGCCATTTGCCTATGTCATTTATTTGTTTCCCAATTCTGTCCAAATGACATGCCCCAAGAGTCCTTAGAAGGATATTTTCATTTTTGCAAAGCTGACAAAATGACTGAGCATACTAACTGAATGTATTGTCTTTCTAGGGGAGCAAAGGCGAGCGGGGCTACCCTGGGGTGCCTGGGGAGAAAGGTGATGAGGTAAAAGACTCCTCTGACCATGGAACCCTCCTGCTGAGCCTTCATACACAGGATACAACAAAAGGACACCTATAGCTCCTGTCTGATGCTAAACAAATAAAAACAAAAATAGTATTTTTTTCCAAACGTTAGCCCATTTTAAATAATACGTTGATATTTGTTCAGTGGTCCAGTTTTGCAGACAAGGAAATTTAAGCACAAAGTTAACATATCAGTTAATTGATATGTTTTCATGCAGGAGGTAAAAATTCTAGGTCTCTCAAGACAAAAGCAAGGGGAAAGAGGAAACTTACTGAAAAAAGTCCTAGAGGAGCTCATAGAATTGAAGGGCTAGTTAGCAACCAGCCTAGGGAGAAGGACAGCTCCAGAACTCAATAGAACTTCCTGGTCCTCTGCTGTAACATGACTCAATTTCAACGACCTTGGTTTGTCTGTATCTCTGCTCAACTTTTAAACTCTTGGGAGGAAAACATACACACACACACACACACACACACACACACATCAAAAGGGTCTGCCTGGACTGGTTTTAATCATCTGCCCACCCTCCGACTAAGGTTCAAAGTCAAATGTGCTTTTGAGATGGTGATATAATTTTCTGACTCTCAGCCATGTCGATCTCAGGGTAGCATTCTTTCCTGCATAATTCACATTAACTCTTAGAAAAACCAATTAGGATGATGAATTGTTGTTAGTTTAAACAGTTTTGATACTAATAATTCTTAATGAAAGTAAGGAAGCCATCTGGCATATATTAACCTTGATGTTAGTGTAGAAAATCATGACAATATAAAGTAGATATATTTTTGAGTTGGAGTTATATACTTCATGTTATAAATTACCATGTTATTGTTTTTAATTAATATTGATTCTATTCAAGAAAACAGTGAAGATTGGCTTGTTTTTTTTCCAAGTTAAAAATTGAAGAGCAAAGAAATACAACATTTATTTTCATCCATAAATAAAAGAGTAAAGGCATTTTATTTTCGAAATAAGGAAGAGATATTGAGCTTTTGCATCTTCATGCTCCACAGAAAGTTGCACTAAAGTACAAGCACAGTATCTGATTTTAATAGTCTAACAGCTTTTAACTGCCTGGGTTCAAGAAGTAGGCTTTAAAGGCAATTGAGAAGGTAATGGCAAAAAGATCAGGAAATAATTGGAATTCAGGTTTTTTTATAAGTGACTCTAAATTAAATTTACCAGAAGTTAACTTTTATTGATTCTGCATTGAACTGAACCCCTCCTTAATTCCTCCACTATTTTAGTGTGCTTTTCCTTAAGTACAACTTGTGGATTTCTTTAACACAAGGTACACAGATGTTGCACAAGACTCTTAGACATTCAATTCCAGCTAGTTCATAAGGAGATTGTTTTTCAGTTTCTTCACATCGTATGAAAAGTATGAATATGCCTGAAGTAATATACAACTCAGTTGGGCCTTTCGGGAGGTATGGGTCAATGCAATTTGTCCCTCTCAGACAGATGGGAAGTACTGAATATTATCTTGTCTTCTTGGACTCAGATACTCCCTGAAATTTTAATTTGTTGATTTGTTTAATTGAATGAAACTTTGCCCCGGAACATATGTATTGCCAACTGGCCAATCAATTATACTATTTTAATATACACATAACAGTCCATGGGGGTCACAAGAGTTGGACATGACTTAGCAACTAAACCACCACCACCAATATCTAATTATATAAGATCTAAGATATCTGTCCTACCCTTACTGGAAAAGATATAGAATGACATCACACTCTCTCTTTGAGGAGTTCCCAATTATTATTTAATAATGATCATAATCCATTTGGAAACTTAAAGAGAAGAGTTGTCTGTTGTTATTGTTTTTACAAAAGTGACATTGCCCTCTGTCCAGTTGTTACAGATGTTCTTTCACAACTCAAGGTAACAAATTGGGAGATACTGATAGAACACAGACTCACCTCTTACAGTCAGAGGCAATTCTTGCTTGGAAGGCAGGTCTTTCTTACAGTATTTTAGAACAATAATCGATAAGTGGGACTTGCAGAATATCTTCAGCCATAAATTGTAGCAGTTGAAAAATAAATATTCTTGATAGCAACTGAGCTATGAATTGAAAAATCAAAATATCAGAACAGGGAAAGAACTTGGTTCTAATGATCCTTGACTATCTATGCAATAAATTTTAATTTGTATTTTAGTTTGGTACAATATGCTAAATCGACTATCTTACTCTTTAATATGTATTTGTCTTCTTTAATGACGTTCTTGTCTTCTAAAATTATCTTCTTGCCCTTTATACATCCACAGTAACTTTTACCCTTAGTACAGAATTTCAGCTTGTTCAGAGAAAGACTGCTGAGAACGATTTTTTTATTTATGGACTGAGGTTTATTTTAAAGTTTAATGTGGTCATCAAAGGTTAATGAGTCCCAAGCTTATAAATTAGACTACCTAAAGACTCAGCATCGCTAGACTGATTCAGTCTTGAGACTAAAAGTAGCAAAAGAAGAATACATAAGAACATACATATCTTATACATGTACATACAGAGAGAACTTTATGGAAATGTGTGCATTTTGAGATAAAACAATTTGTGGTAGACCATTTATAATCTCTAGATACTTAGAGGTCCATTCCCAAAGGAGTTTTTTATTTTTTCCTTTTCAGTTATAACCCCATAAGCAAGTTAATGGTGGGGGACTAAAAAGAGTCAAAACAGCATGCTAATGTGTACCTCCTGCAGATGCATACACATGTGCATGCACCCTCGTGTGCACACACACACACACAGAACATTGCCAGTGAGGATGAACCCATCTTGAAGAAAGTTTAGATCCACATTCTTTAACACAAGTATGCATAAGATTTTACTCAAGACTCTTATTACAGGAGGCATTTCAGCACTCCCAAGAAGAGTCCTTCCAGCATTTCTTCACCTCCTATCACATGAAAAACCTGAAGGAATGTATGATCCCATTAGGCATTAGATGGACATATTCCATAGAGCTTGATCCTTGACCCCATTAATGCAGTGGACCTTGACCCTATGGAACCCTGCTCCTCTAGAACTCCCATAAATAGCTATGTAACAATTTGCCAAGCTGCCAAGTTGCTTCAGCCGTGTCCAACTCAATAAATGGGTATTTTAAAGTATATTTTTCTCATCAAAGAAGTCATCTGAGTCAAATGGAGCCAATCTATGTATCCCACGTGGTGAGACTATCACGTGTTTTGCAATAGAAATATTTGCGTGTTCATTAGCGGGTGCTGCCTTAGGTGCCACTGGGAGTATTATGTAATACCAGTATAAGCAGTGTGTTTCCTTTAAAACAAATCTGAAAATTCAGTACTCTGAAGCACATCTGATACGAAGTTTCCAGATAAGACATTATAAGCCTCCATCAGTCTCATCGCTCAGAAACTGCATTTCTAATTTTAGCCAACATAGATGTTTTGTTTTCAATAGTCAAAATAGTTGCTGAACTAAAATGCTTTGTTTCCAACGATATAACAGGGTTTATGGTAGGAACTATCTCTTCTAGGGTCTTCAAGGAATCCCAGGCCTCCCAGGTGCTCCTGGCCCCACAGGACCGCCGGTGAGTATTTGCTAAAACCGTCTCATTCACAGCTCGTGTCAGCTGAGATGACACCATGTGAACCCAGGTCCCTCCTTGCTGTTTTGTTCTCCGGTCCCTCAAGTAGATTTTTCAAGCATTGCCTGGAAAAGTAGCATCTGACATCTCGGATTTTTGTTAGTGTTACCTGAGGCTGCTAGGGGCTATGGAGACTTGTCTGTGATTAAGCAAGTCAATTTGAATAGAAGTTGGATATAGAAGAGAACATTATCTCATTTAGCTATAATTTTTTGGCATTGACCTTTGGGATACTCAGATGGTTACACCTTACATGTTAAGCACCATAAACTAAGAATTCATTCTCTAGATGGAAAAAAAGAATGGGTCAGGGATTATCAGATTCAATTTCATTTTATTCCAATTTATGAATTAAAATATGAGCTGCTTTAGTTGGCACCTTTTTTCACTGTCTCTCAAACACAGTATCACATTCTTTGTGTCTTTAGGTCTCCTGTTTTCTTAAAACAGAAATCTCTTTTCTTTTCCCTCCTGTTAAACCCAATCTCTCCTTAAAGCAGAGCTCAAAACTAGGGTTGCCAGTTAAAATACTGGATATAAAGTTAAATTTGAATTTCATATAAATAAATAGTTTCATAGCGTGTTTGTCCCAAATATTGTATTTTTATTTGTTAAATCTAGCAATTTTTGCAATCCTCCTCTCCTTAGAGTTCCTATGCAAATGGTATGTAGGAATGTAATCATGTTCCTTAATGTTTTGAATCATGGATTTGCCATAATGAAAATTTTACCATTTATGCTTTCACTTCAGTTACACTGAACAAACCTGAGTCTAAATTGTACACTAAAATTAAAAGTTAAGAGCAAGAGTTGTGAAAGGAATCATGGAAATTATAGCTCACTGTTCTCAAAGAAGACTTTAAATTAAATTTTATTTTCCATTGGTAAAATGCAGATCACATAACTCAATATGCACCTTGTTAATTCTGCTCTATGATGTATTAAAATGTTGATCACTACCAAAATTATAGCTCATTTAGGAAGGCATAATGTTATGTAAATTGCCATTTAAACAGCAAGGCTAAATTTTTAAATGTATTAAAAGGTTCCAATTAAGGTCATTAAATGTGGTTGGCCAAGGTGAAAAAGCGACCACAGATACAAATTTTTTCCTTCCAAGGGCTTATCAGCAGGATACAGCTGGGGTATCAGCCTGAAGAAATATATGCTTATAGGACTGATTTAATTATGACCAAATGACCTTCAAAATGTATCAGTTTGAGCAACCAACTTCCAACACACTTGGCTTTTCTTGTAATTTCGGTAACAAACTTAGTTTTGTGTTTTACAGGGCTTATTGGGAAGAACGGGACACCCTGGCCCCATGGGAACAAAGGGCGACAAGGTACAGAGGGAAAATCTCACTTATTGTCCGAATTGGGTCTTGGGGTGGATCAAGGCAAGACCACTTTTAGAGAAAGTCTGGAAAATCAAGCAAAGCTTCAGAATAGGACAGATGTCAGGGAAGGGGGCTTGGAAGGACATAGGTCCCAAAATTGCTCTGAATACAAGACATATGCTCCCAGGAAAAGGATGAATAGAATGTGGGTGCCACATGCCAGCTCCAGGCTGGATACAAGGTCCTGGGCATCCACTGTGTGGAAGGACAGGGTGAGAGCTACCTCCTGACGAGATGCAGGAAGGTGGCTAGTATCGGGGCATCCAGCCACAGGTGCCAAGGCTTCCAACAGCTCACAGCTCTCAGCATCAGGATTCCAGTCACTGATGGGCTTACTGAGGAAATCTGGAAGTCCCACCCTTTGAGAGTCAGAGGGGAAGTCCTCTAAAGAACCATCACAGCTTGCTTCGTGGGGAGTCCAGTCAACGAGTCAGCGGGGAAAGGCAGCAAAAGAGGGGTCTCAGCAGCAAGCTCACACGGTACCCAATTTAAGACCTGAAGTCCCTCCACCCCCCACCGCCCACCACAGTGTGATAGAGCCAGCATCTGAGTCACACGAACTAACTATTCCAATTCGAGAAATTTAAGAATCAGGAATCCATGAGTCGCTTCAGTGGCTCGTATCCCAAAATGCCCACAATGGGCATAATGGCATCAAGGAGCAGAGGAATCCCCCTCTGCAAAATTGAAGGGCAACCGTGTGCTTATTCTAAGCAGCCTCACACATTTTTCTCTGATAGCATCCCAGGGAGCTTGCCCAACCCCACCAGCCTTTTCTGTGTGTTCTTGATGGCAATTATTCTGTCAGAGATTTGCCTTTTGAAATTAATGGGAATTCCACACAGAGATGAGCTTTGGGCCACAGTCGAGAAGGAAAATATGACTTTTAATTGTGCCAGAAAAAAAAAGTCCTTTCAGTCGGCACATGTTTTCCTTGTTGGTTGTCCTCTTGCAGTTC
Source organism: Okapia johnstoni (assembly GCA_024291935.2). Classification (NCBI taxonomy): domain Eukaryota; kingdom Metazoa; phylum Chordata; class Mammalia; order Artiodactyla; family Giraffidae; genus Okapia; species Okapia johnstoni. The sequence continues at coordinate 88,091,545 of CM044317.1, forward strand.
ATGGGAACCGTGACATAATTCTCTGAAGGACTCTGCCCGCAGCCTGCAGGACCTGATGTGTCTTAGAGAGAAACATTCAATACACTGATTGTTACTCAGCCTCAGGGAGACACATGGCAAGGAAAATTTTACAGTTGGTCTTTATTGATAAAGACACAATCAGAAGGTTTATATGATTATTTGGTTACTGAAAAAAATGGGGAGATTGGAATGGAACCCATCAAATTTATGAAAATGGACTAAAATCCCTCAAAATTCTTGAGCATGATAAGTAAGAATTTACTCTCTGATTCTTCTGTAATTAACCATTTCTTGCCATCGATAATCAAGAGACTTAGGAGATTGTTAGAACCTATTCTTTAAAAAAAAAAAAAGCAGTTACAAGAAGAACTGATTAAAGACACCAAAGGGAGTATCGTGCCTCTGCTTATCATGGACTAATAACCAGCCTGTGTTTTATAAAAATATAAGTCAAATCCCATGTTTCAAGTTTCAGCTTGAATTCATTTCTCACAGATGTAATTTTCAGTCTGCCTTGCCTGGAAGCAGAATGTCTGAGGCTGTTTACGTTGTATAGAATGTTTCCTTTAAATAGCACTGTCCCTCGGTCACCTCTGCTCAAGGGGACATGCCTGACATTAACTTAGGAAGTGAGAGAGGTTTCTTTAGTTAAAGTATGTGGATGTCCCCTCTGGTTCCCCAAAGATGAAGGTGGTGGGGTGAGGGTCTGCCCCAGAGAGCCGAGTCCCTGAGCCACCCCCGCTTCCAGGAAGTCTGCTCTGCACCCCAAGGTGGGGAGAGTTCCCCCAGTTGCGCTCAAAGCCCAGGACCTCATCGCCTGGTTGTCTGGCTCCATCTAAAAATAATCTTTGTCCCTGGGAGTCAAACGGTGAAGATCTGAATGCCCGTGGGAAAAGACATTTAGCTTTCCTGTGATCTAGTAATTCCCCAGGTGAATGAACAAGCCGAGCTGAACAAGACTTTGCAAGGCTGACAGAATGACAAGTCATATCAATTTCAGAATGTCTGGATCATAAACCTGGGGTAGAAACGTCTGTCACTGATGTTGGTCTGTCTACCCTTTGCAGGGCAGCGAGGGGCCCCCTGGGAGACCTGGACCACCGGGACCACCTGTGAGTTGTTTCATGTTTAAAACATAAATGCCTGCTTCTACTTGAGGCTTTTTATAAGGAGCGAAGTCCTATTGTCTAGCACAAGGAACTATATTCAGTATCCTGTAATAAACATATCATAATGGAAAAGGGGGGGAAAAGCCTTTTGTAAAGGGGTTGGACTACACTGAGGTACCTTCAAGGATAGAAGTCGTCTGAGTTTCAGGTACGAATGTGAATGACAGCCAGTGTGGCTTAGGGGAGCTCTGACTGTCCCTGTGAGCCCAGCCCTGAGGCACAGTGCTCCGGTTTGCGTGCTGCGGGCCTCCCTGCTGTGGGTTCAGTTCACCTGTGCGTGCACCTGACTCCCCACTTCCCACCTGGGGGACACTCAGAAAGTCATTTCACCTCAATGAGCCTCATTCATGGAAAATAGTGGGGCCATAAAGAGATCCCTTCCAGCAATGCGAGTTGGTAGAAAAATTATGTTGTGCTGTGTGTGTTTATTACTATCCATGATGCCTGAGATGCTAGGAAACTCTATTTATACAGCGCCTAGTGAATGAAATGTACAAGAGCCATCAGTGTTCCCCTCAGGGCTGAGGCAGATGTGGTCAGGAGGCTGGGGAGAAGGCAGGTGCCTCTCCCTGGAGCAAGTCTGCCCTCAAGTGGGGTCTCGCTTGAACAGCATCACAGCTTCCATCTCGCCGAATGTTCCTTCCCGCTGGCCTCAGAGGGAGAGTTTAAGAAGCCAAACTCACCCAAAGGGGGCAGAATTCATCTGTGACTTTTTTTTTTTGGAGAAAAAATCGAAAGTTTAATAACACGTGCACCTTTTATATGCAAGGGAGACATCCAGGAAAACTGGGTAACTCCCTGAAATGGCCCAAGTCATCACCTGAAATACCACCTTCACCAAAAAGCAAAAGAAAGGAAATGTATGTTGTTGTGCAGGTTTATGTCTTAGCTTTCTCCATTGGTAAGTTTCTTGAGATTCCGAAGACAACAAAGATAGGTTGCGTGTCTGTGTGCTTTGCACACTTCAGTGAAGACATCAGCATCTGTTTTCCTAAACCTGCTCTTCATTTTGTTTCACTTACCTTCTCCCTTGACACGGAAGCAGGGCAGGCAGCATCTGAGGCTCAGACACTGAAATGCACTCCCTCCCTCGTGGACAGCACAGCAAAGTGCAACATGAGCCCAAAAAAAGGGACCTGTATTTCACAATGGACTTGAGAAATCGCCCTCCCTCCTCCCACCTGGAGTCTCCATGGCTATTTATTCCTCAAAACAAATTAAATGCTGTCTCTCCTGGGAACCCTCCCAGCCTGGCCCTAGAAATCTCAGACAAAAGTATCCTTCACCCTCCAGGACTATATACAGTAGACATTCAGCATTTGTCAAACTCCCGAATTGAATTGTTAAAAGGATGAGTGAAATACTAAAGGAATAAATGAACAAAGCTTTTTTCCTTCCTTCACAAGTGTTTGCAGGATGCACGCAGGTCACCTGCCCCGAGCACCGCTGGCTATCATGGTCCAAAAGCAGGGCGATGAGGGATCTTCAGTTTTGCAGCTAAAATGTGGAAATCATATTAAAGGAAAATGCAGGTTATTGAGTCTATGCAGATTTTTTTTTAAAAAAAGGCTAAAAGATCTGAACTAAAATTTTCATGTGCAAATTTTTCCTGAATGCCAAAATGTATGATTATGAAAGCCTCTCAGATGAGTTCTCTTTAAAGTGTTACCCTGGGACTTGATTCACAGATCAATTTTATTAGGAAGTTCCTATTCCCTGTTGTTTTAAAGTATATATTTCTGTAGAACATCCACGCAGGGTTGTGAATAAAATCATATCCCCTGTTTCTCCTAATTTTCTATTCAGTATGAAGAGACTGTGGGAAAAAATTACCTTTCAGTAGCCAAATTGTTCCCTATTCACATCTTCATCAGCACTCCTGTATTATGGCCTGCAGGTCAGCAGGCTGTAAACAGTTAGCATAAATTGGCAATTCAGAAACTGAATTTTAATGAGCAAATAATATTTTCCTCTGAATATATTAGTGTCTCATCTGTCAAATCAGCACATTCATCACGGTCTTGCAGAAAGTGTGTGTGTGTGCTCCAGGTGGAGCTCACACGCCTTCAGGTTTTTCCCTCTACATTTGCTTTAGAAAAACCAAAAATGGAAACACTGTTATCTTTACGGAGAGCACTAAACTCAGTTTCTAAAATAGAATAGGAAAAATATCATTTGGTAAAACAACAAAGTTAGAGACTCTCACTATTAACATAAAAGAATAACTTCGTATCTCATTTCTTTTCTAAGGGTGTACCGTTCAATGCAGGGAATGGAATGAGCAGTTTATATAAAATCCAGGTATTTAGTTTCCTAATTACGTAAAGTCACTTTCTGGTTCCAGGTTACTACAAATTCTTCTCATCTTTTTCTTTCTCTTTTGAAGGGAGGTGTGAATGCTCCCAGTTACCCAGGGCCCCCCGGCCCCCCCGTGAGTACGGTTGTTTATCATGAAACATATTTTCACTGAACAGTCACACACAACAAAAAGACATCCTAAGTTCACTGAAAATTGTGCGTTAGAAATACAACCAAAATGTTCTGCAGGAGATAATAAATGAAACCAATAATAATAAGATTGTACACAAAATAATGAAAAATTGCATTATGCATAGAGATGTCACATTTTAGAAACCTGAGAACTAAATCAACGTCCAGATGATCGCTGTCATGGGAGTTCTATCAAGTTATATTTCCTCATCTTATGCTTCAAATCCAAACTGTAGCAAAGCAAGGCTTGCACATATTTTTACATGTATTAAAGCAAATTGGACAAAAATTCTTCATAGTTTGTGGTTTTGCTTCAGTCATTATTTTCAAAGTGACTTCTCATATTTTTCTTATAGGGCCCCAAAGGCGATCCTGGCCCAGTGGTATGTATATTCCCATGTTTTGTGTCATTTAGAAAATACATCTTTATTAGTGTTAAGAAGAGTTTCAGCAGGGATGCCTGCCTTCTGAGATGTTTGTCAGTGGGCATGGAGGCAGCAGGCCCGCTCCTCATCGCAGAAAGCCTCAGTCCTGATGTCATTGCCCTTGACATTCCCCCACCAGTACATTTGTAGAAATCACCTAGGCTGGAAAGAGATACATATAAAGCTCCTGAGAAATAGAGCACTATCTTCCAATAGGACTATTTTGATGATCATGAAAGTGGATCATTAAAGAAAAATATTAGTGGATCATGAAAGAAAAGTGGACCATGAAAGAAAAATATTTATTGAAAAGAAATTCTTTAAGATGTCTGCCATATCCCCCAACAACGACAACAGAGATGGGGCAGTTTATTTACTTTCAGTCTGAGGCAGTTTTTCTGGAGGAGATTTGGCAAGCTGTGATAACCCCATTTACTGGGAGTGATGTGTCGGGAGGTTAACCCTCTGCCTGGGGAGAGATCCTGTCCTCCAGCCCCTGAAGGTTGATGACTGTGGTCAGGCATCCTCCTCAACCGCGAGGTGTCCCTGGAAAAGTTCTGCCAAATGCAGTTAGATTACTTTTATTCCCTGGCTGACTTTTCTGTCATGTCCTTTACAAGCAGATGTTCTGTCCTTCATATTTCATTTCAGATGTACCTGATATAAATTTTCAAAGCACTTTTCATTGCCAAGAGAAGAGACTGAAGGCCCTTTTGTTACAGTAGAGTTTGGTAAAACAAGATGAATAAATTTTAAACAAGCAGGACAGCCATAAAAAGCAATGTTTTCTCATCTAAATACATTTTCAAAGGAGATGCATGAAAGAGCTTTTTTTTTTTGTTATTAGGCAATTAAAAACCGATTTGTTTTCCCCTAAAATCATGATTTAACCCAGTTAGAAGCATTTTCCAAATGTGTCATGTGGGAGTTTGTTTTGTTACTCATGCTGTGCTTTCTTTACTTGTAACATTTTTTAATCCTTTCATCCACTATATCCTTCACTCCAATTTCAATCTTCTTTCATTTTATTGACAAAAATGTTCTCTTGGTATTTCCTTCTCATGCTCACACATACACAAACATCCCTTCTGGATCATTTAGGAGTACATAGGCTTCTCACTGCCTTCCCTGAAACACCAAAGTCTTTTCATTAGGAACTGTAGGTTAAGGTGAGAAAGCTCTTTTCAAAGTATAATAATAAAGGATAAGTTATAATTCATTTGGATTGGAAAGTGGGTGGTAACAAAAATGTGGACAGATGTGAGTAGAATTCAAAGAGACGAGACTTTGATTTTTTTTAGCTGCAACAAAGGATAAAGAATAAAAACTAAGTGAAGGATGTTCCTTGCTTTTAGAGGCCTGAATTGTGGGTGAAGCACAAAATTGGAATCATAAAATGTGAAATTATGAAATTACTGTGTAATCCTTCAGATTTATCTTAGATAGATCTTTAAATTATTCCTTTGGAATTCATGTTACCAGTTTCCCCCAGGTAGAGAAATACTACCTCATACTACAGAGATAAGCCAAGAATGGTGGAATCACAGGCCATTGAATGAAGTGAAGTGGAAGTCGTTCAGTCTTGTCCGACTCTTTGCGACCCCATGAACTATTCAGTCCATGGAATTCTCCAGGCAAGAATACTGGAGTGGGTGATCTTTCCCTTCTCCAAGGGATCCTCCCAGCCCAGGGATCACGCCCAGGTCTCCCACACTGCAGATGAATTCTTTACCAGCTGAGCCACCAGGGAAGCCTGAGAATACTGGAATGGGGAGTCTGTTGCTTCTCCAACAGATCTTCCCGATGCAGGTATTAAACCAGGTCTCCTGAATTGCAGGCAGATTCTTTACCAGCTGAGCTATCAGGTCACTGAATAGAAAATGGAAAATCCCCTTAGGGCTCTGGGGGAAGATTTACTCTTCCAGCCTCCTTCAAACCCAGGCCACCAGACCTGCATCACTGTCTCTAATCTTCTCGGTGAAACTTTGCAGATAAAAATCACTCTTAATTGAATTTATTCTTTCCTGAGGTGATCCATTTCATCCCCTTGGTATTCAATTTATAATTGGTTTTCAATTAAATATTTATTATTAGCTACTTTCAAACAAATGTCGATTGATTGGCTGAGCACTGTCCAACCAATTCCTCTGTCCTAAGGATAACTGAGAATGTAAACAAAGAGAATCAAAGAGCTTATTTCCTTTGTCAATAACCCAAGGCCTCTATTACAGAGCTTCATTCAGAATAGGATCTAAACATCTTTTTTTCTGATTAACAGGTTACATATTGGTAGATGTCTAAAAAGATTTTTGGAGCAAAGAAAATATCCAGATCATATGCTTTTCATTAAGCATCTGATAATAAGGACAGTATTATAACTCATAATAGAAGTTAGTGTTGGTAGTATATTTGAAGTAGATTAGCATTAGGCATGCAAAAATACACTTACAGAGACTGAACTTGGAAAGCTACATTTTCTTTATGATTATGTTGAAAGCATCCAGTGTCCTGAGAAAATATTTGTAGTTAACATTAATTCATGGTTCACAACAAACTGTGGAAAATTCTTAAAGAGATGGGAATACCAGACCACTTTATCTGTCTCCTGAGAAACCTAATGCAGATCAAGAAGCAACAGTTTGAACTGGACATGGAAAAATGAACTGGTTCAGAATTGGGAAAGGAGTACATCAAGGCTGTTTATTTAACTTACATCATGCGAAAAGCCAGCCTGGATGAATCACAAGCTGGAATCAAGATTGCTGGGAGAAATATCAACAACCTCAGATAAGCAGATGATACCACTCTAATGGCAGAAAGTGAAGAGGAACTAAAGAGCCTCTTGATGAGGGTGAAAGAATAGAGTGAAAAAGCTGGCTTGAAGTTCAACATTCAAAACACTAAGATCATGGCATCCAGTCCCATCACTTTATGACAAATAAAAGGAAAAAACAAATTTTATTGTGACAGATTTTATTTTCTTGGGCTCCATGAAACGAAAAGAAACTTGCTCTTGGGAAGGAAAGCTGTGACAAACATAGACAACATATTAAAAAGTGGAGACATCACCTTTCTGACAAAGACCCATCTAGTCAAAGCTATGCTTTTTCCAGTAGTCATGTACGATATGAGAGCTGGACCGTAAAGAAGGCTGAGCCCGAAAAACTGATTCTTTCAAATTGTGTTGCTGGAGAAAGACTCTTGAGAGTCCCTTGGACTGCAAGAAGATCAAACCAGTCAATTCTAAAGGAAATCAACCCTGAATATTCATTGGAAGGACTGATGCTGAAGCTCCAATACTTTGGCCATGTTATATGAAGAGTTGACTCATTGGAAAAGACCCTGATGCTGAAAAAGATTGAAAGCAAAAGGAGAAAGGGGTGACAAAGGATGAGATGGTTAGATAGCATCACTGACTCAATGGACATCAATTTGAGCCAGCTGTGAGAGCTAGTGAAGGACAGGGAAGCCTGATATGCTGCAGTCCATGGGGTTGCAGAATTGGACATGATTTAGTGACTGAACAACAACAATCAACTCACTTAATCTCTCCTAATTTAAAACCCCTAATGTTTATTGTTGTGAGTTAGCAGCTTCCTTCACCCTAACCTTTCTAAATGGGTTCCTTGAGGTCCTAAAGTTCACAGTCAGCTGTGACCATACACCAACATATGTAACCTTATTTAACAGAAATGCTTACTCATCTCCTCTCAGTGGCCCATAAGCAATAACTGCCTCTGGGGCCATCCTCTGAAGCACCCACAATTCATGTCCAGCTCCAGAGAGTACTGAGGGATGAGAAACTTTGGTTTGAGAGCTCCATCTTTAGTGCTGTTTTCTGATAATCTAGAAGCCTTAGCTACCTCGCAAACACAAAGTTTATTAAAGTCCAGCCTTTTCTTCTAATTCTTATTGAAGTTGGAGTTATCACTGACTAGAGGAATTCATTCAGAGCAGATTCTTAATCAGAATAAAAACAGTTAATTATAAAAAATACTCATACTTCAGGGAATAGCTTTATTTTCTGACTATTTTCAAATACCAAGAATGCAAATGCAAGAATACAGATGCTTGAAAATAGAGCACACTGTTTACTTGCTAAATTACCAGTCAGTGTTTGAGAGAGTACTTTCTAGGCAAAAAAATAAAAAATCCTTGCTTTTGAAATCAATGATTTAAAAACCTTTGATTGTTGCTTTTGTGTTCTTATGTTCATATTTAACAGGGAGAACCTGGTCCAATGGGGTTGCCAGGACTAGAAGGATTTCCTGGTATGAAGGTAAGTGCAAGGTTAAGCGTGTGTTCACCAGTTCAACATTCAAAAATGTTTATTGAGCACCTACCTTTGGACCAGGAGCTGTTTTAGGTTTGGGGATACCTAAGAGAACAAAATAGACAGAAATCTCTGTCCTTGTGAAAATTATGTTCTAAGCATGTAATACAGAAACTAAGAGAATAAATACAAATAATTAATAATATTGTTAGTAAGTGCTGTGGAAAGAAAGAAAAAGTAGAGGAGATTAAAGGGATCAGGAGTGAGGAAGGGGGGGTGTGATTTTAAATCAGGTGGTCTGAGAAATCAGGAACTAAGCAAAGACTTGGAAGGGGTCGGGGGAGAGGGGTGGTCAGTTGGCTAAGCCCCTGAAGCCAGAAGGAAGAACGTTCCAGGCAAGATGAGCAAGTTCTTGAGATGTAATGTATAGCAGGGTGATGCTAGGTAACAATACTAAACTGTATGCTTGAAATTTTCTAAATGTTCTCAACCCACACACACCACACACACACACACACAGTGACCTGTGTGAGGTGACGGAGATGTGAATTAGCTTGATTATGGTGATCGTTTACTGATATATATGTATATCACATCATCAAATTGTACACCTTAAATATAAACAACTAGAAAAAGAAGGTCTTAAATGCCCTGAGACAGGAGCATTCCTGTACATTCAGGGAGACCCAGGGAGTGAGCGAGGGGAGCATGGTAGGAGATGAGGTCAGAGAGGTGGGGTGGAGATTAGGGGCAGCCTGCCCAGCAGCACTGCTCGCTGCCCGTGGAGGACCAGGGCCAGTCTGCAGATTTTGTCTGGTTTGGAGGCAAGGTGAGCACAGAGATGGAGAGCAAGCATTTAAACAACTTGACTTTCGACATTGCCATAATATCCAAAGGTGGGACCCACGTTGGTTCATGATGCATTAGAAAATAAATATGCAAGTAAACTGGTCCTTCACCACAGGTAGTTTGATAAGCACTAATTAATAAAGAGGCTTATCAGCCATCGTAAGGACTTTCTCTTTCATGCTGAGTGAAATATGGAGCCAGTGGTGGTTTCTGAGTAGAAAAGTGACGGACCTGCAGCTGGAGTGTAAGGAAAGCTCCTCTGTCCATGGAATTCTCCAGGAAAGAACACTGGAGTGGATTGCCATGCTCTCCTTCAGAGGATCTTCCTGACCCAGGGATAGAACCCATGTCTCTTACATCTCCTGCATCGGCAAGCGGGTTCTTTACCAGTAGTACCACCTGGGAAGACCCTTGGGACAGGGAAGACACAGACTATTCCCATACATGGGGCAGTGGTGTCGGCTCAGACAAGAGCAGAATCAGTGGAGCTCATGAGGAGGGTGAGGATTTGGACGTGTTATGAAGGAAGGGCAATAGGACTGGTGGGATGTGGGTCTAAGAGAAGAGTCAGGGGTAGCTCCGAGGTGCTTGACCTGAGAACCTGCGATGACGGCATGTTATCAACAGAAAGGAGGAAAGCTATACACAGAGTCTGTTTGGAGCGGGTAGGATGAGAATGATCCATAGTATACTTTTGGACATGGAACCAATTATGAGAATTATCTACTAGACAGCATAGTGGAGGTACTGGAGTAGGCAGTACAATAGAAAAGCCTAGAGTTTAAAAAGAGGTCCAAGTGGAGATATAAATTGATTGCCTAAGCCTACAGATGCTATCTGAAAGTCAGGAGGCTGGTAAAGATCACCAGAATAATGATAGTAGATTTTTTTTAAAAAGAAGAGGATCAAGGACTGAGCCTTGAAGTGAAGTTGCTCATTCATGTCCGACTCTTTGAGACCCCATGGACTGTTGCCCACTCAGGCTCCTAAGTCCATGGAATTTTCCAGCCAAGAGTACTGGAGTGGGTTGCCATTTCCTTCTCCAGGGATCTTCCCGACCCAGGGATTGAACTCGGGTCTCCCACATTGTGGGCAGACGCTTTACCGTCTGAGCCACCAGGGAAGCAATATTAATTATTAATAATAATAATATCATTAAGATCAGGAAAAAGGCAGAGGGTGAGCAAGGTAGACTGAGATGAAGTGACCAGAGAAATAAGAGGAAATGTTGGTGCCCTGGAAAGCAAGCGAAGATCGTGTATCGAGAAGAGTGATCATCTGTCTCATATCCTGCAAATAGGTCGAGTAGGATGGCCACGTAGGAACCGTTCACCAGAGGAATGATTACTGTTTCACTGTGGTGGTAGGAAAAATTCCTGGACTTGAATGGTCTAAGAGAGAAGGACAGAAAAAAAAAGATTTAGACAAAGCGAAAACAATACTCAAGGACTTTTGCTGCAAAGGAGAGTAAAGAAACAGGCCAGCAGCTACAGGAGGAAGCAGGACTAGGCTCCATAAACTAGATTTTAAGACCACAAAAAGTACCAGACTGTTTCTAGGCTAAAGGAAAGATCCGGTTTAGTAAAGGGGAAGGAGCGATGAGATAGGAGGAGAGGGGAGAGGTGCTGGAACGGCATCCTTAGTAGCTAAGAGGGAAGGGACCTGGGGCATAAATGCAGGGCTTGGCTTCAGAGAGGAGCTCAGATAGTTCATCTGTGGTAGCTGGTTGGAACCAAAGTACAGAGGTGCAGAAGCAGGTACACGGGCGCATGAATTGATTGGAGTCTATAGAAGTTCTTTCCTGATTACTTCAGTTTTCTCAGAGATGGAGGATCAAGGTCTCATCTGAGAGTGAGGTAGGCAGAAGAGTTTGGAAGTTTGAGGGAAAGGTCTTCTACGAGAGGGCAAGTCCAGGAACCACAGAGTGTGGTGGCTGAGCAGAAGCCCCTCGAGACTCATGGTCGTGAGCTGAAATGAGACCAGTCGGTGAGACTGTGTCCACACGCACAGGGCAGGAGGGGAGCCGGGTTTAAACGAGCTCCCGTTTTGCCAAAATAGCGAGAGAAGCGAGGATGGGGCTGTGAGCCCCCAGTGTATAGGGAGTGAGTATACCCAGTGACCACGGGATCTAAACTAGACAGACAAGCGAGAGGGGCCATCTAGGGAGTGAAGGAGAAGGAAAATTTTTCCACCAGGGATGGATTAGAGGTCTTTGTGACATCAAAATGTGGGGGGGTTCAGGTACTCAAGGGAGTGATTTACAGTGATGGAAGATGGTGGTCCAAGGTTGGAATGCAGGCAGTGGAGGTTACAGAGAGATATAGTTATTGTTTTTGACAAGGTCTCAGGTATAACTATGGAGATAAGAGTTCTGCCAGATAGTTAAATTAGACTGGTTCGAAGTACTGTGAGACCCAGTCGTCGGAAGGACCATATTCTCAGACAGGAGCCCTCTTAACTTCATCTTTATCAGATATGCAAATATTTCCATTGAATGAAAAGCCCCAGTACATTCGTTTCCAGGGTAAAAACCCTGCAGTTTAAAAGAGCAGAGTGGAACTGAGGACTACCTGTTTAGGTCCTTCACCCATTTTTCTACTAGTTCTTCTTTTTTTTAACTGTAGCTATGGTTTATGTAATGAAAACACTACTTCTATATTATATGATGGAGCCTTTATCCTGGTTGGTCCTTGCCTTTCAGTTTTGTGTTTAATCTTTAATCTTACAGAATTCATATGTAGTATAATGTAAAGAGAGGAATTAGACTTTTTCAAAGAAATTATTCAATTATTAGCACTATTTGTTGAATAATACAGCCCTTTCTTTACTAAAACCCTATTGTAAATGTTGGTCTGCTCCTGAAGTTTCTGTTATACTGCATTAATATACTGCTTAATCTTGGGCCAATATTCCATATTTCAATTATTATAGCTTTATTGCATGCTGAAATATGGTATTGCTAATGTCTTTATTATTCTTCTTTTACTTTTTCTCTTATCCTCAAATATATTTATTATCCCAAGTGAACTTTAATATCATTTGATCAAGCTGCAATTTGTAAAAATTGCATTAAATTTATAAATTAGTTTGGGCACAATGACACCTTTACAGCACTGTCTTGCCCTCCAAGAGCAAAACATCTCTCTCCAATTAATCAAATCTTCTTTTATGTCCCTCAGTGAACTTACGAAGTTTTTTAGTGTCGATTCTGCCCAACAAAAATTGCCATTTTATTGCCCCATATATAACCATAAGTATTTTTAGCCTTGTCAGCTTTATCTAAAATACCACATTGCCTTTGGAAAAAACGTTGAGTCATTCCACTGTTCAGAGAAATTCCAGGGGTCTTCTTATTGGCCTCATGAGGAGAAACTACAAAATCCTTAGTTCTAAACACATTCATTTTAACCCTACATCCAATGAGACAAGTCTATTGAAAGCTTTTCAGAAGACATACAAGGTCTTAGTCTTTTAATTATTGGTAATAAGTTACTTTTGAATATGTGGAATAAAAGTATTGGCTAATTTTACCTGTAAGTATTATGGGGTTCTGTCTTAAAGAACAGATTAACAGAAATGATACCGTAAATGCTTATTTTCATTAGTATTATTATTTGCTTTGGTATTATGGGGAAAAAAAGAGAAAGAGAAGTCTTTAGTAGGTGTCATTGGCTGCAGGTCTTATTTCATCCTTTCCCCATCCGGCCTCTAGCTTCACACCAGCTAATATCGACAACATTTATAAGTTCCGAAGAGAAGCTTTACCAAATCCAAATGATTATTTGAGCATCAGTGTTAGCAGTGGAGATTGTGTAGGTTGGTTCTAAGCAGTACGTGTTTTTTTCAGGGAGATCGAGGGCCAGCAGGTCCCCCGGGAGCGGCAGGAATCTCGGTGAGTTCAGTTTATCTCACGTTGTTCTCACAGGTACCAACCGTCAGAAGGGCTGGGAGCACAGGGTGACTCCTGAAACTCCCAGTTTGAAAAACAAAACCAAAAAAAAAAATTGTTTTTAAGCCCAACTGTTCCTCTCCCACCTCAAGAATGCTTCTGTCTTTATTTTCATCTTTTAAACTTTTTCCTTTGTTTTTTCTTCCCAACTCACTTTCATGTGGGGAGGGAAAGGCCATTACCTGTGCCAATGCATTAGTACCACACAGCTCTGAGAAGCTTGTTGGGTTTCTCTATTCTTGTAATATTTCAAGATTTCTTAATCTTCAAAAGGCAAAGTTCTCATCCGCAGGCAATGTGCTTCAGTATCTTCGTATTAAGCTACCATCTGCCTGAGTTTTCCCTCAGCCTGGTGTTATTAGCGGAGCTTTATTGCTGCTAATGTTTCCTCATAAACTAGCCCTTTTAAGCCTCTCAATCATTTTTGTTGCTCTCTGGTGTCAAATGTTTTAAATCTCATCAAGGTCTTTTCAAATGAATAGGAAGTGCTCCAGGAAAGGTTAAAATCATTTCTTGGAGCCCTAGGGATCATTTTGATCTTCATTCATGATGCTCTAATTAAAATTTTGTGGTCAGGCTTTGTGAATAAGAGCCCATTTATCCTCACCAGTTTCCCTGCAGGGTGAGCCAGGGTAGGAAAGTCAGTGGAAGCCCTGTGCTTCAGTCACAGGGACATGAGGAAGACAGGAAAGGGTCCTCCCGTCCCTGCACCACCCACTGACCTCTGCTGGCACCCACCAACGCCCAGAGCCTCCCAACAATCCCCCCTCCATGGCTCAAAAGGCCAGTAGCCTCTCTGCTTCCCTCTGTTTCGTTGCCAAATCTAACAACAAAAAATAAAGACCTGTCCACCTGGCAAACCACTCCAGCATCCTTGCCTATAAAATCCCATGGACAGAGGAGCCTGGTGGGCTGCAGCCCACAGGGTGGCAGAGAGTCAGCACAACTGAGTGACTAACACACTCCATAGAGAGGCGTCCTGTACAGAGGATTACATCCTCTTCTTTAGCTATTTTAGGTCAAGTCTAGTCTTAGTATGATTATAAAAGTCACATGAAAATATTCTATTTAGCAAGCACTGCAGAGTTTTTATTGTTCAGTCACTAAGTCCTGTCTAACTCTGCGACCCCATGAACTGCAGCACGCCAGGCTTCCCTGTCCTTCACTATCTCTTGGAGTTTGCTCAAATTCATGTCCATTGAGTCAGTGATGCCATCCAAGAGTTTGTATACCAGAAAGCATTCTTCTTGAAAACTGGCTCACACTTAATCCCGTTCCTCCCCACTCTCCCCAGCTCCCTACTGTTCCTAGCAACATATTTGCACCTGCCTTTGGGATCGCCTTGGGTCCCCTTACAACCTGCGTCTCTCGTATTCACACCCCATTTTTGTCTCCCTATGGTATGATGAAGTGTAATGCCCTACTGTATTCATTCAGGTGGGACTGTAAGTTATGTTCAACAAAGTCTATCATCAAAGGAAAAATACTAGCAACCACTGAAGTATTCAAAAGATCAGTGACAGACTCAAATGACAAGCCAAATGAATAATCCCAAGAATATTTTTGAAGGACGCAGCATGATTGCAATTAGAGGCTGCCCTGCCACTTGTTTGGGTAGATCTAATACATTTACCCAAAATGCAGTTTTCATAACTCATCATTAAGAAGATTAACCAACAATTACAAAAATAGGGAAGGGTTTAAAAAAGTTGCATGCTGTAGATATAAAACTGGCTATAAAAAAAGTTTAAAAACTGTTACTTTATTTTTTATAACTGGACCTTACTGTGGCACAGAAAATGAAATAGTTCAAAGATTCTGGAAATAGCTACACACAAGTGTGAGTGTACTTAATGCCACTGAATTTTTAACTATAAAATGGTTAAAATGGTGGATTTCACGTTGTATATTTCACCACATTAAAAAAAATTTTAAGGTGAAGGTTCTGGTTGAAGCAGGGATGTTCCACATACTCAGCACATCACAGACCTCTGCTGAGAACCAGAGGGCCAAGTCCTGCTCCACCTGGAACAGAACAGTCTGTCCCTTCCTAGTGTGTAAACAGGCCATCCAGGGCCTTCCCTTGGCACCTCCTCCTCTCCCTCCCAGGATGACAGGGGAGTACCAGGGGCACCGTGCCCTCCCCCGGTCCTCTTAGGTCCCTGCTGGCACTGCCTGGCCTTTGGGATCTTCATCTGGAGCTCCAGGCATGAGTTCCCTGTGCCCCCGAGTCCATGCCAAGGCCCTTTGGAACACTGGCTTTCTCAGCTCTAACACATCCCTGAACTGAGGTCTGTGAGATTTCAGGAGCTCCTGCTGCGCTTGGGCAGTGGGGGGCCAGGATGCCCTCTCAGGCCTGTGTCTGCCTTGCTTCACCACTCAGCCATCACTGACCTGGCAAGGGGCCTTCTTGACCTCCAAGGGGCCTGCCAAGAGTTCTACACAGCAAGTAGAGAAAAAGCCCAGGTTTCCTTCCTGGAAACCTGCTGGGACGTCTGTGGTCTCAGCCCCACACCAACATTCCCATCCACATGAGGCTCACGGAGCAGGAGGGGGCTCCTCAAGGACAGGGTCCTCGGGCCTGGTCTGGACACTTGGGCTCGCGCCCACTGCCACCTGTGCTGGTCCAGCTTCCACTCTGCCCTTTCCCAGTGGTCTCTCTGGTCCACAGTGGCTCTGTCCTCAGTCTTCCATGCCTCCTGTGCTGGGTCAGACCAGTTTTGTCCTCTCCTTTCCCACAAAAAGGCTTTGCAAATCAAACATGCTTCTTTTCAGGCTATCTTACTATGAATGCAAAAACCTTCTTGTGAAATTCAAAGTCTAGGGAGGGCTTCTGTGACCCGTTGTGCCCTCCTTTCTCTAAGGTAAAGAAGAGCTGCCTGTCAAACAAAAGGGATTCCCAGAAATGAGGATATATTGGTTTAGTATTTTCAAAATTCTTTTTTTTAATTAATTTATTTTAATTGGAAGATAATTACTTTACAATGTTATGGTGGGTTTTGTCATACATCAACATGAATCAGCCATGGGTGCACATGTGTTCCCCCACCCTGAATCCCTCATCCACCTCCCTCCCCACCCCATCCCTCTGGGTCGCCCTGCTTCATGCATGGGACTTGCACTGGTCATCTGTTTTACATATGGTAACATACATGTTTCAAAGCTATTCTTTCAAATCATCCCACACTCGCCTTCTCCAACAGTGTCCAAAAGTCTGTTCTTTACATCTGTGTCTCTTTTGCTGCCCTGCATATAGGACTGTCATTAATATCTTTCTAAATTCCATATATATGCATTAATATACAGTATTGGTGTTTCCCTTTCTGATTTACTTCACTCCGTATAACAGGTTCCAGTTTCACCCACCTCATTAGAACTGACTCAAATGCATTCCTTTTTATAGCTGAGTAATATTCCATTGTGCATATGTACCACAACTTGCTTATCCATTTGTCTGCCGATGGACATCTAGGTTGATTCCATGTCCTAGCCATTTTAAACAGTGCTGCAATGAACATTGGGGTACATGTGTCTCTTTCAATTCTGGTTTCCTTGGTGTGTATGCCCAGCAGTGGGATTGTTGAGTTGTATAGCAGTTCTATTTCCAGTTTTTTAAGGAATCTCCACACCGTTCTCCATAGTGGCTGTACCAGTTTGCATTCCCACCAACAGTGTAAGAGGGTTCCCTTTTCTCCACACCCTCTCCAGCATTTATTGTTTGTAGACTTTTTGATGGTGGTCACTCTGACCCACATGAGATGATAACCTCATTGTGGTTTTGACTTGCATTTCTCTAATAATGAGTGATGTTGAGCATCTTTTCATGTGTTTATTATCAATCTGTCTGTCTTCCTTGGAGAAATGTCTGTTTAGTTCTTTAGCCCACTTTTTGTTTGGGTTTGTTTTTCTGGTATTGAGCTGCATGAGCTGCTTGTATATTTTGGGGATTAATTTTTTGTCTGTTGTTTCATTTGCTACTATTTTCTCCCATTCTGAAAGCTGTCTTTCACTTTGCTTATAGTCTTCTTCATTGTGCAAAAGTTTTTAAGTTTAATTTGGTCTTATTTATTTTTGTTTTTATTTCCATTACTCTTGGAGGTGGGTCATGGAAGATCTTGCTGTGATTTATGTCAGAGAGTGTCCTACCTGTGTTTTCCTCTAAGAGTTTTATAGCTTCTGGTCTTACATTTAGATCTTCAATCCATTTTGAGTTTATTTTTGTGGATGGTGTTAGAAAGTGTTCTAGTTTCATTCTTTTATATGTGGTTGACTGGTTGACCAGTTTTTCTAGCACCGCTTGTTAAAGAGATTGTCTTTTCTCCATTGTATATTTTTGCCTCCTTTGTCAAAGATAAGGTGTCCATAGGTGCGTGGGCTTTCTATTTTGTTCCATTGATCTATATTTCTGTCTTTGTGCCAGTACCATACTGTCTTGATGACTGTAGCTTTCTAGTATTGCCTGAAGTCAGGAAGGTTGATTCCTCCAGTTCCATTCTTATTTCTCAGAATTGCTTTGGCTATTGAAGGTTTTTGAGTTTCCATACAAATTGTGAAATTATTTGTTTTAGTTCTGTGAAAAATACCATTGGTAGCTTGATAGGGATTGTGCTGAATCTACAGATTGCTTTGAGTAGTATACTCATTTTCACTATATTGATTCTTCCAGTCCACAAACATGGTATATTTCTCCATCTATGGTAACAGGATCATACTTATCAATAATTACCTTAAATGTAAATGGGTTAAATACTCCAACCAAAAGACAAAGACTGGCCGAATGGATACAAAAACAAAACCCCTGTTTTGTTTTTGTCTACAAGAGACAATATGCTGTCTGCAAGAGACCCACCACAAACCTAGGAACACATACAGACTGAAAGTGAGGGACTGGAAACAGATATTTCATGCAAATGGAGACTGAAAGAAAGCTGGAGTAACAGTACTCATATCACATAAAATAGACTTTGAAATAAAGACCATGATAAGAGACAAAGAAGGAAACTACATAATGATCAAGGGATCAATCTGAGAAGAACATATAACAATTATAAATATATTTGCACCCAACATCGAAGTACCTCAATACATAAGGCAAATGCTAAGAAGTATGAAAGGGGAAATTAACAGGAACACAATAATAGTGGAGGACTTTAATACACCACTCACACCTATGGATATATCAACCAAACAGAAAATTAGCAAGGAAACACAAATTTTAAATGATGCAATGTACTAGTTAGACCTAATTATTATCTGCAGGACACTTCAACCAAAAACAATGGATTTCACCTTTTTCTCAAGTGCACACAGAACATTCTCCAGGATAGATTACATCCTAGGCCACAGATCTAGCCTCAGTAAATTTTTAAAAATTGAAATCATTTCAAGCATCTTTTCTGATCACAATGCAGTAAGGTTAGATATCAGCTACAAGGAAAAAAACTATAAAAAACACAAACATATGGAGGCTAAACAACATGCTTCTGAATAGCCAACAGATCACAGAATAAATCAAAAAGTAAATCAAAATATGCATAGAAACAAATGATAATGAAAACATGACAACCCCAAACCTATGGGATTCAGTAAAAGCAGTCATAAGAGGGAGATTCATGGCAATACAAGCCTACATCAAGAAACAAGAGAAACATCAAATAAACAACCTAACTTTACACCTAAAGTAACTAGAAAAAGAAGACCAAAACCCCCAGAGTTAGTAAAAGGAAAGAAATCATAAAAATCAGAGTAGAAATAAACAAAAAAGAAATAAAGGAGACTGTAGCAAAGATCAACAAAACTAAAAGCTGGTTCTTTGAAAAGATAAGCAAAATAGACAAACTGTTAGCCAAACTCATCAAGAAAAAAAGGAAGGAGAATCAAATCAATAAAATTAGAAATGAAAATGGAGAGACCACAACAGACAACACAGAAAACAGAAGAGACTACTATGAAAAACTATATGCCAATAAAATGGATAACTTGAAAGAAAATGAACAAATTCTTGGAAATGTATAAAACCTTCCAAAACTGAACCAGGAAGAAATAGAAAATCTGAACAGACCAATCAAAAGCACAGAAATCAAAAGTGTAATCAAAAATCTTCCAACAAACAAAAGCCCAGGACCAGATGGCTTCACAGGTGAATTCTACTGAAAATTTACAGAAGAGCTAACACCTATCCTACTTAAATTCTTCCAGAAAATTGCAGAGGAAGGCAAACTCCCAAACTCATTCTATGAAGCCACCATCACCCGGATACCAAAACCAGATAAAGATGCTACAGAAAAAGAAAACTACAAGGAAATATCACTGATGAACATAGATGCAAAAATCCTCAACAAAATTCTAGCAAACAAAATCCAACAACATATTAAAAAGATCATACATCATGACCAAATGGGCTTTATTCCAGAGATGCAAGGATTCTTCAATATTCGCAAATGAAACAGTGTGATACACCATATTAACAAATTGAAAGATAAAAATCATAGGTACAGAGAAAGCCTTTGATGAAATTTATCACCCATTTATGATAAAAACCCTCCAGCAAGCAGGCATAGAAGGAACATGCTGCTGCTGCTGCTGCTAAGTCGCTTCAGTTGTGTCCAACTCTGCACGACTCCATATACGGCAGCCCACCAGGCTCCGCCATCCCTGGGATTCTCCAGGAAAGAATACTGGAGTGGGTTGCCATTTCCTTCTCCAGTGCATGAAAGGGAAAAGTGAAAGTGAAGTCGCTCAGTCGTGTCCAACTCTTAGCGACCCCATGGACTGTAGCCTACCAGGCTTCTCCCTCCACGGGATTTTCCAGGCAAGAGTACTGGAGTGGGGTGAGAAGGAACATACCTCAACGTAATAAACCTCAACATAATAAAAGCCATATATGACACACCCACAGCAAACATTATCCTCAATGGTTAAAAATTGAAAACATTTCCTCTAAAATCAGGAACAAGACAAGGGTGCCCCCTCTCACCACTACTCTTCAACATAGTTTTGGAAGTCCTGGCCACAGCAATCAGAGAAGAA
Source organism: Okapia johnstoni (assembly GCA_024291935.2). Taxonomy (NCBI): domain Eukaryota; kingdom Metazoa; phylum Chordata; class Mammalia; order Artiodactyla; family Giraffidae; genus Okapia; species Okapia johnstoni. The sequence goes on from CM044317.1 coordinate 88,111,750, forward strand.
AAAGAAATAAAAGGAATCCAGATTGGAAAAGAAGTAAAACTCTCACTGTTTGCAGATGACATGATCCTCTACGTAGAAAACTATTAAGACACTACCAGAAAACTACTAGAGTTAATCAGTGAATATAGTAAAGTAGCAAGATATAAAATTAATACATAAAAATCCCTTGCATTCCTATACACTAACAATGAAAAAACAGAAAGAGAAATTAAGGAAACAATCCCATTCATCATTGCAATGAAAAGAATAAAATACTTCAGTTCAGTTCAGTCGCTCAGTCATGTCCAACTCTTTGCAACCCCATGGACTGCAGCACTCCAGGCTTCCTTGTCCATCATCAACTCCTGGAGCTTACTTAAACTCGTGTCTATGGAGTCGGTGATACCATCAAACATCTCATCCTCTGTCATCCCCTTCTCCTCCCACCTTCAATCTTTCCCAGCATCAGGGTCTTTTCCAATGAGTCTGTTCTTTGCATCAGGTGGCCAAAGTATTGGAGTTTCAGCTTCAGCATCAGTCCTTCCAATGAATATTCAGGACTGATTTCCTTTAGGATAGACTGGTTGGATCTCCTAGCAGTCCAAGGGACTCTCAAGAGTCTTCTCCAACACCACAGTTCAAAAGCATCAATTCTTCAGTGCTCAGCTTTCTTTATAGTCCAACTCTCACATCCATACATGACCACTGGAAAAACCATAGCTTTGACTAGACAGAATTTTGTTGGCAAAGTAATGTCTCTGCTTTTTAATATGCTGTCTAGGTTGGTCATAGCTTTTCTTCCAAGGAAAATTCATTAAATATTTACGAATAAATTTACCTAAAGAAACAAAAGACCTATGTATATAAAACTATAAAACACTGATGAAAGCATTTTCAAAATTCTTATCCTTCCTCCACTCTATCTCCCGCCACACACACACACATGCATTGAGGGACTGCCTTCCTATCTGCATGGTGGAGTGTGGTCCCCAGACTCTGTCCAGCAGGGATGGTGCATCAGTGTAGAGCCACACCTGCGGCACAGGTGCTACACACTTGGGTGTGGAGGGAAAACAAGTGCCTCATTCAGTAATTTAGCTCCTAACAGTTCCTGGTGATCTGATTCCTCAGGGGAAACCCGGAGCCCCAGGCCCCCCAGGAATTCCAGGAGAACCGGTGAGTTGCCTGTTTCTTAGTTAGCGGTTGTCCTTGTGTTTACTGCATGCAGTTCTAAAGCTTTTCTTGGCAACTAATGTTTGTCTGTGGACATGTCTACAGGGGGAGAGAGGCCCTGTTGGAGACGTAGGTTTCCCTGGACCAGAAGGACCCTCAGGAAAGCCTGTAAGTTTTTTCATTATTTAAAATTTGCCTGTTTAAGAAAAGTTCTCAGCATTGCCTCTTTACTTGTCACCTCAGAAAGTGAGATTTGAATACATAGTTTCTGAGGAAGTGAGAGCAGGTCTGCCAATGGCTTCTTGGGGTGTGGTTCTCCCTGAGGGCCCAGCTCCCTATGAGTATGTCTTAAATCACCATGGGACCAGTGAGGCCTTTTATTTTAAGTGTCAGGAAATTAGACTCATTATTTCTTAGGTCTAATGTTCTCAGCGGAGTGAAAAATGAAATGACCTGTCATATCCTGAAATATGCAGACTCGCAGATTTAACACCTGTGTGTGGAGCTACAGTAGAAAGAGGCTCTGTCTCAGGTTCCCTCCTTTATCTGTGGATTTGTTCTTATACCTTTGTTAGTCACTGCCAAACACATCACCCACTCATGTCCTAAAAGAGCTCTTGGCTACTGAGACATAATTCTGATGTGACATTGTCACAATCATTCTGATTAATTCAGTTCAATTCAGCATATACTCAGCTCACCCCTGCCGTGTGCTGGGTGCTGGGCCCTGAGGGAGGGGGTATGTAGAGGAATAGACAGGGTGCTCTTTACAGAAGCCCCTGCCCCCTCTGCTTGTTTCTGTGCTGTGGATTGGGTGGGAATGGATTGCTGTTAGGAGAGGGGGTGGCTGAAGGTGACCAAACAGCACAGAATTCAGGAGGCTGCTCAGTCCCTGTGAAACCTCAGGGTTGGAGCATTCCCTGGCCACCATCTCCCCAGAGAAGCAATGTGACAAAACAGGAAGTATATGCAGTTTAGAGTCAGGGAGATCTGGGTTTTCGATATGACTCCAAGGGTTTGTGAGTCACTGAGGTAACATGACATGGTGCAATGTCCAGTGCTTGGACAATGGAAGACGGTCCATTAACATTAGTCTCAATCTCTACCTCCTCTCCCCTGCCTTTTACCAACTCCCTATCCCAACCCCTGTAAGGCACTCTCAGATGCCATCAGGTTCCCAGGGAGTTATGCAAAAAGCAATTTACTCAGTGAATGCTTCTTGAGCACCTATGACATGTCAGGCACTGTCCTGGGTGCTTGCAGCTCCTTGGATTTATATTCTAGTATAGGGATACGGACCAGAAACAAACACTCATGGTTCAGGTAGAAGATGATCTAAGCAGGGGAAAGCCCTAGAGTAGCATTTCAATAGGGCGGTCAAACAGCATCCAGCATTGGAGCAAGCATGGGGAGGTCAGATAGACAGCAGGGATGGGGACAGGGGACATTGTTTCAAGAAAAAGGAGAGGCTAGCAGAACCCGCTCTTGTTGAAGGGAGGGCAGAAGGCACAAAGTCAAGAGGGAGGTGAGCTGAAGGAGAGCAGGAAAGACACGGAGGGAGAGGCAGGCAGTGGCCACACTTTGAGGAGCTTCTGAGTCAGGGATGGAGTTTGGGTTTCATTTGAAGTCTGGTGGAGACCCACTGGAGCATTTGTAGCGGGTAAGGGAATGACTGGACTGCATTTTCAAGGAGCACTCTAACTACCGCATGGAGAGCCGACCGTAGGGAGCAGGGTGGAAGCAGACAGAACCTTGAAGAAGCATTGCCGTGATGTGTCTTGAAGGCAGGGCCATCCGTACTTGCTGATGGACCAGATGCAGTGTGTGAGAAAGAGACACAGCAAAGCTGTGGCTTGGAGTCTGAGCAAACTGGTCAGTGTGGCACATTTGGTGACACAGGAAAGACGGGAGATGAGTGAATCTGGAAGGAAAAACCAGGAGTTCTCTGCTGTAAAATGTTCATCTTGAAGCACTGGTAGGCTGCCAAGTGGAAATGTCAAGGAAAAAAATGGATATATCCTTCTGGAATTAATGGAGAGTCCAGGACTGCAGAGACTGATTTGGGTCTTCCAACCTGAGCCTGGATGAAATCAGGTCACTGTGAACTGGGAAGAGAACAGAGCAGTTAGGAGAGGCTCTGGCAGAAGGACTGAGAAGGGGCAGCCAGTGAGGGAGCCGACTGTTTAAGAGAATGGAGGGGACACCATATGGAAGAGTATCAAGGGAGCTTAAAACTCTCCCCTGGGTTTGGAAATGTAGGCATCCCTGGGGGGAGAGAGTACAGCATGGTGGTATCATGATAAGAGTGACCTGGTTGAGAATTTTCCTGGTGGTCTAGTGGTTAAGAATCTGCCTGCCAATGCAGGAGACATGGGTTCCATCCTTGATCTGGGAAGATTCCATGTGCCACCGAGCAACTAAGCCCATGCACCACATCTACTGAGCCCACGCTGTAAGCCCCAACCACTGAAGCCCACATGCCTAGAGCCTGTGCTCCACCGCAGCAGAAGCCACTGCAATGAGAAGTCCGTGCACTGCTACCAGTGAACGTCCACATACAGCAACAGAGACCTGTTCATAAATGAATAAATAAATATAAAAAAGAATGACTCTATTGAAAGGGGACATTGGAAGATACAAGAGAGTGGGCTCTGAGTCAGGAGAGAAGACTCACAAGGGGAAACTGGTCTTCACAAACAACAGGGCAGAACCTCCTTCTTAAGAGGAGGGAGGAGCAGAAGTCAGAGTTATGAGCACAGGTGGGCGGGGCTGGAGGCAGAACCTCTGTGAAGGATGCAAGTCATCACTGACCATGAGGAATGGGCTGGTAATGCTGGAAACGCTGGAGGTTTCATGAGACAGAAAAATAGGTGCAGGTACTTTTGGAAAGAAGCAGTCAAGTCGAGAAATACCAAGGGGTTGCTTGGGAGCTGCTGCCACAGGTGCAGATCAGAACACCTGAGCAAGGGCCCCCTTCTTCTGCAACCTCAGGCCACTGCCCAGACGCAGCTGTGCAGTAGATGGACACCTGAGTTAGAAAGAAGAGTAGGGGTCTTTCAGATAAGTGAATTGATAGGGAGAAAGGTAAATCCATGGAGGTTTTTGTAAAAATTTCTGAAACCAAGAACTCCCCTGCTCCCCACTGGTGATAAAGAACAAATTAATAACATCTTCATTGAGAAAAGAGATGGGTGTCCCTGATGTCTCAGTGGTGAAGGATCTGCCTGCAACGCAGGAGACCCGGGTTTGATCCCTGGGTTGGGGAAATCCCCTGCAGGAGGGCATGGCAACCCACTCCAGTATTCTTGCCTGGAGAATCCCATGGACAGAGGAGCCTGGCGGGCTACAGTCCGTGGGGTTGCACAGAGTTGGCCACAACTGAAGCAGTGAAGCAGCAGTAGCAGAGAAAAGAGAACACATATGACAGTCACTAATGAATTATAAAAGACAAAAAACTATCTATAAGTCTGTTCATTTTCCTGTATTGTTACCAGAAACATGAATTACATTTTTGCACCAGGTTTATCTGCTCTTATTCAAAAGACATGGTTGTTTCTTTCACATCCTCTCCTTAACCAGCTTTATCTTTTGCTTGTGTTTCTGGATGTCATAAATCCTTAGAACTTGATGCTTCAGGCAACATGGCCTTAGTTAAAGTTCTCTAGGTAACTCCCAGGATGTTCAGGGAGGTTGGGGGACTGGGCTGGGTTCCCACCCCAGTATGATTACAGCAGTGAAAACACTGCTTGTCGGGAGATCCATCCTTGTGGAGTCTGTCCCAGCCCAGCGAAAGTCTCCCAGGCTTTGCAGAGGAGGGAGTCCATGTGCCTGCTTGCTGCTGAGAAATCACTTCCTCACCTTGGTCTCCCTCTTCAAATCAAATCTCAGAGACAAACCTGCTGTGGAGCTCTCAGTATCTGATATGATCCTGAGTGCTTTCCCTTCTTATACCTGCCAGTTGGGGCTTCTCCTGGGCTCACGAATCTGCAAGCAGGACTAAGCTTTATTATCAACTACAGAACTGCCTTGTAGAGTTTGAGAAGCTTCCAGTCTAGTAAGAAGAAACCAGTACTTAATACTCTCAGAAAGCACTATTACAGATTTCTCACAGTCCTTTCATATTTTCCAACTGAAAAATAACAGTTGTCTCTGTCTGACAGTTTATGTCATAGCGGGATCAGGCGCTAGCCGTGTTATGAAATTTTTCAAGCAGCAACAGAGGCCATTTACTGAGAATGACTCTTTGGTAGGAAAACTGTTGAAAGTGAACAATGAATATCATATACTGGCCACCCAGCACCATGGGAAGCCTGCTTATTTCTCAGAATGTACTTGATGGAATAAGTGAGGAAAATAACCCTGGTGACTGTTTATAGTGAGCTAGGCATTTTCGGTTATTTCCCTAAATTCTTAGTTTTAGGGCCATTATTTATCCTCACTTTGTGAGTGGAGAAGCTGATGCTATTAAGGTTAAGTAAATTGCCTGAAGTAAATGGAATTTGTAAGTTATAGAGTCAGAATTTAAACTTGGGGCTGATTCTGTCGATTTTGTTTTCTATTCTACTACACTGCCTCACCAAAATCTCAGTGGAGATATGATTAAGTCCTTGAAAGTTTACCCTTTTGTTGCATTTAATTATTTCTGTTACTGCAGAATCAGAAATACTGACCATTATTTGTCTTTACAGGGAATAAATGGGAAAGATGGATTACCAGGTGTTCAGGTATGGAAAATGCCATTGAAAATAAATGTTCTAATGCAAAACTACATCCAGATCACCTGCCAGAATTCCTGGTGGAGCAGATTGATGCGGAATCTTGGCGGGCAGTGATTTTTAGTGCTGACACTTGTTTTTCAGGGCATCATGGGTAAGCCTGGAGAGAGAGGCCCCAAAGGAGAACGGGTATGTACGTTCCTACTATGACTGTTAAGCCGTCTCCACACCTGCCCCCATCATTTGAATTACACCGTGATATTTTTAGACCCACTAGAAATCTCCTGATATGAAAAGACTTAGGGTGTACATGAACCAAGGTCTCCGCCAGGCATAAAACAGGGCCATCCAAGGACCCATACGGCAGTCACGCCTACCTGCTTGGCCTTTACTCCCAGCTATGTCTGGTTTGTGATCCCAATTTGGAAAGCGCCTATCAGCCTCCCGTGTCACATACGTGTCCCCACTGCAGCCTTCACCCATGCACTTTCCCCTGGAGTGGGGTTTCTCCACCTCAGCATTGTTGATGTGCGGAGCAGATGCCTCTTTGCGTAGGTGCCCGTCCGTGCTTTGTTAAGATGTGTGGCAGCCTCGCCCCATGCCTGCCTCCACCCACTAGACGCTGCCTCCCCCCGGAACCGCCACCTTGTACTTTCACGTGCCTCCCAGGGAGCAGAGGTGGCATTGAGACCATGCCGCAGTCTGGGCAATAATGCTTGGTTGCATAAGGGGCTGGGGTCGGAGGTAGAGAAAAATGCATAGAGCTACTAGTAATGCCAGTTCTGGCGTGTTCTGGCTAGTGTCGTTGTTGATATCAGTGTTGCAACTTCCCATTATTTTCTCTAAGAAACCTTAACATTTTCTACTACATTTGGATTTATTTCTCAGCCACGGGTTCCTTGAGCATTGTTATTTAGGGGTTCTAGTGAGGGCTTGTGTGCATGTGGGGGTGGGGGGCACGTTCTTATGTCCTGGTGTCTGTTTTACTTATCATTACACAAAGAATCTGGCTTCCCTGGGGGCTCAGTGGGAAACAATCTGCCTGCAGTGCAGGAGACCCGGGTTTGATCCCTGGGTTGGGAAGACCCCCTGGAGAAAGAAACGGCAACTCACTCCAGTATTCTTGCCTGGGAAATCCCATGGACCGAGGAGCCTGGCAGGTCACATGGGGTCACATGCATTCCATGGGGTCACAAAGAGTCAGACATGACTTGGTTATTGAACCACCACCACCACACAAATAATCCATGATAACTGAAGGAAATACAAAAATAGAGAACCCATAAAGAAAAAAGAAGAAAGTCTACCTTATTTCACTACACAGAGATAAGCACTATCGATATTTTGGGCCTATTTCCATCTCACTGTTATACATAATGTAATATACACATTTGCTTAATGCATAGATGCAGGTGAGCATATACTTTTTAAAAAATGGGTTCATACTGTTTGGTAAATGACTTTTTTCACCTAACATGTGATGACCATCTTTCCATGTAAGTAAACCTAGATCCACATGGACATTTTAGTGGCTATAGGTTATTCCAGTATTTGGATATACCTTTTCCAAGGTATTTGGGAAATACCTTGCCCCTTTTTCTGTAGTATTTACATTCTTTCTAGTTTTCATAATAAACTTACTATAATAAACATCTTTATACCTAAATTATAAATAATTTTAATTGTGTTTGTTTTGCACATACTCGAGGTATGCTAGTAGTTCTTCTATTTCCTTTTTTTTTGTCTTAGTCATCTCAGATATTTTTCCAAATGTGACCCAGGTTGATATACTTCTATGAGACATATTTTTATAACTAAGGCAGTAGAATTTAAATTAGGTCCAAATGACTTTCTTCTTTGTACATGGCTTCTTTCTATATCTCTTCATTTAGGATCAGATGGATCTCGGTAACTATTCATTCATTTCGTTATTTTTTAAATCAGGAAAAATAGAGTTTGAACTTTTGCAGAAGAATCACAAATAGAAGAATAACACAGTAAAATACGGGGCAGGTCAATGCACCAATCTTTCATATTCAGTATGATCATCACCTCCTGGAGCTCTGGAACTAATATTTGAAATATGGAAACTGAAATATCTGCCCACACACACACATATTGATTCATTTATATTCATTTATATTCTCTCCCCCTCTCCCTTGCTCTTTCATACTCTCATGCACAAACTTATACAGTAGTAAATGCCTTGCAGGAAAAAGTCAGCATTAAAGACGTTTCTCAGATTCAGGCACATCTAATTTGTTACGGCATCTTGTTCAATGAATTTTCTTTTAGTTAATTTACATTATTGAATAAATGATCTCACTAATGACCTTCCACCCCAGTCACCTGCTTTGAACCTTCCCAAAGGCTGTTTTTTCTCACCTTCCTCAGTCATGTCCCTTTAGGACATAGAATGTGCACACACACACACACGTGCACACACACACACGTGCACACACACACACAAGTGCACACCTGGGTAAAACATGAGAGCAGAAACCAATCCACAGAAGCTAGCAAAGACCAAACATACAGGAGAAAGCACAAAAAGAATGAGGTACCTGATTTAGGAGAGATTTTGAGCGTCCTGAAGCTTTTCCAAATGGAAGCTTGCAGTGATGAAATCTTCTTGGCCATCTTCCTCTGCTATCGCAAAGGAGACCCAGGCCTGAAGTGGAAGCACCCCTGTGGACTTTCAGAAATGTCATCACTCGGGACTGACAGCCGGGTGCAAGTAAGCTCATCACTGACTTTGAACTGAGTGCTTTCTGAGCGCCAGTGCCTCTCTAGGCACTCTGGTAATTAACCCACTTCTCGGCATCATCTAGTCAGTGGATACTGCTAATAGCCCCCCTTTAGGGAGAGAAAGCAGGGTACAGGGAGTTTAATCCACTTACCAAAGTCTGCACAGCTAACGCATGCCGGTATGAATCCAGAACCTTTGCTAACATGGTTCTAGGAGAGATCATTCTAATTCATTTTTTTCCTTAACAGGGTGATCAGGGAATTCCAGGAGACCGAGGCCCACAAGGTGAACAAGGAAAACCAGGCCTTCAAGGGCTCAAGGGGGCCATCGGTCCCGTGGGGCCCCCAGGAAACAAGGGCTCCCCAGGATCCCCTGGGCACCAGGGCCCCCCAGGCCTCCCCGGCCTCCCCGGCTCCCCGGTAAGTGGGCAGAGGGCTCCTGGAGCTCCTGGCTGGGACTGCAAGTCATAAAGCTTTCCAGATAAGGTGACCCTAAGCTGGCCTCTACAAGCGCAGCAATCACGTCATTTATTTCCAGGGATGCGCCGGGTCCCGCGCTGAGTACTCACTGAACATTCCCTCCTTAGATCCTCACAGCTAACCTGAGAGGACAGGTGGCCTCTCCTTCCACCTTGCCAAATGCAGAAGCCAAACTCTGACCTGTCCAGGGTCACAGTGATCTAGGGGGTCAGACCCAGGTCTGACCGACTCCAGGGCCTTGCCCTCAAATACGATCGATGATGTCCCCTTCCACTACACAGAAAACACACATCTATTTATGTTACAACTCCATTTTGTTGACTGTCAGAACAACAAATCTGCCCTGAGTGGTGCTTTGAAGTGGAAACCCATTGGCCCAAGAAAGTATCTGGCTAAGGAAGCCCGTGTCTTTATAAGCATCCTCAGGAGGTGGTGGGTGGCCATTCTGCAGAGGAACTGAATCAGAGTATGTCCACGTCAGGAAGAAAGCAGGGCGGTCCTCGTGTGAGGCCAGAGAATTAAGGACATGCTGTCCCCTGACAAACAGCTAATTCCAGAGATTGGGCCGAACTGGGCATTCCCACCATACTCTGTTTCACCCACTCTTGCTGCGCTCTGCCTGAATCAAGCCTGTGCAATGAACTCTCTGTGCTGCGCCAGCCTGTGGTATTAGATGCATTCACTCAAGGTCATTTTCCCCACAGTGAAAATAAAATATTGTGAAATTAGAACTATTCTGTTCCACAGAAGCTATCACTCTGTGAACCTATCACCTTGTCTTTAATGCCACACGTGTATCCCTGGATAGTAAGCACCAAATACAAAGAAGAGTAACAATGTACTTTGAAGCCTTAACCACTGTGAAAAATGATAGCTCCCTTTTAAAGCTATCAAGGTACTGAAATAAAACATTACTATTGTAAATGTCAAACACTATTATAAATGTTAGGCTCTTGGTCAAATTCATGTAGCTTTATTTGTAAAGGGGTTAAAAAGTCAAGTAGCATCATCTACCTACCTCTCTTTACCAGACTCCACAGCATTTTCTATCAAGAAAATTTCAGACTTCCAGTGATCCATCTGTTAAGGGTCCACCTGCCAATGCAGGAAACACTGGTTTAATCCCTGGTCCGGGCAGATCCTACATACCACAAAGCAACTACACCCATGCACCACAACTTGTGACTGTGTGCCACAGCGGCTGAAGCCTGCGTAGCTTAGAGCCCGTGCCATGCACTGAGAGAAGTTACCAGTGAGAAGCCCGAGCCCCACAACTCGAGAGCCGTCCCCGATCGCCTGAATAGAGAGAGCCCATGTGAAGCAGTAAAGACCCAGGATGGCCAAAAATAAATAAATAAAAATTTTAAAGAGAAAAGAAAATTGCTGAATACAGGTTTGCTTGCAATGTGCAAACTGCAAAATAAACTTGACCATGAAGTGGGTAAAACTTAGTAAGCTTTAGCTCATGAATGAAACACGTTAAAGAATCAGCCCAGTTAGAGTTCTCATCCTTTGAAGACACATAATACAATCGGTTAGATATTGACTTCACCAGTATCCAGGGATTATTACAAAGGACAAAACTATTTTGCTTGATCAATGGATCTCTATGGACGTTTCACGCATGCATGCCAACCCACTACTTCTGTTCTTTATTCATTTGCGCTAGGTTCTGTATTAACAGACCTTTTCTTCCTCTTCTTTAGGCTGATGCGGTTTCATTTGAAGAAATAAAGAAGTATATTAATCAAGAAGTCCTGAGGATTTTTGAAGGTGAGATTTGCTGAGTACACATTTCTGAACTGTCCCCGCTTCCTCTCTCCCCTCTGCTGTCGACAGTCTCTCCAGCAACGTTTGTCCAAAGATGCTCATACACCATCCTCCGTAACAGGTGGCCTGTCCTGTGATGGGGCAGCTCAGCTAGAAGCTTCTTACTCACATGGAGCTAAGTTTGCCTCCCTGTAAGTTCTCTCCTTATTCCTGGTCTGTAACAACCACAGAGAAAGGACCTTCTCTTCACACGACAGTGCTCTGAGTGAGCATCCACAGTATGCCTCCTTAGTCTCCTGCTCCATGGAGCAGACATGTCCGCTTCCTCCACGTCATCGCCCTGGAGAAACAGCCCTCGTTCCCCAGGAGTACTGTGGCCAGGCAGAGGACAACGTCTTTAGATCTAGATCAGGCTCAGTGAACCATGGCCACCAGCCCTGTCTACTTGCTTCTCGTTGTTGTTACAGCCACAAGCTAAGAATCGCTTTTACCTTTTTGGCAGATGGAATGAGGTGTTTGCTTGTGTGCTAAGTCGCTTCAGTCATGTCCAACTCTTTGTGACCCTATAGACCGTAGCCCGCCACGCTTCTCTCTCCATGGGATTTCCCAGGCAAGAATACTGGAGTGGGTTGCCATCATCTCCTCCAGTTTGATCCCCAACCCAGGGATCAAACCTGTGTCTCTTTCGTCTCCTGCATTGGCAGGAGGGTTCTTTACCACTAGTGCCACCTGGGAAGCCCATGGAAGGAGGATACATTTCTAAGTGGTTTTTCAAAATCAAAATAATATTTCATGACATGCAAAACAATCAGAAATTCAAATCTGTGTCCATAAATAGTGTCATAGTAGTGCAGTCACACTCCTTTCTTGATGTATTTTCTCTGCTTGCTTTCATGCTGGACAGCAGGTTTAAGTATATGACAGGGACTATGTAGCCTGCCAAGCCTCAAATATTTACTATGTGACCCTTTGCCAAGAAAGCTTTGTGACCCCTGATTTAGACACTTCAATAATGCAGCCTAAGATAGTGTTCCTTAAAAAATAGTATCCGTATCACACTGTTGATTCATTGTGACTTTTAAGTGAACTAACAACCCTCCATCCACCTTATAGCAACTTTAAAAAACTTGAGTGTTTCTCATTACGCTTTGTGTTCATTTTTTAAACTTAAGTGTGTGATTTTTATGTCTATTTTTACTCAACTTCAAGTGATTCTCGTACATACATTGTTTCAACCTGAAAATATCTTTCGGAAACTTGTCTTGTTGTAGGGCAGGTTGCCTGACCCTCATAACTTTGTGTCATCTCTAAATTTCATAGAGATTTTTGATAGAAATGTTGAGTTAAAAGGACTTAGGTCTAAACACCATTGAGTTCCTCCTGCCCATTCAGAAATCATCTATTTAATCTATTTTAGCGAGCTCTGAATCCAAATAGTTGTCTTAAAATCTAATCCACGTTTCTTTATTTACAAGGATATTACATAATTTTGTCAAATGATTTGCAAAAATAATCATTTCCCTCAACTATGAGCTTAATAAGGTGGGAATTGTCTTTAGAAAATAAATCCACGTTGGTTCATGGTTCCTGCTTTGCTAAGCTAAACATACATTGTTCAATTTTCCAGGGAGTAAGATGACAAGATACCCCAAGTTCATCTTAAGGCTTTCACTGCCAGCATGGAGTTACCCTCTCTCCAGGAAGCCTGATTATTTTAAGCAGAAGTTAGTAAGACAGACCAAAATATCAGCACTTGGGTGGACATCCTCTTATTTCACATGAGCACTAAAGAGAAGAGAGTAGCCCAGGAACTTAGGTCGCTTCAGTGACAAAACAGAAAAAAAAAAATGATTTTTCAAAGGTCATGAATTCATGCTGCTGATTCCATCTTGCTCTCTACTAAGTATCTTTATCTTGCTCTGACCTGATAGTTTTTAATACAATTATCCACTCTTTTTTTTGAGTTATGAGTTTTCTCCTTGTGATTTTAATGTTGCCCTCATATATTAGAATCTCCTTTTCTTTTCTGACTTTGGAATCAAGCATCATGAAATAGGCTCCAAACTTTGCAATCCAGACATTCCCCCACAACAAGCATTCCTCAAGCTCTCAGGGAAACAGTGAAACATAATCGAGGCATAGGCAGGACCAGGTAATTTTCAGGATTCAATGCAAAAGGAAAATGCAAGTGCGTTGTTCAAAAATTATTAAGAATTATAAGAAAGGAATAGCAGAACATTAGACCAAGCAGGGGAACCTTCTGAGGGTGGAAGGTAGCACATCTGTAAAGTCAGCCCTGAAGTCAGGACACCTGAGACCTCAGGTAATATCTGCATCTTTAGTAGCCCAGAACCTTGAGAAGGGGAAGCCCCTGGTGGCTCAGACAGTAAAGAATCTGCTTGCAATGCAGGAGACCTGAGTTCAATCCCTGGGTCAGGAAGATTCCTGGAGAAGGGAATGGCAACCCACTTCAGTATTCTTGGATGGAGAATCCCATGGACAGAGGAGCCTGGAGGGCTGCAGTCAATAGGGTCACAAAGAGTCGGACATGACTGAGCATACCACACTCACGCGTGCACACAAATGCACACACACACACACACGTAAGTATTATCCTGTTCTCTTCTTTCAATACGTCTACAATGAAGATATTAATTTATATACGTATTTATATACATGCTCTATACAGTCAGCAAAGCAAGACCTGGAGCTGAATGTGGCTCAGATCATGAGCTCCTTCTTGCAAAATTTTGGCTTTAATTGAAGAAAGTAGGGAAAAACCACTAGGCCATTCACGTATGATCTAAATCAAACCCCTTATGATTATACAATGGAGGTAACAAATAAATACAAAGGATTAGATCTGGTAGACAGAGTGCCTGAAGAACTATGGACAGAGATCATAACACTGTACAGGAGTCAGTGACCAAAACCATCCCAAAGAAAAAGAAATGCAAGAAGGCAAAGTGGTTGTCTGAGAATGCCTTGAAAATAGCTGAGAAAAGAAGAAAAGTGAAAGGCAAAGGAGAAAGCGAAAGATATACCCGACTGGATGCAGAGTTCCAGAGAACAGCAAGGAGAGATAAGAAAGCCTTCTTAAGTGAACAATGCAAAGAAAGAGAGGAAAGTAATAGAATGGGAAAGACTAGAGGTCTCCTCAAGAAAATTAGACAGATCAAAGAACTAGTACATGCAAGAATGGACATGGGGAAGGACAGAAACAGTAAGAACCTAACAAAAGCAGAAGATATTAGAGGAGGGGACAAGAATGCACAGAAGAACTATACAAAAGAGATCTTAATGACCCGGATAACAATGACGATGTGATCACTAACCTAGAGCCAGACATCTGGAGGGTGAAGTCAAATGGGTCTCAAGAAGCATTACAACGAACAAAGCTAGTAGAGGTGATAGAATTCAAGCTGAATTATTTCAAATCCTAAAAAACAATGCTGTTAAAGTGCTGCACTCAATATGTCAGCAAATTTGGAAAACTCAGCAGTGGCAACAAGACTGGAAAAGGTCAGTTTGCATTCCAGTCCCAAAGAAAGGAATGTTCACACTACCATACAATTGTCATTTCACATGCTAACAAGGTAATGCTCAAAACCCTTCAAGCTTGGCTTCAACAGTTCATGAACTGAGAACTTCCAGATATACAAGCTGGATTCAGAAAAAGCAGAGGAACCAGAGATCAAGTTGCCAACATTCACTGGATCATAGAAAAAGCATGGGAATTCCAAAGTCATCTGCCTCACTGACTACAGTAAAGCTTTTGTGTGGATCACAACAAACTGGAAAGTTCTTAAAGATATGGAACTACCAGGCCACCTTACTTGCCTCCTGAGGAACTTGTACACAGGAGAAGAAGCAACAATTAGAACTGGACATGGAATGGACTGGTTCAAAATTGGGAAAGGAGAACATCAAGTCTGTATCTTGTCACCCTGCTTATTTAACTTATATGCAGAGTACATCATGTGAAATGCTGGGCTGGATGAACCACAAGCTGGAATCAAGATTCCCAGGAGAAATATCAACAACCTCAGAGAAGTAGATAACCACTCTAATGGCAGAAAGCAAACAGGAACTAAAGACTCTCTTGACAAAGGTGAGAGAGGAGAGTAAAAAAGCTGGCTTAAAATTCAGCATTCAAAAAATGAAGATCATGGTGTCTGGTCCCATCACTTCATGGCAAATAGATGGGGAAACAATGGAAACAGTGACAGACTTTATTTTCTTTGGCTCCTAAATCACTGCAGACAATGACTGCAGCCATGAAATTAAAAGGCACTTGCTCCTTGGAAGAAAAACTATTACAAACTTAGACAGTGTATTAAAAAACAAAGACATCACTTTGCCAGCAAAGGTCCATATAGTCAAAGCTATGGTTTTTCCAGTAGTCATGTACAGATGTGAGAGTTGGACCATAAAGTAGGCTGATCACTGAAAAATTGACCCTTTTGAACTGTGGTGTTGGAGAAGATCCTTGAGAGTCCCTTGGACTGCAAAGAGATCAAGCCAGTCAATTCCAAAGGAAATCAGTCCTGAATATTCACTGAAAGGACTGATGCTGAAGGTGAAACTCCAATCCTTTGGCCACCTGATGAGAAGAGCTGACTTATTAGAAAAGCCCTGATGCTGAGAAAGTTTGAGGGCAAGAGGAGAAGGGGACGTCAGAGGATGAGATGGGTGGATGGCATCACGGACTCAATGGAAATGAGTGTGAGCAAACTCCAGGAGACAGAGAAGGACAGAGAAGCCTGTTGTGCTGCAGTCCATGGGGTCACAAAGAGCCGGACATGACTTAGGGACTGAACAACAACAGATTTGTATATATACATATCATCTCATAGGTAGACGTTATCAGAGACGTAATTTTTAAAAATATTTTCCACATCATAGTCTCTATTTCTTCACTCTGCTTCTTTCGGTTTGTTTAGGTCTATCATACAACTTGGAGGGTTTCCTCAATGCCGGTCATCCTTAGCCATCTGCTCATACAAAACCATGGGTTCTAAAAAAAACTGATGGACTATTAGCAGTGAATGGTGGGGTTGCCAACCATGGGCTTTACTGTAGGTAGTCTAGTTGGGTTTTCTTAATTGAAGGGCCCTCAACTTCAGTGTCGAGTCTCATTCTGATCAGCTTCCCCAGAGGAAACACTTGCGTTGCCTGCCTGGCTGCTACCATCTGGGGAGCAGGGTAGGAGGTTCCTGCCAGGGCCTCGGCTCCACGCATGGCAGTTTCCACCTCTTCTCCTTGTTCTCAGCCTGGAAGCCTCAGTCTCACAACACAGTCTGTGGTCTTCCGTGCAGAGATGGTCTGTTTACGCTTTTCAGATAGTAAACCTTCGGGCTGGAATTGGGAAGGGGCAGTGAGCCAGCTGCACAAGCAGAGAAAGGGATTTCTAAGACCATTTCCTAAACAGGCTTCCAACCGATCCCCTTTATTTCAGTTCCCCTCCTTCACCCTCACTTCCACATGTAACTCATGCAGTCAATCTGAATATTTTAAGGATTTTATGGTTTGACACAGGCTGTCCCTCAGCTTCCAGTGTAAAGATTTGGTTTTCGTGAGTCTGTGAAGTTATCCATCCTCCACCATCTGAGAGCTTCCAGAGTTTAATGTCATCTCCTTTCATGATGTCACTCTCCTATTCTCATGGTTTTATGCCTTTAAAAATAACTTGCCATTGTTTTTGTAGGGATATGAGAAAGAGTTAAAGCAGGCACATGTGTTCAATGTACCATCTTTACTCACAATAACATTTCAAAGCAACAGAGGTAACAAAGGATTAGATGGAGCCAGAGTTAGATGTAGCAGTGATAACTCTTGAGTCATGATGAGCCCCTGAGCGAATATGAAGCCACCAAACGATGCTGCTGAATTAACAGTTAGCATGAGACTGGAAAATCACTCTTAAGGTATGAAAGGAAATTACTCTTCTGATATTTTTGTTCATTAGGAGATAACTGTATTTAATTTTGGTTTCCACATTTAAGAGATATATGGAAAGCCCCAGAATAGTAGAACCAAAAAGTGATTTACAGAACAGATTACCAAGCCTATGAGTAAAAGTTACTTAACCTGAAGGCTAAGACGTAACAATATTATCAAATTGATGACTGATTTCCTAAGGGAAATCACTCAGTAACTAGTCTCTGTTTCTATACTGGAATAACAAAAGAAAATAAGTTGAAGCTCTATCAAGAAAATGGGCAATTAAACATTTGAATGGGCTTTAGAAGAAAAAGATGAATCTCTCTTTGAAAATATTTACAAATTCTATCTGTGAAACAGAAGGTAGGCCATGGGTTAGATGATGTCTGAATGTCCCTTCCTTCCCTGATGTACTTTATCACCACACTAATATTCATGTCTGTTGATATTAACAAGCCCTTTCTCCCAGGAAGGCCCGCCCCGGTCTCATCTATTTGAATGGCTGCTGTGACTGCTGTGGGTTTGCCTTGGCAGATGGGCTCTGTGTGCCTGCGTTATGCAAGCTCCTATCCAGACTCTTCAGTCTCTTGCCTCGTTAGAAAGTGTAGCCAAAAACAGTTTATTGACCAAAGATCCGTGAAAACAGAGGACAAACAATTAATAATGCAGGTCTTTATAATTTATTTACTGGCTCATAAATGTATTATTTAAAATTATAGAGCATTAGAGTATGGTTCAGAGGAAGTAATTATCCTTATGCTAAATGACTATTTCTGAGTGTATCTTAGAGCTAGATAATTTACAGCTAGAGGTAATTATTAAAAAAAAACAAACTTTGTTTTGCTGAAAATATTTAAAAGCGCCAAAAGCAAAGTACTTGTAAATTCAACTCATACGTTAAAGAGGAAAAAGTAGTGATAGGAATATTTTGTTTAGACATTGAAGGCATTCAAAGAAGTATGTCTCAAATTAAGAAAAATTGTACTGAAGTATATATCTATCTTTTAAGTGCAAAATTAATATGCAAAGTTTCAAGCTATAAACATTGAATTTCATATTTTCATAAAGTACTCAGTTTACAATTTAAAATATTCTATCTATATTCAATGGATGATTTGCAAAACTATATATATTAATTGCAAATTTGTTTTATATACTGTTACTCAAAACAGATGTATTCACACCAACCAAACATGCCCAAGATAGAGAGTCAGGTAATGAAAAGTTTTACTTGAAAGTCAGTGACTTAAGTCATTTTTAGGGATGAACTATCAGTCCTCGTTGGTCCCCATCATCACAGTCAATAAATCTGCACTAGAGATTCTGGTCCTGTGGATTCTGTCCTGTTTCCATTCAGCTTCTTTTTGATTTCAGAATGTGAGTGTAGGGTGGTTACTCTCTTGGTAATTACAGCTAGCACTCCGCAATTGTTGGGGCTTTTTACTCAATAATTCTATTTGATTGCTTTATTTCCTAAACCACTACAATATTGTAAAGTAATTAGCCCCCAACTAAAATAAATAAATTTATTTAAAAAAAAAAGAAACCAAATAAGGAAAAAAAAACAGTGTATGGACCTACACTTTTTAAACAAAATTTTGTATTGAAAACCCATTGAAAAATAGGCTACCTCAAGAGTAATTTGCTCTTTATCAAAAATTTATAAAGCAGACATATCTGTTTAAGTGAAAAGTATCTTTCAAGTTCAAATAAAACTATACTGAGTGAAAAGTCTGGAGAAAGTTGAGGTACCTCTTTACAGATCTCTATGATTTGGCCCTTGTTTTTCCCAGCTGGCAGCTGTGGATTCTAATGTGTTACGGTCATTTGGTCCTTACTTGCAAAATTGACACTAATGTAATCAGTAACACATTTTTCTGGAAATATGTCTGCACCAAACCTATGCTGAATTTTTCACATGAAAGATTCATTTCTTAGTACTTATTAGCTGTATCTTCAAAAAATTGTGGTTAGTTTTACAAGTGAAATCATTTAAATTTGCTTTTTAAAGAAAATATGTGAAAAGCATATTGTTTCTTTTTGTCATAGTAAGGATATGCTCTTCTCCAGTTTTCTGTTTTAAATCTAGCTGTGTATATATTAGATTTGCTAAACGTGAGTTTTGTAAGTGTGTTAGTCACTCAGTCACGTCCGACTCTTCGCAACTCCAGGGGATCTTCCCAACCACATCGTGGTAAAATACTGCATATGCTTCTGAGGTGAAATTTAAACAATGGTCTATGTATGTGAGATTAATAACCAAGAATTCTATAATAATAAGTATAACCTCGACTTAATTTTTCAGAAAAATAATTCTGAGAATAATCATATGACAGATTTCTAGTCATAAAGTAAAGCTTATCAGCAGATAATCGTTATAGCACATGGGACTTATAAAAACATGGATAATAGTTCTTGTTTAAATGATCATCTCTCTCAAGCTGTCTCCATGATCCTGGAAAAAGAGCACTGAATACAGAAAATGTTAGGCCCTGTTTATAGAGAGTGTTTAATTTAGTTAATAATGCAACTTGTTTAGGAATTCTAAAGTGCAAATTCTTATTTATATTTTCAACTTTACCTTTTCTGAAGTTCCTCATGTTTCAAATTCTTTAAATGTTGAGAGCTACTAACACGCCAACATTCTACATTGTATAGCCACTTTTTTTGTCGACATCGAGCTTTTTATTTTATATTGGAGTATATAGTTGATCAAAAACGTTGTGTTAGTTTCAGGTGTGCAGTAAAGTGGTTCAGTTATACATATACTTGTATACATGTATCTATTCTTTTTCAAATTCTTTTCCCATTTAGATTGTTACAGACGTTGAGCAGAGTTCCCTATGCTATACTGTAGGTCCTTGGTTGTTCATTTTACATGTGGTCGTGTACTGATATTTGACTCCACCGCGAGGATACTCTCATGACCTGCCAGCCAAGCTCTCTGGAGGCAGCACTCGGGCACCGTCCTCACTGCCCTGCCTTGCCTCTCTGTCTAGGTCCCCAATGACAGGCAGCCTGGTAGGTGAATGAAGGGCAGGTGACAGTGATACGTCCTTGAGAAGATTTAGGATGTATTCAGTGCATAAAGGTCACATCACTCAACACTGGCAAAAGATGTTTAAATGTTCTGAATAACTTGTCAGCTTCCTGTAACTTGTGTGTTCTCAGTTTCAGCATCTTCTTGAGGCTCACAGAAAGGTACAGAGGCTTTTTGCCATTTTCAGTGTCTGCAACTGACATTCCCTGGGCACGTGCTTCTCAGCACCAATGCTGTATTTGTTCCTTTGGCCAAATGAGATAGCCTTCCTATTGAGACTTAGGCTGAATAATGGAACTAACTGGAAATCAAACCAGAAAAAAACAAACAAAAAAGAAGAATGAGGGTGTATCGTAAGACATTTTATTTTAAAAGTACACATTAGTTTTCGACCAAGTAAAATATTAGCCCAGCTTAAAAATTAAACAGTGCCATGAAATCACTATGATGGACATCCTCTCAGTAAATAAGCTCAGTATCAGTAATGCAGTTTTCTGACCTGTGCACACTCTGTGGTTGTTGATTTGTGGCCACGCCGGGTCCTGGTTGCTGCCTGTGGGCTCTCTCTAGCTGCGGAGAGCAGGGGCTACCCTTCTTGCAACGCTTGGGCTTCCCATTGCCGCGGCTCCTCTTTTTGCCTCTAGGCTCATGGGTTTCAGTAGCTGCGACACAGGGGCTTGTTAGCTGTGGCTTGTGGGCCCAGCAGCTGCGGCTCAGGGGCCCTAGAGCACAGGTTCAATAGCTGTGGCACACAGGCTTGGTTGCTCCGCAGCACATGGAATCTTCCCGGACCAGGGATTGAACCCCTGTCCCCTACATCAGCAGGTAGGCTCTTATCCACTGTGCCACCAGGGAAGTCTAATAATGCAGTTTAGTTCAATGCTATAAAGTGTCACCTACCACATGAGTTATCTACTGCTGCATAAGAAACTTTCTCAAAACTCCAGTGGCTTAAAACAACACTGGTTATCATCACACATTTTTTTCCTGGTCGGGGACTTCCAGAGTTGCTTACTTGTGTGGTTCTGACTCAAAGTCTGTCATGAATTATGTTCAGAGTGTCAGCTGACGTCCCCTGAGGGCTTGGCTGGGGCTGGGAGAGCCACGTCCAGTCTCACTCACGTGGCTGTTGGCAGATGGCTTCAGTTCACCCCTACGCAGGTCAGTTGTGTCCTCAGGACATGGCGGCTGGCTTCCCTCAGAATGAGAAGCTAAGGGAGAACGCAGCCAGGAAGTCACAAGCCTTTATGAATTACTCTCCCTACTTGCCTTTTTCCTATTCATTAAAAGTAAGAGGAAGTCCAGCCCACACTCCGGAATAGGAGGATTAGGCTCCACCTAACTCACTTGGAAGGGAGTGTCAAAGACCTGGTCAGCATATTTTAAATCACCACATGCACATTCACAGCATTGCTGGAAAGAGACTTAAATTTATTGTAACAACCATTTTTTCAATACGAACCTGAGTTCTCTCCACAAGTCATCACAGAGGTTAATCAGGCTCTGGGATGTTGCCCACTAGGCTGGCAACATCTCTGAATCACTGAAGGTCCTCAGAGCCTCTCATTGTCACAACTTATCCGTCTTCATGTTGAAGCAACCTTGTACAATTGTTTACTTGAACAATCAATCTCTTAGCAATCAGACCAGTGGTAAACTAGATGCAAGTAAGTTGAAAGCCAAATCGATTTTTGGTAAATTTCATGAGAAACAAATTTGAAAACTTTTGACATAAAAAGTGTTTCTGTAACATGATGTGTTATTTTTCCTTTCATCAATGAAGAGAGGATGGCCATGTTCTTATCCCAGCTGAAGCTCCCAGCAGCAATGCTGGCTGCTCAAGCCCACGGGAGGCCTGGGCCTCCAGGCAAGGATGGGTTACCTGGACCTCCAGGAGACCCTGGACCCCAAGGTAAGTCTTCAGGGGCAATATTTGTTTACCAACTATTTCACTCAGTATTTATAACATGCTAATCACAGTTAAGTCAAAAATTATATATATTAATATACATATACATATATTATATATATGTATATAATATATATATTAATATACATTTTTTTGGTTTATTTGCTGTCATATCCAACTCTTTTGCAACCTCATTTCCTTCTCCAGAATATACATTAAAATATGTATTAATACATATAAAATATGTATATATATTATATATTTGGTATATATTTTATATAAATTTGTTTGTACTATACATTTAATATAGGATATCTTGTTAGTATTTGGCATTCCAGAAATAGATTTTTAACTATTATTCATTCAAACTTAAAACTGATCGTTATCTGCTAATCTAAATGTATTTAATAATTTTGCTGTGATAATAACAGCAATAATATGTGCTTAATTATCATTATTAACTCAGGTGTCTCCTCAATGTTTGCACAGTATCTCCTTTTCAGTTCAGATCAGTTCAGTCACTCAGTCATGTCCGACTCTTTCGACCCCATGGACCACAGCATGCCAGGCTTCCCTGTCCATCACCAACTCCCAGAGTTTACCCAAACTCATGTCCATTGAGTCGGTGATGCCATCCAACGATCTCATCCTCCGTCATCCCCTTCTCCTTCCACCTTCAATCTTTCGCAGCATCAGGGTCTTTTCAAATAAGTCAGTTCTTTGCATCAGATGGCCAAAGTATTGGAGCTTGAGCTTCAGCATCAGTCCTTTCAATGAATATTCAGGACTGATTTCCTTTTGAATGGACTGGTTTGATCTCCTTGCAGTCCAAGGGGACTCTCAAGAGTCTTCACCAACATCACAGTTCAAAAAAATCGATCTTTCAGCACTCAGCTTTCTTTATAGTCCAACTCTCACATCCATATATGACTACTGGAAAAACCATAGCTTTGACTAGATGGACCTTTGTTGGCAGTATAATGACTCTGCTTTTTAATATGCTGTCTAGGTTGGTCATAACTTTTCTTCCAAGGAGTAAGTGTCTTTTAATTTCATGGCTGCAATCACCATCTGCAGTGATTTTGGAGGCCCCCCCTCCCCCGCCCAAAAAAGCCTGTCACTGTTTCCCCATCTATTTGCTATGAAGTGATAGGACCAGATGCCATGACCTTAGTTTTCTGAATATTGAGCTTTAAGCCAACTTTTTCACTCTCCTCTTTCACTTTCGTCAAGAGGCTCTTTAGTTCCTCTTCACTTTCTGCCATAAGTGTGGTGTCATCTGCATATCTGAGGTTATTGATATTTCTCTTGGCAGTCTTGATTCCAGCTTGTACTTCATCCAGCCCAGCTTTTCTCATGATGTACTCTGCATATAAGTTAAATAAGCAGGGTGACAATATACAGCCTCGAACATTCCTTTTCCTATTTGGAACCAGTCTGTTGTTCCATGTCCAATTCTAACTGTTGCTTCTTGACCTGCATACAGATTTCTCAGGAGGCAGCTCAGGTGATCTGGTATCCTCATCTCTTGAAGAATTTTCCACCGTTTGTTGTGATCCACACAGTCAAAGGCTTTGGCATAGTCAATAAAGCAGATGTTTTTCTGGAACTCTCTTGCTTTTTCAATGATCCAACGGATGCTGGCAATTTGATCTCTGGTTCCTCTGCCTTTTCTGAATCCAGCTTGAACACCTGGAATTTCATGGTTCACATACTGTTGAAGCCTGGCTTGGAGAATTTTAAGTATTACTTTGCTAGTGTGTGAGATGAGTGCAATTGTGAGGTAGTTTGAGCATTCTTTGGCATTGCCTTTCTTTGGGATTGGAATGAAAACTGACCTTTTCCAGTTCTGTGGCCACTGCTGAGTTTTCCAAATTTGCTGGCATATTGAGTGCAGCACTTCCACAGCATCATCTTTAGGATTTGAAGTAGCTCAACTGGAATTCCATCACCTCCACTAGCTTGTTTGTAGTAATGCTTCCTAAGGCCCACTTGACTTCACATTCCAGGATGTCTGGTTCTAGGTGAGTGACCACATTATCATGGTTATCTGGGTCATGAAGATCTTTTTTGTATAGTTCTTCTGTGTATTCTTGCCACCTCTTCTTAATATCTTCTGTTTCTATTAGGTCCATACCATTTCTGTCCTTTATTATGCCCATATTTGCATGATATGTTCCCTTGGTATCTCTAATTTTCTTGAAGAGATCTCTAGTCTTTCCCATTCTATTGTTTTCCTCTATTTCTTTGCACTGATCACTGAGGAAGGCTTTCTTATCTCTCCTTGCTATTCTTTGGAACTGTGCATTCAAATGGGTATATCTTTCCTTTTCTCCTTTGATTTTTGCTTCTCTTCTTTTCACAGCTATTTGTAAGGCCTCCTCAAACAACCATTTTGCCTTTTTCCATTTCTTTTTCTTGGAGACGGTCTTGACCACTGCCTCCTGTACAATGTCATGAACCTTCGTCCATAGTTCTTCAGGCACTCTGTCTATCAGATCTAATTCCTTGAATCTATTTGGCACTTCCACTCTATAACCATAAGGAATTTGATTTAGGTCATACCTGAATGGTCTAGTGGTTTTCCCTACTTTCTTCAATTTCCTTCTGAATTTTTCAATAAGGAGTTCATGATCTGATCCACAGTCAGCTCCTGGTCTTGTTTTTGCTGACTGTATAGAGCTTCTCCATCTTTGGCTGCAAAGAATATAATCAATCTGATTTTGATGTTGACCATTTGGTGATGTCCATGTGTAGAGTCTTCTCTTGTGTTGTTGGAAGAGGGTGTTTGCTATGTCCAGCGTGTTCTCTTGGCAGAACTCTATTAGCCTTTGCCCTGCTTCATTCTGTACTCCAAGGACAAATTTGCCTGTTACTCCAGATATTTCTTGACTTCCTACTTTTGCATTCCATAAATGCAGTCCAAAAAAACTTTTGCACTATGGGATTTGTTTTTAAGAAATATTTACCTGTAGTCATGCTGTATTGATAATCCTGTCCAAAGACACCAGGAAACCTTATTATAGAAAAGAGAAGGGTCAATTCTTGGTGCCTCACCTGCAGCTGACAGGAACTGAAGGGTTTTTCTCTGGTAGATAAATAGATATGAAGTACTCCGAATATGCAGTTATAAGTGTAACTTCAAAGTTTTGCTCTGCTCAATTTAAAAGTTTTCTCAAAAAGGAAAAAATATGCCTTAAAACTGTTACCCTCTGCATGATGGATGATTATGAAAACTACTGTTACCCTAGAGACCATGAAAGCTCAGATACTGTCAGCTGAATTAGTCCTCTTCTTGACACAGTGTGACTGAGTCTGAGGAAAAGCCAAAGTGAGAAACCCAGCACAGAAGAAACAGGATGTGGGTCTGAGCGAGACACCGGGTGTTCTGCCCACGCACAAATTCTGTTTGAGGATGGCTGTTCAGAAATTTCTAGAAGGGACTTTTTTTCAGTGTTTTTCAGGAAAAAATACCCATTTTCATTTGAATAGACATAGTTTGGTTTGAGGCATGCACTATAGAATGAGACTTTTATTGTCCCATTATCTTTAGGGAAGGACAGAAATTTAAAGGGATATTTATAGAATTTTCTTGGCTTATCAGAGAAGCTGGAGCATGTAGAGAGCAATGAGAAATTGACATGAGACTTCAACATGCCCCGCAGATATTATGGGGTGGTTCCAGGCCATTACCAGGAAGTAGCCATCACAGTGAATCACGCCATGTGAATTTTCTGGTTTCTCAGTGCATATGAAAGTAGTGCTTGTACTATTCTGCAGCCTATTAGGCATGCAATAGTATTATATCTAACGAAACAACATGCATACTTTAATTAGCAGTTACTTCATTACTGAAATCTGCTAGCCATCCTCTGAGCCTTTAGCTCTTCGTAATCTTCTTCCTGGTGGAGAGTCTTGTCTCCATGTTGGTGGCTGCTGACTGATCAGGGTCCTACCTACTGTAGGACCCACTGTAGGTTGTTGAAGGTTGGGGGGCTGTGGCAATTTCTTAAAATAAGCCAATGATGAACTTTGCTGCATCAACTGACTCTTCTTTTCGCAAACAATTTTTCTGTTAACAGCAGTGCTGTTTGATAGCATTTTATCCACACTTGAAGTTGGAGTCAGTCCTCTCAAAATTCTGCTGCTGTTTTATCAACTAAGTTTACGCACTATTCTAAGTCCTTTGTTGTCATTTCAGCAAGCTTCACTGCATCTTTACCAGGAGTAAATCCTATCTCAAGAAACCACTTTCTCTGCTCATCCATAAGAAGCAACCCTTCTTCCATTCAAGTTTCATCATGAAATTTCAGCAATTCAATCCCATCTTCAGGCTCCACTTCTAATTCTAGTTCTCTTACTGTTTCCACTGCACTTGTAGTTACTTCCTCCACTGAAGGCTTGAACACCTCAACATCATCCATGAGGGTTGGAATCAACTTCTTCCAAATTCCTGTTAATGTTGATATTTTGACCTCGTCCTGTGAATCATGAATATTCTTCTTGACATCTAGGATAATGAATCCTTTCTGGAAGTTCTTCTATTTCCCCCCAGATCCATCAGATGAATCACTGTCTATGGCAGCTATAGAATTACAGAATATATTTTCTAAAGAATGAGACTTGAAAGTCAAAAGGACTCCTTGGTCCATGGGCTGCATGAAAATAACAGGAATCTTGTTGTACATTTCTATCAGGTCTCAAGGGTGACCAGGTACATTGTCAATGAACAGTAATATTTTGGAATGAATCTTTTTCCTGAGCAATAGGTCTCAGCAGTGGACTTAAAATGCTCAGTAAACCATGTTGTAAACAGATGTGCTGTCACTGAGACTTTGTTGCCCCATTTATAGAGCCATAACAAATAATAATCATGAAAAGATTTGAAATATGACACCAATAGACTTTTTTGACACAGGGTTGCTACAAACCTTCAATTCATAAAAGATTCAGTATCTGCAAAGTGCGGTGAAACCAAATATGACTATTTTAGAAGTTCACAATCCAATTTGAATGGGGGAGGTACTGCTCCTACCAAGATTCTGATGATGAAACTTGTGGACCCTCTTTCAGCACCCTGATCTTCTTACAGGAAGAATAGAGACCAGAATGATTCTGAGTTGGATCACCTCACTTGCATTTTTCCTAAATTCCTAAAAGAGGTAACTGTCGACACTTTTTTAAATTCAAAAGCATTTCCAGACAGTTTTAGATCTTGACCCCTGTGGGTTTCTGATTATTGCCTTCCCACTGTGCACTGAGAGGAGCACTCTCCTTGGTGTCCTTCATTCCCACCTGGGTCCTCACTGTGGGACCTAATTTGTTCCTGCTGCCAGGAGTGAACAAGAAGGTACCACATTAGGATCAAAGAAGTCCTGAGAAGCAAGCATGATCCAGCTGAGGTCCCATATACAAGTAAGAAAGGCAAATTTTTCCAGGAGATCTTTCCTCTTGGAAGAGTTTTATAAGAAAGCACTTACTTATTTTTACTTGTCTGTTGGTTATAATTTTTCAATTTTATTAAAGTGTAGTTGACATACAATATTATATTTATTTCAGGTGTACAGTATACTGATTCAATCTTTATATACATTATAAATTAATCACCACAAGTCTAGTAACCACCTGTCACCATGAAAAGTTATCACAATGTTATTGACCATATTTCCTATGCTATATATTATATTCCCATGAGTTATTTATTATATTCCTGGAAATTTGACTGTCTTAATCCCTTTCATCTATCTCCCCCAAACTCCCACTCACCTACCTTCTGGCAAACACCAATTTGACCCCTGTATCTGTGAGTCTGTTTCTGCATAATTTTGTTTATTCATTTGTACTACATTGATTCTCCAAGCTAGAATCAAAATTGTCCAAGCTAGGCTTCAACAGTACGTGAACCGTGAAATTCCAGATGTTCAAGCTGGATTTAGAAAAGGCAGAGGAACCAGAGATCAAATTGCCAACATCCACTGGATCATAGAAAAATCAAGAGAGTTCCAGAGAAACATCTACTTCTGCTTTATTGACTACACTAAAGCCTTTGACTGTGTGGATCACAACAAACTGGAAAATTCTTCAAGAGATGGGAATAACAGACCACCTGACTTGCCTCCTGAGAAATCTGTATGCATATCAGGAGGCAACAGTAAGAAATGGACATGAAACAATGGATTGGTTCCAAACTGGGAAAGGAATACATCAAGGCTATATATTGACACCCTGCTTATTTAACTTATATGCAGAGTACATCATGCGAAATGCCAGGCTGGATGAAGCACAAGCTGGAATCAAGATTGCCTGGAGAAATATCAATAACCTCAGATATGCAGAGGACACCACCCTTATGGCAGAAAGCGAAGAGGAACTAAAGAGCCTCTTGATGAAAGTGAAAGAGGAGAGTGAAAAAATTGGCGCAAAACTCAACATTCAAAAAACTAAGATCATGGCATCTGGTCCCATCACTAGGACTGGCAAATAGATGGGGAAACTATGGAAACAGTGACAGACTTCATGGCAAATAGATGGGGGAACTACGGAAACAGGGACAGACGTTATTTTCTTGGGCTCCAAAATCTCTGCAGATAGTGACTGCAGCCATGAAATTAAAAGACGCTTGCTCCTTGGTTGAAAAGCTATGACCAACCTAGACAGCATATTAAAAAGCAAAGATGTTACTCTGCCAACAAAGGTCCGTCTAGTTGAAGCTATGGTTTTTCCAGTGGTCATGTATGGTTGTGAGAGTTGAACCATAAAGACAGCTGAGCACCAAAGAATTGACGCTTTTGAACTGTGGTGTTGGAGAAAACTCTTGAGAGTCCCTTGGACTGCAAGGAGATCAAACCAGTCCATTCAAAAGGAAATCAGTCCTGAATATTCATTGAAAGGACTGATGCTGAAGCTGAAACTCCAATACTTTGGCCACCTGATGCAAAGAGCCAACTCATTGGAAAAGACTGGAATGCTGGGAAAGATTGAAGGCAGGAAGAGAAAGGGATGACAGAGGGTGAGATGGTTGGATGGCATCACTGACTCGATGGACATGAGTTTGAGTAAGCTCTGGGAGTTGGTGATGTACAGGGAGCCTGGCGTGCTGCAGTCCATGGGGTCACAAAGAGTCGGACACGACTAGCAACTAAACAGAACAGTCCAGATCACATTGATTGATTTGTGGATATTGAACTATCCTTGTATCACTGGAATAAACCCCACTCAATCATGATGTATGATCCTTTTAATATTTTGTTACATTCAGTTCACTAATATTTTGTTGCAGTTTTCACACCTATGTTTTTTGGGGATATTGGTCTGTAACTTTCTTTCCTTGTAGCATCTTTGTCTCATTCTGGTACCAGAGTAATGCCTCATAGAATGAGTTTAGACGTGTTTCTTACTCTTCAATTTTTTGGAATAGTTTGAGAAGGAAAATTGTTAACTCTTCATAAAATGTTTTGTAGAACTCACCTCTGAAGTCTTGAACTTTGCAGCAGTTTTTTTTTATTATTACTGATTCAATTTCATTAATAATGATTGGTCTATTCAAGTAACCTTCTTCTTGATTCAGTCTTGAAATGAAAGAGTGCGTTTGTAGGAATTTATCCATTTCTTATATCAGGTGATATTCTTATGGGTGTTTCCTTGTACTTAACTAGTTTTTTCTTCCTTACTTCTTTTAAGATTCTTTATCTTTAACTCTAGATCTTTTAATCATAATATGTCTTGGTATGGATCTCTTTGGGTTCGTCTTCTTTAGGACTCTCTATGCTTCCTAGGGGCTTCCCAGGTGGCACTAGTGGTAAAGAACCTGCCTGCCAATGCATGAGATGTAAGAGATGTGGGTTCAGTCCCTGGGTCAGGAAGATCCCCTGCAGGAGGGCACAGCAACCCACTCCTGGAGAATCCCATGGATAGAGGAGCCTAGTGGGCTACAGTGCATAGGGTCACAAAGAGTCAAGCACAGCTGAAGTGATTTAGCACACATGCACGTGCTTCCTAGACTTTGAGGCCTGTTTCCTTCACCAGGTCAGAGAAGGTTTCAGCTTTTATTTCTTTCAGTAGGCTTTCTGGCCCTTCTCTCTCTTCTCCTCTGGGGCCCTTATATTGTAAATGTTAGTAAGCTTTGCATTGCCCTCAGTTTTTTACACCCTTTGTTTTCCTGCTCTGACTGGGTGATGTTCACTACCCTGTCTTCTGAATCACAGATTCACTCTCCTGCATCTTTTAATCTGCTATTGATTCCCTCTACAGTATTTTTCATTTCAGTTATTGTACTCTTTAGTTGTGATTGGTTCCTTTTTATACTTTCTGTCTCTTCATTGAAGTTTTCCTTGGGTTCATCCACTCTTCTCCCAAGTTTGGTGAGCACCTTTATGACTATTACATTTAACTTTTTGTCTGGTTAATTGCTTATCTTCATTTTTCTCAGGAAAAACTTCTTTTTCTGAAGTTTATCTTGTTCTTTCATGAGAAAGGTATTCCTTTATCTCCTCATTTGGCCTAACTTTCTGTGTTTATTTCTCTGTATTAGGTTTATCAGCTACATCTCCTGGTCTGAAAAAGTGGCCTTACTTGGAAGGTGTCCTGTGGGGTCCAAGAGCACGATCCCCCCCGGTCAACAGAGCGGGGTGCTCGCAGGGTCTCCCAAGTGGGACTTATGTCCTCCTGCTGTAGTTGGGGCATGAATGCTGTGGGGCACTGATGGGCAGGATTTGCCCTAGCTAGCTGGCTGCAAGACCCAGCCATGACTGTGACAGACACACTGACATACGGGGCCAGACTCTAAGAGTGGGAATTGCTTTGGGGGGCACCCATGCCATCCAGAGCTGCCCATTGGGTGGAGCAGGAGCTGCTTTGGAGTGACTGGCCGGGGCAGACAGGTTGGGCAGGGCAATTCCTCAAGGAATGCTGGGGGAGGGGCACACAGTGTTGTAGCTAAGTAGATGGGGAGTGACAGATCGCTGCCCACCAGCACTGGGCAAGGCAGATGGAAAGAGAGAGAAAACAGTACTTACCAGCACGTCTGTCCTCAGAACAGTGCCCACCGGACCCTGCCCCTCTGTCACATGCTCTAAAATCAGTCAGTGAACCACTTTCTCATATGACCCAGATGCTCTTATGTTTTCACTACTTCAAGATCAAGTTTTATTACAGGAAGACAAAGCTGGTTTAACATTTGGAAATCAATTAATGTAATTTACCTCGTAACCAGATAAAGGAAAGAAATTGTTTATGGTCATATTAATAGATCCAAAAAAAATGGATTATATTCAACACCTGTTCATGATTTTAAAAAAGAAAAAGCAAAGTCTTGGCAATTTCAGGTTAGAAAGTGTTTTGTCTCTTTCTTTTTTATTTTTTAAATTATGAAAATGTGATAAAACACTTATAGGAGACTTAGAAAATGTAGAACAAAGTTACATATAGTTCCACTATATATTACAATTATTTTTTAATAGATAAAAATTTTTAGTTGGAGTTTCAATATCAAACTCTCAAAAATTAATGGACTGAATGTACAGAAAAGTAGAAGGATGCAGTACCCCTGAAAAGCAGACCCAGGTGCTTCCCAAGCTGCTGCTTCTGTGCTGGGACTCAGAGCAAGTGGGTTTGTGCAGAAGCCCTTAAGGATGGAAGCTTGGTTTCCCACAGCCCTGGGGCCCTCCTGGAGACAGGCCCTGCTGGCTTTCACAGACAGGTGTCATGGGAACTTGTCTTCCCAGGGCAGGTCTCCAAGGCTAGCGAGCCCCACAAGGGACGTGGACCCCTCACTCCTCAGGGTAACCTTCACAGCTGTGGTGTCCCTCCCCTTGTGGTCAGCATGCCAGGGGAGTGGCCTCTGACCAGACCACTTCTCTGCGCCTCCTGCCCGTCTTGATCTGGCCTTTCCTTTATATCCTCCATTGTGGAAAATCTGTCCTGCTATCTTCAGGTCATCTATCTTCAGAGATAGTGTTTCATCTGCAGTTGTAGTTTTGGTGTGTCTATGGGAGGAAGTGAGCTCAGGGTTTTCTAGTTCACTGTCTTGATCAAGAATCCTGAAAGAACTTTACTTAAACTTTTCTCAAACACATGCTGATTTCCCACCTCTGTGAAAATCCTCAAGAATGGATGCCACACTTCAAAGCCTTATCCATTTTAGAAAGAGCCTAGGCCTTCAAATAGCTTGTAAGGCCCTGCATGAAGAATTATCCTCCCAAATGCCAGTAACACTCTTTTCCTGACCTCATTTTTCCAGCATGCATATAAATGCACTGACTTACAACTTTAGAAATAAACCCCAAGGGTTGAAATGGAAATCTCCAAGGCTATCACCTGAAAAACTACAGCAAACACAGTTCTTCAATGATGAGAACGTTGGGTTAGGACACTGCTGCTGTTTTATTTGTTTTCCTACATAAGCTACACTGATACAAAACTGTCATCCTGCATCTACAGGCCATGCAGACACATGTCTCTTTGCAGACAGACCAGCCTTCAAGCCCTTTGCAAATTTCAGGAGAGGCCTGCTCTAAAGGGGTGAAAAACTTATTCCAGAAAAATGGGGAAGCTGTACTGACCTTATTAGCATTCCTATCTGAAAATTTTGTTGTGAAACAATTATAAAATAAGACCCTATGACTTTGGGGCAGTCTTCATAAGGAATGAGCTTGGGACCTTAATAGGAAATTGGAGTAAAAATTTCTCATGTCCTTTGTGCAATTCAACACCTCTTTCCATTAACAGCAGGTCAGTATTAACCTAATGATATGAGAGCTTTGTACAAATACATTTTTACATTTGCCAGGAGACATAAATATTACCCTATTTTACGAATACATAAATTATTTTTTCTTGTCTTATGACACCTCATATGCACTGAGATTCGTGTGGAATAATGTATTTTGCATTCTATTAAAATCTGAGAGCTGAATTTAAATACATTGCTTTTAGCAGATATGTTTTTCTTTTGGAATTATGTTCCAGTGCTATTAATCCTTGTTAATCAAAAGTTCATATTTCTTCAGTTATTTTCCTTTCTTCCTAATTTTTTAGCCTGTGATATGAAGCACTCACCGAGATGACTTAGTGAGAGTCAGCTTAACAAGGTCTCTGTAATAGTGGGAACTGGGTGGAACTATTAAATACACCCCAGGTAGTAAATGTTATTTTACTGCAGAAATGCTTAAATATAGATTTGGATGGGTACTTTCAAATGACCTAACTACAAACACTTTTTCTTATTGTTCATATATGTTAAATAAAAGTCACCTATAGAAAAGAAATCCTGGTGACATTTTACATTTGAATATGTATCCATTTACGATCTTGCGCCACGTGTTCAGACCACTGTTGTTGCAGGATCCAGTATCGTACTGGGTGTCTGTAGCATAGTTTTCAGATGTAAATGTGTGAAGATATTCCACTGGGTGTATTTTCCACATGCACCTCAAAGTATCTCCTGAATGCATATCAGTCAGAGAACACGCTTACTTTTTTGTCTCTCTTTTTGTTTATCTCTTATTTAGGCTACCGAGGACAGAAGGGAGAAAGGGGGGAACCGGGAATTGGGCTTCCAGGGAGCCCGGGTCTTCCTGGGACTTCAGGTAATAGTGATATTATCTTCGCAACATGAGCCAGCCTCCAAAAACAGGAGCCACGCCTGCTCCCTGGGGCCCTTTGGTGTCGCTCTGGTTGACATTGAATGACTTGTGTTGGAGGGAGGGAGGAAGATCTATATGTTGACCTGCATTCCGATGGGGTCTTTTATTTCCTTAGCTCCGGGCTTGCCAGGCTCACCAGGTGCCCCAGGACCCCAGGGCCCCCCAGGACCTAGTGGAAGATGTAACCCAGAAGATTGTCTGTATCCCGTCTCACACACCCGACAGCGAACAGGTGGGAAGTAACCACACCTGAGGAAGACGTGATGCCAGTCACCTCTCCTTGCTGTTGGAGCTTTCTTAATACTGTCAGACCCTCATGATTGTGGGTGACTTTTTTTTTGGTGTAGGCCAGACATTAAAAACAAAAATTGGAATCCTATTCCTATAGAAACTGCGATATCAGTCTTTTTAGAATTTTTTCCAAATTCATTCCATATGTCTTGCTTCACCATTATTATGATTTTTATTCAGGGTTTTCTATGAAATATGGAAGCACGTCTTATCATCAGTTCTTCTTTAAGAGAAAGTGATATCTTATGACTTAGTAGACTGATGGTGATGTATGTTTTATAGTCTCATCAACTTGTATTTGGCCTTTCATTTCTGAATTTTAAAGTTTCAGACTCGTCTGAAAGTTTCCTTGGTATTTAAATTTACTATCATTGCTGACAATTTCATTAACTTTTTTGATATAGTGCATTGCTCCTGCTGAATGTTTTTGACTACTTTTATAGCTTAAGAATTCTTACACCATCCTTTATCCATTCTACTTATGTAGAGAAATAGATAGGCAATAAGATCTTCATAACTTAGATTCCGGAAGAAAACTCAGGAGGCTGTCTTATCAGGGAGCCCAAATCCTACCAGAGACAACTCTACTGAAATGATCTTGCTGATCCTGTGTAACGAGCTCCGGTCCAAGCAGCCCCACCAGCATGCGTGTGTCCTGCGTGAGAAGGAAGGAGAGGACTCGAGGCCCCGCACCGTGGTCGCTTTGCTGAGTTTCTCATCTGGGAAACAGAAAGCTGATTTTCCCGGGAGGTGTCTGGTGGTGAAGGCACCCAGCTGTATTTGGTACTTTCGAAGTTTAAAGGGCCTCGCAGAGTCTTCGGGTCCTAGTCCATTAGCCCTCTGACCTCATCACTCTCAGATGTCAAGAACCAGCCATCAGAACTAAGGATGGGACTTCTAGCAATGGGAAAAGAAACCTCCTCGTCCTAGAAGATGAGCGTGTGGTATCCACAGATGCATATCAACAAGCTGAAGCCTGGAAGCTTGTAGGAAGAATGATGCTTCTCAGAAGCTGCAGCTAGAAGGTCAGGGCCATGAAGGAAATCCACGAGACCGAGCCAGAGTCCATGCACTTCAGGGGCACAGACGCTGCCCAGACCACGTCCTCTGGCCAGGAACAAAAACGTGTGATTGCCAACCAAACAGCTGGGTGATAGTTTCATGGCCTGGCTG
Source organism: Okapia johnstoni (assembly GCA_024291935.2). Classification (NCBI taxonomy): domain Eukaryota; kingdom Metazoa; phylum Chordata; class Mammalia; order Artiodactyla; family Giraffidae; genus Okapia; species Okapia johnstoni. Next base: position 88,146,613 of record CM044317.1, read on the forward strand.
TACATTATTTTGAGAAACTGTTGGTTGAAAACGATCTCCTGGAACCCTGGGCAGGAGGATGTTGTTGAAATCTGAGTGGTGGGTCCTAGGGATGCCAAGAGCATGCGCCCCCCAGCTCTGCCCCGCCACAGACATCTGCCATTGGGGCAGATTGTGAAAAGCTGTGAGCATGGTCTTGTGGGCAGCGAGCCTCCACGGAGGCAGCTTTGGTCAGATGCACCAGGGTTTGAACTGGTTTTCACTGGAGCTGGATGAACTGATGGCCAGGTACCATCTACGTGGCTGTGCGTACGTACAACCATTCTGTTATTTCATGTTGGATGATGCTGTATATTTCACTTCCAAGTTTATTTATTTTCATTTCCAAGGTCATTTTATTTATTTCAAGTGTTGTTAATTTTAAATTTATTTTCTCCTTCGTTTTCTTTCCTGTGCAATACCTACAATGGTGCTGTGTTTTAGACTGACACAATCAGAATATACATATACATTTTCCTAGTAAAATGATCATTTATCCCCACAAAATGTACAGAGGTCTAAAATCTGGTGCTATGTGTATATCTTGAGCTTTTAATTTGTGGAGCTTTAATTTGTTGAACTTTCTGAAAGCCTACAACTCCTCTGCCATTCATTAATTTACTTGAATTTGTCATAAAGCTAAAAACACTTTATATGTTTTCAAGGATTGTTTTTTTCATATTAATTGTTTGCTTATTCTTTGAGTTCTTTGTTAATCCAGAAGTATTTATTTTAGCATTTTACTGCTTTCATGAACTTTTTTGTCAATGGTGATCAATGCATTGTTTTCTTGGAATCGATCCCTTCACCGACGCAAGAAGATTCCGTTCATTTTCTTGTTTTATAAATTCTGCTCATTTTAATTCCAGAGAATATTTCATGTATCCTTTCTACAAATTAAGTACTTCAGAACCTTTCTTTTTCTAAATTCCATTAATGCTGGACTGGTTTATTCCTGTTTCAAGGATCTGGATTTAGTCAGGTGATTTGAGGAGTTGATGCCAATTATAAACTCGAGTTGTCACAGTGACTCAGGCCCTTTCTAAACAACGGACATGTGTGATTCAGTCCTACTTGGGCATAACCAGAGGGAAGGGCTGCATCACACGGAATGAACTCTGCTTGGCTGCCTGTGCAGGAGGTGCAGCAAAGAGCAGCGAGAAGGGCTGCACCCGGCAAACACGGCACCAGGAAAGTGAAGACCTGGCAGCTGCCTGATTCTTTTAACAAAAAGAAAGTGGATAATTAAGGCCCCAAACAGGGTGTGAAGACTTCCTCTAACTGCCTTGGTGGCGGCCAGTTTTCTTGTCTCATTTTGTTCCATTCCAGAACCTTTGTTCACTTCCACGCAGAAGTCAGCAGTGTCCGCAGCAGAGAAGAAGGACCACATTTCATGAGTTATCTCTTGTCTGGACTCCACGCAACACAGTATGTTTAAATACAAAGTAATTGCAGCCCATGATGGCAACAGGATTCCCATGGAGCACAAGTGATAAAGAACCTGCCTGCCAATGCTGGAGACACAAGAGATGCAGGTTCAATCTCTGGGTCGGGAAGGTCCCCTGGAGGAGGGCATGGAAACCCACTCCAGTATTCTAGTCTGGAGAAGCGCATGGACAGAGGAGCCTGGCGGGCTACAGTCCATGGGGTCACAAAGAATCAGACACGACTGAAGCCACTTAGTACACACACACACGTGATGGCAATTAAAAGTTGTGTGTTTGCCCTATAGAAGTACATCTGAATTCCAGTCAAACATTTTGTGTCAAGATCAGGTAACTGTCAGATACAAATCCTTCTGTGCAAAGAACAAGATTTGACTTCAGTTAATATTTATGGCCTTTAGACTCTAAAGAAAAAGGAAGAATAATTCATGACTTTGTTATTCTTCTTTTCTGCTGAAGACATTAACCATTTTTTCATAACTGTAACAGAAACCCAGCCAGTCTTAACCTTTGAAATTTTTCACCTTGTTATCAAAGTAATGTAATTAATGACTTTAAAGTATTGATAATCTCATATGCTTATTTCTATGTTTCATAACATTGTTGAAACTTTAAAGTTTTAGACACTTTTATGATAGAGCATCTGTAATTATCTTAAGATATATTATCTGTAAAAGATGTCATTTGATGTTTGGATTATAAAATGATTTCTTATGAGTATGTTTTAGGAGTTAAATAAGATTGAGCCTTTCTGCAGTCTTTCTCCACTGTAGAGAACCTGTGATATATCACCTTTTGTCCACAAGATGGTGTCTTAAGCAATTTGTATCAGAAGAATTGAACAGACTTGCAGAAATACGCAAGGCTAGAAACAGCTGAGTAGACAACAGCTCCATCAAAAGCTTTGCTTTTGCACTTACTCTTTTTTACTTTTGTAAATAATTTCTTGTTAATTTATGTTTTGTAATTTTTTTTCGTTAATTTATGTTTTCCTCACTTTAAGTATCTTTATGAAGCAGGCACAATAACGTTTGATTTGTTGACTGTTTCAGTTTTATTTCATAAGTGTATTTATATGGCTAGCTAACTTGCAAATTTACTATTTGTAACTTCAGTTTGTACGCTACCCTCATATTTTAGTGATTAACATGAAAACACCTGAGTAATCATGTTACCTATTAAACAGGATAGAAAGTCTCTTTTGGCAAATAAAAAGAATTTAGCTTATCACAAGAAGTAGACCATTTATAGAATTACACAATGTCCAAATCTTCATATTGTTCAAAGTACTTAAAAGTTTACATTTAGATTTGTATACTTATATTTTTTTAGAAATGTATCACTATTTACAAAAGTTAAGATAAGAAACACTATTTTTCAAAATAACATTTAAACTTTCCTAACATTGGCAATAATATCCTGATATTGAGAATTTCCAGGTTAAGTTATATGCTTGAGGTTTTTCCAGTGAAGCCTCAGAATAGTTTTGCAGATTTGTTCATTGCTCTTGTTGTTAAATTATTTTTCACATTTGTCCACGTCCACCTTCTTCATACACACAAGTGTTTAATGTCACTGTTTGCCAGTGTCCATTCTTAAACGCTAGTGTGGAGGCTCAGACCCCGTTATAGCCCTCTCTCTCACAGCTTACACAGCCTTCCAAGAGGGAGAGGTATAGACCGAATTGAATTTTTGTCTTTTATGCCTATTATTTCAAATTGACTTAGCCCTCTGAATTGTATTCACTCATTAGTTGACTGGTAAAGGTAGCATTCATGACATGAAACGTCTTTATCTACTGGGTGTCTCAGGAAATAAGACAGATTAGTGACCTCAGTCTTCTTGTGTGCAACTGGAGTGTACCCCAGACACTTCACTCAGCAAAATTGTGCCAGAGTAACTGCTCAAGTTAGTTAAATTGAATGAAGAACAGGTGAACACAGAGAAAACTCATCCAGAGAAGCAGACCCAGAATAGCAAAAATTTACCTCAAATTTCAGTTCAGTTAAGTTCAGTCGCTCAGTCGTGTCCGACTCTTTGCGACCCCATGGACTGCAGCATGCCAGGCCTCCCTGTCCATCACCAACTCCCGGAGTTTACTCAAACTCATGTCCATTGAGTCAGTGATGCCATCCAGCCATCTCATCCTCTGTCATCCCCTTCTCCTCCTGCCCCGAATCCTTCCCAGCATCAGGGTCTTTTCAAATGAGTCAGCTCTTCGCATCAGGTGGCCAAAGTATTGGAGTTTCAGCTTCAGCATCAGTCCTTCCAATGAACACCCAGGACTGATCTCCTTTAGGATAGACTGGTTGGATCTCTTTGCAGTCCAAGGGACTCTCAAATTTAGGGCAGGCTTATAAAACCAAGCTGTCTAAGAAAAATCTAAATGGAAAAAAATGCCGTACAATAGTCTTCCCTGTTAGCTCAGTTGGTAGAGAATCCACCTGCAATGCAGGAGACCTCGGTTCAATTCCTAGGTCAGGAAGATCCCCTGGAGAAGGGATAGGCTACCCACTCCAGTATTCTTGGGCTTCTCTGGTGGCTCAGCTGGTAAAGAATCTGCCTACAATGTGGGAAACCTGGGTTCAATCCCTGGGTTAGGAAGATCCCCTGGAGAAGGGAAAGGCTACCCACTCCAGTATTCTGGCCTGGAGAATTCCATGGACTGTATAGTCCATGGGTCGCAAAGAGCTGGACACGACTGAGCAACTCTCATTTTCAGAGCCAATAGTGAGTGATATAGGTTACAACTCCAGGAGTTAGCTACTTGCTTCATGAATTTGTCAAAAGAGAATACTAATAAAGTAAGAGATTTCACTAAATTTAGGGGGTAGTTAGTAAGATTTGAGTTTATCAGAAGGGTCTGTGTCGCCTGACAAGGATAAACATATGGGTGTAAGGATGCTAATTGCATCACAACTTTTTATTTTGCTCTTTTATTTAAAGTACATTTTAGGGATAAATATTTTTCAGTGTATTAATGTATTTAAATTCAGATTGTTTTATGACATATTTTTAAACTATTTATTTTTAAAATAAGACTTTGGATGCATTTTTTTTTGTCCGTTCTCTTTGTTCTCTATCTTACCTCATCAAACTATGTAAGGTTTAATTCAACATACTGCTGTCCAGTGGAATGGCGCTAGGTTTATGCTAAATCCCACATGGTGATACTGCTTTGAGGAGTTGATTCCTGAATGTCTGTGTTGCAGAATGAGTCTGTCACTTATCTCAGCAATGAAGGATTTGACCCTCAATCCAGGAGTTCTGAGGTGCAGTTGTTAGCAGCATCTCTTCTTTAGCTGAAGCTCCACATTTCTGTCACTTACCTCAGCAATGAAGGATTTGACCCTCAATCCAGGAGTTCTGAGGTGCAGTTGTTAGCAGCATCTCTTCTTTAGCTGAAGCTCCACATTTCGGCCCTTCTGACGGGTGTCAGCCGCAGGGAGGCTGCAGGCACACTCACATCCCCAGCACGAGCCCAGAGAGCCTGCAGACCGGCCTGCTGCAGGGCTTATGTCAATACCATGCTCATAATTATACTTCTGTTTGTCACATGAATCCACACTTAGCTATTAAGAATTACATTCATAGCCCAGCTCAGTGGCAGCTCATAAAAAGCTTGGTCTGATGATTTTGGATGAGAATTAAAAGCAGAAACAGAGTATCCAGGCCTTTGTGACTTTGGTCACACATGGTGATCTCCTCACTAAATCATGTGGGCTTGAGCAAGATGAGAAATGTCACAGTTAGCTTTTCTCATAAACATAAGCTCTTCCATCCTGAGTGATGGGCCATTAGGTTAAATACACAGCATGTCTCTTTAACAGAAATGAATCCCATCAAAACATGCCAGTGGATATAGATTCCTGCTTTGACTGGGAAATGATTCACAGAGTTCTTAACGATCCTCACCCTTAGATCCGTCATGAAGAGTAAAGTAATCATGTGCTCTCTAAGGGATAGTCTGAAGTCTTTTCACACAAAAATCTTCAACTTGGAGGCCAGAGACAAATTCAGACAAATCTTAAAAGAAAGTTTCTTAGAGCCAGTTCCCAACATTTGCTTTCTCTGTAGGTATTCTTAGAAAATTTGGCATCAAGAGCGAGATGTGAAGGGATTGTTAAGGGGAAAGTTAGCATGGATTCCCATTTATTAAGATTAAAAATAGGATCAGTCAGCATCTTCTTCCTGATAACCAGATACATTAAACTGTATGTATAATGTACCAACCAATGCATTATACTTCCTCTAGTTAGTTCTTTAAAGAGCATTTGGACATGTGTATCTATAGTCATACATTCTTATGGTAAACCAATTCTGATTTAATATTTACTGAGCCATATGAATTAATACTGCCATGTCCTGGATCAAAGCTCACTAACAAACACTCAGTACATTGCTTAAAATACCAATTTTACTCTAGGAAAAAAAAGAGAGACTTGACCTATATTTATTGAACACAAATGTTCTTTTTCTAAAAAGATATTTTAAATAATTTACATCCATTCCCTGGTTGTAAACAGCAGGATTACTTGTTGGCTAGTGTTTTTTCTTAATATTGCTTTTTCACACCTTTTGCCAGGGCGCCCAGAAAATGTTTAAAAACCATCTTCTAGATATTTAGTGTGACTGTATGTATTTCTAGTGATCTTCCCCTGTATTAGTTTATTTTTAAACTCAGACATGTTAGATATCAGAGAAGCTGTAATAGCCAAAAAAATAAAGAATACAGAGATTTATCTTCTAAAGCAGGGATTTACATTAAGCTTATTTCAGGTTGCAAGTAAATCAGATTTTACTTATGATGTTTAAGGATAGCAATATTCATGTAGTTAGCTTGAAAGAGTGTGTCCATAAATAATAAAATCAATCATAGGACTACTCATTCATCCTCTTCTGTTAGACAAAGTCAATTGTCCCAAACTGTGCCAGGGAATTTATGTGCTCAGTCACTGGGAAGTGATTGCCACAGTTCTTACCCAACCTGTCAGATCTGTGGGATGAAAATCAAGTCACAGTGTCAAAGACACACTGGCTTCGAATTAGATCATCAGCCCTTGAGTAAGTAACATGCACGTTTCTAACCACCTGTAATCACCCCCACTCTTCTCAGCAACTCAGACACCTTCCAACTTTCCCGAGGTCTGGAGGGCTTCTGTTTTGCTGGAGAGAGAGATATGGTCTAATTCAGGATTTATCAACATTCTTACATGGAGAGGATCAGTGAGATGCTTTCCTTTGCAGTTTCTCCGTCAGGTCTATACTGCTTCTGTAAACTACTTCTGAACTGGATTTACGATGGATTCCTCCCACGGCTGGGGATGTGCTCTTTGCACCATCTCTTTGTAAGCGGTGGTTTCCAGCTTGCTGTGTCTATGGAGCTTGCTGTACAGCCTTTTGTATGTCAAGTTTGTAGAACAGTTGATCCAACTTTTCTTTGAAATTTTACTTTTTTTAATTTTCTTATGAATCTGATAAACCCATTTATCAGAACTGAGAAACATATTTATTTGTTTATCTAATTTTTCTTTTGTTGTATCTGACTATGTCACTGCAGTTAAAATAAAACCACCTTGGTGAAAATAAGGCAATTTCTTTGCATTTATTTGATTATATGTCACAGCACCTGAAAAGGTTTGCCATTCATGTGGAGACCATATAAGTAGTTATGACCGATATCTCTGTTTGCAAAGATTATCTCTCCCACAAGAAGAAGGACCGTCCTCTTGGTGTGGAGCTGGCACTGACCTATGCAGCCAAGTTGGAATCATTCCCCTTACACACAATCCAAACCAGAAGCACGGAACTAGATGCTGTGAGCGGTTTTAAAGAAACCAAAATACACATTACATGTCGATTGATTTAACCAAATGAATGGGGCTAAGATTTTAAAATGTTGGGAGTCCAGCTGAGGGAAGAAAACGGCATCAAACCTATCAGGGCTCACTCCCCTTGACTTGGGAGAACCGAGTCCCATAAGCGGAAAAGATCCTGAAAGGCGCTCTGTGCTACGCCTGGGACACATGTGTCATATGCCCTGTGACACAAAATGACCATGTTAAGGCTGGTCGATAGTTAATATAGATGTTGACAAAGCAGCAGGCCAGAGTGATGATGTAAATAGTAATGGAGTGCTTGAGGGGCCAGGCAATACCTATCTTATTGACAAGAATACAGCGCTTTAGCTGAGCTGCCTTTATACAGTTTATAAGAAAAATCGTACAACATAAATCATTTGTGCAGTGACGTTCTAAACAGGACAACACGAAATGAAGGCAGCAGTTTCTCCCCCAGAACCCAGGCAAGGCCAGACTCGGGGGCCCTGCCATCTGCCATCGCGTGCAAGCAGATCTGTGCAAGCGCATTTGCACACTTTTCTGGAGGATGGGTTCATAACTTTCATTTCACTCCTAAACGGTCCACGAAACCTCCTCTACCGCCCCCGGCCCCTGCCCCGCTCCACCCCCGCCATACACATACATACAAAGAACTCTGTCACAAGGCCACACCCTCTGGGGAGCAGGAAGGGCTTTTTAATTTCTCTGTAGAACAAAGCACTAACATTATAAACACAGGCCGGCAGAAACGCCAGCATTTAAAAAGCTTTACGTATCTAAACAATCATAAGTGACTTCTTTTCATTGAACACAACTATAAAAAAACATGCAAGAGAGTAAGAAACCATATTTATTGCTTCTTTGGTTCAACCAGAGACGTGACCTCAAGCCTTGAAAATAAATAATCTCATCAATAAAACTGCTGAATGGTGGGGTGTTAAGATTCTTTCTTTGCTTTCATGTGGACGAGCCCACAATGTGAATGGGTTTGGATACAGTACAGTTCAGCAGAAAGGCAAGCTGACGCTGAGAAGCCCACGAGTGTAAGGAAACCGCCCCAAGTGGCACAGCAACCGCGGAGTCCCCAGGAGCACAGTGATGGGGATCTAAGCACCAGTTCTGTCGACATGAATGGGCTGCTGCCTAAGCAGTCTGGTAAATCCTGGCAGAACTGAAACGAGCATCTGAGAACAAGCGCTCGCTACAAAATGGAGATAACTACTGCGACCGAGGTAAACCAAACAGCGGTCTCTGTTTATTGGCACAGCGGCCCGTGACGTGCCACACACAGATAGCACACTTGAGTTTAAGACCCTGGGGACGGGACTGCCAACTCACCCAAAGGGAGGGGTGTTGTCTGTCTGTCTGATCCATTGCCCTGTGGCTCCCCTCAAAGAGAAAGGAGAGACGATTTGCTGAATAGCACCATTGTCCTAAACCTGATGGTCAGATGGGATTTCTAGGGTACCACTGAAGGGGGGCATTTCTCCCCCAGGCTCCTTCTTCAGGCGTGGTTTCCAGCGACAGCCGCGTGGCCCCAAGCCCTTCACTGATTCGGGCCTTTGCTGTTGAATGCCCGCTGGCCGGCCTGCATGGTGCAGGACGCTGGCTCGCAGAAACCAGGAGGGCCCGGGGGGCCCGGGGGGCCGGGCACACCGGGGATGCCCGCCGCCCCTGGGGGGCCTCGCTCGCCATCCCGGCCATTCCTCCCGTAGCTGGCAGGACCCGGGTCGCCTGAAACACACAGAAGGACTCGTGAGCAGGAGGCCCCGCGCGGCCGCAGACGCAGGACCCCTCCCGGCCCGGCGGCGTGCACAGAGGGCCTGGAGAGATGCTTTTAGAGACAACGGGGTGGCCAAACTGGATCTGGATGGTGGGACAGGATCCCTTCATGGCAGTTGAGTCGCTGCAAAATTAAAAGTGTTAGGAGACCCTGGAATCTCTCATCCCCTCTTCCATCTGCTGCATACAGCAGCCTCTCCACCCAGATGTCTGCTGAGCCCGGGAACAGGCCAACTCAGATGCTAAACACACCTGGATCTCAACTTGTTAATAATTCATCAATACAGTTTGTACTTATTACATAAGGAAATTACAATATGTTGGACCCAGTGGGTTAAACAATTATTCTATCATCATATGTATATAATTATTAAAATGAATTCCACCTGATTCCAACTTTTTTAACTTGGCTACCAGCAGGTTTAAAAATCATACATGCCAACACACGTTTGCGGCTCACACTGTATTTCTTCAGACCATGCTCCTGTAGCAGCCGCCCTTATTTTTAACAGGTGATCAATTTCCAGGCAAGGAGACATGCCCCTCAGTGGCTGGAAGATGCAGACAGGTGACTGGAAGGCCTAGCTCTGCCGTATGAGGCGTGTGACATCAGCAAGTCACTCATCTCCCCGTCTCCTCATCCACAAGATGAATGATGCCTGCCTTACAGCTGTATTCTCTGCATGAATGCACCCAATGAATGACTATTAGAAAATTATTGCTTCGTGTCTCTTAGAAGACTGTGCAATGCACCCCACAAAGCTCCCGGAAATTCTTCTCATCAGAGCTTTACCCCAACAGGAAACTACACAGAGCCCTAAGCTCTTGGGGGGATTTCTTTCTTTTGTCAAGTCCACAGATTGTTTGATTCCTCCATGAACCAGTGAGGCATGGAGTGATAGACCCCATAACAAGGAGATGCATTTCTGCAAACATTGTCTCCATTGCACCAGCATGCTGTCACATGATGCCTGCAAAGGTGGTGATACCAGTGGCACATAAAAGGAATCCTGTGTGCCAGGATAACACAGTCTTTACAGAGATCCTCCCTTGGGTCCAGGCTTCCCTGGTGGTTCAAATGGTAAAGAATCTGCCTGCAATGCAGGAGATGCAGGTTCGATCCCTGTGTCAGGAAGATCCCCTGGTGAAGGGACTGGCTACCTGCTCCAGGACTCTTGCCTGGAGAATCCCAGGAACAGAGGAGCCTGACGGATCATGTGGGGTCACAGAGAGTTGGACACGACTGAGCGACTAACACTCTAACTTCTCCTCACGTCTTAACTTGGCTATTAAGCCAAAAGGTAAAAACACAATCTATACGTTCAATTGTGTTCACTTAGATTTAGTTCCTTTCCCTGTTTCTCAGCAGTTTTTAGTTTTCTGTCCCATTTTAGTGGGTTTATTGATTCCGTTTGTCTTCTGTTGGTCTTGTTGCAGTGATGTGATCTTATTTAGCTGCCTTATTACACAGCCCACATACTTTTAGAAGGAAACCGCGTTAGAGACACTGCTTTACACACAACATTCTTCCCATTATACTTACTATTAGATCCACAAAAAGCCACACTACAGGACAAGATGTAGCGAAGCTTTAAGGGAATAACTATCTCTGACTCTATACATCTGAAGGCTCTGGACAAGCAGATATAGGTAATTTCCCTTCATTTACCTCATAAGCCTTCACTGGACTATAACAAGTGACAAAGCAGGTAATTCTGTGTTTTCCTCTCAAGACAAGGTCTACCCCTAACCCACAGTGCCTGTTGACAAGGCTTCAGCAGAACCCTGCCTTTAAGCATAGCCTGTTCAGACTTCCTGGCACAGAGACAGTTAAAGGTTGAGTTGGTCTTTTAAGGCTTAAAAAAAGAGGCCAGATATAAATACCTTTAAGTGGTCAGGCTGGACAAACTGCAGCCCATGAGCCAGCGCCGGGGTTGTGAACAGTGTCATCAGGACACAGCGTGCCCGCTGTTTGCACACTGCCCTGGCAGCTCGGCCCTACAAAGCACAGGTCCGGGCTGCAACAGAAGCCGTCTGGCCCTCAGGGCTCAAAAAGCACGGTCCTCCAGCAGGGGAAGGAGAGGGCGGGAAACGAAGAGAGTGCATTGACACATAAACATGACCGCACTAAACAGCCAGCCAGCGGGAGCTGCTGTACTGCTGTACAGGACTCAGCTGGCGGCCCCGGGATGACCTGGAGAAGGGGAGAAGGATTGGGAGGAGGTTCACGAGGGAGGGGTGTATGTATGCATACTTATGCATATATGCATATATACGCATGCTGTTGTATGGCAGAAACCTCGTTTCAACTCTTATGGGGAAGAGAAAGCACGAATCGAAAGTGCTCTCACTCTGCTTTGCCTGCCTCATGGGTGTCTGAGCTACACTAACAGCCCAGTAATTAGAGTTTTCTGAAATTTCAAGGACCTATGAAATGTTACTGTCAAACCTTTCATGATTTCTAAAAATGAATGCCTGTGTCACTCTCTGTAGGGACACTAGAGGGCAGTCGTGTTACACGGACAGAGGCCCAGCCTCTCGGCCCTAAAAACACCTGCAGTGACATAAAAGGGACCAAGCACACAGGCTTTAAAAGCAAAACTTGGGAATCATTTCCAGCATTCAGTAGGGAATTTCTAATCCCATGGACATAGGAGCCTGGCGGGCTACAGGCCACAGGGTCGCAAACAGTCGGATATGACTGAAGCGACTTAGAAAGCACAGGCGCAGACTTAAGTCTAAAGCGAGTGTGCCCTTTCTGTCTGGGGACTTCCTCACTCAGGATCCACAGGCAAAGCTCATCTATCTGCAAACCTTGAACATGAAACCTGGTGTGGTAACTGCAAGTCAGTGTAACGTCCGGGTCACGTTCACACACAACCATCAGTTAAGGTCCTCGTCCTCCCAGCACGTTCAGATACACAAGGAAGAAGTCAGGACCCACTCAAATATCTTTTCTTCAAATCCCCAGAGAGGCAAGCAACCGGTCCCCAGTGGACAAATTCAGTGGCAACAGGCAAAGAGTTCCTGGTGAAGGGACACTCAGCACAGGTCTCTGTGACGAGACAGACATGGGAGAGGTGAGGGCAGGGGGCAGGGTCTAAGGTCCCAGTGGCATCGCTCAGTGCGATCCCCACAGCTCTGGGACAGCGGCAGAAAAGGAAATGCACCAAAGTCTGGCAAGACAGCCTCAGCACACACCTGGACTGCCCGCTCTTCACTCTGTCCGCAACGAGAACCCGGACACATGAACGTCGGCCTTGTCACTTACTACTGAGAGATCTTTGTCGAGGCCCGTGACCTTCGTGAGTCTGTACTTCCTCATACATAAAAGGAGGAACAATAATAACTAAAGCTGCAGAAGGGTTGCCGTAAGCCAGGTGCTATGCTAAGTGCTTCCCAGGTATTAACACGTCCACAGTTCAGTTCAGTTGCTCAGTGTGTCCAACTCTTTGCGACCCCATGAATCGCAGCACGCCAGGCCTCCCTGTCCACCACCAACTCCCGGAGTCCACCCAAACCCATGTCCATTGAGTCAGTGATGCCATCCAACCATCTCATCCTCTGTCGTCCCCTTCTCCTCCCGCTTTCGACCTTTCCCAGCATCAGGGTCTTTTCAAATGAATCAGCTCTTCGCATGAGGTGGCCAAAGTATTGGAGTTTCAGCTTCAACATCAGTCCTTCCAATGAACACCCAGGACTGATCTCCTTTAGGATGGACTGGTTGGATCTCCTTGCAGTCCAAGGGACTCTCAAGAGTCTTCTCCAACGCCACAGTTCAAAAGCATCAATTCTTCTGCATTCAGCTTTCTTTATAGTCTAACTCTCACATCCATACACACAGACCCTCCTAAATGAGGAGGGTCTTCCTATGCCTGGGAAGCCTGGCTCCACAGCCCATGCCTCTTACACACCTGCCCTGCCCACCTCTGGCTGTGAGAAGCAAACTGGACAATCTGTGTCCACGTTTAGACAACAGGGCGCTACAGCAAGACAACAGTCCGTGCAATGGTCATAATAAGGACCCAAGATCTGTATCAGACGATGGACCATCACACCCCCAAGGGGCACACAATACTTCACAGTGAACACGCTGAGAGAAGGAGGGCCAACAGAATGAAAACTGTCCAGAAAGAGCAGAGCCATTCTGACAACTGACAGATAATGAAGGTATTGCATTTGTTCCAACAGATCAGCTATGTTAGCATCAAGAAGAATGACCAAACAATCTTCTTTCCGTTTAGAAGGACCCAAGTCCCAAACTCAACAACAGGGACGGCAAAGGGGTCGCAGAATATCCTATTCTGCCAGTTTACTCCTTTACTTAAGATGTGTGTTTATCTACAAGGCTCCAAACAAGTCCCTGAACACAGCCCTGGTGAGGGCTCCCCTGGGTCCTAAAGTCCTCCCACTGTCAGGATTGTGAGAGACCAGAAGTCACATTTCTACCCACACTCCAAGCTCTACCAAGGATATTTAAAGAGGCCAGCTACTTGGTGACATGATTTCCTGGGGCCAGCGCTCGCACTTGAAGTCTGGAGTCACAGTGATTCAGCGGATGGAGGGTCTGAGGCGTTAGGGGCAGTGCTGACTGACAGAAGGTTGAGAAAAAGCCACAAAGGCTGAGCCAGGGTCCAGCTCTGCACTTAATCCACCTCGAAATGCAACAGTGCGTTTGTTACATTAATAATAGTTCTAATAACCGGCACTTCTGGAGCATCCACTATAGCCAGCAACTGTCCTAGGCTCCTTTCATGGATTGATTTTTCTTTAATTCTCAGAATTAGACTCTCTAGGAGATGGGATTGTTGATTATTATCACTCTTTTGTAAGTGGGGACACTGAGGCACAGAGCCAGTCAGGAACTAGCCCAACGCCGTAAAGCTCGGAAGTGACGATCAAGGTGTAAAGCCAGACATCTGAATTACAGAGCCCACACTCCCAAGGGCCCACTCTCAGAGCGCAGAATGGCCCCAGAATCTCTTGTTCATGGTTGATGGATTTTGGAAACTGTTATCTGAGTATACTGAGGCATAGACACAGGGATGTGAGCCAACTCAAAACCAACGATCCAGCTGGTGCCTCAAAGCGGATGATAAGCACAGACCCAACTGCGTGCTTCGGAAAGGTAGCCTCGATTCTTTAAAGACTAATCTGTAACTCTGAGTTCTCCCTAAGTAATGTGGAATATCCCCTCAAAGAAAATGTAACTAAAGCACAGAAAAAGAAAGACCAGTAGAACCAGGAAGGGAGGGGCGAGGGCTGGAGACATGCAGCGAGGAGTCCTGAACAAATCTGATTTTAACAAATCAGATTTGAGTCTTAACTCCAAGACTAAAATTCAATCATTTTCACAAGGAAGACCAGCTGAGGGTCACATAGAGCTGCCGGGGACGACTTGCCCTACCTGACCACTCGCCCATACACGGATGACTGGTGTCCTAAAAAGCAAACCCACAGAGCCCATTCCAGGCAGAGCAAGGGTCCAGGGTCACCATGCAAACTGCAGGTGAGGACAACACGTCCCCTTGGGACACTGGGACACTGCACAAATACAAGCTGGTCTCCATCTTCCTATTTTTAAACTCAAAATGGGATTTATCAACAGATTTTTTGAAAGCAGAAGTCACCAGATACAATAGTGTATTTCTGGTAAATTTTGCCAATAGTACAAGCTGCTGATCCAGGAAATGTAATTTGTCAACAAAATGGGAGAAGGAGAAATTGTCAGGATCTCCTACAAATACATAGATAATTAGGTAAATTGTAATGATGTTATTTTATTAGCCTTCAAACATTGTATTCCTACCATGGATAAGGGAGACGAGCCCTCAGTAAAGTCTGTTTTCCTTTTCTTTCTTCTAGACATCCATCAATGAATCCAGATTTTACTGGTTTATTAAAATCTTCTTCCCTGGGTCCCATTCAACTCCAGGCAGATTTTCTTTCCTTTTCTGATCACAAAGGCTTCCTTCTCCACTCACAAAAATTCATCAGCTTGTGAAAACATCTTGACAGGCCCACCAATTACCATTTTCGAAAGGCAGCGTTTCAGCTATCTCCAAATGCATTCATATTTTTAAAAATTATTTTAAATGAGAAAGTGATCACCAGGAGCAATGAAATGGATAATTAGAAAGCAATGATGTTTGGGGGCTGCAATTATAGCCATGATTGACTATGTAAGCCTCCAGCAGAATTAGAAAACGATCATTTCTTTGCTAGATTTCCCTCAACCAAGTTTTTCAGATCCACGGCGGGAGTGTGGGCCACCCTCCTTCTGCACAAGCCCCCTCCCCTGACTAGTCTCCCCAGGGACTTCAGGGGGCCTTCCTGAGCCCTGGCCCTGAAGCACTCAGAGCATTTACTGGAGGCTCAGGCTATTCACGCTCTTCACCTGAACTGGCTTTCAGCCCCCAGGAGGCCGCTTCGGCGGCTGGACTTGGCGGTCGCATCCAGTGGACTAATGTGGGGCAGCCTGGACCTCGGCCACAGAGCAGCCGGTGTGTAAGGAGGACAGACACCCACTGAGAGTGGCCGCTCTCACACAGACACGACTGTGTCAGCTCAGTCCACCCAGCTGGGCTACATTCTTGGAGGGACTTTTCCGAGTAGGAATGTGCAGGTTTATTTATTTTGGGATATGGGTTTTTGGAGGGTCTGGGTGTTTGAAGAAGCTTTCCGAATAAAATTTCAGTTATTCCCTGGGCAACACGAATAGCTGAAAACTTCAATGCATCTTCCTGTTGCTCTGACTTTCTAGTTAAAAAAAAAGAGAGGAAACTACCACTGGGCTAGAAATGGACAGGGCCCCATTCATCCAGGATTTTATAACAATGCTTGGGGCTGGACCTCAACAGCAATTTTTAAAGTGTTTATTTAAGAAAGTAACATTTCAAGACCTGTATTCTTCTCTCCAAGAATACAGACATGATTTACAGACTATTTAACTCTTCATTAAAGGTGGTCTTCAAAAATCGATGCCAGTCATTATCATCACATGATAAGCAGAGGTAATCAAAGAGCCATACTTTACAGTGAGATCCAGTTCAGACCACCTGCTCGATACCACTTCCCACCTCATCCTGCCTTCATCCTTACCTGGGAGACCGGGAGCTCCAGGCAAACCTTTGGGACCTCTTCCTGGGGGGCCACGATCCCCTCTTTCTCCTGCATCACCTGTGTGTCATTAAAGAAATATTATTTTTCTATATGTTTATAAAAATAAACATAAAGCATAGACATAATTGAACTTAAAGCAAAGCCCACATTCAGAAACCAAAAAGTTAGGAGGTTGCCACAAACTAGGTCTTACTAAGTACATAGCGAGGCAAAAATCGAGTTAATTATATTAAGATATCTAAGGGGGGGGGAATCAAATGATCTATCGGTAGATGCTGACAAGCCATTGATACAACATTCAATCAAATAAGTATCAAGCTACTTCCCTAACATGATTAAGTCCATCTACCTCAACCTTGAAGCTGGCACAAAGCTTAACAAGAAACGCAAGCAGCAGTTTCACTAAAGTCAGAACATTATTAATATGAACATGCCCACTTTATCACTATTAGTATTTGCTTTGAGCCATCCCTGCTTTCAGGTGACATGACTGTTTTTCTTAAACCCTAGAAAATCAACTCAAAACCTACTATGGATGATAAGAGAAATCAGCATGGTACAAAATACATGGAAATCAATATTTTTATATATACAAACAACAGCCAGTTATACGATGCAGTGAACAAAAGTCTCATTTGTAATGATAACTAAATCATCGGTAACTAGGAAAAGAAGTTTAATCAGAAATAGGCAAACCCAACATGAAAGGAAGTGGAGGGAACGTCCCTGGGGGTGCAGTGGATAAGAATCTACCTGCCACTGCAGGAGACACGGTTCGAGCCCTGGTCCAGGAAGAGTCCACGTGCCACAGAGCAACTAAGCCTGTGCACCACGATGACTGAGCCCACGAGCTGCACCCACTAAAGCCTGCCCGCCACGGCCGTGTTCCACAGCAGGGGAAGCTGCCGGGGTGAGAAGCCCATCCCCCGCAACGAAGAGCGGCAGCCCTCACCACCACTAGAGAAAGCCCCGTGCAAAGCGGCGCAGACCCGCCGCAGACAGAAGCGAAACTAAATAAATAACTTTTAAACAGAAAGGAAGAAAACTGAACGGAGGCTTAACAACAATCTAAATATCCATTAAAGAGATACATACGGTACAGAACTTCCGCAGAGTGGAATATTATGCATGGGTGAAGAAGAACCGGGAAGAAGGCCTGTGAGATGATGACCAAGATATTGTTCAGTGAAAAAAGCAAGGCCCAGATGACTTATAAAGGACAATGTGATGTGTTGCTAAAAGGACATGGGGAAAATACATATATATATATTCATAGATCCTTTATGGTGTCACTGGTAAGGGTATGTAGGAAACTAAGAACAGCAATTCCCTAATGGAAAGATAAAGGAACCCAGGCAGATGGGAGACAGGGGTGAGACAGACACTCTCCACTAAGTACTTTTTTATACATTTAAAAACTCTTGCACCATGTATATTTAGCATCACCAAAAATAAACTAATGAAGTTTCAAAATGAAAAGTGCGCTGTCCCAGTGCCTACATTTCATTTCTGTCTCATTATTTATAGGGAATGTACTTTGGATTGCAACCAACCATGTGCATTTGCATGACAATTGATTGAATTCAGGAATTCAGCAGCCACAGAACAAAACCTGCATTCATTATCCTGGCCCCTGCAGAGGCCAAACTTAGAAACTTGGCCTCATTAACAAAACACCCTAATACCTTAGTTAACAGGTGTTAAATGAGATCGACTATTCCTAGTAGAAGACAATTCCTACCACTCCACTAGCAAAGTAGTATGTTATTATTATACTACATCCTTAGAAGAGGCAATGGCATTTCACAATAAATTCTATACGTAATCTTTTTATCCAAATATTCGTATCAATCCAACTTCATTAAATATCTACAGGTTTGTTACAATTTAAAAAACAAAATCATGCACAGAACGAAAACAGGAAGAATATCTGCACAGCCATCTGTGCATTTGTCAAATAGTCAAAAATCTCTAATTAAGAAACGAATACTTTGACTTTAGCTGTGAATGTCCTTGTGTGAACATTTATATGATGAATCGACATTTTGAAGATAATTTAAATTTTATAAATATTATGTTAGAATATACATAATATTCAAGCTCAGCTTGAACTCATATATAAACTAGTTATTTTTTACAGTCATCATCAATATGACATTACTGTAGTAGGAAGATATGACAATTAGCATTTTAAAAACTAACAGCTTAAGCTCTCTTGCTAACTTAGCAATTTAAATGTCATTTCACTGTACTTCTCAAGGCTGGCAGTGAGAATGTGCCACATTTTCTGGAAACACGAGATGAAGATTATAAATTAAAATGCAACTTTTACAGTGATAGTGACAGTTAAGCACATTCTAGCATTAAGCCACACCAACTTCAAAATGTTTGCAAGGAATAAGACCACTGCCTCTTTAAAAGAACATATATATGTATGTGTGTGTGTTAACCAAGTCATAGGAAAAGATAGATATATAATGGGTGAAGTGATGTGAAATTTCTGGAGAGATATGAAAACCCTTAACAAAAAATCTAATTCTAGAACTGAAAAGTACAAGTTCTGAAAGTAAAAATTCATTGGACAGGATTGCCAGCATATTTGGACACTGCAGAATGAAGGGAACACAGCGTGGTAACATTAATTAACCACACTGTATTTTATGTAGAATAACAGTTTTTACAAATGAAGAAAAGTCTTAGCTTCGATGCTGTTTCTGGTGGTCAGTCACGGAAAAACACGTTTTCGACAGGCGCAGGCCACAGCCACTCTGCAGCCTGCAGCCTGCAGCCTCGGCTGTGTGCTGGCTCTGCCACCCGCAAGGTTATCCTGCTTCATCAAACACTGGTCACGTCTTCCTCCAAGAGGCAGGAAACCTGGTCTGGGAGCTAAAGTCCTCTGTTAGCCTATTGTGTCAGAAAGGACATATAAAAAGCTTATAAAATATGCTTTGGAGAAAGTATGAAGGGGATAGACACTTTGAGTAGAAAAACAGCTTTTTATGATCAAAGTGGGTGAAACTAGAGAAATTCATATTGCTCCAAAATTGCTGCTGAATCCGTCTATTTGGAGGCTATAATCGATGCTCCGTCTTCAAGTGAGGATGAAACTGGAAAAGGTGAGTATCAGCTGTGCCTGGGGTACTTTCCCTAGCTTTCACTAACACAGAGACATGTCTGCTTGACACCCACTAAAAGATTTAAAAATACACCCAGCCTGTCTCAAAGAGGCTTAAAGTTAACAGACCACAAACATTTATAAAGAGTATTTATGACAAGAAGGACTTATTTAATTCTAAGCAAAGTGAACCCAGGGCCAGCCAGGGGTCACCTTTCATGAAATGAGCACACAGCTCTAACACGTTTGTGTAAAAGTGTGTAAAACATGTCAGCAAAAGCAAACAAAATACACAAACACAATGGAAGCGTTGAGTATGGTCTGAGGCTTATTTCTACTAGCTCCTATTAAAAATGTTCCACTGTGTTTTTCAAAGTAACTTCTAAGGGAGAAAACAGTAATTTGCTTAAGATACAGCCTGGACTGTTAAAAAGCTTACTAAAACTGATTCATTAATAGTTAAACTTGTCTACACGGGAATTTCTCTGGAAAACACCCTCAAAGCGACTCTATGGCAAACCCAGACTCCGATCACCCCTTCTCTTATTAAGGATGAAGAAAAAGGCAATGAAACATCTCTTCTCTGATGAGTAAAACAGTTAAGTTTCAAATGGTGGCATGTTTATGCTCAAGGAAAATTTGAGCTTAAACTATGGGCATTAGAACACCACGTGTTTTCTACTAAGTAGGACTATTAATGTCTGTGGAGGACAGGAAAGGTCAAGTCCAACTACTAGAACCATACATGTTCAAATGTGTGTCAGCACTGAATGATATAGAAAATCTTATTATTCCTTTCTGCCCACATCCCAATCTTAAGAAATAAAACTGAGAGAAGATGCTGCTTTAAATGGAACCCAATGCCAAGAAAGGCATGAAGGAGGGCATGGAGAGAAAGCTCTTTAGAAAAAATAAAAGAATGGCCTCACTTCTAGTTTATAAGTTATGTCATGAATCCTGCAGGAAACGGGGAAGTCCCAAATACGATCAAACTCTGCTTGATGCATGAACTCAGTGCCAGAGACACTTCTCGGGTTTCAAATATAGAAACACAGTTTTCTTCCCTTTAAAATAAGGTTCACTTGCTGGAGCCCACCCAGCCCCACCCAGACACAACTCTGCACTGTGACTCCCAGCTTCCAGGAGGTTTTCAGGTCATGTTACCTGTGTTTGCAGTGCTCCTCAGCCCTGTGTGCACATTCAAATCACCTGCAGAGTATTTTTCAAGTCTGATACCACGTAATCAGGTGGCCCTAGTGGTAAAGAACCCGCCTGCCAATGCAGGAGACAGAGGAAATGTGAGTTCAGTCTCTGGGACAGGAAGACCCCCTGGAGGAGGGCATGACAACCCACTCCAGGATTCTTGCCTGGAGCATCCCATGGACAGAGGAGCCCAGAGGGCTTACAGTCCATAGTTTTGCACAGAGTCGGACACGACTGAAGTGACTTAGCCTGCACCAAGTAACCAAGCCAAGTAGATCACAGTATCTGGGAAGGGGCTGCAGACAAGGGCAGGGCTGACAGCTCCTCAGGTAAGTCCCATGGGCAGCCTGGGCTGTCTCGCCTAGGCAGGCTGTCCTGACTCAGTGAGCACACAGATCTCTTCCTTCCTTAGCCGGAAGATGGGACTTCAGGAGCGGGCTCCTACGAACTGAAGGTTAACCTCAGCCCCAAAGATGAGGCTTCCTTAGAGCCAGAGAAAACAGGGCTGTGATCCCCATCACCCTACAAGGCGGTCCTTCCCAGGGAAGACAGGCAACTGCCCTACAGGAGCACAGCTCCACTGCAGGCCCCTCTCCACAGTCTCTGACTCAGGGAGCCTGGGTGGGCGGGAGGATCTGCCTTCCGAACAAGGTCCTCTGGTGATGCTGCGGCTGCAGGGACCACCCCTGTGAATCACCGCTCTCTAGTTCCCTTTAGTGACCATACGCAGGCAGAGGAGTCACCGTGGGCCAGGGCACAACAGAGAGAGCTAAGCCAACTGTCCGACCACGGTACGGGCTTCCCTAGAACGGTTTACGTTTGTGGGTGAGTGCAGCGTGATCACAGGGAGCACCTCCGGTATGAATCCCTGAACAGAAGCTCAGAGCAGGCAGGACTGAGATGAATGGCTAAGGGATCCTTTCAGAGAAGAGGTCCAGCTCTCTGCAAGCTGAACTCAGAGCTCTCTCCATGGGTGACTCTGTCCAGCCTCCAAAATCATGGTAGCTGTGCCAAGTTCACAAGAGGCCCCAATTAGGGCTCCTTTTTTTTTTTAACATGCAGCTCTTCACATGCTGAAAAAAAGCAATGAACAACACTGTTCCAGCTGAGGGTGTTGTGAGCCAAATGCATCTCCCATTCAATTATAGATCCAGAAAGACAGCTTGCTTGACCTCTGACCATTTGCACCATATTTATCCCTAATTGGAACATCACTGTCAAAAAAACAGAAGTCCCTCTCTTGTTGTTTTTCTTTAATTTATTTTTTATTGAAGGATAATTGCTTTACAGAATTTTGTTGTTTTCTCTCAAATGGAAACTTACATTACCATATGTAAAATAGATAGCCAATGGCAATTTGCTGTATGGCTCAAGAACCTCTCTTGTTTTTGATGCCACCTCTTTCTGAACTTCCCAGAAAGCTGTCAGTCACTCATCAGGATACAAAAACTCCACACTTTTAATCCTTTCAGTAAATTATCCGAGGCACACTGCCCCCAAGCTGACCTACTCACCTGAACTAGCAAGCACCATCTGAGGCAGCCAGTTCTTCTGCAAATTCTGCAGAATATGTAACACACTCACAGTCCTATTTTCCTACAAGACACTGGTTTCAAGAGCTTAACTTGGTTTAGATAAAAGGAGAAGAAACAAACTCTCTCATACCCTCTCAACACGTTAAATAAGGAATACAATTGTACTTCAGAGCTGAAAAAAATAATCCATCAAAACTGATACACAACGTCACTCTTTAAAAGAAGGGGGGGCTTCCCTGGTAGTCCAGTTGTTAAGACTGCGCTCCCAATGCGGGGGGCATGGATGTGATTCCTGGTCAGGGAACTAAGACCCCATATGCATATTTTTGGCATGGCCAAAAATAAATACACAAAAGAAGAGGGAGGCAGCTTTAACCCACGATGAGATTTTTCTGACATCCTGCTAACAAGTCTCGTTAGTTGAAGTAATAGATACAAACACTCCAGAGCCAGTCGCCATCTTAGAAGAACTTTACAATGATTTCAGGGTCTCAAAAAACAAACAAAAAACCTGACCGATCCTGAAGTTTATCTTGAACTATGACCAAAGCAGCATGACTGGAAAAGATCAAGACCAAAAGTCGAGGAACCTGAATTCTGGTATTGGGTCTACTGCCATCACACACCCAGGTCAAGAAGATACCAAATGCCAGCTTCTTAATCTCCACCATTCCCACAGAACAGAGCGATAATCTCACGTCACAGACAGCTGGCACTTGCCAGGACAAGTGAATTCACCTAAAAAAAAAAGGCCAGTGTGTGTTCCTGGTTCCTCACAGGCAAAAGGCCTTACCTTTAGGGCCCCTCACACCAAGAGGGCCGGGGGGGCCCTTCATGCCCGGGAGGCCACGGAGTCCCATCTGGCCCGGAAAGCCATTCTCTCCAGGGGGGCCCGGGGGGCCGGGGGGGCCAGGCCGCCCAGGGAGGCCCGAGGCTCCAGAGTCCGGACGCTTGAGACTCGCCGCCATCTGAGCAAAGTGCTCTACAAGGTAATAAACAAAACCACCCAGAGAAGTCAGAAACACGAAGGCGATTCAAGGGAAACGCAAACTATTTCAAGTGCCTTTCTTCTAAATGTGTCACCAGAGCTTCAAAACTGGTGGTGAGGGATGACTAAAGCTCCGTCGGTTTTCCCCAGGCTTTCTGCCACGAGGCGTCACTGATGCTACTGTGTTCAGCCCTCTGTGGGGAGAGCTGGTCCTGCTGCCTTGAGGCAGGGGAGGGGATAGAGAACCTTAACCTTCAGGACCGAGCCATGTCCAAAAAGATGAGTGTGTCACCTGAACCTGGCTGGTTATCTGAAAATCCAGGATGGGAAGGAAGTGAGCTTCTCAACACAGCTGGAAGTGGAAATCCTGAAGCTGTGTCAAAGCCAAGGACGTTGTCCAGAATTAGTACTGAGACACCATTTGAGACCTGGGCTTACGTGCTTAGCTTGAACATACACTTTACGTGAAATATCCTGAGGATTCATGACTTGCTAATAATTCTCCTTCTCAAGTTTTTTTCATGCCTGGAAGATACACCAGATATTAAAGAGAGCCTGCTTCTTGGGAATGGTCACAATCTGTCTTAAAAATTTGTAACTGTGTAGGCTTTTTCAGGAACCATTAAATAGATCGAGAATCATCTACTAAAACCAGAGAATAAGAACATTTTCCTATTAAAATACATTAAGGGAAATATTCTAGTGTAATATTTTTTAAAGCTTTGGGTGTGAAGGAGAAAATGAATTGGAAACATATTTCTCATCAAAATTTCTAAATTGTTCAAATGTGAATACCCTAAGTGGGCCTTATTTAAGTGAGGGTTAGCATAAACTCATACTTTTCTCAACATGAAATGCTTAAAATGGAAATATCCTTTCAAAATAAGATGTCTTCAATATTGGTTTCCAAATATAGAGGCGAAAATTTCATCCTGGAAAACTGTAGGCATCTACTTGACAAGCTAGACTATCTCATGAACACATAAAAGGTAAGTGTTTCTTCATGACAGAATTAGTTCCAACTAGAATCAGACAATAAATAGGAATTGCCATAACTACAGACGAATTTAGATAAAGGTTAAGAAATGTGAAAATATGTATCACCATTTTGGTAAAATTCCAGTTATAGATTTTCTACCTATGTGGTGCGTGAATGGAAATAATGGCCTTAAGCTTCTTATGGGCAGAAGTCTATCAATTACTTCTCATATAATCTGCAGAGAGAGCCTAGGTCAATGCCAGGGACACACCAAGGGGTAGGACATTAAGAAGGGAAAGAGCCTGAGAATCTGTGTTCCAAAGGAGGGAAAGAAGTTCGTGTGTGTGTGTGCACGTAGGCTGAAATGTACTATTTTTCCTTAAGGCTATAAGCAAATGGCAACAAACTGTACAGAACAGAAGTGAAATTAATACTATTCAAAATCCTCCCCCCCCACCCCCGCCCTTTAAAGCCTACAAAAAGTCAAGCCATGACGACTTATTTACCTTGTATGACTCTCATGCAAACCTGCTTGATGTGCTGATCAGTCGGTGCTCTGCCCTGGGACGGAAAAGACAAAAGCCAGTTTGTCCAGGAACGAAGCCCACAAAGAGGGCATTGTCGAATGGTAAACAGACAGGCTGGGCGAGGGGCCAGGTGGCTGGATTTACAGGAGAACTGGCCCCACGCTCACCACGGAGCTGAGGTCGGGTCCCTCCCAACCGCCTGCGCCCGGCCCCGGCCCCCCCCGGCCCCCCGGCCCCCCGACCTCCCCGGCCCCCCGGCCCCCCGGCCCCCCGGCCCCCCGATCCCCGGCCCCCCGGCCCCCCGACCCCCGGCCCCGGGCCCCCAGCCCCCGGCCCCGCCAAGGGGCGGAGCCTCCAGAGGAGAGCCCCGGAGCCGCCCGCACTCACCGGGGGGCCCTGGATCCCGGGCAGGCCGGTGGCGCCCTGCTCCCCCTGCACGCCGCGCGGGGCCGGGCGGGCCTCGGGGTCCTTCCTCTCCGGGAAGCCCCCGGCTGCCTTCGGCCCCCCTCACGCCAGGCTCCCCAGGGTTCCCCGCCTGGAACACAGGGCCACACGTTACGTCCAGGCTGAACACAAGGAAGGCGCCTGCATCAGACTGGTATAAGCACTGACATGAAACTGTGGGTTCACCGACACGCTGCCTCCCAAGTTAAAAATCTAAGCACCAATAGGTGTTTGCTCAGAGGTTACAAAGCCTCAAGGTGAACACACGTAATGCCACACAATTAACTCTCCAGTCCCTCAGAATTCCAATTCAAGTAAACATGTTAAAGATCTTTCTTTGGGGCCTAGATATTATTTCGAAATGGTAATGGAAATAACACATTTTAAAATCACATTCATAATACTTTAAGCCATTTCTAAGAGCAAGTTCGCTTTTAATAAAACGCATTAACTTTTTCCGGCCACAGAAAGACTACTGAGTTCACAAGACATGTTACACTATGTATCACCAATACGAAAGCATAAAATAAAGATATTTCCAAGAACATAAGTTATTTAGCCTTTATAACATTTTTTGGAGACTCTGAGGAAGCCAGAGGTATCCAGGAATTATAAAACACTAACATGAATTAAATCAACACATTGAAAATGCTGCATTTAAGAAACCAGAACAAAAAGAGTGAGTCCATAAATGCCACTGCTCTAGATCTGATATTCATAAAGCTGCTCTGTCCGGCTTCCTTTCATACCAAGGTTTCTCTAGGAAAAGTCAACTCATTCAAACATTCAGATGCTTTAAACTGAAGGGAAAATGGTAATGAAGCAGTGCTTCCACCAGACACATCTTAAGAAAGCTCAGGGAGTATGCTTTTTCCAATCTGTCTTTGTACAAAAAAAAAAAAAAAATGATATTCATCTAAGCCAACTTGTGAAAATTGCTTCTTGAAGAAATTATGGCTTAAAAAGATTTCCCGAGAGTCAGGCTCAAGGGATAAAGCTGAGGGTGTGCTGTGGAATTAAAGCTGGGTATTGTCAGGTCACTAGAATGCAAGGTATGGCAACTTCTAAAAAAGTCTAGTGTGTGTGTTGTGACCCTTTGGACTATAGCTTGCCAGACTCCTGTCTGTGGAGTTTTCCAGGCAAGAATACTGGAGCAGGTTGCTGTTTCCTATGCCGAGGGATCTTCCCAACCCAACTGAACAATGTCTCTGGCATCTCCTGCACTGGCAGCAGATTCTTTACCACTGCGCCACCTAGGAAGCCCCCACCAAAAAAAGTCCAGATGAGAACCAAAACAAATTCAGAAGGCACTAAAAAACAGGCAGGAAACACAGGAGGCCGCATCGGCATTACTGGCAATGTCTGAAATACTGCTCGAACAAGGGGCAGGATGTTTTGATGTAGAGATCACGGGCCAACAAGACAAGGACATCACAAGGCCCCTAGGTCTTAGGGAAAGAATTCCTCAAATAGAGAGATATGCTGACTTAGAAACAGGGGTGCAGACCTCACCCACTTACCAGGTTTCTCTAAGCTGAAGTCACTGAGGACAGGGAAAGCCTTTTAGTTAGCAACTATTTCCTCTGATTCTAGGACATGTTTATGCCAAGTTGCTTCAGTCATGTTCGATTCTTTGCAACCCTATAGACTGTTGCCCACCAGGCTCCTGTGTCCATGGGATTCTCCAGGCAAGAATACCGAGTGTGTAACCATCCCCCTCCAGCAGCTCTTCCTGACCCAGGGATCGAACCCGCATCTCTTACATTCCTACATTGGCAGGCAGGTTCTTCACCACTAACATCACCCGGGAAGCCCAGATGGTACACTTTAATTTCATCAGTGTTCCTTGGATAGTGACAGAAAAGATGGGGTGGGAAGGGAGGTAATCAATTGAGAGCTAATTCCTAGTATTGCATCCAAATTTAAATGAAATTAACTCATTTTGACACCTGCATTGTTCATCCACCTTTTTCTTTTGTAACTTGAATTCTCACCTTTGGACATTACTGATTATTTCTAGACAGTGAAGTAGGATTTCCATCATCAGGCTTACCTTCTACAGTGTTTCTCAATCCTAAACCATTTCTGTCAAAGATTCTAAGGCATAAAGATGTTGTTTGACGCTTGAGGCTGTCACATGGTGTTTAGAGGCTGTATGTACACAGGTGTGTGTGTATTTGTGTGTGTGTTAGTCACTCATGTCCAGCTCCTTGCAACCCCATGGACTGTAGCCCGCCAGGCTCCTCTGTCCATGGGATTCTCCAGGAAAGAATACTGGGGTGGGTAGCCATTCCCTTCTCCAGGGGATCTTCCTGACTCAGGGATCAAACCCGGGTCTCTTGTATTGCAGGAGGATACTTCACCGTCTGAATCACCAGGGAAGTCCACTATGCACACAGGTAAGATAATATAAAACTCTCCATATCCAGGCTGCGTGAAGAGCCCTGGGCGGGGCACTGTGACCAAGGCTGGGCGTGTCCTCCTGGAGAAGGCTGGGTTGAGGATCGGGCTAAATGCTTAGGTAGGAGGTACTAATCTAAGGAAAGAGAAAGAGGCCCCAAACTAAGAGAACAGCACATGTCGTTAAACAGCATATGCCAAGTAAAAAGAAGCACAAACAGATAACGTCCAGAGAGGAGGTCAGAGACGAGGGGGGTGAGGCTGCAACCGCTTCATTGAAGGCTTTGTTTTCTTTGCTAAGAGTCTGACTTTATTCTATAAATGCTATTCTCGAAGGGTTTTAAGCACAGGAGGGATACATATGTAAGCTTTATCTTTTAGTCTAGATGTCTCTGACTGTCATCTGTTGGACAGAGAGGGGTGGCAGGGATTCCAGACAAAGGAAGGTCTTGGGGATTAATGGAAGCTCCTGATAGATGCCCTTGACGCTGAAGTCCGAGCTTCATCCTTTCTCCTTGTATTATCTTAAATTTGTTATTGTATTAAGATATATATTCCTTTCAAATTAGCAAGTCATTCTAGGTTTGCTTCTAATTGATTATATAATTCTGAATACATCTAATCTCTATAGACATCAGATTAGTTTCTGAAAAGTGATAAACTGAAGAAGATGATCATTTTCTAGCCCTAACAATTATCCATAGTTTCTTGTGTACCATGCCTATATCTTACTTCAACTAGAACACACAGGAGATTATGAAAATTACTGAAATATTTGCAATGATATGACTGACAATGAGATTCGGTTATGTTCTTGTCACTGCAAAGCACAGGTCAGTTCTTGTAAAACAATCCATTTGTGGAAGAAATTACTATATACTCAGTGAGACATTTATAATATGAAAAAAAGAAAAAACCTTCCTTGAGAGTGGTTAGATCAAAAGGCAGATCCATTTACACTGTTATGAGTTTTTTCTCCTTTGGACTAATTCACTACTTAAAGCATAAATTTAGACATTAACTGCCTTAAAGGTAAGTCCGTTTAGAATTTAATTTTACAGGATGATTTCATAAAGCAAAGCATTCTGTTTTTATAGCTTTATTGATATTTTCTTTTTATACCATTACTATTCATTATACTTACAGATCCCTTTGGGCCAGGTAATCCTATATCTCCCTAAATCAATAAAATGAAATCATATTAGAACAATGTATTCACATTTGATAGTTCACTAAAAAACACTGAAAAGGTTATCATCCTGCCAAAGTCAATAGAAAACCATGAACAGAAGAACCCTGACCCTGCAGAAAAAAAATATGAGTCAAAATTGGGATTCTGGTCCCAGTTCTGCTATTTAACTTCATGACCCTGTGTAAACTTTGCAAGCCCCCAGCCTTTGGCTAACTCGTCTGTTAAATAGTAGGGTTGAATCAGGGCTCTCCCAGGATCCATCCAGATCTAAAATGCTAAGTGTCGAGAATTAAAACATGTAAGTCAAAAGATATTAAACTAGCATGCTGTTATAAAACACAACAGACACTTAAATCAGATGACTTCATTTTTGAAACTCTAGCAGTGTTCTCAAAAATCCCCCAAAGTCTATCAAATCAAATATGTGTGCTTTAAAAAAAAAACTTGCATATCTCCTACCACTAGCTCTAGGTATGAATTCAGCTCACGTTAGCACATTGGTGCATGTTCATTACAAAACAAGATGATTTTTAAACATTTGCTTAGCTTATAAAATTAACAGTTTCAACAGAATATAAAATTGAAATCATCCTTTTCTAGTTTATTTAATAGTTAGGAAGCTTTGTCTAATTCAGATGTTACATTTATATTAACTCTAAATGCTAAAAAACCTGAATAAAATATTATTCAGCATTTTCTCCTGAACTAAAAACCCTCTGAAACTATTTTCTGAGAATTCTATCAGTCCCACAGCAAAGGACCAAATGTAAGTTTCCATGCTATGTAGGTCCTGTTTGATTGCATCGTAACCGGAAGGAAGAGCCAGCAGACAGAAGTACTGGAGGCAGTGCTGACTTGTTCTCCTTCTCCCCGCCTTCCTGGAGGTTCAGCAGAAGCCTCCTCTGGAGTTGGTTTGAGACTCCAAAAGACCGTGAAAAACGCCCACAGTCAAGCTTGTGAGTCAGAGCTTTCTATCTACAATAAACTATTAATATAAACCACAGTAAAGTTTTAGCTTTGTTTCCATGATAGGCACTATCATAGACTTTCTGCAGTCATACAAGAATCACCTGGAATTTCTAGATGGAAAACAAATGAGCAAACATGCCCTCTAAGGGGAACACTTTGTCCTCCAGTGCTTTAGGCCAGGTCTACCAACGCCGGGGTATTTCCCCTGCATTTCACTTGACCTTGGCTCAGTTCTAGGGGGTGGTTTGCAATATATGTGAAAAACATCTTAGCCCTGAAGGAAGTCAGCAAGGATAGCAGGGCCAGAGAAAAGAAGAAGGAAATATATCTGATACAGTTCAAAATCAGTGAGGCTCCACCAATATCCAGGAAAAATGTCTTACGAGTTCACCCCTTTCTCCAGCTTCACCCTCTTCACCAGAGGCGCCCTAAAAATTAAAAGTCACATTTTAAAAGTTCTTAGCCCTTGGTTCAAATTTACCCAGTCAACACTGATAAAAATTCAGAAGTCCCCGCAGTGCTCCCAAGGTCACACAGAAATACGACATGTCCTTAAGGGTTTTCCAACCTAGCTGTCAGGGGCTAGTCCAACCCAGGACACAGACCAGAAAAAAGCCAGAAGGTGAAGTTGAGTTTCAGCTAAAGTTAAGGATTGACTGTGTCAGCAATTGGATAATTAGGTAAGACT
Organism: Okapia johnstoni; assembly: GCA_024291935.2. Classification (NCBI taxonomy): domain Eukaryota; kingdom Metazoa; phylum Chordata; class Mammalia; order Artiodactyla; family Giraffidae; genus Okapia; species Okapia johnstoni. The sequence goes on from CM044317.1 coordinate 88,176,860, forward strand.
TTAAAAGGGCTGTTATAGGTGGGCAAAAAAAAACAAACTCAGGTCAAGAACTAACTCTAACTCACATGCATTGTTTATTTGCTAAGTTCTTAGTGAAGAAAAACCAGAACACTGTGATGAGGCTATGGAGGCTCCATCAGACTGGAGTAAACCCATCTGGTGAATGAGAGAGAGGACCACTCTTTTCAAAGGAAGGACAGTGTGTATTCTGGAAGGCAGAGCCACCGTTAGCTTGGAAAACAGTGGAGAAGGTTACAGACCTAATTAGACCCTGGGTCTCACTCACTATACAGGGCGCTCCGGGCCGGTGCACTGGGACGACCCAGAGGGATGGGATGGGGAGGGAGGTGGGAGGGGGGTTCAGGGTGGGGGACACATGTGCAGGCATGGCTGATTCATGCCAATGTATGACAAAGGCCACTACAGTACTGTAAAGTAATCAGCCTCTAATTAAATAAATTAATTTAAATAAATAAATAAATAAAGCCCTTGGAGCCACCACAGTCTACCCACACCTGCAGGTCAGCCCGTGCCCCCTGCTGGTGAAACACATTCAGTTCAGTTCAATTCAGTCGCTCAGTCATGTCCGACTCTTTGCGACTCCATGAATTGCAGCATGCCAGGCCTCCCTGTCACTAGCCCACATTAAACACACCTTTCCCAGGATTCCAATGCCGGGACCTACCTGTTCACCCTTTGGACCAGGTTCACCAACTACACCCTGCAATGAATAAAACACGCTTTTTCAGTATTCTGAGGTTTTTAACTATATAATCTCAAGTGAACCAACTCCCCTACTGGACTGGTGAACAGGAACAAGGATGAATAATCTCCATCTCCTCACTCTCTAGCCAGAGTCGCATCAGACCTGGAGAAACTGACAACCGTCCAAAATCACTGGCGACCTGAAGTGCCCTCTGATCACGTCCATGTAAAATGTGACTAGTAAGAACAGAAATTCAGAACTGCATAGGAAGTGTAATTACAGCTGAAATGTTTCCTTTACTCGGCTTTTATTTTTCTTCTATCTGTTAAATGATTAATAGATTCTTTTGCTTCTTAATCTCACCTCTCCGTAATTTAAGAAATCTTGCTTGATGGTTCTCTATGGCAATGTCTAGAAAAATTCTCCACTGGGCCAAAAGCAAGCTTGGTTTCTCAACCTCGTAGCAATCACCCTTCCAAATAAGGAACTTTCCAGAGGGCTGGGTGTCTTACCCTATCACCTTTCATCCCAGGAAGTCCAGGGGGGCCAGGCAGGCCAGGGAGGCCGGGGCTGCCAAGAGAACCCTGAAACAAAACACATCCCCCAGACCCAGCATTACCGTGAGGCTGACAGCACACACACCAGATGGAACTCACGTCTAGAATAAAAGTGCTGCGGCTGGTTTAACGCTGCTGCTCAGGCTTCCCACGCGCCCAGATCTCAAGAGAAGACAGTCAGTCCCTCCTCCATCCCGCTTCTGAGCTCCCTGATTCCCGGGTTTGCACCCCTTCCCAACACTGGGCTCTTTGAGCTGAGTCCCTGCCTCCCCGGCTGTGTAAACATCACCACTAGAGAAGTGAAAGGCAGCTTTCACACACAGTTCTCTCCCAGTCCAAGAACAACCATGGCCAAATGTAGCACTTCATATCTCCCCCAGTTTTAAAATAAATGCTACAAACCACACTGATTAAAATACCCTCTGAGGGTCTCCTAGATTCAATTCGAAATTCCCTATTTACATTTCACAGATTCACATAGGAACAGAAACCAAACGAGGATGATTCAATTACCCATTGCAAATTGCTTTTCTCTCTTTGCTCCCTCTTAAAATGTTGTTATGTTTTGCATAAAGCGAATCCACTGCTGAGGACTAGAAATGTTACTTACCAGTTTACCTGGTGGCCCTGGGGGTCCCACTGGTCCTACTTCACCTCTGCTGCCCTATAAACACACAAGGAGACAGTCAAGCAGGCAGTCTGCCGAAATGCAAATGCATGATCACTGCATCAACAAAGCAACCAAGCTACCTAGGTCACCAAAAGGATTACACGTATATAAAGGTCACCAAAGTATTCCCCCCATCTTTGACTGAAGGCAGAGACCTTTATAAACTGTCTGCAGCCTCCTCAGTGTTCATCCTGAGCTCTTACAGGCCTAACGCTGCTCACTGTGAATCAAGACTGTTCGACAGACATCACACCTGAAACATCTACAGGGAGTAGCAATTAGGAATTTTCAGCACCCACATCACCATCCAAACTAGATTGTGGTTATTGTGTCCATGCTTTATCCTCTCATTCAGACTATGTGCTCTGGAGGCACAGGCATAGTAAAATTTTTAATTCCACATAATCGTCTAAAACCCAGAGTAAATTTCAGGTCCACAGTACATTTTAAAGCAACAGCTGGCAGATGATCTTGAACCTCAAAAGAGTGAAAAGACACAGGACAGAGATGTTTGCCTTTAAACTACCTCTGCAACTTCAAAAAAAACATAGGTAGAAGAAATTTATAAAATTTCTTAAATAATTCTTTGCTCCACTCATTCTACATATGCCTTAAAAGATTAAACACTTTGGAAAGTACAATTTATAACGTAGTTGCACCAAAAGAACACTCTAATTTCATTCTGTGAACCAATTTCAACTTTTTTATTGGAAACTCTCAGCCCTTTGAGAAAAGGAATCACATGAACTCTTCAATTTCTTTCCCTAAGAATTTCATACACTTTTATGAAATCTGCTAAAAGCTTGTTTCATTTCTAATGAATGTCCAGCTAAGTTGAACACTGAGGTTGCTGGATAAATAATTACATTTCCTAGATGATGTACATAAAAATGAAGGTAGTCTTTTGAGTTTGCTTGTGTTTAAAATGACATAACAACTTCATATTAATGCTTGATATTTATAAGTGCTTCTGATAAGATTATTCTGATCTGACCCATATGCTATTCATTCATCTATAAAAAGAACAAAATGTCAAGATCCATAAACTTTCTGCATTTTCAATTGCTCTAAAGGATCAAGAAATGTCTGACAAATTACAAGCCTCTATGAGCCATAATTTCATGACAGCAGTTTCTTATGACTTATAGGTGATTTAAACAAAATGCTCTTAAGTGCCTTAAGCTAAAGCTGAAGCTCCAATACTTTGGCCACCTGATGCGAAGAGGAGCCGACTCATTGGAAAAGACCCTGATGCTGGGAAGGACTGAGGACAGGAGGAGAAGGGGGTGACAGAGGATGAGATGGTTGGATGGCATCACCGACTCAACAGACATGAGTTTGAGCAAATTCCAGGAGATAGCGAAGGGCAGGGAAGTGCTTTACAAAAACTTTTATATAAATGTTCTGTCTAGTGTGTGAGTTTGAATGACACATTGGTCCTTAATCCTTGTGAGCAGCCTGGAAGCCCAAAGCAGTGCCTCATGAGGACAGATGCTGGAAAGAGGCAAGTCAGGTGAAAGCCAGCCACGATGATAGATTCTTCTTTGTGTCTCTACACATAAAGGTTGGGTTTCACCCCACTACTTTGCTCCAGCACTTCGAGGTTCAAGGTAGATTTTCTTCAGTATATCAGCTCTGCTGGCATTTTCTAATTATTTCTGCATTGCATCCTGATTAAGATCCTAAATATCATTGGGATAAAATGACCTTAATTCACATAACAATAAATAGTCACTGGTAGAAAACACAATTAATCGTGTCAGAAAGGGAAAGCAAGGTTCTTGACACAACCTCAAGTATTCATTTCTAAGTAAATGAACCATTATGCCATCCTATCCAAGACAAAGATGATTGACATACATTTTTTTGTCTTCCACAAACCAAAGGGCTAAATGAATATAAAGGATTATATAACCTTTCACTTACTTTTTGGAGAGATTAATCATCTTTTCAGGCAAATACAAAGGTTCTCTCTGCTGGAATCTTACTTTCTCTGTCTTTCATGAGCTGTTATTATTCAGTTCCTAAGTCTTTTCCAAGCCCTGGCAGCCCTTGGTAAAACCAAGGAAGAGCTCAGAACCCAATCTAGGCAGCCCACTCTGCTGACCCACAGCCACGACAGGGCCACACACGTAGGACTGAAGGAGGGGTGGGTGAAATGTTGAACAGCCACTCTCCTGCCCCTGCACAAATACATGGCATGTGGGTGTTTGTTTTTATTTTACTTCCATCCTATAAATCCTTTGCCATCCTGAACTTAGGCATTTGTATAGAAATGTGGGGGAAAAAGTTAATGTTTATTTTCACAATGACCAAACAGCTACAAATGTTAGGGCAAGATATTCTCATGGCCATTCTTAAGATTTCTATGTGTTCTAAAAACATACATATTCTTCCCCTTAGTTCTTTAATTTCACCTGTAACTAAGATGAGCATGAGCAATCAAGATAGAGACAGTGATCTTTAAAAACACAGGTTAAACTAAATACATCCTGCAGGGAGCCATTCACCCTAACCTGGTAACCACACGTGTGCTCAATAAATGATAAATCTCTAATGTTGCAACAGCTGCAGTGAAACTATATTTTCAGATGTGGCCAGGGAGGTTGGTAGAGAAATAGTTAACTCTGCCGCACGGCTGATATTACAAACCTCACAACAAAAGTCACAGTTTTTACCAAGAGAATTGGAAGGAACCAGAACAAAAGGCACAATCCTACCACTGAAAATGTGAAGACCATTAAGAAAATGCTATATTTTTTCTCTTGAGTGTTCTGAGCCACCATATGTATCTCCAACATGTTGAGATACATCTGCCAGTTCATCTCTATTTAAGAAGTCAATCAAAGCTTTAAAAAAGATGCAGACTTCTACCAGTAATTGCCAACTCTGCCTGTGCATCGGAATCCCCTAAGGAGTTGTTAGAAGTATATTTCACTGGTGGCTTCACCACCCCACCTCTCCATTCCCGAGGAAGACCCACTCGCCGGATAGCTCTCGGCATCTGTTTCTGAAGTCCTCGTGCTGTTAAGTGGGTTTTCAACCCCCTCTGAGAAGATTAAATAGATTCATGAAGCACCTAGAACAATATCCAGCTCAGAGTAAGCACCACAGATATGCTAGCTACTATGCTCATCCAAGGTTTTATCCAAGGACTAAAGACATCAGTCAAAACTATGGTTTTTAATCAAATGATTCATTAGCTATTCTTTGCCTTTCAAATCTCCCAAATTTCTTTAAAAGCACAAGTCGTGCTTGGGGAAAAAAGTCTCTAGTCCTCATTTTTTGAGTTTCTGTCAAGACCATTGATCACCAAGAAGGCACTCTTTTTATAAACACACACTAGCAGCTACTTTGCAAAAGTCATTTCAATAAATACAAATGGATACTTCAATATGGAAGTCTCCCTTCTAAAATGGAACTATCAGACTTCTAAAATATCACAGAAAAAAATCAATTTTATTACACTTGGGCTGTCATAATTATTTTACCAAAAGAGTGGACTTTTGGTAAAATAATTGTGCTCTAGATTGTGCTGGCTGATACATCTGCTTCATTACCCAAAATGCTAACTAGCTGAAGAACGAACATTATCCTCAGTACCTTTGCAGTTTCAGAAGTGGGAAATTATCACTATACTTGGTCTGCATTATACACTAAGTGCCGCTTTCTGGCAAAAATATGTTTAACCTAGAAGATCAGTTATGATTCCTAAAGACTGTTGCTTTTACAAATCATTTTCATAGTAACACTTGAAGATCATATTAGTCCTACTACAAGGATAATTTTGCCATAAAAATATTTGTTTAAATCTATTCAATTTTGCCGCATTGGATAGTTGATATTTCTCTCTAATGTAGGTTTAAATGTCTCCTCACACACAGAGGCAGACCACAATCTGCTCACACTGTAACCATTACAGCTGCTTCATAAAGCACGGACAAGGGAACACTCCAGAGCCTGGTGAGGCAGGAAGGTGGCTTGGATCACTCAACAGCACACCAAGTGGGCCCTCAGTGTTGAAGCTACTACTGATGGGGCCAGGGTAGGGGACTTCAAGAGAAAGGAGACAGGCTTCCACACACACTCCAATAGGGCATAAACTTCAGAAAACCTGGGATAGATCAGCATGGCACTCATCCCAGTCAAAATCACAGGAGCAGAGCAAACCTAACCCACTAGACAAAAGCTTTGGCAAGTTCTGAGAAGCCTGGAAGAGGAAAATGGACCAGGAGCCACTACTCAGTAACACCAAAGCAGAGGTCCCAGCCACCTGGCGGCCCTAAACCAGGAGTCACCCAGATGTAGGTGTAGACTCTGCAGTGGAGTGTAATGGAAAAAGCCAGAAACACAAGCCAAGTGAAAAAGATATGTGCTCATGTGTAATCACCAGAGATGCCAAAACTCCAATATTTTTTGCTGTAGCATTGGCAGAAGTTGGTGGAACAATGGCAAGGAAAGTTGGAAACACAACTTAACTTCAAAGACATATTTCAGTTAGCCGTGATTCTTTCATAGGACACATCAGAAGTGGGTTCCATTTCTTCTACTCTGCTTCCCAACTTGAGATTTGCAGGGAAAACTGATCAAATTTGTGAAAAATAGTTGACAAGGCATGAACTTACCCATGAAAATGAATTTAATGATGTAAAATGAAGGAACACATGCCTCTTTCAGTAAGCAGATTTTGTGTTAAAACTCTGCTCCAGAACTATAATATTTATAACCTCCCATGATACTCTTCTGAAAAATTTATAGCGGGTAAGAAGTCAATTATCATGGACAGAAGCAGCACAGCAAGAGTCATCATCCCTCCCATTCAATGCATTTCAAGGAGTATTTATTGAGCACAACCTTACAGTGGGCCCTGAATGAAAAGACACAGGGAACACAAACATGGATCAGACATGTCCCTGCCTTTCTGCAGTGTCCACAGCATGTGGGCAAAAAGAGACCAAGGGTTACAGGTTCAGAATAAGGAGAGATCATGTCTCTCAGAGGAATAGGGCATCATAAGAGATGACTCCATTGCAGAATTAACACTTCAGTCGTATCTAGGAGGACACATGGGAAGTTGAGAAGTAGGGGGAAAACCCATCCCAAATGCAGAGCATCACTAAGTATAAACAGGCAGACTGAGAAGTGTAGAGTATTTTGGAGTTAGCATGAAGTCGAGCTTAGCTGGAACACAGGCTCTGAGCAAGGGAGAAAGAGGAGATAAAACTAGGGGACAAACAGACACTGTGGGATTTCAGACTCTTTCGTTGTCCGTGGAAACCCACTGAAGATCTTTAAACAGAGGAGAAGTGATGACGGAAACTGTGCTTTGCAAAGATCATCCCGCAGGTGCCTGCAGATGTGGAGTCCTACACTTCTCCAGGCTTTTGTGTTTGCTACCAGGACTGTGGGGACATGGCTGGAGTTCTGGGGATGCAGGACGCTCCTGCCGGTACCAGAGTCCTGGAGCAGGAACAACTATCCTGGCCTAAATACCAAGAGCATCCTGCTGGGAGACGAGGGCAGAAGAAGGAAAGATGTGAGCAGGGAAGGCAAATCAGGAAACGATGCAGTAAGCAAGCAGCGGGGAACCACCCGCTGGTGCGGGAGGGCTGGGGAGTGGGGAGAGGTGGAAAAAGGGCTTCAAAAGAAGAGGCAGATGGGAGGCCGTAAAAATGTGGTAGTCAGATGAGCAGGTCCCCCTGCCGGTAGGAACGTGATGGAGGAGGAACACTATGGCTTTGAGCCTCAGTGAGGAGACAAGGCTTCCCAGGTGATGCGAGCAGTAAAGAACCTGCCTGCCAGTGAAGGAGACCTAAGAGACACGGGTTCGATCCCTGGGTTGGGAAGATGCCCTGGAGGAGGACATGGCAACCCACTCCAGTAGTCTTGCCTGGAGAATCCCATGCACAGAGGAGCCTGGTGGGCTACAGCCCAGATCGCAACAAGTCCTACGTGACTGAAGTGACTAAGTATGCACACATAAGGGCAATGGTGGGAAGAATACGGATGTTTACAGAAACTGAACAATCAAAACTGCAGTGAGGCTCGAAAACTTACACAGCCATCACTCCCTCTGAGCGGCCCCTCCACCATGAGAGGATGAAACACCGCCCCCAACCCATCTCCTTCTGCAGCCCTGCTTCAAGTCCATCGGTTTCCACATCCCATAGCCTGGAGCTGGGGATGGGCCAAGCTCGCTCCACCCCCAGGCTTGGGTTTAGTGCATAGTCCTGCCATCTGCAGGGGGTCCCGCCGTCTGCAGGGGTCCCCACCATCTGCAGAGGGGGTCCCGCCATCTGCGGGGGGTCCCGCCATCTGCAGAGGTCCTGCCATCAGCAGTACTGTACTCAATTTTCTGCTCTATAACACGAATGTGACAGACCAGTCAACTCTTCTAAAGCTCCAGCACCTCTCCCGCACAGTTTTCAATCTTTCTGTGATTTTAGAAATGCAATCGAGCTCTGACCTCATTCCTTTGACAGTCAACTTAGGGAAAGTATTTTAATTAGAAATTCACAGACTTCCAGCAACAGAGGAGAAAAGGGTAAGTGAGGCGTGAGGGGCAGGAGCTAGCTTCTTTGGCTGCAGAGAAACGTCTGGAAACCGCCTGATAGAAGCCAGTGGACAGATATATGATAGAAGCTCCTCTCCCAACTGGGATATTTCACTTTTCTGAAGCATGAGAATCCTCACTCAACATGCTCAAGAAACGCTCTTTAAAATGTAATGGTGGTGTACCTATGGCTGATTCTTGTTGATGTATGACAGAAAACCACAAAATTCTGTAAAGCAATTATCCTTCAATCAAAAAATAAATAAGTAAAGTGGCAAAAAAAGCAACGATGATGCCTGGAGATGTTTCTGTGTTCTCACTTGGAGTTGCTCTTGTTACCCAGCAGGCTTTGAAAACAAGAACTTAAAATGAAGACAAGGAAGAACTTTTTTAAAGTTAAAATTAAGTGCATCAGTTCCTCTCTAAGGGTTAAGGTCACTAGGAATGTATCTAGTGAGAAAATGTACCTAGCTATACTTGCTGCAAAATAAATGCATGGGTCACAAACTCACACTGAAAGAAGCATGGCAGGTTCTCAAAAGATTAACATAGAGTTACTACATGACCCAGAAACTCCTCTCCTACAAAGGTACTCAAAAGAAGTAAAACAAGTCTGCACAAAAAAGTCTACATTTTCTACCTGTAGAAAAATGTTCACAGCAGCATTATTCATAAAGACCAAAAAGTGGAAATAATCCAAATGCCCATCAATGGCTGAATGGATGAATAACATAAGGTATGTCTATAGAATTGAATGGATGTGAGTTTGAGTAAACTCCAGGAGTTGGTGATGGACAGGGAGGCCTGGTGTGCTGCAATCCATGGGGTCGCAGAGTCGGACACGACGGAGCAGCTGAACTGAACTGAACTGATAGAATTGAATGTTATTTGACAATAAACAGGAATGAAGAACTGATACATGGCGTGGTATAGAAGAACCTTGAAGCATTATGCAGAGAGAAGCCAGTCATTAAAAACTCCACATATTGCATGATTCTATTTATATGAAATTTCCAGAACAGGCAAATCCATAGAAAGTGGATGAGTGGTTTTCTAGTGTTAAAAGGGAAGGAGGGGAAATGTTGAATCTGCAAGTGGAGCCAAAGTTTCTTTTTGAGGTGATGAAAACATTTTAAAACAGACTGTGGCAATGGCTGCACAATTCTGCAAAGGTACTAGCCTCAATGGATTGTACACTTTAAACGGGTGGATTATATAGTATATGAATAATAGCTCAATAGAGCTGGTTTATATTACGGCAAAATACTTCCTTCAACATGGGATGAGAGTAGAAAGAGGCATCATGTTTCTTTTTTAAAATATTTCATCTTTATTTCCACTTTCTGGAGAAAAAAGCATATTGCATATCTAAATAGCATTTCTGTTTCATTGTTTAATCTGGATTAGCAAATGTAAGCAGGCACTTGTGGATGAGTGAATGGATGAATGAATGAAGGAAGGAGAGAGGGAGGGAGGGAGGGGTCTGCAGAGAAGGAATACTCACAGAAAGGCCCCGGGGTCCTCGGGGTCCCACTTCTCCGGGCGGCCCCTGGCGGCCCTGTTATGGAGGAGTCAGGCAGAGGAAGGGTTAAACTCCCTAATCCTTTGCTTCCCCAACACCAGGTTCCAAGGCACGAATAGGGAACTTAGGACATCTTACCGGTTTGCCAGAATTCCCCAATTGACCGGGCTTCCCCGGAGCACCCGTGTTACCCTGAAGGTAAAACATAGTAATTCAGACTAATTCAGAAAGTAAATAAGCAGAATGATCAACCTGACTTGCCCAGACCGGGTCTTTCTGACACTTAAACAGCATTAATTTCCTGATTTTACACTGAGAATTTGGGAGGATGTAGACTCTCTTTCTCGGAGTATACATCAAAGTTCTTTAGATTTAGGATAATGTTTTGTCATTCCTGGAAGTATAATCAGGTGTCAAAAATGTTAAAAAGTGAAGGTCAAATGTCAAAAAAGGAAGGTCTTTAGCCAGGCAAGAATAAGAGAGGCTTTTTCCTTTTTTTTAACAATGTTAATTATATATGCCTTTCTTTATCATTTCTACCTCCTCCAATACTCTTCTTTGAGCCTTTTTACCTGACAGTGACACCATTAAAATTGTAAGGGATCATGCCAGCATGAGGAAACAAGGGCTGTGCCAGCAAGCCCCAGGGAAAGCAGGTATCTGGGATGCCATCTCCACTATCCATTGCTCATGGTCCGCTACTGGGGGCACCTCAGCTCAAGACTCTCTGAGCCACTATGACCGAACAGCTGGAGCCACGTAATCGAATCGTGACCAATTTCTACATCAGTCACAGTGGATCTGTTTTATTTAAAGTAAAGCTATATTTTGTCATATTTTCTTTCAACTATTGTTTTTAAGTGCTTGCATATAAGCACTTAACATTGATTATTCTGTGAACAATATGCTTAATATCTTTAAGTTTCAGTTAAATCATCTTAATATTCAGTGACAAAACCCCTGTGGCTTAATAATATCTTCCCTATTTTAAGTGGTAAAGGGCAATTAAACCTTCTCTGTTTTACACTGGCAAAGGATGACTCTTTCAAGAAAGAAGTCTGATCAGTAACACTTTGTCAAAGTACTCTTTCTGCAGCTGCAGTTCTCTTTGATTTCTCCTTAAGGCCAAATATAAATTCAAAGGCAGGTTGGAACTATTTTAAATGATAAACAAAATACATCAGTAAAAGAATAAAAATAGAGAAAAATATTAATTACAAAGTTTTCATCTTTTACCTTTTCACCGGCAACACCCTTTGCGCCAGGAATTCCAGGCATACCCTGAAAGAATGAACATGGAACGTGTGTTCAGTCACCTCATCTGAGAACCCGTGAGATGCCAGGCCCACTGCACACTGCCAAGGGGCTGAGGGCATCACGACAACCTCAAAGCTGCAATGTGGGGGAGAGCCTCCCTAGTTTCCCAATTCTGAACTTACAGACCTATCCACAGCATCCACAGACTACAGACCTATCCACAAGCCACAAGACTTTGCTTGTTAGGTCTGAACACCCTTGAAGCAAATTCTAGCTCTAATCCAAAGTTACTTTTTAAGAATGAACTTCCAAATTAGAATCTGGTACTCTTTTCAGGTCAACAGGAACACTTCCCGGCATGATTTCATGTACAGAATACGAAACAGGAACCTGCCAAAAACACTAAGCTGCAAGAAGAAAAACAGAATGGCAGGAAAATGCTTGGTCTAACTGAGATTTGGTGCATTCTGGAGGCCTAATATTCTCTGATTATTTTTAAAGTGTCAGATATCGTAATAAACCGGAGGGCAGTCCTCAACATTACCAAGTAGCCCCTTTAACTTGAAATATGTGCCTCCAAAGAGCCAAGAAAACACCTGGGATAATCTACATGAACTTCCAGCCACAGTAATGCAGGAAAACACCAATTTGAATAATTCAAAATAGCTCACAATCAAAAGATGAAATCTTATAGCTCACATGGTTCCCCGAACATACTCTCAACCTTATGGCTCAACCCTGGTCCTTAGGGCTTCAGAACTGCTTCAAGTAGGAGGAAGTATAAAGCCTGGACCATAGCCCAGAGTTGTTGAAATGATATAAAGAAAATTGAGTGAACTAAACAGAATAACAGATGAAAAATATAAAGTTAAATCTTAGTGTGGTTTAACTAGTTATTCATAGAAAAAGTACAAAAATGTACAATTGTAAAAACACAAAATTAAAGCATCTTTCTCCCCTAGAACTTATCAAAATATACAATATGTTTCTCCCCCAAATGTGTATCAATCAATCAACATTTAAATACTCAAATACTTACAGGTAATCCCTGCAAACCTGCTTCACCAGGAGGCCCGGGTTTCCCTGGTTCCCCCTGAAAAAAAAAGTTTTTGTTGAACCTGTTTGAACTATTGTCTTTCTTTTAAGAAAAGGAAAGACAAAAACCTTCTAAGTAGAAGGGTTATCCACACAGCTGACCTTACATGCAGTTTTATAATGTGACCTTGTTCAGGATGGGAAGGTGGGATAGGACTTAGGATGGAAATGCCATCAAAATATGTGATTTCCTTCTGCCTATGTTCATCAACAAGGCAGTTTTACTGAGCTTCTGAAAACAAGCATTCTTTTTGGTTTTGGTGTTTTAATTGAAGTATAGTTGATTTACAATGTTGTACTAATTTCTGCTGTACAACAAAGTGACTAATATACACATGTATAGATTCTTTTTAATATTCTTTTCCATTATGGCTCATCCTAGGAGACTGGGTATGGTTCCCTGTGCTGTGCAGTTCAGTTCAGTTCAGTCGCTCAGTCGTGTCTGACTCTTTGCAACCCCATGAATCGCAGCGCGCCAGGCCTCCCTGTCCATCACCAACTCCCGGAGTTTACCCAAACCCATGTCCATCGAGTCGGTGATGCCATCTGACTGTGCTGTGCAGTGGGATCTTATTGTTTATCCATTCTATATATAATAGTTTGCATCTACCAACCCCAAACTCCTAGTTCTTCCCTCCCCCTCTACCCTCCCCCATGGCAATCACAAGTCTGTCCTCCATGTCTATGAGTCTATTTCTGTGTGGTAGATAAGTTCATGTGTACCATATTTTAGAGCCCACATATAAGTGATATTATGTGGTATTTGCCTTTCTCTTTCTGACTTCTAAGAATTTTGAATTGACCCTTGATATAAAAACCTAGAAGAAGGGGAAAAAGCCAAAGCCAGCTCAATAAACATCCCAGTGACATAGTGATGGAAGCTCCCTGGCGGGCCAGGGCGGAGACCACCCCATTGCTCTGAGACTAAACTGCACGGCTACCTTTGTTCCCAGCATTCCAGGTATCCCGTCACGGCCATCCACGCCGGGCAAGCCCTGAAGATGCACAAAGAAACACAGTGTCCCTTAGAAACACATCCCTCTTCCTCTCCTTATCTCTAAAGTTTTATTACAATAACCACTTTGAAGAAGGAGCCTGATGACTACAGCTCAGGACTTACCATGTCCCCTTTGGGCCCAGGGAGACCAGGAATTCCTGGAGAACCTTGAGGCCCCTGCAGGGCAGAGGGAGGAGACAGGACAGAGACAGTTACCGCGTGTACTTAGGTCACGTCAAGGAGATTCGCACGACCTCCATGCTGGTGGTGATTAACGCGGATTCAACTCACTCTGTCTCCCTTGGGACCTATTTCTCCCAGAGGTCCTCGCTGTCCTTGGTCACCCTGCATGAAAATAAAATTGTGTTCATGTGAGCAAAAGTAACTTATTGATAGGCTTTTGAAATTATAAAATTCTATCCAAATTATCTTACATTGCTCTTTCATCTCAATGGCTTTGATTTATCATGGATGCCTCAAGAAACCTTTTTATAAAAATTATATTGTCCTAAAAATTGATATTACCATAAAGATCACCAAGACTTACATGTCAATTGATTTCACCATAAATGCATAATGCTTCTGCACTCTTTGGATGAATAGATATAATAAAATTAAGATCCACACTGCAGGTAGTCTTGACATCAGGAACTTTGTCCACACATCCTCTAGCCTCATTGACTATCGTGGTGGGTTGAGGTTTGGATGAGTTGCCAACCTTTTCTCTGTATTTTAGTTACTTCCCCAGTCAATAATAATGATTTCTGTCAGAACTATCCAGATGATGCTAATACATGGTCAGGTGGTAGCAGATGAGAGGACGTGTCTTCCTAAAATATGGCTTTAGTTGAATTGCTGAGCTGCTCTGAAACCTCAAACAGCTTCCAATTGCTACCAGATAACTTACAATTGCCTGGATTGGCATAAAACACTCCATAACGTGCCTCTACCTTGTCTATTCCAGCTCATCTTCTAACAGGAGCTCCGCACTCAGGCAGTGGCAGCCCTATGGCAGCACACCCCCATCACCCCAACAGGGCTGCTCCCTACCTGCCCTCACTGCTCTATCCCACCTTGCACATGTTTGCAGGTCCACCTTCCTCTAAGGTCTGCTTGGCGTACCACGTCTGCAGCTTGATCTTATGATGTTATCCTCTGATTACATTCTTTCTTTCCCACTGGACCTTGACAATTGGAAATTCTATTTCACTTATACCTTTTCTACTTTTTAAAGTGGTATGAGTATCAGTGAACCATTTTTGGCTTATTTACTTCCAGAAAAGGTGTGAGGCAGTCCACAACAAGGACACGTCTACATATGGCCAACAAAATATCAAATGAGATCAGAAATCATAGGAGAGGAAAAGCATTGAACTACCCGAGAACTTAAAATGAGAGAGCGACTGTGACTCCTGGCATCCTGCAACCAGAGTGAAAGGGAAAACACAGCAAGCATAAAAACAACAATCTGACTAAACTTATGAGAAAAACAAGACCCATGTCAAGTCAGAAGAACGTTTCTCAGTACAAAAAAAAAAAAGATGCTTGACTTAATTTTTTAAATTTTAATAAATATAAAAACTACTGCCCATTTTCCCACTTTATTCACATATAAACAATACCTGCACACATATATACATATATTAATAGCAAAAAATCTACCACTGATCATCGCTAAAAAATCCACCAGTGGACCCCATGAAAAGCACTTACAGGTGCACCAGGGAGCCCTTGAGGCCCAGGTCCTCCATCTAAGCCCCGAGCGCCCTGCAAATAAACAAGACAAGGAAAATGAACTCAAGATCAGTGAGGCATGCTAAGGCTACTGCAGTCTTTCTAAAGAATTTCAACAGCCAGATAAGAAAGAGGTTTTGCCTTTTGCGTTGCAGTATATACTGATATACCCACTCCAGTGCTCTTGCCTGGAGAATCCCAGGGAAGGGGAGCCTGGTGGGCTGCCGTCTATGGGGTCGAACAGAGTCGGACATGACTGAAGTGACTTGGCAGCAGCAGCAGCAGCATATACTGATATTCATTAGTGAATCCAAGAAGTATTTAATCAGAAACCTCAGTGGTGAAAACACTGGTTTACATCTTCTCGTTCCATCAAAAGTACTATATCCAATCTGTGATATCACCTTGGATATCTTAAATGAACAAACACAGCACCCTCTCCTGATTGCTGATGTGAGCTACTTACTGAGAGAACCTGGAAAGCCTATTGGGAAGGTTTGATCATCATGCTCTGGGGCTCCCAGGACCCCAGTGGGAACTCATCGATGATGTAGACCAAAGTGCCACCTAAATAGCAGTTGCCCTGGACCCTGCAGCTGCCACACCCAGGAGAGAGATTTCCATGACTCTGGATTCCCACCCAGATCTAGAATCAGGACTCCACACTTGGGATTTGGAGGAATAAACTGTAAAAAAAGATGTGAGCATCCCCTCTTCCATCCTGAAAAGACAGTAGGTTCAGTTTGTGTAAAGTGGTTGATCTGTTTTCTCCACAACAGCTTCACCCTACCAAGAGATGCTGGCTAAAAACTACAGGGCTTTATAAATCTAATTATCCTGAAATTATCTCTGACTTCCTTATCTGTGGTACACACCTCCTCCTTATTTTAATTATAAGGATCAAAACGTGATTTCAAAAACAAAAATATGGGGATTTTAGTGCTCTCCGTCTATGCTACATGGCAAAATGCAGCCCCCTCCCGCTGTTGAAATCTTTTTCTCATTTACCACTTGTATGAGAAGGCAGATGGGCACTTGAAGAGAACAAGCCCTCTCCTAATGAACAGGCTTGGGAGGAAGAGATGATGAAAGAAATTTTAAAAAATAGTCGAAAGGGTATTGGATAGACGTCAAGCCAAGAAAACCAGGTGGATGGTGTCTGCAATAAGAATTAAAAATTAGAAAAGCTTTGAGAGAAGGTTCAGACGTGGGCAGAATCAAAGAAGCAGCAGAGGCACCACAGAGCCTTGAAAGTCTTTCATCCCTAAAAACTGGAATAGAGTAGAAGGCGTTCTCCATCCACCGGGAAGGAAGAGGTTTGGGAGACCTGAAAAAGCCCTTGAATTCATAGCTCATGTTGCTGGGAGGGAGCAAAGCCAGCCCTTGTATTACAGAAAAGGCTTTGATGCCTGTCTCTCTCTCTCTCTCATTGTTGTTCAGCACCAGCTCAGACCCAAACTGCTGTTACTAGGTAACCACGGCACGGGTCTGAGTTCACCAGAAGAGCTGGGTTTTTTTTTATTGAAAGCAATCTGACCACAGTCAGAGGCAATGAGAAAATTTTGAAAACTACCAAGTAGCAAAATACCTCAAATAAAGAGCATATCAACAATGGTAATTGGTTTCAAAATAAGGGTCACGTATTTTAGGAGATGATTTAAACCCAGAAAACAAGCAAAAGCCTGGGTATCAGCAACTTCAAAATAAATGGGATTTGTTACTTAGTAACAGAAGAGTACCAACAAAATATTACCTAAGGTAACATGAATACAGAAATATAAAAATGTTTTTTAAAACACGATGCTTTTAGAAAAGAAATATTCCAGAGGAGATGGAAGAGAGAGCAAAGTACAACGAGAAAACCTAAAGAGACAGAGAAAAAGTTGAAAAAAAAAAATGACCCTGAAGGAATTATTCACGAAGCAATTCCTTCAATCCACAAAACTGTGCATCTGTTTTCTTAGAAGGTCGGAGTGCATTGACTGAGCGCCTGCGTGTGCACGTTATCCTTATCTGGTTGTGAATGACAGGCAGTGTGCTTTTGTGCAGAGCAACAAGGGTTAGTCTCGGAGGTTCTGTGAAGAACGAGGTGAGGGTCAGACGGGGTGTTGGGCAAAGTGCCTTCTTCTTAATTTTCTGGAGCCCTACAAATGGGTTTTCTTAATACACTTTCTAAAAAAGTGCCTACCATTTTCTTAAAATCTCAGAGAGGTTAGACACACCCCTTTACTCACACACACAGAACAAGAAAAATATTTCTGAGCTCATCATGAGCGTTCAAGTTTGAGCTGTTTTCACGTTTGTTACGGAGAAGGCGATGGCACCCCACTCCAGTACTCTTGCCTGGAAAATCCCATGGATGGAGGAGCCTGGTGGGCTGCAGTCCGCGGGGTCGCGAAGAGTCAGACACGACTGAGCGACTTCACTTTCACTTTTCCCTTTCATGCATTGGAGAAGGAAATGGCAACCCACTCCAGTGTTCTTGCCTGGAGAATCCCAGGGACGATGGAGCCTGGTGGGCTGCCGTCTATGGGGTCGCACAGTCGGACACAACTGAAGCGACTTAGCAGCAGCAGCAGCACATTTGTTATCCACTCAGCCAAGCCATCCCTGCCCTGCCCTCTCCACCAGTGGCAACGCCTCCCCCGTCTGGCCTGGCATTCTGCCTTCCCCCGCTTCTCCACCATCCTTCGCCTCTGCCATGCACCCCAGGTACTGAGTCAGTGTCCATTACTGACAATGGCAAGATATGAACTACAACAGCCTGCTTGCTCCTGCTTACCCTCAATAACTTAAGATACACAGGACATAGCAAGTATCATGTGGATGACTCATTTCTATCATCTATGTTTATAACAGAAATGTAAGAACCTAACCAAACTTGTACAAAGCACCCAATAAAAAATAAAAAGCGATGTTGTTGAAGATAAGAAGGTATTTTGAAATGGCCCAAAATGTAAACATTTATGTGTATTGATTTTGACGATCAGCATCATCATCTTACCTTTTCCCCTTTCTCTCCAGCTACGCCGGTGATGCCTGTCAAACCTTGAGCTCCCTTGAAAAGGAAACAAAAGGAGAGACAGAAGTACATTCTTTGAGTCGAAGCACATATGCTTTGACGTCATCTCAAAAGCTGATCCAGAAGAAGGATGCTGTCATAACCAAAGGTAAAATGCGAAGAGTGACGCGCTTTCCTGATTTAGGAGAAAAACCCAAAAGGAATCCTGCTGACGGTAAAACTCTTTTTTAAAAATTCTGGAGACTTATACAAATCTGGAATTGGGATAATGACTGAACACAAAAAGAAAATACCATTAGTGTAAAAAGAATCATGAAGAAGGAAATGGCAACCCACTCCAGTGTTCTTGCCTGGAGAATCCCATGGACAGAGGAGCCGGGAAGGCTACAGTCCATGGGGTCACAAGAGTCGGACATGACTTATTGACTAAACTACTACTACTACTATTTGACTTTTAACTCACACGCAGAATACACTGCCACTTTTGCCTCCTCAGTGGTTTGTAACTTGGTTACATGTCACATGGTAGTGATCTTAAACCTTGGAGTAACTTTTCCCTACCAATGTATGCCATCCAAGGCAATCAGGCTCCCAAGGTAGCCCAGGAAAGCTTCCTCCTATAGACGTAGCTGGGGTCTCCATCAACCACTTGCCATTACTCTTTGTTACACTGTTTCTACAATAAAAGATACTCTGAATTTCTGTTTGGGGCAGTAGGAACCCATCTTATCCCTTCTCAGGCACAGCAGTGGGTAATCCTCAAAATGAGGATGCAGGGTGTTATGTCTAGAATCTGCTTCAATCTTGAATGTTACCATTCTAGACTTCTAGCCCCACAGCAGCAGGGATCCAGAAACAGACGCTGTAGACATGCTACCTGGGGAACAAAAGGGGCAGACACTCTATCAGGAAAGCAGGGTGGCCACTTCCAGACAACTTGCTAACTGTCCACACTGGCTTAAGACAAACTTGCTCTAGGCCACTCATTTCCCTGTGTTCTCATTGGCTCCACACCAGCTCTGTTTGACATCCAGGTCAGTCCCAGTTCTCTGTAGAGCAGTTAGGAACGGCCTGAAATATACATTCCAGGATGATCCAGCTCAGGACACAAAGTGAGATGTGGCCAAATCAGATTAAAGTGGCTCCCTTACTGACTGTGGCTCACTTACTGACTCTGAACGTAATTCAAAAAGAATTCCAGAAATATTAGGGTCAATAGAAGAGACATGGGAATGACATGTATTATCTCTCTAGGAGGGCTTTTGTATAAATATTCTGAAAAGCATAATTTTTGCAAATCTGTATGTTCCTTGACAGATGCTGTATTTAATATAAAAAGTGAAAAAACTGAATTTTACAGAAATATTTTTGCGTGCCCTCTCCCAAACCCCAGAAGTAATGATATCCTCCAGTGACCACTGGAATCATGCAGCGTAAGACTGAAAAATACTTAACCGGAGGTCCTTGAGCTCCAACTTCTCCCAGTCCGCCCTGGTCCCCTTCTTCACCCTGAAAGGCAACACAGAGAAGGGCACCAACTGCTATTCCAGGAATTGACCAGAAGTGGGCTCAGTCAAACTCTGCACCCCCTGAATTAGTCTATTATACTTTCTTAAATTATTTTATGAGTAATCCATATGAATTGAAGACTATTCAGAAAATACAAACAAGGATAGAAATAAAGTCACCCCAATCCCACTTTCCAACTACAAACACCGGTGACATTTTAGATGCTATCCTTTCCAAAATGTTTCTAAAGAGAGAGAGAGGAGGAGAGGGAGGGAGGAAGAAAGACACAGAGGAAGGGTGTGTGTGCACTCAGGTCCTGTGTGTGTGTGTGTGTGTGTGTGTGTGTGTGTGTGTGTGTGTTTGTGTGTGTGGTGGGTGTATTATTACGGAAGTGTGACCACGCTACACAAACTTTTCCATAAACCATATTTCTATTATGATTTTCATTTTAATGTTTTAATTACAGTTTGCATACCATGCACAATTTTTTAACATATTTAAATCAGTCTTTTCTTCCATGACTTCTGCCTTTGGTGTCACCCTTAGAAAAGCCTTATCTGCCTCCCAAAAATAAATAACTATTCATCTATATTTTTCTTCTGGTAATTTTATATATATCATTTAATTTCTTATGTAGAAATCGTCAATTATCAGTAGTTTATTTTTATGTAAACATAAAGTAGAAATCTCTCTTTCCTCCTTCTTGTTGTTGTTGTTCAGTCGCTAAGTCGTGTCTAACTCTGTGACTCCATGGACTGTAGCACGCCAGGCTGCCCTGTCCCTCACTGCCTCCTGGAGTTTGCTCAAGTTCACGTCCTTTGAATCAGTGATGCTGTCCAACCTCTCATCCTCTGCTGCCCTCTTCTCCTTTTGCCTTCAATCTTTCCCAGCATCAGAGTCTTTCCTAATGAGTCGGCTCTTCACATCAGGGAGCTTCAGCTTCAGCATCAGTCCCTCCAGTGAATATTCAGGGTTGATTTCCTGTAGGATGGACTGCTTTGACATTCAGGGTTGATTTCCTGTAGGATGGACTGGTTTGATATTCAGGGTTGATTTCCTGTAGGATGGACTGGTTTGATATTCAGGGTTGATTTCCTGTAGGATGGACTGGTTTGATATTCAGGGTTGATTTCCTGTCGGATGGACTGGTTTGACCTCCTCACTGTCCAAGAGTTTCTCAAGAATCTTCTCCAGCATTACAGTCTGAAAGCATCAGCTCTTTGGCGCTCAGCCTTCTTTATGGTCCAACACTCACATCTGTACATGACTACTGGAAAGACCATAGCTTTCACTAGAGGGACCTTTGTCAGCAAAATGATACCTTTGTTTTTTAATACACTGTTTAGGTTTGTCATAGCTTTCCTTCCAAGAAGCAAGCATCTTCTAATTCCATGGCTGCAGTTACCGTCTGCAGTGATTTTAGAGCCCAAGAAGAGAAAATCTGCCACTGCTTCCTCTTTTTCCCCTTCTACTTTCCTTCTTTCTGGCACTCTATTCAACATCATTTGCTGAATAATAGATTCTCCCCACAAAGGTTGGAAAATTCATCTTTAACATATATTAAATTGATAAATATACTTTTTTGTGGACTTCCTATTAAGCCCTACTGGTTTACTAAATGATGTTGTCAATACCACAACATTTTAATTATTGAAATTCTATAATACATTTTAATCTTTGGTTGGGAGAATTCATTTACTTTTATTTTCCATTTACAGTTACTCTTATTTTTCAGATTTTCCTAAATGTATATCCTTGGACATGAATTTTAGAATTGTTGAGCGGATCTTCACAAAAGAAGGCTGCTTGCTTTGTATTAGAACTTCATTAAATTAATAGATTCTATAGAGAAATAATCTTTACAATACTGCATCTTTCCATTTTGGAACTCATTATATATTCTGATTTGGTCAAAATGTTTCCTTTTTCTTTTCATCAATAAAGTTTTGTTCTTTTCTTCAAATTGAATACTTAAGTGTGTTCTAAGCTATTTTGACCATCTGGTGGCTACTACCAATGGAATCTTCTTTCATCATGTTTTCTTAGCATTGCTTTGACTTTTTATATCAATTATATAATCTCTGATACATGTATTTTTTATTTAATTTATTTATTTGGTTGCAGGTCTTAGCTGCAGCATGTGAGATCTAGTTCCTTGACAAGGGATCAAACTCAGGCTCCCTGAATTGCACTGGGTCCCAGGGACTGGACCACCAGGGAAGTCCCTCTGATATATTTTCAAATGTTAGGATATTCTAAACAGAAATCCAAGTACTACTATTTCTTACACAAAGATTACTTTATGGACTCTGAGAAAGTTATTTTCTCTCTGACTAGGATTTTGCTTTTTATAATACATATACTACCCTACATTTTCTATGGTAACAAATAACTTAAATTGTGAAGTTAGTTATTAGAAAAATATCTTAATTTTTAATATATGTACGTAATAGTAGGTTAAAATCCAATTCTATTGTTTATTACGTGTTTAGATTCACTCATTTGCTTGTTCTACAGGCTGCAACTTTGTATTTGGAGATTTTTTTTTTTCTCATATACACAACAAAATACCAACAAAGTTTAGTAGCAGTATTAATATAGAACATTTGGCCACACAAAGCAAAGAACTAGGCTATACCTAAATCATTTACGCTTGGTTTCTGAATAAACTCTGAGAGTCTTATATAGTGGATTTTTGTTAGTTCATGGAGTGGATAATCAAAACATGTATAATTAAATACTACTTGTATTTCCCCACCTAAGGATAAAAACAACAGTGATTATAATTTTTCATTAGTAGAGCTTGGGGTATTTTCCCATTGACTCTAGTTAAAACTTAGAGTAAAAAAAAAAAAAAAAAAAAAAAACCTTAGAGTAACATGGTTGATTTAAGTATTTCACCAACAGATGAATGGCACACAGTAACTAATCAATAACCATAAAGCTAAATGACAAATTTAGGAAGAGCAATTTATTATCATTTACTGAAAGTTTTTTTTATGGTTCATTCTTAGATTCATAACCAATTTTTTTAAATATTCATTAACTAATTTGTGGAGTAAATTCAAGGCAGAGTTGAGAATCTGAAAGCACACTTCCAGACCCTCGTCTTAATTCTTCATCTTCCTGCTTTCAGTTCACAACTAAATGCATCCATCACCCCTTCATCCTAGTGGGTGAAAAAAGACAGATAGGTCACCTTACTTTAAATTTCAGCCTTGCAGGACATGCTAGCTCCACTCTAAGTTGTGCTGTGGATTCCCAGTTTCCATCCAAAAAACAATATAAGTGCTATTGCTAACTTCCAGATGACTCAGAGCCTAAGTTATGTTGAAATGAAGTCAGAAACAAACAGAAAAATTATTTCAGAACTTGAGAAGCTATAAGCCAATTATCAATGTCCCTGTTTGCTTGTCTCAGCAACACTTGTCATAAAAGTTTACACTTATCATAAAATTTTGTTTAGTGGAGTGGAACAACCAGCTTGAATAACATTTGACTATCAAAAGCATCAAGGAAAAGAGCTGAGTGTGATTGATCAGGAAAGGAAAGTGAGGGGTAGCAACACAGGAAAGAATGAAAGTATATGGCTTAGGATACAATGCTTAGCTCAGAATATTGATGCATCTCCTGAGAACTTGTCAATCATCACTGGAAAAGGAAGGGGCAAAAATCACACTTTGTTATTCCTTATAATCCCTTACAATGAAAGTCATTACAACCTCTTAATCACAATGTACCCACTAAATATTCCTTGTCTTTACCTTGTGACCTTGTCTTCCAGGTTCACCAATCTCTCCTTTAGCTCCTTTATGACCCTAACAAATGCAAAAATACATAAGTAGAGAAATAAATAAACGTGTTGGATTTGACACAGAAAGTTGTCAGATGGCTCATAAAGTGACCTTGCTCCCCTAAATGTAAGTCAACATGTTGCTAAGAGAAAGGTTATATCACAAAGAAATGACAGCCTTAAAAGAATTAAAACACCATGCATACTACATGACTATATATAGTAAGTATCAGTTTCAGTTAACAAACTCTGTCCTGGAATAACAAATTCTCCTAGGTCAGTAGGTCAGTAACCAGATAATGACACTGCCTGCTGGTGTCTAGATCCTTTCTTCCCCAACTTCCTCTCACAGCTGGGTCAAAGGCATGATATCACCTCCAACATCAGCAACTCATTCTCCAGAGGTGGACCGCTCCCAGCAGACCAGCTGCCCCCTGCTCTCAGGAGCCTCCTCTGAAAACCCTCTTCCTCCTCTGCACCCACAGCCTTACTTGAGGCAGAAGAAGGGCTTCCCCAGATGTACAACTTTCTGCCCCTTCTTCTGCACAGTTTAAGAAAAAATTCATTTCAGTTCAGTCTCTCAGTCATGTTCGACTCTTTGCAACCCCATGGTCTGCAACATGCCAGGCCTCCCTGCCCATCACCAACTCCCAGAGTTTACTCAAACTCATGTCCATCAAGTCAGTGGATGCTATCCAACCATCTCATCCTCTTTCATCCCCTTCTCCTTCCGCCTTCAATCTTTCCCAACATCAGGGTCTTCTCAAATGAGTCAGTTCTTCACATCAGGTGGCCATAGTACTGGAGCTTCAGCTTCAACATCAGTCCTTCCAATGAACACCCAGGACTGATCTCCTTTAGGATGGACTGGTTGGATCTCCTTGCAGTCCAAGGGCCTCTCAAGAGTCTTCTCCAACACTACAGTTCAAAAGTATCAGTTCTTCGGCGCTCAGCTTTCTTTAGAGTCCAACTCTCACATCCATACATGACCACTGGAAAAACCATAGCCTTGACTAGATGGACCTTTGCTGGCAAAGTAACGTCTCTGCTTTTTAAGTGCAAATAGACAGCAATAAGCAGCAGTCAGTGAAGGCTGCAGGGCACAAGAAGAAATTCCCATCTTTCATTGTCATAACAGCTATCCTAACGCTTTGGATCAGTAACGTGAGATAAATGTGAAATAAACATCCCCAAAATTGTCTATCAGAGTTTTGTCCTGAAAACCTTTCTTGTTCCAAGAGTTCAAGTTTCCATGAAAAATAACACACCCATCCAGGCCCATGTCTTCCGCATTGTGGGCGCACATCCAAACTAATCTCAGAGAAAACTGCAACAGGAAACCCAGTGCCTCAGTCAGGGTCTTGCGGATCTTGGCACAACTCCCCCAATCTGGAATTTTTCAAAATCATTTCAGACTCACAGACTAGAAAGAGAAAGCTGATTAACCCCAGCATTTGGTATTTATTTCTTTATTCCAATGGGCAATTTTGAAGCAATTACGATGGCAGAGTGAGAGAAAAACACATTTGGAAAGTGTCTTTTTTTTTCTCTATTTTGCACAGTTTTTCCAATTTTTTTAAATAAAAACAGTTTCAAATACATTATGTGTACGGTCCCTGACCCCCATCTCTCACTATTGGAGTACATTTCTGAACCTTCATCCGGTGTTCTAGAGTCTCTCAATCCAGTGCATTTCACTGATATTTCTTCCCTGAGAAACAGACACACTCAATAGCCAAGTACCTGTGTCTTATTAGGAATAGCTGTCGGCCTACCAGCAGAAACTTCCAGGACTGAAAAAGGACCACGGATGGAGCCACTGAATAAGTGACACAGACTTGCCTAACCCATCAGAGTGGGTGTGTGCACGAGCAAGGCCAGTGCTTCAAGGAAAGCCTCTGTTTGTCGAATGGGTCACACTCGTGAAGACAGAATGCAGCACGGACATTGTTCTCTTACCCTCATGCCTGGCAGACCTGGGTATCCCGAACGACCCGGCGGGCAGGAATTGGGACACTGCCAGAGAGACAGAAAGAGAGTAACGTAGAGCCTCTGCTTCGTGATAAAACGATACATCCTTTAGAATCGCAATGCAAGTCTATTCATTAAATAACTCTGGCTACTCTTTCCTTTTTTATTTATTTGTAAACTCAGAAATATTCCGAGCTTACAGAAACATACAGAGAACATAACAAACCCTTTCCCCACGTATCCACCATCCAGATTTAATGAATACTACTATTTTGCCATATTATTTCAGATTCAATTTGTTCAAGAAACAAAACATTTGCAGACCAACCTCTCGCCCTCTAATCCAACAGCTCTGTCCTAAAGGTCACGTCCCCCCCAACAAATGGACCAAAACTGCATTTAGTGTGGTTTTCCTACATTGTTTGAATATCAGTCTATAAGTAAAACAAGTCTCAGAGAGCATTATTGGACTTAGATCTTCTAAAATTGGAGTGCTGTGGTGAAAAGCAGGTCTCCTCCATAAAGTAAAAAAGACTATGGGAAAAAAAAGATAATTCTATAATGAAAAAGTTAGTGTGAGTATGTATAAGTGACCAGTCCACCAGTCCAACAAATTGCTCTGCCATCTG
The DNA here is from genome assembly GCA_024291935.2 of Okapia johnstoni. Lineage (NCBI taxonomy): Eukaryota > Metazoa > Chordata > Mammalia > Artiodactyla > Giraffidae > Okapia > Okapia johnstoni. The sequence continues at coordinate 88,202,875 of CM044317.1, forward strand.
AGTAAAATAAATCATGAAAATACAATGTATTCTAGCAAGACCATCTTACAGAGAATTCATCTTCTAAAGAGAATTCCTGGTCTTTGACTTAAAACTGTATTTTATTCAAAGGAAAATGTCTTACCAATGGATCTCCATCATGAAAGCCAATTGTTCCCTAAAGTAAGGAAAATGTTAAAGTTATGAATATAGTGAAATATTTAATTCATCCTACTAATAATAAAATGTTCATTTGACAAATAACAGTAAATGTATTTTTTCAATAAGCTGTAAGGAATAAATAGCCTAAGATATGCTAGAATATTCTAGAAACTTCACACATGGGTCTATTCTGTTTGGAGAAATCTAAAATTTAGTACATTCATTCTTTCACGGGATTGAAGAGAAGTAAAATAACAGAATAGAAAATATGGAGAATTCTGAATCATAAGTTAAAAGTATGGATTATCTCCCAATTAACCTCATTTTTTAAATTGCTCATTGTGTACATCCTTCATAAAAACTAGTTCATTTGAAAATGTTCCTTTTATATATCCAAGTTTTGAGCATTTGAGAAATCAAAAGCCTCAAAGCACTTCAAATATAATGCGTAAACCATTCCCTTGAAAATCACCTTTCAAATTATTGTGATTTCTCAACTATTGTGGCCTTGAAAGACCATGCTCTGAATGAGTGAAAATATCATAACCATTCTGAAATTTTAGGACAATGATTCAATTTAAAAGTACTTTCATTTTTGGTTCATAGGGTTCTATAATCCCAACTTTCAGACACAGAGAAATTCAAGCTGCAAATAACTTACACTGGGTCCTGGGGGGCCAGGGGGGCCCGGTGGTCCTCTTTTCCCAGGGTCGCCCTAAGTTATTTGAAAATTGTGACACAGTGGTTATACACACATCAAAACACAGTGCACAAAACAGGTGAGGTATGAGAAACTGACATTCCTACAAACCCTGCAGAACTCAGCCTGCGGGTCAATGGGTGACCCGCAATCCAATTAGTTCCACAAAGCTAGAAGAATAAAGGAGTTCCAGTCTCATCAAAGTAGTAAGAGAAGGCAGAGGGAGACTTGGGGGAAAAGAGCCAGTTCTTCTCTATAGACTGATCACTTTACTCTGGAAACGCTATGCATTTTTCCAGTTGATTTTCAGGGGAACCAGAATAGTCGATACTGCCAGCGCTGCCCAGCCAAGGGCAGCTCATGCCTGCCTGAACCTGTAAACAGGGAGGCAACCTCTGCAGGGCCAGTCAGCCCTGGACTCTTCACCCGGAAGCTGTCCCTCAGCCTGTCATCGCACGCGCTTGCAAATGCGACAGAAGAGCAAAGATGGTTAAGCACGCCATTCAGATGAAAGTGGATTCCGGTTAATCCCCAGCGCTTCCTCCCCGCACACCTTGTCCTTCTCATATTCTATCATAAATCAAAAGCACCTTACAGTCCACTTTATAATCATTTTATATGCATTCTTGCATTCAGCAAATAAGTTTGTCAAACAGCTGCACCTACAGAGAAGCTAAAAAGGTATATATGTGACTCCCACTTTCAGCGGATTTACTATTATCGATTCTTCAGATAATATCACTACTTCAAGATTTTTGGAATATTTATTGAATATTAACATCAATTTCTTCCATAAAGTTCAGCTCTCTATTGACTAAAGTTCTGTGGGTTCCATTATGATTTTATGATGCCAACATAAACGCACATGAGAATGATTTTAGACTATTCACTCATTTCATACAGAGAAACTCATACAAAAGACACTGGACCCCAATCCCAACTGAGTCTGTAAAATGAAGGTGATACTTCTTGGCTTAATCACTAATTCTAGAAGTTGGGAAGAAAAGTTCAGCTGAAAACTTTGGGGAAAAAAATTAAAATCACTCTACAAAAATGAGATAGCATTGTTACCCTGGTCCTCATCAGTATTATAAACTGCAGTTAAACTTATCTGCCGTTTCTTGGACTGCAGGGGGAAACACACACAGGGCAATTTGCCATCCCCAGTAACAGCTTCTATTAGGTCAGCAAACATCTATCAACGCGCTGTGTTTGTGTGTGTGGTACTCACAATCGGTCCAACACGGCCAAGCTCTCCAGGGAGTCCTGCTCCCCCAGGAGGACCCTGAAATCAACAAATTAGAAGGACATGGTGATTTACGATGCTTTTACAATTTATGACACGTGACAGCAAATATGATAAACAACTGACTCAGAATGATGTATCTGTGCTAGCTTTGGCTTCCAATGAGACAACTCATCTGACCAAATAGCAATTACTTAAAATGGGAATTTCTTCAATTAACAGAAATTTCTTAAATTAATAAAATATTTCTAGTAGAATAGGGGTGCTGTCATCGTAGCCACCTAAGATCACTAAGGGAGGGCACTGCCAACACCACTGGTAGAGTGCTGCCTGCAGACTAAGGTTGGGATCTGAGAAACAGGCCGTTCTTATAGACTATGCAAAACAAACCAAGAGGTGATACTTACAGGAGGTCCAGGGATACCACGGCCCTAAAGGTTAAAATAAAAGTTGTTATGATACAGGACCCATACTTCATGTAAATACAGAACTAACTCAGTTCAAAAATAAACTACAAAATCTATCACTAAGTAAACATAAGATGCTCATTCGAAAAGAAAGGACTGGGTAAAGAAAGCAAACTCAGCTCCACTTCTAAATGAAGAAGCTTGCTTCAGCTCCTAAAATGTTCTTTTGATGTCTAAGCTAGCTGGCAGTATTTTTTTCAAACTTTTTTTTTTTAAAGAAAAGCAAAGTAAAGAAAACCCACTCCAGTATTCTTGCCTGAAGAATCCCATGGACAGAGGAGCCTAGCAGATTATAATAGTCTGTAGGGTCGCACAGAGTCAGACACGACTGAGCAGCTTAGCTCACCAAGTAAAGAAGTCAGCCATGCTTGCTGTCAGGAGAATTTACCATTACTCACAAAGAGGCACATCACAACTGGACTTTTTCATATTCTTTTCCACTACAGTTTATTACAAAATAGTGAATATGTGCTATACAGTAGGTCCTTGTTGTTTATCTATTTTATACACAGTAGTTTCTATTTGTTAATCCCAAATTCCTAATTTATCCCTCGCTTCCTTTCCTCTTTGGTAACCACAAGTTTGTTTTCTATGCCTGTGAGTCCATTTTGTAAAGAAGTTCACTTGTGGCATATTTTAGCTTTAGATATATAAATGATATTATTTGTCTTGTTTTACAAGAAACCGACATTAAAAGTAAGACAACATTGCTTTAAAATTTATAATGTGATATTTGGAAATTGCCCAAACAAACATTTAGCACAGAGAGGAAGGGGAGAACCAAAGTGTTTAGGGACACACCCCTTGACAGGTAAGGCTATGTGTCCAGACACCAAATCCAGTAGAAATGGAAAAAAACGGTGTCACTCCTGAAAAATCCTCCGGTGGGATCCTCATTTATGCTGAATTTTATTTTAAAACCAGTCATTCTGTCTCCCACTCCCTTACATTTACTATCTCTTGAGCAACATCAAACTGCCTGTAACCATGGATTGAAACCGTGCCTTATGCAGCCTCCAAGCCTCAATTCCAAGCACAGGGCCGAGCACACAACAAGCTCTAATTCTGCGCTGGTTGAATTTAATAAAACTGAGCGCTGCTGCCTCCTCGTCACTCTCTCTCCTCTGCTGGCTTGAATCCCTTGTATGCACAGCTGTCTCTGACACCATATTCCTGATAGCTTGTACTTCCAGACTTCATACTTTCTAGACAGAAATATCTAACATAGACTTAGATATTTTCTAAAATATCCATCTATATATGAAGCATCCAGGGGAATCACATCCTCTGATAATGATGTTATTATTTCTAATTATTTAGGCAGCCACAAGCATGAATTTCACATGAGTAATATGTTTCAATGGTAAATGAGGAGTTTTCAAGGCATTCTTTGAAAAATTACTTCTATTTGAACATTGTAATATGTGGATCAATGTGGGAAATAAATGTTATGCTTGAAGATACCAAAGTAATCAATAAGTTATTTCACTATCAAGAGACCCAGAGATTTGATGAATTTTTTCAAAGGCATCTCTATGAGACATAGAGCTCTGAGTTAAAAACATGAGAGGAAGGCCAGTAAACTATTCACCTCTGAAAATAGACTTATAATGGAAAAGTTGAAATATGGCAAAGGAAACCATGCAAATAGGAAACAAAGAGGAAAAACACAGATTAATAGCAAGACCAAAAAAGGATTGAAGAACAAATAGAAAAAAAAAAAAATAGCAGCCTGAGAATCCAGTTCTCCTCTGGATGGAATAAATCAAGGCTGCTGGGTCGTGCAACGTGGAAAGAGACTCGCCAGGGAGCCGGGTGGTGATAACATGGCTGGTATCTCATTAGACATAAAACCAGCTGTGAAGAAAGTGGTGTGATGCCCAGGTCTAAACACCGAATACTTAGATTTGCTGCTGTTGTACGAGAAACAATTTCCATCAATGGGAACAGAGAGGGGGTCATGTCCATTGGTAAATGCCACCTGCAAACAGATGTATGTATTTTACACCGTACATTCAAATTGCTCTGAAATTTTCTACTCATAGTCAGAATGCTTATCATAGCAGATAAGCCATAATCTCTTTGTGATGTATATTATGTAGAAAAGTAAATTGAAAAATTTCACAATGGCAGAATTTTATCTAAAGACAGGAAATTATAAATCACTTCACATTTACTTACTGGAAATCCACGAGGTCCTGGCACACCAGGTTCTCCCTAAAAATAAAAATAGCTCCATTGTACTTGGCTCTTTTAGCATGAGTATGCAAGTATGCAAACTGCGTACATATTAAAATCATTAAAACACTCCATCTTACTGTTTGAATGCAATTTAGTTCAACTGTTATAAAACATGATTTTGGTTGAACAAGTGTATTTCAGCCACTTTACAACTAATCTGTTAATTGATTTGGAAACACTACAATAAAATTATGCTTCAGCATTTAATTGATACCAGCAATTAATACCGGGTGGCTAACTTACTTTTTGTCCTCTTGGTCCAACAGAGCCGGGGGATCCATCAGGACCTGTTAATCCCTAACAAAGCAAGATGATATTAGAACTAATACAACATCCTTAGGCAAACCACTCAGTGGATAATTCCATTTTATTTATTAATTATATACAGGATAGTCACCTATGTATGGTGCAAGTATTTATAAAGAAAAACCTTTCTATATTCCTACTCAAAGGTAATGTCTAACATGACATCTGTTAGTTACTTTCTGTTAAAAAATTGTATCCTGTTCATAACTTCCCACTAAATGCACTGTTTATCACAGGATTCAATAATTTAGTATTTTTGTCTCTGCTTTGAAAAAATGGGAAGTAATAATTACAATGTTCTAATAGGTAAGTCTAATGGGACAACTCCAATACTTTTTCCACCTGATGCAAAGAGCTGACTTATTTGAAAAGACCCTGATGCTGGGAAAGATTGAGGGCAGGAGGAGAAGGACGACAGAGGATGAGATGGTTGGATGGCATCACCGACTGATGGGCATGAGTTTGAGTAAACTCCGGGAGTTGGCGATAGACAGGGAGGCCTGGCGTCCTGCAGTTCATGGGGTCGCAAAGAGTCAGACACGACTGAGTGACTGGACTGAACTGAATGGGACAACAGGACTTGACTTTGCCACTTAGCCATGATATGCATCTCTTGATTTCATTTATAAAGCAAAACGTTTTATATATGTATGTCTCTGTGGCTCTCAAATAACATCTTGAGAGTTAAAATGTTCCTTCAATAGTGATTAAAACTAATCAATCTCATTATTGCCTTTTAGCCACCTAAAGCCCCTCAGTTATCTCCTAGCAATGACAACTGCTTACGGAAAACATTAACTTTTAAAGTTGAATCATTTGAGAGCATATTTCTAGGTTGTCTCCTTTAGTGAGATAGCTATAGTTAAATATATATTTTCATGTGTGCCACTCAGTATGTAGACTCTAAGTCCATTACTGTAAAACACATTTAAAATGTCACATGTAATGCTAAAGTAGTTATTAAAGCATCACTTACAACCACTGTTGCTTTCCCTACCAGTATTTATTTTATCATCATCCTAATATAAAACAGATATCAAACCATGATAATACTGCATGTATATCTGAATTTCCACATCGGATGAAGACACATTTTTATCTTTTTAGTTTTTTCTTTACTTTTAGATGTTGTCATTTGTAATGTAACATTGAAATTATACCCTACAAAATACAAATATATGCACCTACATATGTAGATATATACATACATATATGCACATACACATATATACATGCATATATAAATAACTTGTAAAACCTATTAGCAAGATTTTGAAAAAAAATAAAATGATATTAATCAATGAATTCCTTGAAAATATGAAAGTCTGACTTAAAAATGAATGACCAAAGTCCATATTTTATCTGTCAGTCTGCATAAATATCAATAAAATGCATTCATGTAACTTATATAGAAAACTATTTCACCAGACACCATTTTTATATTTCTCTGCATCAATTAATTTCCTTCATAAGAATTTTTGACAGACTTTGATTTTCAGTCTCTCTAGTATAATTACAATGCTCTAACTTGGGACCAGGCCTTAACACCTTAGCGGCTGAGCACCTACGGTAATGGAACACTGGCTTCTGTATGGGAGCAAATAAACCACACCCCCAGGAGCTCTCTGTAGACAGACACGCACAGGGTTTTATAAACCTCAGGGCAGGCCTGACTAAAGGGACCTCCAGTGCCCACTTCACGTACATACCCTCCAAGACCCGTCCTGGTCAGTTCCCCCACACACAGCCAACTAACCACCTTCAATCAGGGACTAAAACCCCTCACAAAGCTGGAGGCCAGTAGCTACTACATAAGGTGGAACTTCAGCTGCATAATAAGGGAGCAGAGTGGCTGGATAACCCAGAGGCCGCTTCCAGTCACTTCTTGTCTCAACTGTCTTCCGAAAGACACAGTAAACCACATCTAGTCACGAGGAGGCTGTGAGTTAAGGAGAATGTCTTCTGGCGTCCGATCTAGTGAAGTCTGCTGTGACACAGCCCTGCACTAAAGCATGGGCTCCGTGAGGACAGGACTCCATGTCTGGTACAGTCTGAGCACACTGCCCGAGCGTCCAACACACGCAGCCCTCGGCTACTGAACGGAAGCCTTCGGGCTAGCCTACCGGGTGGAGGGGCTTCACACCTGTCCCTCCACACCATCTTCATTCTTGGTTCAAATCCTAGCTCTGCCAGTTAATTCCTAGGCCACTGTGGGCAAGTTACTCAACTGCATAGAGCCTCAGTTTCCTTATCTGTGAAACAGGCATAATGTTAATATCTACCTCACATGGCAACCTTGAAGGTTCACTGGGATATCGTACACAGAGTGTTTACAACAGTGCCTGGAACAGCAGATGTTAAGTAAATGTTGCTTTTCTTATTATTATCATTATTATGTAGTCAGATTATCCTAGAAGCTAATGAAGTAACATTTCCTGCTCTCTGGGAACTTAAAATCTCATTCAGAAGAGATTTTGCAAAAAAAAAAAAAAACAAGCAAAAATCTTGGTAATAACCACAGTCACTGTGCTTCACAGCCCCCTGCCTGACTATTTCCCCTTACACTGCCTTTCAGAATAATTTATTACTCACTATCCTAATCATATAACATCACAAATAATAGTTGTATACATTCAGAGGATGTTCTAATCTCTCTCCTATAAAACATAACATAACTTAACTATAATTCATGTACTTAATTCTAATTCCTCTTTTCTGTATCTTAGACAGATGCTATAAGAATGAAAAAAAAAATACTCTTTTAGAGCTCTTAGAGCTCAGTAAGCATGCCACAGCATAAGTGCCTGTAAGAGTATAAGTTATTAATGATAACAGCACAGTTGTCCTTTGAGTGCAGAGCTTGCAACCAAGCTTGGATTTCTTTAATGTTATGTGTCTGTAAGGGAAAAGATTCAACTTAAACTAAAGAAAAGAAGAGTTTTATATGTAAGTATATAAGTCTCCTACAACTTACATTTACAAACATATGCATAAAACTCAAATTTGCAATCATTCTAATCTGTCAAAGAAATGCCAGGAATATATTGCCAGTGGCAGAAAGAATTGCTTTCATATGAACGTTTATGAAGATAAGGTTCTACACGGGATAAAATTAAAGCCCACTGTATTCTGAAATTTCCCACTGCTGCTTGGCAAAGCAAGCAGCCCTCACTAGTAATTTCCTTCCAGCATTCCACCACTCAGTTCAGGAGACCCAAGCCATAATCCTACAAGACTAGCTGCCATGACTCATTTACCTTTTCTGTCAAAAATCCACTTAATTCAGGATAATAACCTTTAAGCTGTGTTCTTTTCAGATTCCTCCAAACACCATCTGATTAACCATTTGTTAACATTACCAAAAAATGCAGCATGTCTGTGACTGCACTTAAAAAAAAGTTCTACACAAATGCAAATCAGTGTAGTTAATTTTTTGCTTAGTTCTAAGAAATGTCTAAAATACTGGCATATGCATGAACTTCTTACTTTTTTCTCTCCTTCCTTTCTTTTTCTTTTTCTGTTGCTTTTCTCTGCCATCCCATAAAATTGATTCAATGCCCTCATCAGTTTCTCCCTGAGGATCTGACAGAGTTAAAGTTCTATGCTATAAGAAGCCTTACTATTTTACACCTTTTAACTTTGGAAATCTTATTTGGAAATGGAAATCTGTGCTATGATACAGCAATTATAGACGAAGGAAAAAGTACTTGCAATTATTAGTTACATTGTACTTCTAAAGATTTTGAAGAATTTTCTTTTTTATCCTATTTCTGTTTGAGTGTGGAAATTACTTTATAAAGTAAAACCAGACATTGGCTTTATGACTTTATGGTACTAGAGGAAGAAGAATTTGTTGAGCTTGCTACAAAAGCACCATGAAACCCAGACACAAACAAGTCTAGTCCTGTGTCTGAAATTATGCAACTCAATAGTAAGACAAGACTTCAGGTCATTCATTTATGTTTCAACCATGACAAAAATTAATAATAATATAGTCATTTAATCATCCATTTTCTTTTCACATAAAACAAGGTCCAAGGTTGAAAGGAATGCAGAAATGAATCTGACCTACTGGTTTATTTGCATTCATCAGACTTTTTTATTTGGATGCGACAGTTCCAAGTAATTCACTGTGCTTCAAAGAGATGTTTGATCGCGAACAGTTCATAGTGTACAAATATTAGGCTGATATTCAGCTTGCGTTGTCCAAACATTAGTCCCTAATGACCTCATGCACTGCCACTTTGCCTACATAGGAAGTTCAAACTAGGATCTTTTAAGTATGAAACAGTCTCCTAAAGCCATGGATTGCTGTTGCCGTTGTTTTTTAGCCCCTAGCATAGACAAATATCCCCGTTATACTAACCTTGATAAAGAAAGCACATCTTAATAACCACTAACATCTAACTATTTTTCTTTTTCTCAAAATGAAGACTCTGTCTTAAACTCTAGTCAAAAGTTCTCAGAATCTATAATCATAGGTTTTCAAGGGCTGTGATTTAGAAAAGTCTTTAGTTTGGGGAAACCATATAAGGTGATAACTTGAAGGATAACTCGGGGAACCCAGCATTGTCTGCTTTCTGAGAGCAGAGGTCCAGATGTCACTTTACTCTGTATCCCAGCCGGAAAGTCAAGGAGTGGCCCTCAGTAAACTCTCAACAGTCCAATGTAGGGAGAGAGGAGATGAGAGCCCTGAAGTCCTTTTCCTCTGAAGAAATATTAACTAGTGTCCGGTTCAGCACACGGCTCAGCATCTGAGCTTGCCTCCCACGGGGGGAGGCAGGTGTGTGACTGGGTATGTTGGGGAGACGCTGCTGGTTCCCAGGCTTCAAGCAACCCTGGTCAGCTTATTTCTGTCAGTGGCTGAGAACCAAGGAAACACCCGAGGAAAGAGAGAGAGCTAGGTTTTTTTTTTGTTTTGTTTTTTTACTTACATTCTAGAAACCATCAAGCAATCAAGTCTGAGTCTTCTGAGCTGGATTTCTCTAGATTTTATTTTTTCTTATTTTTTAAATTTATTTATTTTAATTGGAGGCTAATTACTTTACCATACTGCAGCGGTTTTGCCATCCAGTGACATGAATCAGCCGTGGATGCACATGTGTCCGCGCGCACGTGTCCGGTGTAGGACCAGCCCCGCCCCACATTCCCGCCCGGGCAGGCTCTCCCCCGGCCTGTCTTTCTCTGGTCTCCTCCTTGGGGTTTAGGGGGACTCGGTCCCTCCTCCTGCCTGCAGGCTCTTTCCCTAAACTCACTTAGGGGGTGCCCGGTAAAGGACAAGGGCGAAGCCCCAGCACCCCCAATGGGGTGAGTGAGGAGTGGCTGCTGAGAGGCAGAAACCGGTACCGACCGCTGTTCCCACAGCAGAGAGGACTGGCCAGCGCGGCGCGCTCCTCGGGGCCCCTCCATGCTCCCCAGACCCTCGCGCAGAAACCGCGTCTCAGCCACGATCAGAGCCACAGTCTCGCCTTAGCTTGGACCACAACCGCCTGCACGCTGCACTCTTGTCTCTCACACACACGCGCGCGCGCACACACACACACACAAACACACACTGGGCCTGGCTTCACACCCCCAGCACCCACTACTCACGTCGGCACCCGGTGTGCCAGGCTTTCCTGGAGCTCCTGGTTTCCCCGGCTCTCCAGGGGGACCCTGGGCAGGGAGGGGGTGAGGAGGGGAGAGAAAAGGAAGAGAAAACGGGGCAAAGTTGAGCCTCATCGGATGCACGTGGCTGCAGACCACATTGGAAGGAAGGGGGTGGAGTGCCAAGGCGCTGATGTACTTACCGGGGGGCCAGGGGGACCCTTGGGACCGCGATCACCCTGGAAGGCAGGAGGGAAAGGAGGGCAGTGGGTGAGTGGAGGGTGCTGGGGCCCCTCCGGGACAGGGACAGGACAGATGGTGCGGCTGTGATCAACCACCCGGGCTGGGCGCAGGACCGCCTCCTTCCGCAGTCCCCAGGCGTCTAGGCCCCACTCCCAGCCCTCACCCACGTCCCTTCCCGCCCCTGGGTAGGGGGCTTCGGGCTCTCTAGAAAAACCCACCCGGGCCGCTGGGAGAGGGGCAGGGGCTGGAAGTGGTCACTTACGTCGATGCCGTCGATGCCGGGGACTCCAGGGGGACCCGGCGGTCCCGGAGGACCCTGCTCACCCGGGGGGCCCCTCTGACAAAAGAGCACAGGCGGGTTAGGGGAGCACGTGGAGCAAGCACAAGAAGGTGGGCCCGAGCCCGCCACCTCCCCACAAAGACAGTGCCGGGTGGAGGCCACGTTCAAGCCCAGCAGAACACGCCGGGACCAGACTTCCAAGGAAACGCGGTTGCTTCCCCTCCTCGAGGTTCTGAACGAGGGTGACAATGAGACAGAGCAGAATCTAGGCCCCCAGAGTGGGGTCCTCCCGTCTACGGAGCTTGCGACCCAAAGGGACTTGTGGGAAAGAGGGGGCCTCTTACTCAAGGGGTTGGATCATGAAGATGGTGGTCACTGAATTACTGAACTTAATCAGGAAATGCAGGTCAGCCTTTTGGATAAAGTGAGACAGCTCAGAACCGAGGCGCGCCACCACAGATCAACTCCAGGGTGGTTTTGTGAATCTGTCTGTGTTCAGGAGAAAACTGGGGGACCTTCTTAGGGAAAGGCAGCGGAGGACGGGGCGGGGAGGCTCAGAAACCCGGCGAGGGCCCGGCCTTTCTTCAGATCCTCCTTTTGAAAGAGGTCTGTGCACCTCGCCTCAAAAAGACGCCCAATTTCAGGCCGACCCCAGGGTGTGACCCTTTTCATCGGTTGCAAATAGCTCCGCTTTAATGGCGCTAGACGGAAGGCTGGCCTCTGCAAGTTTGGACGCGTTGCTTTAGGAAATATGGGAATTTTAGCTTTTTCTCTTCTGAATTGAAAAAAAAAAAGCTTCTTTCATCAAGGAAACCTTGGTTTTTCTAAACTCCCGGTGACCAGACAGGTTACAATGGGGTCTTTGTAAGTGAAACCTCAAACGGCGCCGGGGCCCCCAGCCCCCGCCTGGTGCGGCCGAAATTCCGAGGTGAGCCCGGGCCGCCGAGTCCACGCAGGCGGGATGCGGGGTTGCCTGGGATCGCGCCTCCCCCGGGCCGGGCCCACCCGGGACCAGGAGCGGGGAGGGGACGGAGGGAGGGAGGAGGGGAGCACGGCTGAAAATTAAAGCCCCGGCCTCCAGCCTCCTCGGGCCTCCGCGGCACGAGCCTGCAGTGTGGGGCCGGGTAGGTGAGGGGGCGCTCGCTCTCGGACCCTCGCGGTGTCCCCTCGGGCCCCCGCCTCCCACCTTGCTCGCTGCAGGTGTGCGGCCCGAGGATGCGCGGAGCCGCGCGGCCCGCGGGATGCTGCGCGTCCCTGCGCGCTTCCCCCGACGGCTGCACCCCCGCCTTGCCCCGCGCGCGCTTGGAACACGCCTGCCCTTCTCGTCCCCGGCTTACCAGCTCGACGGTCTGGAGAAAAGAAGAGAAGAGAGAGGAGACAGTGAGAAGGCGGCCCCCCCTAAACCCGCCCACAACTTACTTGAGCCGCGCACAAGCAGAGCCCCGACAGCAGCAGTCGCAGCCCGAGGGCCCCGCGGCCCGACGCCGCCCAGGCCATGCCCGCCGCGCGCGCAGTGGCGCTTGTCCCCGCCAAGAGCGCCCCCGGGAACCGGGGATGCGAGGGGTCCCCGGCCCTAGAGGCGTGAGTTCCTCCTGTTTATGAACGGCCCCCCGAGAGGGTCCCGGGGATTGGAGGAGAGCTGGCGGGCCAGGAGGACGGATAGAATGACAACAGTCCCCTTAACCCTTTCCCCGCCTCCGCCCCACCCGCCCCTGGGGAGTCTCTCTTGGTCCCCAGAGTCTCCTCACGGGGCCTGTGTGCCACCGAGGGCTTGAGTAGTCGACCCGCATTTTCCTGGATAGAGGCTGGGGAGGGTCGTAAGCCACCCCAGCTGGACCCCTACCCCTTCCGCCGCCCCCTCCCCCGCGCAAGTGGTTTCGACCCGCCGGGCTGTGGGTGGGACCCGCGCTTCTTCAGTATCCGGCCTGTGCAGCAAAAGCCTGGACTCTTAGAGAAAGAGTGAGGACGGGGAGAGTTTGCGGAGGTGTAGAGGGGTAGGCTGGCTGCAAGCGGCCTTTGCAGGTAGTCTAGGGACTCACTGTGATCCTGGCTGGCAGCTCGTGGCAAGTTTCTCTCTGGGGTCGCAGCGGGTCGCAATGGATCAGCATCCATTGAAGTTCAAACTGGAGAAAGACAGCAGCCAGTCAGTTAGGTCTCTTTGGAGAACAGAAGTGAGTCAATTAAAAGGGAGATGTGTTTGTAAATGTGGTCCAACTGTTGCGTCAGGTCATCGATTCCTCTCAGAGGACTAGGACTCTTATTCCCTGAATACGGTTTTTCCAGGGGGAATGGGCTGGAAATCCTTCCCACGTTTCTCAAGTCATTGGATGTAGATGATTTAACTCTGCATTGCTCCAGCAGAGCCCTAGGCAGGAAAGCCACCAGGGATATTTACTTCCTATTTCTGCTCCCACCATAATCTTCAAGAGGAAGATTCTATTAAAATGAGTCTTAGAACAAGTAACTGTTCTAGGCACAAGTCAATAAATGTCAGAGTCTGGATGGGAACCAAGGCCTACTGAACTTCACAGAGGACATATTCAATAAGATTTCACTCAGGAAAAGATTAGAAACAGGCAGCAAAGAGGTGGCACCAGGAATAAAGTAGAAAAAGGGAAGTTGGTCCCTGGGAGAATATATATGATAGATATTGGCCATGGAGTGTCTCTGCCTAAGATGGAAATAAGATCTAGAAGTGGAAGGAATGAGAGAAATCCAAGACTCAGGGAAAAAACAAGATAATAAAAAATACTTAAACTTTGCATAATACTTACATTTTCACTGGTTGAAGAGAGATAAAATTGCTAGACATCTAAAAGTCATGTCCTGACAGCTTCTTACATTTTAGTGTGTGTTAAGGGAGAGAGAAAAGCAGGACAGGAAAGAAACAGAAAAAAGGAAGAAGGGCCAGGTCTGAATCTGAAAGCCTCAAGTGAGAAGGTATAAAAAAAACTTGGTGTACCCCACAGAAAGCCTGCACCAGGCACTAGTCTGGCCCCTCTTCATTGAGAAAGTTCCTGGCCAGGCATTTCCAATCAGATCCGTACTTCTTGATCAGTTGATTCTCCTGGGACTATTAGGTAAGTGACCAGGTCCCAAAGCTAAACATAATGCATCTAAATGTAAAGTAGTATAAGGTAAAGTGATCTCTTTTCTCCCGTCCAGTGGTGATTTGCCCTCCATCCCTCTTGCCAAAAGGACCCAATCTACCGGATCTAGAATTGTTAGATGCATTTTCCCATTGTTACAAAAGCATCCAGAGTTGAGGTTACTAGATGAAAGATCAAGTTTGAAAAGAACGAAAGATGAACTCCTTCCCTTCTACCCACAGAAGAAGGCAAAGTTAAACTAAAGGAGGCTTTTCCTTTTATAAAGGGGTGAAAATAAGATGTGAAGCTTTTGCGTTCCCACACCGATGCCCCTTCTCACATGATTCTAATTGCCCTGGAGTTCTCTTCCTCTGTTTTTTTTTGTTTCCCTCAACCCTCCCATGCCTGTTCTCCAGAAAATGTGGACAACTAGGAAAATGCACTAACTGGGGTGAAAAGAAAGCTAAATCAAGACATATTTTAAGATGGAAAGGTATATACAAATTGTATGAAAACAATGCCAGATCAGCATTCACAGTTGCGTATTCTTGGTGTGGATTAATTTTACAATAGGATGTTGACATCCTACAAAAGAACTGCTTTCCAAACCACACAGTATCTTGCAGCTAAGGAAATCACTTTAACCTAACACTTTATTTTTAATCAGAATAGTCTTATTTTCTTGGGAGGGAGTTTATTTCAGTTCTGTTCTAAACTGCAGTGGAAGTTTTACAAGGAAGATAAAAGAAAGAATGGACCAGCCTTTCCCTTAATGATTGCTGAACACGAGGGACCAGCTCCAACAGCTCTTGGAGGCCAGTCATATATGGGTGAAGGGGCTCAGAGAGGTTAAATCATTTGCCACAGGTCACACAGCTAGTAAATGTCAGAACTGGGATTCCAAATGTGCCTGACTTGAAAATAAGGTCAGTCTCCCAGGAGAATACATCCTATCTCCAGAATGAAGTATGATTTTTTCAAGCAGGTAACCCTAGCACTTGGTGATTGAACACTTGCATTAAAAATGAATAGAAAAGACAGATCTAGAAATAAAAACTGCATAAATTTGTTTCCAACATGTACTAGAAAACTTCAGAAACTAAGACTAAAACTTCAGACTAAGAAATTTCCATAAGACAAAAAAATTCCCTAGTTGCATGCTTCTTATAGAAATATATCCAGAAACAAAGTTTCTGCTGTTGCTTCCCAAATTAGCAGCTGCTTCTATCCGCAGTTACATATTCATGTGTATGACAAAATATGACATATAGGAAACGTGACTTTTCTTCCTTAATGACCAGATGAATATTTCACCAAAGTAAGAAAAGGTGTCTCCCCATCCCTAACTCTCAAAATACAAGAGACCACTCATACAGTGTTATTCCCTAAGTCCTCGGGAAATTGATACCAAACTGGCATTCATTGTATGTGTGTGATATTTTGATTCTCAGAAGTAATTCATACCTTAATCACCTTGAGAAAGTTTAATTATATGGCTAACCAGGAAACCTATATCTTTTGTATAGATAGTTCATTTAAGTTATTTATTGCAAATGCAAAATAATTCATTAAGGTATTTTCTCAGAAGTGTAATTCTCTCTGGATAAATGGGTACACCTGTGTAAGTATGCCCAGTGCAGTTGTGATGCAGGATAAAAGGGAATGAAATGGAATTCATCTGTGAATACAGGCGGGTTGTGACAGAGTGCCACCCAGGTCAGAGGTTTCTGAACACATCTCTGCTTCCACATAACTACCACCTACGCACTATACAATAACTGTTTGGGGGCATGCAATATTAATTCCAATTTCTATGCTAATTATTTTGAAGGCAGATTGGCAGAGTTCCCTGGTAAAATCACTTTCATTATACATCTAAAATGTTGACTTCCACACATCTCTTTTTCAGACCTACAATCAATTCTTCTCTTTGAATACCCATAGACAAAATATATGTGACAAATATTTTAATTTAGTCTTTTACTTTTGAAGTCCTTGTAGAAGCCAAGCATTAAGAAAATATTCTAGAGAAACCACAGATATTTTCCTTTTCACAATGGAATTATAGTATGTGACACTTGAGAAAAAAATTCTAGAAGAGACATGAAAAGTAAAATGTTTTTTATAAATCTGTTAAGCAGAACATAAAGTGCCCTAGGCCAACCTATCTTTCTCAACATAAAATACTTCTGCACTGTTTCAAGAAAAACAGTTGTGTGAGTGTAAGCTACCTTACATCTGCCCAAATTCATCATTACCCAATTCTTTTCCATAAAAGGTATGATTCGATCCCCTAAGCTAGAGTAGGGTCCAGAGGACAACACATTAAAACATGGAATTTTGGCCTCAACTCTTAAGTCTTATTAGGGCTAGAGATTTTTACTTATCTTGCTAGGCTATCAATAAATATTAATAAACTACTTAAGCCTTTCATAAAAATTAAAAACTAATAGCAGGCAACTATCTTTTCCTCCTAAAAGAGAATTCTAATGACAAACTATGAGACCTAGCTCAATATTAAGGAGAATGGAACAAGGCTTAATTTATTTTGCAAACTGAATTATTAAATTTTATATACAATGCCTAAAAACTAGCTCTTCAAAGATGAATTCTTAAACAGGAGATATGTTTCATTAACATTTTTGTCTAGACAGTAACAACAAAGGTTTAGAAAAATTACTTGAATTCACAGATTTCATGCTTCTTTTTAGTTTATGATGAAATGTTGGCTTCTGCCATCATAAGGGAACTCCTCTGGGTGAAGCTTCCTGGCAACTGAGCAGGAGGCTCTGAGTTGCCACGAAATCACAAATCCCCCTAACTCTGTGTGGTTCCAGACATAGTGCTAGGAATGTGGTTAAATATGCTTTCCATGTACTCATTTTTAACTCAACATATCTTCATATAACATTCTCGTGAATGTTTAGTCTATAGGACACTATCTAAGCTGAAAAATGCTTTTGACAATAAATACAATGGTAGCAGAGATGAGAAAGATATATTTCTGGCTAAAGCCATCAACAAGGGGGGTCATATAACCTGGAATTCTTTTTTTTTTTTAACTTTATTGAATTTGTTACGATATTGTTTCTGTTTTATGTTTTTGGTTTTTTGGCCGCAAGGCATGTGGGATCTTAGCTTCTTGACCAGGGATGGAACCAGGCACTCCCTGCATTGGAAGGCAAAGTCTTAACCACTGGACCACCAGGGGAGTCCCTAACCTGGAATTCTTGAGTAGGGACCTGAAGGGCATGTCAAGTTTTCCTAAGCAGAGATCGGGAAGGTGAAGGACGTGACAATAACTGGGCACAAGGGTGGAAAGTTATGCAGAGAGAAGGGACAGACTCTCTGTAGCAAAGAATTTTTCCCCCTTGAATTCTAAGGAAAATAATTTGAATATTATTGAGTAGATAATTACTGGATTGTCATCAAAGAATTTGTGCAATAGGAGTGGGATGAGGGAAGGTGGCCTTAATTTAGAAGGGCATTTCAGGGAGATGATGTGGTAACAAATGCTGGTCCTTTGAGGCAGAAGGAGGTTACTGTAGCAGAGTATCAAGAAGAGTCACACTCTGAGTTATGGTGAGGTGTCCTGGGTATCCTCTCGTGCCACACGCCCCTTCAGCTACCATCTTGTTTCCTGCTCCCCTTCATACAAGCTCATACAAGCTCATTCAAGCTTCATACAAGCTCAAAAGAGTGGTCTAGGTTCATTGCTGCCAGCTCCTCTCCCTTCCATTCTCTCTTTAACCCTCTCTGCCTGGGCTTTCACTCCCAATACTCCAGTGGATCTTTTCTCAAGATCAGCTCCATTGGTTTCTAAATCCAGTGGTTAACTCTAAGTCCTCATCTCATTTGTCCCATCTACAGCACTTGAGTGAGTTGCCATCCTCCCTGGAATACTATTTTCCACCAGCTTCCCAAGTGCCACAATATCCTGGCTCTCTCCTCCACCATGGGCTGCTCGTATTGGTCTCTTTGGCAGAATCATCCTCACCTCAGTAAATTCTAAATGTTGCTTGTTTTGAGCCTCAACTTTAGAGTTTCTCTATTACACTCAACTCTCATTTGGCCCATGGCTTTAAATACATATATACTTACAGCCCCCAGAGTTCTTTTCACAGCTGGACCTATCTCTTGAACTTCAGAACAAATCTAACTACCTGCTCAGCAACTTCACTAAGGTATCAATCTCCTTATCAAACTTAGATATTCCAGATCAACACCTGATCTTCTCACTGACACCTACTCTTCGCCCACGGTTTTTTATGTCTTAATAAATGGAAACTCTATGTTCCCAATTACACCAAAAATTTATTGGAGTCATGCATGATTCTTTCTCTCTTACATATAAAATTTCATTTGCTTTACTCTCAAAATATTATATCAGGATCTGATAACTTTGCACCACCTCCATCACTGCAGCCTTGTTCTAAACCCAGACCATCCCTGCCAGAACTATTGTAGTAGCCTCTTAACAGCTCCTCCTCTTAATAAACAAAATTGACAAACCTCTAACCAGGCTCATGAAGAAGAAAAGAGAGAAGACACAATTAAACAAAAAAAGAAATGAAAGAGGAGACACAACAACCAATAACACAGAAATTCTAAAAATTGTAAGAGTATTCTATGAACAGTTATTACCAACAAATCGAACCTAGAAGAAATGGACAAGTTCTAAAAACATAAAGCCTGACAAGACTGGGTCAAGAATAAACAGATAATTTGAACAGATATATCACTAGAAGTGAAACAGAATGTATAATAATAAAATACTCCAAGCAAACAAAAATCCAAGACCAGTTGGCTTCACTGGGGAACTCTATCAAATATACAAAGAAGAACTTATACCTTCTCAAACTGTTCCAAGAAATTAAACAGGAGAGAACACTCCCAAACTTATTCTATGAGGCCACCGTCACCCTGATACCAAAACCAGACAAAGATGCTACCAAAAAAGGAAGTTATAGTTCATTTTTTTTGGTGAATATATATACAAAAATCCTCAATAAAATATTAAAAAATCAATTCCAACAATACATAAAAAGAAGCATATCCATGATCAAGTTTGATTCATTCTAGCGTCATGAGGATGGGTCAACATACACAAATCAATCAATGTGATACACTACATTAACAAAACAAAGGATAAAAATAACACAATCATCTCCATTGAAGCAGGAAAAGTATTTAACAAAATTAAGCATCCATTCATGATAAAAGTGTGTGCCAAATTTGGTACAGAGAGAACATATCTCAACATAATAAAGGCCATTTATGACAAACTCACAGCCAACATAATACTCAAAAGTGAAAAGCTGAAAGCCTTCCTATTAAATTCAGGAGCAAGTCAAGGATGACCACTCACAACTTCGATTCAACATATTATTGGAAGCCCTAGCCACAGCAATCAGACTAGAAAAAGAAATAAAAGGTACCTAAATAGGAAAGGAAGAGGTAAAACTGTCACTAGTTGCAGAGGACATGATACTGTGTATAGAGAACCCTAAAGTCTCTAGACAAAATCTGTTAGAGTTAAGAAATGAATTCAGCAGAATAACAGGATATAAGATTAATATACAGAAATCTTTTGTGTTTCTTTAATAATAAAATGTCTGAAAGAGGAAGTAAAAATATCCTGTTTAAAATTGCATCAAAACAATAAAATACCTAAGAATAAACTTAAACCAAGAAGGTGAAAGAGCTATACTCTTAAAACTATAAAACACTGATAAGGAAATTGAAGATGATACAAAGAAATGGAAAGATAACCCATGCTCTTGGATTGGAAGAATTAATGCTGTTAAAATGGCCATACTACCCAAAACAATCCACAGATTTAATGCAATCCGTATCAAAATACCCATGACATTATTCATGAAACAAAACAAATAATCCTAAAATTTATATGGAACCATAAAAAACAGAGAATTGCTAAGTCAATCTTGAGAAAATATAACAAAGTTGGAGATATAAGCCATCCAGACTTCAGACTATATTACAAAGCTACAGTAATCAAAACAGTGTTGCATTGGCACAAAGACAAACACATAGCTCAGTGTAACAGAATAGAGAGCCTAGAAATAAACCAATCAATAGGCAATTAATCTACAACAAAGAATGTAAGAATACAGTGGAGAAAGAACAGTATTTTCAACAAGCAGTGCTGGGAAAGTTGGACAGCCATGTGAACATCAATGAAATTAGAATATTCCCTCACACCATATACAAAAAACTCAAGTTAGTTTAAAGACCTAAATATAATACCTGAAACCATAACACCTCTGCTGCTGCTGCTAAGTCGCTTTAGTCATGTCCGACTCTGTGCAACCCCATAGACAGCAGCCCAACAGGATCCCCTGTCCCTGGGATTCTCCAGGCAAGAACACTGGAGTGGGTTGCCATTTCCTTCTCCAATGCACGAAAGTGAAAAGTGAAAGTGAAGTCACTCAGTCGTGTCTGACTTTTAGCGACCCCATGGACTGCAACCTATCAGGCTCCTCCGTCCATGGGATTTTCCAGGCAAGAGTACTGGAGTGGGTTGCCATTGCCTTCTCCGCATAACACCTCTAGAAGAGAAAATAAGCAAAATATTCTTTGACAAAAATCATAACAATATTTTCTTAGATCAGTCTCCCAAGGCAAAAGAAAACAAATGGGACCTAATCAAACTTACAAGCTTTCGCACAGCAAAGAAAACCACCCACATAAAATGAAAAGACAACCTAGAAATTGGGAAAGAACATTGGCAAAGACTGAAACTTACAAGAGATTAATATCCAAAATATACAAACAGTTCATATAACTCAATATGGAAAAAACAAGCAATCCAATCAAAAAATGAGTTGGTCTACTTAGGTCTTCTGACATTTTTCCAAAGAAAACACACACATGGCCAACAAGCACAGGAAAAGATGCTCAATGCCACTAATTATTAGGGAAATGCAAATCAAAACTGCAATTAGGTATCACTTCCCACTGGTCAGAATGACCATCACCAAAAAGTCTACAACTAAATACATTAGCATATAGCTGGAGAGGGTGTGCAGAAAAGAGAATTCTCCTACATTGTTGGTGGGAATGTAAAGTGGCTCAGTCACTAAGGAAAACAGTATGGCGGTGCCTTTAAAAAAGCAAAAATAGACCTACCATATGATCCAGCAATCCCACTCCTGGGTATATATCCAGAAAAAATGTAAACCCAATGTTCCTAGCAGCACTATTTACAATAGCCAAGATGTGGAAACAACCCAAGTGCCCATCAACAGATAATTGCTTAAGAAGATGTGGTGTACACACACACACACAATAGAATATTAGCCACAAGAAAGAGTGAAATTTTGCATTTGCATAACTGGGCCTAGAGATGGGCCTAGAGAATGTTATGCTTTTAGAAGCAAGTCAGATGGAGAAAGACAAATATAACTTTTATGTGGAATCTAAAAAATAATACAAGTGAAAGTGAAAGTGGCTCAGTCGTGTCCAACTCTTTGCGACCCGGCCAGAATACTGAAGTGGGTAGCCTTTCCCTTCTCCAGGGGGTTTTTCCAACCCAAGAATCAAACCAGGATCTCTTGCATTGCAGGTGGATTCTTTACCAACTGAGCTATCAGGGAAGCCCACAAACTACTGTACATAAAGTAGATAAGCAACAAGGATTTACTGTACAGCACATCCAACATCTCATAATAACCTATAGCTCAAAAAAGACTCTCTCAAAAAAGACTGACTCGTTATACTGCACCCCTGAAACTAATGCAATATTGCAAATCAACTACTATACTTCAAAAAAGGCTCTCCTCTTAAGAATCCCCTAAATGCCCTCTCCTTTTTTCTCCCTCCAATACATGGTCAAAATTCAGCCAACAAGGTGCTTTAAAAGAAGAGAAAACACGTTGCTTATCGGTTTGAAATCATCTGCCAGCTCTCTGACTCACATGTGGCCGGAAAGCCAGCGTGTTGACCTGCTCCCCACTCTCACGTCTGGCCTGTCTCCAGCCTCGGGGCTGGCTTCTCTCCATCTCATCCCAGACACGCTGGTCTCCAGACTTGCTTCAGACACAGTGGACAACACCAACACCAGGTTTTTAACTCATTCCCTCTTCTTGAAATCCTCCTCCCCAAGATCACATATATATGCTCACTCCCCCAACTCCTTCAGGTTTCTGCTGAACGTTTTTTTTTCCCCTCAAGGAGGTCCTCTCTCCAGGCATTCCAATTTTCTTCTTTTTTCTCCATAGCATTTATGACCACCTAATACTATAAATTTATTCATTTAGTCACCTATCTATGTCTCCTCTCTCTAGGGTGAGTGCAAGCACCACTGTAGCTTCAATTTCTGTCTATAACTTAGCAGATGTTTAATAAGTAGTTGTTGAATATTAAATGTACACATAGATATTGATAAAAAAATAATGAAGAAAGAATTGATAGTATTTGCCTTCTGGTTTGATTACAGTTTAGGGAAAGCCCCTTCCCCTGTCTGGGTTTCAAGTTCTTCATGTATAAACTGAGAGGTTTGAACTACATAGACTTGGTCACAGACTTAGTTTCCTATATCTTTGAAAGATGAGGGTTCCATGGAAACCATGTTGTAACCTAAGAAACTAACCACACAGAGATGGACACAAAGGGAAGTAAAAATGCCATTGAATTAACCTCTTGCCTTCTAGCCAGAAGACATAGCCAAGATTTCTGTATGTTCCTGGCCTGTATACATTTTAAGAAAAATAGAAATACTAGTAACACCAATTGTTTTCAGTTGCAACAGTCTGGGCATAGCTGAGGCCAATAAAAATTTTCATATTTTCAATTTTCCATTAAAAGCAAGTTTGGCCATCTTTTGGGTTTTACTCGAGTGTGCTCAGCACCTTCGCCCATCGTGGCTCCTCCTGGGTCAGCAGCTCTTTTTTCTGTGTGTCCCTCTTGTCTCATTGCCACCTAGTGGAAAGTCTCGCTGATGTTGTTAACATGGTCTATAGTGTAGCAGGCTTCATCTCTGAAAAACTTGACAGCGTTCAAAAATATTCTGATCAAATCACAACGCCAAAGTGTTATAAAAAGTATTTTCTATGCACATGTATGGGTAACACTATCATTTCTCTTGTATTTAATACTTCCAATTGAAAGAGGATTTGCAAAAAGCACTTGTCAAAAACAACATAATAAGCAAACTTAAGAGTTTAGATATTTAGTACAATAGATATCATGCCTTTCTTAAATCAGAAAACATAACTTTCCTATAATATTTTCAAATACCAGAAATGATATTAATCACAACCTCACAGTTTATTTTTCCCGTGTTATCATTCATGAAGCTCTGTTTGTTTTTACAGTTGGGAAGTTAGTATGATTTAATTCTGTGGGGTAGAGAGAAGGACATGTCTTCTGCATCATGAGTTTTGCTAATCATATTTTCTCTGAATTTAACAAAAGTAACATAGTGCAACCCATTTGAAATATACTTTTAAAAGCATTGTATCTGTCTGATTAGTCATATCTTCTGCATTGGTTTATTCAAAACGTGCCTAAGATAAAGGATTTGAATCATGCGTTTATAAAGCCATATCCTCCCTCAAACATGCCCAAACCCCTAGTGTACATCCTGAAAAGGTAGAAAGGCTAGCTTTGTTTTCTAATAGAGCTGTGCCAAATACTCTCCTGGGCAATCATGCTGACAACAAACAACAAAGAACCTGCCATAAGACAACATGTTTTCATGGTATGATGCCAGGAAACTGAGCTCTGCAGTGAAATAAATGGCACCAACCTAAAATATGGGCACAAAGGCAAATAGAAAATATGGAGCTCATTGCTATGAAATCAAACTAACTATGGATTATAGCAGTACATTGGGAAAAATATAAATGCTCTGTGCCCACTAAATAACCATGAATGATGTGAAGGCATTTGAGTTGTAGTGCATGTGAGCAGCTGCCTTGAAACCTCCTAAAATTGGTTCCCTTTTCCAATTTAGAAAACAGAAAGAGACAAAAGTTGGACTAGATTGGGAGAAATCACAAACAAGAGTAATATAAATGAGTCTCATAGCGTCAGCGACCCATCAAATGTCATTTTCCACTGCATTTTCATTATGCAGTTCCGAGGGCTGCCTTTTGACATCTATTAATACCTTTAGAAGGAATGTTCGCTTTTCTAAAGAAAAGCAAGCGCTGATCCTGAAAAACGTATTCAATTAATGTAGAGTCTCAAAGATTAGAAGGAATCCAATTTCATGAAGAAAAATGGAAAAATACACTGCAGCTTGTCGCTGTCATGCTGTTGGCACATTTCATTTTAATTTAAACTTTCTCACAAGTGATACTGAATATTTGCTGTCTCCAATCAAGAAGGAAGTGCCCCACCAGGACATGTCTTCTGCCCCTCGGAATACTCAGATAACACCATTCATCACTGTAAGTCTTCCAAGGGACCAGGAATTGCCAGCAACTTCAGATCACAGCCAAAGTGAGAAGATCACAGACCATAAGCGAAAATAAAAGCAAGAGTGTAGGGACAACTCATGGGCATTTGGGCTTGTCTGGAGACTCTCATGAGTATTTGACTTTCTTAGTCTAGAAGAGTCAGGGGTAGTGCGGGGAAGTTAATGAAGCTAGAAAAGAGGAGAATTCATAAATTCGGAAATTCCCATGTGAGAGTCCCTTTTCCTAGAACACTGGATTTATCTCATCTTGGATAAGTCTGTTCACCTCCACATTCCTCTCACAGGCCCCCTCCCCTAGGAAACACCCCTGAACTTCACTCCTATGCCTTCCTGCCCTGATGTGAGTGAGAAGCCTGTCCCTTTGTCCACTTTCCTGGTCCTAATCATGTTACATTATCACTGCTCACTCATCTCAGCCACTCACCCCCCCAGGAACTGGGAGAACAAGACCTGTGGCTTGCACCCCATGCAGCCAGTATAGAGGCACAAAATGAAAGTTCGCTAAGTGAATATAAGTAGGACCAATGTCTGAGGACATGTTTGCTACTGTATATACTTCTTTCTTTTAAAAAAGAATTTCATTTGTCCTGCAAAGTAGATTTTAAAAAATTTATGCAAATCGCAAATACCTTCCAAAAAGAAAACGATGATATCCTTTATAAAGAAAGGCATGTGGTTACACATATTTCTGTTTTTCTCAAAGGAAAGGTAGTTAGCACAGAGAAAATAAAGACAACTAGAAATTTTATGCCCAACACTGTTTCTCACAAGCCAAGAAATCTACATGAGATTTTGTCTTCATCTGAAAAAATGGAACTAATCCTATCTGTGGTTGCTATCTTATGAAATGTTGAAAGGATAAAGTAAGTTAATTAGAGAAAAAAAGCACTTTTAAAACTTTAAATTGGTATATTAGGGGTTGCTGCTGTTAAGTCGCTTCACTCGTGTCCGACTCTGTGCGACCCCATAGACGGCAGCCCACCAGGCTCCGCTGTCCCTGGGATTCTCCAGGCAAGAATACTGGAGTGGGTTGCCATTTCCTTCTCCAGTGCATGAAAGGGAAAAGTGAAAGTGAAGTCGCTCAGTCGTGTCTGACTCTTAGCGACCCCATGGACTGTAGCCTACCAGGCTCCTCCGTCTATGGGATTTTCCAGGCAAGAGTACTGGAGTGGGGTGCCATTACCTTCTCCGAAATTAGGGGTATTAAGATGCTAAAAAGGCATAAATGGGATTTACTTATGTAGAATTTTCTACTTCTTTGTTATATACAGGGTAAAAATTGAGGAATACATTTTGGTGACAACTTTGAATTTGACATTATCACTGTCTATCCTTGGGTGTAAGTAGGATTTGGAGGGCCTATAACCTTGATCTATTTTAGCCACCACACCACATCATCAAATACGGAACTTTAATGAGACTTTAGGCTCAAGTCTCTTTTGTGTTTCCTTGTGATGGAGTCAGAATTCAGTACAAAGGGAAAAAATTGCTCATGCCTGTTGCAAATACTTTTAGCATGGACAGTGTGCTGATTCTGAAAAGCTCCTTGGTGGACCAAAAGCAAAACATAACTCCAGCTGCCAGGTTCTTTGTTGCATTCCTGCACATGGCAGAATAATATCAAAGCTAACTGGTCCTAACTGTCCTCCACTGTGATGTGAGACTATACTTGGCAGATAACCCACAGTTAGCTGTGACGTGACTGGCTAGACTATAACATAATTAATAATACTACGACTTTACTGCTCTGGCCATTAGACAGCCTAATAGCATCCTAGCATGCAGAATTCAGAATTATAATGATGACATAATTTTTAAGAACAGTGAATTAAATTAGTTATACAAGTGCTTGATTGATATTCATCACAGTGAGGATGTACTTTAAAGTCTCCCTCCCCTCGCTCATGGTCCAGAAGTGACACAGACATGGCAGAGGCTGTGTGTCTGAAGGCCACCCCGATGTCACTGCAAAATCCTGCTGCACAAAATTTCAAGATGGCGCACCGGTGGTCCCACTGGCTTTCTAACCCAGCCACTCGAGGTGTGATGACTCATTAGCTGGAGAAATACTTTCTCAAGTGTCTACAAGCCAGAGCAGTAACTTGGAAGTTATAAATTGCTTCCTGTCCATCACAGAATATAGGAATTTCACACTACCCTTCACACTAATCACAATTCTTCCCTGGAAGATAGGTTATTTGAACAATTCCATTACTGAGATGTCTGCTAACCTTTCTTTCTTTGGAGAAGCGTGCAGGAACCATTCAAAATCAATGTGTCACCCCTGCTACACTCCATGATATGAGTTCTGTGACTAGAATTTAACAACTCTGTACCAGAGAGAGAGAAGGGAGTGGGGGAATCAATCATTTATTTATTGAGATCTAAATTCTTTAGTTTTTTCCAAAAGATCACTTGCCCTGTAAGATTTAGTTTTTAAATTTCTGTAATATTATCTAATATCCTTTTAAAGGATAACTCAGTGAAAGTTTAACAATTCAAAATGATAGAACTATATGGCACCAGTTGGCACAAGTTTATGTGTCCTTATATAATTCCTTATCTTTATATCCATAGGTCTCGACGGCAAAATCACAAACAGAGCTCTAAAATCCTTTACTCTCATAATGTGTCAAGCAAGACCTACTTCTAAATAAAGAAATATTGTGCCATCTACATCATTTCTACATCTTCTGGATCAGATACCGCATGACTTCCTAACCTCACCTCTCACACCCTGCAATTACTACCTCTGACCCCCACTACTCCCCCTCACACACATACTCACATTTGTACATGTACCCTTCATCCAAACCAGCCAGGCTCCCAATCTTTGACCATGGTTTATTTCCTCTCTATCTCTTTTTCCTTTCATTCTTTTGCTCTCAGCTAGAATGCACTTTCTCCTTCTTTTACCAATTCAAATCCTTCCATGTCAAGCTCCATTGCTTCTGAGAAGAATGGGGTTCTTGATTAACTGAATCTACCATTCATCCTAACCTTACTTTGAATATGGCCATTGGTTATTTATACATAATATGTATCACACCAGTGTGGGTTTTTGCAAGTTGCCTCAAAGGATTCTGGGTGCTCCAGGTGGTCATGCAGCATCTTCCAAGTAGACGTTCAGCTCCTCGGGACCAGGACCTGCCTGCTCAACTGGCTCTGCTTCCCCATTCCATGCTACGCCCGAAAGAGGCACTAATGACATTTTGAAAAACTGATGGAAAGACCTTTTAAAAAATGAATAACTGTCCGTTGTTTAAGATATTCAGGTGATTTTTAAAGATGCTGAGGTCTTAATTTTCACCATTCCAGATTCGTTTTAATCTCCCTTATTGTATGGCTGTATACTTACCGGAACAGAGACTTGAGGATTATCCACAAGTTTTCCCAGCACAGCAAAGCCATCGATATCGATTTGACCTCTTGGCTTTATCGGTAAGGACTCAATCCTGTTGCAGTCAACAAAAAGAGTCGCACTGCTCCTTTCCACGCCAATCATGATCTTATGCCACTGGGAATCGAACAAAGAGGGCAAATTCGAAAAGGCTGCAGTTTGGAGACTTCCATCCAGCCCCTTGTATGAAAATGAAACCGATTTTGTTTGGCCATTAATCTTCACGCCAACTTGCTCCTTCCCTGAGGAATCCTGAATCTGCCAGATGCTCCAGTGCTTTTGAAGTGTGCTTCCAGTCATCCGAAAAGTGGTTAGAAAGGAATATTCTTCAGGCAGCCCACTGGGATATAAATGCCTGAGTAAAATTTTAAGACAGTAAATGTAACTCTTGTGTTTTGTCCTCAGGTGTATTACCATATTTCCTAATTATGCTATTTTAGATTCTAGACCTACAGAAACACCACAGTGTGAAACCCACGTGCTGGTTGTTCTTTCGTGACTGTTCATAAAGACCTTTACTGAAGTCCATTCACATGCATCCAACTTCCATCTTAAAATACACATTAAATAAAAAAAACTCCCTCATAGCTAAGGTAGCTCCCCAAATGCCACATAATTTCAACAATGTTACTATTTATGCTACCTAAAGAGCTACTGTTCAGCAATCCCACCTCAGAAACACATTCTGCCAAAAAACACATTCTTTCAAAGTTCTTGGCAACATTCTTCCACAAATGACAGAAGAGAACATTTGAAATCCAAATCAGCTCTACCAATTTACAACAGGTTTAATTAAAGCAGGTTCTTAAAATTTTATTTTAATGTAACATGTTAGGATTATTTGTTATTTCCATAATTATTTGGATCTTCTCCTCCCCAAATATAACCTAGACTCACATAAGCATTTTTAGAATCGGTCACTTGCAGACGTGAGATCAGTCCCTTCACACTGAGCATGGTTGTCTTTTCCAGGAACTTCAAAGTACGAAGTTAAAAATAACAGCTGGTTGCTTGTCAGTGGACGTGCGACAGGGGAAAGGTGACCAGTTCTTACTTCTCTATTGCAGCCCAGTTGTTCCCCAATCTGCCAGTTAAAACTGTGTCCCCTTCTTAATTTACTGCTTTAAGTGACAGTAATAAGACATCAGTGTCCCTCCTGCATCCTCCTCATCTTTGGAAGTAGCCGTCTGGACCAGCACCAGCTACTTAGATGGTCTTCTCTTGAAACCAAGTGGCTCAAGGCTGAAGACCAAACTTTTAAAAATCAGAACTTAGCAAATGTAAATATAACCTTCACATCTCTACTTTCAAGGTTGTATCATTCTACTTTCCTCCTTATAAGCATAGAAAAATTATTAAGCGAAGGATAAATCTTAGGAAAAGTGAAGTCGCTCAGTCGTGTCCAACTCTTTGTTACCCCGTAGACTGTAGCCTACCACGCTCCTCTGTCCATGGGATTTTCCAGGTAAAAGTACTGGAGTGGGTTGCCATTTCCTTCTCCAGAGGAACTTTCTGACCTAAGGATCAAACCCAGGTCTCCTGCATTGTAGGCAGATGCTTTACCGTCTGAGCCACCAGGGAAGTTTAGGAAAACTAGATGCCAGTTAATTTTGTTTGATGTTGCTTAAAACAGTTATGGATCAGGACCCAAAGCCTCAGATAATCGTCTTTCAGATCATATCCAGTTTTATAGCCCTCTTCTGTGTAAAGAAGAAAAGATAAGAAGAAATATCTAAGTGGATAGTAGTTTATTTATTACAAACTAATATGGTGGTGGTCATGGTCATTTAGTCGCTAAATCATGCCCAACTTTTGCAACCCCATGGACTGTAGCCTAACAGGTTCTTTTGTCCATGGGATTGTCCAGGCAAGAATACTGGAGTGGGTTGCCAGTTCCTTCTCCGGGAGATCTCCCGACCCAGGGATTGAACCCAGGTCTCCTGCATTGCAGGCAGACTGCTTTCCGACTGAGCCAGGTGGAAAGCTCCAACACATATAAATGTATTGTGTTGCCATATATGCAATGCCAGTTGTAATAAGATATATTGTTGGGGTCAAAAATCCCTAAACCAAAAAATACCTCAGTTCCAAGAATGTTTAGCGATAAGTGAAAATATTCAACTTGCTATGATTTTCTGTCTTTAACTATAAAAATTTTTATCATCTTTATTATAGCATAAGCAAACATATAACTTCTTTCACTTCAAATATTTTTGCAAATCTTCAATAAAATGGGTCAACTAGGTCAACAAGTGTCATTGTTTTGTTAGTTTTATAAAACTAACAAAACTGTGAAGCTTTTCTTTTGAGTACTCTTATCATCCAAGTACTTCTTTTAGCCATTATTGTCTAATATGACTTTGGCTTTTATTTATAATACTGGGTGAATTTCATTTGCAGCTTTTATTTTTAACTGACTACTGGTGATGCTTATTATTCTCTTTGAAAAGCTTTCAATTCTCTACATATATTTTCTATCTGTCACGTGTATGGGAGGTTCAAACATGTACATTTAAAAAGGTTCACTTTGGAGCTAAAGAAGAAAAAAAATATACAGTAACTATTTGCTATCCTATTTTCCCCAGATGGGGATGTCTAACATACATATTTCAATATTTTTAATATAGATTACTTTCTTTGACTTGAGGTTTTTCAGACTATACCTACTCTAGAGAGCCCTCTAGAGAAACTAAGAGGCTCACTAATGACAGTTTAAGGTACTGCCTACTGTGTAATTATAAAACCTTACAGAACATTATACATCTCATTTAAGCAAGTAAATTAATTTAGAACTAGGGGAAACGTTTTAAAAGTTTTATTCAATAGTGAAATTTGGCAATTTTGCAATTTAAATTGCGAATACAGTCTTTTGAGTATTCTTTTCAATAATTGATATGAATTTAACTGGATACTTAAAGAATGGGGGGGTGGGGTTAGTTAAAAATAGTTATTGTTGAGGTGTGAGGTTTTCCAAGAAAGAGGATAAACCCTGATGTTTCATCTCCTCTTACTTAAGCATTAACTTCCTAGGCTTTTAAAGACTGTATGTGTCACCTTTAAAGATGTACCAGGAAAGGCTGTAGAATTTCATCAAGGAAAACAGCTCTATTTGTTTTGATTCTGGAAGTCACAGTAACTTCTTCACGTGACTCCTTTGCAAAGACATTAGGAGGTTAACTGAGGGATCTCTCCCAATTTGTATTTCATCAAATTTTTCCTGCTAAATGAGCACAGAGATTATTTTGAAGGTAGGATATGACAAAATGTCTTCATGTACTTCTGACTTGGTCATGTAATGACAAGTTGTTGTTTGTTTTTTTAATGGGAGGTGGTAGGAGTTGTTAGAAAACAATTCATTTATGGACATATTGTTAAGTCAAGAGTATCCAGCTCTCTCTCCCTCTCTCTCTCCATATATGTGAATATAATATGTGTGTGTACAAATATAATCCAGACTGTCATGTTATTAATCTTTCAAACTAAGTTAATGCATTAAAAGTTAAGAGGAGAAACATGGTAAGAAGAGAAAATTGCTTTTAGTGTTCAAATTGGTTTTATAATACATGTACTTGTCTATACCTAAGACCATTTAAAAGTCCTCACAAGTCTAATTCATAGAACAGTTGGTCCCATTGTCTTTTTTGGATACCTAAGATTCTATTCCTGAAAATATGCTACGCACATCGATAAGTAAACTTGACAGCGTACATAATTTAAAAGAGGCTGAATCTATAAATGATTTATTTCATTATGTTACAATCTGCATGGAATATCTTAAAAGGAGAATCATACAGTTTGAATAAAAGATAAGAAGACTTTGGACCATGGAACATTTGTTTATGACCTTAACCCACGAAAAGCTAAAGATTGTATTTATTGCTGCAAACAAACACAGCATGTCTGAAGCATGCGATGAGGATGTGAAACTCTTATGCCCAAAATAAAGAATTGAAAGCATCACAATTATGCGGTTATGAATATTTTTAAAAAATTAAAAAGATAAATAACCACAAATTATGATTCTATCATGTTAGCTCCATGTGCCGTGTGTCTTCCTCCCACGAAGATCAGCCTATATTCTCCAGCACAGAAATGCCCTTAAAAGTCAAGACAGTCTACTGCATGCATGGTTTGGGAACAATTCCAGTTTCTGCCTTTTTTGAGCAGGACTGCTTGTACTTCCCTGGTGGCTCAGATGGTAAAGCGTCTGCCTACAATTCAGGAGATCAGGCTTCGATCCCTGGGTCGGGAAGATCCCCTGGAGAAGGAAATGGCAACCCACTCCAGTACTCTTGCCTGAAGAATCCCATGGATGGAGGAGCTATGGCTACAGACCATGGGGTCACAAAGAGTCAGACACGAGTGAGCGACTTCAGTTGGTTGGTGCAGGGCAACTCAAAAAGAGAGTCCACCAAGGTGAAAAGACCCCCCTCAAGCACCTCTGCCCTCTAGTGCTCTCCACTATTACAGTAAACACTCCACCAGTGCTCCTGTGTACCGGGTTCTACTGGATCCCTCTCCGTTTAGTAATATTTACTCTTCATGGCAACCCATGGCATTGTTATTATTCCTAATTTTAACTTGAGGGAACTGGGTCAAAGACAGTTTAAGCAACTTGCCCAAGGGACTCCATCCATCTCAACCATGCCTCTCCTCCTTCCCTTTTTATTTCTTTCTCCTACTCTCTTCTACTTCCTTCCTCCTTCTTCCTTCATATCTGAATAAGTAAAACAAGAGCCTTTAGTCTTTGTGGGGACAGGGAGTCAGAAAGATAGAGAATATGGGACATTAGTTGTAGCCTATGAAAAATATTTCATGACATCTTTAGGTGCCTAGAGAACAACAACAGGAAAGCCAAGCAGGAGGAAGGAAGGCTGCCTGGCCTCCACCTCTGAACTTAGAGCTAATGACAGTCCAGACAGTCC
The DNA here is from genome assembly GCA_024291935.2 of Okapia johnstoni. Classification (NCBI taxonomy): domain Eukaryota; kingdom Metazoa; phylum Chordata; class Mammalia; order Artiodactyla; family Giraffidae; genus Okapia; species Okapia johnstoni. The sequence continues at coordinate 88,235,943 of CM044317.1, forward strand.
CTTACATTTAGAGAAGAAAGGTCAGCATTAAGGGTCTGGTGTCATATTCAATCATTGTATTAAAGAAATAAAAATCAGAGTATTCTAAAGCTTACTTAAGAATACATCCAGCCCTTCTGTACATGAAAAGAAAATATATGAAAATATCAATGGCTATTATCATGCTGTTAATCTTTCCAAAAACACTGGTTTCCAAGGTCACTATGGGGTAGTGGTTAGAGGCGCAGCCCATGAAACAATTCTGCCTGGATTTCAATCCTCTCAGCACCTCCTAACCCTGTGACGTTATGCAAGTAACTTAAACTTTCTGGCCTCAGTTTTCTCCTCCATGAAATATGGATAAAAATGTCCCCACCACAAAACTGTAATAAGGATGCAATTTGATGTTGATTAGTAAATCTAGAAAAAGAGCTTATACAGTGTACTATTATTGTTTTATAAAATATAATTTGTTCAAAGCATTAATTTCTATCTGCAATCTGGCACTATATCAGAATATTCTAATTTTACCAAAATTTTCAATATTATAAACACTTAGCATTTCTATGATATTCTTTTAGTGTTCTAATTAGTCATTATTTACCTTTACATCTTAATTTCTATTGATGTCCTAATTTTCTTGTTCATATACTAACGAAATCTTAACCATATTTTTTACCTAAAACATTCAATCAGCATCAATATCACATTTAAGGTATTTAGGTGATATAAAGCTGAGAGCCCTGAAGCTCATTCATAACAATGTCATGACTCAATACTTACACATGCATTAAAACACCTCAGTTATAAATGATTTAAAGAAGAAAAAGCTTAGCTCCGGGGAAGGAGATACAGGATTTTTTAAAGTATTATCACTGCCATTGTTCCTCTCATCATTATTCTAGTTTTAGTTTGGTCTGGGTCCTGCCAGGAGCCAAGCGTTGGATGTGTGGATCTATTTCAGCACCGGGATGCTTGAACAGCGCCATTGTGAGCCTTCTAACCACTGGGTGGTTTCTAGTTAAATTTATGCTTAACCTCTGGCACTTTTCACAGAGGGTCCTTTCAGGCAAAAACCAGACAAATTATAGAAAAACAGAGAGCAAAGTAATAAGAACATGTCCCGAATCAATGTATAATAGTCTCAGTGATTTTTTTTCCTGGAATGGAAAGTAAATTACACGCTGAAAACATGAAAAGCATTCACATATTTGGGTCCTAAAGATAGGTAGGTAAATAAATTCCTTCATCTTTAAATAAAATCGTGATCCAAGAAATATTGAGCTAGGAAAGACTCTCTAACATTGGATAGATTTTCATTTTTTTAAACTGTGTTTGAGGCAAATAACTAAATCAAGTTTTTTTTTTATATTACCTGGTTGGAATCCTGAAGTCTACATTATTTCCCAGCTTGTAAGCCACCTGTAAGGAAGTTGATCCAACTACCCTCTGGATAGCTCTTCTGGATGCTGCTTTATCTATCTGGAACTGAGAAATCAAGTCAAATCCTACAGAAAGGGAACACAAGATAAATGAGACTGGCTTCATTCCCCTCCAGAGCCTTTCCAAATAAAAGATGTATCAGGTAGATTTATAGAAAGCATGCACCGTTGATATGATACACTGCTACTCACCTGGTAAATCATCTTGTCCAATCCTGACCTTTGGACAGAGTTCATTTTCACCATTGGAATTTGAATTAACAGGGAACCCTGCAAAAGAGATAGCATGTCATCTTACATCAACCCCTACAGAGATCATAGGAATATACCAAAAATAATAAGAACTGAGCAGCTATTTATAGTGTAATATTATACTAAACAGCTTCATTACTAGTAGTATATTTGGCTTTAATTCTACAACTCTATGATTGTAATTCATTCATATGCAACCCATCCTGGGTTGAAGACACAAAGTTGCTTTAATAACTTGTGTTGGGAAAATGTTCCCTTTGGGGAAGTTTGGAATTTGTTCTTTTTGGAACCACATCTGCATGATGTTCTGAATGGCACAGTGTCAGAAGCCTATTTGGCTTGGGCTAGAATATATTGCTTTAAGCACCACAAATTTTAGAAATCCTGAGAGAACTCAGACCCCGTTCAATGGTACTTCTGAAAAGTGGAGTTCTTAAGAATCTTTGTCAAGTAGAGGAAGGAGGTGAAGATTTCTTAGGATTCTCTAAACCTATATAAATAGAGAGAATGCACTTGATTTCATAAATTTCTTCTAAGGGATCAAATAAGGGTTCCAACTAGAATATTACCAGCATCTTAGAATGGGGAAGAGTAGTGAGGAGAAAAAAAGAAATCATGCGAATTAAACCCTCAATCACAAGAAGGATGAAAAATTCTAGAATGAAATTTGGTGCTTCTTAGCAAGTAAAAGATTGTAGGGAGGGTCACTTTTTTCAACAACACAAAAGGCTTCTTGTAACTGTCCAAACCCAGTGCCCTTCTGAGACTCATCTGGTGACAGACACTTCCTAGATTTCAGGAAAAGCATTTTCCAGTTACATAGCTTTGGCCTGCAATTTCAGTACATCAAACATACTCTTTATACCTCATCTGACCTCAGATTATTGGCTTCTACCTATTCATCCATCCACCCATCTAACATTACCAACCACCATCTGAACCAGGTAGGCGCTGGGCTAGACACAGAGTAGGTTTCCTGCCCAGCTGTGGTCACAGCCAGGACTTTTCCACATGCAGCGCTGATCATGGCCATAAAATACACCCACAGCCAAAGCAGGATTGAAGGAGGGTGTGAAGGACCCTGGCTGCCTCACTCAGCCACAGATCTGCCTAGTCCTTTCAGGGAACAAGTGGTATTTTGAAATCGAGAAACTGGGACCTCTTACTTGGGCGACGCTTGACAGTCACTGATGCCCAGGTCCCCAGGAAACTGCATACAAAGAAGAGAACTGGAATTTTCCTAAAGAGGAGAGAAGAAAAATGACTCAAAAGAAGTCCCTCCAGGTGGGGACTTTGTTGCTGTTTTAAAAGTGGCACACCTGATGAGTGCAGGTGACTGGTCCTCAGTCTAGTTTATGTTTTCCATTCTCTTTATTAAATTCGATTGAGAGATTTAATGAATTCTCAATTTCCCAACTCCTATTCTAAAATGATTATGAGACAACTGGTTTTTCCTGTCTCGCCTTCTCCATACCTACCTGTCTTGCTGTTTCCACACTTGCATCTCTGTCTCTGCTTTTGTTCATCTTCTTTTTCTGCCTCTCCATTTTGGTGGCTGTCTCTCTTCTCTCCCTCATTTTTGCTCCTCTCTCTCCCTCTCTCTCATCTAACTCTCTCTCTCTCCTCTCCCCTCCCCTCGAATCTCCTCCCCTCCAACCACTACTGTAAAAACACAGACCTCTGGTTCTGAGGACCCCCAGTCCAGTCTCCCCACCGCTGTTTTCCCTGTCAAAGTCTTACCATAAGCTCTTCATTTTCCCAACTGGCTTTCCTTCGTTGCCAACAGTCCCAGTGAAGACGGGACTGTAGGGAGTCGATGCTCCCCCAAGACCCCTTCAGTGCCGCCCCAGAGCTGAGTTCTGGGCCAGCCTTGGTCCCTCCTGCCCTTGTGAGGGCTAAAAGCAAAGGGAGTGGACCAGAGGCATCTGGTGCTACTTTAAGCCAAAGCAGAGGGAAGGGGTGGGGAGATGCCGCCCAGTAAGGCCAGGCCTAGTCAGGGGTGTGTCCCCAAAGCTAACGAAGTTATCCTGAAGGAGGGACTAGCAAGGGAACATTTGCTGAAAAGATAAAAAAAAATCAGGATGTGGAGAAGTTCACAGGCAAGCTGCTATAAGAACACAGTGGAAACTTTGAGAACTGCTATAGGAATACAGTGGAAGCTTTTAGAGGAAAGTAGAGACGTGGAGCTTCACGGGGGCCCTGGTACCCAGCAAACCTTGGTTTGAATCTCCGTTTGTTCTGACACTCTTCAGTTGTATGTCCTCCAGCAAATTAGTTAATACATCTGTAGCTCTGTTGCCTTAACTGCAAAACAAGTTGAAAACAGATACCCCCAAACAGTTGTTTAGAGAATTAAACTGGATAGCAAGCTGAGTATTGCACCTGGCTCAGGAGAACCATCATTATTCCCGTCATGATTGTCACTGTAGTTAATATTTCACCATGTGTGCCCCTCTACTGAAAGTACTTGAAGCCTGATAACATTTAGTTTTCAAGACATTATAAGGTAAGACTAAAATTATTCCCACTTTAGAGGTGAGACAACTGAGGCGCAGAAAATGAAGTGACTTGTAACTTCAAAGTTGCACGGCTAATTTACTCAACACTTGAGAGCTTTCTGCACTTGATGGCTGCAGATCCTGATAGAACCCCAAGCCCCAGGTCTTATTTCTTCCTAAACTCTATAGTTACAGTACAAGTTGAGCAGAATATTCTTGGAAATCAGCGACATCTTATGCTCTAAAAACAAGTTGAGTGCAAGTTACAAGGAACACAGATCTGGAGAGAGAGATTTTTATCAGTCCTGTGTCACACATGCCCACCTTCTCCCAGAACCTGAGCAGGTCAAGACTGAGTCCCCACTCCACCCACTCAGGATGGTCCAGCCCAAACTCAAGGACTTTTGGGGACAGAAGATCTAAAAATCCTAATGAGTCATGGTATCTAGCATAAAGTAGTTTTGCTTCATCGACATTTCTTTAATTTTTAAATTAACTAAATTTTTGTTTCACTGAAAAATAAGCAGTGTTTCTTCTTATGTTTTGTTTGTTCCCCTTGCCCCACCTCAAAAAAAATTCCTTTCCTCTTCTGCCTCCCTCAGCTGACTAAAGGGTTTGGCTTAGGGGATGGGAGCTAGGCAAACTCCACCAGCCATTTGCTTTCCATTGTTTTTCTACTCATGACCTACCTGTTGGAGTCCTGTCTCCCCACAGCGCTGGGACATCCGTTTCCTCATGTTGTTTGGAGTTTTCCATGCATCCCTGTCATTCTCCTTCCGTCTATCCAAGACGATTTCCTCGTGCAGCCATTTTGGTTGAGTCACAGAATTACAGACAGTCCTGTCTTAGCTTACTCTTGTAAGTCCACCAGGGCTTATCTTATATAAACAGAGCAGTTTACTAGCCCAAAGAACTGACTCTCTAGATAAACCTCACTTAGTCTTTAGAGACATAAACAATGACTCACTCTTAAGTAAGAGTGTGTTCAGACTGAGGACAGAAAAACTCCACTGCATAAGCTAGAGCCCTTGACCTAGAAGAGCCCACATTTCCGTGAGTAAATAAAGAGTGACATCAAGATGCAATCCAGTAAGTGCTATCCCACAAATATGACCAACTGGGTCAAAACGATCAAAGTGGAGGTTGCATTATCACAGCCATTCTTAGAACAATCTAAAAAGCTTTTGATTAGCTCTAGTAGTTTTCTGGTAGAATCTTTAGGGTTTTCTATGTAGAGGATCATGTCATCTGCAAACAGTGAGAGTTTTACTTCTTCTTTTCCTATCTGTATTCCTTTTATTTCTTTTTCCGCTCTGATTGCTGTGGCCAAAACTTCCAGAACTATGTTGAATAGTAGTGGTGAAAGTGGGCATCCTTGCCTTGTTCCTGACTTTAGGGGAAATGCTTTCAGTTTTTCACCATTGAGGATAATGTTTGCTGTGGGTTTGTCATATATAGCTTTTATTATGTTGAGGTATGTTCCTTCTATTCCTGCTTTCTGGAGAGTTTTTATCATAAATGGATGTTGAATTTTGTCAAAGGCTTTTTCTGCATCTATTGAGATAATCATATTGTTCTTATCTTTCAATTTGTTAATGTGGTGAATTACATTGATTGATTTGCGGATGTTAAAGAAACCTTGCATTCCTGGGATAAAGCCCACTTGGTCATGATGTATGATCTTTTTAATATGATGTTGGATTCTGTTTGCTAGAATTTTATTAAGGATTTTTGCATCTATGTTCATCAGTGATATTGGCCTGTAGTTTTCTTTTTTTGTGACATCTTTGTCTGGTTTTGGAATTAGGGTGATGGTGGCCTCATAGAATGAGTTTGGAAGTTTACCATCAACTACTAGAGCTAATCAATGAATATAGTAATGTTGCAGGATACAAAATTAACACACAGAAATCCCTTGCATTCCTATACACCAATAATGAGAAAACAGAAAGAGAAATTAAGGAAACAATACCATTCACCATTGCAACAAAAAGAATAAAATACTTAGGAATATTTCTAACTAAAGAAACAAAAGACTTATATACAGAAAACTATAAAACACTGATGAAAGAAATCAAAGAGGACACAAACAGATGGAGAAATATACCGTGTTCATGGATTGGAAGAATTAATATAGTGCAAATGAGTATACTACCCAAAGCAATCTACAGATTCAATGCAATCCCTATCAAACTACCAATGATATTTTTCACAGAACTAGAACAAATCATTTCACAATTTGTATGGAAGTATAAGAAACCTCGAATAGCCAAAGCAATCTTGAGAAAGAAGAATGGAACTGGAGGAATCAACCTGCCTGACTTCAAGCTCTACTACAAAGCCACAGTCATCAAGACAGTGTGGTACTGGCACAAGGATAGAAATATAGATCAATGGAACAAAATAGAAAGCCCAGAGATAAACCCACGCACCTATGGGCACCTTATCTTCGACAAAGGAGGCAAGAGTATACAATGGAGAAAAGACAATCTCTTTAACAAGTGGTGCTGGGAAAACTGGTCAACCACTTGTAAAAGAATGAAACTAGAACACTTCCTAACACCATACACAAAAATAAACTCAAAATGGATTAAAGATCTAAATGTAAGACCAGAAACTATAAAACTCCTAGAGGAAAATATAGGCAAAACACTCTCCGACATAAATCACAGCAGGATCCTCTATGACCCACCCCCCAGAATATTGGAAATAAAAGCAAAAATAAACAAATGGGACCTAATCAAAATTAAAAGCTTTTGCACAACAAAGGAAACTATAAGCAAGGTGAAAAGACAGCCTTCAGAATGGGAGAAAATAATAGCAAACGAAGCAACAGACAAACAATTAATCTCAAAAATATACAAGCAACTCCTGCAGCTGAATTCCAGAAAAATAAACGACCCAATCAAAAAAATGGGCCAAAGAACTAAACAGACATTTCTCCAAAGAAGACATACAGATGGCTAACAAACACATGAAAAGATGCTCAACATCACTCATTATTAGAGAAATGCAAATCAAAACCACAATGAGGTACCATTACACACCAGTCAGAATGGCTGCTATCCAAAAGTCTACAAGCAATAAATGCTGGAGAGGGTGTGGAGAAAAGGGAACCCTCTTACACTGTTGGTGGGAATGCAAACTAGTACAGCCACTATGGAGAACAGTGTGGAGATTCCTTAAAAAACTGGGAATAGAACTGCCATATGACCCAGCAATCCCACTGCTAGGCATATACACCGAGGAAACCAGAATTGAAAGAGACGCATGTACCCCAATGTTCATCGCAGCACTGTTTACAATAGCCAGGACATGGAAGCAACCTAGATGTCCATCGGCAGACGAATGGATAAGAAAGCTGTGGTACATATACACAATGGAATATTACTCAGCCATTAAAAAGAATACATTTGAATTCGTTCTATTGAGATGGATGAAACTGGAGCCCATTATACAGAGTGAAGTGAGCCAGAAAGAAAAGCACCAATACAGTATACTAATGCATGTATATGGAATTTGAAAGATGGTAATGGTAACCCTATATGTGAGACAGAATAAGAGACACAGATGCATAGAACAGTCCTGTGGACTCTGAGGGAGAAGGTGAGGGTTGGACGTTCTGGGACAATAACATTGAAACATGTATATTGTCATATGTGAAGCAGAACACCATTCCATGTTCTATGCATGGGACGGATGCTCAGGGATGGAGCGTTGGGATGACACTGAGGGATGGGAGGGGGAGGGAGGTGGGAGGAGGGTTTGGGAGGGGGAGCACATGTGAATCCATGGCTGATTCATGTCGATGTATGGCAAAAATTACTACAATATTGTAAAGTAATTAGCCCCCAACTAAAATTAAAAAAAAAATAAATAAATAAAATAAAATAAAATAAAATAAAAAATAAAATAAAATAAAATAAAAAGCTTTTGAATGAGCCAAATGAAATGATGAAATTCTGCACTGGTTTCTAGTTATAAAAAGAACTTTCTATTGCACAGCATCTCAGTTAGAAAGTGCAGAAATCCTCATCTCCATTACCTTCTGATTTCTGCTTCTAAAGGGCCATATGGGTCCCAATTCTCCTGTTAGTGATTTAATTATGCTCTGTGTAATTAAGGGGGCATATGCTTCCTGTACAAAATCAGTGTTAGATCTCCTTTATATGGTAGAAACCAACACAGACAAGGTTGTAATATCAGCTTTTATCTGCTGCCAATAAACTTTAAAATTGCTTTAATACAATTCAGAGAAAATGATGATTAGAAAAGAAAAGAATTGACCCTCTACTGGTAGGACATCAAAGAAGACATCTTGATATCCCAAAATCACACAGAGTAAAGCCAACCCTAGATCCATAGGGAAAAGGGCTTTCTCTAAAGGCACCCTCTCCACTGAAGTTATCTATTTGCCAAACAAGTCCTCTAATATATTACTCCAGGAAAGAACTGGCAGATTTCCCCATGGAATTATGTTTTTTGAGAAATTCTTTTGTTAAGTGTTTTAGAAATCTCACCTCTGCTTTTGCTCATGCCCCATCCCACTTTGAAGAATCTTCTATAGCTAGGATCTGAAGGCAAACTTAATAAAAAGAGAAAAGATTAGAGAAGAAAATGAGTTTACTAATAAGTGGTTTGGTATATTTCCAGCCTGGCAGTTTTATTTAAGATGTTGAAGAGCAAGCAACTACTCTATTAAGAAAAAAAGGTAAATCCAGAGGAAAAAAATATATTTTTAAAAATATATACAAACATTAAATATTTTAGAAGATAAGATATTTATCTAACACGCATATTTAAGGACTATTTTTCCCTCCCCCTCCCACCCCCATTTTCTATTCGCCATATTTCCTACTATGACATTAACCACTATCATTGTGGCTCAGACTGTAAAGAGTCTGCCTACAATGCCGGAGACCCAGGATCCATCCCTGGGTCGGGAAGATCCCCTGGAGAAGGAAATGGCAACCCGCTCCAGTATTCTTGCCTGGAGAATCCCATGGACAGAAAGGAGCCTGGCAGGCTACAGTCCATGAGATTACAAAGAGTTGGACATGACTGAACGACTCATATGACATTAGGGTCTCAAAGGGAGCAGTACAAACCCTACACTATTCCCATCTGGTCAGGCTGCACCCTAAAATCACAGGTACACAAGGTTTTTCATCATTAACGCTGTTGCCTCACTCTACCTAATAAGTCTAATCCTGAAAAGCCATACGGAAATGAAATCTGGTTATTTATGTCAGGCTGTAGATGCACCAAGACAGCTTGATATTTTAAATGATCTATTATATAAACAAAAGTATTTGATACAGAATAATTGTGCTTTAACCTCTCTTAAACCCCCTCAAAACACTGTGATCTACATACATACACACTGATGTTTTCCTTTCTGTCAACCCAGAATTTCATTTACTTACCGTTTAAATTGGGGAACATCATCACAAATAATCATCTCCCTTGATCATCTACTTTCTTTCATTTTTTCACTCAGTCATTAGACAAACACTTCTCAAGAAGTGTGCCCCAAGTATATGCCACTGCTACCAAGTGTCAGGAGTTGAAAAGAGAAAAGGTGCGAATAAATACAACCTTGCCCTGAGGAAGACCATGGCTCAGTGGGGAATCAAATGTAAGAATGACTGCAAAATAACAATGAAAGAGGCTGCACCATCACTGAAACAAGGATGAACTCAGCCCAGGAGAACAGAGAAGCTTTTCAGTTAAAAAGAAAGCGCAATTGACCCTTTACCCATTTTGCTGACCCTCCAACCCTCTGCCTCTTTGGTAACCACCAATTTGTTCTCTGCATTTATGAATTTTTTTTCATTTGTTTGAGGTTTTTTTCAGATTCCTTATATGAGTGAAATCATATAATATTTGTCTTTCTTCTTCTTCTTTGTTTCACTTAAAATAGTACTTCTCAGGTCCATCCATGTTGTCCCAAATGCCAAGATTTCATTCTTTTTATAGCTAAGTATACTGGAGAAGGCAATGGCAGCCCACTCCAGTACTCTTGCCTGGAAAATCCAGTGGATGGAGGATCCTGGTAGGTTGCAGTCCATGGGATCGCAAAGAGTCGGACATGACTGAGCGACTTCACTTTCACATTTCCCTTTCATGCATTGGAGAAGGAAATGGCAACCCACTCCAGTGTTCTTGCCTGGAGAATCCCAGGGACAGTGGAGCCCGGTGGGCTGCCGTCTATGGGGTCACACAGAGTCAGACACGACTGAAGCAACTTAGCAGCAGCTGCAGCAGCAGCAGCAGCATACAATATTCCATTGTATATATGTATCACACTTTCTTTATCCATTCATCCATTGATAGATATGGATTATTCTCATATCTTGACTATGTAAATAGTACTGCAACAAACATGCGGGTAAGTATATATTTTTAATTAGTGGCTGCAACCAATTTATAGTGCCATCATCAGTTTAAGAGGGGTCCATTTTTTTTCCCACATCCTTGCCAACACTTGGTATTTCTTATCTTTTTGAGAATAGCCATTCTAATAGGTGTGAGATGATATTTCACTGTGGTTTTGATATGCATCTCTAATAATTAGTGATATTTAATATCTTTTCATGCATCTGTTTCCCATCTGTTTGACTTCTTTGGAAAATGTCTATTCAGATCTTCTGCCTATTTTTTAGTCAGGTTGTCTGTTTTTTTTGTTGTTGTTGACTTGTATGAGTTCTTTACATATTTTGCATATTAAGCCCTTACCAGATATTTTATTTGTAAATACCCTCTCCCATTCAGTAGGTTATCTTTTCATTTGATGATGGATTCCTTCACTGTGCAGAGGCTTTTCTGTTTGATACAGCCCCGTATGTTTACTTTTGCTTTTGTATCTCTTGCCTTTGGAGTCAGATCCACAAAAACATTGCTAAGAATGATGCCAGGAAGCTTTACTGTATATGTCTTCTCCTAGGAGTTTTGTGATTTCAGGTCTTATACTCAACTCTTCACCCATTTTGAGATAATTTTTGTGTGTGGTGTAAGACAGATGTCTAGCCTCATTCTTTGCATGTGGTTGTCCAGTTTTCTTAACATCCTTATTGAAGAGACTCTCGTTTCTCCTTGGGTCCCCTGTCATAAATTAATTGTCCATATATGTGTCTATATCAGTTCAGTTCAGTTCTGTCACTCAGTCATATCCGACTCTTTGTGACCCCATGGACTGCAGCACGTCAGGCTTCCCTATCCATCACCAACTCCCAGAGCTTGTTCAAACTCATGTCCATCAAGTCGGGGATGCCATCCAAACTATTTCATCCTCTGTCGTCCCCTTCCCCTCCTGCCCTCAATCTTTCCCAGAATCAGGGTCTTTTTCAAAGAGTCAGTTCCTCTCATCAGTTGGCCAAAGTATTGGAGTTTCAGTTTCAGCATCAGTCCTTCCAATTAATATTCAGGACTGATCTCCTTTAGGATGGACTAGTTGGATCTCCTTTCAGTCCAAGGAACTCTCAAGAGTCTTCTCCAACACCACAGTTCAAAAGCATCAATTCTTCAGCATCTAGAATATTGGACTGTAATTTTCTTTTCTGTGTTGTCCTTGTGTGGTTTTGATCAAGGTTATGCTGGCCTCATAAAATGAGTTTGGAAGCATTCTCTACTCTTCAATTCTTTGGAAGAATTTTAGACATATAGGTATTAAGTCTTCTTTGAATGCTTGGTAGAATTCATCAGTGAAGAGATCTGGTCCTAGACTTTTGTTTACTGGAAGGTTTTTGATCATTTATTTCTGTGTCATTACTAGTAACAAGTTTATTCCAATTTCTTTTTCATCACGATGCAGTTTTGGCAGATTATATTTCTAGGAATTTATCCTTTTCTTCCAAGTTGTTCAATTTGTTGGCTTATAACTGTTTATACTAGTCTCTTGTGGTCCTTTGTATATCTGTGGTATCAGTTATAACTTCTCTTTCATTTCTAATTTTATTTGAATAATCACTCTTTTTTTATTGGTTTATCTAACTAAAGGCTTGCCAATTTTGTTTATCATCTCAAAGAATCAACTTTTATTAATAGTTTTATTGATCTTTTCTGCTGTCTTTTTAGTTTCTATTTCATTTACTTAAGCTGTGATCTTTATTATTTCCTTCCTTCTACTGACTTAAGGCTTCATCTGTTCTTTTTCTAGATCTTTTATTAATGGACATAAAGTTAGATTGTTTGAGATCTTTCCTTGTCTTCTGAGATAGGCCTATATTACTATGAACTTCCCTCTTAGAACCCTTTTGCTGTATCCCATAGATTTTGGTATGTCATATTTCTCTTTTCCCTATTCTCTAGGTATTTTTAAATTTCTCCTTTGATTTCTTGAATGAGCCTTTGATAATTCAGTAGCATATTGTTTAATCTCCACATTTTTTTTCAGTTTTCTTCTTGTAATTAATTTCTAATTTTATACCATAGTGATCAGAAGAGATGCTTGATATGATTTCAATTTTCTTAAATTTATTGAGACTTTTTTGTGACTTAACATGATCTACCTTGGAGAACGGTCCATACGCGCTTGAGAAGAATATGTATTCTGCTAGAACATGGTATCTAACAGCAGCAGAATACACATTAATCAATTCTTGTATTTCTTCCTCAGAGGAAGAAAGTCAGGCAAAATGAGGAGAGTAATTCCTCATTTACAAGTATTTAGTCTATCTGATTAGCATGCTACTTAAGGCAAAATCTTCCTTACTGATTTTTTGTCATGATGATCACTATTCATTGATATAAATGGGGTGTTAAAGTCCCCTACTGTTTTTGTAGTGCTGTCAATGTCTTCCTATAAGTTCACTAACTTGTTTTATCTATTTTGGTGTTCCTATATTAGGTTCATATATATATGTATAAATGCTATATCTTCTTTCTGTATTCACTCATCATCATTATGTAATGCGCTCCTTCGACTTTTATTACAGTCTTTGTTTTAAATTCTATTTTGTCTGCTATGAGTATATCTATGCCAGTTTTTTCCCCTTTCCATTGTCATGGAATATCTTTGTCCATGCCTTCACTTTCAGTTGAGTGTGTCTTTCCTTCTGAAGTGAGTCTCTCATAGGCAACATATAGATGGGTTTTATCTTTTTATTCATTCAGCTACTTTATGTATTAATTGGAGAATTTATTGCATTACACTTAAAGTAATTATTGACAGACATACACTTACTGCCATTTTGTTAATTTTTTTCTGGCCATTTTTGTATTTCTTCTCTGTTTCTTTCTTCATCTCTTTCTTTCTTCCCTTGGAGTTTGAGTGCTTTCTATGTTTAGTTTGCTTTCTCATTTTTTGTGTGTATTTACTATACATTTTTGATTTATGGTCACTGTGGGGTTCACCTATAATATTTTATGTATATCATGGTCTGTTGTAAGTTGATAACTTAAACTTGAACATGTTCCATAACTTTATATTTTTACTTCCCCCACCAGGTTTTATATTTTTGACATCACTTTTCATTTAATGCATCACTTAATTATTGTAGTTTCAGTTCACTTTAGTACTTTTGTCTCTTAACCTTCATACTTCCCTTATAAGTGATTAATCCATTACATTTACTGTATAATTACCTTTTCTGGTAAGATTTTTTAGTTTAGTATGTCTTTCGTTATTTATTAGTACTGTTTCTTTTTAGTTTGGGAAAGGAGTATGTCAAGGCTTATATTGTCACCCTGCTTATTTAACTTACATGCAGAGTACATCATGCGAAGCACAAGCTGGAATCAAGATTGCCAGGAGAAATATCAATAACCTCAGATATGCAGATGACACCACCCTTATGGCAGAAAGCAAAGAGGAACTAAAGAGCCTCTTGATGAAAGTGAAAGAGGAGAGTGAAAAATCTGGCTTAAAACTCAACATTCAAAAAACTAAGATCATGCATCTTGTCCCATCGCTTCATGGCAAATGGATGAGGAAACAGTGGAAATAGTGACAGACTTTATTTTCTTGGGCTCCAAAATCACTGAGGACCACGACTGCAGCCATGGAATTAAAAGATGCTTGCTCCTTGGAAGAAAAACTATGGAAAATCTGGACAGCATATTAAAAAGCAGAGACATTATTTTGCCAACAAAGGTCCATCTAGTCAAAGCTATGGTTTTTTCAGTAAGCATGTATGGTTGTGAGAGTTGTATCATAAAGAAGGCTGAGCACCAGAGAATTCAAAAGCTGAACACTTTTGAACTGTGGTTTTGGAGAAGACTCTTGAGAAACCCTTGGACAGCAAGGAGATCCAACCAGTCAATCCTAAAGGAAATCAATCCTGAATATTCACTGGAAGGATTGATGCTGAAGCTGAAACTCCAATACATTGGCCACCTGATGCAAGGAGCCAACTCATTAGGAAAGTCTCTGATACTAGGAAAGATTGAAGGCAGGAGGAGAAGGGGACAACAGAGGACGAGATGGTTGGATGGCATCACCAACTCAATGGACGTGAGTTTGAGCAAGCTCCAGGAGATGGTGAAGGACAGGGAAGCCTGGTGTGCTGCAGTCCATGGGCAAACAGTCAGATATGACTTTTTAGTTAAAAGAAGTCCCTTTAACATTTCTTGTTTAGTGGTAATGAACTTCTTTAGGTTTTCCTTATCTGGAAAATTCTTAATCTCTCTTTTAATTCTGAAAGATAACTTGCCAGATAGAGAACTCTTGGTTAAGGTTCCCCCCGCCTTTGACCACTTTAAATATTTCATGCCACTCCCTTTTGGCCTACAAAGTTTCTGCTAAAAAATATGCTGATAGTCTTATGGAGTTTCCCTTGTTCATAACAAAATATTTTTCTTTTGCTGCTTTTAAGATTCTGTCATTATCTTTAACTCTTTTCATTTTCATTATAATGTGTCTTAGTCCATCTCTGTGAGTTCAACTTATTTGGAACTCTCTGGGGTCCCTAGACCTGGATGTGTATTTCCTTCCCAAAATTATGGTGTGGGGGGGCTCAACCATTTTTTATTCAAATAAGTTTTATGGCCCTCTCTCTTCTTTACTATTTTGGACCACTATAAGGTAAATGCTAGTCTGCTTGATGTTGTCCCAAAGGTTCCTTAGAGTACTTTTACTGTTTTAAGTTCTTTTTTTCTTTTCTGCTCTAAGTTCCATTACTTTGCCTTCCAGTTCAGTGATCTGTTCTTCCACTTTGCCCAGTCTACTGTTGAATCCCTCTGTTGTATTTTTCAGTTCAGTAATTGTATTCTTCCACTCCATAACTTCTATTTGGTATTTTCTTATATTTTCCGTCTCTTTGTTGAAATTCTCCTTGTGATCATCCACTCTTCTCCCAAGTTTGATGAACATCCCTATGACCAATATTTTGAATCCTTTATCAGGTAAATTGCTGATCTCCATGTTATGAAGATTTTTTTCCTTGTTCTTTCATTCAGAACTTATTCCTGTATCTCCTCATTTTGCCTGACTCTTCTGTACTTGTTTCTATGTATTAGGCAAATCAGCCACTTCTGCCAATCTTGAATGAGTGGCCTTGGGTTAAAGTCCCATGGGGCCCAGAAGTACAGTCTACCCTAGCCACCAGGGCTGGGTGCTCTAGGGGCATCCCCTGTGTGGTCTGGGCATGCCTACTTTCTGTGGCATGGGTGTGGGTGTGGAAGGTGCTCTCACCTAGCTCAGCTATGACTTATAGCTGTGACACTGGCATGCTCGGGGGTACTCAGCAGCTGCACTTTCCAGCACTAGCACATTAGAAGGAAAGTCACAAAGTGGCTCCTATCAGCACTTGCATTAGCAGGTAGAATAATATCACAAATGGTACCCACCTGTGTCTCTGTCCCAGAGAGAGTCACAACAGGTCCCTGTCTGTACAGCTGATGCTTTAGGATTAGTACGTGGGGCTCCTTCATGTATGGTTCAGACACTTTTCAATCTGGCTTTCTTGCTCTGGATCCCAGGGTGGCTGAATCTGTGCCTGAGCCCTTTAAGAGTGGATTCTTACAGAACCATGGATCTCTCTACAGAACCATGGTCTTCCTGACATAA
Source organism: Okapia johnstoni (assembly GCA_024291935.2). NCBI lineage: Eukaryota > Metazoa > Chordata > Mammalia > Artiodactyla > Giraffidae > Okapia > Okapia johnstoni. The sequence goes on from CM044317.1 coordinate 88,252,121, forward strand.
TTCCCACTATGTTTCAATCCCAGGCATTTGCAGACTTCTCCTCTCCTATTGCAGGACATACGAGTTGGGGGTTCCCAATGTGGAACGTGAACCCCTCACTCCTTAGGGGAAAATTCTGGGTTTTTTTAGATACCTCTCCACTTTGGATCACTGCTCCTAGAGTGAGGCATGTGTGTGTGTGTGTGTGTGTGTGTGTGTGTGTGACTGTGTCTCTGCTTCTCCTGTCCATCTCAATGGATCCCTTTTATCCCTTGTTGTAGAGGCTCTGTTCAACCAGTTTGCAGGTCTGTTTCAGAGGAAACTATTCCATGTGTAGCTGCAGATTCAGTATGTCTGACAGAGGAGGTGAACTCAAGATCTTCCTACACCACTATCTTGAGCCAGGAACTCTCAAGGAGATGAAATCTTAAAGGATGAATAGATGCCTACTAAGAGAACAAACAGGTACAGTACATTTGGGGCAGAAGAAACAATAGATATGATGACAGAAAGGTCAAATAGAATATTTCAGGAACAGCAAGTTTAGTTCTGGAACTCTTTTACTTGGTGAATATATATATATATATATATTCCTATTTATTTATTTGGCTGCTGCAGGTCTTGGTGGTAGCATGCGGGATCTTTGATCTTCATCGCAGCATGCAGGATCTTTAGTTGCAGCATGCAAGCTCTTAGTTGTGGCATATGGGATGTAGTTCCCTGGTCAGGGATTGAACCTATGCCCCCTGCATTTCAAGCACAAGAGTCTTAGCTGCTGGAACACCAGAGAAGTTCCTCACTTGGTGTGTATATACTTGGTTCCTACTTGGTAAATGTTGCAAAAAAATTACTTTTCTACCATGAGCCCTGAACTGACCTCAGCACATAAATAGGACAGAGCAAGACCAGGTCCCTGCCCTGGGTGGCTTACGTGCTGGTGGAGGTGTGTGTGTGTGAGAGTAGCTCAGTCGTGTCTGGCTTTTTGTGACCCCGTGGACTATACGGTCCATGGAATTCTCCAGGCCAGAATACTGGAATGTGTAGCCTTTCCCTTCTCCAGGGGGTCTTCCCAACCCAGGGATCAAACCCAGGTCTCCCACATTGCAGGAAGATTCTTTATCAGCTGAGCCACAAGGGAAACCCAAGAATACTGGAGTAGGTAGCCTTTCCCTTCTCCAGGGGATCTTCCCGACCCAGGAATCAAATCGGGGTCTCCTGCATTACAGGCGGATTCTTTGCCAGCTGAGCTTGTGGGGAGACAGATACTAAATATATTTACAAGAATAAACAAAATAATTTCAGCTAGAATTGTCATTTTAAGGTGCACTTTCATGAAGGATATTTTAACAGTGGGCTCTTTCCTTAATAAACATCTTTTAAAAAATCAAAAAAAAAATTATAAAAGATGGCCAAGTGTGCTAGAGGAAGGGAGGGGTTGGTTTCGAGGCTGATCGAGACTGAGGAGTGAGAAAAGTCTTATCTGAGAGGGTAAATATGACTCGGACAGGGCAAGAGCAGAGAGGTAAGACTGACGAGTGGTACATCAGAAAAGGACTGGATGGGGAGTAGAAGCTTGAGTCACTGAGTAGATGGTGACCCTTTCTCAAATGCGATTAGGAGGGCCATAGGGGAGGAGGTGAGGAGGGGATCTTGAAGATCTTGGAGTTTGGATTTTATTCTGGCTATTAAGCAAATGATTGACATGGAGAAGGAAATGGCAACCCACTCCAGTGTTCTTGCCTGGAGAATCCCATGGACGGAGGGGACTGGTGGGCTGCGGTCTATGGGGTTGCGAAGAGTCGGACACGACTAAGCAACGAACACACACACACACACACAAGCAAATGAGTGACGAGGTTATGGACAAGAACAACTTTTTTACGTGTGTCTTCAGAAAGATGGTTCTGACATTTCTTGAAAGATAGAGTAAATGGATTTGATAAATATGCATAAATATGCAACAACTGAAACAGAAGTTTCAGAAGACAGTACTTCAATATGTAATTGTGGTATGTTTTATTTTCTGCTTTATCCTATTACATTTTTTAGTGATGATGATCAACTCAATAAACTGATTTCAGGACCATCTAATGGGTTGCAACCCATGGTTTGAAAAACACTGGATTAAGATATAGTAGGCACTAGAAATGCCAAGAGGTATCTTTCTTCTTATTTCCTGGTATGGGGCGCAATAGTTGAGATGCCCAATAAGACTCCTGAATGGCAGGACAAGGTCCTTGTTTTTTACATGAATGTCTTTTTAAAAAGTATCCATTTGAAGTGACATTGCCATTAACTTATAACATTAAAGATGCCACAAGTCCCACATTTAATTACATTATAGATTAAAACAAAGAAGAGGCACTTTAAAAACTGGCTTCCAAATAGTATCTAGGTTTAAGTTTTCTTCCATCTCTCTTGTCTTTAAAAAAAAAAGACCCAAAATGCCTAAGGGCACATACCAGTTGTGTGAGGTTGCCACAGATTAGCCACAGTGAGAGCCTGAAATTTATCATACAAATCTGGCTGAGAGGTGATTAATAATTAGAGAGTTGCTAAAACTAGGACCTCCACAGTTTTGTGTTGGGTTATTTTGACTATAAAGAAATTTCTCCACAACCAAAGCTCTATTTTTAATCTGCTTATTTTGATTCTATACTTGTAATCATAGCCTAATCATATATAGCAAGCTAATAGAGCCCCATGATGAAAGCTATTTCTCTCTGAAATCCCTCACAAATAAATGTGTTCTTGTCATGGGCCATTAATACAAGAATGTGTTATTTAACACAAACCCCATCCCCACCCCTAGTCTTTCAGCATATTACTTTTTGCTTCCTCCAAAATTTTAATATGGGCATTTGCATGTCCCCAAGAAAGAAAAATCAACTCTCCTCCACCGTATATGTCCCTCCAGTACATTTTGCTACATCTGCTGCCTTGTGGGTCTTCAGTTTGTGGAAGCTAATACACATCCTGAGCCTCTTCTACTTCCAAACAACTTCACATTCTGGTCCCTCAGCATATTTTTCTACATACTATAATTTCCTATTCTAACAGTTGTTCCCAAAGGCATACCAGAACCACCCGAATGGCTTGTTAAAACCACATCCTGGGGTTTTAACCCCCAGAGTTTCTGATTCAGGAGGTTTTAGATGAGCATGAGAATTTACATTTCTAATAAGCTCCCGGGTGCCACTGCTGCTACTGGCCAAGAAAGGCGCTCATAAAAGAAATGTTTTCAGCTCCATTAAGCTACTTTTCCTTTTCACAGCTAACATTGGCTGTAGCATTTAATAGGTATTTTCAGAATAAATTTTTAAAATAATTATCCATTGAACTCATAAGACTTACAGGAACTTTCAAGCTCATGGAAGAAAAAAACAACTGCACTAATTTCTTTATTGGGTATATGTTACAGAAATTTACTTGAAATTAAATGAAGTATAGGAACTCATCAAGCCTTCCCTTCTATACTGTTATCATCTATTAAATAGAAAGTGTGTTCCTGAATTCCATGTTATCCTTTATCAGTATATATAGAAATATCCTTGGTTCTGAAATCATTCCTTCTCTTTTATGAAAGAACCCTTAAATAAACATCTTTTAATGTTGCATCCCACGAAATTTTATATATATTCACTAGCTTCCACACTCTGGGAAAATGTTTTGTCTGCACTAGATGGCAGTGTAATCCTGAAATTCGAAACCTAAACTAAGGCATCAGACTAGGATCTAATTTCCAGCCTTAAAGGAGACAACTTTTGATTTTAAGCAAACATCTCATCCTTGGTTGTTTTCTATATGTATGCATTGGAGTATTATGATTGATTCAAGTTTGGAGTTGCTTTCAGAGTAAACGTACAAATACAATGCACGCTGATTGTTCAAAGTCTATTGAAGGACAAAGACACTAAGTAAACAACTAAATTTAATTCTGCCCCAAGAGGTGAGTCATCTGCTGTCTCCACCTCTCACCACCACCAAATTGAGCCTTATCACTAAGCAGGTCATCCCCAAGGTTAACAGGTTGGGTTATAGAGCAAACTAGTTAGGTTCAAATCTCAGCACTAACCTCTTTAAGCTGTGAAACCCTGAAGATATCATTAATCTCCCTGTAGCTCAGCTTTCCCATGTATAAACATGAATAATAAAAGCATCTACCTAATAGGTATATTATAAGTTAAACCAGAGTTTAACACAGTGACTGGAACACAATAAATTTCAGCCATAAGTGTTTTTGTTGCTGTAACTCACTCTCCTTGACTTAATTCTCTCACTCAGTCCCACTCTGCTGGGACAAGTGATGGCTCGTTGAGATCGCCTTAGAAAAGCTTTCCTTGTGTGGGTTGTGTGGTTGTGCTAGAAGCTAAAAACTCCTAGATGATATACCCTGGTGGAAAATCCACCCACACTGATCAAAGTAAACCAATTGAAAGCCCCCTCTTCCCTTCCATATGCACATCTTTGACTGTTTGCTACACTTTTATGATTCTTCCTCCTACAAAACTGCTCTTAATGAGCCCCATAAGGTCACTTGAGCATCAATAAAACCTTTTCTTTCATAATGCACTGTGGTTTTTCAAGAACATTTATCATCATAATCTCCTTTGTATCTCAAAGCAATCCAACAAGACAGGTGTGACCATCCTGTTTTCCTGCTGAATAAATGGGTGAAGGTGGAAGGAAGCTGCCTAAGTTCATGGTGACAACAGAGGTACCCCGGTCTATAGATTGAATCTTGAGCAGATACAAAGAAAAGGCAATGCCATCCATCACCATAAAACAGTGAAACTGCTGCTTACTCTCTCTCCTTACTCTCTCTCTATATATATTTGGTTTCTTCATTTTAGAAGTAATATGCAATCACCAGAGAAAAGGGCTCCCTGGTGGCTCAGGTGGTAAAGAATCCACCTGCAATGCGGGAGAGCCAGGTTCAATCCCTGGGTTGGGAAGATCCCCTGGAGGAGGGCATGGCGACCCACTTCAGTATTCTTGCCTGGGAAATCCCATGGACAGAGGAGCCTGGCAGGCAACAGTCCATGGGGTTGCAAAGAGTCAGACATGACTGAGCGGCTAAGCACAACACACGTAGAAAAGTGGAAAATAGAGATAGAGATAGAAAAAAGGGGGAAAAATCACTCACTGAGACAACTCACTGTTACCATTTAGAATGTTTATTCCAGTTCCTCTTCTGTGTGCAAGTTGTGATCATATTCTACATGGCTTCATGATTTCCGTAAATGCACATCACAAAGAACTTACACACTTTCTCTCCCAAAATTTACATGCAAGGATGTGTCATGTACAGAATAGAAAGCAAAGTCCAGTGTAAGAACTTAGCCCTGAAGTCAAGATTACAGCTTTTAATTCTAACTGCCGTAACCTCGAAAGAGAAAATAACTGTAGAGAAAGGAAGCTTTGAGTAACTAGGGCAGATTCTTCCGGCAGTCCACGGTTTTTTGAAAGACATTCCTATTCTCACTCAAAGCCACATAGGACCTTAAACTCACAACCAACTGACTAACCGCAAGCAGCAGAGGCGTGGCAGACATTCCAGAGGCGCCAAGGGCCACCACAGGGGAGCCCTGCCTCTTGCCTTTCCTGCATTTCAAATACCCTTGAAGCCACCACTGATGCCAGGAATAGCAATGGCAACTGACATGTGGGCAGGTGATAAAGAGTCTTTGTCCTCGAGGGCTGACCTCAGAGCCCCCACAAGCTGAAAGGGCTCTAGCAATGGAGCGCTCAGTGATTCCAGGCAGAGGTCCGTCCAGGAAGAACCAGCAGGACTGCTGGGCGGGGAGTGCAGGACGCTGACAGAGGCTCAAGAGGGGGACCGCTGGTGTCACCCCAGTCTGTCTCCACGAAGGGCTTCTCCCAGGCTTCCAGGGCTTTTTCTAAAAGTGCAGTATAAGGAAGGAGTGGGAGAAGAGATCCCTCTGCTATGCCAGGAACCGCTTCATGCTTGAAAAGGTGGTATACTCTCCATCTACGCAGCTCACCATCATCGCCATTTTATAAGTGAGGTGAGTGAGGCACAAAGACGTTAGAAACCTTGCTAAACGACACTCCAGATGAGATGCCAAAACTAAGCTCGCATTTATCTGACACCAGAGCCAATGTCCATCCTATAATTTGTTGTTTCTGAGTCCACACACACACACACATGAGCAATGATCTTAAGTACAGTTTTCACCTTACTGTGCATCTGCTGCTGCTGCTGCTGCTGCTGCTAGGTCGCTTCAGTCGTGTCCAACTCTGTGCGACCCCATAGACGGCAGCCCACCAGGCTCCCCCATCCCTGGGATTTTCCAGGCAAGAACACTGGAGTGGGTTGCCATTTCCTTCTCCAATGCATGAAAGTGAAAAGTGAAAGTGAAGTTGCTCAGTCATGTCCGACTCTTCGCTACCCCATGGTCTGCAGCCTACCAGGCTCCTCCGCCCATGGGATTTTCCAGGCAAGAGTACTGGGGTGGGGTGCCACTGCCTTCTCCATACTGTGCATCTACTCCTAAACAAGTATTTTCCTTTCTTCACAAACCCCAAGCTTCCATGGTAGTGTAATTACTTCCCTGTTTCGCTCATTTGTCCACATTTTAAAAGTATAAAAATATAGTCTATATTGGAAATATTAAAAAAAATGAATAAATAAATCTCCAAGCTAAAAACCCCTTCAAGAGCTGGTAAAATTTGTCCTCGTACAGACCACAAACTTGGTGCCTTCACTGAGCAAACTGTGGCCAAAGATTTGTTTCATGGGTGCTTTGGCTGAACTACAAAAAGTGGTAGGAAAGATCTTTTCTATATTTTCAAGTGGTTCTATTCATATCAAAATTTGTCTCAAATGTTAAACTCTCACAGGTTAGGAACCTTGATTATTTATAATCTCTCTTTCTTTATGGCCTCCTGCAGCCAGCCTTGTATATGCATCAACAGTCAACACTTCAGCCAACAGCACATTTAAATCACGGTGCTGAGTACTAAGGAAATTTTCAGGGCTGAATAATGCCTTATCTGTCCTCAAAGAAGGACACACACACCCCCTAAAACTGAAGCACACTTTAGCCTTAAAGGACCCCTCAATGAAAATAAGTAGACCCACATATTGCTCTAGAGACAGAAAGGCAAAAGTAACTGATATTTTCAGAAAGATTCTAGAGCATTTCACAGACAAAGTTACATTTTAGCTTGACCTTGAGGAATGAATCAGATTTTACAGGCAGGCAAGGCTATAAGGAGTGAGAAGCCAATTGGAATAAGGAGGACAGAACCTCAGAGACATCGTGATGAGAGGCATGTAGTGAATTATGTCAAAGGCGTGACTTCACCTTTCTTAACTTTTACATTGTAGTGTAGTCAATTAGGGCTTCCCTGGTAGCTCAGCTGGTAAAGAATCCACCTGCAATGCATGACACCCCAGTTCAATTCCTGGGTCAAGAAGTTCCCTTGGAGAAGGGATAAGCTACTCACACCAGTACTCTTGGGCTTCCCTGGTGGCTCAGATGGTAAAGAATCCATCTGCAATGCTGGAGATCTGGGTTCGATCCCTGGGTTGGGAAGATCCCCTGGAGGAGGGCATGGCAACGTACTCCAGTATTCTTGCCTGGAGAATCCCAGGGACAGAGGAGCCTGGTGGGCTACTATCTCTGGGGTCGCAAAGAGTTGGACACAACCGAGCGACTAAGCACAGCACATACTTGATTAACAATGTTGTGACGGTTTCAGGTATACATGTGTATGTATAAAAAAATGACTTCACTCTTTGAAATATGATTTGTGTGTCATTATGGACTTAGGGGTTAAGAAAACTAATTTACGCATTTAGTAAATAAATAAATGAGGGCTCTAACAGCGTTTATGACTCTCTTTTATTAGGCTGCTGATCACATTCATATTTTGTCACTGGACAACAAATCAGCAATCCATTTGCTACCATGGAGAAAGTACAAGTAAGAGCTTTGATTCTAGGCTGGCACAGTTCCAGGAGAAACTTAACTGTTGTCTGAAAAGCCTTCTGTTTGAGAATTCCATCAAGACATAAGGACCACCAGGAGCCTGATACCAGGAGCCAAGGTAAAGGAAGCAGGGTGCCTTCCCTAAGACACACAAGTTATTTGCTACCACTTAAATTACAAGTTATTTTTTCCCTTTAGTATCAGTATTAGACTACAAAGCCTGCCTGTAGTCAGGCAGTCTACCTGAAATCAGAGTCTAAGAAGTGTCAATGGCATAACCAGTTAGCACTGCTTTCATTTCCTTGTGGGAAAGCTGATCAGCAAATAAAGATCTACATGACTTTAAAAGGGCTTCCCTGAAACCAGAATTGAAAGAGATGCGTGTACCCCAATGTTCATCGCAGCACTGTTTACAATAGCCAGGACATGGAAGCAACCTAGATGTCCATCAGCAGACGAATGGATAAGGAAGCTGTGGTACATATACACAATGGAATATTACTCAGCCATTAAAAAAATACATTTGAATCGGTTCTATTGAGATGGATGAAACTGGAGCCCATTATACAGAGTGAAGCAAGCCAGAAAGAAAAACACCAATACAGAATACTAATGCATATATGTGGAATTTGAAAGATGGTAACGGTAACCCTATATGCGAGACAGAATAAGAGACACAGATGCATAGAACAGTCTTGTGGACTCTGAGGGAGAAGGTGAGGGTGGGACGTTCTGGGACAATAGCATTGAAACATGTATATTATCATATGTGAAGCGGAACACCATTCCATGTTCTATGCATGAGACAAATGCTCAGGGCTGGGGCAATGGGATGACCCAGAGGGATGGGATGGGGAGGAAGGTGGGAGGAGGGTTCAGGATGGGGAACACATATAAACCCATGGCTGATTCATGTCAATGTATGCAAAAACTACTACAATATTGTAAAATAATTAGCCCCCAACTAAAATAAATAAATTTATTAAAAAAATAAAAATAAAATAAAATAAAAGGGCTTCCCTGATAGCTCGGTTGGTAGAGAATCCACCTGCAATGCAGGAGGCCCCAGTTCAATTCCTGGGCCAGGAAGATCCCCTGGAGAAGGGATAGGCTACCTACTCCAGTATTCTTGGGCTTCCCTGGTGGCTCAGCTGTTAAAGAATCCGCCCACAATGCGGGAGATCTGGGTTCGATTCCTGGGTTGGGAAGATCCCCTGGAAAAGGGAAAGAGCATCCACTCCAGTATTCTGGCCTGGAGTATTCCATGGACCGTATAGTTCATGGAGTGACAAAGAGTCGGACACAACTGAGAGACTTTCGCTTTCACTTACTTTAAAAAAATAACAGCCTAAAAGAATCCTGGTACATGCTAAGTGGTGGCTTCAGGCTGCAAGAGTGAAGGCACACGGCCAAGAACAGCAGACGTGTTGTGTGCAGGGATGAGATTTGAAACTGAAGTTGCTATGAACAGTGAAATGAGCTCTGGAGTGTAGCTCAAAAGGGAGGCCAGGAAAATACAGTGTAGCCGGAGCAACCCAAGTGGAAATCAGCATGCCCACGGCGGATTTCCTAAAACCTATTCTGTCAAGTAGAACAAAATAGCGAAGAAGCAATAAAAGAATAAATGACCTAGAAATATTGGCCTCTTCAAGCGGAACTTGCTACAGAGGGCTGGTTTCGGAAGCAGAAGTGGAGAAATTGAAGCCCCACAAGGCTTTCATCACCATAGATGTTCTTATAAGCTTTGTTATCTGACAGGACGCTGTTGAAAGTCAGAGGAACGTGTAAAACATTATTACAAGAATCACGGGAGTAACCATGAGAAATCTGTCTCTTGGTACAATACTGGGAAATGTCATTTGGCTACACATTTGTACCATAATAAAGTTGTCCATAAATACACACTATAAACACAGAAAGCAAGAAATAAAAAACTTTGATGTCATATCCAGAGGCTCAATGACAGCCCCTGGGTGTGTTATCGAGAGCAGTTATTTTACAAGAAAAAGAAAATCCACCAAGTAAGGTGACCCTCACTGAACTATAAATAATCATAAAATTTAAAAAAAAAAGAAATTGAAAGATTATAAAAAGCCTCAGGGTTTTGCTGTGTTGCCCACAAAGCCCTATCACTCTGTCACCCCTGTGTCCAGAGTCACTGGCAACAAATTCAACTGTAATTTGTATACTAGCCATTCATGTGCCACCTTTAAAAATAAATTTTATTTAAAAATAAATAAAATAAGTACCGTTTTATCAAGTGAAAAATAGTGAAAGCAATTTTAATACAAGACTTTCCCCAGCATGGATATATCTTCCCTCTGAGCACCCTTCAGAGTCTCTATCAAGCAAGCCCACAGCTCTGCATGAAGCTCCTTCCCCCTAACCTCCAGCCAGATGTTCTGCTCTCTTTTTTCTTTTTTTGAGCATTTTTTAAATTTGCAGTATAGTTTATTTACAATGTTGTATTAATTTCTGCTGTACAACAAAGTGATTCCATTATATATATACATATATATGTGCATATATATACACAAATATGTACATTCTTTTTTAAATATTCTTTTCCATTACAGTTTATCATAGGATGTCGAATATAGCTCCCTGTGCTGTACAGTAGGATCTTGTTGTTTATCCATCTTATATATAATAGTCTGCATCTGCTAATCCCCAACCCCCAATTCATCCCTCTTGCACACACCCCCTGGGTAACCAAAGTCTATTCTCTACCTCTGTGAGCCCGGTTCTATTTCATAGGTAGGTTAATTTGTGTCGTATTTTAGATTCCACTTATGAGTCATATCATATGACAGTTGTCTTTCTCTTTCTGGATTACTTCACTTAGTACGATAATCTCTAGTTGCATCCATGGCATTACTTCATTCTTCACCATGGCTGAGTCCATTGTATTTATGTACCACATCTTCTTTATCCATTCATCTGTCACTGGACATTTAGGTTGTTTCTGTGTTCTGCATTCTGATCGCTCATGGGAAAAGCAATTTGCAATGAATAATGTCACATTCCGTTCCCCAGGCAGGAGGGTACAGTGGAAAAGGCAGAGGCACCTAAAATCAGGAGACTTGGACTTGTTCCACCCCATTTTTCCACCAGTAATGTCCTTCATTGGTCTTGAAACCCCAGAAGTGGCTTCATTTTCTCCCCAGTGAGGACCCCCTCAGGGGTTCACTGTGAGACCCAAGCTCATCCAGGCAGAAGAGTGACAAGTACCCTACAAAGGTATACCAATTATCATTTCAGAAGTATTTAGGGAGCACCTATGATGTGTAGGACCACAGTTTTAAACACTGCATAGTAATCAAAACTGAAGAAGGCAAACTCTCAACTCTCAAAAATAGAACCTTAAAATGGAGCGGAGAAGCGAAGACTATATATCTGACCCAGTAGCAAATATTAATAGTAAGTTCCCCAAGCAACACCCCATGACTGTAACTCAGTTTGGCCAATATTCATGATATAAGCTCTTGAGATACGAAAGTAAGCACTGTGGGTCTCTGGCATCTGTCTGGCAGGACAGACAGGCACACAGTGATGCTGCCAGTACAAGCAGATGTTAATAAACTTCATAAAAAAAGAGCTTAGTGAGCATGGATTAGGTCTGGGCAGACAGGCATACTGAAAGGCTTAAGCCCAGATGCCTACAGGTAAAGTCTGACAGGAGATGGCAGGGCATTTTTGCTAAAGATTGGGTTTTTTTATTTCCAGAAAAGGTGAAAAGGCTCAGATGTGACCTTGGACCGACCCGGGTAGCAAGGCAGGTGGATGCTGGGGGAGAGTGGAGGTGACTATGGAGACTCAGCCACCCTGGGAAAGCGTGAGGGTGGGTTTGCATCACCTGACCACCAAGGAAAGGGGAAAATGGTGTCAAGACAGTCAGGGAATCAGGGATGGAGAAGCTAAGACAGTGGTTCCAGGAGGACAGGACCTACTCAACAGGTTTCTGGTTTGCCTCTTTTATAAATAATAACTTTAGGACTTCCTGGTGGTCCAGAGGTTAAGAATCCGCCTGCCAAAGCAGGCGACACGGGTTCGATCCCTGGTCTGGGAAGATCCCACATGCTGTGGGGCAACAAAGCCCATGGGCCACAACTACTGAAGCCCGCCTTGCTCTGCAACAAGAGAAGCCCCCGCCAACTGCAGTTAGAGAAAGCTGGTACACAGCAACTAAAACCCAGGGCATCCAAAAATAAATAAATTTTTTAAATGATAATAACTTTAAGACAGCAAGTGTACGGTGTCTGCTACATGCTGAGCACTCTTCATTTTCTCTATATTAACTTATTTAATGCACAGTAAGTGAGAGGGGTGGACACAGTTGTCCCCTCTGTAGGGATGAGGAAAGTCTGACCGCATTTGTGGGCTGAGAAGGAGAAGTCAGTAACCAGAGGGAGAGCGGAGATGCTATCTGAACTCAAAAGAGGGGTTGCTCAGGGATTAGGGGTGATCAGTATTTTCCTCTCCACAGTTTTTAACTCCTAACTTCTCTACCATAGACATTATGATCTTTGAAATCAGAAAACTAAACCGTACAAAAGTAGGCAATCATGTTACTGATTTATATTGTCTTTAAATTAGTCTTTATGTCTTCTACATAAAAATAAGCTTTCCAATAAGAAAGTTAAAATCCTGAGAGTAGGAATGGTGTCTTATCTCTTCTTTTCCCCCACCGTCTACACCTGGTGTGTGTGTGTGTGTGTGTGTGTGTGTGTGTGTGTTTTATAGGGAACAAAATTAAACCCAACCAAACTCAGACCATTGTTAATACTTCCTCAGATTTAGCTCTCTGTAGGTTAACTACCTTATGTCTTTTCAGATAAGCACCTCTAGGACGTGCTTTAATCCTTTTTCCTTCCCTTTTTCATTACCCCATCTCCCACCACCACCACTTAAGGACTTAGAACACAGGCACATTCCTCTGGGACCACCAGATAGCATGTGTTTCCTGCCGTTGGCTCTCACAGCAGGAGAGCTCTCCTGTGTTAGGGATTCACAACTTTGCCCTGTTACATCACCTGGATATCTAAGTAATAATCTGACTATACCATCATACTGGTTTACTTGTCATTTTCATAAGCTGAGTTATAAATTAAATTGAAGTCTTTTACATTCAATCTTAATGTAAGTTTCCTTCAAATTAATGATTTTTTTAAAATTTTGTTGTTATTGATGATCTTGTTTATTTAGGGAAGAGAAAGCAAAATGCCCTTTTCCCTGTATTTTGGTATTCTGTCCTTTCTTCTCTTTCTCTCTTAGCAAACCCATCCTTTGAAGTTCACGTTTCTCTTTCTTCCTATGCAAACTGTTCCTCTTGGTTTCCTCCGTGCTATACATTAAAACTTCAAGGAAGAAAGCCTGAACTCCTAGGTCCATTCATAAGAAGCACTTACTCGTGTCAATGTATGGCAAAAACCACTACAATATTGTGAAGTAATTGGCCCCCAACTAAAATAAATACATTTATTAAAATAAAATAAAATAAAATAAAAAAAAGAAGCACTTACTCCGAAGTTCAATACAGGTCCTTCAGGGATTTGTCAGGAAGACCACAGTCGCGGAAGAAGGCAGTATGGGCGAGGAAGAAAGGTAAGTATTGGCCTCTGTGGACCCGTGTTGAGTCCTTTCACGAACGATGGAGACGTTGTGTGACCAGTTTCCCACTTCTTCTAGGAGTTCAGGTAGGAGGGGTCCCAGGACGGGGGTGAATGCCTGCAGAATAGGGTAGATGGAGCCACCAGTCACCTCCCCTCCCCCACCCTCACCCCCACCACGTGGAAGCTGCCACCACGCTCTGTATGTATCATCCAGAATCCTTCCAGTGGTGTGCAGAATACCTGTCTTCATTTCAATATAATATAAAGAAATCAAGGCTCTGATAAATCAAATGACCTAAGACCACACTGGTGGTTCCTGTGAGCTGAAGCCCATCACGCATAATGTATCTGAAGAATTACCTAGAGAAGATTTTATAAGAGTTAAGCAAAACTAAGTAATAAAACATGGAGGAAGAGTGGAAATAACAAAGTATCAGACTCTACATGAATTCAATCAAATGTGAGGCATAAACAAGACAACCGGCAGCTAATTGATGGATTACAAATCGCCCCAAGTCAAACTCGTAAACTTTATAATACCCTTGAAAGTATTCAAATAAATACTGTGACCTTAGGCAAAAAGGATTTTCTATTCATATGTATGAAATATTTTGTTCCTAATTATTTCTCCTTACAGTGAATAATAATGTCTGGTATAAATATGATTTGTTGCTTTAATTTTGGTATTTCGATTTGTCCTATATATTTCCAAAGAAAAATAGAATCATAAAGCTGCTATGAAGAACTGTCTAAAAGGGGTAAAAACTGTTGATTTATAATTTACATTTTAGCTGTGTGTATTTGTTCTCAGCATATATTTAAATCTGAGTTATATCACCACATATTTTGGGGCCAGCATAATTGCAAGGATGTTCCTGAAGCAATTCATATCTGCTGCCTTTTTCTTTTATACTCCTAATTTCTCCCTAATGTCAGTCTTATCATCTGCTCCCTTACAGGTGACCTTTGGTAAAGCATAAACCAAAGGAGATTTCCTTCTACTAGCCACACATGGAGAAAAGGAACTGACATCCATCAGTTGTAATGAGAGTGAGTCTTGACCACGTGACAACCAATGGCAGAGTCCCTGTGTGAATCTCTCAACAGACTGGCAGAGAGGCAAAGTTTTTGGTGCTAACCCTTAATTCATCTTTTAGTGTGTGCTCCTAAGCTACATCATCTCAAGGTAAAGAACCCAACTGACAAGCAGGACATATGGGTTTGATCCGTGAGTCAGAAAGATCTCCTGGAGAAGGAAATGGCAACCCCCAGCCCCCGCCAGTATTCTTACTTAGGAAAATCTGTGGACAGAGGAACGTGGAGGGCTACAGTCCATGGGGTCACAAAAAATCAGACATGACTTAGCGACTAAACAAGGTTGTTCAGCAACTTAAAAAAATTAAAATACTCTTAAAAGTGGTTAGACAACCAGAGTTACAAGTGGTAGAATCAACAACCAGACCTAAAATTGTCGGAGTCTCAGTTATTTCCAAATTCTCCAATACTGTGTTATGAAACACTGCCAACATCTGGAAAAGTTTAATAAAATGTCTACAATACCATTTCCATCCATTGTTAGGATATCATTTTCTCAGAGAAACCCTGGACATGTACATTTCCACTCTTTCCATAAAGATCTTTTTTTTTTTTTTTTGAGGTATAGTTAATTTACAATGTTGTGTTAGTTTCAAGTGTATAACAAAGTGATTCAGTTATTTTTATATATGTGTGTTTTCTTTTTCATATTCTTTTCCATTGCAGTTTATACAAGCTATTGAATATAGTTCCCTGTGCTCTATTGCATATCCTTGTTGTTTATCAATTTTATACATATGTATATGTTAATTCCAAGCTCCTGATTTATATCTCCCATCACCCCTATCTCATTTTGTAACAATGAGTTGGTTTTCTATGTCTGTGAGTCTATTTTTCTTTTGCAAATAAGTTTATTTGTATTATTTTTTTAGAGATCTTTTACTGAGGGAAACCTGTAGAGGCTTTATGTTGGAGAGCGCATTGAAATGTTGTACTCTATCAAAAATGAGACTTCCCTGGTAGCTCAGTAGTAAAGAATCCTCCTGCAATGCAGGGATACAAGAGACGGAGTTTGATCCCTGGGTTGGGAATATCCCCTGGAATAGGAAATGGCAACCCACTCCAATATTCTTGCCTGGAAAATCCCATGGACAGAGGAGCTTGGTGGGCTACAGTCCATGGGATCGCAAAGAGTTGTACACGACTGAGTGACTAACACTTTCGCTTTCAGGGATATTAGCTTGTAAAACAAAGTGTCACATCCAGGCAAGCCGTAAACATGCATGACATGTTTCACGGCAGCCAATCTAAGGAAGCACAGAAAAACTCAAACCCAATTCAAAGCAAGTGTCAGTATCCATGTGAGATGGTAGCAGCCATTGATGACAAAAACTGCACAATATAAACCAAATGATCATACAGTGATCCTGCACAAACGTATAAATGTGACCAAAAAGCTTAAAGCTAGGCATCATTATTAAATCCAAAATTTGATTGCACATGTACAACTAGAAATTAAATCTCTCCTTCCTTTATGCTAGAGACCCTGGGAAACAGGGCAGCAAGGGATGCCGGAGACCTACTCACAAAGGTCAAGACTCTTCCCACCCCGAGTACTCACTACAGTGAGGAGAGCGTGGAAAGCTGAGACCATCTTTGTTGGTGCCTTGAGTGACCGGAGTCTCTTTTAAAGTCTTTCAGGGCTCAAGCTAAGGAAGATGAAGAGCTCTTCCAAACCCTACTGACTGTTGAGACCTGTCAAGGGTCTAAAATTCTAACCCCTGGCAAGCTAACAGGTGAAGAGACCGTATGTTCACAGATGCTGGCAGAAGACAGGAGATTCCGGGGTCAGAGACAAAGGACAGTTTTACTCTTCATGACTGCAGCCAGAGAAGCAGCATTTGTGTCAGGCCCTGAGCTCCAGTTCCCACAGGGGACTGAAGAAGATCAGGCAAGGCCTGCATGTGGGATGGAACGTGTTGCAGGAGAGCTTAGGAAACCCCAGTTAAAATGTGCAGTCAGACCGGCAGACCTTACCCTGGAGGGAGACACACCTATTACACAGCAAGGTAAACAGATTTCCCTCCTAGTTCAGCCAGTAAAGAATCTGCCTGCAATGCAGGAGACCCTGACTCGATTCCTGGGTCGAGAAGATCCCCTGGAGCAGGGAAAGGCTACCCACTCCAGTATTCTGGCCTGGACTGTACAGTCTATGGGGTCGCAAGGAGTTGGACACGACTGAGCGACTTTCACTTTCACTTCAGCTTCACAAACAGACTTGACTTCCCTCCAGATAGAGACAGTATCTCTACCTTCCAAGGCCGCTCAGAACAGCACCATCCTCCTCAGAAACTGCATTCACCACCCCAGTCCCAGACGGCCGCATGTTTTTCCTTTTGTTCCCCAGTGGTTTCTCTGCCCTGAATCCAGTCCTTGATTTTGTTCTGGTGCCTGGACTCCTCCTCCTCAGCCCCAGCTCTGAAATGGCCTCTGAGTCACCTGCCTGAGGCATGAAGACAGGAGGGAACCAAGGACAACCTCCTCACCTACAGGCATTAAAGCAGAAGGAAGAGCTGCCTTCTTGTTTTGCACTCAATGAGACCATGATGCATAGAATGGCATCTAAAACAGAAACTTTGTGGCATCTGAGCAAGAAAGTCTGACCTTGAAACAGTGGAACATGCACAAATGTAAAGGCACAGGTTGCTGAAAATTGGGTTAAAAGACAAAGCAGCTCACCACAGCCCCCTCATTTCTGTGCTCGAGCAGATTTCCCAGCCTGACACATGCGCTGAGGGGGTCTCAAGCCATCCCCTAGTAACTTTGGTCACATTGCAATGTCATCATGATGTCACTTGAATTGTGGTTTTGCCCCACCCGCACACACCCCCACCCCACGGAGGTTTTGTTTAGGTGCTCACAGGAAAGAATCAAAATGATGCCTGGTGGAAGCCCACCTGAGAAACTGCTGATGATGCAATCCTAGCGGAGGGAAAGGAGAGCCCCCCTCACCCAAACCCTGGAAGATTAACCCCATATTAACAACCTAAGGTACCCCTGTTCACGAGGATGCTGACACTCTTCTCTGAGGGTATGGTTTTCACGTCTTCCTTAAATAAGCTGCTTCTCTGGGTGCCCTCCCACATGTCCTGTGGTTCTGATAAACTCTGTGCTGACGTGACAATGTTCATCTCTCTGCAGAGTTCTTTCTTCATAGACAAGGACCACCCCATCCCACCCTTCAACGTGGTCACAGAGCATTGGATTTGAGCTTCATGCATCATACAGAAAATTCTTCCTGGCTGTCTATTTTACGTATGGTAATGTATTTGTTCCAATGCTAGTCTCTCTATTGGGAAGTGGAAGGGAGGTTCAAGGGGAAGGGGACATATGTATACCTGTGGCTGATTCATGTTGATTTATGGCAGAAACCATCACAATCGGTTCAGTTCAGTTCAGTCGCTCAGTCATGTCTGACTCTTTGCGACCCCATGAACCGCAGCACACCAGGCCTCCCTGTCCATCAACAACTCCCAGAGTCCACCAAACCCATGTCCATCGAGTCGGTGATGCCATCCAGCCATCTCATCCTCTGTCATCCCCTTCTCCTCCTGCCCCCAATCCTTCCCAGCATCAGGGTCTTTTTCAATGAGTCAACTCTTCACATGAGGTGGCCAAAGTATTGGAGTTTCAGCTTCAACATCAGTTCTTCCAATGAACACCCAGGACTGATCTCCTTTAGGATGGGCTTGTTGGATCTCCTTGCAGTCCACAGGACTCTCAAGAGTCTTCTCCAACACCACAGTTCAAAAGCATCAATTCTTCGGCGCTCAGCTTTCTTCACCATCCAACTCTCACATCCATACATGACTACTGGAAAAACCATAGCCTTGACTAGATGGACCTTTGTTGACAAAGTAATGTCGGCTTTTTAATATGCTGTCTAAGTTGGTCATAACTTTCCTTCCAAGGAATAAGCGTCTTTTAATTTCATGGTTGCAATCACCATCTGCAGTGATTTTGGAGCCCCAAAAAATAAAGTCTGACACTGTTTCCACTGTTTCCCCATCTATTTCCCATGAAGTGATGGGACCAGATGCCATGATCTTAGTTTTCTGAATGTTGAGCTTTAAGCCAACTTTTTCACTCTCCTCTCTCACTTTCATCAAGAGGCTCTTTAGTTCCTCTTCTGCTGCTGCTGCTGCTGTTAAGTCGCTTCAGTTGTGTCCGACTCTGTGCAACCCCATAGACAGCAGCCCACCAGGCTCCCCCGTCCCTGGGATTCTCCAGGCAAGAACACTGGAGTGGGTTGCCATTTCCTTCTCCAGCACACAAAAGTGAAAAGTGGAAGTGAAGTCGCTCAGTCGTGTCCGACTCTTAGCAACCCCATGGAAGGCAGCCTACCAGACTCCTCCGTCCATGGGAGTTCCCAGGCAAGAGTACTGGAGTGGGTTGCCATCACCTTCTCTGAGTTCCTCTTCACTTTCTGCCATAAGAATGGTGTCATCTGCATATCTGAGGTTATTGATATTTCTCTCAGCAAACTTGATTCCAGCTTGTGCTTCTTCCAGCCCAGCGTTTCTTATGATGTACTCTGCATATAAGTTAATAAGCAGGGTGACAATATACAGCCTTGACGTACTCCTTTTCCTATTTGGAACCAGTCTGTTGTTCCATATCCAGTTCTAACTGTTGCTTCCTGACCTGCATACAGGTTTCTCAAGAGACAGGTCAGGTGGTCTGGTATTCCCATCTCTTGAAGAATTTTCCACAGTTTACTGTGATCCACACAGTCAAAGGCTTTGGCATAGTCAATAAAGCAGAAATAGATGTTTTTTCTGGAACTCTCTTGCTTTTTTGATGATCCAGTGGATGGTGGCAATTTGGTCTCTGGTTCCTCTGCCTTTTCTAAAACCAGCTTGAACATCTGGAAGTTCATGGTTCATGTATTGCTGAAGCCTGGCTTGGAGAATTTTGAGCATTACCATCACAATATTGTAAAGTAACTATCTTCCAGTTAAAAATAAATAATTTTTTTAAACAAGAAGACAAGGCCCCAGGTTCCATCACCTGCTGAAATGATGCCTAGCTCATGCCCCAGGCAAGATGCTCCCACAAGTAACCAGTGGTAGCTTCCTTACCTCACTAGTGCTGGCACCCAAGCTGCCCTAGTAAGGAACTCCCTCCCCTCAGCACATACTGGCTACAGAATTGCTTGTTTCTAGGGTGGGGTAGGATGAACAACCTATAGGCAACTGGATAATTGGGTTCAGCCTGCTCTAGCTTTTTATTCCTTTTAATGAGCTTTCTAGGGAAGGAGGGGACTTGTGTCGTGCATATGCAATTTTCGTTAATGCGATTTGGAATAGGCTTTCAGTCTGTAAATCCAATATGTTGCCATAGAAACAGGTTTCCATCTGAAATGCATCCAGTCAATTCTGAAATTATCATTCAGAGCACTGTTATAAACTGGAACAAATCCAACAGGTACCCAGACCATCAGCACTTAGGCAGCAAGCTGCGCTTTCTCATTTTCAAGTCAAAAAAACAAGAAAGAAAAGCCCAACCTAGATATCCATAAAATACCAAAAACAGTCAAAGTGAGAACATTTCTTCTTGATTATTTTATTCTTGAAATAACATTAAAATAAAGCTATATGCACCATCCAGAGAAGACAAGGTGTATTTTAAATAACTAAGCAGAATGCAATTGAGAGGGGTGGTTCATTTAAACAGTGTTATTCTTAGCAAAGAAACCTGTATATTTATTTATTGGGAGAATTCCAATCTTTGGAGTGACCTTTTTAAGACTGATTGATTTGTCTTGGTTGTGACGGGTCTTCATTGGTGCACGGGGGCTTTTCTCTAGTTGCTGCAAGCAGGAGCTACTCCCCAGCTACAGCGTGCAGGCTTCGCATCGTGATGGTTTCTCTCGTTGAGGAGCACAGGCTTCAGGGGTTGCTGCATGTGGCTCTAGGGCTCTGGCTCAGGAGGTGTGGTGCACCGGCCTAGTTGTTCCCCAGCGTGTGTGATCTTCTCGAACCAGAGGTCGAACCGTTGCCCCCTGCGTTGCAAGGGGAATTCTTAACCACTGGACCACCATGGAAGCCCAGAGTGAATTCTTAATACTCCCTTGCACCTCTCTTCTCCTTGAAAATAGTTAAACCACTTAAGGTTCTGAAATGGAAGCTTATTAGGAGTTACATAGTCCCTGGAAGAGGAGTCACAGGTTTGAAAAAAGGACGCAATTTCCAGAATTTAGGGACACAACCAGAAATTTCTCCCATACGGAATTTATGATAAAAAGAATAAAAATTAAGTTAATTAAATAATCCATCAATTAAATTAATCCATCTCAAATGATGATAAGCTCATGTGTTGGCAATAAAACTTAGAAAGAAAGAAAGAGAAGTCGCTCAGTCGTATCCGACTCTTTGCGACCCTATGGACTGTAGCCTACCAGGCTCCTCCATCCATGGAATTTTCCTGGAAAGAGTACTGCAGTGGGGTGCCATTGCCTTCTCCAGGGAATCTTCCCGACCCAGGGATCGAACCCAGGTTTCCTGCATTGCAGGCAGACGCTTTACCGTCTGAGTCTCTTTCTAGAGTTCACACTATTTTACTAAAATTTCCTCAGGAAAACATCATGTAGAGTCTATAGATCAGCACTGTTCTAGGGAACTTTGTGTGGTGATGGAAATAAACTAAGCAGTGCTGTCCAGCGGAGAAGGCAATGGCACCCCACTCCAGTACTCTTGCCTGGAAAATCCCATGGACGGAGGAGCCTGGTGGGCTACAGTCCATGGAGTCGCTACGAGTCAGACACGACTGAGCGACTTCACTTTCACTTTTCCCTTTCATGCACTGGAGAAGGAAATGGCAACCCACTCCAGTGTTCTTGCCTGGAGAATCCCAGGGACAGGGAAGCCTAGTGGGCTGCCGTCTATGGGGTCGCACAGAGTCGGACCCGACTGAAGCGACTTAGCAGCAGCAGCAGCGGTGCTGTCCAGGATGGTAGCTGAGGCCACATATGGCTGTTGGGCACTTGTTTGTTGCTGTTGCTGTTGTTTAACTCTGGATTTTTTATGCATCTCAAATCAGTTAGGACGGCAACCACAAACAATGACAGTAAAACTCGCAAATAGTGGTGAAACAAGTATGGAGCATATGTTTCTCACTCAGTAAGAATTCCAAACGCAGACAGCTCAGAGCTGAACAAGTTATCACGAGAATCATCAATAGTTTCTACTATTTTCCTGCTGTATTGTCATTTGCTTGTGGATATTGTCCTCAAAATGGCTGTTGCACTCTAAGCGTCATACCCACATTCCAAGAAGGAAAAAGAAAGGAAAGTGTAAAGAAGAAAACTCTTTTCTTCTCATTTTCTTTTTGGGAAATAAGAAGACAGGCCTTTCTCAGATATCTACCTTCAACCTGTCGATCAGAATAAATCATACGACCATACCCAGCAGCAAGAGAAATTGCTTTTCACTTTTCCAGGCTCCATAGTAGAGAAAACTAAGGAAGAAGGTGATTTAAATAGGTTTCACTGGGCCAGTAGCATCTAGCATCTGCCATGGGCACTTGAATGGAGTTAGTGCTGCTACACAGTGGAACTTTTTTACAATGTTAATGTTGAATTGTGATGTGAATCTAGTGGTAACCGTATGGACAGCACACCTTTCTATCTTAATAGTAACAGTAAATACTCAGAGTTGAAGTCAAACTGACAAGGTTTAAACAGCTGCCTTCACTAGTTATTCTTGTTACTTTTTTCTCCCCCATTGTTGGGTTGATGTGAAGATTCTATGTGTTACATAAATGCTATGTAAATCCTAGCAATTGTGGTTTTTTAGTTTATTTTTATTGAAGTTCAGTTGATTTACATTGTTGTGCTAGTTTCAGGTGTACAGCAAAGTGATTCAGTTACACACACACAGATATGTTTTTTCAGATTGTTTTCCCTTATAAGTTATTATAAGATATTGTGTATAGTTCCCTGTGCTATACAATAGGTCCTTGTTGATTATCTATTTTATATATGGGTGTGTGCTAAGCTTCTTCAGTCATATCCAACTCTTTGCAACCCAATGGACTGAAGTCCACCAGCCTCCTCTGTCCATAGGATTCTCCAGGCAAGAATACTGGAGGGGTTTGCCACGCCCTTCTCCAGGGGATCTTCCTGACCCAGGGATCGAACCCATGTCTTTTTAGGTCTCCTGCATTGGCAGGAGGGTTCTTTACTACTAGCACCACCTGGGAAGCCCTTTTATTTAGAGTAGAGTGTATATATTAATCCCAAAATCATTCTAAAAAATTGATACAAATGATTTTATTTACAAATGAAAATAGACTCACAGACATAGAAAACAAACTATGGTTACCAAAGGGAAAAGTGGGGGAATAAATTTGGAGTTTGAGATTAACAATTGTTATTACTATACCCCAGTTCAACAATTTACTAGCCTTATAGTCAAGTTACCTAACCTCACAGTACATGAATAATTTCATTTGAAAAACAGGGTTAATAATACTCCTGCATGGAGTTGTTCTGAGGATGAAATGAAATAATACATCAAACTGCTTTGCATATGCCCATGGAAGCATTCAATACATGGCAGATGTTATTATTCAATTATGATTGAAGTCATATTTGAAGAAGAGAAACTTCTGTAACTTGTAGAAAATACTGGAGAAAACAAGGTGAGGTTATAATGATTTACACTGGATGAGCCAAAAATTGGGAGCTAAATCAAATTTGTTCATCACCAAAATGTGAGACTTTAAAGCCAGAATGATTCCACCAGGAGTCAAAAGATATAGGAGATACATCTTGACACAGTCTGCCAACTTTTCTTTTTCATATTGCAGCCTCATTAGCAAAGGAAAAATGTATATTGTATACATAATATGCATTATATATTTATATTATATATGTTATGTACACATATTCTATAGAATATGTATGTTTATATGTATATTATATATGAAAATATGTATTTCTCTCATCTTGGCTCATATAGTGTTACTCTTGCCTTATAATGTTATCAGTACCTGATTGCACAGGAAAGTTAGGTAGAACAAATATGTCACTGCAGAAAATCTCGTTTCAAGTAACTTCAAGATGTGTAGCACCCATCGATGACATCCCCAGCTCTAAAAACAACTTATTTATAGCCATGACTTTACACATCTCAAAAGATTTCTTAATATGGTGTTCAAATAAACCAGTAACTCCCACACATATGTTAACTCTCTATTTATATCTTAACTACAGAACCAAACGATAAAACAGCTAAAATTTAGAGAAGTTTTTAACGTATTTTTTTAAATGTTTCTTCAGATGTTGCCAAAGTATGTGAAGTCTGGAAAAGCCGAATAGGAATTCTACGAGTTGTGGCTTAGGACAGTTTTATTTTATGAAAGGGACCTGGTGTGCCCTTCTCATCATATTTCTGGCGTCTCCACAGCAGACAAGGACAGTTCTTGTTTGTCCGGCAATCTCCTCGGTAAAGCCTAAGTAGGTCAGAGCAAGAAGCAAAAAGCTTTTCTTTCACTGAGAAATTAACAACTCAGAGCCCGCTTTATATTTAAAACGACTTTGACCATACGGTTGCCTGAAAGCAAACACGTGGCCGACCCCTTCCTCCCAGATGTGTGCTCACAGATCCTGAAGACACAACACACCTTCAGTGTTGAGACTGCAGATTTCCTGGCATATTTAGGACTCTGCTGATGACGGCTGTGAAATTGCCAGCGCGATGCCAAAGGCATAGCAGCGTGTGGTTATGCTTGGCCATGGCTGCTAGCCTGGATGAGCAGTTAGTTGTAAATCAGACTCCAGCTCTGGCAGAAAAGGTCATCTCATTTTGTGTAATATTCATGTACAAACTGCAGTGAGAGGACGAAGGTATGAGGGTTGGACTTCAATTTAGACACAGCAGGAAGATGCTGTGAGTTCGATCTTCCAAGTCTCGCCAGATTGTACTACAGTGTCTGGAGCTGACTGTCAGGAAGGCGAGGATCACCTCTGGGCTGAGTCCTTTCTCAAGAGTGAAAGTGAAAGTGAAAGTGCTAGTCACTCAGTCATGTTTGGCTCTTTGTCCGACTCTTTGCAACCCCATGGACCATAGCCCACCAAGCTTCTCTGTCCGTGGGATATCCCAGACAAGAACACTGGAGTGGGTTGCCATTTCCACCTCCAGGGGATCTTCCCAACTCAGGGATCAAACCTGGGTCTCTTGCATTGCAGGTAGATTCTTTACCATCTGAGCTACCAGGGAGGCCTTCTCAGGGATGGTTCTTCTGGTGAGCTGAACTTTTAACTGACAACAGTGTCTGATGACAATGGTTCTGACAGTGACATTTAAGTGCTTTATTGTGCTAACATGTGTCATGCAGATGGTAATTGGGGTCTTTCCACTCCCTGAGTTCTTGATGAAAGTGCTCTGTTCTGCCCAGGCCCAAAGGCTTCCCCAGGATGTTGCTGATTTTCAGGTGACTATTTAACTTATATGCAGAGTATATCATGAGAAATGCCAGGCTGGATGAAATACAAGCTGGAATCAAGATGGCAGGGAGAAATATCAATAACCTCAGATATGCAGATGACATCACCATTATGGCAGAAAGTGAAGAAGAAGAGTCTCTTGTTGAAAGTGAAAGAGAAGAGTGAAAAAGTTGGCTTAAAACTTAACATTCAGAAAACTAAGATCATGGCATCCGGTCCCATCACTTCATGGCAAATAGATGGGGAAAACAGTGGAAACAGTGACAGGCTCTATTTTGGGGGGCTCCAAAATCACTGCAAAATCACTGCAGCCATGAAGTTAAAACACACTTGCTCCTTGGAAGAAAAGCTATGACCAACCCAGACAGCATATTAAAAAGCAGAGACATAAATTTGCCAACAAAGATCCGCCTAGTCAAAGCTATGGTTTTTCCAGTCATGTATGGATGTGAGAGTTGCACTGTGAAGAAAGCTGAGCACCGAAGAATTGATGCTTTTGAACTGTGTCATTGGAGAAGACTCTTGATCTCCTTGGAAAGCAAGGAGATCCAACCAGTCCATCCTAAAGGAAATCAGTTCTGAATATTCATTGGAAGGACTGATGCTAAAGCTGAAGTTCCAATACTTCGGCCACCTGATGTGATTGGAAAAGACCCCGTTGCTGGGAAAGATTGAGGGCAGTGACTTGATGGACATGAGTTTGAGCAAGCTCCAGGAGTTGCTGATGGACAGGGAAGCCAGGTGTGCTGCAGTCTATAGGGTCACAAAGAGTCAGACACAACTGAGTGACTGAACATTCCCAGGACCTCTTCTGCCTTGGCTTCCCGCATCCACAGTTGTATCTCTATTTCACTAGGTGTCAATTTATCAGAAAATACAAACCTTTCATTAGTTTCCATACCCACCCCCCAAAAGTACATTCACAGAGAACATTTACATGGTTAGTAGAAAGACTGAAGGTTTCCATGGCAGGGGTTGGGGTGGGGTGGGCACATTTGAGGAAAGGTCACCTGAACATTAAAAGGCCATAAATTTATGTAAGCAAAAAGACAGACTCTCTCCCACTGTCCAGCCCCAATCCACACTGTCCTAGGGGATCATTGCACAATGAAGAAAAGTTACTCCCACATAAGCCTAAATGATGTGCTGGAATGAGGTTCAAATACAGTAAGTGTACACTGGTATTAAGAAAGACATAAATGAAAAAAATGGCCAGTGAATGCTTCCCCTACACACACATGCATGACTCTATTACCAGACCACAGTCTTTATTTCACCACCAAAAACCAAAAATAAAGGCAACCTTTCAGTTAATACTGTGGCCCAAGTCCACATTCGTTATAATTGGAAATTTTTTTAATTTGAGATTTAGCTTCCTGATTAAATATGTTGTGTGAACTACTAGATATTGGCTTGTTTCAAATTTTAAATTGCTTTGAGTTCCCCCTAAGTAAGGGATTTGGAAAGAATCCCAGTTAGAAAGCAAGCTGTCGGGGCAAGGAAAGGAATATTAACTCACTAAAATCACTATCTATACTTAAGAGAGCCTGTAGTTTTGATTTAAGTGCTCAGCTAACAATAGAATCTCATCATACTTCTGTATTTGCTAGCCAATGCCACAGAAAAGCAAACGGACACAAATGAGGTTCTTGGATTAATTTTCTAGTACAAGACAGTTTGACTGTCACACTGGCGATGTAATTTAAATTAAGCCAAAGGAAATGGCAGTCCTTAAATAGATTCCTGCACACTCTTCCAGTATTCAGAAGTGTCTTGTTTGAGTACCAGTGCCTATCTTAATGTAATTTACTTGTGGGTATCAGGTACGGCTATTGAACTACCAGGTCAGAGGGTGAGTGACTCGTGTGACCCAGATGAATGATTTTACTGCAGAAAAAAATATCCAACTACCATAGTGCTACTCTGATAAGTGATGGCAGCTGTTATGGCTCTGTGTTCTAACCAGGTAAAATTCTATCTGACACCCTAACAGGAGTTCTCCTGTGCGTGTGCTGAATTACTTCAGTCGTGTCCAATTCTTTGTGACCCTATGGACTGTAGCCCTCCAGGCTCCTCTGTCCATAGGATTCTCCAAGAAAGAACACTGGAATGGGTTGCCATTTCCTCCTCCAGGGGATCTTCCCTACCCAGAGATCAAACCCACGTCTCCTGTGATGCCTGCATTGCAAGCAGATTCTTTACCTACTGAGCCACTGATATACAGAGTTCTCCTAGCAAATGGTTTCAGAGAGTTTGATGCTATTGGTTTATGACTCATCCATACTCTTACATTCACAAGAATGTCTGCAAGATGAGACAAGCTTGTTTGGACTCAGAACTTAATTAAAACATGTAGTTATCATAACATAACAGAGTTTGGTGTTGGTCTGTGAAGCCAACCTCTCTCTCTCCTTTCACAGTCAGACTCCTGATCAGACTTGTTCAAGATGACTAAAGATATAATCTTTTTTTTGTCCTTGGCCTCCTTGCTGCCTAAGTTTGCCTTCCTGGTTCAAACCAGAAGGGTTTGTCTGGGTTGTCAGGGTGCTGAGCAGCTGCTTAGGACACTCAGCTTCCAGCCTTCCACAGTCGCTCTTACACCTGTGGTCCAAATGATGCTGGACACTTTCCTACTTCCTTTGGTTTCCAGGAGCTGTTTCCTCTTCAGTTGCCATCTCCCCTCTCTTATTCCTATCTGCGACATGATAGATAGTGTGGGGTTACACCCTGTAGGAGGCAAAATAACAGTCCTCCAAAGATTTCCACCTGTCAGTTCCCAGAACCTGTGACTGTTACACTGCGTAGCAAAAGATGTTGAAAATGTAAATAATGGTATGGATCCTGAATTGGGGAGATTCTCTTGGATTAGGAAAGTGTGCCTATTCTAATCACTTGAGCACTTCAATGTAGAGAGATTTCTCTGGCTGGAGTCAGACAGAGAGATGAGGCAGCAGAGGCCTGAGACAGAAGGGGAGGTAAGAGGTAATCAAAACCTGAGGAGGGCTTGACCCATCGCTGCTGGCTTTGAAGAAATCCTCTTTTCAAGAAGACATATATAGAGGAAAAGCCCAGCTGTGTCTGTAAAACCTTTTTGCTAATACCTTAGAAATCTCCAAAGTTCAGAATCTTCCACAAAGGGCTGTTTGAAGAAACTATACGTCTCTATATTCATGGTTCCTTTCAGCCAGACCAGCAGAAACCATAAATAGAGATGAGATTATCCAGGAAAGATCTGTGTACAGGCAAATCCCCATGACATACATGGAAGACACACGAAATCCTTAAGAGTGTTATGGCAGCAGAAACACCACCACCCAGGACTGACGGGGGCTGGCAACCCCCCACAATTTTACCTGTGGAAAGAGACTGATAAAACTACTCAGGTGCAATCAAGGGCTGCCTTTTGTGGGGAAGAAAGCACGAAGCAAGAGCCCAGAGGGTGTAACTCAAAACCAAGGTTCCCTCCAACCTTGAAATCTGATGGAGTTTGCATGAAGGGATTTCAAAATTATGGGTCACCGGTGACTCTCTTCTCCCTGTCAACCAGAATGTCTGAAACTGTCTGATGCCCATTACATCACTGCACGTTTTCAGGAAACAGCTTGTTTCTTTAGTTCCACAGGCATAAAGACGGAGAGGAATTGTGCTCCAAGAAAGTTTCACTCATAGCTGATTTAGATGAATCAGGTGATTAGATTTAAGACTCTAGAGGAGATGAGATTTTAAATTTGCTGCAATAAGAAGAGATCATTGGGGATCTTGGTGTGCGATGAGTGTATTTTGTTACGTGGGGTGGACGTGAATCTTTGAGTGCCGGAAGGCAGGCTGAGTAAGCAGAAGAGCAAGCTCCCCAAATTTCCGTAATTCCCAGAACAATGTTACTCTGTGTGGCAAAATGGATGCATAATCACTTTATCCATGTGATTACGGTTATGGACATTAAAATAGCCATATTATACTGGATTATTCAACTGGACCTAATATATTCTTAAGCAAGATGCTTAAACATAGGAGAGGAAAATGGAAGAGTTAATAAGAGATACAACAGAAAAGAAGGCAGGAAAGATAAGGCGAAAGGAGAAGGAACAAGAGATAAGTATGAGAAAAACTGAATTACCATTGGTGCTTTAAGGATGGGGAAGGAGGCCACAGGTCACGAATGCATCCTGGGCCACTAAGGCTGCTTTAAGCATGGAGATAGAGGCCATAAGCCAGGGATGCAGGCAGCCTCCAGAAGCAGGGAACAACCTTAGCCAACAGCTGGTTCAGAAATGAGGGACTCAGTGCGGTACCACGTGGAACTGAAATCTGCCAAATGAGTGGAGTTGATTCTCCCTCAGGCAAGACTCCAGGCTGGCCAGCACCTTGATTTCAGCCTGTGGCACCCTTTTCAGGGAAACCAGCTGAGCCTGGCAAGCTTCTGACTTACATAACTGCAAAATAATAAATTTGTGCCATTTTAAGCTGCTGAGTTTGTGATAATATGCTGATAATAACAGGCAACTAACACACATTCACTTACACAGTCAGATTTAACTTGTTATAAAAATATGATCCTCTCTGCTTTTCTAATGGCTTCCCTGGTGGCTCAGACGGTAAAGCGTCTGCCTGCAATGCGGGAGACCTGGGTCTGATCTCTGGGTCAGGAGGATCCTCAGGAGAAGGAAATGGCAACCAACTCCAGTACTCTTGCCTGGAAAATCGCATGGACAGAGGAGCCTGGTAGGTTATGGTCCATGAGGTTGCAGAGAGTCGGACACGATAATAGTATGGTCCCTCCATACCTTCATAGAACCTAAAATCAAAGAATCATTTTAAATGACCCCGTCTTTCACATAAAGTAATTTCAAACATTTGTTTTGTGTCTTGTGCCCAAAACTAAAATGGTCTCAATGATTTTGATGCTGTGTTTTTAAAGAGTCAGTTTAAAGATTCAAGATCTAAAACATACTTCTCAAAAATTAGCCAAATCACAAGACAGTGGTACTCTTAGGAATTTCTCCCCTGAATCTTAGGAGCTGAGTCTGAGTTTCAGAAAATTAAAGTGGTGTTGGAGGAGAGCTCTCGGCGAGATTCAGAGGCATGAATTCCAGACCCGGCTCTGATACCAAACAGCTAGACAGCCTCTTGGAAATCCATTTGTCTCTTTAAATCTCATTTTTTCCCTCTAGAAAAAAAGGGGTGGGGGCTCATGGGGCTTCCTTGATGAAGAGCTGCTTGGTTGCCATCTACAGGCCTGGTAAGCATCAGCTAGGTGTGAGGGGGGCAGATACCGGGAGGAGAGCAGTCCAGCAGGCTCAGCCTGTTGGGTTCCATATGCCACGCGCTACAGCATCACTCTCCTGACGAACCCAGTCACCAAACACAGAGCCCAAGATGGTCCACCAGGGGGCTTAGAAGAATTCACGCCACTCACTGGTCATGATACCGCTGAAGAGGCTTATCTGGAAAGAGTGAGGGCTGAGAAAGGAGTGGAGTGTTCAGGGCTTCCCAGGAGGCACAGCAGTAAAACAAAGTTGTCTGCCAATGCAGGAGACTCAAGAGATGCAGGTTCAATCCCAGGGTTGGGAAGATCCCTGGAAGTAGGAAATGGCAACCCACTCCAGTATTCTTGCCTGGGAAGTCCCATGGATAGAGGAGCCTGGAGGGCTACAGCTCATGGGGTCACAGAGTCGGACACAACTGAGCACGCATGCACACACACACAAGTGTTCACCAGTTCTATTACTATGGACTGAGTGTGTCTCCCCTCGCACGTTCACACATGGAGGCCTGAACCCCTGTTGTGATGTAATTTGGAAAGGAAGCCTTGGAAGGTAGTTGGCTTCAGATGAGGTCATAACGGCGGGCCATCTTGATGGGATGAGGGTCCTTCAAGAAGAGACAGCAGAGAGCTTCCTCTTGTGTCCACCCTGTGAGCACAAAGCAAGAAAGCACCCATCTGCAAACCAGGAAGAAAGCCCTCACTGGAACCCAGCTGTGCTGGCACCCAGGCCTCAGACCTCCAGCCTCCAGAACTCTGAGAAAGTAAATATCTGATGTTAAGTCTGAGGTATTTTGTAATGGCAACCTGAGCAGACTAAGACAGTTGTAAGGAAGAACTTCAGTTTTTGCTCTGCAAATACTATTTTATTTAACTTTCCTATGAGAATATATTAGTGTATTTTTTATTATTTAAAATAACTAAAAATAAATCAAGGGAAAGAGCCCTATAGCTCACTTACAGTCACGTTTTCAGTTTTCTGTTAGACTCAGGAGCAGACCAGCTGCAGGTCAAACCAGCTATCAATGAAAGACATCAGTTGTCAGTTTCATCAATGCATGCATGCATGCTCAGTCACATCTGTCATGTCCGACTCTTTGCACCCTATAGACTGTAGCATACCAGGCTCCTCAGTCCATTGGATTCTCCAGGCAAGAGTACTGGAGTGGGTTGCCATGCCCACCTCCAGGGGATCTTCTTAACTCAGGGATCAAACCCCAGGTCTCCTGGGTGGATTCGCTACTGCTGAGCCCGCGGGAAAGCCCAGTTTCATCAAAACTCACTCTCAGTTTGGAAGATGTCTCATTGATTCACTTCTCTACGTTAAAGTGACATAATTAACAAGTATCGCAGTGAAAAGATCCTCTAGAACAATGTCAAAAATTCAAGAAAGTACTGAAATGTAGCTTTTCTGATGACATTTAGAAACATATATAAAGTTCAGCAATTACTTTAAAGGATGACTTTATGAAAAAGAGACGTACATAAAATTCACGAAATTCAGACTTTGGAAATGAACAGTTCCTATAATATTAGAGAAAATATTTAAGGAGGAATTATAAGTCATCAAATTAAATATCTCTTTTTAAAAGGACAATTATATGCCTGTTATCGAGATATAATTTAAAATGTAATTGTTGCTCTCTTGGCACTTATAATTTAGTGGATCAAGCAGATATTCAGTTCAGTTCAGTTCAGTCACTTAGTCGTGTCTGACTACTTGCAACCCCATGGACTGCAGCAGGCCAGGCCTCCATGTCTATCACCAACTCCCAGAGTTTACTCAAACTTATGTCCATCAAGTCAGTGATGCCATCCAACCATCTCATCCTCTGTCGTCCCCTTCTCCTCCTGCCTTCATTCTTTCCCAGCATCAGCATCTTTTCCAATGAGTCAGTTCTTCGCGTCAGGTGGCCAAAATATTGGAGCTTCAGCGTCAGCAAGAGTCCCTCCAATGAATAATAAAATAAATTAGTACACAACTATGAACAATAATTTGGAATTTATTTTGTCTATATTCTCTAAGCAATTTGTCCATAGTACTTTTTAGCTGTTCATATTACTCTTGCTTGCTTAAACCCTAAATCAGCTTTTCCATCCCCTCTATGTATGTAAAGAGCTATACACAATGGAGAAATTATTTTATCAGACACAAAGCACCAGCCCAGAAATTAGTTGAGTTCCAGCTCTGCCACTAAGTGAAATTGCAGACTCTGTAAAATTTAGATTCTGTAAAATTAGGTGGCACCATAGATGTTCCCTGATAGCTCAGTTGGTAAAGAATCCGCCTGCAATGCAGGAGACCCCAGTTCAATTCCTGGGTCAGGAAGATCCCCTGGAGAAGGGATAGGCTACCCACTCCAGTATCCTGGGGTTTCCCTTGTGGCTCAGCTAGTAAAGAATCTGCCTGCAATGCAGGAGACCTGGGTTTTATCCCTGGGTTGGGTAGACCCCCTGGAGAAGGGAAAGGCTACCCATTCCAGTATTCTGGCCTGGAGAATTCCATGGACTATATAGTCCATGGGGTTGCAAAGAGTCAGATACAACCGAGTGACTTTCACTTTCATAGATATTCCTGTAGGGTCTTTCCAACTTTAAAATCATGCAAGAAATGTCTTTCCAATCTGAACATTATTTTATATTCCAACCATGTGTTGTTTCATCACAAATAAAGGCTGTGTCTTTTAAAAGAGGAAGGAACTTGAAAATATTCATATAAAGAATTCACACAAATAAGTAATAGGAAGATTTGTAAGAACATAATAGGCTTGGCTTTAAGAAACAGACAATAAAGAATGTTCGGTGTGATCCATAATGTACAGATTTGGTGGTGGCCAGAAGGATGGTTGCCTGTGTGACGTTAGCATCTTTCTCTGGAGATCTTTAAAGACAGAGCAGTTGCAGAGGGGCAGCTTAGAAAGTAAGAGGACAGGATGACATGTCAGGCACATCCCAGCTCTCTGAACATCATCAGAGACATTTTCTTCAGAACTCAAGTATGTTTTTTTCTATAAAGGAAGAGCTCTTTTAATTATCCATGGACAGGCGTTATTAATCAAACCCTATCTTTGAATCATAATTCATGCCACAGTCCCTAGAAGCTAAGACCGTGTATGAGAATTTATGAGAACTGGAAAACTCCACCCAGAGGTCATTGCAAGGACATTAAAGAGCATTTACTTTGTTTGAACGGGATGTACTTTATGAATAGTGCTGATTCGCACCTGCTGCAATACTCCAGGGGAATTAAACATGCTAATTTAATTATGAGAGTTTCACAGCACTCTTGGCAGAAAGGCATTTGCCAAACCTCAATTATTTTTAGATCCATCTTTGAATTTAATTTAAAATGTGATTAAATTCTTTTTCCTGTTATCTAAGCTGATGTAAAGTCATTGTTTACGCTCATTCAAAAACAAAAGAATATTAGTCTTTGGTTTCTTCATGTAGCTTACGTTGAACAGTAAATCATTGCATAGTCTTATTTATATTTGATGATAATATTCTCCAAACTAAACAGAGGTTTTATATTAGACAGTCTTGGACACAGTGTGCTACCAATATTAACTGGCTTATTTTCTCCCAGCCACTGCTTTCAAATATACTTTGTCAATTCTTTCCTGACCCTTAATAACATCTCAGGCAGACCCCATAACTTTCTGGCCCCTTTGGATATTTAAACATCCAGTCCAGACTAGGTCAGTTTAAAAATCTGATCTATAAATCTTATAGCACAGGGAGCTATATTCAATACCCCGTGATAAACCATGATGGAAAATCATACGAAAAAGAATGTGTGTGTGTGTATATATATAACTGAATCACTTTGCTGTACAGCAGAAAGTAACACAAAGTTATAAATCGACTATCCTTCAACTTAAAGCGCTTTTCCAGTCTTATTCATATATTCAGGTTAGTATCCGGAAGCTCATCTTCCCAAGCACTGCCAGGGGCAGCCTGAAGGCCATGGTGTGTACCCAGATCATGATCTGCTTTTCTCGCCTTCAAAGTCGTGGAACAGAAGCACGGCACGGAGAAACGGGGGATACGCCCCGTCCATCAGCACTCACGCTCAACATTTCCCAGCCCCGTGCATCCGAGTGGGGACGGGACGAGCGCTTTCCTAAGGCGGAGCCCAAGGGGAACGGAGGCCTAGACTCTAGCAGGGCAGCGTGGGGCTGGATGTAGCCGAGGTCTCTGGGTCAGGCTTAGGAGAGATGAGCCCGCACAGCCCAGGTCAGACTGTGCGGTGGGCAGTCGCTGGTCTCTGTTTGCTAAGCCCTGGCGAGTTCACGCCCGTTTGCTGTCACAGCATCACCTGTCCCGCATCCTGATGAATGCGAAGGCAGACTGCAAGGTGGAGCCAAACGCATAGGTTGCACTGGGTTTGGAGCTCCCCTGGTGACTCAGACAGCAAAGAATCCGCCTGCAATGCAGGAGACCTGGGTTCGATCCCTGGGTTGGGAAGATTCCCTGGAGGAGGGCATGGCAACCCACTCCAGAGGCGCCTGGAGGGCTACAGTCCATGGGGTCGCAAAGAATCAGACACGACTGAGTGACTAAGCACAGCACACTGAGTTTGACCCCCCAAAAAAGAGAGAGAAAGAGAAGGCGATTGCATGAGAAGGTAGTAAGCCCATTGGAGCCCACTGGAATGTGTCTATATCCAGGTGAGAAGGAGACCAGAAAGAGAGACACTGCCAATGCAGCCAAAGACAGGAGGATGTGAGAAATCCATCTTCATGAAAAGAAGTGAAAGGCTGAGATTCAAGACACCAGTGAAGAGAGAAGTCTTGGAAGGAATGTTTGCTCAAAGACAAGAGCAAAGGAAGGTACAATGGGAGAAGAAACAAAGAAATTAGAAAAGGAATGATTAAAAGTGGAAGAAAACCGAATAATAGCAAAACCGACCCCTTTCCCCCATCTTATGATGGAGACGTAGTCCAAGGAATTTCCAAATGACAGAACTTGTGTAATCTCTCGCATGTTTAAATGTATTCAGCTTCATCCCCATGGACTACTCTCAATACCTTGTCTTAAGTTACTCTAAGCCCGATGTCTTCTAAATCTTCCGTTCTTTTTAAGCATCTCTGAGCGGTCATTCCTATGCTTCCTCCATGCACACTAGCAACATCATACATTTAGATTGGGAACTGTGGGGTAGGAGAGTGTTTGCCAGCCCGACTCAACGGAC
Organism: Okapia johnstoni; assembly: GCA_024291935.2. Lineage (NCBI taxonomy): Eukaryota > Metazoa > Chordata > Mammalia > Artiodactyla > Giraffidae > Okapia > Okapia johnstoni. Next base: position 88,287,672 of record CM044317.1, read on the forward strand.
GCAAAAGGTCACTGTCCACAGCAATTACAGGCAGGCGTCTTGTTTGAGTCAAACACCAAACATGAGAAAAAGGCATCCTTAATTTGAAAAGAAATGGTTGGAAAAATGTAAGATACAGGAAAGTGTGTTCTGCTTTATATTAAAGAGACAGGAAGAGAGAAAGGGGGGGAAGGAGGGGGTAGGAGGAGAGAGGGAGGGCGGGAGGGTTGCCAGTTCTAAAAACTCTGCAAAGTTGTCTAAGACACCCTCTCTCCTATTTCTGCTCTCTCCCACTAAGTTCCCAAGCCAGTAATTCCCAAGTCAGTGGATAACTGAGTGTGCAAACCCACTGTTCCCAACAAATGAGTCATCAGATTTAGAAATAATAATTCATGTGTGCCAGTATCACACTTTAAAAACAAAGGATGGTTGAACGATGTATTGAGAGTTTGGGATCAGCAGACACAAACTATTATACATAGGATGGATAAGCACCATGGTCCTACTGGATAGTACAGAGAACTATAATTCAATATATCCTGTGATAAACCATAATGGAAAAGAATAGGAAAAAGAATATGCATGTGTATAACTGAATCACTTGGCTGTACAGCGGAAATTAACACAACATTTTAAATTAACTATCTGCCAATAAAATAATTTTTGTAACAAACAATGATTGCTGTGTCACCTTGTCAATAAATGAGACTTCAGGAGCACAGAATCGCTGGTAGGTGGTTCCCCCACACACGCCCTACTCAAGTCCTCTGTTCTCCCTTTCCTGTGACTCTTTCCTCATCTGCTGTATCACACTTTGTCTCAGCCCTTCCTCACCTTATACTCAGACACTCCAGGTTTTCAGCTCCCTGCCTCTAGTCCACCCTGAATACCTCCTTGAGTCATCATCTTCATCGTGTCTTTCCCAGACCTAAAAGCTTTCCAGTTTTCCCCATTGTGTGTTACAGGGCCTATTTCATGGCATTAATGGATAGGCTTCAACAGGAACTTTGAAGACATTGAGATTCTGTGCCAACTTTTTTACACTGTGCATTGTTTTGCTGATAAGCATATCCAGTTTTTTCACATCCTCCTTGAGGCCCTAAAAAAGGCTGAGAACCACCTATCTAGGGGCAAAATCCAAACTCAACCTGCAGGAAGTGAGCTCAAATCTGCATCCTAAGTACATCTTCTGTTGGGTCAGTTCTCCTCCTACTCACTCACATGTTCATTCAATAAATATTCACTGAGTACTTCTTTGTTCCAGACATGACAATAGACACCAAGGACCAGGTGAAAGCACAATTTCTCCCCTAATGAATTTCCAAACTCTCAGCACAACACCCTGCTCAGGTGGGTAGGGAATTAGGTCTACGGCCACACTTGGCATTTCAGGAATTGTCAAGGTATGGATGCGGAATAACAGAAATGGCCCCTTGGGGTCAGGAACAAAGGGGAAGGAAATTCATATCCAAAGGGATCCCATCAAATCCAAAGGGCAGCGCTGGGCAGAGAGGTGAAAATGAAGCAGTAGCTGAACCCAAAGCTCAGCCAAGCTAAACGGAGCAAATGCACTCAAGGAGGTAACAGTGCAGATGGAGCTGACTGAGAATCAGGGGGACCCACACCTGCAGCCAGGTTTCCTCCCCACCCTCCCTCTGTTCCAAGGTGAATGATGTCAGGACTCTGGGAAACAGCAAAATGGGGCACTGAAGTCCTGGAGGGCCTTACAGTGGTGGTCACACATGAGCTGGCCCTTCAAAGAAGAGTAGGATTGTGTCAGATGGACAGACGGGAAGGCACGACATTCCATAAAAGGGAACATTAAGTGCAAAGTCCAGAGACCTGATGCAGAATGTTTAGGGGAGCTAAAAGAGTTTTAGTACAAGTAGAGGTTTGGGGAAAACTATTTAGAGTTGACAGCTGATAACCCTAAGTATATTGATGCTTGGTATTCCAAAAGAAAATAAGATCTGTAATTCAGAACACAAGAGCATGGATAATTAGAGCTTGCTAGACCAAACCCCTGTATTTTACAGAGCAAGAAACTCGAGTTTAGGCCGGGAGTATCTGTTTCACCCAAGTTCAGTTCAGTTCAGTTGCTCAGTCATGTCCAACTCTTTGTGACCCAATGGACTGCAGCACGCCAGGCCTCCCTGTCCATCACCAACTCCTAGAGTTTACTCAAACTCATGTCCATTGAGTTGGTGATGCCATCCAGCCATCTCATCCTCTGTCGTCCCCTTCTCTTCCCACCTTCAATCTTTCCCAGCATCAGGGACTTTTCCAATGAGTCAGTTCTTTGCACCAGGTGGCCAAAGTATTGGAGCTTCAGCTTCAGCATCAGTCCTTCCAATGAATATTCAGGACTGATTTCCTTCAGGATGGACTGTTTGGATCTCCTTGCAGTCCAAAGGTCTCAAGAGTCTTCTCCAACACCACAGTTCAAAAGCATCCATTCTTCGGTGCTCAGCTTTCTTTCACCCAAGTTGACTAATGACAAAGTAAACACTGCATCTTTGTCTGTGGTCCCAGCTTTGATGATGCTTCTACACCACACAGCCAGCCCTGGACCTGATGCAAATGATTTCTCCTCACACCCAAACTATTTAGAAAAAAAACCCAAAAAAACAAAAATCCGTGTCTACAAGGTCAGAGGGTAGGTAAGGAGATGATGCTCTTTCACTTTTGTGGGTTATAATGCCAAGCAGCTTTGGAGAGTCTAGCAAGAGAAAAAGCAGGGGAGGCCTGCCAAGGGCACCCCTGCCCGGCCAGCACGAGGCCCAGCCTCGAGTCTGGCACCCGGGCAGCAGTGTTCTGGCAGATGCTGAACCACCAGCATTCATTCGGGATGAGAAGGCGGGAGACTCATCTGCAAAGCATTCCAGCTTCTGTGCAGCAAGTATTCCCTTCACAGCCAGTTACCGATGTGATGTAACTGAGACGCTGACAGTTACCTCGTTACATCGCGCTGGTGATGGACAGCCAGGTCTCAGAAGCCAGGACACGCTGGCTCACACACAGCACCACAGCAGACCTCAGTAAGCCCCTCTGAATCCATCTAAAACCCGCCCACCAGCGAGGTCTTCAGCCTCCCCAGCTTCAGTCTTGGTTGAGCCAGGGCTCCCCATTCATGGCAGACACAGTAAGATAATTCATCTATTTTGCCAGCGAGTGGTGAGCTTCCTCGAAGAATAGAAAGAGACTAAACCCCACCTTCCTAGTACAAGAGCACTAGTCAGCTGCTTCTGACCTTGCCTCATGACCTTGAACTTGATCTTGGTCCCCACAGTGGGGTGCTCATCACACTCCAGGGGTGAGAGTGACCAAAACACTCGCCCAAATAGAGTTGGGACATCATCCCCTTACAAACTGTCTTAACAGCCTCAAGAGAAGTCCCGGGTTTCCACAGCTTCAGGAGTTCTTCCATTGTCCTGAAATTAATAGCACTGAGATAAAGTCTCCATCAGGCAGACGGAGTTCAGTAGCCATTAGGCAGAAATCGAGGTCAAGGGTGACTCCTGGGGACACTCTCGAGCCGTGAGGGGCCACAAGGAAGAGTGGCCACGGACACCGGCTACAGCTGTTGTCACGCGCTGGTGAAATCACAGCAGGCTTCATACAGCTGAGTGTGACTAAGGGGCTTCAGGCAAAGCACTACATACAGCCCGGCGTCTCTTAGGACCTGGGCCACGCCTTTGCAGCCACGGACGTTTGAAAGGTCCCTTAAGGGAAAGCCTTCCAGGGCTGGGAGTCGTGAGGGAGCGTCCCCTGCAGGCCTTCACCCCTTAGCCAGCCCGGCTGGAGCTCCTGTAACCATCAGGAGGAAGCGTTCTAGTCCCGCTTCTGTCTTCTGCATCCTTGGCTCCTGAAAGTTGCCTTTGAGTCACCTGGCCACTCTGTGGCTCTCTGCTGCCCCCTCCTGTCGCCAAGTGGTAATGACTCCAGAGGCCCCATCCTCTGGACCAGTACCAAGGTCCAGAAAGTCCGGCTTCTGCATATTCCTCTGCACTGTGGGCAGGTCTTCCCGCTTTGTAATCAGGCTTCACGGACAACTCTCTCTCCTGGATCCCTTCATAACACGTCTGTGAACATTTGTGAGTCCTTTCCTGACTTTCCTCTTCTTCCTTATTAATAAAGAGCGTCTTCAAAGAGACAGTTCAAGCACTCTCCTTCCCTGTTCATATATTCACTCGTGGGGAAAACATCCCCATACAGATTTTCAAGCAACAGCCTCAGTGGAAGTTGTAGATTTCCATTCCAAGGCCTGTGTTGCGTTTTCCTCTCCACCCCTGCATTGTTCCTTCTCTCTCTTTTCACAATTCTTATTTATAGATTTCTGGGCTGGAGTTAAACACTCAGTGGGCTGTTCGGCCCAGCCCTAGAATGACAAAAATACAAGATCCAGGCTTTAAGAGACAAACTGTGTAGATCTTTCTGAGAAGATTAGATTATTTCTCCCCATGTGTACATCCAGCAAACTTCTGCTGGAAATTCATCAGCACTGGAAAAATTATGGTTGATCAGACTCAAAGAACAGGCAAACCTATGCACAAACCAGAACAATAGGGTTTTGGTCCATATACATATTACGAACCACTCAACAACATTCGGGCAGTAAAAAAGCACTAGCCATGTGGTTTTCACTAGCCTTTGCACCCCTCGCCTATACAACCCCATCAAAAAATGAACTGCTTTATAATTTACAAATATATACACGCATGCTAATTCTATTTTCTAAAGAGATGGAAAGATTCACAGCATGCCAGTGTCAGTTCTAAACCTGATAATCTGTTGAAGATTAAGTTCTAACCTTGTCTCTAAATTCATCCATAATACTGAGATTTTGGTTCATTTGAATATAAATGCTATAGCTGAGTATCTGGAAGCAGAATTTATTAAAATCCTCACCCAAGTTATTACTGAATATGTTGCCTACGTGTCCGACAGGATTTCCTTTTAAAAAAATTAACATTTACCCAGAAGTGGGCTAAAATGACTCCATAATGTAAACAAATCACCTCATTTCTATTTTATTTAATCGTACTTTATTTTACTTTTAAAACTAACCTTGGGCATTTTCCACTTTTAATAAAGAAGTATTTTTCTGTCATTGAATAAAATTAGCTGATCTAAATCAAACTTTATGCTGCCAGTTTTATAAAAAGCAGTCCACTCTCAAGTAAGAATAACTTATCATTAGCAATGCAATATACTTATTACAAAATGGCTTTTAAAAAGCTCGTTAAATGTTACCAACGAACACATTACCAGCAATGGATTTTACACACCCTAAACAGTGAGGCGTCATTTTTGAGCTTTAACACGACAAACGTAGGGTTATTCAACCTATAGATAACACATATTATAGACATCCATCACTATCACTTGAAGGGAAGTACATTAAATTAAAACAATTTAAAACGGTGAATATAACCGATGTTTAATATGGAAAATTTCAGAACTTAAGAACTAAACCTGAATGCAAGTATTACAAAAAATGACAGGAAATAACAAATTCTTCAATTGTCTGCAAACAGAACTGACTTTGTAAAATCCAATCTGCTTCAGTTATAAGTGATTAGAAACTAGTAATAAATTAGTATGCCCTGAAGTCCAAGGTTTTTGTATTTCAGGCAGCTAACATCCAAAAAATAGATGACCGATAAAGTCATAAAAACTTTGTGTAAACATATAGCTCAGTACTTTGAACTAAAGAGTAAACATAAAGATCAGTCATTAATTTGCTGATGGTTCTTAACAGTTTCTTGGGCATCTACCAATGTTTGTGCACTCAGAGCTCTGCAGGAAACCAGTAGTAGCTCTTCAATACTGCCACTAGATGGCAGAGACCTGGCAACTCAGCTTTACTCTAAAAGTAGTTAAAACGGGGAATGGTTCAGTTCAGTTCAGTTCAGTTCAGTTCACTTGTTCAGTCGTGTCCGATCCCTTGTGATGCCATGGACTGCAGCACGCCAGGGCTCCCTGTCCATCACTAACTCTTGGCGTTTACTCAAACTCATGTCCATTGAGTCGGTGATGCCATCCAACCATCTCATCCTCTGTCGTCCCCTTCTCCCCCTGCCCTCAATCTTTCCCAGCATCTGGGTCTTTCCCAATGAATAGGTTCTTCACATCAGGTGGCCAAAGTATTGGAATTTCAGTTTCAACATCAGTCCTTCAAATTAATATTCAGGACTGATCTCCTTTAGGATGGACTGGTTGGATCTCCTTGCAGTCCAAGGGACTTGCAAGAGTCTTCTCCAACACCACATTTCAAAAGCATCAATTCTTCGGTGCTCAGCTTTCTTTATAGTCCAACTCTCACATCCATATTGACCACTGGAAAAACCATAGCTTTGACCACACTGAAATTTGTTGGCAAAGTAATGTCTCTGCTTTTTAATATGCTGTCTAGGTTGGTCATAACTTTTCTTCCAAGGAGCAAGCGTCTTTTAATTTCATGACTGAAGTCACCATCTGCAGTGATTTTGGAGCCCCCAAAAATAATCTCTCACTGTTTCCACTGTTTCCCCATCTATTTGCCATGAAGTCATGGGACCAGATGCCATGATCTTAGTTTTCTGAATGTTGAGTTTTAAGCCAACTTTTTCATTCTCCTCTTTCACTTTCTTCAAGAGGCTCTTTAGTTCTTCACTTTCTGCCACAAGAGTGGTGTCATCTGCATATCTGAGGTTACGGTATTTCTCCCAGCAATCTTGATTCCAGCTTGTGCTTCATCTAGCCCGGCATTTTGCATGATGTACTCTGCATATAAGTTAAATAAGCAGGGTGACAATATACAGCCTTGACGTACTCCTTTCCCGATTTGGAACCAGTCTGTTGTTCCATGTCCTGTTCTAACTGTTACTTCTTGACCTACATACAGATTTCTCATGAGGCAGGTCAGGTGGTGTGGTATTCCCATCTCTTTCAGAATTTTCCACATTTTGTTGTGATCCACACAGTCAAAGGCTTTGGCGTAGTCAATAAAGCAAAAGTAAATGTTTTTCTGGAACTCTCTTGCTTTTTCGATGATCCAGCGGATGTTGGCAATGTGATCTCTGGTTCCTCTGCCTTTTCTAAATCCAGCTTGAACATCTGGAAGCTCTCGGTTCATGTACTGTTGAAGCCTGGCTTGGAGAATTTTGAGCATTACTTTGCTAATGTGTGAGATGAGTGCAGTTGTGTGGTAGTTTGAACATTCTTTGGCATTTCCTTTCTTTGGGCTTCTCTTGTGGCTCAGTAGGTAAAGAATCTGCCTGTAATGCAGGAGACCTGGATTCGATCCCTGGGTTGGGAAGATCCCCTGGAGAAGGGAAAGGCTACCGACTCCAGTATCCTGGCCTGGAGAATTCTATGAGGTCGCAAAGAGTTGGACAAGACTGGGAATGGTAGGCATACAGAAAAGTTTTTATAATACTTTGGGTCAAATAATTAATAAGTCTTTCTTTATGCCAGATTCATATTTCCCATATGAAAATTTAGGATACTGAATTTAACAAGTTAGCACACACAGGAAAAAGGGAAGAAAATGGTGGAGGAAAAGAAAAATATTTTCCCTAAAATTTGCTTAATTTTATCTATGATAAATGTTATAACAGAATAGCATAAGGGAGAAATACAGAGGTTAAAGTCCATGATTCTCCCCCCCACCCACTTTGGAATGAACACAGTATATATATCTGCAACTATTAGGAACATACACTTACAGATTAACAACTTGGTTGAATTTAAATTGAAACCATCTGGTGGTATATTGAACGACTTAAATGTCTTTAAATATAATGGTAATTTTCACTCCAAACAACATTTTTAAACAACTTACTGGAAAAAAATTCACATACCATATAATTCAACCATTTATAGTACATAATTCAATATTTTCCAATAAAGCCACAAAATTATGCAACCATCACCACAGTCTAACTTTAGAACATTTTGTTTCCTTTATAAGAAACCCTGTACCCACTGACTGTCAATACATATTCCCTCTACACCCCCCCACCCAGCAAACTCTAATCCACTGTGTGTTTCTATAGATTTGCCTGTTCTGAATATTTCATATAAATGGAATCAAACAATATGTGGTCTTTTGAGATTGGCTTCATAAACTTAGAATAATGTTTTCAAGATTCATCTATGATGTAGCATGCATCAGAACTTTATTCCTTTCTATTTATTACTGAAAATATAAAAATTTTTGTATATCACATTGATAGTATGATATAATGATAAGATAGAGCACATTTTCTTTATCCATTCATCAATTGATGAACATCTGGGTTGTTTCTACCTTTTGGCTATGCTGAATAATGCTACTGTGAACACTGGCATACAAGTATATGTGTTTTCAAATTCAGGGGGTTATAGCTAGGAGTGGAATTCCTGGATCATATGACTCCATGTTTAACCTTCTGCGGAAATGCCAAACTGCTTTCCATTGTGGCTGCAGCACTTTACATTCCCGCTCATGCTCATGCCGGGTCGCTTCAGTCATGTCTGACTCTGTGACCGCATGGACTGTAGCCCACCACGCTCCCTGTCCACGGGATTCCCCAGGCAAGAACACTGGAGTGGGTTGCCATTTCCTTCTCCAGGGGATCTTCCCGACCAAGGGATTGAGCCCAGGTCTCTCACGTCTCCTGCACTGGCAGATGCGTTCTTTACAACTAGTGCCACTAGACCATTTATATATTTTCTTTAGAGATATATCTATTCAAATTTTTTGCCTGTTTGTAATTGGGTTGTCTTTTTAATTATTGAGTTCTGTGTGGTGTTTATAATTCTGGATATAAGTCCCTTATCTGATATATGATTTGCAAATATTTTTTCCAATACTGAGGGTTGGTTGCCTTTTCACTTTCTAATGGCACCCTTTGCAGCACAAAAGTTTTTTTCCCATGGTTTAATCTTCCATTTCTTTCTTTTGTCACTTCTGCTTTTGGTGTCATATCTAAGTAGCCATTGTCTAACTTAGGGTCACAGATTTACTCCTGCTTTTCTGTAAGAGTTTGATCATGTAGTTCTTCCTTTAGGCTGATGACTCATTTTGAACAAACTTTTGTATGTATGAAGTTTGAGTCCATCTTCATTCTTTTGCATGTGAATATCCAGTTGTCTCAGCACCATTTGTTGAAGAGACTGTAATTGCCCAATTGTTGAATTCTCTTGGTCCAAGCAACATATTTTAACTTAAATAATTTGTATGTATTTGGAAGCAAAATCAAGGATATTGCTCCAGATGCTTTTCTGAAGCTCAGACAAAGACTACATTTCAAATGAGTTTGTGATTTCAACATATCACCATGCCTAGCCTCAATAGACACTCAAATTAATGAATAAACATACAAATCTCTTTGCCATTTCCTATTTTCAAAAGCCAATTTATATATCTCTTCATTTTGATTTTGTACATTTTACTTGCAAATTATAAAATCCTCAAATTGTCTAAGACATGACACTGTTAAATTCACTAAATTCTAATTTGCATCTGTTTATTTTGCCTCTTGATAAAGGTGTTAGTATAAACTTTTTTTGAAGACTACCTACTTTGAAATAGCATCTGACTTTGAGTTTGCTTGACATTTTATTTTTATTTCTCAAGAGTGCTGTTTCTCAACCTTGACCTCAATCTGCTAGTAGCACCTACAGATGACACACAAAATGCCTCATGAACTTACTCAATAAAAACTGATGTACAGTGTGATGAGGACAGTTACCATCCGTTATTGAACATTGGACCAGACATTTTACACATGTCAAGCCACGGTGGCCAAGTCAGTAAGCTGAACTTGGATTCAAATCCAGATCTGTCTGACTCCAAGGACAACATGCTTGGCCTCTCCGTGGTGTCCTTTGGAGACAGCGATGGACATTTAATAAATGTGTCTCTAGACTCTCTAGCAACCCCATGGACTGTAGGGTACCTTTATATTTGTGCATAAAACCGAAATTACAATGGGAAAGTTTTTTAATTTGTGTATGAAAATACATCAAAATCATTGAAACAATATTACTTCCAAATAGCATGGAGCACCTCGTGAATAGTCTTACTGGCAATTAATTGATATGTAGTTTTTAAGTGGAATTAGGCCAAGGGCAATGTTTTTGGTTTTTTAATATGCTGTGCTTAGTTGCTTAGTTGCGTTTGACTCTCTGCAACCTCATGGACTGTAGCCTGCCAGGTTCCTCCGTTCATGGGGATTCTCCAGTCAGAAAACTCCAGGGGATCTTCCCAACCCAGGGATCTAACCCAGGTCTCCTGCATTGCAGGCGGATTCTTTACTGTCTGAGCCACCAGGGAAGCCCCTTTTAATATTCTGCTTTTGGGTTAAACAATCATCTGTCTTAGGTGGTGTTAGTGGTAAAGAACCTGCCTTCCAGTACAGGAGACATAAGAGACGCTGGTTTGATCCCTGGGTCAGAACGATTCCCTGGAGGAGGGCATGGCAACCTACTCTAGTATTCTTAGCTGGAGAATCTCATGGACAGAAAAGCCTGGTAGGCTACCGTCCATGGGGTCACAAAGAAATGGACACGACTGAATCAACTTAGCATGCAGACATATAGATGAGATTCAGATTTATAATCTAAATGGTAACACTGAGGAGGCCCAGGGACACACTACAATTCAAAACATGTGCCCGCCCAATATCATAATACGGATGTAACTGTAAGAAACATAACACAATGTGAAACAGGGCAAAACTTATTCATTTATTTTTCTTTTTATTCCTTCATTCAGCAAATATTTGGAGAGTGGTGATTAAACTCTAGACATTATCCTAGGCACTAAAGACACATCTATTACCAACACAAGATTCCTGCACCTGGGGCCTTTCCTTGCAGTGAATAGACACAGATAACAGCATTTAAAAATAAAATAAGCTCATTTTTGATGGTAAAAAAAGCTATAAAGAAAATTTGAAAGGATGATGAAGAGTTATGAGAGGGAAGGGCTAATTTGGTTCAGAGAGTCAGAAAAGGTCTCTATGTGAAGGTGACATTTGCACTTATGCCAAAAAAAATTGATAAGGTGCCAACTATGTCAAGATCTGCAAAGAGGGAGTTTCAGGCCGAAGGGAAAAACAGAGCCAGTGAAGACACAGAGAGATGAGAATAAGCTACTGGAGGAAGAGGCCGACACTCAGGGGATGGGACACAAGACGGGGAGGAAGGAGGTGTGCGAGGGAAGTCTGGGAAGCAGGCTGCCGCGGGGTCGTGCAGTCTCTTGTCAGCTGTGGTAAGGTGCGTCCAACAGCAGTGAGTGGACATTAGAGGATTATAAGCAAAGAAATAACACAGCCAGTGGATATGGCCGAAGTGGTCAGATTCAGGGCGTATTTTATAGGTAGAACCAAAAGATCTTGCAGAAGTTTCACCTGTACAAGTAGCAGAAAGAAAAGAGTGAAATGCATGAAATAAGGTCTTAAACTGCACGGCATCATTCAGACTTGTATTTTTGTAAAACAGAAGAGAAAATGTAAATCTCCTAACAGAATTGAAATTAAAATAAAAGAAAAACTCCCTCTTTCATTTCCCTCTTGCATCCTCTGGAGAATGTTGCCATCACCACATTAGACTGCATTCCAACAATTTTAGTCATACCAAGTGATTCTAGGTACAGAAAATTGTTCCACGAAAAAGAAAAAAATGACCTATTTTGCCAGATTCATGAAAGGACTTTTCCTTTAAATAGCTGTGTATGCTCCTAGTGGCCAACATGTCTAGGGGTACCGACTCCATCCTCAGCCTTCATCTCTGCAAACTACTCTTACCTTAATCCCACCCAAGGAACCAGCCCAGCTATCCATGATTGTACCACATCATTTCATACCCTACCCCCAAGACAGGCTTCCCAGCTAGCTCAGCTGGTAAAGAATCCGCCTGCAATGCAGGAGAGCCCAGTTCAATTCCTGGCTCAGAAGTTCCACTGGAGAAGGGATAGGCTACCCACTCAATATTCCTGGGCTTCCCTGGTGGCTCAGATGGTAAAGAAACCATCTGCAATGCAGGAGACATGGACTCAATCCCTGGGTTAGGAAGATCCCCTGGAGGAAGGCGTGGCAACCCACTCCAGTATTCTTGCCTGGAGAATCCCCATGGACAGAGGAGCCTAGTGGGCTACAGTTCATGGGGTCACAAAGAGTTGGATGTGACTGAGCAGCTAAGCACAGCATAGTACCCCCCAGACACAGGTGATTGGGCCAAGACTGCCCAGGGCTGGCTAATTTATTGACAGGCCAAAGGGTTGACAGGACGAAGACAGAGCCCACTTGTTCCTGGTTCTGGGACTGAGAGGCTGTAGAGAGAGACCTTGAATCCATACAGAGCAAGACAAAGCCTAGTGTTTCTAGTTCTAGGGGAGTGGAAACTGGGGGTTTCAGGCTGGCATGGGCAAGAGGGGAAGCAAGGCCAGCATGAAGGCAGGAGAAAGCATAGACCAAAAAAAAAGGAACAAGAGAGCATGGAGACTCAGAATTAGAGAAATCCAGTCCTTTGGGTGTCTTGCAACCACAATTCCTGGTGAGACACTCCTCTACTCCATTTAAAGATGAGGCCATTTACAAATACTGGGCTTTATTTAACTTTTATTAGGAACAAATATGGGGCTTCCCCAGTGGCTCAGAGGTAAAGAATCTGCTGCAATGCAGGAGACGCAGGACATATAGGTTCGATCCCTGGGTTGGGAAGATCCCCTGAAGGAGGGCATGGCAACCCACTCCAGAATTCTTGCCTGGAGAATCCCATAGACAGAGAAGGCTGGAAGCCTACAGTCCATAGTCTTGCAGAGTCAGACATGATTGAAGCAACTGAGCATGCATGCATGCAGACCAGACCAAATCGACTACAAGGCCTGGCTGTAGGGTATTGTTGACAACTGACCTGTCTTTTCCATTTGAATGCAACAATGATTCTGCCTCAGGAAAAGGTTTTCAAGACAGTTGCTGACTGCCAGCATCCTCAAATCCTCTAAGACTCTAGGAAAGAAAAGAAGGATAGAAACTAAAACTTCTTTTTTCCAAAAACCCTAACAGACATTCCAGGCCACTTAAAACTTCTGTGATGGCCACCAAACTAACAGTGGAAACTGCAAGAGAAGGCATTTTTCCTGGCCAATTTGATTTGACCCAGCCCTCATCTGCTAGCTGAGATTAGACTACATTTGGTGATAAGATATGGTATATGAGAGTTACAAGTGCGTTATCACATTGTGCTATGTCATGGGGCCAAAACTAAAAAGAAAACGTGAAAGGTTATCACTAGAAATGTGTGGGAAGCTGATAAGTAAGGAAAAGGAAGTCTGCAGTATGACAAAGTCCACAGATAAATCTCACCACGTGCAGCAAAACTCAAATAATAAATATGCTGGGCACCCAAAAATCTAAAATAGAAACAAGGACAATACAATATATTTTCAGTTGTAGATTCCCACACAGACTATATTCCCAAATATGTTTATTCTACACGCATAGGAAAATACGAAGAAAGGCTTGAAAGGAAAAACATACATCATAAGAAACTGTGATGCTGTGAAAACTATTGGGAAGGCAAGGGAAGATACTGCCCACTTACCAACATGTGAATCTATGGAAATTGTGGCTACAGGATAACATATTCATGCTACCAAATTCTGATGCAAAACATCTGCAGTCCCAGCCATCTACTGTTTCGCCGAGGTGGGAAGGAATAAGATGTATCTAAACCTGCTACACGGGCAAGCTGCATCAACAGAGAATGCTAGATTCCAGCAGTTTCCGTTCTCAACAAAAGATGGACTGTTCTCAGCTCTTTCTCAGCAACTTTGATAAAATCTGAAAAGATGTGCCTGTCAGAAGGTTGATAAGAGCTTAGCTGCAATGAAATTACTGATAGGGAACTCACACTTCAAACCCTTAAAGTCTAGTAAGTACAGTAAGTTAGCAGTGGTTATTGCTGTTCAGTCACTAAGTCGTGTCCTACTCTTTAAGATCTCATGGACCATTGCATGACAGGTTCCTCTGTCTTCCGCTATCTGCTGGAGTTTGCTCAAACTCATGTCCATTGAGTCTATGCTGTTACCTAACCACCTCATCCTCTGCCACCCCCTTCTCCTTTTGCCTTCAATCTTTCCCAGCATCAGAGTCTTCTCCAATGAGAACTCCATGAAAAGGCGAAAAGTTAGCAGTGGACAAACAGGACAAAATGAATGACTGGGGATCTGCTCCAAACATCGCTGGTATCAAATATCAAATCATCATCTACCTTGCCATTTCTTCATCACCTTTCAAACCACCTGAAGCTACTCAATACACAACTGAAATTTCTAACCTCACACCAAAATTTCCACAATCGTTTATCAGAATACAGATCGCAATTTCACAATGTTCTTTTTTAAAAAAGAAAAGATAAGAAAAAAGAATAGTGAGAAATGTACTTACTTGTATGCCAGATATCTCAAAGTTTTCCAAAAGCATGACCTAATCTAAAAATGTTCTGGAAGCATAAGATGAAGTCATATTTTTTCCATGTACCTTATAGACATCTTAGCACATTTAAAAGCAGAGACATTACTTTGCTAACAAAGGTCCGTCTAGTCAAGGCTATGGTTTTTCCAGTGGTCATGTATGGATGTGAGAGTTGGACGGTGAAGAAAGCTGAGTGCTGAAGAATTGATGCTTTTGAACTGTGGTGTTGGAGAAGACTCTTGAGAGTCCCTTGGACTGCAAGGAGATCCAACAAGTCCATCCTAAAGGAGATCAGTCCTGGGTGTTCATTGGAAGGACTGATGTTGAAGCTGAAACTCCAATACTTTGGCCACCTCATGTGAAGAGTTGACTCATTGGAAAAGACCCTAATGCTGGGAAGGATTGGGGGCAGGAGGAGAAGGGGACGACAGAGGATGCGATGGTTGGATGGCATCACCGACTCGATGGACATGGGTTTGGGTGGAAACCGGCAGTTGGTGATGGACAGGGAGGCCTGGTGTGCTGAGATTCATGGAGTCGCCAAGTCGGACATGACTGAGTGACTGAATTGAACTGATAGACATCTTGCCAACCTTATGGGAGGTATTCAGAAGGAAAATCTGAGAGATTATGATATTCATTTGAAAAATCACAGATCACTCTCAAAAAGGACAGTGGGTTGGCCCAAAAGTTCATTTGGGTTTTTCCATAAGATGTTATCAAAAACCCGAATGAATTTTTGGGCCAACACACTACATGACATGTTAGAGAAAACTTCAGGATGTCTAGAAGGAGGAATATAAAAGGAAACTTCCTTTAATTCTTTTCTTCTGTTTTGAGGGAAAAAAACACAAATAAACAATTTGAAAATATCAATTTTTTTAAAAGCACTTTTTTTGCAATGTGCATTTGTATACACCACTGAACCACTGTAAACAAGGTGATGGATTTCAAACTGATTTTTCATTATTAACTACAATTTTGCACCCTGTACTCTTTTAGATAGTGCCCATTGGGCCCCAAACCAAGCATTTGCACAACAGTAGAGACGCCTAGAAATGCTGCAGCTTCTAGAGCAAGTGGGGCTAGATGGAGCATATCCCCACTGAACTCGTGACTCTGAAATCCTGAGGCTATAGTCAGCAGATTATAACTGCTAAGATGAAAGCCATTTTCAAGAATAATGATGAAATGAACAGTATTTCTGAAAATTAAAGTATATTATTGAAGACTCAGATAGCAAATAGCAGAGTATAAAATCAAATTTTGCTTTCATATCATGTCCAAAAGGCTTTTTTGGTTGCTGTTTTTAAACCTATACTTTTACTTATGTGGATTTTAAAAGTCTAAGCTTTCAAAAAGTAATCTATATCAAAATAGGTTTTTCCTACTCTGTGAGTTAAGAATTCATTGCTGTGGGATCTTAAATAAGCTATTCATCAAAAAAAGATTAGGATAAGGTAGGAGCAAGTTGTGTGCATGCGTGCTCAGTCACTTCAATTGTGTCTGAATCCTCGTAACCCTATAGACTCAGCCCACCAGGCTCTTCTGTCCAACGGATTCTCCAGGCAAGAACACTGGAGTGGGTTGCCATGCCCTCCTCCAGGGGATCTTCCAGACCCAGGGATCTAACCCACGTCTCCTGCATCTCCTACATTCCAAGTGGATTCTTTACCGCTGAGCCACTAGGGAAGCCCAGGAGCAACTTAGCAATTGTTAAACTAGTAAACTGGTAAACGAGTAACTTTTCAACTAATACAGAAAAATAAAGCCACCACAAATTTCAGCATGAACTACCAGCAACTTCTGGTTGCATAAATAATGGTTCTCTCCCTCAGCAGATCCCCATCAACACAAGAGCCTGAAAACCCAGCACTGGGGAACTGTGATGGTTAATTTTATGTGCTAATTTGATGAGGCCAAAGCACCCAGATATTGACCCAGTGCCAATCTTGATATTGCTGAGAAGGTGTTTTTTTTTTTTTTTTAATGATGTGCTTATGTGTGTGTTCCGTTGCTCAGTTGTGTCTGACTCTGCAATCCTATGGACTATAGCCAGCCAGGCTCCTCTGTCCATGGAATTTTCCAGGCAAGAATACTGGACTGGGTTGCCATTTCCTCCCCCAGGGTAATGATATTCACATTTAAATTGGTAGACTTAGAGTAAAGCCGGTTATCCTCTGGCCGTAGGTGGGCCTCATCTGATCAGTTGAAGGCCTCCAGAGAACAGATTGAAGTTCCCCAGAAGAACAGGTAATTCTCTCCGCAGTCTGCCTTTAGAGTCAAGCTGCAGCTTGAAACCAACCTGGTTTCCCAGGCAGGAAACCCTTCCTGGGTTTCCAGCCCATCCTACAGCTTTGAACTTGCCAGCCCCTACAATCACAGGAGTCAATTCCTCCAAATCTCTCTCTTTTTATTTAGCTCAGTGGGTAAAGAATCTGCCTGCAGTTGCAGGAGATCCAGGTTTGATCCCTGGGTCAGGAAGATCCGCTGGAGAAGGAAATGGCACACCACTCCAGTATCCTTGCCTGGAAAATCCAATGGACACAGGAGTGTGGTGGCTGCTGTCCATGGGGTCTCAAAGAGTCGGACACGACTGGAGCGACTAACGATTTCCCTTTCATGCTTTATATATGCATGTATATACAACAACCAAAGAGAAACACTATCTCTCCTGCCTTAGGAGGGTTTTTTCTCCTAAAAAAAAAAGAGAGACATGAAGACTAATACCTGCCTTACAATTGAAGGCAAGGCTTTTGGATTTATTTCCTCAAGAAGCACTCACGGAGCACCTATGACACAGCAGACCCTGCACTGTCCCAGCCCCACGGGGATGCAGCAGAGAACCAAAGAGACGCAACCTCAGCCCTCAGAGTTTATCATTCGGCGGCAAGATACACACGGTAGGCAAATAAACTACTGCATAATGGATTCAACGGTGCAGGTGTGATGAAGAACAACAGAGCAGGAAAGGGAGATAAAGGGGCTGCTGTTTCAAATACAGGGATCGGGAGGGCCGGGAGGGTATCAGGGAGGAGAAATACCAGGAGAGGGAACATCAGCTATCAGTGTCTGAGGTGAGGGTGTGCCCGGTGTGTCCAGAGAGCAAGGAGGCCCGGAGCTAGAGCAGAGTCATCCAGGCAGAGAAGGACAGAGGTCTTTCTCTGAGCAAGGTGAGAAGCCAGTGGAAGTTTAGAGGGAAGGAATGACGGGATTGGACGTGACTTTAAACAGTTGTTCTGGCGGCTCTATGGAGAGTCGAGTCTGGGAGGATGCGACTGGACTAAGGGAGACCTTGAAGACGCTATACTTCAGGCAGGAAAGGATGGTGGTTAGAGTCACCAGGTAGGAGAGGCGCGATTCATCAGGGCCCGAGCCGCAGGATTCCAAAGCAGACGTGCTCCTCTTTGGAAGCATCACGGTCTGAAGGCCACAGCTGACTCTGACACACAGGGATGTCCAAGGCTTGTGTATGAACCCAAGGAAGCGTTCCTGGAAGTTCCTGGGGCTGGAGGGTGGGGCAGCGGGTAAGGCAGGAAGATCTATGGCAATGAGATCACGATGACTCTGTCATAATCACAGCTAAAATATCCGATGTTCCTGGACGTGGAGAAAGGACGAGGGGCAAAGGGGACATGACGTCTGTGCAGTCCAGAAAAGGGCGCAATGGCTCTTCTGGTCTGTCTCTAGACTTACCTCAGATAGGCAGCATGTTGGCTGTTTTCACGTTCAGTCTGTTGCAGGGCACAAATATCCTTATAACACAGAGGGATGCATCAAGTTCCCTGGGTTTGGTGGCAGCTGCCACTGGGATCACCACGTTAATCTTCTTATCCTCGTTCAGTGTCTGACTAACAACCTGATAGCCACGTAGCCTCCTGGGAGCAGTGAGTTCCCATGCTAGTTACATGAACATTACACGTTAGTTCCCATGCTGCATCATGAACGTTACAATTCACTTGATAGCTATGCTTTTCATAGTAAATTAATAAATTGGTTCAAAGGGAGGGACATATTATACCTATGTCTGATTCATGTTGATGCATGGCAGAAACAAAACACAATATTTTAAAGTGAGTATCCTTCAATTAAATATAAATTTTTAAAAAGTCATACTTGCATGAATGCCATGAGTCTAACTGATGTGAATCAATCCTCTTGAATCTGAATGCTTAGCAAATGTCAATATGTCTTGCTAAACTGAGGAGGAGATTCTAAATCCATGGCAATGCCACCCTGAAAGGTTGGCAAAGGTGGTGGGGTGATTTGAGTTGGACTTTGATGAGAGAATAGGAGTTTGTTAGCTGAAGAATTCAGGAGGAAAGCTGTAGGAATGAAATATGCAAAACCACACGGGCAGGAAAGGAAGGTTTTTGTTCACATAGTTGTCCAGCATCCATGAAACAGACTTGGCATTTGAGCAATGTTGAGATATGTTTGAAAAGTTGTTTGTGGTCAGATTATTCCCTGAATGCCTTAATGAGAAGCTTGGAATCTCTCCTAAGACAGGGAGGGTGGACGCTATATGTAAGCAGACTTGGAATACAATGGAATATAGATTTGTTTTAGAAAATGTCTCCAAAGTGATGATGTGAAGGATGGACTGGACTGGATAGAAATTGGATGTACTGGGATGCATGAAGAAGAGTCTCCAATGGGAAGCAACGTGGACCCGAACAAAGGCAGGGGCGATGGGTCCAGGGGAAATGGAATCAACAAGATGACTCAAAATGCACTGTGTGTGAATATTAATGGAGAAGCTTGGATAGATTCAGCTTAGCCAAACAGTTAGACAGCAAGATCACTAACTCAGATAGAGAAGGGAAACGGGCAAGCAGGCTTTGGAGGAGGATATACTGAGTTCAGTTTTGAACATGTTGATTTTGAAATGTTTATGAGTCATCCAAGTGGAGACATCTAGAAAATGGAAACATAGCTCTGTGGTTCAGGAGAGCCACGCAGGCAGAGCTGCAGCCTTGGGATTTGCTGTGGAAGACAAACAAAATCATACAAGTTGATAAATTAGAATATAAATTAGAATTTGGTTGTGTGAGGAGACAGTTAAATGAATAGAATGCCAGATTAATCTTCTAGAATGCCAGTTACCTCATGGGATTGTCCATTTGAAAACTCCAGTGGGAGAGGAGATCTTAAAAGTTCTCATCTCTCTCTCTCCCGCTCACCGACCCACCCACTCCCCGCACACACACACACACACAAATTCATAACTATGTGAGTTGATGATGTTAACGTGACTTATTGCATGATCATGTCACCATATATACAAGTATCGAATCATGATGTCATACACCTGAAACTAATATAATGTTACATGTCACTTGTATCTCAATAAAAATAAATAAGTAATAGAAATACATCTCTGCACACACACACACAAGCTCAGTGACTTCTCACTCATTCTTATCCCCTCTTCAGCCTGCCATCTGACACTTGACAGGCTAGATCACCCTCATCCTTTCATCCTATAACCACCTCCCACTTGCTTCAGCTGAGAGGGACTTCTCACAATCCACTAAGCTGACTGGTTTACCACCTGCCCATCTGCCCCCTCTCAGGTAATCAACCTCACCTGCCCTTCAAAGCCAAGTTAATTTTCAAATCTTCTATGAGAAAGGAGGAAGAAGAGAAAGTGAGAATAATTACTGAAAAATGTCTATTTTACCTTACTGGTGGGCTGGGAAGAAGAGAAGGGTAGGGACTCTGCTGGCAGTCCAGTGGTTAAAACTCCATGCTTCCACTGCAGGGGTCATGGGTTCAATCCCTGGTTGGGGAACTTAGATCCCACAAGCTACATGGGCAAAAAGTAAAAAAATAAATAAATAAAAATTTAAAAAGAGGAGAAGGGTAAAATGATTAAGTAAATAACTAACAATATCTCTATGAGTACAGTGATCAGTAACTATACACTTTTGAAAGCAATCATTCGCTATTGATATTGAAGTTTCCCATTTACTTCAAATAGTAATGTCTTGTTTTTTAGTAAAATAGCAACTCCTGGATTCAAGGTTTCCAGCTTTCTGCTGAATATGTGAACGATTGCTAGCTGGCAGGTTTTGATCCGAGCACTGCAATTCAAGCACTAGAGGAAAATACCTGGGCAGCTTTTTGAAATTACCCAAGCTCCTGGAGATTATGTTATCACTTCCCTTGGGGGCTAGCCTGCTGCTTGAGAACCCCTAGCTTGTGAGTCTTCTCATGGATGGATGCACCACTTGCCTCCTGTATGGATTTGAGAATCACTGCAGAGCAGGCTGTGCTGTGCTTAATCGCTCAGTCACGTCCGATTCTTTGCCACCTCATGGACTATAACCCGCCACGCCTCCCTGTCCATGGGGATTCTCCAGGCAAGAACACTGGAGTGGGTTGCCATGCCCTCCTCCAGCGGATCTTCCCAAGCCAGGGACTGAACCCAGGTCTCCTGCATTGCAGGCAGATTCTTTGCCGTCTGAGTCTCCAGAGAAGCCCCCTATAGAGCACAGGGGGTGGGAAATGGCAGGCCTCTTACAAAATCTCAGGTTGGTTACTTCCAGTGATAAAGAGAATCCCCCTAAAAATTGAAAGCAGTTAATTGGGTGACTCCAGTTCCACAGAATATAAGGAACAACCCCCAGAAAATATTTAAAAGTATAAGGAAATTTTCCCCTTAAACTGTCATGCAAAATTTTAAAAATATGTAAGAAATGCAATATCCAAGTGAAAAATAAGTCAGCAGCCTGTCTCCAATCTGCTGGGTGATATGTTTAGCTTGTTTATAATTAAATAAGCTGACTTTACAGTTGGTTTGAGAGTCTAAGCTGCTTTGTTTCCTCCTATGACTTCACGGCACTCTGTGTCCTCCTCACTGTCAATCATATTGAGGCCACCGTGTCCTCCAGAGAGGCTATGCTGTGTCAATAGTTCTTAATGATATGGGTACAGTTTCACTGGAGCAGTCATTTTTTGTCCAGTTTATGAATACCAAATAGTCCCAAGCTGTTTTAATGACTAATACCTGCATGTATTATTGTCATTCACTGAGAGCCAGGATTTATTTAGCGTCTTAAATTTTAATGGCTCTTTGTTTATTTTTATTAACAAAAGCCAACGGAGGTCTTTGAAATAAGTAGGCACTTGGCTCTAATGCAAGATAATAAGGTACCAAAACTTATTCTATAAAGTTCTATCCCAGAGCTTTAAAATCAGAGAAGAATCAGGTAATCCCTTAGTTTGTTGGCTCCAGCTCAAGGTGAGCCGCAGAATCACATGGAGAGCTTGTTCAACAGATGGGTTCCCAAGCTGGAAGTTTCTCATGAGATCCCCAGATCTGCATTTAACACAAGAACTCAGGGTGATCCTTGAGCTCAGGGTGAAACTTCCTGGCTGACCTCTTCACGATGGACCTGAGCCCCAGGGAGGTTAAAGGGCTTTCCCAAGGTCGTATACCTGGATCACGACTAATGATGGCCAAGCAGAAGCGATGGAGCCTCACTCTCAGCTCTGGGCTCCTCATCCCAACATCTTGCCTGTCTGGACTGCTCCCTGCTAGGTCCCTAAGGCAGGAGCCGTTGCCTCTCTAGTGCTTCCTGGAAGGGACAGTCCCAGTTCCCTGCAGGTGCTACAGACGAGAAGGAAGCTACCTCTGTGCCAAAAGCAGCTGGAAAGCTGTCACCTTAATGGGAGGACAAAGGATGCCAGCACCGAGGAACATTAAAAGCAAGTGCCAGGAGCTTGGAGAGACAGACAGAGATCACTCTGAAATGGCAACTTCACTCGTGATTCACTTAACACGAGTACAATTGTAAAAAATAAAAATCAGAAACTCCATTTTTAGTTAACTTTTGTGTCTGATGTTACAGAATGCTCTCACTTCACTCTCTGACGTGGATCAGTATTATTCAGCCATTAAAAAAAGAACGAAATAATGCCGTCTGTAGCCACATGGATGGACCCCGAGATAATCATACTGTCGGACAGGGAAAGACAGATACCATATGCTATCACTCTTACGTGGAATCTAAACAATGACACTAACGCACTTATTTACAAGTCAGAAACAAACTAACAGACGTAGAAAACAAAATTATGGCTATCAGACAGGAAGGGGGAGAAAGATATGTCAGGAGTTTGGGATTAACATATACATATCACTATATAAAACAGGTAAACAAGGACCTGCTGTATACCACAGGGAACTCGGCTCAATATTTTGTAATAACCTAGGGCTGCCGTCTATGGGGTCGCACAGAGTCGGACATGACTGAAGCAACTTAGCAGCAGCAGCAGCTTACAGTAAAGAACCTTTAGTTTTGTATTAAAAAAAACCCTTTACTTTATTAAAAATAAAAACAAAATTTGTGTTCCTGATAACTAAATCTCAGAAAGGCCTGAACTTACTTATCTTTCTGAATTTCACTTTATCTGTAAAAAGTGAAGTCGCTCAGTCGTGTCCGACTCTTTGCGACCCCCTGGACTGTAGCCCACCAGGCTTCTCCATCCATGGGATTTTCCAGGCTATCTGTAAAAACAATATGCTAAACCTACACACTGTTAGGAATTATCAAGAATATACTAATATTATTTGTGCTCTGTTTCATGCAGTCCTGGCATGCTGTAGATACTCAAAAAATGTTATAATTTTAAAAAATATTATTATGTGGTGGGCAGGTCAGGGAGATTCTAATTACAAACACATCAAAGTAAAATTATTGATCCCTCCCATCACTAGAGTGCTGTACAGATTAAAAACTAGGGCAGATAGAGGATATCAGAAAGATTTATAAGTTTTAAGAGAGCACCTAAAGAAGGCTGAGCGCTGAAGAATTGATGCTTTCTAACTGTGGTGCTGGAGAAAACTTCTGAGAGTCCCTTGGACTGCAAGGAGACCCAACCAGTCCATCTTAAAGGAAATCAACTCTGAATTTCACTGGAAGGGCTGATGCTGAAGCTGATGCTCCAATACTTTGGCCACCTGATGGGAAGAGCCGACGACTCATTGGAAAGACCCTGATGCTGGGAAAGATTGAGGGCAGGAGGAGGAAGGGATGACAGAGGATGAGATGGTTGGATGGCACCACTGACTCAGTGGACAAGAGTTTGAGCAAACTCTGGGAGAGAGTGAAGGGCAGGGCAGCCTGGCGTGCTGCAGTCCATGGGGTCACAAAGAGTCGGACATGATTGATCGACAAAGCAACAATATAAAATAACATGAATGGAGCTCTTGTAATATAATGTCAAATAAAACAGGTAATGCTGAGCAAAGACAGCCACAGTTAGACCATGTTGTTTGGCAACGCATAGTCAGGGGGGCAGAGCTAGAAAACAAAGCAAGGAATTAGCAAAAAAAAAAAAAAAAGAGCGGGATATTGGTTCTGGCTAAAAGGGGTGGGCCTGGGGCCACCGTGAAGAAAGGCACGCGGGGGGCTTCTGGGATGCTGGCTGTGTTCTACTTCTTGACATGGGAGGTGGTTACATCTGTGTCCCCTTTAAAACACTTGTCTCTTTTTGTGTTGTATGCGTTTCTATGATTATATGTTATACTAATATTTCACAATAAAAATTTGTAGAGGATTTCAAAAGCCTGAGGGAGATAATACAGGTTCCCAGTATAGATGCCGGGTTGCATCTCTGCATGAATTGCTACAATTAGAGTCCAGCTGTGCCTCCGGTTAGTGTAAATATTTGTCTGTGTACCAGCCCAGAGGACTCACACTGCAGAGGTCTTATGATGTTTAATTAGAAGGCATTTGAGCAGAGGTTGCCAGGATTCATTCAACACTAAATATAGTGCCCATCTAATTCCATATGACTTACATGTTTAGTGCTAACTATATTAAAAATCATCTTAAGAATAGTCATGTTTGCTTGATCCACCAATGTTTTCAGCTGTAGTTTCCATGATTCCCAACCAAACTTGGAGAAAAAACATATGCCCTAAAGGGGGAGGTGAGTAATTTTCTGAGCTTTACAAGGGCAAAGGCTGTCATTTTGCAACTTAAAAAAAAATTCTTGAATTTATTTTGTTTTAGGTGTGATTGGTCAGTCGTGTCCAACTCTTTGACCCCATGGACTATACAAACCATGGAATTCTCCAGCCAGAATTCTGGAGTGGGTAGCCTTTCCATTCTCCAGTGGATCTTCCCAACGCAGGGATCGATCCCAGGTCTCCCACATTGCAGGCAGATTCTTTACCAGCTGAGCCACAAGGGAAGCCCACTCCGGTGGCCCATTCCAGTACTCTTGCCTGGAAAATCCCATGAACGGAGGAGCCTGGTAGGCTGCAATCCATGGGGTCGCAAAGAGTCGGACATGACTGAGAGACTTCATTTTCACTTTTCACTTTCATGCATTGGAGAAGGAATTGGCAACCCACTCCAGTGTTCTTGCCTGTATGGGGTCGCATAGAGTCGGGCACGACTGAAGTGACTTAGCAGCAGTAGCAGCAGCAGGTGTGATTAGCCAGGAACTAAACTAAAACTTGAAGATGTCAGATGATGAGGTTATAGTCAATGGCTTATCATTTCATTGTTTGAATTGATTCACACTGTTAATATGTCTAGATAAGACAGCTTTGTATGGTGTGCCCATGTGTGCTGTTTGAAGTTGCAGAATATTTAGAAACTTAGAAACAATTTGGTATCAGAGTTGATGACAACTGGTTCCACAAAACTGAATTCTTAACATGTTTTTTAATTTCCTGTGATTTAATATCTGAAAATGGTCCTAACTTATTAACATAGTACTTCAAAATTAATTATTTGGATTTACTTTAATGAAGTATATCATTATGAACAAGAGAGGACAATTTATATGTACAGTTTAAAAAATAATAACAAAACACACACCCTTGTACCTACCACACAACTTAAGAAATAGATCAAAATCTCTGTTCCCTTTCTCCTCCATAAGAGGCAAACACTATTTTGAATTTCATGACTATCACTCCATGCTTTTCTCTGCAATTTTACCATGTGTATGTGGTACATATAATTACACATATTGCTTAGCTTGACATGTTTTGTGTGTTAGTTGCTCAGTCGTGTCTGACTGTTTGCTACCCCCATGGACTGTAGCTCTCCAGGCTTCTCTGTCCATGAAATTCTCCAGGCAAGAATACTGGAATGGGTTGCCAGTTTCTGCTCCAGAGGTTTTAAGCATTAAATAAATGAAATCATGTAGCAGCATTCTTTAGTAAAGTTTACTTATTCAGCATCCCTTTTTTTACATTTACCATGTCAACAAGTGTGTCTGTACTTCCTTCATTTTCAGTGTTCTATATTCAGTTTTCTGAATATATATCATAAAGTACTGATTCTTACTTTCATGGAAAAGGTATCTGAGTTGTTTACAGCTTGAGGGTTTTATTCTGTTACCAAAAATGATACTGTTAACATTCTTAGACATGCCTTTTCATGCACAAGTTTCTCATGAATGAATCTCTAGCAGTGGAAATCCTAGATGGTTGGTACACGTATCTTTAACTCAAGCGGATAATGTCAAATTGTTTTCCCCAAGTGGTTGTACACAGTTACATTGTTAAATGGCTGAATTTGCTTTTCACTCCCACTCACTCAGTTACAAATTACACAGCAGTAGTAACTTTCCCTTGCAGATTCTCCTGCTTACAAGTACTAGAAGGCAACTCTGACAAGCGACTTGTCAGGCTCACATAATCACGCCCCAGAAAGGCCAAAGGTAGAGTTGGCTTCGGGTGTGACTGGAAGCGGGAATTTTAATTCCATCAAGACTGTCCCTCTCACTCTCATTTCTGCCTCCCAGTGATACCTGCCTCATTCTCTCAGAGCAGATTCTCCACCAAGGAAGGGCCACTGTCGTCTGTAATTCCAGATTCACTTCCTTCCAACGTCTCAGCTCCAGACTGAACAGTCCAAATGAGAGCTGGACTGGGCCAGCCTGGGGTCCAAGCTCATTCCTGAGGTTGATAATCCCTGTGACCAGTGGGTGAGGCCCTCTGATGGGGTCACAGGACCGCTTATGTGGTAGACAGGAGCTTTGTTATCAAGGAGGAGGGGTGACACGGTGAGCCAACGACTAGTGTAAAATGTAAAGATTGACTCTAAAACTGGGATGATGGCTAAATAAAATAAACTTTAACCAAACCTTCAGTTCAGTTCAGTCCCTCAGCCGTGTCCGACTCTTTGTGACCCCATGGACCGCAGCATGCCAGGCCTCCCTGTCCATCACCAACTCCCGGAGTTTACCCAAACCCATGTCCATCGAGTCGGTGACGCCATCCAGCCATCTCATCCTCTGTCGTCCCCTTCTCCTCCTGCCCCCTATCCTTCCCAGCATCAGGGTCTTTTCCAATGAGTCACCTCTTCACATGAGGTGGCCAAAGTATTGGAGTTTCAGCTTCAACATCAGTCCTTCCAATGAACACCCAGGACTGATCTCCTTTAGGATGGACTGGTTGGATCTCCTTGCAGTCCAAGGGACTCCCAAGAATCTCCTCCAACACCACAGTTCAAATGCATCAATTCTTTGGTGCTCAGCTTTCTTCACGGTCCAACTCTCACATCCATACATGACCACTGGAAAAACCATACATGACGTATAAAGTATGACACACAGGGGATGTCACACCTGAGCACCCTGACTCCTCCACCACGAGAGGCTGAGGAAGTCCCATCCCTCTCTCCAGGAACCTGATGGCACTTGTGGAGGTGTCACAAGTGGCAGAAATGGGAACAGAAGGGACCTGGCAGCTTGAGCATATCTTCAATGGATTGAAACTTCACCTGGACACACTGTTTAGCTTCTAGGGCCAGAGTAGATTTTTAATGTAATAGGCTTAACATGGGACTGTTTTTCCTACCAACCAGAACCTAGAGGCTTCAGATAAGACTTGTTATAGACAGAAGTAAAGAGGCTGTGTCTGTTTCTGCATAACTGCACTGCGCTGTGAGCCCACATGGCCTTGAAGTTCCTGCCTCTGTCTTCTGGTTCAGGCGGCCTCCCCTTGGCCCTCCTGGCTGAGGGTCCCCCAGTCTCTGCAGGGACCCTCTCTGCCTCAGTCTAGGTGTCACAGAGCCTTGCCACCAGGACGCCACATGGAGTCAGCATCCTTACACCTGAAAGTGAAAGCCCAGTTGTATGAGATACAGTCAGTGTCCAGACAACGCCTGCCGCTCCCATGGACGCCAGCCTGACTCCATTGGCCAACTTGGCTTTGGGGCTGAAGACGTTCTCTGGACACCAATGGCTACTCACAGGCACACGACAGGCTGGAAACACCAGACAATTAAGGTCCTTTGGGAGCAGCACCAATGACTGTCTGGGAGATAAAGACCTCAGCCCCTTTGCCGAGGTGTGGGTCACCTGAGATCCGTGTTCTAATGAACTCCCCAGCCTCCCCAGCAAGGTTAGATGCCAGTTGCCCACGTGGTAACTTGTTTGACAGCACAACTGGGAGATAATAGAAAACCTGTATATTGGTCTTTGCCTCTGGTTTCTGGCACAGAGATCCCAAGAACCTTGTAATTTCCTAAGTGATGAGAGCACAGGGAACATCCCTTGTTCGAATATTTGGTCCTTGACTCTGGTTCGTGATGTTGGGCTCCTGAGACCCTGGTAATTTCTTGGGTGGTGGGAGGGTCTTTTGTTCCAATGAGACAACCCTGAGTGAACCCCTAGGTGGTTCCTAGGGGGGGCTCGTCACAAGAAAGAACAAGCCATGGTTAGAGGCTTGGAATTTTAGCCCTACCCCCACATTATCTTGAGAAGGGAGAAGGACTGAAAATGGAGTTAATGATGGGTCAGGCCTACATGATGAAGCCTCCATAAAAATACCAATATTGGCGGGTCTAAAGGCTTGCAGGTTGGTGAACACTTCCACTCTGGAGCAGGGGTCAGTGCAAGGCAGCCCACCTCCACCAGGACAGGAGCTCCTGTGCTCAGGACCCTCCCAGGTAGCTCTTCATCTGGCTGCTCACCTGTATCCTTTAAAACATCCTTCAAATTGGCAACTGTACGTGGTTCCCTCCACTCTGTGAGCTGCTCTAGAATTAATGGAATCTGAGGAGGGCATCATGGGGACCCTGATTGGCGGCCAAGTCATACAGAAGTGCTGGATGCCCTGAGGATCTGCTCCTTGTAGTTGGCACCCGAGCAGGGCTGGGGCAGTCTTGCGGGACCGAGACCTTAACCTAGGGGATCTGACACCACCTCCAGTAGACGGGGTCAGAGTTCAGTTAAATTGTAAGACACTCAGCTGGTGTCATGGAGAATTGCTTGGCACACGGAAAGGACCCCACATGTGTGGTGATCAAAAGTGTCATGGTGAAGTGTTCGGTGTGATGAGTGAAGGAGACACACAGGAGAAGGACCATGGGGTATTCCAGCACTGCACCCTTATTGGCTTTCTTCCATCATACTTAACTTCTCCACTAATCTACTGGTGTTTCCTGGGAACATGCCCCAAATAAATCCTCCTCTATCCAAATCCTTTCCCTGGGTTTGCCTCTGAAGGGGGACATAAGACAACAGGGAGACAAAACATAAGAGCCTCCAAAAACATGACTGTGATGTACCCAGATTTCCACAGGAGAGTCTGAGGTAAGCTCTTCTCAGAATCCTAAGCAGAAAACTGAGGTGAAAGCCCCTTTCATGTAATTAGGGCAAAGCTGGGACACATGCTTCCAGAATCTCTTCCCTCCTTCACTTCTCTCTCCTTTCTATGCTAGAACACAAGCAACCTTTTGTTGGACGTTATCTATATTATATCTTCCTTCTACTGTTGGAAAGCAGGCCTCTACTTATCTGATATAAAGGTTTTCACCATTATTGGCTGATGGTGTATCTTTTTTAAACTCCATGAGAAATCTATGTGCTGGGTCATCCAGATTCAGCCCTTGGTCGATGAGGGTAAAGAGAAGAGTGAAAAAGCCGGCTTGAAACTCAATATTCAGAAAACTAAGATTGTGGCATCTGGTCCCATCACTTCATGGCAAATAGAAGGGGGAAAAGTAGAAGTAGTGACAGATTTTATTTTCTTAGGCTCCAAAATCACTGCAGATGATGACTGAAGCCATGAAATGAAAAGACACTTGTTCCCTGGAAGGAAAGCTATGACAAACCTAGACAGCATGTTGAAAAGCTGAGACATCACATTGCCAATAAGGATTCGTATAGTCAAAACTATGGTCTTTCGAGTAGTCATGTATGGATGTGAGAGTTGGATCATAAAGAAGGCTGAGTGCCAAAGAATTGATGGTTTTGAACTGTGGTGTTGGAGAAGACTCTTTAGAGTCCCTTGGACAGCAAGGAGATCAAACCAGTCCATCCTAAAGGATATCAATGCTGAATATTCATTGGAAAGACTGATGCTGAAGCTGAAGCTCTAATACTCTGGCTATCTGATGTGAAGAGCCAACTCATTGGAAAAGACCCTGATGATGGGAAAGATTGAAGGTAAAAGGGAAAGGGGGCAGAAGAGGGTGAGATGATTAGATTTCATCATGGACTCAATGGACAGGAATTTGACCAAACTCTGGAAGAGAGGACAAAGTAGCCTGGGTGTGCTGCAGTCCATGAGGTCGCAGAGTTGGACACAACTGAGTGACTGAGCACACAAAATTTTCTCTCAAAACTTACTGAGTGACTTTCACTATTTTTTTTATTTCAGAAGCTATCACCTGTTTTTATTCTTCATTCTTTCTGAAATATCCATCTCCCTGATGGAAGCAGAGATACTGAAGAAAAAGAGAGGAGAGAAACAAACAAAAGTCAAATGAAGAATACAGAATTTCAGGCCCTTTCCTACAAAATAGGTCAATTTCAAACAAATAGTGCACCTAATATTCAAAGAAATTAAAACCAAGTTGCCCTTCCTGACAAAATAAGCCGGAAAAACAGGTGATCAGGCAAGAGATAAAAAGAGAACAGGAGATGAAAAGTGAGCTTATGGATCTCAGGAATGAACTCTTCTGAATATGAAATTATTCGGGGCAGGAAGGGGAAGCCCAACTTTCTCCACTCCTGCCCCCACTCTAGCAATTTTCTTTACCCCTTCAGATTCTTCTGATTAAACAAAGACTCCACCTTCCCAGAGGGACAATCAAAAATTTTTACCAGCCCATCTGCCCCTGTTACCACAGTCAATTTGAGCACTGTTTGGTCTATATTTTAGCTGTAAAATATAGTTAAAATATATTGGGGCATCCCTGGTGGTTCAGATGGTAAGGAATCTGCTTGCAATGCAGGAGAGCTGGGTTCAATCCCTAGGTTGGAAAGATCCCCCGGAGAAGGAAATGGCTACCCACTCCAGTATTCTTGCCTGGAGAATTCCATGGACAGAGGAGCCTGGTAGGCTGCAGTCCATGGGGTCGCTAAGAGTCGGACACGCCTGAGCGACTTCACTTCCACTTTTCCCTTTCATGCACTGGAGAAGGAAATGGCAACCCACTCCAGTATTCTTGCCTGGAGAACCCCAGGGATGGCGGAGCCTGCTGGGCTGCCATCTATGGGGTCGCACAGAGTCGGACATCACTGAAGAGACTTAGGAGCAGCAGCAGCAGCAATGCCATAACAAACTACTTGTGAAATCTTCATTCCTGACCAGAGATCAAGCCCCCTGAGCATATGGAGTGGGAGCACTGACTCCAAGACCCTAGACTAACTGAGAACTAAACCTAGGGATTATCAAATAGTGAGAACTCACACAAAGGAAACCACTTGAATATACGACCCAGCATCACCCAACCACCAGTAGCACCCTGTGCAGGACGCCTCATCTAAACAACAAACAAAGCAAAAACACAAACCCAGTCACCAGCAGACAGGACCACCACCTCACTCAGCCCTGCCCATCAGAGGAAAAACAAACAGAAACTCAGCACAAATCTCACCCTATAATAAGATGACACAAACCACTGGACCAACCTTACGAGGGCAGAAACCAAAAGGAAGAAAGAATTCAACCTTGAAGCCTGGGAAAAGGAAACCTCAAACACAATAACTTAAAAAAATAATAGTAATGAAAAGGCAGAGAAATACTGCACAAATGAAGGAACAAACTAGAAACACAGAAGTCCAAATAAATGAAGAGGAAATACACAAACTACCTGAAAAAGAATTCAGAATAATGATAGTAAAGATGATCAAAAATCTTGAAAACAAAATGGAGAAAATGCAAGAATCAATTAACAAAGACATAGAAGAATTAAAGAATAAACATAGAGAAATAACACAATTACTGAAATTAAAAATACTCTAGAAGGAATCAATAGCAGAATATCTGAAGCAGAAGAATGAATCAGTGAGCTGGAAGATAAAATGGTGGAAATAACTTCCGAAGAGCAGAATAAAGCAAAGAGAATGAAAAGAACTGAGGACAGTCTCAGAGACCTCTGGGACCATATCAAATGCACCAACATTTGAATTATAGGGGGTCCCAGAAGAAGAAGAGAAAAAGAAAGGGTATTCAAAAATTTTTGAAGAGATTATAGATGAAAATTTCCCCAACATGGAAAAGGAAATAGTCAATCAAGTCCAAGAGGCACAAAGAGTCCCATACCGGATAAACGCAAGGAGAAACTTCCAAAACACATACTAATCAAATGAACAAAGACTAAACACAAAGAAAGAATGTTAAAAGCAGCAAGGGAGAAGCAACAAATGACATACAACGGAAGCCCCATACGTTTAACAGCCGATCTTTCAGCTGAAACTCTGAAGGCCAGAAGGGAATGGCAGGATATATTTAAAGTACCGAAAGGGAAAAATCTACAAACAAAATTACTGTACCTGGCAAGGATCTCATTCAGAATTGATGGAGAAATAAAAAGCTTTTCAGACAAGCAAAAGTTAAGAGAATTCAGCACCACCAAAGCAGCTTTACAAAAAATGTTAAAGGGACTTATATAGTCAAGAAATAAAAGGGAAGAAAAAAGATCTAAAAATTGATCCCAAAGAATTAAGAAAATGGCAATAGGAACTCATATATCAATAATTACTTTAAATGTAAATGGATTAAATGCTCCAACCAAAGACACAGACTGGCTGAATGCATATAAAAACAAGACCCATGTATATGCTGTCCAAAAGAAACCCAGTTCAGACCTAAGACACATACAGGCTGAAAGTGAGAGGATGGAAAAATATATTCCATGAAAATGGGAAGCAAAATAAAACTGGAGTAGCAATCCTCAAATCAGACAAAACAGACCTTAAAATAAAGAAGATTACAAGAAATAAGAAAGGACACTACATAATGATCAAGGGATCGATCCAAGAGGAAGACATAACAATTGTAAACATCTCTGCACCCAACATAGGAGCACCTCAATACGTAAGACAAACATTAACAGACATAAAAGGAGAGAATGACAGCAACACAATAATAGTAGGAGACTTTAACACCCCACTCATGCCAATGGACAGATCATCAAAACAGGAAATTCATAAGGAAACACAAGTCTTAAATGATACATTAGATGAGATGGATCTCATTGATATCTTCAGGACATTCCATCCAAATGCAGAAGAATACACCTTCTTCTCAAATGGATATGGACCATTCTCCGGGAGAGACCTCATCTTGGGTCACAAATCAAACCTCAGTAAATTTAAGAAAACTGAAATGGTACCAGGCATCTTCTTGGATGGCAGTGCTGTGAGACTAGAAATCAACTGCAGAAAAAAAGTGGAAGAAACACAGAGACATGGAGACTAAACAATACGTTTCTAAATAACCAACAGGTTACTGAAGAAATCAAAAGGGAAATCAAAAATCTTCTCAAAGCAAATGACAATGAAAACACGACAACTCAAAACGTACGGGATGCAGCAAAAGCAGTCCTAAGAGGGAAGTTTATAGCAATACAATCCTACCTCAAGAAACAAGAAAAGCATCGCATACACAACCTAACTTTACACCTAAGACAACTGGAAAAAGAAGAATTAAAAAAAACCCAAAATTGGCAGAAGGAAAGAAATCATAAAGATCCGAGCAGAAATAAATGAAAAAGAAATGAAAAGAAACAATAGTAAAGATTAATAAAACTAAAAGCTGGTTCTTTGAGAAGATAAACAAAATTGACAAACTTTTACCCAGACTCATTGAGAAAAAAAGAGAGAAGAATCAAATCAACAAAATTAGAAATGAAAATGGAGAGGTTACAACAGACAATGCAGAAATACAAAGGATTATAAGAGAATATTATGAACAATTAAATGGCAATAAAATAGATAACCTGGAAGAAATGGACAGATTCTTAGAAAAGTTCAGTCTTCCCATACTGAGCCAGGAAGAAATAGAAATTATAAACAACCCAATTACAAGCACTGAAATTGAAGCTGTGATCAAAAATCTCCCATAAAACAAAAGCCCAGGACCAGATGGCTTCACAGGAGAATACTATCAAACATTTAGAGAAGAGCTAATGCCTATCCTTCTAAAACTCTTTGAAAAAATTGCAGAGGAAGAACACTTCCAAACTCATTTTATGAGACCACTATCACCCTGATACCAAAACCAGACAAAGACAACACAAAAAAGAAAATGACAGGCCAGTATCACTGATGAACATAGATGCAAAAATCCTCAACAAAATTCTAGCAAACAAAAAGCTCTTTTACCATAATCAAGTTGGGTTTATTCCAGGACTGCAAGGATTCTTCAATATATGCAAATCAATCAATGGGATACACCATATTAACCAATTGAAAGGTTAAAACCATATGATCATCTCAGTAGAAGCAGAAAAACCCTTTGACAAAATTTGGCACCCATTTACGATTAAAACTCTTCAAAAAATGGGCATAGAAGGAACCTACCTCAACATAGTAAAGGCCATATATGATAAGCCTACAGCAAACATTATTCTCAATGGTGAAAAACTGAAAGCATTCCCCCTAAGATCAGGAACAAGACAAGGGTATCCTCTTTCCCCACTATTATTCAACTAGTTCTGGAAGTCCTAGCTACTGCAATCAAAGAAAAGAAATATAAGGAATCCAGTTTGGAAAAGAAAAAGTAAAGCTCTCACTGTTTGCAGATGATATGATACTGTACATAGGAAACCCTAAAGACAGTATCAGAAAATTACTCAAGCTAATCAGTGAATTTAGAGAAGTTGCAGGATACAAAATCAATACACAGAAGTCACTCACATTACTATATGCTAACAATGAAAAATCAGAAAGAGAAATTAAGGAATCAATCCCATTCACCATTGCAACAAAAAGAACTACATATCTAGGAATAAACTTACATAAGAAGACAAAAGAATTGTACACAGAAAATTATAAGACACTGATGAAAGAAATCAAAGATGATATAAACAGATGGAGAGATATTCCATTTTCCTGGGTAGGAAGAATCAATATTGTGAAAATGGCTATACTAGCAAACACAATCTACAGATTTAATGTGATTCCTATCAAATTACCAATGGCATTTCTTCAGAACTAGAATAAAAAATTTCACAATTCATATAGAAACACAAAAGATCCCAAATAACCAAAGCAGTCTTGAGAAAGAAGAATGGAGCTGGAGGAATTAACCTTCCTGATTTCAGATAATACTACAAAGCTACAGTCATCAAAACAGTATGGTACTGGCACAAAAACAGAAATATAGACCAATAGAACAAGACAGAAAGCCCAGAAGTAAACCCATGCACCTATGGGTACCTTATTTTTGACAAAGGAGGCAAGAACATATAATGGGGCAGTAACAGAGGCAGTAATAGACAACCTCTTCAATAAATGGTGCTGGGAAAATTGGACAGCTATATGTAAAAGAATGAAATTAGAATAATTCCTAACACCATAGACAAAGATAAACTCAAAATGGATTAAAGACCTAAACGAAAGACCAGAAACTATAAAACTCTTAGAGGAAAACATAGGCAAAACACTCAACAAAATAAATCAAATAAGATCCTCTATGACCCACCTCCTAGACTAATGGAAATAAAAACAAAAGTAAACAAGTGGGACCTGATTAAACTGAAAAGCTTTTGCACGGCAAAGGAAACTATAAACAAAGTGAAAAGACAACGCTCAGAATGGGAGAAAATAATAGCAAATTAAACAACTGACAAAGGATTAATTTCCAAAATATGGAAGCAGCTCATACAACTGAATATCACAAAAACAAACAACTCAATCAACAAGTGGGGAAAAGGCCTAAACAGACATTTCTCCAAAGAAGACATACAGATGGCTAACAAACACATGAAAAGATGCTCAACATCACTCATTACTAGAGACATGCAAATCAAAACTACAATGAAATGTCACCTCACACCGGTCAGAATGGCCCTCATCAAATAGTTCAGAAACAGTAGATGCTGGAGAGGTGGAGAAAAGGGAACGCTATTACACTGTTGGTGGGTGTGTAAACCGATACCGCCACTATGGGAGATGGTATGGAGATTCTTTAAAAAACCAGGAATAAAACCACCGTATGACCCAGGAATCCCAGTCCTAGGCATAAACCCTGAGGAAACCAAAATCGAAAGAGACTCCTACATCCCAATGTTCATTGCAGCGCTATTTACAATAGTTAGAACATGGAAGCAGCCTAGATGTCCATTGACAGACGAATGGATAAAGAAGTTTTGGTCCATATACACAATGGAATATTACTCAGCCATAAAACGGAACACATCTGAGACATACAGAATAGAACTTACTGACATGGGGAGAGGGGAGGAGAGGGTGAGATGTATGGAAAGAGTAACATGGATACTTACATTATTATATGTAAAATAGATAGCCAATGAGAATTTGCTGTATGGCTCAGGAAACTCGAACAGGGGCTCTGTGTCAACCTAGAGGGGTGGGTTGGGGAGGGAGATGGGAGGAAGGTTCAAAAGGGAGGGGATATATATGTATTCCTATGGCTGATTCATGTTGAGGTTTGACAGAAAACAGCAAAACTCTGTAAAGCAATTATCCTTCAATAAAAAATAAATTAATTAATCAAGAAAAAGAAAGAATAGGAGGAAATGAATTCAGGATATTTAGGGTCCTGACAAGCTGAAAGGTGGACTTCCCTGGTGGCTCAGTGGTAAAGAATCTGCCTGCAGCGCAGGAGACCTGGGTTTGATCCCTGGATCTGGAAGATCCCCTGGAGGAGGGCATGGCAACCCACTCTAGTATTCTTGCCTAGAGAATCGCAAGGTCAGAGGATCCTGGCAGGCTGCAGTCTACAGGGTCGCAAAGTGTCAGACACGACTGAAATGACTAAGCAGCAGCAGCAGCAGGTTGGAAGGCAGCAGAGTGTGGTTGTTGAAAGCCTGAAAGCCAGCTGTGTAATTAGACCCCAGCCCTACCCTTTATTACCCTGTCTCCTGACATTGTTTTGCCTCTCTATGCCTCAGCTTTCTTACCTTTAAAATGTTGGTGGCAGAGTTCCCTGGGGGTCCAGTGGCTAAGAATCCACCTTTCAATGCAGGGGACACAGCCTGATCCCCAGTGGAGGAAAGATCCCACACACTGCAGGACAGCTGAGCCCACGGGCCGCAACTAGAAAGAAGCCCTCGCGCCACAACACAAGATCCTGCGTGCCACAACTGAGACCCTATGCAGCCAAATAAATATGTGCTTTAAAAATAAGTAAATAAAATGGTGCTTTAAAAATAAATAAATAAAATGGTGACAGTAATAGCCACCCGCAGAATACAGTAATGATGAAGAATGAGATGATACATTTAATCCTCTTAGGAAAATGCCCGGGCCATATTAAGCACAATTAATTACTACTAAATCAAACAGAACTTGGTAATTTTCTGAAAGGGGAGAGTCAGAGTGAGGGAAGAGAGAAGGCTTCAAGCTTCTAGGCTTCAAGCCTGGACATTCATAGCTCCATTCATAAAAGTGTCCCCAATTATGGATTCATTTTAAACATTTTATGATGGAGGCATCTTTAGTGAGCACGTGAAGCCAGGGACGTGGCGTCAAGCACTCTTGGGAGACCAGTCAGGGCTAGAGACAGATGCAGGCATCTTCAGTGAGCATGTGAAGCCGGGGACGTGGGTGAGATCTCGTTTGTGAGGCACCCAGGAGAGAAGGAAAGGGTGAGCACTGAACTGCAGGACATCCTCACTTGGGGGCTGGGCAGAGGGCTCAGGGCTGTGATGAGGGACCAGTGGAGAACAAAGACGAGGGGGACAGTGATGCAGCACAGCGCCAGGGCTTTGGAGAGCCTGTGATCGGGAACACAGATAAATGGTTAACCTCCATCCAAAGAACGACACCCCTCCATGAGAAAGAAAACCCTGAGGATGTGTGTGGGAGCCGATAAGTGAAGTGTGTAGACTGTCGCTGGTAAAGCTGAAGAGAATTTCCATCTGGTGCTTCAGTTTTCTCTATAAAGTAAGAGCAAGGCCATGTGTGGCCACATACAGGAAGTCAGTGCAGGAGTGGCGTTTAGGGTCAGCTAATGACAGGAGGGTGGCCGGAGGGGTCCCTTCTCAAAGGGGAAAGAACAAAGTCTCATCAAGGACTCAGCAGACATGCAATGAAAAGTATGAACTATAGTATTGCAAGAAAAAAAATTTTTGGCCAGAGATTTTTCTCAGCAATTTCTCCAGTGTTCTGAATGTAGAAACAAGAGCCAGGATGAAGAATTTGAGGTAAGATGTGGCATGCAAAATTTATTACATGGCTACTTTTACCATAAAACAAAGTATCAAATAACTAAATTGAGTCCTTTTCAAGATTTACCTGGGACTGGAGAGTTGGCTTACGATACAAAATACCTGTATCCAGCTTCACCTCCCTATTGTCTATTGAAAGGATTTTAATCCTTTAATAAAATCACTCATAACATACAATGGAAAGTATTTCCTAGAATTTTTTAAAAACTAATGAGAAGGAAGCTTGAATATGCTGATTAACGTGTAAGCGAGTTATTGGAAAAGGAGTGATTATTGTTTTAATATCCTCTCAGTTACTCTAAAAGTTTCCAAAACTGATTGTATAACACACTATATAAAGTACAAGGCTTAGTCATAGAACCATCAGTCTCATACCTGGGTTTTCATACTTAGTATAAACATCTGGAGGATTTTTTATCCTCCAGCTGAATGGCTTAAAACTCCCAGAAAGCTCACTACACAGCATAAAAAAGACATCTTAGATATAACTATTTCAAGTTGTTTATACAGATAAATGCATTTCTGTTCACTTTCAGCATTCAGTAGTTTGTTGTAAATTGGAGTATAACTAGGAAATCATTTCAAGGATCATATCAAAGACACAATTTATTAAATACTTTAAACATCATTCACAAAACAACATTAGGGCATAAGAGTGACAGTAGAACTCTCTAATCAAAGAATCATTACTTTACCTCTTTTCAAGGATTTGGTTGTCTATACAAAAAAAAAAGTTTAAAAAATGGGTATACAAAAAAATATGTTAAATAAATGGGTCACTTCAACAATTTGTTGAAGTACAATGAATCAAAGTGAGGCCAAAAACAAAAAATGAGACTAAAGATTAGTCATAATAAGTGGATGAATGCAAGTAAGAGGTGCATTTTATAAACAAACTTATAAGGCAACTTCTGCAAAATAAACAAACTCTCAACAATGAGTATATGAAGAGCTGCCTCTGGGCACCAGTTTCAGACCCACATCTATCAGCTCTGGAAGCAGCAGAGGGCTCTCTACCAGGGAGAACCCCAAAACTGGAGCACCCCTTTAGGTCTCTTCTCTTCATTTCCTCCCTTCTTTGACTCTTTATCCGAAAACAAGTCAGGTCAAATGAAAGACAGTGAAGGTTCACGTGGCTGAGTTCATGATAAGAGAGCAGAGGTGTTCTGTGTCCAGCAGAAGAAACACAGGTCCTGAAAAGAGCTAGACCAAGAAGACAGTAAATCAGCTAGGAGTGGTGGGGGAGACCCTTACTCCTCAGTGTCCT
This sequence comes from Okapia johnstoni, assembly GCA_024291935.2. Classification (NCBI taxonomy): domain Eukaryota; kingdom Metazoa; phylum Chordata; class Mammalia; order Artiodactyla; family Giraffidae; genus Okapia; species Okapia johnstoni. Next base: position 88,326,989 of record CM044317.1, read on the forward strand.
GGTGTTTGCCTGTGTGGCATGTGATGACTTCTGGAAGGCCTCTAGCTGGGATCATCTGCGTTAGATGCGGGTATAAACAATTGTCAGAATCATGTTCTAAGTGGATATCATATCACGAAATACCAGCGGCTTTCTAATAACTCATCACATATGCGTCACCCCTACTCATTATAGAGAGAGAAACTCCCTCTGATTTGACTACAGTGTAAAATGAAACATGTCTTTTTTATTCTACGAGAACCCATTTTTGTTTACTAGATTTTCCTACTAAAGGGAAATCAACACTCGTTTTTCTGAAACCTATACAACCTATACAAACCTATGACAAACCTGATCCTTTGTCAGTTCCTTACTGCTATTATTTGAATTTATGAAAGTTGCAATGCAAAGACAATTTAGGTTACAATGATACTTGGAGATGAGAGCGCTGACAATCCTTGGATATGTTTGAAAATGGGCAAATGTGTGGCTCTCAGCTACTTCCACTACCTTATTTGATGCCTCGTCAACTAAACTTGGTGCTCCTGTTCTATTATTCTCAACTTCTATTATACAAACCATTTTAATAAATTATTTAGCCTCTATTGTTCTAAGTTCTTGGATTTTTTTTTACATCACAATTCTCCAGTTTCCAGTATGTTATTTCCTGTTATGAAAGGGTTCAAAGTAGTTTGTTTTTTATTGTTGTTTTTCAAAGACAGGGAGGCTGGTCAGTGGTACGTGGGGATGTTTCGCAATGCTACTTCCTTCCTATACACACACACACACTCACAGGCCCTAGGTAAAAAGTTGCCAAATTATCTGAAGTCTTCAAACCACCCTTTCTGGCTCTTCTTTCCTCCTTTGGAAGCACGTCCTGCCCTGGAATTGCACTGCGACCTGAATTCTCCCCGTTTCCTTACAGAGAGCCTGGGCGGAGCCACAGCTCCCCCAGCTCCTGGGTGGCAGAGGGCCCCTTCTCCCAGAACATACTCACTGTCTAGCAAAGCAAAGGCAAGAGGCAGGCTGGCCCCGCCTCTGGCCGCCTCAGTCTTTCTGGGACACCGGGTTTCTCCTTCCTACAAGTTACATCCCATCTGTAGCCAGACTGGCCCAACAACAAGGCTGTATCTGTTAAAGGGAAACTTGCCCCACAGGGTATGTCTTGGAGCAGAAGGGTGTGGGGGAGGGGAGAGGTGCAATAGGAAAGCGAATCTTCAAAGAGTTAAAATCCAGCCTCTCAACGTTTTGTAATACTCAGTCAAATAAATCCTTTTTTCTTTTTTTACTGGTATTTTGTTCTAGAAGATAGCAATATCAGCATATTCTAGAAAAGAAAACCTTGACTTTAGGAAGACAAAAACATTATTTTGAAGTTACCTCATACACTTAGGTTTAATGAAGTCTTAAATATACAGAATTATTTCATACACACATTAAGAAAACATGAAATAGGTGACTAGGTGGAGTTGAAAAAGATGCACTCAAATATTTTATATTGTCCATGCCTTATATATGTTGGGTTTTATGTGTTAGAGTGTTTGTTATCCTATTCAGGATACAGTGGCTTTTGTAATAGAAACATAGTTGATTTACACTGTTGTATTAGTTTCAGGTATACAGCAAAGTGATTCAGTTATGAATACACATATATATTCTTTTTCAGATTCTTTTCCCTTATAGGTTATTACAAAATATTGAGTATAGGTTCCCAGTGCTATACAACAGGACCTTGTATAATACAGGGACTTCTGCTAGGATTTGTGAAATGACTTTTTTCCTAGCCTGTGGAATAATTTATTGTGGAACAGCTGAAAAGTTTCTCTAGTTTACTAATAATTCAAAGCATCATTTATTTTCTCAGGAGAAGAACTATAAGGATTGGCCCTAAATTTAAAATGTCACTCTGGTAGTTTAGTGTTCAAAAATGAATAACGACATGGAGTTACCAGTGATGTTTTAAAATTCATATTCTGGCTATATGTACAGGGTTGGGTTTTTACTTTTTTTTTTTTTTTTTTTTTTTGGCAAGACCATGGTAAGATACCAAAGTGATCTAAGAGTCTTCACTCCAAAATGTTTCCCCAAATAAATTCTGAACCATATGGCAGAAATTTGATAAAGATGACTAAATTTGCTGTCATGTTTCATTATTGTTCACAGTGAAACCAATGAGACAGCTAGGCTTTAGATACTAAGTAATACCTTAGAAATATGAACTTACATAAGACTTTTAGAGATACCACCTTTAAGTACTCTTACTCTTAAAAAAATAAAATAAAAAGCAAAAATCATAGATGAAGGGAAGAAACAGATTGGGTGACACTATATGCCAGCCAGACGCTGGGCTAGACACTTCACACACCTTAGGTCATTCAACAGTATGATGAGATAGGAAATTTTTTAAGCTGTGGAAGTTTTCTTTTTCTAAACCTGTATAGCTCTTTTTATTTTATTTTATTGAACTAAAATAGTCTATTTACAATGTTGTATTAATTTCTGCTGTACAGCAAAGTGATTCCATTATACATATATATATATACACACACACACACACACACACATTCTTTTCATATTCTTTTTTATGGTTTTTCACAGGATGTTGAATATAGTTCTCTGTGCTATACAGTAGGACCTTGTTGTTCATCCATCGTATGTAAAATAGTTTGCATCTGCTATTCCCAAATGCTCAATCCATCTCTTCCCCATCCCCCTTGCTCTGGGCAACCACAAGTCTCTTCTCTATGTCTATGAGCCTGCTTCTGTTTGTAGATAAGTTCACTTGTGTCATAGTTTAGATTCCCTATATAGGCATTATTATATGATATTTGTTTTTCTTTGTCTGACTTACTTTACTTAGTATGACAATCTCTAGGCTCCCATGGTGTTGCAAATGGCATTATTTCATTCTTTTCTATGGCTGAATAATATTCCATTATATATAAATACAAGGGAACAGTATATATTCCATATATTGGTATGTGTGTATATACATATATACACCACATCCTTTTTATCCATTCCTCTGTCAGTGAACATTTGGGTTGCCTCCATGTCTTGGAAATTGCAAATAGTGCTGCAATGAACAATGAGGAGCATGCCTTCTTTTGAATTACAGTTTTGTCCTGGAGTGGGATCATGGATCCTGTGTGAGCCAGCGTAACTCTTGACCCACATGTCATAATGCAGAGATTATTTGCTCTGCCCTATGCTCCTCTTGCACAAGATCTTCTCTTATTCAAGTCCTATTCTTGAATCATCAGCTGCCTCAGGCTTGATGCGGGGCAGTCTCTGAAGGACTAGGCTAGTACTTTAACTCACCTTTCAAAATACTCGCAGTACAGACCACACCTTAAGTTCCCAGGCACCTACTGACTCATGCCCCTCCCCCAGCCTACTGAGTAGGAAATCAAAGCCTCCTTTATCTCTCTGGGTGGATACAGAGTCATTAAGCTTAAACATGCCCTTTGCCAATAGATTTGAGGGTTGGGTTTAGTTATTAACTCGGGGAGCCTCCACCCAGCTAACTATTCTAGGCAATAATTGGGTGAGTCAGGTGTTTTTATATTCATATTTCATATTTCAGCAAGCCAGTAATCCCAGAGCACTGTGACTGAAGACTGAATGTCCTGGAAAGCTTGCCATCATGTCTCCATCATGACACAAACTCTGAGGATAATAGGAGAAAAGTGCATTATCAACAGAACTATGTTTTGTGTTTTTTTTCAAACAGCATTGCCTTATTTGTTATAAAGGGTCAATAAATGTTTGTCCATCTCATCTTTGACGAGGCCGTGAGCTGTTTCCATAAAGCACAGTGCAGCACCTTCACTGAGGGAATGGGGGACGGGAAGTGAGCGTCTGTTTAAGTGGGACTGCAACCCGAGAAGAGACTTCTCTGCCTGGAAGACAAAGAGCACCCAAGCATCTGCCGCTCGGAGAAAAGCCTAGCCTCACCGGCATGTTTTCCTTACAGCAGTCTGTGGCGTGACTGCAGGTAAGACGGCTCTGGGGACACTCCCCCTCCAGCCAGGCACACACCCGACTCAGAGGAGGAGCTGGAGGCCGGGAGGAGGAAGAAGGACAGGGCAGCATCGCTCCTGTGTCATCAGGGCGGACACAATCACTGCTCTCCTGCTTGGGTGATGCTCGTAATCCATAGAACACCACGAACGGACCTAACTTCTGAAATGTAAGGACATGAGGGAAGTTTAATCCTCTGTAGGAAAAACATTCTCCTGAAATCGAATAAGTTAATTTTGTGTTCAGTACTTTATTGTGCAGTAGGTACTGAGCTAAACACCTTATATGCTTTTGCAATGAACAAAGCTCACAATTCCAAAAAGTTGCTGTTCTTTTACCATTTCACAGATGAAAAAAATTTGAGACAGTAACTTTCCCAGAGTTCCACAGCTGAGCCAAAATTTAAAGCAAAGTTTTGTTTGTTTTTAAGAGCCAGAACTATTGACAAGTATATTATATTGCCTATTAGTAATTGTCTAAATAAAACTAATGTGACTAGCATGCAGCCTGCACATCTAAGCTTAAAATTACTCGGTATTTTATATGTGTGTGTGTGTGTGTGTATATATATATATATATATATATAATAGGGGCTTCCCTGATGGCTCAGACAGTAAAGAATCCACCTGCAATGTAAGAGACATAAGTTTGATCCCTACGTCGGGAAGATCCCCTGGAAAAGGAAGTGGCAACCCACTCCAGTATTCTTGCCTGGAGAATTCCATGGATAGAGGAGCCTGGTGGGCTATAGTCCACGGGGTCGCAAAGAGTTGGACACGAGTGAGTGACTAACACTTTCACTTTCATATATACATATAATAGCATATTTTGATATAAAAATTTTATAATTAAAAAAGCCACAAAATGAAACTTTCAAAGTAGATATTCTACCACAATAAGAAATAACTCTCAAAACATGGGTAAAATTCATAATACAAGCAACATCAAGATTCAGTTCAAACAAAAGCTTTACAGACAAGTAAAAGCTAAAAGAATTCAGTACCACCAAAACAGCTTTGGAACATATTATAAAGGAACTTCTTTAGGCAAAAAAGAAAAGGCCACACCTAGAAAGAAGAAAATTACAAAATTAAAAACTCACTGGTAAAGGAAACATACAATAAAGGTAGGAAATCTTTCACACACAAAGATAGGAGGGAAGTTAAAAGACATAAGTAGTAAAATCATCTGTACAAATGCATGGTTTTAGAAATGGATTTGAAATTGAGATCAGTAATTTAAGACAATCCCAGGTGGCTCAGCGGTAAAGAATCTGCCTACGAATGCAGGAGACATGGGTTCAATCCCTAGGTCAGGAAAATCCCTTGGAGGAGGAAATGGCAACCCACATCAGTATTCTTGCCTGGGAAATCCCGTGGACAGAGGAGCCTGGTGGGCTACAGTCCATGGGTTGCAAAGAGTCGGACACGACTGAGCAAACACGTATGCACGTATAGACCACTATACAAAAACCTCATAGTAGCTAAAATGCAAACCACTGAGAATCACAAAGGGAAAAAAAACCTATTAAGATTTGACAAAAATGGATGTGAAGGCTCAGACATTTTTATACTTCTCTCCGTATTTTTATGTAAGTGTGAAATATTTTACATGGAAATACATTTATAAAATAGCAAGTCACTCACTACCTGTCTGGTGGAAATTCTGCCCATTATTTTTGCCCTGATGATGCCCTGAGTAACCATGGGGGTAACGTGGGATGTACTGTCCACCTCATCACTACAGGCCTTTGCCATTTTCATACGTGACCTCTGAGGCTATCAGAGAACTGACATCTGACCAGCAGACAGGGAGAGAGAAAGTCACACATGGGAAACTTCTGTTATGGGTTAGGTCAGGAAATGGTACCCATCACTTTCACTAACATCCTGCTAATAGAACTTAGTCACATGGTTGCTTCTACTATGGGAGGCTGGAAATGTAAAGTAACATGTACCAGGAGGAGAGAGAAATAGGATTAAACAGCGAAGCAACCTTCCCTGGTCTATCCTCCATGACATGGTCTTTCACTCTTCTTCCCTACTTACCCCTTCACAAGAAAACAGTTCAAAATCCCGTTCAGTCACTGTATCCAACTCAGGATCAAGGATCTCCAAGCGAGGGCCTTTTTCCATCAGGTAAGGATGCTGCCTAAGAATGTGAACACCTATAAATGATAAATTATCTTCCTATCTCCCTCCCTGAAATATACAAGAATCTGAACACCTATAAATGACAAACTATCTTCCTATCTCCCTCCCTGAAATATACAAGAATCTGAATACCTATAAATGATAAATTATCTTCCTATCTCCCTCCCTTAAATATACACGCATACATCACTGCGTTAACAAGGCGCTTCACTTCATATACACAACTACTTTTTGTTTTTCATCCTCATACTATTATTTTGGTTCTTTAGCCATTATAAAGGGTTGTTTCTGCTGAAAAGAACAAGAACAAACAACCAAAAAGCTCATATCTAAACAACAACTTTGATCTCTACTGGGTGACAAGTATTAATTCTCATCTCTGTAAAAGCCAACTAAAGTCACCTTCCTTAAACACTTTTCCTGACCCCAGGAGCCCTAGGCACTTTTTGCTCTTTCTGCCTATATCATTCCCATCTGTGATTCAGACTTTACAAGCAGACAAGAATTTACTGGAGTGGAATGCCTCCTCCAGGGGATCGAACCCTTATGACTTACATCATGAAATGAAACAAAATATGTGACAGCATAAATATAAAAGAGAACATTCACTGAAGCTTACTCTGTGCAAGGCACTGTGTCATAGAAGGAAGAACAAGACATGCTTTCTACCTTAAAGGAATCTTTAAGTCATGTAAAACTCAAAGGAAGATTAACATCTTCCTGTTCCAGGACACTACATATGAAGTGTTATCTAGGAAACTGGGAGCTCCCTTATTTTAGTAAGAGACTACAAAACCTTAAGTCCTTGTCTTACTCTGTTTGAACTACTATAACAAAATACCACAAACTAGGCAACTTGTAAACAACATAAAATTATTTCTCATAGTTATTGGAGCTAGAAGTCCAAGATTAAGACACTATTAGCCTCAGTGTCTGATGCGGGCCCTCTTCCTGGTTCACAGATGGTATCCTTTCACTCTGCCCTTGAATAGTGGGAAGGAAAAGGGTGCCTTCTTGGGCTGCTTTTATAAGGGCCTTGAAAGAGCATTATGAAAAACTGTATGCCAATAAATTTGACAACTTAATGAAATTAACAAATGTTTCTTGAAAAACACAGATTAGCAAAGCTTACTGAAGAAAAGATAATACCCGTAACTGCCTTAAGTCTATAAAAAAATTAAGAATATAAATTTGTAGTTAAAACTTTTTTCTCACCAAGAAAACCTCAGGCCCAGATGGCTTCACTGAGGAATTCTACCTAACATTTAAGGAAGAAATAATAATATCAATTCTACACAAAATCTTCCAGAAAATTGATGAGGAAGGAGTATTTCATGATTCATTTTATGAAGTTAGTATTATCCTTATACTAAAACAAGACAAGCACTTCTCTGGTGGCTCAGATGGTAAAGCGTCTGCCTGCAATGTGGGAGACTGGGGTTCAATCCCTGGGTTGGTGGAGAGGGGAATGGCAACCTACCCCAGTATTTTTGACTGGAGAATTCCATGGACAGAGGAGCTTAGCAGACTACAGTCCAAAGTGCTGCAAAGAATTGGATATGACTGAAGCACTCATCTCACATGCTAGTAAAGTAATGCTCAAAATTCTACAAGCCAGGCTTCAGCAATACGTGAACTGTGAAATTCCAGATGTTCAAGCTGGTTTTAGAAAAGGCAGAGGAACCAGAGATCAAATTGCCAATATCCTCTAGATCATCGAAAAAGCAAGAGAGTTCCAGAAAAACATCTATTTCTGCTTTATTGACTATGCCAAAGCCTGTGACTATGTGGATCACAATAAACTGTGGAAAATTCTGAAAGAGATGGGAATACCAGACCATCTGACCTGTCTCTTGAGAAACCTGTATGCAGGTCAGGAAGCAACAGTGAGAACTGGACATGGAACAACAGACTGGTTCCAAACAGGAAAAGGAGTATGTCAAGGCTGTATATTGTCACCCTGCTTATTTAACTTCTATGCAGAGTACATCATGAGAAACGCTGGGCTGGAAGAAACACAAGCTGGAATCAAGATTGCCAGGAGAAATATCAATAACCTCAGATATGCAGATGACACCACGCTTATGGCAGAAAGTGAAGAACTAAAGAGCCTCTTGATGAAAGTGAAAGAGGAGAGTGAAAAAGTTGGCTTAAAGCTCAACGTTCAGAAAACTAAGATCATGACATCTGGTTCCATCACTTCATGGGAAATAGATGGGGAAACAGTGGAAACAGTGTCAGACTTTATTTTTTTGGGCTCCAAAATCACTGCAGATGGTGATTGCAGCCATGAAATTAAAAGACGCTTACTCCTTGGAAGGAAGGTTATGGCCAACCTAGATAGCATATTTAAAAGCAGAGACATTACTTTGCCAACAAAAGTCTGTCTAGTCAAGGCTATGGTTTTTCCAGTGGTCATGTATGGATGTGAGAGTTGGACGGTGAAGAAAGCTGAGTGCCGCAGAATTGATGCTTTTGAACTGTGGTGTTGGAGAAGACTCTTGAGAGTCCCTTGGACTGCAAGGAGATCCAATCAATCCATCCTAAAGGAGATCAATCCTGGGTGTTCATTGGAAGGACTGATGTTGAAGCTGAAACTCCAATACTTTGGCCACCTCATGCGAAGAGTTGACTCATTGGAAAAGACCCTAATGCTGGGTAGGATTGGGGGCAGGAGGAGAAGGGGACGACAGAGGATGAGATGGTTGGATGGCATCACTTACTCTATGGACATGGGTTTGGGTGGACTCCGGGAGTTGGTGATGGACAGAGAGCCTGGCGTGCTGCAATTCACGGGGTCGCAAAGAGTCAGACACGACTGAGCGACCGAACTGAACTGAACTGAAGTGACTTAGCATGCATGCAAAATAGGATGAAGATGTTTTAAGAAAAAAGTCTATAGACCAATATCCCTCATTGACATAGATGCAAAAAAATGTAAACAAAATTTCAGCAAATTGAGTCTGACAATATATTTTTAAAAAAACAATACATCACGACCAACTGCGGTTTATCCAGGAATGGAAGATTTGTTCAACATTTGAAATTGCTCAATGTAATTCACCATATTAACAGGATAATAAAAAAAACTATATATTCATCTCAATAGATTCAGAAAAGGCAGTTGACAAAATTCAATGTTCAATCCTGATAAAAATTCTCAGCAAACCAAGAATAGAACTTCCTCAACCTGAGAAATGACATTTACCAAAAAAAGTAAACAAACAAAAACCCAAACCAAACAAATAACTTCAGTTAACATTGAAATTAAAAGACACTTACTCCCTGGAAGAAAAGCTATGACCAATGTAGCTGCTGCTGCTGCTAAGTCGCTTCAGTCATGTCCGACTCTGCACAACCCCATAGATGGCAGCCCACTAGGCTCCGCCGTCCCTGGGATTCTCCAGGCAAGAACACTGGAGTGGGCTGCCATTTCCTTCTCCAATGCGTGAAAGTGAAGCGCTCAGTGGTGTCTGACTCAGTGACCCCAAGGACTACAGCCTAGCAGGCTCCTCCATCCATGGGATTTTCCAGGCAAGAGTACTGGAGTGGGGTGCCATTGCCTTCTCCGGACCAATGTAGACAGCATATTAAAAAGCAGAGACATTACTTTGTCAACAAAGGTCTGTCTAGTCAAAGCTATGGCTTTTCCAGTGGTCATGTATGGATCTGAGAGTTGGATTATAAAGAAAGCTGAGCACGGAAGAATTGATGGTTTTGAACTGTGGTGTTGGAGAAGACTCTTAAGAGTCCCTTGGACTGCAAGGAGATCCAAACGGTCCATCCCAAAGAAAATCAGTCCTGGGTGTTCATTGGAAGGACTGACGTTGAAGCTGAAACTCCCAATATTTTGGCCACCTCATTCGAAGAGCTGACGCATTTGAAAAGACCCTGACGTTGGGAAAGATTGAAGACAGGGGGAGAAGGGGACGACAGAGGATGAGATGTTTGTATGGCATCACTGACGAGATGGACATGAGTTTGAGCAAGCTCCTTCACAGACGATGTTATCATCTACATAGAAGACCCAATGAAATCTACACAAATAGCTATTAGAATCTTTAAGTGAGTGTGTCAAAGTTGCAGGATATAACAGTTTACAAAAATCAATTGTATCTCTATATACAAATAGCAATTGGAAATGTAAATAAAAACAATAAAATTTACAATAGTATCAAAATATGAAATTCTTAGGGATAAATTTGACAAATATTTGTATGACCTGGACTCTGAAACTTGAAAATATTGCTGAGAGAGTTCAAAGAAGACCCAAAGAAATGAGAAGATATGATAATCATTAATATTATTAAGATGTCAATTTTTCGCAAATTGATCTATAGATGTCAAATACCACCAAATCAAAACTCTAGCAAGTCTTAATGTAGAAACTGACAAACTAATTAAATGTATATGAAAATGCAAAGGATCTATAGTAGCAGAAATATTTTGAGAACGAATATAGTTGAAAAACTTTTTAACTAGCTTCAAAACTTACAAAGGTAAAAAATAAAACTAATCAAAACATAGCCATATTAGCATAAATATATGCCAATAGATCAATGGAATAGGATAGAGAGTTCAGAAATAAACACTCATATATCATCACCTGATTTTTTAACAAAGGTACAAAGGCAATTCAATGGACAAGGAATTGTCTTTTCAACAAATGGTGCTGGAAAAAATGGATTTCAACAAGCAAAAAGTAAAGAATTTCAATCCATATCTCACACCACATATAACAATAGACTCAAAGTGGATTTTAGATTTAAATGTTAAAAGTTTCATAACAAAACATAGGAGAAAATCTTTGTGACCTTGGATCAGTATGTCCAGAATATATAAAGAACTCTCAAAACTCAATAACAAGATAACAACCCATAACAAAATGTGAAAAAAGTTAAAGACTTCATCAAAGTTACATGATGACAAAGGACTCATGACAAAAATCTCTCTCCACACACTAGTTATTAGAGAAATATAAATTAAAACCACAATAAAATATCATTATATGCTTATTAAGATACTAACATTAAAAAAGATTGACCATACCAAGTTCAAGAGGATTTAAAGTAACTGAAACTTTCAAACAGTGCTTGTGGGAATGCCAATTAATAAAATCACTAGGAAAACAATTTGATAGTTTCTTAAAAAATTAAACATATACCTGCCATATGATCCATTCACTCCACTCGTAGGTATTATCAAAGAGAAAGTATATATTCACGTGAATACATGTAAAAATGTTCACTGCTGTTTAATTTGTAATAGTCCAAAACTGGAAACACCACTCCACCACTACCGCCATCACCAGATCATACATTGATTCCCTAACTCCCAATGAGATTGTATTTGAAGATAAGACTTACGAGGCATTTAAGGTTAAATTAAGTTTAAAGGGTGGTTCAGTTCAGTTCAGTCACTCGTGTCGGACTCTTTGCAACCGCATGAACCGCAGCACGCCAGGCCTCCCTGTCCATCACCAACTCACGGTTACCCAAACTCATTTTCATCGAGTCGGTGATGCCATCCAACCATCTTATCCTCTGTCGTCCCCTTCCCCTCCTGTCTTCAATCTTTCCCAACATCAGGGTCTTTTCAAATGAGTCAGGTCTTCGCATGAGGTGGCCAAAATATTGGAGTTTTGGCTTCAACATCAGCCCTTCCAATGAACACCCAGGACTGATCTCCTTTAGGACGGACTGGTTGGATCTCCTTGCAGTACAAGGGACTCTCAAGAGTCCCTTCTTCTCCAACACCACAGTTCAAAAGCATCAATTCTTCAGCACTCAGCTTTCTTTATAGTCCAACTCTCACATTCATACATGACCACTGGAAAAACCATAGCCTTGACTAGATGGACCTTTGTTGACAAAGTAATGTCTCTGCTTTTTAATATGCTGTCCAGGTTTGTCATAACTTTCCTTCCAAGTAAGTGTCTTTTAATTTCATGGCTGCAATCTGCAGTGATTTTGGAGCCCTCAAAAATAAAGTCAGCCATTGTTTCCCCATCTATTTGTCACGAAGTGATGGGACCAGATGCCATGATCTTAGTTTTCTGAATGTTGAGCTTTAAGCCAACTTTTTCACTCTCCTCTTTCACTTTCATCAAGAGGCTTTTTAGTTCCTCTTCTGCTGCTGCTGCTAAGTCACTTCAGTCGTGTCTGACTCTGTGTGACCCCATAGACGGCAGCCCACCAGGCTCCCCCATCCTTGGGATTCTCCAGGCAAGAACACTGGAATGGGTTGCCATTTCCTTCTCCAATGCATGAAAGTGAAAAGTGAAAGTGAAGTCGCTCAGTCATGTCTGACTCTTAGCGACCCCAAGGACTGCAGCCTATGTGTGAGATGAGTGCAATTGTGTGGTAGTTTGAGCATTCTTTGGCATTGCCTTTCTTTGGGATTGGAATGAAAACTGACCTTTTCCAGTCCTGTGGCCACTGCTGAGTTTTCCAAATTTGCTGGCATATTGAGTGCAGCACTTTCACAACATCATCTTTTAGAATTTATAATAGCTCAACTGGGATTCCATCACCTCCACTAGCTTTGTTTGTAGTGATACTTCCTAAGGCCCACTTGACTTCACATTCCAGGATGTCTGGCTCTAGGTGAGTGATCACACCATCGTGATTATCTGGGTTGTGAAGATCTTTTTTGTATAGTTCTTCTGTGTATTCTTGCCACCTCTTCTTAATATCTTCTGCTTCTGTTGGGTCCATACCATTTCTGTCCTTTTTTGACATTAGGGTGGTACTCTAATTCAATAGGATTGGTGTTTTTGTAAGAAGAAGATATTGCTCTTTCTCTTTCTACCATGTGAGGACACAAGAAGGCAGTCTTCAGCAAGCCAGGAACATAGCTGTCACTGGGAATCAAACATACCAGCACCTTGGTCTTGGACTTTCCAGAACTATGGGAATTAAATTTCTGTCTAAGTCCTCCAATCTATGGTGTTCTGTTGTAGCCAGAGGTGACTAATCCAATGGAGTACTACTAAACAATAAAAAGGAATAAATTATCGGGATGTACAACAGCATAGATGAATCTCAAAATAATTGCACTGAGGGCAAGAAGTCAAACAAAAAATGTAGGCATTGTATGATTGATTTCATTCACATAAAATTCTAGAAAATGAAATCTAACCTGTAGTGAAATAAATTGGTTTGGGTTTGCATAGAGTTTAGCATGGGTAGGGAAAGGAACAGGATATAGAGTTACAAAGAGGCTCAAGAAAACTTTTCATGGTCATCAAATATGCTCCTTATCTTGATTACGGTGATGATGTTACAAACATCAACACATATTGTACATGTTAAATAAGTGCAATTTTTGTCAATTCTATCTCAATAAACTATTTTTAAATCTAATAAAATTTCACTTTAAAACTTGTAAAATTTTCATCTACAGATTTCAATCTTGACAATATAGTATTTATATGATCAATTTAAACCACCAAAAAATTGTTGTTCGGTCTCTAAGTTGTGTCCAACTCTTTTGCAACCCCATGAACTGCAGGATGCCAGACTTCCCTGTCCTTCACTATTTCCCAGAGTTCGCTCAAACTCATGTCCATTGAGTCAGTGAAACCATCTTATCCTCTGTTGCCCCCTTCTCCTCCTGCCCTCAATCTTTCCCAGCATCAGGGTTTTCTTTTTTCCTCCAATGAGTCGACTCTTTGCATCAGGTGGTCAAAGTATTGGAGCTTTAGCATCAGTCCCTCCAGTGAATATTCAGGGTTGATTTCCTTTAGGATTGACTAGTTTTGACCTCCTTGCTGTCCAAGGGACATCTCAAGTGTCTTCTCCAGCACAATTTTAGAGCATCTTCTCTTCAGCACTCAGCCTTCTTTATGGTCCAACTATTACATCTGTACATGACTACTGGAAAAACCATAGTTTCGACTGTATGGACCTTTGTTGGCAAAGTGGTGTCTCTGCTTTGTAATATGCTGTCTAGGTTTGAGATAGCTTTTCTTCCAAAGATCAAGCATCTTTTAATTTCGTGACTGCAGTCACCATCTGCAGTGATTTTGGAGCCCAAGAAAATAAAGCCTGTCACTGTTTTCATTATTTCCCCATCTATTTGCCACTAAGTGATGGAACTGGATGTCGTGATGTTAGCTTTTTGAATGTTGAGTTTTAAGCCAGCTTTTTCACTCTCCTCTTTCACCCTCAAGAGGCTTTTTAGTTTCTCTTTACTTTCTGCCATTAGAGTGGTATCATCTGCATATCTGAGACTGTTGATATTTCTCCCTGCAGTCTTGATTCCAGCTTGGGATTCAGGCAGTCAGGAATTTTGTAGGATATACTCTGCATTTAAGTAAAATAAGCAAGGTGACAATATACAGCCTTGATGTACTCCTTTCCCAATTTGGAACCAGTGTGTTGTTCCATGTCCAGTTCCAACTGCTGCTTCTTTTCCTGCATACAAGTTTCTCTGGAGACAAGTAAGGTAGTCTGGTATTCCTATCTCTTGAAGAATTTTCCACAGTTTGTTGTGATCTACACAGTCAAAGGCTTTAGCATAGTCAATGAAGCAGAAGTAGACATTTTTTGGAATTCCCTTGCTTTTTCTACGATCCAGTGAATGTTTGCTATGTGATCTCTGGTTCCTCTGCCTTTTCTAAATCTGGCTTGTACATCTGGAAGTTCTTGGTTCCTGGACTGTTGAAGCTTAGCTTGAAGGATTTTGAGTGCTACCTTGCTAGCATGTGAAACAAAAAATCAGTAGAAGATATTTTCTTAAAGGAGTTACAGTAAAATTTTCTGTTAGCTTTCAGTTCTTAAACTCTGCATGGTGATAAAGGAAGAAAAAAGAATAACAACTGCCAAGAAAATTTTTTCTTAAAAACAAGTACAAAGGCATATGTTCTTGTCAAGGAATTTCTACAAATAGAATCATCCAAAATCTAACTATTTCTTCACCTCCCAGATCACTTTAAACTGCTTTTTTTCCCCCCTGAATAATTAAAACATAGTGGTTTAGGTAGCTTTTAAAAACACAATGAAAAAAAATAAATCTGTATTTCTTAAAGAAAGCAGCTTTTATTTTTTCAATACCTGAGAGAAATTTGGAAACTGTTAAACACTTTAAATACATCTAAGAATAGATAAATTTGGTAGTTACCCAAGGGGAAAGGGGTTCCCTGATGGATCAGTTGGTAAAGAAACCGCCTGCAATACAGGAGATCAGGGTTCAATGCCGCGGTCGGGAAGATCGGCTGAAGAAGAGACAGGCTACCCACTCCAGTATTCTGGCCTGGAGAAGTCCAAGGACTCTACAGTCAATGGGGTCACAAAAAGTTGGACACAACTGAGAGACTTTCACTTCACAAGGGGAAAAAAAAAAGATAATGAGAACTGTAATATAGGAAAATGATTTTTTTCCTTTTACTGTGTTCCCATCAATCTTTCCAATGTAAAAACTAAGAAGTGGAAAAAAGTTTTCTAGTGAAGAGATTTTAAACATACCAGGTTAATTTTGCATTCTCTATAGCCCACAAATTATAACGGGAGTTTAGCATTGTATGTATTTTTTTAAGAGGAAATTAAATACTAATTATGGATGGATGCTTATTATAAGTTAAATTAATCTATGAATGTCTCATTACTTATCATTATTTCCTTCCAGTCAGCCAGTTCAGTCACTCAGTCGTGTCCAACTCTTTTCGACCCCATGAACTGCAGCACGTCAGGCCTCCCTGTCCATCACCAACTCCTGGAGTCCACCCAAACCCAGGTCCATTGAGTCAATGATGACATCCAACCATCTCATCCTCTGTCATCACCTTCTCCTCCTGCCCTCAATCTTTCCTTCCGGTGCCAGGGATAATCAGAAACATGTACCTTTCTCTTTTTTTTTGTTGGTAAAAGATCTTTGTAATAATTTCATACAGCTTCCCAGGCGGCTCAGTAGTAAAGAATCAGCCTGTCAGTGCAGGAAATGCAGGAGACAGGGATTCGATTTCTGGGTTGGGAAGATCTGTGGAGGAGGAAATGGCAACACACTGCAGTATTTTTGCCTGGAAAATCCCAGGGACAGAAGAGCCTGGTGGGATATAGTCCATGGGGTTGAAAAGAGTCGGACACAAATTAATGATTGAGCACACACACGATAATTTCACATTCTCATAAAGTAGCTTCTTTTTATGATGCCCATCTTACAGATCAAGAATCTAGAAAAGAAAGTTATGCAAATATATGTTGTAGATGTTAGAATACTATTTTGAATGTTTGATTATGTGTTCAACCCATAAATGGCAGGGGAGGAGGATCATTAAAAGATGCTGGGACGTGGGGAGGGAGATGGAGCTGTGTGTGAGGGGAGAGGAGAGCAGGATGGGTCTGGGGTGTGTTGAGTAAGAGGAGTTGGCAGGAGAGCTCTGTGGCAAGGTCTGATAGGAGGCAGAAAGAATCTTTGTGGCTAGAGTTAAGGATCGGGACTTGAGATAAGACTGTGTGAGTCACTAGAAGAGTGAGACAGTTGCCCTGATATGTTTGCTATCACAGATCAAACCATAACTAGTATAAACATTATTTTTTTAAAAAATCATGGTACACTTTAAGCACATGAGGAAGAGAATAATTCAGAAATCATTTTAGTACTGTCACATGGTACTAGATAATTATTCTTCACAGGAATGATTCAGTGGGGGTGGTGGTAGGAGGAACATCTTCTTAACAGATTCTCTCTGAATAATCCACGCAGACACTCTGGCTTTAGGAAATCCAGATTATCTGAGCTGCAACCAAGGAATCACTGTTTGCCCATTTCACACTGTTTCGAAAAAACTTGTTTTCATTTTTATCCATTATGTAGCTACTGGGTTTTCTTTTTTCTGTAGTATCATTATTAAAGACGACATACATTTAAAAAACTGTGTTGTTTAATATAGATTCAAACATGTTTTCCTTTAATACACTCACTAGGTTTCAAACTCAGACGAATATACAATAGAAATTCTTCTTTCCCTTCCCTCACCAAAAGCCCAGCCCTCCAAGTTTCCCTCTCAGAAGCAACCAACATTATCTGGTAAAAAAGACAGAGAGAGAGAGGAATAAGGAAGGAAAGAAAACTGACTCTTTTTTTTTTTTTTGAGGGATTGCTATTGTATTACAGGGAAGACTGAGTTTTATATTGTGATTGCTCCTTCATAGTTATTAAGTCATGAAAAAGATGTTATAACATTAAGTTATGAAGTAATACATTTGCCCTTCTGGTTTGTAGTTGTTACTACCCCATGAAGGAAGTCTTATAATGAAACTTTGTTTTGCCCCATCTCATATTTGGTAAGATTATATAACCTTTAAAAAATTTGGCTTGAGTACAGTAAGCATGTTCTCTGCTGCTGCTGCTGCTAAGTTGCTTCAGTCATGTCTGACTCTGTGCTACCCCATAGACGACAGCCCACCAGGCTCCCCCGTCCTTGGGATTCTCCAGGCAAGAACACTGGAGTGGGTTGCCATTGCCCTCTCCGAGCATGCTCTCAGTGTTTGCAAATAATTAAATCTGTATTTTAAACAGACTCAAGAATGGTTGCCCCAGAAGGGGGTTTAGTATTTTATTAATATTATAATACTCTACTTATTAGAAAATAACCCAATTCTTAAAAATTGTTTAAAGGAAGTCAGAATTCCCTGTATAAAATGCCATAAAGAATCACATTCTTGGAAAAAGTTGTGGAACGATTTTGACTACATCTTAATGTTAATTAAAAATTTTACAGTTGATAGTGACCTCCTTAAAGCAACAGGAGTATTTTAACTATCATAAATCCCAAGGAGGAAAAATTAAGTTTACTTGCTGAGTGAGTTGATGTCTAGCAACAAATAGATATCTTCCCACTAGGCTGTTTCCAGATTTACAATATTCATTTCTTCTAACCTCTCAGTCTTCGGCTGAGCCAATATTGTGTGACTGTGTAGAAGTTTAAGAGAACATTCCAGTTAGAAGGATTTAGGAAATATTTGAATACATTCTATGTCAAAGTTAAATCATGTAGACCATAGCCAGTAAACCATAGGATAAAAAGTATCCCAACTTTGCATCTTTTGAGCATGCATGGCTTGGATAGAAAATGACATATATAACATGACTTAGTTTAAATGGTAAGCATGTTAAGTGTGACACAAAACCATTAATCAGCAGCATAAAGATTGACTCAAAACCTGGGGAGATAAATGGGAAGTAAATTTGAAGTCACAAAATTTCTAAAAGACCTTAGACATAATTTGATTCTCTTGTTACAAGAGAAACTGAGATCTAGAGAAGTTAGGATTACAGAGATTATACAGTCTCTTCAGATTAGTGTACTGCAGAGCTAGAACCTGAACCAGGTAATCTGACACCTAGATCAAGGCAGTCTGCACTCTAATACTATGTCAGCAGATGTATTTTTTCTAATTTTAAGAGTTTTTTATATTCTCCTCTTGACGAATCATTTCCAGAAGTCTTGTCTAACCCTCTAGGTTAGTTAGAAGGAAGCTCTTCTTCTGGGCTCCCAAATGACCTCTGCCTACCCCAATTTTAACGCTGGTACAATTTTTTGACTTGTGAGGTACCTGTGTCCCCTCATTAGATTGTAAACTCCCTGAGAGTTGGGAATGACTCACTCCTCATTGCATCCTAGTAACTAGCACAGTGCTTGGCACACATTGAATAAGTAATGAAAAAATACTAGCTACATTGATCTTTCCTTGAAATCCTTTAAAGACGCACCATGATCTGAACTTTGCCTGCTTCTCTAGCTTCATACCCCTAAATTGTGGCACAAAATTGCTTAATCTTGTTCTGTGCAAGCATTAGTTTCTGGTTGCATGGCTTTGTTCAAGCAATCCTTTCCCCCACACCTCTCCTTACCGCACTCTGCCCTCAAACACACATATATTCCACTGCATTAACTCTCTGGAATCATTTCCTCCTGGAAGTCTTTCATGATTCATGACTTCTCCCAACCTAAATCGTATTAATCCTATTCTGAGCTCCAGTAATTCCTTGTGCATGCATCGTTGCACTATACACATCACATTATAAGGCAGTTCTGTAAACACTGACCCAAGTTCTGTTTTATTCATGTTGGTATCTCCAAGATTAGTACACTCAGGCACACAGATGATTTTAAAATGTGGTTTGAACAAAAAGAATACATTAATAGAGAAGGAATCTTGGCACCAGGTGAAGTTTAAGCAAAGTATAGATATGGAACTTCAAATAGTTGGATATTCAGTATATTTTCCTAAGAAAGACAGAACTGAAAAAAAAATAGAAAAAGGCTTTCAATTGTGAGGCTACAATTCAAATCACAACATAAACTTTTATGTAAAAGGACAGTAAAACACTATTTGGCTATTTTTTTTACAAAGACAGCGATTAGGAACTACAGTGGCAAGCCTTTCATGTAAATGCTAATATACTGGTTATCATAGGACAAAAAGACACTTTTAAGCATGTTTACAACACATACTAAGATGAAGAAAAACCAGAGGTTAAACTATATTCAAAACCTGTCCCCCAAATGGCCTACACTACAAGACATCGGTTTTATTCCCAAATTGGTGCACAAACCCTTTTCTTTCCAATCCATTTTTACTGTTATAATACATAACATAAAATACAACCATTTTAACCAATTTTATTATTTATTTAAGTATAGTTGACTTACAATGTGGTGTTAGTTTCGGGCTTACAGTGAAGTGGTTCATGGTTCAGATTCTTTTCCCTTACAGATTATTACAAAATACTGAGTATAATTCCATGTACTATACAGCATGTCCTTGCTGGTTATCTATTTTATATATAATGGTGTGTACCTGTTAACTCAAAAATGCTGAATTTATCCCTCCCTCGCCCCCATTTAAACCACTGTAAAAAGTGCAGTTCAGTGCTATAAAGCCCATCACCACTAAACACCCTCAATTGTAAAACACTCTGCAGCCGCAACTTCCTTCTTTTCAACTTTGCTTTTGTAACACACTGAGCTTTCCGCACCACAAAAGGTTCAGAAACTAGGGACAGTGAAGTACTAGATCACTGAAGGATCATCCTTCTCGGGATCGGTCAAGGGAATCGAAGAGCTACGTTCAGGCGTCCGTAACCAAGCAGTAACCATAGCAACACAGGTACCTTCCCCCCTCAACGGCAGCTGTCCCTTCCCCCGCTACTGCGCAAGGACCCGGCTCTTTATTCCGGGCCGGAGGCAGAAGGTGAGGAAGAGGGAAGAATAAACGACAAACCGAGAAGTACAGCCCAGCAGTCGCTCTCCTCACCCTCCCCCGTCTCCCGAGCGCCAGCTCTCACCCTCCTCACGCCCGCAGTCCGGCCCGTCCCAGGGGCCAGCGCCTTTTATTGACGCCAACTTCCCGTTCTCGCGGGAGCTTGGGAGCGGGAGCCCGATAGGGTGGACGCAGATCTCAAAATCTCAGTCGGCGCTGGGTCTGGAACCGTGGCCCGGGAGTGCCGGGCGCGCGGGGGGGGCGGGGCGCAGGCCTGAGGGGGCGGAGCCTCGCCTGGCGAGGGGAGGGCGCGGCCGGCAGGGCAGCCAGGGGGGGGCGGGGGGCCGCGGCCGGGACCTGTGGCTCGCAGGTAGCGCGGCCGGCGGCGCTCCCTCGGGGGACCGGCGCACTGCGCATGCTTGCTGGCCGCGCGGGGCCGCTCGCCGGGCGGCGGTTACGAGCCGGCTCCTCGGCGGCGGAGGTTGCGGTGCTGCGACGGCGATGTGAGGGGCCCGCGGCGGGATGGTGCTGACCCGGGCGGGGGCCGCCTTCTTCCACCGAGACAGCGGGCTCCTCGGTTCGACGGGCGGCGGCGGCGGAGGCCGAGCCGGGCGAGAGGTGAGCTCTCGACGTCCGGCCGTCTCGGCCCGCGACCCCCGCGACCCCCGCGACCCCCTGCGTGTCCCCCCCCCCGCGGCCGGGCGGGGAGCGGCCTCCTCTGCGCCCGATCGCCGCTCGCGGCTCCGGCCCTTCCCGGCCGCTCCGGGTTGGAGCCGGCGCCGGGCCGCTGAAGGTCGGCGGGGACGGCCGGCGGGCGCGCTCGGGCTGTGGAGCCGCGCTGCCCGTCGCGCCTCGGGCCCGACCCTCGCGCGGCCCCCGAGCCCCCGGCCGCGCTTCGCGCTCTGCCCGTCCCCGCGCCTTGCTCCCTGCCGCGCCGCGCCCCTCATCCCCGGCGGCCCCTCGGTGGAAGGCGGGGTGCCCCTGCGCCCCTGGGTCCCCTCCCTCCTCGGAGCGCTCTTCGCCCGCCGCCGGCTCCCTTCTCCGCTCCCTCCGTCATCCCCGCCTTGGCTCTCTCTGCCCCTTTCCCCCCTGCGCTTCTTCTCCTTCCCGTCTTACGTTAGCTTCTGACTGGGTTTTGCTTCAGCATCACTCGGCGCAGGACTTCGTCTTCGGAGGCCCCGGCTCCCCGAAGCCTTCCCTCTCTGCCCTGACTTCAGCGCCTCTCCGTCTGACGGTCCCTCCGTGCCCTCCCGTCTCTCTCCGTCCCGACTCCAGCTCTTTAACTCTCGAATCTTGATCTTTGTTCCTCACTAAAGCTGTTCTTGTTGTTATCCCGTTTGCATAGGTCGAGTCTCTTAACTCCTGTCGTTTTCCTTTTTATGAAATATCTGAAGAGTTCTAATCTCTTTTACTTTCTACCTAAACTAGGCTACTACTGAGTGTACTTAGTTCAGTTGACAGTTTCCTGAAATCTTTCCTCACTGACTGGAAGTACCAACAGGAGTGACAGTAGCCGTAACCTGTTACACTTAACTGATCGAACCTTTAATTTTCAAGAATTATGTTTACCTGACATGTCAGCAAGAAGGAACTTGAGGAGAGGCTTGGTGAAAATATAAAGGCTAACCTCCAGACCTAAGGTTGAAATTTGGAGATTTTATTGTCCTCCAGGAAATACAATTGTCCAAGAACGAGTATTAAGTGAAATTTATCAAAAAAAAATTTTAAAGTTAGTTATTAATTGATACTTTATACATTTGCCATTTGCAGTTGATCGCAGCATTTTTGTCATGGTCTCTGTTCTCTGCAATAAGTGCTAACAATTTTTACTAACTTATGGAATTAGTGTCCTTACTAAAGGAGAAATTAGTAAGGGGACAGAAGTATTAAATTTGTGAATTGGGTAAAAGAACTTTCTAAACAGTTGTGGAGTTTTTTTCCCTCCATTTCATTGTGATCAAAATTTGGCTTATAAAAAACTTCTCTATATAAATAACATTGTAGGATCTTATTTTGAAGGCATCTGCTGAATCAGTCACTCTCAGTGAATGAAGTCTGCCTTTATTCTAGGGCCGAGGAGCAACTGGATTATGCATTTCATTCTGTAATCTCAAAGCAGCCCACAAACAGTAAATTCTTCCTCATGTTTCTGTGTCAGGTAGGAATTGAATTTTTCTGTTTCTGTAGTACAGAAGGGGAGCACCAAGACAAAAATGTGTAGTTTCTTATTTGACATGATATTAGTATAAAAGTAGAGCTTGATGTTGTGAAACCACACCTCTTTTGGAAGAAGCAGCAATTGTTGTGTATGGTAGGAGGTGATCAACTCAGCTTTTAAAATTTTTTGAAATGATTTTTCCAGTGCTAATAGAGATAACTGCTGCTTCTGAGGGAAATCTTCCCATCTTTCAAAGGCCAGTCCTTCTATTTCTAGGTAATTATTTATTAAAAAAGTAAATGCTTACATATTCTTGTTGGTATTTATAGTAAGTTGGTTCTGTGCTCTTAGAAATGAAAATAAAGATTCATGGCAGACAGTGGGCACATGGCTGGATGTCAGAGGATCTACACTCTTAGGATGACTCATGACATTAATTTGTAGAAGTCACTTAACCTGTGTACCTCCAGTGTCTCTCCCTATAATATATGGGTAAACAAGTGGCTACCCACTAATCTTTCAAAAGCGAAGTAAACCCTAATCATTTAAACATGCCGTCTGTGGGGTCGCACAGAGTTGGACACGACTGAAGCGACTTAGCAGCAGCAGCAGCAGCAGGGCCACCACAGACAAAAATTGTTATATAAAACACTTAGTTTTTGTCTCTTTTAGACTATGTCATAAGAGTAGAATTGAATGCTTAAATCCAAGATCACTGTAATTTAGTTTGGGTTTTTATTTTTTTAGTTTCAGACTTATGTGAAAAGTTTAGTAGTGTGTATTACAAACGTGGACTAGTTTCGATGAATCTTCATATGCAATGAAACAGACACTGCCGCGTTCAGTATGTTTGCCCTATGTTTGCCAGAATTTGACACTGAAAATGTAAAGTTAACAGTATTTTGGTAACTTTCATGAATTTCTGTTGTCTTACAGTTTATCGTTGTTTCCTGTAGATATAGACATTAGAGAGTGGAGGTTCTTTAGGGGATAGAAAGGGCAAGGATTTCCTTTGATTTGAAGTATTAAGAATGATTAAAAGTGAGTTTTGTGATATGTTCTATTCTGTGTTTAAATAAATGGATGGAGATGGGAGCATATGTCTGAAGCGAGTAATGTTGTTTCCTTTTTTTCCTTGATTTGTTTGTCAGGAAGGAGGTTTTGAAATGAATATGAGTAAGAAGCAAAGTGGTAGTACAGAAAAAAGCATTCCTGATGGGCCCAGTGGGTTTTCAGAGAAGTTGGGAAGCACAAGGTGTTAGGCAGGTCTAGATTTTTCAGAAGGAATATAGTGAAACATCTTCACAGTGGCTTTTACCATTTTATTTTTAAAGATTGCCATTTTTTTACTAGGTTCATACTTGGTTGTCAGTGATGTTCTAAATTTAATAACAATGAGCCTCTTTTTTCATAATGGAAATATGAAAAGTGTCAGGTCCTTTTGACGTAGAAATTATAAATCTTTCCATTTGAGAAAACTGTGGCTTAGAGAGTCTGAATTAGAATCCAGGTCTGTCTGCTACCAAGTTAATGGTGTACTGAAGAAAGCAGGAAAGCATAAGCTGTTAAGAAAACGTTTGTTTCTTGGAATAGTTTTTAGAGGATTGTACTTTTTGTTTTGGTTCTGAGCTTTGCTCTCTGTTGATGAAATATTTTGAGAAATGCTGGGCAGATCCCGGAACTAGGTAACAGATAATGACTGTGAAATAATGAGTTTCTTTTCATGTTAAAAGGAGTGACTAGTTTTGGTTCTTTGGGCTCTTCTGGGATTTTTAAGATCTATAATAACATGACATACTCAGAGACATTCTGTGTTGTGTCACTGTCAGGTGTGTTTGGTGGCATATGAGCAGCATGAACGTGAGCTGCTGTTAATAAACCCTGCCCTCCCTGGGGCGCCTTTTGTTGGGTGTCCCATAATGAGCAGGAGGGGCTCTCCTCTGCTTTCTGTGCTTCCTGCAGTAAGTCAGCCATCGAAATGCTCTCAGAGGTTGCTGACGTTCTTTCTACATTAGGTTTACACTTTGTGTTTTTATGGATTTTCTCATATTAACACAGTTATCCAAAATTAAGTGTTCTGAGGGTGCTCCTTAATCTTAAGTGTCAGTTCTAAGATGAGAAGTAATATATTTCTCTATTATTAGACCCAACTGTTAATACCCAGATTTTTAAGAAATTAGAAGATAGTAGGGCTTCCCAGGTAGCTCAGTGGCAAAGAATCCAGCTGCCAATGCAGGAGATGCAGGAGATGTAGATTGCATCTCTGGGTAAGGGAGATCCCCTGGAGGAGGAAATGGCAACCTGCTCCAGTATTCCTGCCTGGAAAACTCCATGGACAGAGGAGCCTAGTGGGCTGCAGTCCATGGGGTTGCAAAGAGTTGGACCCAACTGAGCGCGCACACACAGGAGATGTCAGTGCCTTTAAACTTCAGATTTTATATTTGTGGGTGTGTGGAATTTGAAGATTTCATGATTAGGGAATAATGTTAATTACATGGAAAACGGAATATAGTTAATTTATCAAGTGTGTTTTTTTTTTAATCAACATTGCATTCTGATTTCACGTTTTCTTTTAGTAGGGACGTATTTATTTCATGGCTTGATGACTGTTGAATCTGTTTCCTAAAACAATTAAGGTGTAGACTTTAGAATTATATATATTTGTGTTGAGTGATTGACAGCAAAAGATTCTAGACCAGTGATTTTCCTTACTTTCCATGTCCCCTTTATTCATAGTAGTTCTTTTAAGCTCCTCTTCATTGTAAATCACCTTTTAAGATGAGAGATGTTACTGATGAAAGGTTGTTGCATGTGTGAATAATTGTGAAGGCAAAAAGGTTAAAAGCCATCTGAGTGATGGTGATCCTGAGTCAGGAGAGTGCCAGGTGACTTGGCCATTTTAGAGGATGTAATCCAGTGGCTTAGTGTGTTTAGCTCCAGAAAGAGGGAGCTTTCAGAGCTGGTCAGGGTGTCAAGACCTCAGTCAGTCCAAAAGGGAACTGAATGTAAATCCAGAAACAGGACCATAGGCCAGATATTTAGACTGAACCAACCAATGCAGACTTAATCAATTTGGGTGGCCAGAGTTACACCAGATAGCAGGATTACAGGTTGTACTACTCTATAGACGTCACTGGCTGATTATTCTCAGTTTATGGCTGTCTGGTTTGAGTTGATTAAGATTAGCTCAAAGGCCTGAGGGCCTTTAAGTGCCTGACTTTTGTGTATTGGAGTTCTGCTGTGCCCTCAGTGAGTGGTTCTTAGTAAAGGTGGTGGCTGAGGATACTTTGTCCAAGACATGGATCTTCCTACTCTCACACAGAACTTGGATGTTATAGAAATATTTTATTATTCACAAAGTTATGAGAACAGCATTCTGAAGGCTTCTGGGGTGCCCCTGTTTGGGGCTTCCTGCTTATTCATTGGGAGAAGACCCCCCCCCCCCCCAGAATAGACCCAAAATTGACTATTATTAAATAGATTGAGTTAACCTTCTAAAGGATCTTTTAGGATCTTTGTTCCCATCGTATTCCTATTTAACAAACTGTAATTGAAATGCGCATGTTAGATTAAATGCCCTCTCCTTCACTGGTCCCAGATCCCAATGTCACTCTCAGTCCCTAGATGTCTGTCATAGTGTGAGTCCCTTATCTGGTTGGGCTTTAACTTGACGTTCCCTCACTTGGTTTCAGTTCCTGTGTGTCTGTCTGAATGTGAGCATCTCATTACATTGAGTGTGAACATTTAAAGACATGTAGGTTTTTGTATACTTTGGCTCCTAAGTGCAAGTTTACTACATTATATAGTGTTCATCTGAAGAACTAGTGAATTTTTTTCCTAAAGCTGAAAGAAAAAAATGAATACGCTTTACTCACTGAGAAATGATGTATTGATTGCTAATGTGGAGCTGTTCTGCAGATAAGTGGGTCCATAGATAATTTTTACCTTTTATGGTGTCTTTAGTACCTAACTTCTGCATACAGCTGGGCGTTGTTATTTGGACTGTCGGTATTGCAGGCTCTGAACCCGTTTGTTCCATGACTGCTAACCCGGGAATGGGATTCAGAAGCTGGAGCCGTTGGCTTCATAATTGATGGAAGTGGTCCCTTTATTTCTTGGGTTGACAAAGGGAGTGTCTGGAATCTCCAGTTTGTTTAGCTTGTTTACCCTCAGCTTTAGGAGAAGGAACATCCTGAAGATATCTATTTTGGGTTTGTAGTTCAAGAGTCAAGGCTGTTTGCTCTTTGATTTCTGAGAGAGGATCTCATCATTGCCTGTGGTCTGCAGTCTATTTTAAGGAACCTCTGAGCTGTGCCTCTCAGTTTCAGACATGTCTGTGTCCTCTTTTTAGGTTTCTGAAACAGTCAGGAGTTCAGACTAAGTTCAGAATGGTTAGCTGCTGTTTCAGGATGGTGTGGGTGGTACAGGAGCATCTTCCATATTTTTCCAGATATCCATGCCTGGACTCCCCTTGCAGATGCTGGAGGTCTCAACTGATCTGATGCGAGTGAACAGCCCTGGTCTTAGAAGCTAGGCCAAGTGTTTAAGCACCCAGCGCTGTTGCTGGGATGGTTACTATGCACTGTAGTGGTTGGGGGGATGGATTGGCATTCCTAGGCTCAGACCCCATAGAAATCTGAGGGAGATGCGTAATTAAACATGTCTGAGGAGCTGCATTTTTAAAAATAAAAACAAACTGATAAAATTAATTTGTATAATATATTTTATTTAATCCAACATATGCAAAATGTTATTTTAAGATGCACGCATGCTAAGTCGCTTCAGTTGTGTCTGACTCTGTGTGACCCTATGGACTATAGCCTGCCAGGCTCCTCTGTCCATGGGATTCTCCAGGCAAGAATACTGGAGTGGGTTGCCATGCCCTTCTCTGTATTTCAAGATGTGGTCAATATAAAAAACATCAATGAGATATTTACATTCTTTTGTGTACTGAGTCTCTGAAACCCAGTGTGTACATCTACAGCACATCTCAAGTAGTAACTGCATCTGTAACAGGCTTAAGTAAAATACAGTCCTGTTAGTGATAAAGTTATGTTTAATTAAAAAATATTTACACTGCTTCAGTGTTTTGATGTAAATGTAAAAGTAAAAAATTTTAAATGCATTTCTTCAGTCACACTAGTTGATTTCGATTGTGAAGTAAATCAAATTGCTGACCACCATGGTGTGGGATGGACCGGCCCTCGAGGGCCCAACTGTCTTTCAGACTAACAGATGATCTTGCTTCTTTGGGAGCAGTCTGCCTTTCCCTGAGGTATTACAAGGGGATCGTCAGGTTTGACTGTCAGAGAAATATCTCCTCAGATCTCAGAGCCATTCAGCGAATGGTTCTCGTTTTCGTATCAGAGCAGTTCCTGTTTGAGGTTCCCCTGTGGCATCTTTGGGTTGAGGGTTATAGTCTATTTAGCTAAGTTCTTTCTTAGGGACCTTGGAAATGACCCAGGTAGGGGCCTACTTGAACAGACCTCTCAGATTGCTCTGTTTAGGCTACTTTGCCAGGGCCAAGATAATAGAGCAGATGATCAGCCTCAGATAAGTCAGGGTTCCTACAGCTTCACAGACTCAGATGAAAGTGACAGATCTGAGCTTGCTAGCAGACTGTGAAAGAGGCCATGGCGAAGGGAGTTTCTGGCAGTGGAAAGTCTCCCAGGCATGTCTGGGTAAAAGGAAAGAAGTCCTCTCTTCAGTTTCTTTCACTCTTGAGAGAAGATAGGCCAGAATTTCCCTGTTTCATGAAAGATCTTTGCCTGATGAACTAGTGGCATGAGAACCTATGCTAAGTTGAAGATTGCAAACTTGGAATGAATTTGCCCTGTAGAGGGATTTGATTTTAACTGCACAGGTTTTGTTTGCTTGTTTTATTTGTGTTTGTTTTTTAACTAGTTGGCAACATCTAAAATTTAGGAGAAATTTAGGTGAAAACTCTTAGAAAAAAACATTTTCAATTTCTCCTTGAAAATTTAGAAGCCTGTGATGATGCTGGGCCAGCCAGGACTGTGTCGAGCTGAGTGGCAGTCCTTCCATGAAACGGGGAAGAGGAGAGAGTCCCATAGAGACCCTGGACTCTGAGAGTCCTCTGAATTTCTCTTTCCTTTCTCTTTTGTCTACTCTCCATTTCCTTTAGTCTCTTCTCCTTTGAATTTTTTTCTTCTACCAATATGTAAAAATAATTCTTTTTGTTTTTTGGGGGGCGGGATGAAAAATAGATTTATTAGTATTACTCTGTATATATCTGTACATGTACTGTATGTTTCCACTTAGGGAATAATCAGTAGAAAGGGATAAATTGAGAAAAATTAGGCAGCAACTAAAGAACAACAAGCACAGCGGGATATGAGAAGAAAAGTGAAGGAAATTACTAACAAACCTTGGATTTATAATGGTAATTAATTTTATCATAAAGATTTGCTCATTCGTGTCTGTTTTCAGTTTATCAGTGTAATAATTCTTCAAGTTGGTTGGATTTAAATAGAAGAAAAATAATAATAGTATTTATGGAATTATTGTTGTTCAATTGCTCAGTCGTGTCCAACTCTTCGTGACCCCATGGACTGCAGCACACTAGGCTTCCCTGTCCTTCACCATCTCCCAGAGTTTGCTCAGGATCATGTCCGTTGGGTTGGTGATGCCATCCAACCATCTCGTTTGTCCTCTGTCGTCTCCTTTTCCTCCTGCCTTCAGTCTTCCCCAGCATCAGGGTCTTTTCCAGTGAGTCAGTTCTTTGCATCAGGTGGCCAGAGTATTGGAGCTTCAGCTTCAGCATCAGTCCTTCCAGTGAGAATTCAGGGTTGATTTCCTTTAAGATAGACTGGTTTGAACTCCCTGCAATTGAGGGGACTCTCAAGAGTCTCCTCCAGTACTGCAGTTTGAAAGCATCAGTTCTTCCCTGCTCTGACTTCTTTATGGTCCAATTCTCACATCCGCACTGGAAAAAACATAGCTTTGACTATATGGACCTTTGTCAGCAAAGTAATGTGTCTGCTTTCTAGGATGTCTAGGTTTGTCATGGCTTTTCTTCCAAGGAGCAAGCGTCTTTTAATTTCATGGCTGCAGTCACCATCTGCAGTGATTTTTGAGCCCAAGAAAATAAAGTCTGTCACTGTTTCCATTGTCCCCCATCTATTTGCCATGAAGTGATGGGACCGGATGCCATGATCTTAGTTTTTTGAATGTTGAGTTTTAAGCCAGCTTTTTCACTCTCCTCTTTCACGTTCATCAAGAGGCTATTTAGTTCCTCTTCACCTCTGCCATAGGTGTCATCTGCATATCTGAGATTATTGATAATTCTCCTGGCAATCTTGATTTCAGCTTGTGCTTTATCCAGCCCGGCATTTCGCATGATGTACTCTGCATGTAAGTTAAATAAGCAGGGTGACAATATACAGCCTTGACGTATCCCGTTCCCAATTTGGAACCAGTCTATTGTTCCATGTTTGGTTCTAACTGTTGCTTCTTGACCTGCATACAGGTTTCTCAGGAGGCAGATAAGGTGGGTCTGGTATTCCCATCTCTTGAAGAATTTTCCACATTTTGTTGTGATCCACACAGTCAAAGGCCTGGCATCATCAATGAAACAGAAGTAGATGTTTTTCTGGAATTTTCTTGAAAAAAATTCTCTTGAGTTTTCTGGAAATCTCTCTTTTGCTATGACCCAGTGGATGTTGGCAATTTGATCTCTGGTTCATCCGCCTTTTCTAAATCCAGCTTGAACCTCTGAAAGTTCTTGGTTCACGTACTGTTGAAGCCTAGCCTGATTTTGAGCATTACTTTGCTAACATGTGAGATGAGTGCAGTTGTGCGGTAGTTTGAGCATTCTTTGGCATAGGCCTTCTTTGGGATTAGAATGAAAACTGACCTTTCCCAGTCCTGTGGCCACTGCTGAGTTTTCCAAATTTGCTGACATACTGAGTGCAGCACTTTCACAGCATCATCTTTTAGGATATGAATAACTCAGCTGGAATTCCATCACCTCCACTAGCTTTGTTCGTAGTGATGCTCCCTAAGGCCCATGTGACTTTGCACTCCAAGATGTCTGGCTCTAGGTGAGTGATCACACCATCATGATGATCTGGGTCATTTAAGATCTTTTTTGTATAGTTCTCTTGTGCATTCTTGCCACCTCTTCTTAATCTCTTCTGCTTCTGTTAGGTCCTTGCCTTTAGGTTTCTGTCCTTTATTGTGCCCATTTTTGCATGAAATGTTCCCTTGGTATCTCTAATTTTCTTGAAGAGATCTCTAGTCTTTTCCATTCTGTCGTTTTCCTCTATTTCTTTGCATTGTTCACTTAGGAAGGCTTACCTATCTCTCCTTGCTACTTTTTGGAACTCTGCATTCAGATGGGTTTATCTTTCCTTTTCTACTTTGCCTTTCTCTTCTCTTCTTTTCTCAGCTACTTGTAAGTCCTCTTCAGACAATCATTTTGCCTTTTTGCATTTCTTTTTCTTAGGGATGGTTTTGATCACAGCCTCCTATACAATATTACAAACCTCTGTCCATATTTCCTCAGACACTCTTGTCTATCAGATCTAATCCCTTGAATCTTATTTGTCACTTCTGCTCAGTAATCATAAGGGACTCAATATAGGTCATATCTGAATGGCCTAGTCGTTTTTCTTACTTTCTTCAATTTAAGTCTGAATTTAGCAATAAGGAGATCATGATCTGAGCCACAGTCAGCTCCCAGTTTTGTTTTTGCTAACTGTATAGAACTTCTCCATCTTTGGCTGCAAAGACTAGAATCAGTCTGATTTCAGTATTGACCATCTGGTGATGTCCATGTGTAGAGTCATCTCTTGTGTTGTTGGAGGAGGGTGTTTGCAATGACCAGTGTGTTCTCTTGGCAAAACTCTGTCAGCCTTTGCCCTGCTTCATTTTGTACTCCAAAGCCAAACTTGCCTGTTACTCCAGGTATCTCTTAACTTCCTACTTTTGCAGTCCAGTCCCCTATGATGAAAGGGCATCTTTTTTTTTTTAGTGTTGGTTTTAGAAGATTTTGTAGGTCTTCACAGAACCATTCAACTTCAGCTTCTTCAGCATTAGTAGTTGGTGCATAGCCTTGTATTACTGTGATATTGAGTGGTTTGCCTTGGAAACGAACTGAAGTCATTCTGTCGTTTTGAGATTGCACCCAAGTACTGCATTTCTGACTCTTTTGTTGACTATGATGGCTATTCCATTTCTTCTTAGGGATTCTTCCCCACAGTAGTAGATATAATGGTCATCTGAATTAAATTCGCCCATTCTGGTCCATTTGAGTTCACTGATTCCTAAAATTCACTCTTGCAATCTCCTGCTTGACCACTTCCAATTTACCTTGATTCGTGGACCTAACATTCCAGGTTCCTGTGCAGTATTGTTCTTCACAGCATTGGATTTTACTTTCACCACCAGTCACATCCACAACCGGGCGTTGTTTCCTCTTTGTCTCAGCCTCTTCATTCTTTCTGGAGCTATTTCTCCGCCCTTCTGCAGTTGCATCTTGGGCACCTGCTGACCTTGGGAGTTCGTCTTTCAGTGTCCTATCTTTTTGCCTTTTCATACTGTTCATGGGGTTCTCAAGGTAAGAATGCTGAAGTGGTTTGCTGTTCCCTTCTCCAGTGGACCACGTTTTGTCCGAACTCTCCAACATGTCCCATCCATCTTGGGTGTCCCTGCACAGCATGGCTCAGAGTTTCATTGAGGTAGACAAGGCTATGATTCATGTGATCAGAACAATTTTACCAAAGAAGTTCTCATACTGTTGCAAAAGTTCTAGGCTCCACAACAGATTTCCCAACCTGGGGATCCAGCAAAGGAACTGCATATCCCCAGGGAATTTGAATTTGAAGGTCAGCAGGATTTGATTACAGAACTTCCACAGAACTGGGGAAACAGACTCTTAGAGGGCACAACAAAACCTTGTATGCACCAGGACCCAGGAGATAGGGGCAGTGACCCCACAAGAGACCAAGCAAGACTTGCCTGAAAGTGTCCAGGAGTCTCCAGCAGACCCATGAGTTGACAGTGGCCTGCCACGGGGTCAGTATCACTGACTACAGCAGTCCTAGGAGCCACGGGTGCTGACCTTAGTCCTTTTGCAGAAAGTCACCATTACCCCTACCATAGTTTGACCTCAGGCCAAACTACAGGGAGGGAACACAGCTCCACCCATCAACAGAAAATTGGATCAAAGAGTTACTGAGCATGGCCTTGCTTACCAAAGCAAGACCCAGTTTTCACCACAGCCAATACTTCCCATCAGGAGGCTTCCACAAGCCTCTCATCCTCATCCATCAGAGGGCAGACAGAATGAAAACCACAATCACAGAAAACTAACCAAACTGATCACATGGATCACAGCCTTGTCTCACTCAGTGAATCAAGACTAGGAGGTAAATGGGTGAGTCATTTGGATATCCTGGAGGGAAGAGTGTCTGAAGGAACAACTGCAAAAGCCCGGAAGCATTAATCTCTTTGGTGTGTTTGAGAAATAGCAAGCAGTGTGATTGGAGTGGGCCGACTTAGAAGATGAGGTCAGAGAAGTGGTGGAAGAACCAGATTCTGTAAGTTCGTCAAATAGGCCATTGTAAGGTAGTGCTGCTGAACATCGTGGGAAGCCATGGGGGTTTGGAATGGAACAAAGAAAGAGGATTTGAGTTATTTTCAAATCATGTATATTGTCATATAGCATTTTATTCTATTGTTATTGTATGTAATATATAATTATTAACATATGTAATATAAAGGATCATTTGCCTGCTTCTTTGAAAATAGCCGGAAGGGAGGACATATTATTATTATTTATTTATTTATTTATTTATTTTAGTTGGGGGCTAATTACTTTACAATATTGTAGTAGTTTTTGCCATACATTGACATGAATCAGCCATGGGTTCACATGTGCTCCCCCTCCCAAAGGGAGGACATATTAGTTAGAGTCTAGGTTAGGTACAGTTGCTGTGATAAAGAGTTATAAAACGAAAGTCTGAGCAGTCTAGATAAATTTGACGTCTGTGCTCTATGAAACCATTTCAGAATCCAGAATCTTTCCATCTTTCTGTTTTACCATTTTTCAGGGTTCTGTCTTAATCTGTGTGGTCGATACTAGATCACTATTAAGGTATTCCAGCCTGTAGAAAAAGGAAGCAGTGAAATCCAGAGCCAAGAATTGCCTTTTAAACAAGTGAGGCAGACATTGCATATCTGTCTGTGGACTTCAGTTTGCAGTCCACAGAAAGGGTAGATTGGCCACACTTGCCTCAGGGCTGGTTGGGAAATGTCGTCTCAGGCTTGCTGACCATTCAGCAGGAAAAGAAGAGGAAAACAGAAATGACAAGTTGTCGACCACAGTCTTGCAGTTCACCTACCAAGGTATCCACGTGTATCCTTCATCCTGCCTATTGACAATGCTCCAGTCCCCATTGCTGAAGGAGACAGCCCAGGATCCATCCTCCTGTTGCAGTAATCCAACTGAGAGAGCAGATCCGCCTGTCAGATCTGCAAGTCCAGTGAGCTGGAGACAAAACCCAGTTACTGTTCCTCCCTTGCCCCTCCCACATACACCTGACGTATAGTGGTGGATCAAAAACAGGAAAAGAATAAGAAAAGTTTCCATTTGGGTAAGCAAACAGTGAGAGAAGTCTCTGGTTGAGAGTAATGCTGGGCAGTAACGGTGTAGCAGCTATTCCAGTAAGAATGCCCATATTCATTGTACTCTGACCCCTGTCTTTGCTGTCTGGGTGTTTCTTCCTTATGTTAACCTCCATGATCACATCTGAAGTTGGTATTGAAAATTTTCCAAGTTGGGAAGGCATCTAGCTTTCATAGTTAGCTTTCTGCTATGGTAGGCTTGACATCCTGCAAGTTACACGTCACAGGTGTTTGCAGGTTAGCTTTTAATAACTTTGACAAATACAATTCTCTCAAAAATATAGTAGGATTCATTTGTGTTTGTCTCCATTCAGTTCTGGTGCCAGTGACTATGGCAAAATAGTTCTTTCCTGCTGTGGTTCTTAAGCTTGACTTATTTATTGCTTTTCTGTGCACTCAGCACTTTCTCTTTGTCTTGAAGTCATCTGAAAACAGGAGGCATTGCTGAGAGGGATGGCAGCACCCTAATATAATCTTATCCACAGTGCTGTATTTCTTTGTTTCATCAGGAAGTCTTAAAAGTTCTGTGAAAAATGCCATTGGTAGTTTGATAAGAATTGCATTAAGTCTATACATGGCCTTAGGTGGGATGGTCATTTTAACAATATTGATTCTTCTAATACAAGAACATAGTATATCTTTCCATCTGTTTTTGTTGACTTCCGTTTCTTTAATCTATGTCTTAGAGTTTTTGGAGTACAGATCTTGCCTCCTTAGGTAGGTTTATTCCTTGGCATTTTATTTTTTTTGATGCAATGATAAATGGGATTTTCCCTTAATTTTCCTTTCTGATAGTTCACTTTTGTCTACAGAAATAGCAACAGTTTCTGTATATTAATTTAGTACCCTGCAACTTTACTGAATTCATTGATGAGTTCCATTAGTTTACTGGTAGCATTGTTAATGTTTTCTAGAACAGACATTTTGAGATGTGTATGGAAACACAAAAGACCTCAAATATCCAAAACAATCTTGAGAAAGAAGAGTAACTAGGAGCAAGGTGAAAAGACAGCCTTCAGAATGGGAGAAAATAATAGCAAACGAAGCAACAGACAAACAATTAATCTCAAAAATATACAAGCAACTCCTGCAGCTGAATTCCAGAAAAATAAACGACCCAATCAAAAAATGGGCCAAAGAACTAAACAGACATTTCCCCAAAGAAGACATACAGATGGCTAACAAACACATGAAAAGATGCTCAACATCACTCATTATTAGAGAAATGCAAATCAAAACCACAATGAGGTACCATTACACACCCAGTCAGAATGGCTGCTATCCAAAAGTCTACAAGCAATAAATGCTGGAGAGGGTGTGGAGAAAAGGGAACCCTCTTACACTGTTGGTGGGAATGCAAACTAGTACAGCCACTATGGAGAACAGTGTGGAGATTCCTTAAAAAACTGGGAATAGAACTGCCATATGACCCAGCAATCCCACTGCTAGGCATACACACCTAGGAAACCAGAATTGAAAGAGACGCGTGTACCCCAATGTTCATCGCAGCACTGTTTACAATAGCCAGGACATGGAAGCAACCTAGATGTCCATCAGCAGACGAATGGATAAGGAAGCTGTGGTACATATACACAATGGAATATTACTCAGCCATTAAAAAAATACATTTGAATTGGTTCTATTGAGATGGATGAAACTGGAGCCCATTATACAGAGTGAAGTGAGCCAGAAAGAAAAGCACCAATACAGTATACTAATGCGTGTATATGGAATTTGAAAGATGGTAATGGTAACCCTATATGTGAGACAGAATAAGAGACACAGATGCATAGAACAGTCCTGTGGACTCTGAGGGAGAAGGTGAGGGTTGGACGTTCTGGGACAATAACATTGAAACATGTATATTGTCATATGTGAAGCGGAACACCATTCCATGTTTTATGCATGGGACGGATGCTCAGGGATGGAGCATTGGGATGACACAGAGGGATGGGAAGGGGAGGGAGGTGGGAGGAGGGTTCGGGAGGGGGAGCACATGTGAACCCATGGCTGATTCATGTCAATGTATGGCAAAAACTACTACAATATTGTAAAGTAATTAGCCCCCAACTAAAATAAATAAATTTATTAAAAAAAAAAAAGAAAAAAAAGAGAAAGAAGAGTAGAGCTGAAGGAATCATACTCCTTGACTTCAGACTATACTACAAAGCTACAGTAATCAAAACAGTATGGTACTGGCACCAAAACAGACATATAGATTGATGAAACAGGATAGAAAGCCTATAAATAAACCCTTACTCTTGTGTCAATTAATCAGTGACAAAGGAAGGGGAATATGCAGAGGAGAAAAAATAGTCTCTTCAATAAGTGTGCTGAGAAAACAGCCATTGCTTGTAAAAAAATGAAATTGCAACATTCTCTAACCTCATATACAAAAATAAACTCAAAATGGATTAAAGACCTAAATATAAGTTTGGATACTATAAAACTCCTAGAGTAAAACAGACCAAACACTCTAATAAATCAAAAATAAACAAATGGAACCTAATCAAACTTATAAACTTTTACACAGCAAAGGAAACCATAAAAAAATGAAGATTTAACTACAAAATGAGAAAAAATATTTGCAAATGATGCGACTGACAAGGGCCTAATTTCCAACTCATACAATTCATCCAAAAAAAAAAAAATCAAAAAATGGGCAAAAGACCTAAATAGACATTTCTTCAAAGGAGACATGCAGGTGGCCAATAGGCAAATGAAAAGATGCTTGACATTGTTAGCCATTAGAGAAATGAAAAGCAAAACCTCAATGAAATACCACTGCATACTGGTGAGAATGACCATCATTAAAAAGTTTACAAATAATAAATGCTAGAGAGGGTGTGGAGAAAGCATTCTCAACTGATTGGCAACTTAGTGCAGCCATTATGGAAAACATGCTGGAGGTTCCCCAGAAAACTAAAAACAGAATTACTGTATGATCCAGTAATCTCACTCCTGGGCTATATATCCAGACAAAACTATAATTCAAAAAGATACATGCATCTTTATGTTCTCTAGCACACTGTTTACAATAATCAAGACAAGGAAACAACCTAAATGTCCATCAACAGATGAATGAATGAAGAATTTGTGGTATGCATGTGTATATTAATATATATATGTGTGTGTATATATGTACATATATATATATATGATGACATACTGCTCAGCATAAGAAGGAATGAAGTAATGCCATTTACAGCAACATGGATGCAACTAGCGATTATCATACTAAGTGAAGTATGTCAGAAGAAGAAAGTCAAGTACCGTATGGTATCACTTATATGTGGAATTTAAAATTAAACACAAATGACCTTATCTACAGACATACAGAACAGATTTGTGTACCAAGTGGGAGGGTTTGGGGAAGGATGGGCTGGGAGTTTGGGGTTAGTAGATGAAAACCATTGCATGCAGCATAGAGAAACAACAAGATCCTGCTGTATGGCATAGGAAACAAACAATGCTCATTATCTTGAGATAAATCATAACAAAAAACAGTGATATATGTGTGTGTAATTGAGTCACTTTGCTGTACCATAGAAGTTAACACAACATTGTAAATCAACTATACTTCAATAAAAAATAGAAAGAAACTACAATGAGATATTGTCTCACACCAGTCAGAACGGCCATCATCAGTAAATGTTTGAGAGGACATGGAGTAGAGGGAACCCTCCTACACTGTTGGTGCAAATGTAAATTGGTACAGCTACTATAGAGAACAGTATGGAGTTTCGTTAAAAATAATAGAGTTACCATATGATCCAGCAATCCCACTTCTGCACATACATCTGGAAAAGATGAAAACTCTAATTTGAAAAGATGTACACAACTCACTGTTCATAGCAGCACTATTTATGGTAGTCAAGACATGGAAACAACCTAAATGTTCATCAACAGATAAATGGATAACTATGTGGTACATATATACATTGGAATATTCAGTTCAGTTCAGTTGCTCGGCTGTGTCCGACTCTTTGTGACCCCACGGACTATAGCACACCAGGCCTCCCTGTCCATCACCAACTCCCAGAGTTTACCCAAACTCATGTCCATTGAGTTGGTGATGCTGTAAAAAAGAATGAAATAATGCCATTTGCATAAATGGATGAACCTAGAGATTATCATATTAAGTGAAGTAAGTCAGATAGAGAAAGACAAATAATCTTATGATATCTCTTATATGTGGAATCTTAAAGAGATACAAATGAACTTATTCACAAAACAAAAATAGACTCACATAGAAAACAAATTTGTCGTTACCAAAGGGGAAATGTTGGGGAGAAAGGAATAAATTAGGAGGTTGGGATAGGAGATATAAAAACCACTATGTATAAAATAAATAACAAGGACCTATTGTATAGCACAAGAAACTATATTTAATATCTTGTAAGAAATTATAATGCAAAAGAGTCTGTAAAAGAATATACATGTAACTGAATCACTTTGCTGTATACCTGAAGTGAATACATTCTAAATCAACTATACTTCAATAAAAAGTTTGTTTTGAAAAAAATGTCTTAATAGAAGTCTTTGGGAAAAGTACCAATAATCTTATCTCCTGATAATGCAAATATGAAAGGAGTTGACTACAGGGACCCATTTCTACTCTATTTTCTTTCATCTTTTGTTGCCAACTGGCCAGTTCTTGCCTGAGTAAATGCAGCAAAGAACCATTGACACACATGAATGTTGTAGTTCTTTTCATATTCTTACCTTGAAGTTCTGAGGTTTTTATGGGCACCATGTTCTGTAAGTTATTGTCAGCAACAGTTTGTGGCATGTTTTGCTCCAATATAACCAGGGTCACCATTATTTTATTAATAGTTTTATCGGTTACTGTGTTGCCTGCTACCCAGTGACTTACCCAGTGCCACATATTTTAGAATTTTGTTATGACAGTTCTTTAATTCTGGTATTAATTTCTGTATTAAAGAAAAGGCTGCTGTAAAGGGATACGAAAGTGAAATGGCTTAAATAAGGAAAAAATATATTTCTTCCCCAGATAACAGGCCTACTGATATAGGTGGTAGAGATGCTATGTCCCATGAAGGAAATGAAGACATGAGGGGTAAACTACCAAGATGTTGGATTTGGACTCAGATCCTAAGCCTTGTTTTAATCAGTGTGCTGTACTTAATGTATATTTATCACTTCCTGGTGGCTAGTGAGCTTTTTGAGGTGTCGGGACCTTACCTGGGCCTTGACCTCTTGCATTTCCTAGCTTATAGTAAGTGTTCAATAAGTGTTTGAATGAATGAATTCCTATTTTATATCTGAATAAGTTAAGGCATGGAGACCTAACCAAACTTGACACACAGTCAGGGCTAGAACACAAGAATATATGTACAGGAGAAGCTGTCTTAGAGAAGAGACTACTTCCATGAACAGGAAATATATAAAAGCAGTATCATTTTGATCTCCTTAGAAATAGTTACTGTAAAAATCTTTTGATGTGATTATTAAGCTTTAAAATAACAATTAAGGAAGGTGGTAAAGTCTATATATATGATGGAAAGAAGAAAAATATCTGTGAAGAAGTGTGAATGTGGTCTTTATTCTAACATTTTTAGTACCTAAAATAATTATACCAAGGGCAAAAGACTTTTTTTAAAATGTAAGCAATAAATATTTGGAGTGAGAAAAAAAAAAACCTATCCACAGTGTATCCAGGCACCTTTTTTGTCAAAATATTTTAAATAGCTCATAGCATATGTGTGTATGTATATACACATACGTGTTTCATATCTCTCTATATATCTGTGTGTGAAGTTTCAGAAATCATTTCTTCTACCAAGGGAATGACATTTTTTTTTTATTTAAATTAGTTTATTTTCTATTTTTTAACTTTACAATATTGTATTTGTTTTGCCATACATTGACACGAATCCACCATGGGTGTACATGTTTTCCCCTTCCAGAACCTGCCTCCCACCTCCCTCCCCATCCCATCCCTCCGGGTCATCCCAGTGCACCAGCCCTGAGCACCCTGTATCATGCGTTGAACCTGGACTGGCGATTCGTTTCACATATGATAATTTATATGCTTCAGTGCCATTCTCCCATATCATCCCACCCTTGCCCTCTCCCACAGAGTCCATAATACTGTTCTATTTATCTGTGTCTCCTTTGATGTCTCACATACAGGGTTATCTTTACCGATTTACTAAATTCCATATATATGTGTTAGTATACTGTCTTGGTGTTTTTCTTTCTGGCTTACTTCACTCTGTATAATAGGCTCCAGTTTCATCCACCTCATTAGAACTGACTCGAATGTATTCTTTTTAATGGCTGAGTAATATTCCATTGTGTATATGTACCACAGCTTCCTTATCCATTCATCTGCTGATGGGCATCTAGACTGCTTCCATGTCCTGACTATTATAAACAGTGCTGCGATGAACATTGGGGTACATGTGTCTCTTTCAAGTCTGGTTTCCTCGGTGTATATGCCCAGCAGTGGGATTGCTGGGTCATATGGCAGTTCTATTTCCAGATTTTTGAGGAATCGCCACACTGTTCTCTATAGTGGCTGTACTAGTTTGCATTCCCACCAACACTGTAAGAGGGTTCCCTTTTCTCCACACTCTCTCCAACATTTATTGCTTGTAGTCTTTTGGATAGCAGCCATTCTGACGGGCTTGAAATGGTACCTCATTGTGGTTTTGATTTGCATTTCTCTGATAATGAGTGATGTTGAGCATCTTTTCATGTGTTTGTTAGCCATCTGTATGTCTTCTTTGGAGAAGTGTCTGTTTAGTTCTTTAGCCCACTTTTTGATTGGGTGGTTTATTTTTCTGGAATTGAGCTGCAGGGGTTGCTTGTATATTTTAAAATGGTGAGTTCTACATCTTAAAAATTGATAAGCTTAGGACTTCCCTGGTGGTTCCAGTGGTTGGGAATCCCCTGGCCAGCTCAGGGGACACAGGCTCGGTTCCTGGTCCGGGAAGATTCCACATGCTGTGGGGCAGCTATGCCATAACGCCTAGAGCTGGTGCTCCACCACGAGAGAAGCCACCACAGTGAGAAGCCTGTGCACCACAACGAGAGAGTAGCCGCACCTCGAGAAAGCCTACGCACAGCAGCTAAGACCCAGCACAGCCAAAAATAATAAATAAACAGAAAATTCTTAAAAAAGTGAAAAGCTTATACTGTTTTGGGTATTCATGAGGATTGTTTTTGAACCACTGAACTAAGAAAATACTCCTCTATTTATTATTGTACTTTGAAGTATACACAAGTGAATCACAACAAAGAGAATAATTACTATTGATGTGTGAAACTGAATGAAAGCAAATTTCTAACTCTTATTCCTAAGTCTTATGGAGGATATGGATCTTTTAGATAAATTGGAAGTACTAAGTAACTAATGAAGCATAGGTTTCCTTAAAATGGACATTTGTATGCCTGCTATTTTGTTTGAGATGTTATTTTTTCTTTCTCATAGGGGGAGCACTATTTTTTTAGCAAGAATCACTAACTGGAAGTACAGCATTGGTTATTTAATGATATTAAAATGAAGTTTTGATCAGCAGAGGTAAGAATATGGCATTTCTTTTGCGTTTAATTCATAATCAAAATATTTTCTAGATTTCTATGAAGAACTGTTTTAAGAAATGCAAAGGGTCAATATTATCCCACTTGCAAATAACAAGTTAGCCTTCCCAAGCACCATGGATGTCTGCAGAAGACGCAAGACTCCTGGGTCAGAGAAAAGGACGGTTTATATGCAGGGCAGTAGCAGTGGCTGGAGTACGAGGCAGCCTGCAGAAGAGTAGTTTGTGTTACACGAGAGGACGCCTGAGCTGAGGGACCCGAATCTTTTGTGAGGGACAGTGAGCCTGCTGATTTATTCCTCAGAGGAGACCTTATCTCTACCACACGGGACATTAAAAAGATCTGCCCTTAACTCCAATATGAGACACTGTCTCTGACTCCTGATGCTTTGCTAGACATGTGTCCTTGAAAAATTGTCTGAAATAAAGGCAGTCAGTGTCTCTGCTTGCAAGACATGCTGAAACATAGGACTCTCAGAATTGTCTTTCAACACTTTCTTACTACATCAAATGGCTTTTTAAAGTATGTATTATTGATAAAGATGATTGCAACAATGCTTTTTGAAATGGTGTGACGATGGAAACCATTGAACTATTAATACCTGACAATAGGAGACTGTTTAAATTATAACATCACAGTATAATGGTTATTAACAAAGATATTCATAAAAATAAATGAAATAAGCATATTAAATTAAATGTACATGTAATTTGATCCACTTTTATAGAAATTGTACAAATATAC
The DNA here is from genome assembly GCA_024291935.2 of Okapia johnstoni. NCBI lineage: Eukaryota > Metazoa > Chordata > Mammalia > Artiodactyla > Giraffidae > Okapia > Okapia johnstoni. Next base: position 88,369,471 of record CM044317.1, read on the forward strand.
ACACATATGAAGAATATATACCAAAGTATGTATTTCAGTGGATAGAATTGTAAATGTTTTCTTTTTCACTTGTCTCTTTCTTTTTGACCTCTTGAAAATGAATACTTTAGACTTTTGTAATGAGGGGAAAAATTGTTTTTTAATTAAAGTTCTCACAAAGGGAAACAAATCTTAGAAAAGCATTCAAACAGGGTGAATCTTCTAGGGTAGTGCTGTTAGTATTTCCTTAGTAAGTATGTATAGTGAGTATAGGTTCTGGCGCTGTACAGCCGGATCTTCTAGGGCAGTGCTGTTAGTATTTCCTTAGTATGTTGTTAGTATTTCCTTAGTATGTATGGAGAGTATAGGTTTTGGCGCTGTACAGCTGGATCTTCTAGGATGGTGCTGTTAGTATTTCCTTAGTATGTATAGTGAGTATAGGTTCTGGCGCTGTACAGCCGGATCTTCTAGGGTGGTGCTGTTAGTATTTCCTTAGTATGTATAGTGAGTATAGGTTCTGGCGCTGTACAGCCGGATCTTCTAGGGTGGTGCTGTTAGTATTTCCTTAGTATGTATAGTGAGTATAGGTTCTGGCGCTGTACAGCCGGATCTTCTAGGGTGGTGCTGTTAGTATTTCCTTAGTATGTATAGTGAGTATAGGTTCTGGTGCTGTACAGCCGGATCTTCTAGGGTGGTGCTGTTAGTATTTCCTTAGTATGTATAGTGAGTATAGGTTCTGGTGCTGTACAGCCGGATCTTCTAGGGTGGTGCTGTTAGTATTTCCTTAGTATGTATAGTGAGTATAGGATCTGGTGCTGTACAGCCAGATCTTCTAGGGTAGTGCTGTTTAGTATTTCCTTAGTAAGTATGTATAGTGAGTATAGACTCTGGTGCTGTTCAGTCAGATCAAGCTAAGTTAGGAGCACTAAGCGAATTGGCTTCATTTTTATTTCCTGCCTGTGTATCATGCTCTAAAATATTTTTAATGTTAGTGATTTTGTAAGTTGGCATTTGTATTGTGCTTCTCATGATTTTTTTCCCCCTACTTTAACCAAGGTGCTGTTACCAGATTTGTCTTCTGAGTATAAACTAAAAATGACTGAAGTTCAAGCAATGGTAGAATTCTCCGTGGAGCTAAACAAGTTCTACAATGTGGATTTATTTCAGAGAGGGTTTGTATTTTAATGTGAAATTATGTTTTTCATAAGATAAATTGTACAGTTTTCATTTAAATTTAAGTACATACTTTTGTTCGAGCACATATAAAGAAAACAATGAGCTATGTTCAAGGATTTTCTTTGTGAAATTTTATTTCTAAATAAATGAGTACTATTCCTAGGATTTAATGAAGATTCTGGATATATTTAACATGTTTATGAATTTGTACTGAGCATTGAGAGGACTTCAATGAAAGTTGATAAGAAAGCTTTCATTTCTGCTTTTTTAAAAGCTGACAGTGTGCGGGCTTTCAAAAAAGCAGAATATCCACACAAAATATACATACACAAAATAGCTTAGGAATGCAAACTGATGACTCTTCAAAAAGTATATATAGAAAGTGCTCTAGGAATCAGAACTGAAGACATCTTTCTGGGCTAGCACATCAGGAAAGGCACATTACTGGGGGGATAGGATCAAAGCATGGATAAGATTGATAGGGATAGGATAAGGTGAAAGACCCTCTCTGTAGGAGAAAACATTGTGAGTCAAGTCTTGGAAATAGGAATGAACATGTTATTTTAGAGAGTCGTAGGAGGTTGGATATTTTCTGGTAGAATTGCAGAAGAAAACACAGCAGAGGAGAGGCTATGTTTGTGAAGGGCTCTTGATGTCTGGAGGAGAGTTCATACTAGGGATTGGGGTAGCCACTGATGGTTTCCAAAAACGGATGACATGGTCACCATTACTACAATTAGTACTTACTGGCATATGGAGAGCGTGATGATACTGAATGGATGGTCCGGCAGAAGAAATAGAGGCCCAGGGGCAGGGTGGATACTGTGGCCCAGGCTCACAGTATCTCAGGATATAAACCTGAATCTCTATGCTGGGGATGGTAGTGGTGGGGCCATGACTGGGGAGATGTTGAAAGAAATAATCCTATTCTTGATTGTTTATCTCAGCTTTGCCATCTTGTTGAAAAAACAAAGACATCTGAGCTCTGCTCCGCATCGTCTCTCACCCATCAACAGGACAGCCTGGGCTTGTCCCCCTGGCAGAGGGGGGCGTCCAGGAAAGTGAGCAGAAGTGCAGGTTCCCCACATTGACATGGTTGTCACCACACTGTGTTCTGCTGGCTAAGCAACCTACAGAGCCTGCCCAGGTCTGGGCTGGCGGCCCTTTAGCCAGTGAAACTTCTGTAAAACTTGATGGGAATTCTGCGTGTCTGGTATGGTTGATTCTATGCTCTGAAACCCACACCCACAGTTGTTTAGTGAGACATGACTGCTCTCTAGATGAATCACTGCTGTGTGGAGATCAGAATTGTGTGGGATCCTGCCCTTGAACTTCCTAAAAGCCCTTTTGGCAAGCTGAAAATGTCTACTTAGACACTGCCCTTTGCTCTTTTGGAGATCTTAAGAAAGGGATTTACAGCCACACCCTTGATTAGATCTTTGTATGAAGTTTTCTTTTCCAAACCAGGAAGTCTTGTTCCTCTCTGTTTTCTTTAGATTCTGCTTGTAAAATGACCAGGTGTTTGCTTAGCTCATCTCTTTCTTGCGGAGCCTTACTGTACTTGGCTTGGAGCAACCAGGTGACGTTTTCAGCATTCTGCCAGAAAATTAGCTTTCTCAAGCCAAAAAGTTTCTTTTAGATACAGTCTAGCTTCTTTTAAGTTATTGTTCGAAAGCATAGTCACCAAAAGTTTTATCACTACAAAACATGGGTCACTGTTTTTTAAGTCTCATATAGTTTCCTCATTATTTTTGTTGCCTTTGTAACTACTACTTTGGTCCCAAAGTCACTGACACGCATTTTGTTTTTATTAGTACCAATTTCTGTATTGGGTATTTATTGCCACAGTAATGCAGTTAATAAAAAACCCAAAGCCTCAGTGGCATCACAACAGTAAACACTTATTTGTGCTCACAGATCTGTGGACCAGCTGGATGGTTGCACTAATCTGGGTTGGCTGGGCTCGCTCGCAGTCAGCTGGCAGGGAGCTGCGTGGTGTAGAACGGACTCACCTGGGTGCACTCAGCTCTGCTCTCTCACTTCTCACCCTGCAGTGTTATTCTCCCCGAGGAGGCAGGAGTCCAGGGAGACAGAGAAACCTTACAGGCTTGGCACTAGGTCACTGTCCTCTCCGCCCAGTGTGCTGCCTGAAACAAGGGCTCAGGGCGGCCCAGATTCAAGGGGTGGGGCCTGCACACACCATTAATGGGGGTCTGACTGTGACAGGCGGGATACGAGGACGGGGGAAAACCAACTGAGGACCTTTAAAAGTCAGTTTCCCACACACTTCAGTGTTTTTTGGGGTTTGTTATTAATTTCTTTGAGACATTTTGAGGTTATTAAGTGAAAGTGAAAGTTGCTCAGTTGTGTCTTGACTCTTTGCGACCCCATGGACTACACAGTCCTTGGAATTCTCCAGGCCAGAATACTGGAGTGCGTAGCCTTTCCCTTCTCCAAGGGATCTTCCCAACCCAGGGATCGAACTCAGGTCTCCTGCATTGCAGGCAGAGTCTTTACCAGCTGAGCCACCAGGGAAACCCAAGAATACTGGAGTGGGTAGCCTATCCCTTCTCCAGGGGATCTTCCCGACCCAGGGATCAAACCGGGGTCTCCCTCATCGCAGGCAGATTCTTTACCAACTGAGCTATGAGGTTATTAAGAGTAGGATTTAATGACTCATTCCATGTGGAGGATATTGCAGAAACAGAAAGAACATTAAAAAATATGTATGTGCAGGTGTGAATTTATATGATGTCTAGGATTATGCCAAAGCCTTTGACTATGTGGATCACAATAAACTGTGGAAAATTCTTCAAGAGATGGGAATACCAGGAAAAGGAGTACGTCAAGGCTGTATATTGTCACCCTGCTTATTTAACTTATATGCAGAGTACATCATGAGAAACACTGGGCTGGAAGAAGCACAAGCTGGAATCAAGATTGCCGGGAGAAATATCAATAACCTCAGATATGCAGATGACACCATCCTTACGGCAGAAAGTGAAGAGGAACTAAAAAGCTTCTTGATGAAAATGAAAGAGGAGAGTGAAAGGGTTGGCTTAAGGCTCAACATTCAGAAAACTAAGATCATGGCATCTGGTCCCATCACTTCATGACAAATAGATGGGGAAACAGTGGAAGCAGTGTCAGACTTTATTTTTTTGTGGTCCAAAATCACTGCAGATGGTGATGGCAGCCATGAAATTAAAAGACACTTACTCCTTGGAAGAAAAGTTACGACCAACCTAGACAGCATATTAAAAAGCAGAGACATTACTTTGTCAACAAACATCCATCTAGTCAAGGCTGTCATTTTTCCAGTGGTCATGTATGGATGTGAGAATTGAACTGTGAAGAAAGCTGTGTGCTGAAGAATTGATGCTTTTGAACTGTGGTGTTGGAGAAGACTCTTGAGAGTCCCTTGGACTGCAAGGAGATCCAACCAGTCCATCCTAAAGGAGATCAGTCCTGGGTGTTCATTGGAAGGACTGATGTTGAAGCTGAAACTCCAATACTTTGGCCACCTCATGCGAAGAGTTGACTCATTGGAAAAGACCCTAATGCTGGGTAGGATTGGGGGCAGGAGGAGAAGGGGACGACAGAGGATGAGATGGCTGGATGGCATCACCGACTCGATGGACATGAGTTTGGGTGGACTCCGGGAATTGGTGATGGACAGGGAGGCCTGGCGTGCTGCAGTTCATGGGATTGCAAAGAGTCGGACACAACTGAGCAACTGAACTGAACTAGGATTACTTTGAAATAGCTCAGCAATGAAAAAAATTGCATGTGAATCAGATGTGGCAAAATCTTTTTCATTGGTGGAAAGTGGGCAGTGGGGATTAAGTTCACTGCTCTACTTTTCACAAATTTGGAATTTTTAATAAAAAATTTAAATGATAATGCTGAAGTTTTGCATCACATTGACTTGGACAATATTAGTGATATTGATGTACATAATGAACTTACACGGGATCGTAGTATGGAATTTAAGATTGGTTCATTTTGTTAGGTTGAGTGTGAGGTAAGATCCAAGTAGAGACAGTTAATAACTAATTGAAGATTTGGAAATGGAAGTACGGTCTGAGTGAACTGGTCTTCCATTTTACTGTCAGCCATCATAAACATGAAGTGAAGAAGTGAAGTCGCTCAGTCGTGTCCGACTCTTAGCCACCCCATAGACTGTAGCCTACAAGGCTCCTCTGTCCATGGGATTTTCCAGGCAAGAGTACTGGAGTGGGTTACCATTTCCTTCTCCAGGGAATCTTCCCAACCCAGGGATCGAACCCAGGTCTCTTGCATTGCAGGCAGACGCTTTACCGTCTGAGCTATGATAATCATAAGCATAGCATGTATGATTGCTGCTTTCATTTCTTTTCTGTTATGCTGCAATCTAGTTCCACATCCATTGAGGACTTTTGAAGAATGTTGTTTCTGATCTTTGAGAAGTCTAGTGATTAGAAGCTTATTGTTTTTAGATATATTACTTGTTTATATGTAAGAATATTTTCAAGGATATAATTTAGTCTTTTTTCTCTTCTGATTTAATTAGTTCCTACCTTTTAAATCTTTTCTTTATGCTTCTTATTGAGCCTTTACTGCCTTTGCCATATAAGTCAGTTAACTTAGAGCTTGTGTTTGCTATTATGTTAAGTAACTGTCAGCTTTGATATATAAACAGATACATTTATCTAAATTTATATTTAAATGCTATGAAATAGAATATGTCTTTTCCAATTTATTTTCTATATGTGAAGTGACTGTTTAGGAGACTAAGATGAGAAACTTAAAAATTCAAGTAATGAATGGAGGCAGACCTCAGAAATACTGCAGGTTCAGCTTCTGAACACCACAGGAAAGTGGGTATCACAGTGAAGTCACGTGAAGTTTGTGGTTGCTCAGTGCATATAAACGTGATGTTTATAGTAAACTGTAGTCTATTAAGTAGCATTATGTCTAAGAATACAATGTACATACTGTAAGTAAAAAGTACCTTAATGCTAGAAAATGCTAACCATCATCTGAGCTTTCAGCGAAGCATATTCTTTTTGCAGTAGTCACGTCAAAGATTACCTGTCACAGATCACCATAGCAAATATAATAGTGATGAAAGTGAACTATTGTGAAAATTACCACAATTTCTGTGGCACAGAGACAAAAAGTGAGCAAATGCTGTTGGGAAAATGGCACCAAGAGGCTCAGCACAGAGTTGCCACAAAACTTCCATTTGTAAAAAACGCATGATCCACAACATGCAGTAAACTGAAGTGTGATAAAATAAGATCTGCCTGCAGTCCTGTGGAGTATTTTACTTCAGTGTTTCAAAAATAACATGAATAACTGAAGAGCGCTGGAGTCATAGCCCAGCAGGAACTGAATGGAAGTGGAGTATGAAGAAGCACTACTTGTGCAGGTTTGGTGGCAGTACTTGTCCTGCACGTCCCTAGGGCTGAGTGTTTAATTTGCCACTGTTGTTGTTACACGATAAGGAGCCAGTTAAGCAGGGCCTAACCTCCAGGCAGGCGCAGAGAGAGCATGTGACGTCTGAGTAGGTCCGTTTTTACCATAATTACATCTTTGTTTCCTTAATGGTAAACAGATAATCGAGATACTAACAATATAAAGAAAAACTAGCTTTATTTTCATTTTAATCTGTTCTTTCTTTTTTAAAATGTGGTAGATTGTAAACTCTTGGAAAACAAAATTGAGACTCTAAAGCATTGATTATAAATTTGATGTTATTTAATGGTATGTGGATGTATGCCTTATAAATGAGTGATAGGAGAGCTCAGTATAATTAACTTGTTTTTGAGTTTATTTACTAGCAATACATGATTTCAAGATGGTAGTCTTCCCAAATGACTCTTTCAAAATTCATTTCTCAAGAGGGCTTACAGGGGGAGGAAATTTTGCCTTTTAAATATACGTGGAAGATTGTTGTTTGGACATCTCCTCTCAACAGCATAAAGGAAATGAAAGTGGAATTAAATTGAAGATAAAACAACTAAAGTTAGGTATTAAACTGGAGGGCAAATTTCCTCTCTTTTCTTCAATGGAGTCTTGCTTAAAAAAAAAAAAAAAACAGGACTAACATTGCAGAAATTATTAGAAGACATTTTTTTACATACCACAGTTTAAGGAACACAGCTGGAATTAGTGTTTCTAAGATATTGCTATCTGTCATGTAGCTACAACTGCTTTTCTCATTCAGTCCTACACCATTTCCTTGTCATAAGCTATATTACTGCAAGGTAAGTAATATATTATTATTTGGAAATAAAGAAGAGCAAGGATATGGACTTAGAAATTGTTTTCCTAAATTGTAGTAACATCGCAAGACAGTAGAACTGAAATCCTCTTAGGAAAGGTTTGTGGAACCCTAGAAATTAGATTCGATACAACAGTCTTTAAATACTCTGAACTAAATAAATCTTAAATCCTTTCCATTTATGATTCTGAGTTTGTTAAACTCATGAGAAGTTTATAGTTTGATTTTAAAATGACTGTCAGCCAAAAGAGAAAATTGCATGCTGATTTTTTTGGATTATTGACATTGATTACAAGCCTGGAAAAGATAATCCCTTGCCTATAATGTCATGTATATGTTGTGTAAAGTTCAAAAATTGAGGACTTCTGATTAAGTGGTGCTGATTGGGACTCACAAGAAACCACCTCAAGTAGCATAAATGACTTTAATGCAATGCAAACAAACATCTGTGAGAGGAGAAACATGAAACTTATGAGTTTGTGTACTCACAAATTGAAATTTAATGTGTTTCCATATTAATGCAAATAATTAAATTATGAAACAGTTTGCACAAAGATGAATTTATTTATGGATCAAATATTACTTAACCCAGGGGCTATCTGTATGGATTTTATGAAAGTTCCACCTGTAAACAACAGATATTCTCAAACAGGTAACCAATGAATTCAGCTCAGTAATAAACAAGAATAGATCTTTCCTGATCTTAATAAAAGCTTTTTGAGACAGCAAGTGAGCCCTTTATTTTCTTGACAAAATTAAAGGATAGATTTTAAATATTAACATATTGGGGTAAAAAGTTTACATTTCAAAAATTAAAAGAGTTCTCTAGGTATCCAGTTTCAAAAGATTTTACCTAAAAAGAAATATGAATCTACTCAAACTTTTTTCTTAAAATTACTCATGATCCTACAATAATACAATATTCCCTTCAGGAAAAATATAGTGACCACAGTATTCTGTCCTTAGTAACAGTAGGAAGATATTCTAAGAAAATACAGTGTCTTAGAAAATATGCTCTTTATTTACTCTTTGAATATATTACTTGTGATATGTTCTGAACAACAGGAGAGGGAGTAAAAATTTAGAGCTCTAAATTAAGGAAGTTGTAATAGGGAATTGCCTTTCTTTGGGATTGGAACGAAAACTGACCCTTTCCAGTCCTGTGGCCACTGCTGAATTTTCCAAATTTGCTGGCATATCGAGTGCAGCACTTTCACAGCATCACCTTTGAGGATTTGAAATAGCTCAACTGGAATTCCATCACCTCCACTAGCTTGTCTGTAGTAATGCTTCCTAAGGCCCACTTGACTTCACATTCCAGGATGTCTGGCTCTAGGTGAGTGATCACACCATCGTGATTATCTGGGTTGTGAAGATCTTTTTTGTACAGTTCTTCTGTGTATTCTTGCCACCTCTTAATATCTTCTGCTTCTGTTAGGTCCATACCATTTCTGTCCTTTATCGATCCTATCTTTGCATGAAATGTTCCTTTGGTATCTCTAATTTTCTTGAAGAGATCTCTAGTCTTTCCCAATCTGTTGTTTTCCTCTATTTCTTTGCGTTGATCACTGAGGAAGGCTTTCTTATCTCTCCTTGCTATTCTTTGGAACTCTGCATTCAGATGGGAATATCTTTCCTTTTCTCCTTTGCTTTTTGCTTCTCTTCTCTTCCCAGCTATCTGTAAGGTCTCCTCAGACAGCCATTTTGCTTTTTTGCATTTCTTTTCCATGGAGATTGTCTTGATCCCTGTCTCCTGTACAATGTCACGAACCTCTGTCCAAAGTTCATCAGGCACTCTGTCTATCAGGTCTAGTCCCTTAAATCTATTTGTCACTTCCACTGTATACTCATAAGGGATTTGATCTAGGTCATACCTGAATGGACTAGTGGTTTTCCCTGCTTTCTTCAATTTAAGTCTGAATTTGGCAATAAGGAGTTCATGATATGAGCCACAGTCTGCTCCCGGTCTTGTTTTTGCTGACTGTATAGAGCTTCTCCATCTTTGGCTGCAAAGAATATAATCAATCTGATTTCGGTGTTGACCATCTGGTGATGTCCACGTATAGAGTCTTCTCTTGTGTTGTTGGAATAGGGTGTTTGCTATTACCAGTGCGTTCTCGTGGCAAAACTCTATTAGCCTTTGCCCTGCTTCATTCTGTACTCCAAGGCCACTCCAGGTGTTTCTTGACTTCCTACTTTTGCATTCCAGTCCCCTATAAGGAAAAGGACATCTTTTTGGGGTGTTAGTTCCAGAAGGTCTTGTAGGTCTTCACAGAACCGTTCGACTTCAGCTTCTTCGGCGTTACTGGTCGGGGCATAGACTTGGATTACTGTGATATTGAATGGTTTGCCTTGGAAATGAACCGAGATCATCTATCGTTTTTGAGATTGCATCCAAGTACTGCATTTTGGACTCTTTTGTTGACCGTGATGGCTACTCCATTTCTTAGAAAGGCAATGCCAAAGAATGCTCAAACTACCGCACAATTGCACTCATCTCACATGCTAGGAGAGTAATGCTCAAAATTCTCCAACCCAGGCTTCAGCAATATGTGAACCGTGAACTTCCAGATGTTCAAGCTGGTTTTAGAAAAGGCAGAGGAACCAGAGATCAAATTGCCAACATCCGATGGATCATCGAAAAAGCAAGAGAGTTCCAGAAAAACATCTATTTCTGCTTTATTGACTATGCCAAAGTCTTTGACTGTGTGGATCACAATAAACTGTGGAAAATTCTGAAAGAGATGAGAATACCAGACCATCTGACCTGTCTCTTGAGAAACCTGTGTGAAGGTCAGGAAGCAACCGTTAGAACTGGACATGGAACAACTGACTGGTTCCAAATAGGAAAAGGAGTACGTCAAAGCTGTATATTGTCACCCTGCTTATTTAACTTATATGCAGAGTACATCATGAGAAACGCTGGGCTGGAAGAAACACAAGCTGGGATCAAGATTGCCGGGAGAAATATCAATAAGCTCAGATATGCGGATGACACCACCCTTATGGCAGAAAGTGAAGAAGAACTAAAGAGCCTCTTGATGAAGGTGAAAGAAGAGAGTGAAAAAGTTGGCTTAAAGCTCAACGTTCAGAAAACTAAGGTCATGGCATCCAGTCCCATCACTTCATGGGAAATAGATGGGGAAACAGTGGAAACAGTGTCAGACTTTATTTTTTTGGGCTCCAGAATCACTGCAGATGGTGATTCCAGCCATGAAATTAAAAGACGCTTACTCCTTGGAAGGAAGGTTATGGCCAACCTAGATAGCATATTTAAAAGCAGAGACATTACTTTGCCAACAAAAGTCCGTCTAGTCAAGGCTATGGTTTTTCCAGTGGTCATGTATGGATGTGAGAGTTGGACGGTGAAGAAAGCTGAGCGCTGAAGAATTGATGCTTTTGAACTGTGGTGTTGGAGAAGACTCTTGAGAGTCCGTTGGACTGCAAGGAGAGCCAATCAATCCATCCTAAAAGAGATCAATCCTGGGTGTTCATTGGAAGGACTGATGTTGAAGCTGAAACTCCAATACTTTGGCCACCTCATGTGAAGGGTTGACTCATTGGAAAAGACCCTAATGCTGTGTAGGTTTGGGGGCAGGAGGAGAAGGGGACAACAGAGGATGAGATGGTTGGATGGTATCACCAACTCGATGGACATGGGTTTGGGTAGACTGCGGGGGTTGGTGATGGACAGAGAGGCCTGGCGTGCTGCAATTCATGGGGTCGCAAAGAGTCGGACATGACTGAGCGACTGAACTGAACTGAATAGGGAATTGGCTTTGAAACATATTAAAATGATAAAATAAGTCAAAATAATACATTTATTATATTAAATCTTAGGATTCTTTAAATTTTGCCGATTTTGAACAGATTAGTGAATTTGGTTTTCCAGACTTATTAATAAAGTATGGAAAAGGAGAATGATGGTAGGAGGAGTAATTGTTAAATTCGGCATCTTACCTAAATGTAAAGCAAAATTTTTTAAAATGTCTTTCTGTAAAACCTTATACCTGTATACTCTTGCTTCTGATAAATTTAATTGCTTTCTAATGAAATTAAAGGTTAAATGTGGTTATTGGAAAAAAAAGTAAGCAGGCTAACCGGCATTAACATAGCAAATGAAAGAACGGAAAATATCAGCAATGTCAAAAACTATAGAATAAGATAACAAATACAAACATTTAAAATTATTGTGACCATAAAACTCAAAATAGTTTTAAGTTTTCCTGTTTAAAGGCAGACTTTTGGATTTTAAACATCCCATGTTTTGAGAACAGATACCTAAGATTCAAAATTCTTACTTGATGAATTGAAGCTTTTATCATTATGAAGGGTAATGACTGGAGAAGGAAATGGCAACCCACTCCAGGATTCTTGCTCAGAGAATTCCATGGACAGAGGAACCTGGTGGGGGTCCATGGGATTGCAAAGAGTCAAACCTGACTGGAACGACTTAGTGCATCCTTATGAAAATACTTTTATATCCTAATAATACTTTTTGCTTTTGACTTTGTTCTAATATTAATATTAATATTGTAACATCAGTTTTCTTTTGGTTAGCATTTGCAAAGTGTACCTTTTACCATTCTTTTATTTTCAAACTTTCTCTATCCTTGTATTTTAGCTTTGTCGTTGTAAACAACATACAATGGTATCACCTGTTTTGTTCTTGAGAGCATTCTTTGTCTTTTAACTGGAACATTTAGTCCATTTATAGTTAATGTGATTGTTGATATGTTTGTCTTTCTATCCATTATTTTATATTTTGTCCTTTCTATATTCCCTCTTTTTATTTTTTTCCCCACATCTCTCTCTCTTTTTTCATGTTCTGATTTCTGCAGAGACTAGTTTTCAGAATATTGTGTTGTTGCCCTAACATCTTTCAAATATTGTAAGTTTTTATTTAGTACAGGCATACCTTGGAGATATTTATATTGTGAGTTCAGTTCCAGATCATCACAATAAAGTGAATTTCACAATATACATATTCCCAGAAATTTTTTTATTTCCTGGAGCATGTAAAAGTTGTTTATACTGTAATCTAAAAAATTAAATGTGCAATAGGGTTGTGTCTAGAAAAACAATGCACATAACTTAATTTAAAAATACTTTATTGCTAAAAAATGCTAACCATCATGTGAGCCTTCAGTGAGTAATCTTTTGTAATCTTTTTGTAATCTTTTGTCTGGTAGTCTTGCCTTAGTGTTGATGGCTGCTGACTGATCAGGATGATGATAGCTCAAGGTTGGCATAGTAATGTGACGAAATAGGACAGTGAAGTGTGCCCCATTGGTTGACTCTTCCTTTCACCAACCATTTCTCTGTAGCATTTAGCAATGTTTGATACCATTTTATCTGCAGTAGAACTTCTTTCAGAATTGGAGTTAATCCTTTCAAACCCTATCCCTTCTTCATCAACTAAGCTGAATATTCATATCCTTTGTTATCATTTCAACAGTCTTCACAGCATCTTCAGTAGATTCCATCTCAAGAAACCACTGCTTCTGCTCATCCATAAGAAGCAACTCCTCTTCTATTAAAGTTTTATCATGAAATTGCAGTAATTTAGGCACATCTCAGGCTCTACCTCAAATTCTGGTTCTCTTACTGTCTTAACAACATCTGCATCTTAGTCCCTCCACTGAAGTTTCGAACCCCTCAAAGTCATCCATGAAAGTTGGAATCAGCTTCTTCCAAACTCCTTATTTTATTTATTTTAAACATTTATTTATTTTTTTGGCCTCACCAGGTCTTAGTTGCTACACTCAGGATCTTTAGTTGCAGCATGTGGGATCTGATTCCCTGACCAGGTATCGAACTCTGGGCTCCCTGCATTGGGAGCGAGGAGTCTTAGCCACTGGATCACCAGGGAAGGCCCAAACTCCTATTTTAATGTTGATGTTTTGACCTCTTCCCGTAAATCATGAATACTCTTAATGGCATCTAGAATGATGAATTCTTTCTGGAAGGTTTTCAATTCACTTTGCACAGATCCACCAGAGGAATTACTGTCTCTGGAAGCTATATCCTTATAGAATGTATTTTTAAATTGTAAAACTTGAATTGGAAATTACTCCTTGATCCATAGGCTGCAGAATAGATGTTGTGTTATCAGTAATGAAAACAACTTTAATCTTGTTGTCCATCTCCATCAGAGCTCTTAGTGAACCAGGTACATTTTCAGTGAGCAGTAACATTTTGAAAGGAATCTTTTTTTCTGGGCAGTAGGTTTCAACAGTGGGCTTAAAGTATTCTGTAAACCATGTTGTAAGTAGATGTTACATCATCCAGTCTTTGTTGTTTCATATATAGAGCACCAGCAGAGATTTAGCTGTAGAATTTTCAGAATGGTGAATGAGCATTGACTTCAAGTTTAGTCACCAGCTGCATTAGCTCCTAACAAGAGAATCAGCCAGTTCTTTGACGCTTTGAAGCCAGGCATTGACTTCTCCTCTCCAGCTATGAAACTTCCAGATAGCATCTTTTTCAATAGAAGACTGTTTTGTCTGCATTGAAAATCTGTTGTTTAGAGTAGTCACCCTCATGAATTATCTTAGCTAGATCTCCTGGGTGACTTGCAGCTTCACCTTGGCACTTCTATGTCATGGAGATGGCCTCTTTGCTCAAATGTCATGAACCAGCCTCTGCTGGCTTCAGACTTCCCATCTACAGCTTCCTTGTTTCACTCAGCCTTTGTAGAATTGAAGGTATTTAGGGCCTTGCTCTGGTTTTAGACTTTGGCATAAGGGAATGGTATAGCTGGTTTCATCTTCTCTTCAGACCACTAAAACGTTCTTCATATCGGCAGTAAGTAAGGTTGTTTGCTTTCTTTTCATTCATGTGTTCACTGTAGTAGCACTTGTAATTTCTTTCAGGGCTTTTCCTTTGAATCTACAGCTTGGCTATCTGTTTGGCACAAGAGGCCGAGTTTTCTCCCTTGAATGTGCCTTCCTCACTAAGCTTAATTAATTCTAGCTTTTGATTTAAAGTGAGAAACAACCAACTCTTCCTTTCACTTAGAGGCCATTGTAGGATTGTTAATTGGCCTAATTTCAATATTGTGTGTCTTAACAGGGAGGCTTGGGGAGAGGGAGAGATGGGGGTACAGCCAGTTGGTAGAGCTGTTGAAACACACACAGTATTCACTAGTTCAGTGTCTTTTTTTTTTTTTTAATTTTCTGTTAAAAAGGGTTTGGCCCAATTTTATTTATTTATTTATTTATACTTTTTGGCCACATGTCATGGAGGATCTTAGTTCCCCAACCAGAGATTGAACCTGGGCCCCCTGCAGTGGAAGCAGAATCTTAACCACTGGACTGCCAGAGAAGTTTCAGTTCACTGCCTAATATGAGTGGTTCCTGGTACCACAAAACAATGACAAGAGAATCGTCAAAGTTCACTGATCACAGATCACCATAACAAATACAATAATAGTGAAAAGTTTGAAATACAGCCTGAATTATCAGAATATGACACCGAGACATAAAGTGAGTGAATGCTATTGAGAAAATCATGCTAATAGACACTTGACGCATGGTTGCTACAAACTTTCAACTTTTAAAAAATAAAATATCTGTGAATGTTATTGTTGTTCAGTCTCTCAGTCCTGTCTGACTCTTTGCGATCCCATGAGTCCACACACCAGGCTTCCCTGTCCATCACCAACTCAGGGAGTTTACTCAAACTCATGTCCATCGAGTCAGCAGTGCCATCCAACCATCTCATCCTCTGTCGTCCCCTTCTCCTCCCACCTTCAATCTTTCCCAGCATCAGGGTCTTTTCCAATGAGTCAGTTCTTCGCATCAGGTGGGCCAAGTATTTTTATCCTACTTGATGGGTTATACTGCATCATGACTCTTCCTGATGTTCAGAGGGAGTCCTGTAGGTTGGTTTCTGCAAACTTCTCATGGGATAATCCAGGCAGTGTTCGTCTCCTACTATTGGTAGTTGTTTCAGACTCTAGTGATATTCCCTATTCTAGACTTAGAATCAGCCAAGGGATTCTAGTTCCTTTTAGTGGGAAATAGTGTTTAGAGATCATAATATATGTGTTAAAAGTACACATTTTTATTGAATCATTGTTTCTAGACCTTCTCAGTTGACACAGAAAATACATTTTTTTAAAGAAAAATATTTCATAAATTTTTACTATTTTCCTGTTCTAACTTTTGATTTATTTTTTTAATTTTATATTTCTATCTCTTTTCACTTACACTGAAAGTCTTGGTTACTAATAACATAATTACTTACTGCTTTATTCATGTGTGTGTACATATGTCTAAGATAATTTCAAAATAATTGTAGCAACATCACCAGCAAGACTATAAATGTTGTTTGGAACCTCTTTGGGGTTTTCTTTTATTGTATATACCATGAGGAACAGGCACTGAAAGAACTATGTTTTAAAAATCACTTGAAAGTACTCTGTGAAGTTGCAATTAAGTAGATACACAAGAAGTTCAGTTATTTTAGGGTGGTCGAAAAAGCAAGAGAGTTCCAGAAAAACATCTATTTCTGCTTTATTGACTATGCCAAAGCCTTTGGCTGTGTGGATCACAATAAACTATGGAAAATTCTTCAAGAGATGGGAATACCAGACCATCTGACCTGTCTCTTGAGAAACCTGTATGCAGGACAGGAAGCAACAGTTAGAACTGGACATGGAACAACAGACTGGTTCCAAATAGGAAAAGGAGTCCGTCAAGGCTGTATATTGTCACCCTGCTTATTTAACTTACATGCAGAGTATATTATGAGAAACGCTGGGCTGGAAGAAACACAAGCTGGGATCAAGATTGCCGGGAGAAATATCAATAACCTCAGATATGCAGATGACACCACTCTGATGGCAGAAAATGAAGAGGAACTAAAGAGCCTCTTGATGAAAGTGAAAGAGGAGAGTGAAAGGTTTTCTTAAAGCTCAATATTCAGAAAACTAAGATCATGGCATCCAGTCCCATCACTTCATGGCAGATAGATGGGGAAACAGTGGAAACAGTGTCAGACTTTATTTTTTGGGGGGTCCAAAATCACTGCAGATGGTGATTGCAGCCATGAAATTAAAAGACGCTTACTCCTTGGAAAGAAAGTTATCACCAACCTGCATATTAAAAAGCAGAGACATTACTTTGTCCGTCTAGTCAAGGCTATGGTTTTTCCAGTGGTCATGTATGGGTGTGAGAATTGGACTGTGAAGAAAGCTGAGCACCGAAGAATTGATGCTTTTGAACTGTGGTGTTGGAGAAGACTCTTGAGAGTCCCTTGGACTGCGAGGAGATCAAACCAGTCCATCCTAAAGGAGATCAATCCTGGGTGTTCATTGGAAGGACTGATGTTGAAGCTGAAACTCCAATACTTTGGCCACCTCATGGGAAGAATTGACTCATTGGAAAAGACCCTGATGCTGGGAAGGATTAGGGACAGGAGGAGAAGGGGACGACAGAGGATGAAATGGGTGTATGGCATCACCGACTAGATGGACATGAGTTTGGGTGGACTCCGGGAATTGGTGATGGACAGGGAGGCCTGGCGTGCTGCGGTTCATGGGGTCGCAAAGAGTTGGACATGACTGAGTGACTGAACTGAACTGAAGGGGTTGCTTTTTAAAGTTAATGTATTTTGCTTTTTTATAAAAAGATTTTATGATTCCAAAATAAAAACTCTGAAGTACATTCATTGAAAAGCGCCTTATTTTCATCTCTGTTCCTTCTCTTCACCCCCATTTCCCCATCTCCCCTCCTATAAAAGCCATTTTATTTTTTATTAGTTTTGTGTATGTCCTTCTTCCTTTTTATTACTTTTTTTTAAAAGGCAAAAAATACATAATCGTATCCTTTATTCTCAAACAAAGGTAGCATAATATACATATTCTATACTTGCTTTTGTCTGTAAAAAATGTATCTTAGAAATCACACCTTTGTAGTATATATAGATATGCTAAGTATAGATATAGATATGCTAAATATAGATATGCTAAATATAGATATAGATATGCTAGTGGTAAAGAACCTGCCTGCCAGTGCAGGAGACATATGAGGCATGGGTTTGATCCCTGGGTTGGGAAGATCCCCTGGAGGAGGGCATGCCAACCCACTCCAGTATTCTTGCCTGGAGAATCCGTAGGACACAGGAGCCTGGCAGGCTATGGTCCACAGGGTCGCAGAGTCAGACACGACTGAAGAGACTTAGCATGCATGCACACATACATAGATATATGGGTATGTATATATATGTATATAAGATTATGTTTTGTAACTATGTGGTACTGCACCATAGTTTATTCAGCCAGTCCTTTATTGATACACATTTTTTCTCAAGTTCTTGTTGCAGTTAATATTGCAGTGAATAGCCTTATGCTACCTCATTGAAAATTTTTGCCAAAGTATCTTTGGGATACTTTTCCAGTGGTTTGTTTTCCCTGTGTCTCTAGTACTTAGCCCAGTGGCTAACACATTGGTGGGTCCTCTGTAAGTCATGAATTAATGGTACATGTGTATATTATATGTACACGCACATTTAAGTTCAGAGAATTTTAAATAAGATACTCTAATGGTATACAGGGAGAAGGCAATAGCACCCCACTCCAGTACTCTTGCCTGGAAAATCCCATGAACGGAGGAGCCTTGTAGGCTACAGCCCATGGGGTCGCACAGAGTCAGACACGACTGAGGCGACTTAGCAGCAGCAGCAGCAGCAGCAATGGTATACAGTAAATGCAGTGTGTTTAAATGTCTTTGAACTAATGTGTGCAAATCTATTATATTAGAATTGTGGGTGTACACTTACAAGTAGGTCATAGTTCCTGTGTTTAAGAAGTTTAAAATGAAACATGAAACTGAAAGTGAAAATGAAGTCGCTCAGTCGTGTCCGACTCTTTGCGACCCCTTGGACTGCAGCCCACCCGGCTCCTCCATCCATGGGATTTTCCAGGCAAAAGTACTGGAGTGGGTTGCCATTTCCTTCTCCAGGAGATCTTCCCGACCCAGGGATTGAACCCAGTTCTCCCGCATTGTAGGCAGATGAAACATATCAGTTGTTTATTCTTAGCTGTTTTTTGGCATACCTGAAAATTTTAAAATATCAGTGTTTCATTTAATCTTTAGTTAAAATTAACACTTTGCTGTCTAATGCCAAGGTTCCTGCTTTTTCCACTTTGATTTTTGTTCTCAGTCATCTCGTGTTTTCAAGGGTGACCTCATCTTAATCTTAACTCAACATCTATCTGTGGCATTTTGCCAGTTCTCTTTAAGGCCAAATTGTGATTTTAAAGGTTCTAAATTTAATTGACCACTCTTTCTTTCACTCTTTAAATCTGGCATTGTCCATATGTTCTGTCCAACGCCATGCTTTCCTAGAAATGATAGTGATAAATTTATGTATTTTAAATAATCTTTGCATTATTTACAGATTTATACTACTGCCTAGGAAATCATTAAAAAAAATGAAGATTAGATATTCAACTCTACTCATCCCTGATTTATAATCATCATTTAGCTTTTAGTAATCCTTTGTGTGTGTGTGTGTGTGTGTTTATATACATAGATACATATATCCTCCATTACATGCACAAACTTATAGTGTAATGATGTTAAAACAGAAGCATTTGTTTTTACCTCATAATTTGTTCTATTTAAACTGATTGTTAATGACTGGTGGGTATATATATGTATATGTACATATATATATTCTTAATGTTTTGCAAGTAAAAGTACATAAACTAAACAGAATAGCACTGACCTGGAAAAAAACTGAATTCTTTCAATATAATACATGTCTTATGGTATGAAAACAATTTTTAAACTGTTTGCTAGTAATCCTGTGTTTTTGCAAAATTATGCTTAAGAATAATTTATTTTTATTGTCTTTTAAGTGAAAAAATGAATAAATCAGATTAAGCAGTGAAATCCTTAGACTCCTTAGTAATTCCTATTATTGTTATGACATTCTCTCATTTAAAGTAAGAATGTTTCTCTCTTTACATATGCCTGTTTCTCTTTGGGTTGCATGCCATGCAGTTGTAATATTTGATCTGTATGTGGATCTGGTACACTGTTTTCCACCAATAATAAATACTAAGGGAGATTGATAAAGCAGATGAACTTTATTTTTTAATACATATAGATGTATAGAAATAGAGGCATTGCATATTTTTTAAGTGTTTCGAAGTGACTTCTTTTGTCTCTTTTGCTTTAGTTTTTACCAGATTCGTGCATCTATGAAAATTCCACCAAGAGTTCCGCACAGAGTAGAAGCTAGTTTGCTACATGCAGCAGGTAAGCCAAGGAATATTATCAATTAAAAAAAAACAACAACTGAAGAAAGAGTATAATGACCAATAATAACTTTTCAAAATCGTTTTTATCTTTTAATTATGAACACAAGATGCCAAAGAGCATCATTCTCATACTTCATATAAGAAATATATTTGAGGCCTCAGTAAAACAGGCTTGATATGTAATCAATTCCTTGTCTCCATCTTAGGTTTCTTAGGATGAGCAAGTAAAAGAAAGTATGTGAAATTTCCATGAAAACAAACATAAGTAAGGGTGATATCAGTTGTATCATGTAATATGTACTTCTAACAACTGCATAGTGAATGTGAACACAAAATTTGACATAAGATCACAAAGCTGTTTTACGATAAAGTTTTATAGTATGCGTTTTGAGATTATTTTTTCACCTACCTTTTTTTTTTTTACTTGATTAATGAGAAAATAAAGGGTCAGAAAGTATAAAATAGACATGTTATAACAGCTCTTTTCTTTTTCATATTCTAAGGAGACACTAGCATTAAAGGATTTGAGCCCAAAACTAGTGGCCCTGATATAATCATTGGGCATTTTTTTCAGCTTTCTTGATACAGTATACTCTATTAAACAGTTAGAAAATGCAATGATTAATGAAACATACTAGAGAGTTTTCATTTCTAATATGAATTAATAGTTTCAATGCATCACAAAACATTAAAAAACACCTAATATAAGGCTAGCTCAATGAAGCTATGAGCCATCCTGTGCAGGGCCTCCCAAGACAGACAGGTCATGGTGGAGAGTTGGAACAAAAAACATGGTCCACTGGAGAAGAGAATGGCACACCACTTTAGTATTCTTGCCTTGAGAACACCATGAACAGTATGAAAAGGAAAAATGATGTAACACTGAAAGATGAGCCCCCCAGGTTGGTAGGTATCCAGTATGCTACTGGAGAAGAACAGACGAATAGCTCCAGAAAGAATGAAGAGGCTGGGCCAAAGCAGAAATGATGCTCAATAGTGGGGGTGCAAAATTAGAAAGTCAAGAGTTACCTAGAGTAACAGGCAGGTATGGTCTTGGAGTACAAAATGAAGCAGGGCAAAGGCTAACAGAGTTTTGCCAAGAGAACATACTGGTCATAGCAGACACCCTCTTCCAACAACTTAAGAGACTACTCTATACATGGACATCATCAGATGGTCAGTAGCAAAATCAGATTGATTAATTCTTTTTAGTCAAAGATGGACAAGCTCTATACAGTCAACAAAAACAAGACTGGGAGCTGACTATGGCTCAGATCATGAACTTAATGCCAAATTCAGGCTTAAATTGAAGAAAGTAGGGAAAACCACTCACCCATTCAAGTATGACCTAAATCAAATCCGTTATGAGTATACAGTGAAAGTGACGAATAGATTCAAGGGATTAAATCCGGTAGACAGTGTGCTTGAAGAACTGTGGACAGAGGTTTATAACATTGTACCAGAAGCAGTCACCAAAACCATCCCCAAGAAAAAGAAGAAGGCACTTTGCCCTAAGAAGGTAAAATTGTTGTCTGAAGAGGCCTTACAAATAGCTGAGAAAAGAAAAGTGAAAGGGAAAGATATATCCAACTGAGTGCAAGCTTCCAGAGAATAACAAGCAGAGATGAGAAAGCCTTCTTAAGTGAACAACGTGATGAAATAGAGGAAAACAATAGAATAGGAAAGACTAGAGATCCTTGAAGAAGATCAGCGAAACCAAGGGAACATTTCATGCGAAGGTGGGCACAATAAAGGTCAGAAACGGCAGGGACCTAACAGAAGAGATCGAGAAGAGATGGCAAGAATACCCAGAAGAACTATACAGAAAAAATCTTAATGACCCAGATAACCACGATGATGCAGTCAGTCACTTAGAGCCAGACATCCTGGAATGCGAAGTCAAGGGGACCTTAGGAAGCATGACTATGAACAAAGCTAGAGAAGGCAATGGCACCCCTCTCCAGTACTCTTGCCTGGAAAATCCCATGGACAGAGGAGCCTGGTAGGCTGCAGGCCATGGGGTTGCTAAGGGTTGGACACTACTGAGTGACTTCACTTTCACTTTTCACTTTCATGCATTGGAGAAGGAAATGGCAACCCACTCCAGTGTTCTTGCCTGGAGAATCCCAGGGACAGGGGAGCCTGATGGGCTGCCATCTATGGGGTCGCGCAGAGCCGGAGATGACTGAAGCGACTTAGCAGCAGCAGCAGCAGTGAAGGCATTGGAATTCCAGCTGAGCTCTTTCAAATCCTAAAAGACGATGCTGTTAAAGTGCTGCACTTAATATGCCAGCAAATGTGGAAAACTCAGCAGTAGCCACAGCACTGGGAAAAGTCAGTTTTCATTCCAATCCCAAAGAAAGGCAATGCTGAAGAATGTTCAAACTACCGTACAATTGTGCTCATTTCACATGCTAGCAAGGTAATGCTCAAAATCCTTCAAGCTAGGCTTCAGCAGTTAGTGAACCAAGAACTTTCAGACGTACAAGCTGAATTTCAAAAAGGTAGAGGAACCTGAGATCAAATTGCCAGCATCTCTTGGCTCACAAAAACAAAAAAAAACAAGAGAATTCCAGAAAAACATCTACTTCTGCTTCATTCATTATACTAACGTCTTTGTGTAGATTACAACAAACTGGAAAATTCTTAAAGAGATGGGAATACCAGACTACCTTACCTGTCTCCTGAGAAACCTGTATGAAGGTCAAGAAGGAACAGTTAAAACTGGACATGGAACAATGGACTGGTTCAAAATTGGGAAAGGAGTATGTCAAGCCTGTATATTGTCACCCTGCTTATTTAACTTCTATGCAGAATACGTCATGTGAAATGCTGGGCTGGATGAGTCACAAGCTGGAATCAAGATTGCCAGGAGAAATATCAATAACTTCAGATATACAGATGAGGCCACTTTAATGGCAGAAAGTGAAGAGGAACAAAAGAGCCTCTTGACGAGGGTGAAAGAGAGTGAAAAAGCTGGCTTAAAACTCAACATTCAAAAAACTAAGATCATGGCATCTAGTCCCATCACCTCATGGCAAATAAACGGGAAAAGTGTGAACAATGGAAGATTTTATTTTCTTGGGCTCCCACATCACTGTGGAAGGTGACTGTAGCCATGAAATTAAAAGACAATTGCTCCTGGAAGAAAAGCTGTGACAAACCTAAACAGCATATTAAAAAACAGAGACATTACTTTACCAACAAAGGTGCATCTAGTCAGAGCTATGGTTTTTCCAGTAGTCATGTAGGGATGTGAGACCTGGACAATAAAGATGACTGAGCACAGAAGAATTGATGCTTTCCAGTTGTGGTACTGGAGAAGCCTTGGGAGTCCCTTGGACTGCAAGGAGATCAAGCCAGTCAATCCTAGAGGAAATCAACCCTGAATATTCATTGGAAGGACTGATGCTGAAGCTCCAAAACTTTGGCCACCTGATGTGAAGAGCTGACTCATTTGAAAAGACCCTGATGCTGGGAAAGATTATGGGCAGGAGGTGAAGAGGGTAACAGAGGATGAGATGATTGGATGGCTTCACTAACTCAATGGACATGACTTGGGCAAACTCCAGGAGATAGTGAAGACAGAGAAGTCTGGCGTGCTGCAGTATGTGAGTTGCAAAGAGTCGGACGCAGTTACTGACTGAACAACAGCATAAAGCTGTGTTGAGCACAATTTGGTTCATTTTTGAAATTTAAAAATATATTCTGGCAATCTGATATGTTGAAGATTATCTTTCTTAGCACACTGTGGATACTAAAATGCTGGTTAATGTTAAAAATTTAATGAATTTTACATGATGAAGAGTTTATGTTTTTGAAGACTGTCAAAATGCTCATATTGCTTATGACCAAAAAGATGTTTGTTTCTTTTAAAAAGAAAAATTTAATTTTCTTCATGGTCTTTTGTACATGTTAATGTATATAGTTATTGTTAAAATGTCTTTTGTAAGTCTACTTTCTAGGAAACAGAGGTTAAAACGACTAGTGTTATAAGGTGGATTGATCCTTCCTTTTTGAACCTCCTTAATCTAGTAAACTAAATGTCTCACTTTATTGTATTTCTTAAAGTTGCCTGTTGAAAAAAAAGCTAGAAAGACTTCTTTTTTCTGGACTGTCTTTTTATTTGCTTATTTTTTCAGCTTTATCAAGGAATAATTAACAAACATAATTTTACATATTAAAAGTGTACAACATGATTTGTTTTATATATATACATATATACACTATAATACATATAAATATGTGATTTGTTATACAGATACAATGTGAAAAAATTGCCACAATCAAGATAATCATCTATCACCTCACATAGTTTTTTTGTGTGTTTGTGGTAAAGAAGGCTTAAGATTTATTCTTAACAAATTTTAAGTATACAATACTTTATTACTAGCTATAGTCGCAATGCTATGCATGAGATCCTTAGAACTTATTTTTCTTATAACTAAAAGTTTGTACCCTTTGAACTACATCTTACAATTTCTCTCACACCCCAGCCCCTGGCAACCACCATTTGGTTGTCTGTCTCTATGAAATTCACTTTTTTTTTTAAGTTAGCTGGGCTGAGTCTTAGTTGTTGCATGCAGGGTCTAGTTCTCTTACCAGGGATTGAACTCAAGCTCTCTGCGTTGGGAGTGAGGAGTCTAAACCACTGGATCATCAGGAAAAGTCCCCAAAATTGATTTTGTTTTGTTTCCACGTGTAAGTGATAACATCCAGTATTTGTCTTTCTCTGTCTGACTTATTTTGTATAGCATAATGCCCTCCAGGTTCATCCATATTGCTGCAGATGACAGGATTTCCATCTTTTTATGGCTGAGTACTGCTCCACTGTGAATATATACGCTGCATTTTCTTTATGCATTCATCCACTGATAGACACTTGGGTTATTTCCACATCTTGGCAATTGTGAATAATGCTGCAGTAAAAATGCACATGCAAAACTTTCTTTGAGATACTGATTTCATTTGTTTCAAATATATATCTGGGAGTAGGATTGCTGGATCATGTGGAAATTCTGTTTTTAATTTTTTGAGGATCCTCCATACTGTTTTTTATAGTAACTGCACCAGTTCACATTTCCTACCAACAGTGCACACAAATGTTCTCTTTTCACATCCTGTACAACATTTGTTATCTCTGGACTTTTTTTTAAATAACCAATCTAACAGGAGTGAAGAGATAGCTCTTTATGCTTTTGATTTACATTTCTCTGTAAATCAGTGATTTGTGATGATTAATGATGTACCATTTTATGTACCCGTTGGCCATTTGTCTGTCTTCCTTTTTAGTGTTTTTACTTATTTATTCCTTTATTTGGTTAGTGGTGTGCAGGATCTTCAGTCTTCCTTGCGCCACGTGGGATCTTTTAGTTGCACTGTGTGAATGCTTAGTTGCGGAATGTGGGATATAGCTCCCTGACCAGGGATCAAACTTGGGCCCCCTTCATTAAGAGCATGGAGTCTTAGCCACTGGACCACCAGGGCTTTATGTTTTCTTTGGGAAAAAATGTCTGTTCGGTTCTTCTGCCCATTGTAAGATCAGATTGTTTGTTTGTTTTTGCTATTCAGTTGCTTGGTTCTTTATAGATTTTGGATGTTATCCCCTATCAGATGCATGATTGGCAGGTATTTTATTCCATTCAGTAGGTTGCTTTTTCTTTTGTTGGTGTGTCCTCTGCTGTGCAGAAGCCTTGGAGTTTTATGGAATCCCATCTGTTGCCTTTGCTTTGGTGTCAGACCTAAACATTACCCAAGACCAAGGTCAAGGAGGGCTCTCCCTATGTTTTCTTCTCGAAGTTTGTGGTTTCAGGTCTTAAAATTTAAGTCTAATCCATTTTGAGTTAATTTTTCTGAGTAATGTATAGTAGGAGTCCAGTTTTATTCTTTTGCATGTGTATATCCAGTTTTCCCAGCATGATTTACTGAAGAGACTTTCTTTTTCTTATTATGTGTTCTTGGCACCCTGTCAGTTATTAGTTGATCATATGTGTGTAGGCCGATTCCTGGGCTCTCTTTTCCTTCCATTGATCTATGTGCCTGTTTTTATACTACTACCATACGATTTTGGTCACTGCTGCTGCTGCTGCTGCTGCTGCTAAGTCGCTTCAGTCGTGTCCAACTCTGTGCGACCCCACAGACGACAGTCCACCAGGCTCCGCCATCCCTGGGATTCTCCAGGCAAGAGTACTGGAGTGGGGTGCCATTGCCTTCTCCGATTTGGGTTACTGTAGCCATGCAATATAGTTTGAAATTAAGAAGTGTGATGCCTCCAGCTTTGTTCTTTTGCTCTTAAGATTGCTCTGGCTATTCAGGGACTTTTGTGGTTTAATACAAATTTTAGGATAATTTTTTCTATTTCTATGAAAAATGCTGTTGGAATTTTGGTAGAGATTATATTGAATTTGTAGATCACTTCAGGTAGTATGGATATTTTAGCAATATTAATTCTTCCAATCCAAGAACATAGGTTATCTTTCCATTTATTTGTGTTTTCTTCAGTTTCTTTCCTCAGTATCTTACAGTTTTTAATGTACAAGTATTTCATCTCTTTTGGTTAAATGTATACCTGGGTATTTTATTGCTTTTGGTGCTACTGTAAGTGAAAATTTTCAAGTAGTTCATTGTTAATGTGTAGAAATTCAATTGGTTTTTGTATGTTGATTTTGTGTCCTACAACTTTACTAAATTCATGGATTAGTTCTAACAGCTTTTCTGTGGAATCTTTAGGGTTTTCTGTGTATAAGATCATGTCATCTGCACAGAGACACTTTTACTTCTTCCTTTCCTATTTGGATACATTTAATTTCCTATTTGTGTGTGTGTGTGGCTATGACTTCCAGTACTATGTCAGAAAGAAGTGATGAAAGTGGACATCCTTGTCTTGTTCCTAAGTTGAAAGGAACACTTTCAACTTTTTACCACTGAGGATGATAGATGTGGGCTTGTCATAATGGCCTTTATTATACTGAGATACATCCCTCTGTACCTAATTTATTGAGAGTTTTTGTCATGGAAGTATATTGAATGCTGTCAAATTATTTTTCCACATCTTTTGAGATTATATGATTGTTATCCTCCATTTATCATTTTCTTAATGTAGTATATATTTATTGATTTGCATATGTCAAACCATCCATGCTTCCCAGGGATAAATCCCACTGATTATAGTGTATGATCCTTTTAATATGCTCTTGAATTTGGTTTATTAGATATTGGTTGGTCAAAAGTTCCTTTCATTTTTAAAGTAAAAATCAAAGGCACACTTTTCCTTTTCACTGAGGAAATTTTTTGTTTATTGAACAGTGTGTTCACCATTTTGTTCCACTACCTTCTGCCAATTTACAGGCAACTTCATAGTCCATCTTCCCAAAACTTTTTGTCTCTTTGCGCAAAGAACTGTTCCAAGTGCCTTTTACAGTCTTCCAGGGAATTGAAATTTTTTGCCATTAAGAGAATATCGTAAAAACCAAAATTAATGAACATTCAGCATGCAAGGTCTGGTGATTATGGTGGATGAATCATAATTTCCCAGACAAGCTGTAACAGTATTTGGTTATTAAAGAAATATGCAGCCTTGCATTATCTTGATGGAAGATTATGCGTTTTCTCTTAACTGATTCTGGATGCTTTTCATCAAGTGCCACCTTCACTTGGTCTAATTAGGAACAGTACTTGTTGGAATCAATCATTTGGATGAAGACCAGCCTTTGGTATGGTTGGTGATGGTTCATTTCACTTGCCCCATAATCTCTTCCTTCCAGATTATTGTACAGTTTCCACTTTTCATCACCATCATAATTTGTTTTAAAAATGGAACATTTTCATTACATTTAAGTAGAGAATGTCATGGAGAGATACTGTCAAGAAGGTTTTTTCTGTTTAACTTATGTAGAACCCAAACATCAAAGTGATTAACATAACCAGGCTGGTGCAAATGATTTTCAGTGCCTGATTTGATATTTTCAGTATGTTGGCTGTGGTATAACATTAATTTGTTCCCAATTAGTGTCTGGATTTGATCACTATCAATTTCAACTGCTCTAACCTATGGTGGGGCATTGTCCAGTGAGAAAATCTCCAAATCTTTGCAAACCATTTTTGACACATTTGATCAGTCATAGCACCTTTTCTATACACTGCACAAATCTTTTTTGCATTTCAGTTGTATTTATACCTTTCTTGAAATAAGCATAATATGGCAAACATGCTTTTTTCTTCCATCTTCAGTATTAAAATGGCTATACAAAAATTCACCAATTTGGGGGTTTTTTTCCTCCGTATTCTTTTTTTTAATTTTTTTATTGAAGGATGATTGCTTTACAGAATTTGCTGTTTTCTATCAAACCTCAACATGAATTAGCCATAGCCCAACCCTTTTGAACCTCCCTCCATCTCCCTACCCATCCCACCCCTCTAGGTTGATACAGAGCCCCTATTTGAATTTCCTGAACCATGTAGCAAATTCCCATTGGCTATCTATTTTACATATGGTAATGTAAGTTTCTGTGTTACTCTTTCCATACATCTCACCCTCTCCTCTCCTCTCCTCATGTCCATAAGTCTATTCTCTTTGTTTCTCCATTGCTGCCCTGTAAATAAATTCTTCAGAACCATTTTTCTAGATTCAGTATATGTGTGTTAGAATACAATATTTATCTTTCTCTTTCTGACTCACTTCACTCTGACTCACTTCACCTCATCAGAACTGACTCAAATGCATTCCTTTTTATGGCTGAGTAATATTCCATTGTGTATATATACCACAACATCTTTATCCATTCATCTGTTGATAGGCATCTAGATTGCTTCCATGTTCTAGCTATTGTAAATAGTGCTGCAATGAACAATGGGATACATGTGTCTTATTCAACCCTGGTTTCCTCAGGATATATGTTTAGGAGTGGGATTGCTGGGTCATATGGTGGTTATTCCTAGTTTTTTAAGCATTCTCCATACCGTCTTCCATAGTGGCTATATCAATTTACGCTCCCACCAACAGTGTAAGAGGGTTCCCTTCTCTCCACACCCTCTCCAGCATTTATTGTTTGTAGACTTTTGGTGATGGCCATTCTGACTGGTGTGAAGTGATACCTTATTGTAGTTTTGATTTGCATTTCTCTAATAATGAGGGATGTTGAGCATCTTTTCATGTGCTTGTTAGCCATCTGTATGTATTCTTTGGAGAAATGTCTGTTTAGGTCTTTTTCCCACTTTTTGATTGGGTTGTTTGTTTTTCTGGTATTGTATGTGCTGCTTATATATTTTGGAAACGAATCCTTTGTCAGTTGTTTCACTTGCAATTATTTTCTCTCATTCTCAGGGTTGTCATATCACCTTGCTTATAGTTTCCTTTGCTGTGCAAAAGCTTTAAAGTTTAATCAGGTCCCACTTGTTTACTTTTGTTTTTATTTCCATTACTGTAGGAGGTGGGTCATAGAGGATCTGCTTTGATTTATGTCATCGAGTGTTCTGGCTATGTTTTCCTCTAAGAGTTTTATAGTTTCTGGTCTTAAATTTAGTTCTTTAATCCATTTTGAGGTTATTATTGTGTATGGTGTTAGGAAGTGTTCTAATTTCAGTCTTTTACATGTAGCTGTCCAGTTTTCCAAGCACCACTTATTGAAGAGGCTGTCTTTGCCCCATTGTATATTCTTGCCTCCTTTGTCAAAAATAAGGTTCCCATAGGTGCATGGGCTTATTTCTGGACTTCCTATCTTGTTCCATTGGTCTATATTTCTGTTTTTGTGCCAGTACCATACTGTCTTGATGACTGTAGCTTTGTAGTATAATCTGAAATCAGGAAGGTTGATTCCTCCAGCTCCATTTTTTTTTTTCTCAAGACTGCTTTGGTTATTAGGGCTCTTTTGTGTTTCCATATGAATTGTGAAATTTTTGTTCTAGTTCAGTGAAAAATGCCATTGGTAATTTGTTAAGGATCGCATTGAATCTGTAGATTGCATTTGATAGTATAGTCATTTTCACAATATTGATTCTTCCTACCCAGAAACATGGAGTATCTCTCCATCTGTTTATGTTATTTTTGATTTCTCTCATCAGTGTCTTATACTTTTCTATGTACAGTCCTTTTGTCTCCTTAGGTAAGTTTATTCCTAGATATGTAGTTCTTTTTGTTGTAATGGTGAATGGGATTGATTCCTTAATTTCTCTCTCTGACTTTTATTGTTAGTATATAGAAATGCAAGTGATTTCTGTGTATTGATTTTGTATCCTGAGACTTTGCTAAGTTTGCTGGTTAGCTCTAGTAATTTTCTGGTACTGTCTTTAGGGTTTTCTATGTACAGTATCATGTCATCTACAAACAGTGAGAGCTTTACTTCTTCTTTTCCAATCTGGATTCCTTTTATTTCCTTTTCTTCTCTGATTGCTATAGCTAGGACTTCCAGAACTATGTTGAAAAATAGTGGGGAAAGTGGACATCCTTGTCTGGTTCCTGATCATAGGGGGAATGCTTTCAGTTTTTTACCATTGAGAATAATGTTTGCTGTAGGCTTATCATCTATGGCCTTTACTATGTTGAGGTAGGTTCCTTCTATGCCCATTTTTTGAAGAGTTTTAATCACAAATGTGTGCTGAATTTTGTCAAAGGCTTTTTCTGCATCTATTGAGACGATCATATGATTTTTATCTTTTAATTTGTTAATATGGTCTATCCCATTGGGTTGATTTGCATATATTGAAGAATTCTTGCATCCCTGGAATAAACCCAACATGATCATGGTGTATGAGCTTTTTGATGTGTTGCTGAATTCTGTTTGCTAAAATTTTGTTGAGGATTTTTGCATCTATGTTCATCAGTGATATTGGCCAGTGGTTTTCTTTTTTCGTGTTGTCTTTGTCTGGTTTCGATATCAGGGTAATGGTGGCCTCATAGAATGAGTTTGAAAGTGTTCCTTCCTCTGCAATTTTTTGAAAGAGTTTTAGAAGGATAGGCATTAGTTCTCCTCTGAATGTTTGATAGAATTCTCCTGTGAAGCCATCTGGTCCTGGGCTTTTGTTTTTTGGGAGATTTTTAATCACAGCTTCAATTTCAGTGCTTCTAATTGGGTTTTTCATAATTCCTGGTTTAGTCTTGGAATATTGAACTTTTCTAAGAATCTGTCCATTTCTTCCAGGTTATCTATTTTATTACCATATAGTTCATTATAGTCTCTTATAATCCTTTGTATTTCTGCATTGTCTGTTGTAACCTCTCCGTTTTCATTTCTCATTTGTTGATTTGATTCTTCTCTCATTTTTTCTTGATGAGTCTGGCTAAAGGTTTGTCAATTTTGTTCATCCTCTCAAAGAACCAGATTTTAGTTTTATTAATCTTTACGATTGTTTCTTTCATTTCTTTTTCATTTATTTCTGCTCAGATCTTTATGATTTCTTTCCTTCTACTAATTTTGGGGGCTTTTTGTTTTATTTTTCCAATTGTTTTAGGTGTAAAGTTCAGTTCAGTTCAGTCGCTCAGTCGTGTCTGACTTTGCGACCCCATGAATTGCAGCACGCCAGGCCTCTCTGTCCATCACCAACTCCCAGAGTCTACCCAAACCCATGTTCATCGAGTCAGTGATGCCCTCCAACCATCTCATCCTCTGTTGTCCCCTTCTCCTCCTGCCCCCAATCCTACCCAGCATTAGGGTCTTTTCCAATGAGTCAACTCCTCGCATGAGGTGGCCAAAGTATTGGAGTTTCAGCTTCAACATCAGTCCTTCCAATGAACACCCAGGATTGATCTCCTTTAGGATTTTGATTGATTGGATCTCCTTGCAGTCCAACGGACTCTCAAGAGTCTTCTCCAACACCACAGTTCAATTCTGCGGCGCTCAGCTTTCTTCACCGTCTAACTCTCACATCCATACATGACCACTGGAAAAACCATAGCCTTGATTAGACGGACTTTTGTTGGCAAAGTCATGTCTCTGCTTTTAAATATGCTATCTAGGTTGGCCAATAACCTTCCTTCCAAGGAGTAAGCATCTTTTAATTTCATGGCTGCAATCACCATCAGCAGTGATTTTGGAGCCCCCCAAAATAAAGTCTGACACTGTTTCCACTGTTTCCCCATCTATTTCCCATGAAGTGATGGGACCAGATGCCATGATCTTAGTTTTCTGAATGTTGAGCTTTAAGCCAACTTTTTCACTCTCCTCTCTCACTTTCATCAAGAGGCTCTTTAGTTCTTCTTCACTTTGTGCCATAAGGGTGGTGTCATCTGCATATCTGAGGTGATTGCTATTTCTCCCGACAATCTTGATTCCAGCTTGTGCTTCTTCCAGCCCAGCTTTTCTCATGATGTGCTCTGCATATAAGTTAAATAAGCAGGGTGACAATATATAGCCTTGACGCACTCCTTTTCCTATTTGGAACCAGTCTGTTCCATGTCCAGTTCTAACTATTGCTTCCTGACCTGCATACAGGTTTCTCAAGAGACAGGTCAGATGGTTCTTGTTTCTTGAGTTAGAATTATATTGCTATAAATTTCTCTCTTAGGACTGCTTTTGCAGCATCCCATACGTTTTGAGTTGTCGTGTTTTAATTGTCATTTGTTTCTAGAAATTTTTTGAATTCCCTTTTGATTTCTTCAGTAACCTGTTGGTCATTTAGAAATGTGTTGTTTAATCTCCATGCGTTTGTGTTTCTTACAGTTTTTTTCATATAATTGATATCTAGTCTCATAGCATTGTGGTCAGAAAAGATGCATGATGTGATTTCAATTTTCTTAAATTTACTGAGGTTTGATTTGTGACCCAAGATGTGGCCTCTCCTGGAGAATGTTCCACATGCATTTGAGAAGAAGGTGTATTCTGCATTTGGATGGAATGTCCTGAAGATATCAATGAGATCCATCTCATCTAATGTATCATTTAAGACTTATGTTTCCTAATTAATTTTCTGTTTTGATGATCTGTCCATTGGTGTGAGTGGGGTGTTAAAGTCTTCTAGTATTATTGTGTTACTGTCAGTTTTCTCCTTTTATGTCTGTTAGTGTTTGTCTTATGTATTGAGGTGCTCCTCTGTTGGGTGTATAGATATTTACACTTGTTATATCTTCCTCTTGGATTGATCCCTTTATCATTATGTAGTGTCCTTCCTTATCTCTTATAATCTTCATTTTAAGGTCTGTCTAGTCTGATATGAGGATTGCTGCTCCAGCTTTCTTTTGCTTCCCATTTGCATGGAATATATTTTTCCATCCTTTCACTTTCAGTCTATATGTGTCTTGAGGTCTGAAGTGGATTTCTTGTAGACAGCATATACATGGGTCTTGTTTTTGTATACATTCAGCCAGTTTGTGGTTTCCCTTGTGGCTCAGCTGGTAAGGATTCTGCCTGCAATGCAGGAGACCTGGGTTCGATCCCTGGGTTGGGAAGATCCCCTGGAGAAGGGAAAGGCTACCCACTCAAGTATTCTGGCCTGGAGAATTCCATGGGCTGTCTAGTCCATGGAGTCTCAAAGAGTTGGACACGACTGGGAGCAACTTTCACTTTCAGCCAGTCTGTGTCTTTGGTTGGAGCATTTAGTTCATTTACATTTAAAGTAATTATTGATACATATGTTCCTATTGCTATTTTCTTAATTTTGGGGGGTTGATTTTTTAGATCTTTTTTCTTCTCTTATATTTCTTGAACATATAAGTCCGTTTAACATTTGTTGTAAAGCTGGTTTGGTGGTGCTGAATTCTCTTAACTTTTGCATGTCTGAAAAGCCTATGAATTCTCCATCAATTCTGAACAAGATCCTTTCCAGGTAAAGTAATCTTGGGTGTAGATTTTTCCCTTTCAGTACTTTAAATATATCCTGCCATTCCCTTCTGGCTTTCAGAGTTTCACCTGAAAGATCAGCTGTTAAGCATATGGGATTTCCCTTGTATGTTACTTGTTGCTTCTCCTTTGCTGCTTTTAATATTCTTTCTTTGTGTTTAGTCTTTGTTCATTTGAATAGTGTGTATCTTGGAAGTTTCTCCTTGGGTTTATCCTGTATGGGACTCTTTGTGCCTCTTGGACTTGGTTGACTATTTCCTTTTACATATTGGGGAAATTTTCATCTATAATCTCTTCAAAAATTTTCGCATACCCTTTCTTTTTCTCTTCTTCTGGGACCCCTATAATTCGAATATTGGTGCGTTTGATATGGTCTCAGAGGTCTCTGAGACTACCCTCAGCTCTTGTCATTCTTTTCACTTTATTCTGCTCTTCAGAAGTTATTTCCACCATTTTATCTTCCAGCTCACTGATTAGTTCTTCTGCTTCAGATATTCTGCTATTGATTTCCTCTAGAGTATTTTTAATTTCAGTGTTTGTGTTGTTTGTGCCTGCATGTGTATTCTTTAATTCTTCTAGGTGTTTGTTAATTGATTCCTGCATTTTCTCCATTTTGTCTTGAAGGTTTTTGATTGTCTTTACTGTCATTATTCTGAGTTCTTTTTCAGGTAGTTTGCCTATTTCTTCTTCATTTATCTGGACTTCTGTGTTTCTAGTTTGTTTCTTCATTTGTGTAGTATTTCTCTGCCTTTTCATTATTTTTTTTTTAACATACTGTGTTTGAGGTCATCTTTTCCCAGGCTTCAAGGTTGAATTCTTTCTTCCTTTTGGTTTCTTCCCTCTGAGATTGGTCCAGTGGTTTGTGTAAGCTTCTTATGTGCTAGCAAAGTAATGCTTAAAATTCTCCAAGCCAGGCTTCAGCAATACGTGAACCGTGAACTTCCAGATGTTCAAGCTGGTTTTAGAAAAGGCACAGGAAGCAGAGATCAAATTGCCAACATCCGACGGATCATCAAAAAAGCAAGAGAGTTCCAGAAAAACATCTATTTCTGCTTTATTGACTGTACCATAGCCTGTGACTGTGTAGATCACAATAAACTGTGGAAAATTCTTAAAGAGATGGGAATACCAGACCACCTGACCTGCCTCTTGAGAAACCTGTATTCAGGTCAGGAAGCAACAGTTAGAACTGGACATGGAACCACAGACTAGTTCCAAATAGGAAAAGGAGTACATCAAGGCTGTATATTGTCACCCTGCTTATTATATCTAGAGTATGTCATGAGAAACGCTGGGCTGGATGAAACACAGCTGGAATCAGGATTGCCTGGAGAAATACCAATAACCTCAGATATGCAGATGACACCAACCTTATTGCAGAAAGTGAAGAAGAACTAAAGAGCCTCCTGATGAAAGTGAAAGAGGAGAGTGAAAAAGTTGGCTTAAAGCTCAACATTCAGAAAACTAAGATCATGGCATCTGGTCCCATCACTTCATGGGAAATAGATGGGGAAACAGTGGAAACAGTGGCTGACTTTATTTTTCTGGGCTCCAAAGTCACTGCTGATGGTGATTGCAGCCATGAAATTAAAGGACACTTACTCCTTGGAAGAAAAGTTATGACTAACCAAGACAGCGTATTGAAAAAACAGAGACATTACTTTGTCAATAAAGGTCCATCTAGTCAAGGCAGTGGTTTTTCCTGTGGTTGTGTATGGATGTGAGAGTTGGGCTATAAACAAAGCTGAGCACCGAAGAATTGATGCTTTTGAACTGTGGTGTTGGAGAAGACTCTTGAGAGTCCCTTGGACTGCAAGGAGATTCAACCAGTCCATCCTAAAGGAAATCAGTCCTGAATATTCATTGGAAGGACTGATGTTGAAGCTGAAACTCCAATACTTTGGCCACCTGATGCGAAGAACTGACTCATTGGAAAAGATCCTGATGCCGGGAAAGATTGAGGGCAGGAGAAGGGGACGACAGAGGATGAGATGGCTGGATGGCATCACCGACTCGATGGACATGGGTTTGGATGAACTCCGGGAGTTGGTGATGGAAAGGGAGGCCTTGCGTGCTGCGGTTCATGGGGTCGCAAAGAGTCAGACACGACTGAGCGATTGAACTGAGCTGAACTTGTAGGGTGAGATTTGTGCTGAGTTTTTGTTTGTTTGTTTTTCCTGTGATGGGTAAGGCTGAGTGAGGTGGTGGTCCTGTCTGCTGATGAGTGGGTTTGTGTTTTTGGTTTGTTTGTTGTTTAGATGAGGCGTCCTGCACAAGGTGCTGTTGGTGGTTGGGTGATGCTGCGTCTTGTATTCAGGTGGTGTCCTTTGTGTGAGTTCTCACTGTTTGATACTCCCTAGGGTTAGTTCTCTTTTTGTCTAGGGTCTTGGAGTCAGTGCTCCCACTCCATAGGCTCAGGGCTTGATCTTTGAAGCTTCAGGTGTGGTACTCTTGGTCATTTCCTGTAGCACTGAATGACATATTCTTTTTAGTCTTTACGAAATTCATGAGTCCCAAGAGAATGTAACTTTCTTCCACTTGGATTTCTGACCAAATAAATTAACAGGGACCTGAGTTATCTTTCTGGTTACGTTTTTGTTAAACATATATGTATGTGCTCTACTTAGTGTCTCAGTCCTGTCCAACTCTTTGCGATCCCATGGACTACAGCCCTCTAGGCTCTCTGTCCATGGGGATTCTCCAGGCAAGAAGACTAGAATGGGTTGCCAAAACATCTGTGTATATCTATTCTTTTTCAGATTCTTTTCCTATAATTTTCTTTTCCAAAGTTTGTTTGTCTGGCTTCTGTATCAGGGTATTGCTAGCATTGTAAATTAGTTTAAAAGTGTTTCTTGCTAGTCAGTTTTTGAAAGAGCTTGAGAAGGATTGGTATTAATTCTTCTTTATGTGTTTGGTAGATTTCTTCTATGAGCCTTCTGATCCTGGACTGTTATTTTGTTGGGAGATTCATTAGTGATTCAGTTACCTTACTCATTACTGGCCTGTGCATATTTTCTCTTTTTTAATCACTCAGTCTCGGTAAGGTACGTCTCTAGGAATTTATCCATTTCTTCTAAGTTATCTAATTTGTTGGGGTCGTTGTTCATCATAGTCTTTTATTCCTTGTATTCTGTGGTATTTGTTGTAATGTCTCCTGTTTCACTTATAAGTTTATTTGAGTCATCTCTTTTTTTAAAGATTTGTCAATTTTGTTTATTTTTGAAAAAACCTACCCACTTTCATTCATCTTCCCTATTGTCTTTCTTATCTCTATTTCATTTACTTCTACTCTGATCTTGGTTATTCCCTTCCTTCTGCTAACTTTGGGCTTTGTTGTTCTTTTTCTAGATTCTTGAGGTGTAAGGTTACGTCGTTTGAGACCTTTCCAGGTCACTGGTATGACAGAAATATTACATGTAATTAATATTTTTTGCAGAGTAATGTTATTTTGACATTGTGAAAATTTGTGTTTCAAAAATACCTAAATGAGCCTTCTTTCTAAGTGCCTTTTCCTAGGCACTGTTATTTTGGTTTTTATTAGTTAGAAGTCCAGGTTTAGTGATTGTTACCAATTCAGTTTCAAGTTTCTGATACAGTCAACTGTATATTATTGACTGTGAGATGTCAGTGGCCTGATAGCTTGCTAGTTTTCAAAAGAAAGTATCTTGAAAATAAATTGTTTATAGCAGACACCAGTGTTTAAAAGAGACGCCTGAATTTGGAAAACAGTAGACATCCATGATATGTAATTTTAACCTATAGAGAAAACATTATTTGTTTATGTATAAATAAAACATTATACCAGAAAAACTTTTTTAATTAGTTTATTTTCTATTTTTTAACTTACAATATTGTATTTGTTTTGCCATACATTGACATGAATCTGCCATGGGTGTACATGTGTTCCCCTTCCAGAACCCCCCTCCCACCTCCCTCCCCATCCCATCCCTCCAGGTCATCCCAGTGCAGCAGCCCCGAGCACCCTGTATCATGCATCGAACCTGGACTGGCGATTCATTTCACATATGATAATTTACATGCTTCCATGCCATTCTCCCATATCATCCCGCCCTTGCCCTCTCCCATAGAGTCCATAATACTGTTCTATTTATCTGTGTCTCTTTTGATGTCTCGCATACAGGGTTATTTTTAAGAGGTTGCATGAAAGAGTGAAAGTGTTAGTCACTCAGTCATGTCTGACTCTTTGCGACCCTATGGACTGTAGCCTTCCAGGCTCCTCTGTTGTATACTTTTAATTATATTATAGCAGCCAAAATGGCAAACACAAGAACTAGATTTTTGACAGCAGGAAAAAAATATGTAAACCTTTTTTCACATTTTTTTCTCACTTTTTAAAAAAATAGCCAAATTCTGTCTCATGCCTGAAATGTAGAACCTAATATGATTACGCAAGATCTTTTTTATTCCAAATGTTTTATCATTGTATTTTCTTCAACTCGAGTTTGTAATGTCATATTTTTGTTCTTTATGGTACACAAAGATGTCGACTTTTACTAAAAAGTAGCCCTGAATGCATTGTGAGATATGCTGCATTTCCTGCCCAATACCAGAAGTGGTTACCTTTCAGGTGTGTGTCATGTTCCACAGCTTCTGAACCATCCTCTGAAACCTCCATGGTTATATAAATCTGTCATTCCAGTTGTATTTCCTGCCATGCTACCTCAGAATAGCCTATTATGTGGAATGTTTAAGTTAATATTAAAATTGTAGAGCATAATGGTTGATGCAGTGTGGTGACTTGCTGGAGGCTTACAGGTATAGTAGATGCAGTATTATGTTCTCATGTTCAGGTGAGTTTCCACACCAACAATCTGACAAGCAAAGAGCATAGCAGGCAGCCAGTTTAGTCCAGTCTAAGAGGTTCTTTTCTTTCTTTTTATCCTTCTTCCTCCAAGATTTGTTCCATTTTAAAATGATTTTTAAGAGTCCTTGAAATGTATGTACCTTTTATTTTTGTACCTTTTTAATTTTAGTAAATTTTTTAGGAAAATGTATAATTTCAAAAATTTTCTACCTTCAGAAATTACTCCTATGTATTTGACTGACTTTCTTTTAATACATATATACTACTAATTTCTAGACTCATCTTTGAAAACAACATAAATATCTTCATGTTAAGTCTCTTTTCACTTCTTTTCCTTAATAGTTGACTTTTTCTTCCAAGGGCTTGAATTTTCTCTGTACTTTTTATTAACATGTCCTATTTTTCTTCTAATTTAGATTTGTGCTTTTATCTCAAGGCTGTTTCTTTCCAGGTTTATATTTTACCATATCCTACACCTTGTGTATATTTTTGGAAAACTTTTGGAAAGAAGAGAAAAAGTGATTTTGTCTGTGAGTTGCAGTAGGGCAGGTTAGACGAGTTGGGAATTTTATTGCAACATATTTAAATTATTTCCAGCATGAGATGGTGCTGACAGGGAGAGGTTTGGGTCAGCACATAGCTGTCATCTGTAGTAACATCAGTTGTGACAGACAATGCGTATTTATGGGCTGTTGGAAATGGAATAATAACAGTGCATTCAGAGGTTTCTATGACATAGAGGACATTGCCGGTTCATGGAAGCTGGCCCCAGCTTGAAAGGTTAGAGGACTGTGTACAATTTTGATAAAAAGTTGAGTAACAACTAGCCATTTCTAATAGTGATAGTGTTTTTATAAAGAAATATATACTCTTTTATTTTCTTTTTGATATTCATCCCTTTTCTGTGAAAAACAAAAAAGTTTTTGTAAATAGTATATGCAAATAGTTAAAGATCCATTAATCCAGAAAGATTAGTATTGAAAAGCATAGCTCCTTCTCTAGATGCATCCACTTTTAACTGTTTCTCTAGTCTTAATGGTTTTCTTCTTCACGGACAATCCACAACCAGTGATGATAAATGAGAATTTATCTTACACCACTCCTCTCCTCTTGCTTTTTAAAAGAGATACCATTATCCCACATCTCTCATTGATCATCACTGGAACTTCATATGATACATTTAAAGCTAAATATGACAGATCCTCCCCATTTTGAAAAGTAAAGATATATATAATCTTACCTCTTTTTTCAAATTTTCTTTTTCTCTCAACTTCTCAACCTGTTAGATATATCCTTTGTTTTACATTATCGAGATTGCTAACATTCATATTCAGATTTGGAGCTATAGTTAAATCTTGTATATTTTGTCTATGGGTTTTTTCCAAATGTTAAAAACAAGTAAACAACCTTTGCATTTTTATGGTAACACAAGAGGGAAAGGGTTTATAAAATTGAAATTAGTTTCCAACATAAAGAAGGAGAGTCTTAGTTTCTGGCGAGACAAGGCAAATCTAGTTCCTGTTTTGCTGTTGATCAGATCACCTGTGACATTGAGATAGCTATATAGGTCTGTTTTAGAGTCGGAGATGCAGCTTTGTTGTGGTTAAGAAAGTAGTAATGTGGAATCAGGATACCAGCTTCCTTTTATGTTACCTTGGAAAAGTCAACCTCTATGAGTTTCAGTTTCTCATCTGCAAAATGTGTAACCTGCTTTACAGTAAGTGAAAGTTCACAGCAAACTGTGTAGGACCATATACATGTCAGGTATTGTTAATAGACTTTTATTAATACAAGAAAGAGTAAGAAGCTGTCTAGAATGCTGTTTGTGAAGTATATAATGTTGCAAAGAGCTGAAACTTACATTAAAATTAATTTGATGTTTTCCTATGATTTTTATAGTTTCTATTATACAGTATAGCATATCTCATGTTAATAAGTGAATCTAATTTTTTTTTAAAACTCGATAAACCATTTTTTGGATAAGAAGTATGAACCAGGATGACCAAAGTCAGGAAGGGAAAACTCAAGGGAGGAAGAGACCTCAGAAAAGACCCTAGACTCTGTGACTTAAAGGAAATCTGGGTCCTTGAGCCTCCATTTCTATTCATATAAAACCAGCTTAATGTGCAGAGAGTATTTGAATTTAGACATAACTAGTTTCACGTCTTATTCTGCCATTTACTAGCTGTATAGTTTTAAGCAAATTGTTCAGTTTCTCTGAGCCTTTCCTAATTAGTGAAATGGAAATAATCCCTGTCTTATAGTGTGTTTTTGAAAGTTTAATGAGAAAATTTGGTAGAGAGGCCCAGTGTGGTGCTCTGTAAATATTGGGTGCTTTTGTCCTGCTTCTCTTTCTATTTTAAATGCCCTAGATGTTAAAAGGAGAAGGCAATGGCACCCCACTCCAGTACTCTTGCCTGGAAAATCCCATGGACAGAGGAGCCTGGTAGGCTGCAGTCCATGGGGTCGCGAAGAGTCAGACACGACTGAGCGACTTCACTTTCACTTTTCACTTTCATGCATTGCAGAAGGAAATGGCAACCCACTCCAGTGTTCTTGCCTGGAGAATTGAAAGAGATGAACTCTAGGATCTCAGCACCTGTTGGTGTTGTGAGAGACAGTCTCTGAATGAAGAGGAAGCTGACTGGGGCCGTTTTCCTGCCTTTCCCTATGCCGTGTGTAAGGGCCAGCCTTGCTTGTTCACCTGGGAGCTGATTGACATGGTTTTGCCCTCTTTACAACTATCTTTGGGTCTTTCCTTCCCCAGTGAGACCGCTTTTCCCTTCTGGCATGGGTCTTCTGTGGTCAGCATAAGAGTTAACTGCACATATGTGTTTGAACTAGTTTTTCAGTGCATCATAGAGATCAAGCATAGGCTGTGGAGCAAACAGCAGTGGCATTTACTTCCTGGACAAATTATTTATGTTATCAGAGCCTTGGTATCTATAACATGGAAATTATTCCATGGAAATTTCCATGGAAATTTTCCTATGATTTTTATAGTTTCTATTATACAGTATAGCATATCTCATGTTAATAAGTGAATCTAATTTTTTTTTAAAGATTGCCTGAAGGAGTAACAACAAATATGTAAAACACAGTGCCTGGCACATAGTAAGTGCTCTATAGATGGTAGCTAATAGCTGTAGTGAGAAGTAATAAAAAATAAGTAATTAAAAGTAAGTTATTTTTCTTTTTATTGAATAAATTTAACATTTTTATTGAATAAATATAACGTGCAAGTTTAGCATTGTGTACAAGTTACTTTGATACATTATATATTGTATTGTGATTGCCATTGTAATAACATCTATCACGTTACATAATTATAGTACAGTATTGTTGTCTTTATTCATTATACTGTGTAGTAGATCTGTATGGCTTATTTACTACTCATTTTTACCCTCAGCTTATTTCACTTAGCATAATGGGCTCAAAGTCCATCCATGTTGTTGCAAATGACAGATATCCTCCTTCCTTGTGGCTTAATAGCATTGCATTGTGTGTATGTCCACCATGTCTTCTTTATCCTTTCATCCGCTAATGGGCAGTGCGATTGTCTCCACGGCTTGAGTATTGTGAGTGATGCTGCAATAGATACAGGAGTGCATAGGTCTCTCCAAAATCCCATAACTATTGCCTTTGGATATATGCCCAGAAGTGGATCATATGGCAGATCTATTTTTTTAATTTTTTTCCTTTATTTCTCTAAATCAGATTTTTTTTTTTTCTATTTTTAATTTCTTGAGGAACTTCCATATTGTTTTCCACCATGGTCAGACCAGTTTACATTCCCACTAACATCGTGTGAGGGTTCCCTTTTCCCCACACCCTCTCTAGCATTTATTGCTTGTAGATTTTTTGATGATGATCATTCTAACAGATGTAAGGGTCACTGTGGGTTTGATTTGCATTTCTCTGATGATTAACCATGTTGAGCATCTTTTTATGTGACTGTTGGCCATTTTGGCATCTTTTTGGGAAAAAAAATCAACTTAGTTCTTCTGTATGATTGCTATTTTTGAGGAGGAAGAAAGGGAAATTGTACAAAATTCAAGCAGTAACATGCAGGGAGCCTTACTACTGAAAAAGAATATTCTCCAATTTGATAGCAGCTTCACAACTAGATAAACATTTGGACTAATGAAAAATCAACTTGCTTTAACAAAAGAAAATTTTCAACTATTTGTATTTGATGAAAGTGAAAGAGGAGAGTGAAAAAGTTGGCTTAAAGCTCAACATTCAGAAAACTAAGATCATGGTATCAGGTCCCATCACTTCATGGCAAATAGATGGGGAAACAGTGGAAACAGTGGCTGACTTTATTTTTCTGGGCTCCAAAATCACTGCAGATGGTGATTGCAGCCATGAAATTAAAAGCCGCTTACTCCTTGGAAGGAAAGTTATGACCAACCTAGACAGCATATTAAAAAGCAGAGACATTACTTTGTCAACAAAGGTCCATCCAGTCAAGGCTATGGTTTTTCCAGTAGTCATGTATGGATATGAGACTTGGACTGTGAAGAAAGCTGAGCGCCGAAGAATTGATGCTTTTGAACTGTGGTGTTGGAGAAGACTCTTGAGAGTCCCTTGGACTGCAAGGAGATCCAACCAGTCCATCCTAAAGGAGATCAGTCCTGGCTGTTCATTGAAAGGACTGATGTTGAAGCCAAAACGCCAATACTTTGGCCACCTGATGCGAAGAGCTGACTCATTGGAAAAGACCCTGACGCTGGGGAAGATTGAGGGCAGGAGGAGAAGGGGACGACAGAGGATGAGATGGCTGGATGGCATCACTGACTCAATGGACATGGGTTTGCGTGAACCCTGGGAGTTGGTGATGGACAGAGAGGCCTGGTGTTCTGCAGTTCATGGGGTCTGAAAGAGTCACACAATTGAGCGACTGAACTGAACTGTATTTGACCAGTGTTTATCTAAGGCCATTTCTTCTGGATAAGATTCTTTGTGTGTATGTATATTACATTCTTCTTCCTACCTACTACCACCCAGTACTTTTATAGTGGTTAAAAAAATGAATGTCAAGAAAAAAAGGAAGTCTGGAAGTGAGTGCTAGTTATCAAAGTAGGGAAGGGTTGGCCCAGTGCTTTGCCTTGGTAGCAGCAGCTAACTGACCACTTGTAATAAAGCATCAGCATTTTGGAATGCTGCTACAAGCACCATGTCTCTCTCCTCTGTTAGCTGTCTCCATAAGCTCTGCCTACCCACCAAACTTTCAGGGCCTTCTTTGAGAGTCACTGAAATGTTGTGACAGTTTTGCTGAATTGTGAAGGTTTTCATGACTTGACCCGATCCTACATGTCTGACTTTTATTTCCTACCATTGTCCCTGGGATTCTCTGGAACAATTTTGCTGGATTTTCACCTCCCTTGTATTCTGTGCACCTTCCTCCCCCTCCTCATCTCCTTTATTAACCCGTAAATGACTCCCAAAAGCAGTGACAATAGGCCCTGTTGTCATAGCACTTTTATAGATCTCTTTCAGCTCTTAGCATCTTGTAAATTTTTCCAGTTCATAAATGGAATTCTAATACAAACAAATAGTAAGAATCATTCAATAAAACTGCTTTTAAAAATGAGGGAAGTTTAAAGAAATATATAGCTGGAGGCAATTCATATTCTGTCATTAATCCATTACTGTTACTAGTAATCGAATAATTGTGAAAGGAAAACACCATGAAGTTAAATCTTGCAATAGACTCTGCATAGATTGTGAAACGTGAGTCCATTTGGCACATAAGCCTCTACATTCTTTCTGTGGGTTCAGCAGCTTCCTCTGTCACTGCCATTTGCTGTCTTTTTACCTGGTTGAAGAGACAGTGATAATTACAGCACCATTTGCTTTGTCTCCGGAAATAGGGAGTCAGGAGATTATCACATTGTACTGCAATTATTTGCTTGAATGTTTCTATCCAAATTAGATTGAGAACTCTGAAAACAAGACCAGTATTCTTATCTATGTTCATATCTCTTAGTTCCTGATATTTTAGAGGCAAATTATGGTTGAATGAATGCTCGCTTGTTCACAGAATAAAAAAGGGATACAAATGCTCACTGTTTAACCAAAGGAAATGGAAGTGCACAAAGATAGTGATAAGGATAAAATCTGAAC
Organism: Okapia johnstoni; assembly: GCA_024291935.2. Lineage (NCBI taxonomy): Eukaryota > Metazoa > Chordata > Mammalia > Artiodactyla > Giraffidae > Okapia > Okapia johnstoni. The sequence goes on from CM044317.1 coordinate 88,413,891, forward strand.
TGTCATGATTTAATGGAAATAAAGTCTTTCAAAGTGTAGGATGGATGTTTGGGGTTAGACGACTGATAAGCAAAGTGAAAATAGAATCATTTCAACAAGGAATAGAGCACTAAATTAAGACGTTCGATGAAAGTTCATTTATTCAATAAATACTTGCCTATTATGTGTAAGACATGGTTCTCACTCACAAATTGAAGCAATGAAAAATGTTTATGTGGTTCCTAATCTCATGGAGAGAGGTTATCATCAAGTAAGTATTGAAAAGTAGGGGAAGTTTCTGATTCAAGACAGTGAAGTTGAGTACAATATATATCTGGGTCTTCTTGTTTCCAAGACTCCTTGGTAATAGCAATAGAGAAGTGTAAGAAGGAATAACAGAAATATTAAAGTAAGTTTTGAAGGACAGGGAGACTAGTGGGAGCTGAACGACCTTTTCAGGACACTTTTCCCCTCAGGAGTACAGACAGGAATAGCAGACGAAGGAAAGTGAGATGGGGGCCTGAAAACAGGGATAAGTTAAAGGTCTGTAGTTGGGTCAAGCAGGCACCCCAGGCCCAGGGGCACAATGTCAGGAAATTAACGTTAACCTTGGGGAGCCTGACAGGTTACAGTCCATGGGGTCACAAAGAGTTGGACATGACTGAATGACTAACATTTCACTTTAGGACAAAAATCGCAGAGCTTTACTTAATTTTCTTGGGCTCCAAAATCACTGCAGATGGTGACTGCAGCCATGAAATTAAAAATGCTTGCTCCTTGGAAGAAAAGCCATGACAAACCTAGACAGCATATTAAAAAGCAGAGGTGTTACTTTGCTAACAAAGGTCCGTCTAGTCAAAGCTGTGGTTTTTCCAGTGGTCATGTATGAATGTAAGAGTTGGACTATAAAGAAGGTTGAGTGCTGAAGAATTGATACTTTTGAACTGTGGTGTTGGAGAAGACTATTGAAAGTCCCTTGGACTTCATGGAAATCAAACCAGTCCATCCTAAAGGAGATCAGTCCTTAATATTCATTGGAAGCACTGATGCTGAAGCTGAAACTCGAATACTTCAGCTACCTGATGCAAAGAGACTACTGATTAGAAAATGCCCTGATGCTGGGAAAGATTGAAGGCAGGAGGAGAAGGGGGCGACAGAGGACGAGATCACATCACCAACTCAATGGACATGAGTTTGAGCAAGCTCTGGGAGATGGTGATGAACAGGGAGGCCTGGTATGCTGCAGTCCATGGGGTTGCAAAGAGTGGGACACAACTGAGCAAATGAACAACAATGTAGGTTACTAACACTCCAAGGTAAATCACACTTTTTTTTTTAGTGCATAACATAAAATCTCCTCTAGTAACAAACTTTTCAGTGTTCAGGGTTTCTAACTGTATGTACACTGTTGCATGACTGAAGATGTAAGCTGAGCATGGTGAGACATAAACTCCTCATCTCCCCTAGCTCCCAGCCCCTTTCAGCCACTCTTCTTTCTGCTTCCTTGAGTGACTATTTGAGAGCCCTTGTGTAAGTAGAATCGTGGCAGTATTTGTCTGACCTGTTGCATACACTTAGGATAAGTCCTCATCGTTCATCCGTGTGGTAGCATATGACAGGATTTCCTTTTTTTTTTTAAGGCTGAAAATATTCCGTCTTATCTCTCACTTTCTTTATCCATTCATCTGTTGATGGTCATTCCGGTTGTTTCCACCTCTTGAGTACTGTGAACAATGCTTCAGTGAACATAAGAGTGCAGATATTTATGTCTTCAATTCTTTCGTATAAATGCCCAGAAGTAGGATTGCTAGACCATATGGTGTTTGTATTTTTAGTTTTTTGAGGAACCTCCATACTGCTTCCACAATAGCTATACCATTTTACATTCCCACCAACAGTGCACACAAGTTCCCATTTCTCCACAAGTGCTGACTGTGGACCTTGCCTTCATGAAATTTCTGCTCCTTCCTCTTGAATTTTCTTCTTTTCCATCTTAATTTGACAAACTTTTTGATGATATTTTAACTCAAATGCTATATTGCCACCAAAGCTCTTCCTGACTCCACGACCAAGTTGGTCCTCCTCTTATGAGGTGTCATGGTGCTCTCCTTCTCTGTAAAACTTAGTGGGGATGCAATTGACAGAATTGGATGAGAGTGGAGAGAATGGTTTTTTGGGTTGATCTACTTAGCTTAGAACAATGCATGACACAGAGTACCTTTACAATAAGCATTTAAAATTTTATTGTGAAATGTTTAGACATTTTTGAAGCTAATATAAAACATTATTTTATTAAGTGATAAAAAAAACACCCAGGTACCTAACCCTTCATTTAAGAAATGGAATATTACTAGTACCATAAAGGCATCCTGAACACCTCTCCTGACTTTTGTGTTAATCATTCTTTTGTTTTGTTTATACTTTCATGACCTACAAGTGTATGCCATGGACGAGTCTGGTTGAGTTTGGCAGAACTGAGTTAATAGCACAAGCCTGGTGTAAGGGATGCTGCAGTCACACTGCTGCTTGAAAGAAGCATCCATGAGAAAGCCAAGTAGTACCTGGGTTGTGGGGTGCTTCTGTGTACTGAGGGGCCTCAAGATACCTCTAGGGGAGTTGTAGGCAAGGTCAGGAGTGAGTTGTATGAAACGCAGAGCTCACACATCCAGGGCTCCTGCCAAGGTTGTGGTGTGATGGAGTACTGGATGTACAGTGTATGAGATAGCCTGGTTTGCATCTACACTTACCACTCAGTTTTCCTTCCTGCAACTCTTAGGAGTATGGCAAAGCAGAAAGCCTCTGTGAGGTGCAAAGACTGCCCTTGTATGATCTAGGCTCTCATAGGGCAGAAATGTCCTGAGTATATCCTCAGACACAGCGAGTGCTGAAAGGAATCTGGCCAAGCTTTTAATTTGTCCTTAGGTTTAAAAAAAAAAAAAGGCACCATGGCAGCAAACGTCTTTAAGATGGTAGACCTCAACGTAGCTGTCTGTTTTGAGCGCACTGATCCAGTGTCGATGCATCACCTCTGTCTAAGACAGAGGACCTCTGGAAGCGTCCTTCACCCTCGTCCTAGCCGCTCCCTCGGCCTCCCTCGTGCGCTGCTCCTCTTCCCTTCCACCTGTGTTTTCTCTTGGTTTTCTGTCTCATTTTGGTGGAGCCTGTTCTCCAACATCTTGTTGGGAAAAGTGGCATACTTTTCTTTCAGACATAAAGACTGAAACCTTTAATCTCTAAAATGTCTTTATTCTACTCTTACATGTGTTTAGCTGAGCATGAAATTCTGGGTTGAAAGGAATTCTCTTTCCTTCAGAATTTTGGGGATGTTGGCCCCTTGTCTTTTCGGGTTGCCACTTGGCTGTTGAGAGCCCAAAAGCTCTAGTTGCTGGTCAAGGGATGTGATCCCTTCCCCTGTCGAGAAATCTGTAGAATCCTACCTCTGCTTCTGCGGCCCTAGCGCACATGATGATGCCCTGTGGTCTCTGATGCTCACTGGGCCTTTTCCTCCAGAAGCACATGGACTTCAGTTCGGAGAAATGTTCTGTTTGTTATTTTCTCCCCCCTGTTTTCTGTGTTCTTTCTTTATGGAACTTCTGTCATTTAGATGGTTGACCACCTTCACTGGTTCTCATAGTTTTTAGTATTTTTCCTCTTACTTTTTTTCCATTTCTGTCTTTGTGTTGTATTTAATAGGTTTTTTTATTCAACTTTAACCCCTTTTTCGAGCTTTTTGGTTTTCTCTTTCTCTGTCCCTCCTCACTTCCCTGTTTTTCCTTGCTCCTTCTCGCCCCATTTTTTCTTTTAAAATTCAAATGCTCTTTTGTTTTGTGACTGTTCCTTTGTTGTAGCAACATTTTCCTTATTAAAAATTTATTGTATTGAAATATAGTTGATTTCAATCTTGTGTTAGTTTTTACTGTACAGCAAGCTGATATATATACAAACGCACATACATATATATTTATAGGCATTCTTTCTCATATTCTTTTCCATTATGGTTTATCATAGGATAATTAATATAGTTCCCTGTGCTGTACAGTAGGACCTGGTTGTTTATGCATCCTATATACAGTAGTTTGCATCTGCTAACCCCACCCTCCCAGTCAATCCCTCTCTCGCCCCCAGTTATAGCAACATTTTCGTATTTCATGAAATGCAGTGTCTTTTCTCTAAGAACAACATTGATAGTTTTTTTATTTCTCTCTACAAGTTGCTTTTGGCTTTGCTTTGGTGTCTAACTTGCCTGTTAGAAGCCTTCTTCAGATGTCTGACTGTCCTCAGGTGTCTGCAGGAGGAGACAAGGAAGCTGATTGGACGTTCTGTAAAGCATATCTGGGACTTGTGTCTTTGAGCTTCATAGTAGGGTGATGTTGGTGAGCCGATTGCTAAGGAATCTCTGAAGTCAGCATATATAGATCTTATCTAATAAAATAGATTTACATAATACATCTGTTATAGATATACAGACTTGTCAATTACCCATGTCAAGAACTGTGGAAAATCTGAGATTTTACCTGGTAAGTTGTTGAAAGTAATTCTCATTGGTTTCCCAGTTCCTGTACATCTTGTGAGCAGAGACACTGAAAGGCTTTTGTTCCAGATCATCTTTTTAAAGATGTTGCTGTACTAAAGAGCTTTGGGAGGTGTAGGTAGTGGCTCAGACGGTAAAGAATTTGCCTGCAATGCAGGAGACCCGGGGTTTGATCCCTGGGTCAGGAAGATCCCCCGGAGAAGGGAATGGCTACCCACTCCAGTGTTCTTGCCTGGCATGAACAGAGGAGGCCAGCAGGCAACAGTCCATAGAGTCACAAAGAGTCAGACATGACTGAGCAACTAACACACACGTGCACAGTGACAAAGATAAGGTCTGGCTCCAGTTCAAAGCCCCTTAACAAAGATTGAGGTTTCCTGAGCGTAGAGTTCCTCGACTGTGAGCAGAACCCCACTGCATGAATAGTATTGACTTGTGTCAACGCCATGTGTCCTGGGGAGTGAGAACAAGGGGAACTGAGGTGAACTTGAAACTCAGGCTGTTGCTGTGTGTCTCTGGCCCAGGGATCTCCTGTCTCCTGCCAGCACCCATGACACTGTGACTAGCTAGCTTATTGGTTTGCAAGTGGGGTTAGATCTTAGATTCATTACAGTTCCTCAAATGCCAGAGAAGGCTAGCCTGTTTCCTTCCTAGAGAGGAAGATCTAACTGCCAGTCTTTTGGGAACCCAGGGAGGAAGAGCTCTGCGAACTTCTGCATCCAGGGTCAGGATCCCTCTGCTCATACCTTGGTGCTCTCTGCTTTGCCAGGTGATCGCCCATTCAGAGGGCTCTGTTTCACCATCTCCAGGGAACAAGCTTCCAGACTTCTCAGGTGAAGGGGGCCCGTAGCGGGGAGAGGAAAGTGTTGCCTGGCTTCTCTGTTTAAAACCGCTGCCTTTCTCACCTGCTTTCCTCTCTTTACCTTTCTGTGCAGCACTTAACTGCCTTCAAACACACTGTGTCATTTTTCTTATGTACTATTTTTATTCTCTGTCACCCTTCCCATTAGGATGTGAGCTCCAAAAGGTCAGAGGTTCTTATCTCTTTAATTTTACTGTTTATCTCTAGCACCTAGAAAGTATTATGTGATGACTAATGGTTATAATAATAGCTGTTACAATAGGTATTCAGTAAATACTTGTTGACTGGGTGAGTGAATAAATTAAATGGGATTGTGCCACCTTTTGCCCTTGGCTCCTGATTTGAGAATAAAATTTTAAAAGTTTATTATGTAAATCATTGGTACATCTTTTTGAAAGCTTTAAATATTGATGTTAATTGTGGACAGAGGTGACCCTCACAGAAGGTTAGTTACTGTCATTCCAAAGCAGTTTAGGATAATTTATTCTGTGTGCAGTTTCTTGTCCTGTACTTTAGTGCCCATTCAGGGCACTCCTGACAGTGGGGTTGTTTCAGTTCAGGCACTTCTGTCACTCTCGCTCGATAGTGCTGGATGCGCATAGTTTGTCGGCAGAGCCAGTGGGATTTACTGAAGATCGGATATAGCGTAAAAGACTAGTAACAATCCAATTAGGGCTAATAAGTGGCAGAGCCTGAATTTCAACCAGAGTCTGTCCTTAACTATGAGGCTCTGCTTCTTGGATAAGAAAACAACAGCAAAAAAAAAAAAAAAAAAAGACTAAAAGTGCATGGCCCACGAGGTAGGAGCAAAACCAGGAAAGTGGGACATCCAGGATGCCTTCAGGAAGGAGAGAGTGTGTCACTGGTCAGAGGCGTATTGTAAGTCAGCCAAGACGAGCTTTAAGAACTGGCCATTCCTTTTAGCAAAGTGGAGCTCATTCTTCGTCTTGATAAGAGCAGTTACTTGGCCAAGGTCTAGTTCAATGTGGATTAATGATTGTTGTATAAGAATTTACCCCCAAACTTAGTCTAAAACAACAAACATTATCTCGCAGTTTCTTTGGATCTAGAATCTGAAAGTTGCTTAGCAGCTTATGTCTGGCTCAGGGTATCAAGAGGTTGTAGTCTGTTACCTCTGCTATGGCCACACAGATCCCCCGGGAGTTTGTGGGAGGCGGACACGAGGATGGGAATGCCACGCGGTGAGAGTCACGGTGGGGGCACCCTGAAGACCAGCTGTCATGAAGTGGGCTCAAGAGAGAAAGGGAGGAGATGAAGCAGGGACGTTAAATGCAGAGAATCCTTTGAGGCATTTTGCCAGAAAGGGGGTCAGAAAAATGGGGAACTTGTCCAGGGGGTGTCCGTGGGTAGATGCCCTAGTGGAGCTTACGAAACTTTCCTGATTAGTTTTATCTTCTTTTGAAATAAGAACCAAACTTCTTGGTTGAGACTGAGAGAGAGGAGGAAATATATGAAATAGTCATCTGGGAAAGTGGAGAGAGAATGAATTCTGAAAATGTAGTGTGACTGCTCGGCGTACTGAGGGGTGCTGATGACACTGGACCACGGGGTTTAAGTAAAAGTGGGGAAGGGAGTGAGGACCTGAGAGGAAGCAGGGGGCTGAGAAGAGTGGGATTCGGGGACTCTCCTCCTTAGAGGAGGGTCAAAGGGTTGCTGAAGTGCCGGTCCTAGATAGAATGAACTGGAAAGAAAGGCCGGTGCAGGAGAGAGGGTGTTGATTGAAATGCAAATTACCAAAGGATTGACGTCATTGTTCATGTAAAGCTTTAGGGGACCAGTCTAGGAGTGGGAGCTAGGAGGGCCGCAAGGCAAGAACCCTGAGGGAGGGGAGAGAGTAAATTGGGGCGATTTATCACCCACAGTGATGCCTGGAGTTGTTTGGGATGAAGTAATGGCAACTCAGTCTAGCGTTCTTGCCTGAAAAGTCCCGGACAGAGGAGCTGGAGGGCTCCAGTCCATGGGGTTGCAAGAGTCGACACGGCTGAGTGACTAAGCACGCACGCGCGCACAGCCGTGACTTGAGGGCTAGAGCCTTCAAGCATAAGGGCTTCTGGGAGTCTGCGGGTGGTGCGTGGTGCTGCCTGCCCACATGACCTTCGGAGCTGGTGGAGGCGGCCGCAGGAGGCACGGAGCCTGTCTGCAGGCACCCATGGGCGCACAGGAGCTGCGGGCGGGTGGGAGCGGGTCACGGGGGAGGAAGAAGCCCCGCTCGGAGCTGCAGCCGTCTGGCACTTTCTGAGGTGGCAGACTCTACCTCTGCATTATCTGAGTGCTCTGAAATTTTTCTTTCCATTGAGGACAGTTTCTTCCTCTTTTCGCCTCTGCCCCCTTATAGAAGTTGAGTTTGTGATCTACTCCTTTATATATGTGTGAAGGGAAAAGTTGTAAGTACGATACAAAGCACTTCTCTTCTAAACTGTGCTCCACCATCCCCAAGCACTTCAGTGTGTATTTCCTCCAGGCAAGAGTATTGTCCTGTTTAACCCAATGAAAGCATCAGATTATTAAACCTACATTGATACCTCCCTGCCACCTTATCCTCAGACCCATTGAAGTATGCGACTTCTCCCCATAAAGGCCTTTGCAACAAATGATCCAGTTCAGAATCGTGCCCTGTAACAGGTGCTGTGCCTCGTGGGTTGCTGTCATTCTGGAAGAGTTTCTCAGTCTGTCCTTGACTCTTAGGACCCTAATGCTCCTGAAGACTGTAATCCCGATGGTTTGTAGAATGTCCTTCAGTTTTGATTGCTCTGTGACTCCCACGTGATCTTTAATAGGACTGTCTCGGGAGTGATGCTGTGCTCAGCTCATCATATCTTATTAGGTGGCACTGCCCTCTGTGTGTCCCATTCATGGGATGTTACGTTGCATCATTCAACTAAGTCTCTGTCACTTCTGCACTATAAAGTCACTCTTTTTCCCTTCAGACTTCTGGGCTTTTATTTATTTATATCTGGGGATTTGTGAATTTCTGTATTATCCAGTGCATGTTAATCCATTTCTGTCATAATTTATTTTGATATTCAGTTGATCCCAGATCCGACCAGGGCAGCCGCTTCAAGCTGGCTTCCTGTTCTTTTGATGTGTCTCCTCATTTTTCTAGCACTTACTTACTTCCTGGTGTGAAATGATGGGCCAGGCTTGTCTTGTCCTGTGTATGCCCAGCTCTGGAGTCAGCCATTTCTCCGAGGCCCCGGTTCCTCTTAATGAGAACAGTGTTAGAAGCCAGTACTGGGGTTGTGTTCTCAGCCCCTTTGAGTGGACGGAGCTGGTGAGGATCTGTATATACACACATGTATTTATACATACATGGACACGTTTACACCTGTTTTTCTTTACCTAGGCATATAGAAAAACCTTGAATTCGCATCAGTGTTTCTAATTCCCATCTAGTGCTGCAGGACTCACTCTGTATTTGGGTCTCCTTTCCATTTGTGCCCCTCCTTTGCCTGGAAGGTTTCAGTGAGGAAGCTGGCTGTCCTTGTCCTCGAGGCCCTTTGTTACCTGTCAGTCCCTTCCAGAAGCAGGCTGCTGCTGCCGCGCCCGCTCTCTCGTGGACGTGCCCGTGCGCCTCTGGGGCTCCAGCCCGTCCCAGAGCTCCCGTCCCCGTGACCCTCCTCACCCCACCTGAGTCTCTCCGTGCTCCTGCAGGGAGTCTCCTCTCCTCTCTGGCCCTGTTGGAGTGCATCAGGCTGCCGCTGCGCACACCCACGTTCACACTCAGGTGGCAGTTTCATCCTTCTGTGGCTGCTCTGCCAGGGTGCCCCTCTTCCAGGACCCCCTCCTCTGCAAGCCATAGATGCCCTCTCATGCAGTTGCCCCCTCATCTCGCTTGAGTGCCCAGCGCCCTGCCCTGCCTGGACCGTCGTCCCCTCCTGCAGGGGCGCCGACAGCACCCCAGGGGACACACTCCTTGTTCTAGCTGGACTCTGGTGTCACACTCTAAGCTCTCTGCCCGCAGAGGTGCCCACTAACCAACTCTAGCTTCTATGACTGCTTTTTCCGTCATGTTGTTTCTGGAGGATATTTCCCTGGAGAAGGAAATGGCAAGCCACTCCAGTGTTCATGCCTGGAGAATCCCATGGACAGAGGACCTTGGCAGGCTACAGTCCATGGGGTCGCAAGAGTCGGACACAGCTTAGCGACTAAACCACCACCACCACCATTTCTGGAGGATAGAGTAATAAGACAGCAAGTAGGCTGTTGGGATGAGCTGACACCAACAGCCTGGAGATAGATTACCCTTTCCATGAGATGCTCTCACCTCAGACGCCAGCTATGACTGGAGGATCCACAGACTACCCTCGCTTCTGATCATGTGGCTGCAAGTTGGGAGTCCTGTTCTCCCCTCAGCTTCAGTGGTTCGCTAGTAACTCATAGAACTCTACTTGGTATTAACGTTTGGTTACAGCAAAGAGATACAAAGCAGAGCCATCCAGGAGAACAGACGCACTCAGATCTGTGACGCGCCCACTGTTCTTTCCCCAGGAGTCAGGACCGCGTTTCCCGCCAGGAAGCCTGTGTGACAACAGAGAGGAGGGGCCCGAGGCTCCGAATCTCCCGTCTTTGTTGGTGTTGCATTACGTGGGCGGGACTGATGGGCTCATCAGCCACATGGCTGGGTCTGCAGCCCCCTTTCCTCCTGGAGGTGGGGTATACAGCATGGGGCTCAAAACCCAAACTTTCCAGTCACATAGTTGTCTTACGGGTGTGGCCAGTCCCCACCCTGAGCCACCTCCTCATCATATACCATCTGGGCTACTGTGAATAACAGACACTTCTGTCACTAAGAAATTCTGGATTTAGAGGCTAGCTGTCAGGAATTAGGGAGAAAAGCCAACCAAATTCTTTATTCCCAGGGCTTAGAAGTTACTTCCTAGCAACCAGGACAAAAGCCAACCAGATTCCTATGGTGTATGGATGAATTGTTCACTCTTCAAATCCACCTTGAGGTTTCTCATTTACCTTCTCAGATTAAAATTAGTTGTACAAGAGTTCTATAATGGTTATAATGTTCTTATCGATTCATTTTTATCAGAGTAATTAATAAACTTTCAGAAATGTTCCAATACTGCTATATAAAATAATGGTGTTGGAGTTGTATAATCAAACATATAGTATATTAAAGTAACCACAAGTTTTAATTATACTGTATTTTGCCTTTTACCTGTCAATTGCATATTTTATCTATTTTAGGTCTGACTTTAGCCTTTCCAGCCTCAGTTCATGATTCTCTGATTTGCAGTAAAACATTTCAAATTCTATATAAAAATGAGGAGGTTGTTTTAAATGATGTCATGATCTTCAAAGTTAAAATGTTGTTGGATGAAAAAAAGGTAAACATTTCTTCATATATATTTAGATAAATATTTTTGTAAAGCCTCAAGGCATATTTCTAACTTTCTATAAAATATTCAAAGGGCATCTCATAGTCTGATTTCTCTATAGATTGAAGAAACCCTTGAGGAAATGAATTTTCTGTTATCCTTGGATCTTCACTTCACAGATGGAGATTATTCGTGAGTAGGCTAATCACAGTTAAAAATCTGTAGTCATGTGTGAATGTAATTTATCCCTACTAAAGTCCCCATTTTCTTCTTGAAACCCAGCCTACCCTCTTATTTATTTTGAACTTCTCCCCCTGGGAGAGTCTCATGGGAATGGTTAGTCCTGCTTTTTTGTGCTCATGCTGATTCCAGGAGCTGCAGGTAGCAAAGCCAGATGAGTTGAAGAAACATGAAACAGTGCCTGAGACTCTTGGAAATTGCACTGTTGACACAGCATCACTGCCTTGTGACATTTAAACCTGCCTCAGCTCTGTTCCGCTGCATCACTGGCTACTCTTTCTTGGTGGCGTGAGTGATGCCATCTTCAGGAAGGACTTTCTTGACCTTCAGAGAGTTACTGAGACTCGTGACTCTTAGACCTGAGCGTTGTTTCCAGAGTCCATGAGGAAGATTTAGGACCGGCTACCATGGTTCAGGAAGATCCCCTGAGAGGGAAATGGCAGCCCACTCCAGCGTTCTTGCCTGGGCAATCCCGTGGACAGAAGAGCCTTGCGGGCTACAGTCCATGGAGTCACAAGAGTCACACACGACTTAGTGACTGAAACAACCCTAAATTTGTCCGCACATCAGGACAAGTAGTCACACATTTTAGGGACAAGCTGTGCTTGTATTCATTTAAAACAAGAAACAGAGATCCATTTTACTATTCTACTTTTTTAGAAATGCTTCTTGAAAATTGTATATGAATTCAGCCTGCTTATAGCATAAATGTCTAGGCAGCCACAGTGCTGAGAGGTCTGATGTGGGATGCTCTCTTTACCCCTGCAGAGGAATAAGAGTCTTTACATGGTAGCTGCCGCTCCTCTGGAATACTTGTTTATTGCAGAGAAGCCCTTGAGGGAATTCTTTCTTAAACCAAGTCAGAATCCTATAAGTAGGGTAAGCTGAAATGAGTACATAGTTCATAGCTGTAGGTACATATTGGTTAAAAATATGTATATATTTGGAAGTAATTTTCATGGCATTGTTTCAGTTTTTGTATGTATAAATCTAATGACTAAATATCGATGATAAAATATATACTAATTACTTGCTTATTTTTGAGCAACATTTAATAACAAAATTTTGTACCATAAAAACAATCTTAAATACCTTTTGGGATTTATCATAATAGGATTTGACCTACATGGTACTGCAGCTTTACTATAAACAGTATTCCCTACTGGAGTAAAATTTTAGGATGAGAGTATTTCCTAAAGTATCAAAAAAAAGACTCATTTTGTAGGCACAATAGTGAAAAACAGTCCATTAACATGGAAACTGTAAGTACAGATAGAAAACTGTAAGTAAGATCTGGTTATTTCTTTATTAGAATTCATATTGCTGTCTAATGCAAATGTGATGCTTTAAAAATTGTTCTCATTTTGTTTTTGAAAAGTAGTTAAGTAATTAAATGTTTTGATAGTTTAAATCACTCTACAAAACGTTGGCCTTCACTTAATTTCCATACTAACACGCAGACGGGTTGCTTTTCATAGGGCAGATGATCTGAACGCCTTGCAGCTAATAAGCAGCCGAACGCTGAAGCTGCACTTCAGCCTCCAGAGAGGCCTCCATCACCACGTTAACGTCATGTTTGATTACTTCCACCTTTCTGTCGTGTCTGTTACAGTCCATGCGTCACTGGTTGCACTACACCAGCCACTAATAAGGTAAATGGAACCAGCTCCCTGATCCTTATTAATATAGTGTCTTTTATTTTTATAATGAAAGCATATGCTTTGGTGAAGATAACTAAAATAGGAATTTCTAAAGTCACACTTATTTAATACTTTCATCTTTATACTAAAGTGTTAGTAAAATTTAAGAGCATAGGAACATTAAATTGATGACTTTTTTATTGCAAAAATATGGAACAATCTTTGTCAAATAAACTGACCAGGAAAAATAATACAATCGGGAAACAACCATACAGCATTGTTTAGTATAGCATTTATGTAATGCTACACTATTAATTATTCATTCTCTGGGAAAGTATATTCATCTTTTCTAACTTTTTTTGTCTTTTCTCTGAATGGACTTAGTTGTATCTTCTTAAATCTATACTATACAATAGTCCTTGTTTTCTAAGTTATTAACCAATTTTATGGCTCTTTACTAAATAAATCTGTTTAAACTATATCGTATTAGCCTAAAGGTGTATAATATTCTGGATCATAATGAGTGCATTGGGAAAATTGTCTTTTCTGCTCACTTCCATGGGGAGATGAATTGTCTTTCGTTAATGTGAGAGTATAGTTCGAACTCTTTAGTTCTCAAAATAACATCATCCTTGTGGCAGGGGCAACAGAAATGACACTTTTAAATCAGTAACTTATGTGAAAAGATTCCAAATCGACTTTATTTCTGAACTACTTTATAATTTCTGGCATAAATCTTATTCCAGCAACTGATATTAGGGATGATGCTTGAGGGTTATGATGTTAAACTGACTTATCAGAAAACTTAGTAGGTGATTTTTGGAATTACCCTGAGAATTTATAGAAAACCAAGACACTTTAACAAATTTTCTCCCTAGTAACACCCTGTTGTGTATCTTTAAGTTGCTGTAAAAATTGTGAGCATGTCTTCCCCTGTGTTGCCCTGAGATGTCTTTAGAGCGTGGGGCCAGGAAGAGTCTGTTTCTCCTGATGACCTGCTTTTGCCTTCCTTATTCTGTAGTAGGATCTGTAACTAGTTATTGTGCGATTTTTGTCTTTCCTATTAGACCTTCGAGAGCTTGTTCTCAGTTGCTATAACTTCGTAAAGTGTTCCTATTATTATACATAATTTTATTATAAACATCTTCAAAACAATTTTAGATGCCGATTAAAAACATTAATATTTAATAGCATGATAACTCAATGAGACTTCTTTGATAGGAAAGTGTATTTTTTAAAATATAACTTTTGAATAAGTAGTATATTTGGTATGAATTACATGTTAGATTTTGAAATTTAAAGTTTTTATCTGTTTATAAAATATATTCCTATAGTCTTCTGAATTTCTTATTTTTGTAATTTCAATAAGAATCCTGAACTAAACTATTCCAACCATTTCTTTTTCTTTATAACAAAGAAGTACATTTATAGCTTAGTTTCTTTTCGGAAAAAGTGTAGGAACAGTTCGTTGAGGTTCACTCTGGTTATTAGTGCTGCTTTTTAGTCCCTGATTACATAGAACTCATCCTGGTAACATCAGTGTGTGCTTCCTCTTGCGACGCAGCTATTTCTGCCACAAGCTAGTGTGGGAAGGAGGCAGCTCCTGTCCTAGAGACCTTGTGCTGGAAGGAGAAGACACTTTTGGCTCAGAATCAGAAGTCAAGAGGATTAGCTGTTGGCTCTGGTCAGTGATGGGAGAGGAGACTGGGCCGCCTGTAACAGCTGAGGTTGCTCCTCTTTCCGTTGTTGCCTGGGCTCTGAAGTCCCCTCTCTTGCTGCTGGAGCTGTGCCCTAGAGGGAGCTGTGCCCTTCCTGTGCTTCTTGGCCTGTAAACTAGATGGTTGGGTCGGGAAGGAAAGCAAGGAAAGGGGAAGAAGGCTCTCTGCTGGTGGCATGCAGTAGAGGGTCCTGTTAACGGTAACATTCCTCACTGTGTTTCTGTGAAGACAAGTTTTTTCCTGAAGTTTTGTTATGGCTGGACTTTTTAATCCTCTAAAATAAATGAAAAACAATTAATTTACAGTATTACCTTTTTAAACATTATTTTTACATAAAACAATTTCTATGATCAACCCAGAACATAAATATAGATATAGATATCTATATATATATAGATATAGATATAAATCAATTATTTTAAGTAACTGGGATTAGGATTTCTTTCTTTGCTTGTTTTTTGCATAACTTTTTTCTTATACTTGATTTCTTTTTAAGTACAGCTACTTTGACTCAATCCTGAGAAACTGAGTTCTGTCAAGCAGGTGGAATTTACCATTGCCTTGCTACACCCTCTTGGCTAGGATCTAGAGATTTCATTGTTGCAAAGCAAATTGATTTTGCACATGAAGGCTGTCCTCTGCTTTTAGTACATTTGATTCACTTTCCTGTCTTACCCCTTTTGCCAAACTGCCAGACAGTCAAATGCTTTGGCCTTCTTATAATTAGCTAGTATTTGATCTCAGAAAAAAAATTGTCTATGATTTTTAAACATTCAAGCAGAATATGGTTCTTATTCTGTAGAATTTGTGATACATTAAATGTAATGTTAGTACTAACAGCAGTGGTTCATAGCCTGTGTGATTGAGGTAATGCCTTGAAGCACTTACTAAGATTATCTTAGTAGAGTTTATAGACTTTTAGTGAAGAGAAAGGAAATACCTTGTTTTCGAAGAATAGAGAGAACAAGTAGACTCATGGTTTTCATTTTTCTACCCTTAAGTGGGACCTCTATTTCTGTAAGACTCTCCTATACTTGACTGTTAACTTTGTGAATTTGGTCACCGGTTCTGACAAGCCAGTATTTCCAAATTGAAGCTGGACCATCATTTGTCACTGAGCTACTCTTGATCCCACCCTATTTAATCTCTCCCCAAAGCCCAGTAATACAGAAGTAATCTCAAGCAGCTAATCTTAGTCTGTTTAATAATAATAATTCAAATTTTAAATGAAAAATTGCAAAAGTACTTTAAGGATACTTTAGAAATCATAATCTTGCAAAGTCCTTGCTTTTTATTCTGTTCCTCAAAGACTTTCTTCTGTAAACATTTAAATTTGCGCTCTATAAACAGACTGTGATGACAACAATGTGATGCTTGTTCCTCCAGTTTTCCTCGCCCTGTGAAGACGACTTGGTTAAACAGAAACGCACCAGCGCAAAACAAAGATTCTGTGATTCCTACTCTTGAAAGTGTGGTCTTTGGTATTAACTACACAAAGCAGTTATCACCAGACGTAAGAACTGATGTGTTTATAAAGCCTCTTTTCTTTCTTGTTTTGAATGAAATGTGTTTTAACTGCTATATATCTGTGGATGTGATAGTTATGAATTATTTGAGCTCAACGACTTAATAGATCTAATTAAACATGATCTTCACAAGTTGATTGGTCCCAGTTGTTTTTTATGAAAACGAACCTGATGCTTCAAGATTTTACAAAATTGAATGAATAGAGTTCTTTGACAGGCAGTGCCTTTTTTAACTTGTTCCTGTCACCTCCTGCTCTCTTAACGGAGCTGGTAGGATCATTCCAGAGGAGCCTGTGAAGAGCCACTGCCAGAGTTGAGGCCTGACTTGCAGCAGTGTTACTCCCCTAAAAGAGAGGGTTCCTACTATAAAAACAGAGTGTCCCTCAGCTGAAATACAATCAGAATCTCAAATTTTCAAAAATCATCATTTGATCTGCTTGTTTTTGAAGTCCAATGAAACTAAGATTTCTCAAGTCACATTTCCTGTGTTTAAATTACCTGTTTGAATGAGAACAACTTTCTAAGATGCTGCTAGACGTCTTACATGTCTTAGAATAACTGTGATTAGTAAATCCTTTATTTTTCTAAGTTTCCTGTGTGCTATTTTTAGACTCTAGTTACTAACATTGTGTCCCAAATCGCCTCTTTGTTCAGGGCTGCAGCTTCGTCATCGCAGACTCCTTCCTGCGTCACGCCTACCGTTTCCACTACACCCTTTGCGCTGCCCTGCTGCTGGCCTTCAAGGGGCTGCACAGCTACTTCATTACGGTAACAGAAGAGCTTCCCTCTTGTCAGAAACTAGAACTGGGTATGTTCAAAGGAGCCAGGCCCTCTCTTCACTCTTGTACTGCTGTTATCAGCTTGGCCATAGTTTCTGTACTAAACTAGCTTTATGTGCTTCACCTTTACTTCTCTCTCAACTCTTATCTTTTTCAGTCTTTGATAACTACTTACTGAAATTTAAAAAAATCTTATGATATTGAGAAATAATTTCTTGGTGCTAAGTTTGAAATGAGTCTTTTGATAGATTTTTTAACAGCATGTCAGTATACTTCTTCTCTTAGGATCTAACCAGAAAATGTACTAGAAAGCAAATGCAATTATCCATTGAATTATTAGATAGGAAGATAAATTAGGGAAAATAAATTTAGTAGATTATGTAATGTAAATTAAATCCATACTTCCAAATAGCTAACAGTCTAAGCAGATGATAGGTACTTGGAACCTTTTGTAAAATAAATTTGATTTTGTAGAATATATTTGATCTTGTTTCTTCTATTTCACTTCAGAAAATAATAACATTACTCAGTTTTAACATTTTGAAAATCATTTAAATAATTTCTAAAAATCAGTCTTCAGTTTTAGTCCATTAATATATACCTGTATGTTGTAACACATAATAAAAAGTCATTTGCCTTGAATAGTTTGCAAAATACATATATCATTTCACATAAGATTATTGATTTATGCAAATGTTTTTATTCAGACACTTTATGAAAGTTTTATAAGCTTTTATTTTCAAGTATCAGCTAATAACTCATAAAAAGCACATTTTAATTATTTCTTTGGAATAAATTATTTTTATCATACTTACTTGAATGAATGAGAAATTGCTTTTTAAATTTTACTGAAGTTGATCACTGTTTGTATTTCTTTGTTTCTCAAGGATCTTAGTCTTTTAACAATATCAAAAATAGTCACTGTTACTGAAAATAATTCTTGGCTTTGAGACTAATTAGCCCACTTTTATAATTGCCTACCTTGGGCTACAAAAGAATTATAAGAAAGTGAAATGATCTCTACCTCACTTAAATTCAGCTGTGAGAACAGGCTGGCTATTGTACCCCTACCTATCAGCAGCAGCTCCAGTGGGTTTGATAATTCCATTATTCAAATATTCCATTAAACAGGTATTACTCAGTTGATGATTTAGAGTGCTTAATTCAAGGATCTCAGTGTAGCTTCTTTACAAGCAGTAGGAAAACGTTCATTCTTTTTTGCTCATGAGTTCTTCCTCAAGACAAAAACAGTAGCACAGAAACATTTTGGTTACTCTTCTCTGAAATATTCTTTTTCCTTGCTGTTTTATATACTTAGCATCCATCTATTTTCCTTAGGAAAATTCTTTAAGAGACTACTGCCTCAAATGTGAACTTTTAAAAATGTTGTTTTTTGAAAATGAAAGAAATTTTATAGAATAGAACTAATTTAGGCTATTACTTATTCTCAATTAATGGGTAAATTATACTCCATTTATTTTTAAATTTGGTCCTTTGGAACTCAAACACATTTTCTTAGGCGAATTATGTGATGAATTTTGGTTAATTTAGGTTTAATGGTCAGACCACAAAACTGTCAAACCATAATATTAATAAAGGACAATACCATGTTCCTGAAAAGTAGTGGTTAACACAGAAGCCATGTGTAATGGCATTTCTGAAGGGAATCTGTTAACAGTTTAGGTGTTGAATGTTGTAGAATTCACAGAGGCATCATCATGTAGTGCTTAGGACTGCATGTTTGCCCCACTGCTGTCCCTTACTACTTGTGAGTAACTGGGACTGTGTATACAAACTGACTTCTGCTCTAAGGGCAGGAGGATTGATGGCATCCAGATGTGCAAAGTGTGGAAAGATGAGGGCGTGCAGAAAGCAGAGGGTGTTAATGGAGGAATGCCCTCGGGCTGAGCAAGGTGCTGAGGGAAGAGCAGGTCTCTGTCTCGGGAGAGCTTTGACCTCCCCGTTTCCTTAATGAGGAATCAGTCCAGTGTTGAGAGAGGCCAGAGAAACACCCCCAGCCAGGGGGCATTTCTTGTGGTTTTAGTACAGAGCACCCTAAGTGAAGTGGGCCTGTCCATGCCTGTGTAATTTTCAAATAGTTTTAACGTGTAATATTTTCAAATGAAAAACACGTAAACCACATTTTAACTTAGAAAAAAATACTTTTCTCCAAAAGGAAATAATGTTTAAACAAGCAATCTCTTGTCAAAGGCAAAGATTTATTTCAAAACATAGATAGTGTTAGCACTTTATCACTAACTTAGCTAACCTCAGTTTGATAATTCATTTATTTATATGCTCTTTAACTTTGTCTCAGATAAAGATGGCTTTTATGACACATATATATTATTTTGAGCTTATGAATATAATATAGAAAGTATCATAATTTTAAAAAGCCCTTATATTTAATGTCAGGAGTCAGTTACCAAATAAATAAATATCAATTTTATTCCAAATTATTTGCTTAAAATATTTCACCAGAAAATAAAATTCTAAAGCAAACCCAGACTTAAGTTTTAGATAAGTAGATAATAGTGATAGAATAAAATTATTATTACCTTACACATAGTATTTATTCAGAATATATTTGTTGAATAGATAAGTGAATGAAATAGCACAATGAGGTTTTTTTTGACAATTGAAAAATACATAGGCATCAGCACATACTTTATAGTAGTTTCCTAGGGATTTTTAAAAATCACGATTCATCTTCAATAAATATTTATTAGTAATACTTCAGGTTATCCTTAAACTTTTCATTATTATTTATATTTTCTTTTCTATTTGTTGTGAATTTTAGTTTATTCTTGAGTGTGTCTTCTAGGAAAAAATCTAAAATTTTTGTTGATTATTCAAAATAAAACTATTGCAATTTCTAAACTGTTAACATTGTTTATTTTTATCCTAGCAAAACTAAATTTGTAGGTACCAGATATTTATGTAAAACACTGTTCACCAAATATTATTATATCCACCAGTCTTAATAAGTTTTTAAAAAGTAATTCTTGGTTAGAGGGTGTATTCTAGTTCCTTCTACTATTTAGCACTTTTCTTGAGTTTTCAAATAAGTCTATATTTAAAGTCAATATTTTAAGTAAGTCTATATTTCAAACAAGTCTAATAACGTCTTCAAATTCTGCCATGCTATGAAGAGTTTATCTAAACTCCATTCCCTTTTTAAAAATAATGCCTTGAATTCCGTTTTGCCTATGTCTTTTTCTTTTCTCGTAGATGAATGATGTACATTTTTTTAATGACATTCAGTTAAAATCCTGGTTTGGTAAAGAACTGTTTTTGAAAATGAGCATCATGAATTCTGAAATCCAGGCTTTAGCAAGTCATGAAACCTTTTTGGCCCCAGTCTCTACACTTGTAAAAGCAGAGGATTGACCTTGCTGATCTCTGACACCTCTGCCAACTCTAAAATTCTGAGTTTAAGATATTAAAACATAAAAATAGTATTGGATTATGAAATGCTGAGTGGCACATACAGTTAGAGAAACATAAACGGGAATGTACATCATTTGTAATTCTAATAAGCTAATTAACTAACTCAAAGATTCTGCTTTGGTGTTCTAATCCAGTTGCACTAGCGGATCAATACTAAATCTATTAATAACAAAGTGGAAAATTCTAGTGAATTTTGTTGTAGGAGGAGTATAGTAACTAGTGCTGTGTGCAATCCTTATAACTAGCCAAAGCCAACATGCAGGTCCTTTATGAGCGCCTTCTCAGAAGAAAGCGGCCACCAACCCAGAAAGACACCTGTCTAGGTACGTTCACAAATAGGCTAAGTAAATAACCCCTTTTAATCAGTATGAAACTTTGCTTTAATTTCGCATCAAACTTCAAAAATATGTATTTTTTAATATTGTGTATTCCTGCCACCCTTACTTAAGAACTTACTTTAAGAATCAGCTTGATTTGTAGATGAGCTTTGGTTAATTCTTAGTTCTTAATGTTCAGGTTTTTGGAACATTTAAAATTGGAAATGTTAAATGCAAAGATTTCTTTGGTTTTTTTCCATGTTCATTTTAGAGTTCCTGCAAAGAGCACGTTTTAGAAATCATGTTCATTGCCAGAATTTGTTAGTTTAATGGTAAGGCCTTAAATTTGTTCAAAGTCAATTTGTCTTTGGGTAGGGCTAAAGATAATAAAATGTGGTTTGAAAACTGAAACTAATTTCATGCATTACAGAAATAAAGAGAGAAACACCTTTTAATATCTGGTTTTGTTTTTTGAGTCAGTTTGCATTTATTTTTTTATTCTAAATTTAAAAAGCAAGATACAGGAATATCAAATCACTGCTACCCAGATATATTACATGTTTGAAAAGGTATACTCTGATTTCATTATTTCATTGATATATTTCTCTATATGTTTTAGACTTTTGTTCCTGAATAGCAATAGTATGTAATTTATTATCTTTCCCTAAGTATATTGAAAGTTTTTACTTTGAATAGACATCACACTTAACATTTTTTTTAAGTTATGAAAAGCTATAGAAATAAAAAATAAATCACAGCATTTGTCTCTCAGTTTTCATAAGTATGGACAAAAGGAAATTAAGGAGCCAAAATCTTTCTGCACATTTCTCAGATGAAAATTAGCTCAGAAATATTTACATTAGGTCAGTTTTCACTAAAATTGTTAAGCAAGAAACTTACCAGGAAGGAAAAAAGAAAAGTTGAAGATTTACTTATGGTCATTATTTTGGAGCATAATTTTATCCTCTCATTAAGTAACTTAAGTATAAAGTTAAAGAATTCATGGTATGAAATTATGGTCATTCATGACATATTTTAGTGTTCTTTTTAGCAAAAAATTGTACTTCTCATTTCCTGTTGTATTGCCAGCCTATCAGTTTACATATGTGCATGCTAAATGATTTTTTTAAATGCTGCTCGTTTAATAAGGTTTGTATAAAGAAGGGCCCAGTTTTTGGTTGGATGGGAAAAGATTTGATTCAAAACTAAAACATAATGAACTTAGTTAAATAATACTTCTAAAAATATATATCTATATCTTTTATCCTTAGTTCCTGGCATTGTATTAGCATTATCTAAACTATACTGTAAATACCTGTTGAATGAATGAGTAGATGAGTGGGTAAATAGATATAGAAAATAAATTTAAGATACATTTACCCTTTGACCTAGCAGTTGTACTTTTGTTCATTGAAAGGAGTACTAGTTTTTCGTAGCATAGAAAGGATTACTACTTTGTAATGGTATTTGTACACGCATGTTCATCACAGTATTCTTAGTGATAGAACACTGAAAACACAGATAAATGTCCATCATTCAGCAAAGGATAGAGTATGAAGAAAATTATGAGGTCTCTACGCCAAGGAATATTATATAGCCATTTTTTAAAAAGTGCTTTAGAGCTGCATATCAGATTTGCATGAAGTACTACTGAGAGATTTCATGCAGAAAGTTTGCAAAATATAGCCTGTTTTTATAAAACAGTAACTCTAGATCTCATGTATGTGTATATTTGAAAATATGGAAGGATGTATTCTAGGTTGCCACCTTGGATTAGCAAGAGGAGCCAAGTTAAAAAAGTTTGTAGAGAGTTCCCTGGTGGCCTGCTGGCCAGGATTCCGGGCCTTCAGTCATGGCCTAAGTTCAAAACCTGGTTGAGAAACTGAGATCCCACGAGCTACATGACACGGCAAAAAAAAAAAAGTGCGAAAATAATAACCTTTGTTATTCTAGAAATTTATGCGAATCTCTAGAAAATTATATAAGTAGATATAGGCATTTTAAAAAGAAATTAAACTCAGTTAAACTCCTAAATTATTTTGAACTCATTTCAACGCAAAGATTTTTAAGTTAAGTTTTACATTTAAGCATCCCTTAAGGTGTTTGCGTTGAAGTAGCTCTCAAGAATCATAATGCAAATAGACCAGTTTCTGCATTTAAGCTCTGGTATATAAAGGTAATAAAAGTGTATCAAAACTCTACAAAGTTTATGATCATTTTTTAAAAATTAATAGGATATGTAAACCATTGAGATCAATTTTGCTGATTTTCTTCTATCTCAGGAAAACATCCTGAGTGATATGAAAAACAGATGTTGCTATATGAAAGTTGTAATTTTAATACAGGGTCTGCCGCAGATTTTTTTTTAACATGACATTAGAAGCCACAGATTTATCTGATCGTGAAGTGATTTGTGAAATGGAAGCAAATTTCTTTAGTTATCAGTGGTTATTTATATATATTTTGTGAATTACAAAACATTTGTGTGTCCTACTGGTTTTAGTTATCAGTGGAGTATTTGTTGTTCAGATCATAGCTTGGTTGTGTTCTCCACATCAGTATAACTGCTTATTTTATCAAATTTAAATGTTTACCATTCTTTTATCAAGAAGTAAATATTTAGTGTACCTTATGAGATAGTGAGCTGAGGAATGAATTCAAAGATACCACAAAAATGTTTTCTTGTCTTTGTGTGAGAATGATCAATTAAAGTCACTCCAGCAGCAAGATTATGGAATTTTGTGTGCTGATAACTATAACTATGCTGTTCGAGTTGTCCTAGGAAAACTCATTTTAGTTTGATTTCAGATAAATGTAAGTGTATCTAAACATGATATTTTAGGTGTTAGCAACATCTTTTCCCTGCAAAAAATAGCTAATCTTCCTATTCTGTTGGTTTCTGTATTGCTTTGTAAATATTACCATTTTTTTTGTAAGTTAATCTGCATCCCTCCTTTGTAAGTGGTTATTTACATTTAATGGCATACATTGAATATGTCAAGATTATATAGAAAACATGGCCTTGGTTTTAGACTGCCTTGTAGGAAACCAAATTTACTGAACTAAGATATAACTTATATTTTTGTTGAAAAGAATTTTGACATTCATTTTCATTAAATAGCTTATATTCCAGGTATGTTTTTATTATTTTGACTTGAACTCTTTAGAAATAGCTTTTGTAAAAAGTAAAGTATGTGTATATGTAATACAAAATACTAAGATTACTAGAATTTTTAATATGTGAAATACAATAAAACTTTGGTTATATGTTTTATCTTTTCCATGATGCGGTTGTGCAAGTTATTTGAGGCATATAGTCATTAACTTCTTGACAGTGTTAGACTCTTAAGAGAACTGAAACCTGCTATTTAATACAGGCATGCTTCACTTTATTGCGCTTCAGGATACTGTGTTTTCACAAATTAAAGATTTATGGCAACCCTGTACCAAGCAAGTCTGTTGGCACCATTTTGTGTCTCTGTGTCACATTTTGGTAGTTCTCCCAATATTTCAAGCTTTTTCATTATTATCCTTATATTATGGTGATCTATGATCAGTGATTTTTTTTTTATGTAACTATTACAAAAAATTGCAACTGACTGAAGGCTCAGGTGATAGTTGGCATTTTTTTTATCAATACAGTATTTTTTAATGAAGGTATGTACATTGTTTTTTTAGACATAATGCTATTGTATACTTAATATACTACAGATTAGTGTAAAGATAACTTTTATATGCACTGAGGAACCAAAAAATTCATGTTGCTGGCTTTATTGCAGTATTTGCCTAATTGTAGTGTTCTGGACCTGAACCACAGTATTTTTGAGGTATGCCTGTAATCAGAACATATAATTTAATAGTCATCACATTACCTGCTTAATTTAATGTATTTATGGAAATATATTGCTTTGAAATTTAATTCATTTAATATAGTCCAGATATTTTGCAACCTCCTAGGTTTTTAAAAGTAATTTACTTATAAAATTTCAAAAATAATTTTCAGATATATAACATTGAAATACTTACTTTAATTATTGTTTACTCCTTTCAGAGGAAATGGATGTAGAAGCTCGACTTACTGAATTATGTGAAGAAGTTAAGGTATTTGGATTTTTAAAATTCACACTACCAAATTATTTGAGTGGATTCTGTTTCCTTTTTAAATACTTTATTGAAAATAAATTATTATTTTTCCTTTCTCAAATGCAAAGATAAAACTGTTGATTCTAGGTAGAAACACAACTTAGTTGATCAAACAACATTTGACTTGAGTGTGAAGTTAAATTATCTTTTTTTCTAGTCATTATTGATTAGAATCTTTTAAAAAATTTTTATTTTATTTTTAATTGGAGGATAATTACTTTGCAATATTGTGATGGTTTCTGCCATACATCAGCCGTAGGTATACGTGTCCCCTCCTCTTGAACCTCCCTCCCACCTTCCTCTCCGTCCCACCTGTCTTGTTGTCACAGAGCACTGGCTTTGGGTTTCCTGCATCATACAGCAAATTCCCACTGGCTGTCTATTTAACATATGGCAATGTATATGTTTCAATGCTACTCTCTCAAATCATCCCACCCTCTCCTTCCCTCGCTGTGTCCAAAAGTCTGTCCTTTATGTCTTCTTCTCCCTTGTTGCCCTGCAAATAGAATCATCAGTACCATCTTTCTAGATTCCCTATATATGTATTAATATACAATATTTGTCTTTCTCTTTCTGACTTACTTCACTCTGTATAATAGGCTCTTGGTTCATCCACTTCATTAGAACTGACTCAAATGCATTCCTTTTTATAGCTGAGTAATATTCCATTGTGTACATGTACCACAACTTCTTTATCCATTCATCTGTCGGTGGGCATTCAGGTTGCCTCCATGTCCTAGCTACTGTAAATAGTGCTGCCGTGAACAACGGGATACATGTGTCTTTTTCAGTTATGGTTTCCTCAGGGTATATGTCCAGTCGTAGGATTACTGGGTCATATGGTAGTTATAGGCCTAGTATTTTAAGGAATCTCCATGCTGTTCTCCATA
Organism: Okapia johnstoni; assembly: GCA_024291935.2. Lineage (NCBI taxonomy): Eukaryota > Metazoa > Chordata > Mammalia > Artiodactyla > Giraffidae > Okapia > Okapia johnstoni. Next base: position 88,439,314 of record CM044317.1, read on the forward strand.
GTAGCTGTATCAGTTTCCATTCCCAGCAGCAGTGTAAGAGGGTTCCCTTTTCTCCACACCCTTTTCAACACTTATTGTCTGTAGACTTTTTTGGTGATGACCATTCTGACCAGTGTGAGGTGATACACTGTAGGTCTGATTTCCATTTCCATTTCTCTAATAATGTTTGATGTTGAGCATCTTGTCATGTGTTTATTACCCATATGTGTGTCTTTAGAGAAATGTCTGGTAAGGTCTTCTGCTTACTTTTTGATTGGGTGTTTTTGTGTATGTGTGTGTTATTGAGACACTTGAGCTGCTCGTATATTTTGGAGATTAATCCTTTGTAATTTGTTTCATTTGCTATTATTTTCTGCCATTCTGAGGGTTGTCTTTTTCACCTTGCTTATAGTTTCCTTAGTTGTGCAAAAGCTAGGTCCCATTTGTATACTTTTATTTTTATTTCCATTACTCTAGGAGGTGAGTCTTAGAGGATCCTGCTGTGATTTATGTCAAAGAGAGTTCTGCCTATGTTTTCCTCAAAGAGGTTTATAGTTTCTGGTCTTACATTTAGGTCTTTAATCTATTTTGAGTTTATTTTTGTGTATGATGTTGAGAAACGTTCTGAGTTCATTCTTTTCCACGGAGCTGACCAGTTTTCCCAGCACCACCTATTGAAGAGACTGACTTTTCTCCTTTGTATATTTTTACCTTCTTTGTCAAAGATAAGTTACCCATAGATATGTGGATATTCTGGATATTCTGCATATAAATGAAATAGCAGAGACAATTAACTGATGAGAAGTGTGCTTTTTCCTCCTATTAGTTAACTCAAAGACTTTCTGGACAAATTTTTTTAAGCATTACTTAAAGTTACATACTTCTATAAAATGATATTGTTTAGAAATGTAAATTTATTTTATTTCAAGAAATGAGTTTCTCTTGGGCTATTTTTCTACGAGTTCATTCTTGCAATTGAATAGATTTTTGTTTTTCCTTTTCTTCCCCATGGAACTAAATATTTTGACTATTTTAGGATCCCTGTGTATTTCACTGTTGTTTAGCTACGTTAATGAAAGACAACAGAGACATGAATCAAACAAAAATATATATTTGACTTTGGGATATATTTCTGTATGTAAATATAAATGAGAACTTGACCCTTTTGAAAAAGGTATTTACCTTCTCCTTGTAAAATTATACATAGAAGAGACAATTTCATATCCCGTTCTAGAAACTTTCCCTATGGTTCAAGTAAGCCAAGTGTTTTCTTTAAAAAAAAAAAAAAATCACTAATGTCGTTATAATAGTCCCACAGGATTTTAGAAATAAGATGTTTGTGATAAATGTAGAAAAAATCTACTGACTTATTCACTGACATTAAAGGCAATTTGAGTAAATAAACATATGATACTCCCAGATGAAAAGATAAATGATCACTGAAAGCTACCCAGTTTCTCGCAAGTTAATAATATTAATGCATCTATATCAAAATCCTGTTGGAAACTTTAAAATTAAACTTCTTTTAAAGAGCACTTGAAGAAAGGTAAGAATGACTAAGAAAAACTTTTGAAAAAAATAATAATATAGAGGGACTTGCCCAAGTAGATGCTGAAATATATATAAAAATGACAGTAATGGAAATAGAGTAGGGTTTCTCTAAAAGAACAGAAAGACAAATCAATGGAACTAAATAGCACTGAAACAGTTGTTAAATATGTGTAAGAATTGAGTATATGATAAAATTTCACAAAGATTCGGTTACATAGTAGTATGGTAAAATAATATGTTATAGAAGCAAATTCTAAATGGACTTGAAGAGTTAAATGTCAAAAAAATCTGTGAGACAAATATATGTACACATGTATATATAAGCAATCTATCCTTGAAGTATGAAATAACTTCTTCAGAGTAACAGTAAACAATAGGTATTAATGATTTAAAACTTCTTTAAAACAACATAAAATATAAAGTTGAAAGGAAGCAATACACTGGAAGAAAATATTTGCAATACCTGAAAGTAGCAAATGATACTGAAAATGTATCAGTTTCAAAACACCCCTGGAAAAAAGGCATACACATAGAGACAATGTTCAAAATGCAATTCTTAGAACAAGTTAGCTGCTTAGGTGACACTCATTCTTACTGAAGACCAAGGAGATGCAGATTTAAGCAATAAAGTGTTTTCTTTTACCTTGAAATTTGCAGAAATGAAATGAAATGAATCTCCGTTGTTGGTAAGGTGGTAAGGAAACTAGTGTCTGCATAGGCTGTTGGTGAGGGTAGAAATGGTGCATTTTTTAGGTCAGTTCATATCTGTTCCAAAAACACCCACATGCTCTGCCACAAAATAGTTTTTATTTAGAAATGTATCCCACAAAAGGTGCTAATTCATTTCAACAAACAAATATAAAGCATTATCAAGTACCATGTAGTCATTTAAAAGAATTAGGTGAACCTCTGTGCGTTGACATGGATTTTTTAACTCAAGAAATACATATTCCTCTATGATGCAGGGTACTGTTTTCATGCTGAAAATCTCTTTAGGATATATTAATTGAAAAGATAAATTGGAGAAAAATAGGAATATGATTTTTATACGTTAGAAAAGCTATGTAAATATTTGATCATGTTTATGTGATTAGATTGCATATAAAATATTTGAAAGGATATACACACACACACATACACATTTCAACTATAAATAATAATACAGAAAAGAATACCACAAAGAATGAGGCTATGAAGGAAAATATTTGTTCTTTACTGTATTTCCATCTATATTAAGTTTTAAAAAATACATATGTACTCAGATATTACTAATGAATTTTATGTACTCGTACTTAATTTCAGTATTTAAGTGGACATCATAAAATTTAATATAAACTAGGATAGATAGAATAGACAGAAGATGGAGTAATATTTAAACAGGTCTTATGAATCAATAAGAAATCCCGTAATATCCAATTTTTAATATTAATATAGCTTAGACACCCAGTTTTCCAGTTATAAAATGCTAATAAGTGTGTGAAAAAAACTTTAATTATAAAAGAAATAAAAATTTAAATAGTCTGACATGATTTTTAACCTATCAGATTGGCTGTGTTTTTTTTATTTATTTTTAATTGAAGGATAATTGCTTTACAGAATTTTGTTGTTTTCTGTCAAACCTCAACATGAATCAGCCATAGGTATACGTATATCCTCTCCCTTTTGAACCTCCCTCCCATCTCCCTCCCCATCCCACCCCACTAGGTTGATACAGAGCCCCTGTTTGAGTTTCCTGAGTCATAAGGCAAATTCCCATTGGCTATATATTTTATATATGCTAATGTAATTTTCCATGTTACTCCATACATCTCACCCTATCCTCCCCTTCCCCATGTCAGTAAGTCTATTCTCTATGTCTGTTTCTCCATTGCTGCCCTGTAAATGAATTCTTCAGTACCATTTTTGTAGATTCTGTATATATGCGTTAGAATATGATATTTATCTTTCTCTTTCTGACTTACTTCACTCTGTATAATAGGTTCTAGGTTCATCCACCTCATTAGAACTGACTCAAATGCATTCCTTTTAATGGGTGAGTAATACTCCATTGTGTATATGGACAACAGCTTCTTTATCTGTTCATCTGTCGATGGACATCTAGGCTGCTTCCATGTTCTAGCTAGTGTACATAGCGCTGCAGTGAACAATGGGATACACGTGTCTCTTTCAGTTTTGGTTTCCTCAGGGTATATGCCTAGGAGTGGGGTTGCTGGGTCATACGGTGGTTTTATTCCTAGTTTTTTAAGAAATCTCCATACCGTCTCCCATAGTGGCTGTATGGGTTTACATCCCCACCAACAGTGTAAGAGCGCTCCCTTCTCTCCACACCCTCTCCAGCATCTATTGTTTGTAGACTTTTTGATGAGGGCCACTGAGTTGTCCACTGGGGTTTGCTCCTGAGGCTGCCCTGGAGGACTTGGGTCTGCCCCAGTGAGGGCCAGGTGCAGAAGTCGTGCAGCTGCTTGGGTCACAGAGGCCCTGGCAGCACCAGGTACTCAGGGTAGTTGGCAGCTAGGGCAGCAGGAAATATAGAGCTCTAGAAGAGTATGGCAACCTGTATTGGCCGATATGCTCCAGTATTCGTGCCTGGAGAACCCCCTGAGAGAGAAGCCTGGCAGGCTACAGTCCACAGGTCACAAATAGTTGGACGTGACCAAAGCGACCCCGCATGTGTAGACACAATACTTTTTTTAATCTGTGGCAGTTCTGCCCCAATGAGGGTTGAGCATGAAGGTGGCATAGCAGCTTGGTTTTCGGGGACCCTGGCAGCGCCAAATGTGAAGGGACACGGACTGCCTCCACCACAGGAGTTATGGCCCTCTCAGAGTCTCTTTTTCGAGCCTCTTGTAGCTGGCGATCAGAAGGTCTGTTTAGCCAGTCTTTCTCCGTAGCTCTGCCCATTCAGGCACATAGAGCAGCCCTGCTGGCTGGGGTCCTACTCTGTTGATCAACGCATCAGGCACCTAAAGGAGCACCCGGTATGGGGTCCTACTCGGTAGCTCAGTGCGTCAGGCGGTTAATGGGCCAGCCTCTCTGTTGCTCAGCTGCCGATGCTGGTGTGTGGGAAAAGACAGGCTGTGGTGATGGTTCCACCCACTACGCGTGGCCTAGCAATATCGCCTTGCTTCCATAGCTGCCTGGCTTTCCTCCACAGGCATTTGCCACCACAGTCCCCTCCATCACAGCCCCTCGATCCCGATGGGTTCCTCCGCAGTCAACAGCAGCCCTCTCCCTGGCGTTGCCCCACAATCCCTAAACTCCAGCTCCCAGCCGCTGCATTTCCTAGGGGACCTGTGTCCCTGTCTGGGGTATGTGTGGCTGTGGCAAGTACTGTCTGATTCTTGTTCATTTAGGCTGCCACAGATCAGCTGTTTCACTCTCAGCCTTAAATGTTTCTCCTCTGATTCAGACAGTTGGCCTGATGTGGGGATCAGACCCCTGCTTCAGTTCCCCCACCCACCAAGGGCAGGTCCAGTCCTACTAACACTCCTGTTTTTCCCCAGAGTCCCTTTGTCCTACCGAGTTTTGCATGGTTCTACATATTATTTTCCGCTGGTCAGGTGCTCCTGTCCTCTGTCAGCTGGTGTTCTCCATGACTGTGATTTTTTTTTTAGTAACAGTATAATCTTTGTTGACTTACGGTGAGATACAGATTCCCATACCTTGTAGATCTTTTTCAGAGATGAATTTGGCAGTATGTATCCAAAGCCATAAAAAGTATTCCTTCTCAATTTATACCAAATAAACAATCAGAAATTCATGTATAATGTAATTTGTGATATTGTAAAACATTAACCTAAATAAGTACCCAACAATAAGACAATGGTGAAACAAATCATGGGACACTCATAAAAACATTGTGCAACCTTTAAAGTGATCTTTCAACAAATATTTGATGATGTAGGAAAATGCTCATATTGTGTTTTTCAGTGAAAACGGCATAAAAATCTGATTCTGGTTTTTTCCTCTCTGTAACTGAAAATAATTGAAGACTGTAAACTAAAATGAGCTTTCTTTTTTTTTCAATGAGAAAAGGTCAGTGAATGCTATGAAAAGGTATACATCTATATAAAACAAAATAATGAATTTATTTAAAAAATATTATACAAGTATAAATGTCTTATTATTCCTACATTTATATATATAAAAGATCTTGTCAAACTTAATTCCAATTTTCTTTTTAATATAAAAAAGGATTATTATTTATATTTTGACACTTATCATAAAGAGTTATATAAACCAAAGGAGTAATTTGTTTATAGGATGCTTTTCCCAGTAATGAAAATACCAAAAGTCCTTTCTCAGAAACTTGATGCCATGCTGCCTGAGAAATACAGTTAATAAATACAGGGTATCTAGACAGCCTTGCTCTCTGGGGGGAATTATTTTTACTTGTGTGTAGATTATACCAGGTGTAGTATTGCTTGCCTTACACAGTATTCTTTAATTACTGTCAAATACTTATTCTAGTCTTCTTTTCCTAACTCCATTAAATCATTCTTGAAACCATACTATAGGTTTCAGCTTATTTATACTCCATTTTAATCTTCTGTGTGTTAAGAGATGTAAAAAACTTGGTAGCTTCCTTTCTAAAAATATTTATACATCATCCTTGAGGCAAAACCCTTCTGTAGAATTTCTGTGTGTGTTGAGTCAGTGTTTATCATCTGTTGACTCGTTAGCTTCCATTCTAGAATTCTGGAATTTGTCAGTATTTTCTGAATTCTTCCTTGTATTCTGGGAACTTTTTCCTTATCTGAAGCCTGTAATTCCTTATTCATTCATTCATTCATTCATTCGTTTGGTACATATTTATTGAGTGACTGCTGTGTACTGGTTACTTAGTCACACAAGTGAATAAGACATAATCCCTCCCCTTCTTACTTACTTTGCTGAGTTTTTGTTTTATGTGTTCTCTGAGTTAAGAAGATAAATGGAAGCTTGCTTCGGGTCAGGGAAGAAAAGCCTGCTGAGTTTCAGACTTTAAAAAGGAGTCTGTGTAAACAAAGAGAGTGTCATATATGATGAGCAACATTTAAGGGTTTCACTTGTGTTTTAGAAGGGGACTGGTGCAGGTATATGAGTATAACTGGGGCCATGGTGAATTGTCCAATAATTGTTGGGTGTGGACGTCAGGGATACTTGGTCCAGAGACACAGATGTGGTGGTGGGTGTGCAGGTGGAGATGAGCTGTGGGGGAAGCTGTTAACTTCAATCTGAATACACGGCTTCCCCCATCTTTACGGTGGGAAAGGAAATCATCACCGTGTATATATTTCAAGTAGATTTCCTAGTGTTACTAATAATTAAAGACAGATTTTTGCATCGAGATACTATCTGCGTAGAAACTGACTGCTGCCTTAGTGGATAAAACCTCCTTATGAGAAACACCATTCTGCTTTATAGTCTTTGTTATTCTTTGTTCACAAGTTCTTACTGTATCAATTCAAGAAAACTAAAAGCCTTCAAGAAAATTCTACATCTCATTTAGTACTCTTAATTTCTGTCATCAATTAAGATGAATATTTAAATAAACAGGACAACTTAATATCACTGTTAGAACATTCATAATATATATAATATATATATAATTAATATGTATTTGTTTACCCACTTTTCTCTCATTAGACTGTGAGCTTTTCATATTAATCTTAGTGTCTGTAGAATGTAGCCCCCTAGCATGTAAAATGTGCTCAATAAATACTGGATGCATGAATTGTTAGAAAAGAAGAAGAAAGAAATGTTTGACAACTCTGGGAAAGGGTTTCTGTGAGCAAAATAAAATCTAGGAGCAGAGGTGTGAAGGAAGAGCAGCTTTAGAGAGAATCTCAATCCTTTCTGAGGAGAACGTGACCTTTAAATTACTTAACTGATTGAAAATAAATCATATTTTAAGATTTCACAATCTTTCAAAAATTTTATAACTTTGATCATGATTTGTTGTGCTTAAAATTTCTAGTTTTAGTGTTTGAATTTGATCATGTTCTATAGAATCCTGATTTGTAACTTTAGACTATATCTGATATTATTTCAGATATTGAAATATTGGTTAAATTGTCGAAAATGCCAGAGTAACTACCAAGATAGAAAAAAAGCCATTGGTCAGTTGGTCTCTCTCTACACACACATGCAAGCATGCACAGATGCACATATTTTAAAACTAAAAAATTTGCCTTTTTATTAATACTCTCAGTAATATACATGTTATGGTAATTCTCAGAGCGCAGTTTTTTTTTTTTCTTGTCATTTCAGAAAATAGAAAATCCTGATGAACTGGCAGAACTTATAAATATGAACCTTGCACAACTTTGCTCACTTCTAATGGCTTTATGGGGACAATTTCTGGAAGTTATAACACTACATGAGGAACTAAGACTATTACTAGCACAAGAGCACCATACTCTGAGGGTAAGTTATAAAAAAAAAAAAAAGTGATTTCAGAGCATTTTAATGAGTATTGTCATTTATCTTTAGAAATTTCTTATGAATAAAAATTCTGATTTTTATCTAATACGTTCATAAATGAGAAAAGAGACATCTATCGTGTTATTGTTTGATTCCTAAAGTTAATAATAGAACAATACAGTTGAGTATATGACCTATGTCAGTTACAACCCTTGCTACTAAGAGACACCACCTATATGAAATAAAATATACAGTACAGGATGGCTCTTAGAATCCAGGAACAGGAATTATTACTAGATCTCTTAAGAAAAAGAAACCAGAACTAAAAAGCCATCTCAGAATAGACAGAATATCTCTCTCCAAACCTCATACTCCTTCCTTTCCTCTCTTCTTCCTTCACCTCATTTAGAGATATATATTATGAACTTTGCAGGCTTGGGGGAGTAATCTAGATATGTGGGTTATTTTAGGTCTGGTATGGACACTATGCAGAAAATTTTGTACAATTTTATTGTGTCCAGAGGCTTCGAGATGTTAAGTCTCTGTCTTCTCAGTCTTACCTCCTTTTGTACTCTGTATACACACTAATTTTCCTGAATTAGTTCCACAAAACATCTTGTGTATTTTCTTTTCTTTCTTGGTTTTTCTTTTCTTAATTATAAAGTACAAGTGAAAGTGTTAGTTGCTCAGTCGTGTCCAACTCTTTGTGACCCCATGGTCCCTTCATGGAATTCCCTAGGCAGGAACACTGGAGTGGGTTGCCATTCCTTTCTCCAAGGGGTCTTCCCAACCTAGGGATAAAACCAGGGTTTCCTGCATTAGCAGGTGGGTTCTTTACCATCTGAGCTACCACATAAAGCACAATATATAATCAAAATCAGAAAAGTTCATAAAACATGCACATTTTAACAAGTGGTTAAAAGCACATACCTTTTTAACAATCACCCAGATCAAGAAATAGAGTATTGTCAATATCACAGACATGTTCTGTGTATTTCTTCCAATTTCTACCCCTTTATGACATTTACAAGGAATCACCATCCTTCTCAGTAAGTTCCTTCTTTCTGTTTTAGTTATTCAGCCTATATTACTGAATTCTACATAAATGAATTCATACAGTGTGTATTCTTTTGTATATTTTGTATATTGTTTCTTTCAGTTGAGATTTTGTTTTGGAGATTAATCTTTTTTTGTTGTTGTTAGTAGCTGTAGCTTGCCCATTTTCATTGCTATAATGAATTTCCATTTGAATATACCTACAATTTGTTTGTCCATGTTACTATTGATAAGTGTTTGGATTATTTCAGATTTGTAGCTACTGTAAACCAAGCTACTGTGAATATTCTTATACATATTTCCTGTCATAATAGATTCTGTGATGTATTTACCAATGAAAGAGATTGCTGTGTCATAGGATACAAATAATGTCAATTCTATTATCTGATGCTACCCTGGTTTCCAAAGTGGTGCTGATTTTCACTCCCACAAGCACCATATGAAAGTTCTTACTCCACTTCCTCCCCAATTCTTGATATTGGGAGACTTTTAAACTTTTGCAAGATGGATGTAGAATGGTATATCACTTTGGTTTTATTTGTATTTTTTGATGACTTGGTAACAGTTGAGCACCATTTTGTATGACTGTTGGCTGTGTAGATATCCTGTTTGTGAAGTACCTGTCTAAACTGGCTGCCCATCTCTCTATTGGATTAGTTTTCCTTTTCTTCTTGATTTATAATAGTTTTCTGTGTATTCTAAGTACTGATCTTTGTTAAATGTATTATAAATTTTTTCTCATTTCATGGTTTTTTCCACTATCTTCATGCTGTCTTTTGATAAAGTAGAGGTCTTAATTTGTAGATGGAACACAAGAGAAAAGCCAGACAGAGACATACCTATATTTGGACATAATATGTACAGATCAGCAAGGAAGGTGTGACATTTTCGAAAAATGATATTGGGACAATTGGATATTATATAACTGAATTATATAAAATTCAGTTCCAGATGGACTAAAACCAGACATGAAAGGCAAAATCATAAAGTTTCTAAAATATGATAGAAAACTATCAGAAGTATTACAGAAGTAGTACAGCTTACTCCTATATATTCTTTGTCAGAATCACAAGTTACCATTTTGGCACATATGCTTGATCACTCCTTCTTTTTGTCAACAGATACACATTCCCAGTCGCTAAACTGGTAAAGAATCCTCCCACAATTCTGGAGACTCCAGTTTGATTCCTGGGTTGGGAAATTCCCCTGGAGAAGGGATAGGCTACCCACTCCAATATTCTTGAGCTTCCCTGGTGGCTCAGGTGGTAAAGAATCCACTTACAATGTGGAGGACCTGGGTTCAATCCCTGGGCTGGGAAGATCCCCCTGGAGGAGGGCATGGCAACCCACTCCAGTATTCTTGCCTGGAGAATCCCCATGGACAAAGGAGCTGGTGGGGTACAGTCCATGGGGTCCCAAAGAGTCAGACACAACTGAGCAACTAAAGACAGCACAGCACACATATATATACACACACACACATATTTTTTTTTCTAGGACATTTGATAATTACAGACATCATGCTCGTTTTTCCTTAAATACTTCAGGACATATTGACTAAGAACAAAGATATCCTCTTACTTAACCACAGTACCTTGATCAACTTTAAGTCATTTAATACTGAAGGTAAAGGCAAAGGAGAAAAGGAAAGATAAACCCATTTGAATGCAGTTTCAAATAGTAGAGAGGAGAGATAAGAAAGCCTTCCTCAGTGATCAGTGCAAAGAAATAGAGGAAAACAATAGAAAGGGAAGGAATAGAGATCTCCTCAAGAAAATTAGAGATACCAAGGGAAAATTTCATGCAAAGATGGACACAATAAAAGACAAAAACCTAAAGGCAGGGACCTAACAGAAGCAGAAGCGATTAAGAAGAGGTGGCAAGAATACACAGAAAAACTATACAAAAAAGATCTTAAATGACCCAAATAACCATGACGGTGTGATCACTCACCTAGAGCCAGACATCCTGGAATGTAAAGTCAAGTGGGCCTTAGGAAGCATCACTATGAACAAAGCTAGTGGAGGTAATGGAATTCCGGTTGAGCTATTTCAAATCCTAAAAGATGATGCTGTTAAAGTGCTACACTCAATATACCAGCAAATCTGGAAAACTCAGCAGTGGCCACAGGACTGGGAAAGGTCAGTTTTCATTCCAATCCCAAAGAAAGGCAATGCCAAATAATGTTCAAACTACCACACAATTGCACTTATCTCACACTCTAGCAAAGTAATGTTCAAAATTCTCCAAGCCAGACTTCAACAGTAAGTGAACCATGAACTTCCAGATGTTCAAGCTGGATTTAGAAAAGGCAGAAAAACCAGAGATCAAATTGCCAACGTCCACTGGATCATTGAAAAAGCAAGAGAATACCAGAAAAACATCTACTTCTGCTTTATTGATTACGCCAAAGCCTTTGACTGTGTGGATCACAACAAACTGGAAAATTCTTAAAGAGATGGGAATACCAGACCACCTTACTTGCCTCCTGAGACACCCGTATGCACGTCAAGAAGCAACAGTTAGAACTGGTCATGAAACAACAGACTGTTTCCAAATTGGGAAAGGAGTATGTCAAGGTTGTATATTGTTACTTTGCTTATTTAACTTATATGCAGAGTACATCATGCAAAATGCTGGGCTGGATGAAGCACAAGCTGGCATCAAGATTGCCGAGAGAAATATCAATAATCTCAGATACACAGATGACACCACCCTTATGGCAGAAACCAAAGAAGAACTAAAGAGCCTCTTGATGAAAGTAAAAGAGGAGAGTGAAAAAGCTGGCTTAAAATTCAACATTCAAAAATATAAGATCATGGTATCCAGTCCCATCACTTCATGGCAAATAGATGGGGAAACAATGGAGACAGTGAGAGACTTTATTTGGGGGGGCTCCAAAATCACTGCAGATGGTGACTGCAGCCACGAAATTAAAAGACGGTTGCTCCTTAGAAGAAAAGCTAGACCAACCTGTTAAAGACAGCATATTAAAAAACAGAGACATTACTTTACCAGCAACGGTCCATCTAGTCAAAGCTATGGTTTTTCCAGTAGTCATATATGGATGTGAGAGTTGGACTATAAAGAAAGCTGAGTGCTGAAGAATTGATACTTTTGAACTGTGTTGTTGGAGAAGACGCTTGAGAGCCTCTTGGACTGCAAGGAGATCCAACCAGTCCATCTTAAAGGAGATCAGTCCTGAATATTCATTGGAAGGACTGATGCTGAAGCTGAACCTTAAATACTTTGGCCACCTGATGTGAAGAACTGACTTACTGGAGAAGACCCTGATGCTGGGAAAGATTGAAGATAGGAAGAGAAGGGGACAACAGAAGATAAGATGAGATGGTTGGATGGCATCACCAACTTGATGGACATGAGTTTGAGCAATCTCTGGGAGTTGGTGATGGACAGGGAGGCCTGGCGTGCTGCAGTCCACGGGGTCGCAAAGAGTCAGACACGACTGAACTGTACTGAAATACTGATATCTACTACATGATTCATTTTTAAATCTGGTCAGTTGTCTTAATAACACCCTGTGTGACAACCTTTTCTAGGATCCATCTCAGGTCACACATTGCAATCAGTTATCACATCCCTTTAAACTCTTCAAACCCACTTAATCTTGATTCTTCCTTTTATTTTCTTTGTCTTTCACAACTTCAGCCAGTAATTTTTAGGCCAGTCTTCAATCTGGTCTTCAATTTCCTTATGATTAGATTTAGATGTTATAGTATTAGTGGGAATGCTATATTTTATTTCTTTTTCAATCAATTTTGTTAAATTATATTTCTCAAGGAGTTTTTTTGTCTCAATATATTGATTTATTGGTCTTAAATGAATTCAGAATAATTCTGAAAATTCTTAAAAAGAATTCAGAATAATGATAGTGAAGATGATCCAGGATCTCAGAAAAATAATGGTGGGCAAAGATTGAGAAGATGCAATAAGTGTTTACCAAAGGCCTAGAAAAACTAAAGAACAAACATACAGAGATGAACAATACACTAGAAAGAATTAATAGCAGAATAACTGAGGCAAAAGAATGGATTAGTGACCTGGAAGATAGAATGGTGGAAATCACTGCCACAAAACAGAATGTAGAAAAAGGAATGAAAAAAATGAGGACAGCCTAAGAGACCTCTGGGGTCATACATATTGATAATTGCCTTAATAATTGCCTTAAATGGAAATGGGTTAAATATACCACCCAAAAGACAGACTGGCGGGGTAGATACAGAAACAAGACCCATATGTATGTTGTCTACAAGAGACCCACCTCAGACTTACAGACTGAATGTAAGGGGATGGGAGAAGGTATTCCACATACAGTGAATTCATAAGAAAGCTGGAGTAACAATACTCACATCAGACAAAACAGACTTTAAAGTAAGGACTATTATAAGAGACAAATAAGGGCACTTGATAGTGATCAAGTGTTCAATCTGAGAAGATATAACAATTATATATGCACCCAACATAGGAGCACCTCAATATGTAAGGCAAATACTAACAAATATAAACAGAGAAATTGACAGTAACACAATAATAGTGGGAGACTTTAATACCCCACTTTCATCAGTGGGCAGATCATTTAGACAGAAAATTAATAAGGAGCACAGACCTTAACTGACCGTTTAGATCAGTTGGATTTAATTGATATTTATAGAGCATTTCACCCAAAAGCAGCAGACTTTACCTTCTTCTCAAGTGCACATGGAACACTCCAGGATTGACCACATGCTGGGCCACAGGCAAGTCTTGGTAAATTTAAGAAAATTGAAATTATAACATTTTTTCTGTCACAAAGCTCTGTGATTAGAAGTAAACTACAAGAAAATACTCTAAAAAACATAAATACGTGGCAGCTAAACAATATGCTACTCAGAAACCATTGGATCACTGAAAGACTCAAAGAGGAAATTAAAAAAAAAAAAAAAGAAATGAAAATGAAAGCACAATGGTCCAAAACTTATGGGATGCAGCAAAAGCAGTTCTAAGTGGAAAGTTTATGGCAATACACAATTACCTCAAGAAACAAGAATCTCAAACAACCTAACCTTACACCTAAAACAATTAGAGAAGAAAAAGCAAACCTACAGTTAACAGAAGGAAGGAAATCATAAAAATCAGAGCAAAAATGAATGAAATAGAGACAAAGAAAAAAATCTCAAAGATCAATGAAATTAAAAGCTGGTTCTTTGCAAAGATAAGCAAAATTGATAAACCTTTAGCCAGAGACCAAGAAAAAAAAAAAGAGGATTCAAATCAATTAAATTAGAAATGAAAAAGGAGAAGTTACAACTGACTCCATAGAAATACCAAGGATCATAAGAGACTAATATGAACAATTGTATGCCAATGAAATGGACAACCTAGAAGAAATGCACAAGTTCTTAGAAAGGTACAGTCTCCTTAGACTGAACCAAGATGAAATAGAAAACATGAACAGACCAGTCACAAGCACTGAAATGGAAACTGTTATTAAAAACCTCCCAACAAACAAAAGTCCAGGCCCTGACAGCTTTACAGGCAAATTTTATCAAATGTTTAGAGAAGAGTTAACACCTCTCCTTCTGAAACTGTTCCAAAAAATTGCAGAGGAAGGAAAACTCCCCAGCTCATTTTATGAGGCACCATCACTCTGATACCGAAACCAGACAAAGATACCCCCCACACACACACACACAAATTACAATCCAGTGTTACTGATGAACATAGATGCAAAAATCCTCAGCAAAATACCAGCAATCTGTATCCCACAGTACACTGAAAAGATCTACACTATGATCAGGTGGGATTCATCCCAGGGATGCAAGCATTTTTCAGCATCCACAAGTCAATCAAGGTAATATACCACATCAACAAATTGAAGAAGAAAAACTATGTGATCATCTCAATAGATGCAGAAAAAGCTTTTGATGAAATTCAGCACACATTTATGATTTAAAAAAACTCTCCAGGGGGGTGGGCATAGAGGGTACATAAATCAACATAATAAAGACCATATTCGACAAACCTACAGCTAGCATCATACTCAATAGTGAAAAACTGACAGCATTCCCTCTAAGATCAGGAATAAGACCAGGATGTCCACTCTCACCTCTTTTATTCAACATAGTTTTGGAAGTCCTGGCTATAGCAATCAGAGAAGAAAAGGTAAGGGGAATCTAAATTGGAAAAGAAGAAGTTAAAGTATCACTGTTTGCAGATGACATGATACTATACATAGATCCTAAAGATGCTACCAGAAAATTACTAGAACTCATCAATGAATTTGGTAAACTTGCAGGCTACAAAATTAATACACAGAAATCTGTTGCATTTCTCTACACTAACAATGAAAGATCAGAAAGAGAAATTCAGGAAGCAATTCCATCTACCATTGCATCAAAAAGAATAAAATACCTGGGGATAAATCTACCTAAGGATACAAAAAACCTGTACTCTGAAAACTGTAAGATACTGATGGAAGAAATTGAAGAAGACATAAACAGATGGGAAGATACACCATATTTTTGAACTGCAAGAATCAATATTGTCCAAATGACTATAGTATCCAAGGCAGTCTACAGATTCAGCACAATCCCTATCAAATTACCAATGGCATTTTTCACAGAACTAGAACAAAAAAATCTCAAAATTTGTATGGAGACACAAAAGATCCAAAATAGCCGAAGCAAGCTTAAAAAATGGAGCTGGAGGAATCAGGCTCCTTGACTATACTACAAAGCTACAGTCATCAAAACAGTATGGTACTGGCACAAAACTAGAAATATATATCAATGGAACGGGATAGAAAATGCAGAAATAACCCCATTCACCTATGGTCAATTAATTGATGACAAAGGAGGCATGTTGGAAAGACAGTCTCTTCAACAAATGGTGCTGGGAAAATTGGACAATACATATTAAAAAAATGAAGTTAGATCATTTTGTATATGTATAGACGATATACAAAAATAATCTCAAAATGGATTAAAGATCTAAATGTGAGATCAGACACTGTAAAACTCCTAGAGGAAAGCATAGGCAGAACACTCTGGCATAAGTCACAGCAGTATCTTTTTCAATCCATTTCCCAGAATAATGGGAATAAAAACAAAACAAATGGAATCTACTTAAACTCAAAAGCTTTTGCACAACAAAGGAAACAGTAAACAAAATGAAAAGACAACCCACAGATTGGGAGAAAATATTTGCAAATGATGTGACTGATAAGGGATTAATCTCCAGAATTTACAAACAGTTTGTGATGCTTAACAGCATCAAAACCAACAGAGCACTCAAAAAATGGACAGAAGACCTGAGTAGATATTTCTCTAAAGAGGACATATAGATGGCCAGCAGACACATGAAAAGATGTTCAACGTTGCTAGTTATTAAGGAAATGCAAATCAAAGCTGCAGTGAGATACCACCTCACACTGGCCAGAATGGCTATCATCAAAAAACTGACAAAAAAATAAATGCTGGGGAGGGCACGGAGAGTAGGGAACCCTCTTACACTGTTGGTGAGAATGTAAATTGGTGTAGGCACTATGCAGAACACTATGAAGTTTCCTTAAAAAACTAAATGTAGAGCTACTGTATGACCCTCAGTCCCACTCCTCAGAATGTATCAAGAGGAAAACATGATTTGAAAGGGTACATGCACCCCAGTGTTCATTGCAGCGCTGTTTACAATAGCCAAGACATGGAAGCAACCTAAGTGTCCACTGACAGAGGAATGGACAAAGAAGATGTGGTGTTGCTGGGCATACACACCAAGGAAACCAGAATTGAAAGAGACATGTGTACCCCAGTGTTCGTCGCAGCACTGTTTACAATAACTAGGACATGGAAGCAACCTGGATGTCCATCGGCAAACAAATGGATGAGAAAGCTGTGGTACATATACACAATGGACTATTACTCAGCTATTAAAAAGATCACATTTGAATCGGTTTTAATGAGGTGGACAAAACTGGAGCCTATTATACAGTGAGAAGTAAGTCAGAAAGAAAAACACCAATACAGTATACTAACACATATATATGGAATTTAGTAAATCGGTAAAGATAACCCTGTATGCGAGACAGCAAAAGAGACACAGATGTATAGAACAGACTTTTGGACTCTGTGGGAGAGGGCGAGGGTGGGATGATTTGAGAGAATAGCATTGAAACATGTATATTACCATATGTGAAATAGATCGCCAGTCCAAGTTTGATGCATGAAACAGGGTGCTCAGGGCCAGTGCACTGGGATGACCCTGAGGGGGGGGATGGGGAGGTAGGTTGGAGGGGGGATCAGGATGGGGAACACATGTACACCCATGGCTGATTCATGTCAATGTATGGCAAAACCACTACAATATTGTAAAGTAATTAGCCTCCAATTAAAATAAATTAATTAATTTTTTAAAAAAGAAGATGTGGTATGTATATACAATGGAATATTACTCCATTAAAAAAAATGAAATAATGCCATTTGCAGCAATATGGGTGGACCTAGACAGTGTCATACTGAGTGACGTAAGTCAGACAGAGAAGGATAAATATCATATGACATCCCTTATATGTGGAATCTAAAAATAATACTTACAAAACAGAAAGAGACTCACAGATTTAGAAAATGAATTTATGGTTGCCTGGGGGAAGGGATAGTTAGGGAGTTTGGAAGGTCATGAACACACTGCTGTATTTAAAATGGATAACCAATAAGGACCTATTGTATAGCACATGGAACTCGACTCAACATTATGTGCCAGTCTGGTTGGGAGGGGAATTTGGGGGAGAATGGATACATGTGTATAGATGGCTGATTCCCTTCTCTGTTCACCTGAAACTGCTACACCGTTGTTAATTGGCTATACTATACCCAATACAAAATAAAAAGTTTAGTCTGAAAAAAAATAATGCTGGAATTTCAGTTTAAGTAAAATCTATAGATCAGTTTAGACGGAATTTTCCCCTTAATTTTATTGAGCCAATCTGTGAACATGGCCTGGCTCCCCATTTACTTACTGCTGCTGCTGCTAAATCGCTTCAGTCGTGTCCAATTCTGTGCGACCCCATAGACAGCAGCCCACCAGGCTCTGCCATCCTTGGAATTCCCCAGGCAAGAACACTGGAGTGGGTTGCCATTTCTTTCTCCAATGCATGAAAGTGAAAAGTGAAAGGGAAGTCACTCAGTCATGTCCGACTCCTAGCGACCCCATGGACTGCAGCCTACCAGGCTCCTCCGTCCATGGGATTTTCCAGGCAAGAGTACTGGAGTGGAGTGCCATTGCCTTCTCCGCCACATTTACTTAGGTCTTCTTTAATTTCTCTCAGAAGTGTTTTGTAGTTTTCAGTCTCTTAAATTTATTTATAAGCTTTTTATATGATTATATTATGTGGTGATGTTATAAATGGTCTTTTAATTTCATTTTTTTAAAGGTTGTTACTAGAGTATAAAAGTACAATTGATTTTTGCGTATTGATTTTATATCCTATGACCCTGCTAAACTTATAGTATATTATAAATCTAAATTGGGTCATTTGATTCATAGGGTTGTTTAATCAATATTCTGGATTGCCATTTTTTTGTCTCTGCTTTGCTATTTTAAAGACATACCGTTATCATCTGTCCTCCATACTCTGTGATATTAAATCAGTCATTGATATCAGGGTTCCCAACCCCTGGGCCGTGGACGGGGCCGCACAGCAGCCGGTGAGCAGCAAGGGAGTGAGCAGAGCTGCTTCTGTGTTTACATCTCCCCATCGCTCACATTACCACTTGAGCTCCACCTCCCGTCAGGTCAGCAGTGGCATTAGATTCTCATAGGAGCATGAACCCTACTGTGAAACGGTGCCTGCAAGGGATCTAGATTGTGCTCCCTTTATGAGAATCACCTGAAAACCACCACCACCACCCCCTTCCATGGAAAAATTGTCTTCCACTAAACCTGTCCCTCCCTGCTGCCCAAAATGTCGGGAAACACTGATTTATATTGTTTTCCTCCAGCTGCTGTTAGGATCTTCTCTTTATCTTTGTTTTTTAGCAATTTAATTCTACTGTGCCTTGTATTTTCTCAATTTATCTTCCTTATGACTTGCTTTAATTCTCAGATCTGCAGTGTGGTATTTTTATCAAAATTTTAGCCATAACTATAGATTTTTTTATGCCCCAGTTTTTCTCTCTGCTCTCTCTCTGGCACTCTCATATCACTTATGTTAACACTTTTGATATTTTGGGGTCTTTAGTTTTTTTCCTCTGTGTTGTTTGGAGTGAATAACTTTTGTTATTCTATCTTTGAATTTACTAACTCATTTCTATAGTGGCTGATCTGATCTAAATCTTATCTAGTAAAATTTTCATTTCTGATATTATACTTCTTACTTCCAAAATTTCCCCTTGGTATTTTTTTTAATGGTTTCATTTTTTTGCTGAGGTTCCTCATCTCTTCCTTCATTATGATCAGCTGCTCTCAGTCATTTGGTAGTATCTAATTATTGCCTAAAAGTACTTGCATGGACTTCTGGTTTCTGATCTGTTTTGTAAGAGACTTGGACTTCATCACTTCCTTTCTGCCAACAAGAAAAGGGCTGAACAAACCCAATGTCAGCACATCTTTTTATATCCATTAGGGAATTGAGGCCGCATGATAAACTTCTGCCCACCTCCCCCGAACTGGAAAGAGAGAGAGCCAGTTACAGAGAATCACATCTTGCTAAAGCAGAAACATATCCATGAACAGAACAGTACCAGGGGAGCAAAACTTACACTGTAATTGACAAATTTCTGGAGGCTCAGTGTGGACAAGTTTGAGTTAGTAACTCCAGAGGGCCCAGTCTTAGGGGACCCCACACGTCTATGAGTTTTAGCTCAAGGAACCCTACCAGATTCGCATAATGATGATCAGAGAAATTCCTTCATGCAGGGAGAGGTGGAAATAGTCATTTATAGATACAGTCAGAGCATTCTGTCATTCTTAACAAGATCTTCCTCCTCAGAAACTGTCTTTCTGGAGCCCAGCTGACCTGGAGGACCCAATTCCAACCCTCTCTAGCCCTCTTCACTTGGGGAAGGAAAATTCCCAACTTACATTATTAGAGAACTGCAAATTAAAACAATGGGATGTCATACACACCTGTAAGAATGGCTAAAATCAAAAACATTGACAACACCAAATATTGATAAGGATGGGGACCCAACAGGAATTCTCATTCATTGCTGTTGGGAATGCAAAATGGTACAGCCACTTTGGAAGATGGTTTGGCAATTTCATACAAATCCAAACATATTCTTAAATTACAATCCAGCTATAATGCTTTTTTATTTTTTTCCCAAATTAATTGAAACTTAGGTCTACACAAAAACCTGCACATATAGCAGCTTTTTTCATAATTGCCAAAACTTGAACCAAACTGTCCTTCATCAGGTGAATGAATAAACCTTTGTTTGTCCATATAATGGAATTTTTTTCAGTAATAAGAAGAAGTGAGCTATCAAACCATGAAAAGTCATAGAAACCTTAAAAATATATTTTTGCTAAATGGAGCCAATCTGAAGAGAGTTACCTACTGTATGATTCCAACTCGATGGCATTCTGGAAAAGGAAAAACTAAAAAAATGATCAGTAGTTGCCAGGGGCTCAGGGGAATTGGGAGAGAGTCAAGTGGGTGGAGCACGGGAGATCTTTAGGAAAGTGGAACTGTTCTCTGTGATATTGTAATGGTAAATATTTATCTTTAATACATTTGTGAAAGCCCATACCATGCTCAATACCAAGGGTGAACCTTAATGAAATGATGAACTTTAGTTGATGATGTGTCAACATTGGTTGGTTCCTCAGTTATAACAAATGCATCAAATTATTGGAGAAGGAAATGGCAACCCACACCAGTATTCTTGCCTCAGAGGCCTCATGGACAAAGGAGCCTGGCAGGCTACAATCAATGGAGTGGCAAAAGAGTGGGACACAACTTAGCGACTGACCCAACAACATCAAATTATAACAAATACAAGATACAAATAATAGGAAAAACTTGGGGGCTTGCTGTATAATTGGAACTTTCTATACTTTCTGATCAATTTTTCTCTAAAACTGCTCTTAAAAAAAAAAAAAAAAAAACCTTAGTTTTAATTTTTTTTTTTTTTTAATTCTTGCTTTCTAATTCTAGTACCTGGGTTATTGTGGAGTCTATTTCAACAAACTGCTTTTATCTGTTGATTTTAAGGTACATTTTCCCACTTCTTTGCATGCCCAGTGGGTGTTCTTCAGGGCTTGAAGCAGTTGCTCCATGTATTTTGTCCAGTTTTCTAAGTTGTTTTCAGTAGGGTCAATCCAATACCAGTTTCTCTGTCCTGGTCTCAGTGAAGCTAAATAGTGCTTTTCAACTTTGGCTGTGTGTTAGAGTCATCTTGGGAACTTTAAAAATTACCAGTGCTAAATGGGGCCCAGACATGGATAGATTTTTTAAAGTTCTCCGATTGATTAACAGGGTTGGGTGGTAGTAGTGGTTTAGTCACCAAGTCACGTCTGACTCTGCTTCCCCATGGACTATAGCCCGCCATACTCCTCTTTCATGGGATTTCCCAGGCAAGAATACCAGAATAGGCTGCCATTTACTTCTCCAGGGGGTCTTCCTGACTCAGGGATCAAACCTGTGTCTCCTGCCTGGCAGGCGGATTCTTCACCTCTGTGTCACCTGAGAACAGTGTTGGGCCTCTCCCTGAGTAAGAGGACTCTGCTAGGGGAGTGGGAGCTGAAGCCTAGCCTGTCTTCCCTCGAGACAGGTTCTGTCTGCCTGTGGAAAGAGCACTTTTTTGTTTTGGGTCCTGTTTGTTTTCCTTTTCCATTATGGTTTATCACAGGATATTGAATATTGTTCCCTGTTCTATACAGTAGGCCCTTGTTTTTATCTGGTCTTTATATAATAGTTTGCATCTATGAATCCCAGACTCCCAGTTCTTCCCTCCTCCTGTCCTCCTCCTCCTCAACAGCCACAAGTCTGTTCTCTATGAGTCTGTTTCATAGATAAGTTCATTTGTGTCATATTTTAGATGCCACATATAAGTGATATCGTGGGGTATTTGTCTTTCTCTGTGACTTAACTTCACTTAGTATGATAATCTCTAGGTGCGTCCATGTTGCTGCAGGTGGCATTATTGCATTCTTTTCTACGGCTGAGTAATATTCCATTGTCAATACACACACATAGACACACGGACATGTTCAGTCGCTCAGTTGTGTCCGACTCTTTGCGACCCCATGGACTGCAGCACACCAGGCTTACCTGTCCTTCACCATCTCCCAGAGCTTGCTCAAACTCATGTCCATTGAGTCATTGATGCCATCCAACCATCCCATTCTCTGTCACTCTCTTCTGCCTTCAATCTTTCCCAGCATCAGGGTCTTTTTCAATGAGTCGGCTGTTTGAATCAGGTGGCGAAAGTAATGGAGCTTCAGCTTCAGAAGCATCAGTCCTTCCAATGAAATTCAAGGTTGATTTCCTTTAGGATTGACTAGTTTTATCTCCTTGCTGTCCAAGGGACTCTCAAAAGTCTTCTCCAGTCACTGCAGTTTGAAAGCATCAATTCTCCGGTGCTCAGCCACATTTATGGTTCAGCTCTCACAATTGTATATGACTACTGTAAAGACCATAGCCTTGACTATACAGACTTTTATCGGCAAAGTGATGTCTTTGCTTTTTAACACACTATTCGAGGTTTGTCATAGCTCTCCTGCCAAGGAGCAGCTGTCTTCTGATTTCATGGCTGCAGTCACCATCCACAGTGATTTTAGAGCCCAAGAAGAGGAAATCTGTCACTGCTTCCACCTTTCTCCTTCTAATTTGCCATGAAGTGATGGGACTGGATGCCATGATCTTAGTTTTTTTAATGTTTAGTTTTAAGCTGGCTTTTTCACTCTCCTCCTTCACCTTCATCAAGAGTTTCTTTAGTTCCTCTTCTCTTTCTGCCATTAGAGTGGTATCATCCACATAACTGAGGTTGTTGGTATTTCTCCCAGCAATCTTGATTCCAGCTTGTAACTCATCCAGCCCAGCATGTCTCATGATGCACCTGTGTATAAGCTAAATAAACAGGGTGATAGTAAACAGCCTTGTCATACTCCTTTCTCAATTCTGAAGCAGTTGGTTGTTCCATACAAAGTTCTCACTGTTGCTTCTTGACCAGCATACATGTTTTTCAGGAGACAAGTACAAGGTGGTCTGGTATTTCCATCTCTTTAACACAGTCTGTTATGATCCACACAGTCAGAGGCTTTAGTGTAGCCAGTGAAACAAAGGTAGATTTTTTTCTGGAATTCCCTTGCTTTCTCTCTGATCTAGCAAATGTTGACAATTTGATCTCTGGTTCCCCTGCCTTTTCTAAACCCAGTTTGGACATCTGGAAGTTCTTGGTTCACATAGTGCTGAAGCCTAGCATGCAGGATTTTGAGCATAACCTTACTAGAATGGGAGATGAGTGCAATTGTCTGGTGTTTGAACATTCTTTAGTACTGCCCTTCTTGCTAATTGGGATGAGAACTGACCTTTTCCAGTTTTGCGGCACTGCTGGGTTTTCCAAATTTGCTGAATATTGAGTGCAGCACTCTGATAGCATCATCTTTTATTATTTTAAATAGCTCTGCTGGAATTCCGTCACCTCCACTAACTTTATTGACAGTGCTTCCTAAGCAGTGCTTCCTAAGGTCCACTTGACTTCACACTCCAGAATGTCTAGCTCTAGGTGAATGACCACACCATCGTGATCATTGAGATTATCCAGATCACTGAGATATTTTTTGTACAGTTCTTCTCGGTATTCTTTCCATCTCTTTTTGGTCTCTTTGCCTCTGTTAGCTTTTTACTGTTTCTGTGCTTTATTGTGCCCATCTTTGGATGAAATGTTCCTTTGATATTTCCAGTTTTCTTAAAGAGATCTCTAGTCTTTCCCCTTCTGGTGTTTTCCTCCATTTGTTTGTATTGTTCATAGAACAACTTCTTGTCTCTCCTTGGTATTCTTTGAACTCTGCCTTTAGTTGGGTGTGCATTTTCCTTTCTCCCTTGCTTTTCACTTACCTTTCTTCAGCTATTTGTAAAGCCTCCTCAGACAACCCCTTGGCCTTCTTGATTTTCTTTTTCTTTGGGGTGGTTTTGTTCGCTGCCTCCTGTACAGTATTACAGACCTCTGTCCATGGTTCCAAGGCACTCTGTTTACTAGATGCAGTCCTTGAATCTATTCGTCACCTCCACTGTATATTCGTAGGTGGTTTGATTTTAGTTGTTCCTGGCTGGCCTAGCAGTTTTCCCTGCTTTCTTTAGTTTAAGCCTGAATTTTGCTATGAGAAGCTTATGATCTGAGCCACAGTCAGCTCCAGGTCTTGTTTTTGCTGACTGTATAGAGCTTCTTCATCTTCGGCTACAAAGAATGTAATCAGTCTGACTTTCTGTTGACTATTTGGTGATGTCCATGTATAAATAATCTCTTGTGTTGTTGAAAAAGGGTATTTGCTATGACCAGTGCATTCTCTTGGCAGAATTCTGTCAGCCTTTGCCCTGCTTCATTTTGTACTCCAAGGCCAAGCTTGCCTGTTATTCCAGGTATCTCTTAACTTTCTACTTTTGCATTCCAGTCCCCTATGATGAATGCTGTGCTGTGCTTAGCCACTCAGTCGTGTCCAACTCTTTGCGAGCCCTGT
This sequence comes from Okapia johnstoni, assembly GCA_024291935.2. Lineage (NCBI taxonomy): Eukaryota > Metazoa > Chordata > Mammalia > Artiodactyla > Giraffidae > Okapia > Okapia johnstoni. The sequence continues at coordinate 88,463,980 of CM044317.1, forward strand.
GATGAATAGGACATCTTTTTTTGGCATTAGTTCTGGGAGGTCTTAGTTAGTTCTTCTAGGTCTTCATAGAATTGATCAACCTTCAGTTTCTTCAGCATCGGTGGTTGGGGAAGAGACTTGAATTACTGTGATGTTGAATGGTTTGCCTTGGAAACGAACAGACATCATTTTGTCGTTTTTGAGATTGCACCCAAGTGCTGCAGTTCAAACTCTTGTCGATTATGAGGGCTACTCCATTACTTCTATGGGATTCTTGCCCACAGTAGTAGATATAATGGTCATCTGCATTCAGGTCACCCATTGCTGTCCATTTAGTTCACTTATTCCTAAGATGTCAGTGTTTATTCACTCTTCTCACCTCCTGCTTGACCACGTCCAATCTACCTGATTCTTGGACCTAACTTTCCAGGTTCCTATACAACACTGTTCTTCACAGCATCGGATTTTGCTTTCATCAGCGGGCACATTCACAGCTGAGCATTGTTCCCACTCTGGCCCTGCTGCTTTGTTCTTTATACTTGTCCCCTGCTCTTTCCCAGCAGCATATTGGACAGCTTCCGACCTAGGGGACTCATCTTTCAGTGTCATATCTTTTTGCCTTTTGGTATAGTTCATGGGGTTTTCACGGCAGGTATATGGGGGTGGTTTACCATTCCCTCCTCCAGTGTGTCACATTTTGTCAGAACCCTCCACTGTGTGACCTGTTCGTCTTGGGTGGCCCTGCTTGGCACGGCTCATGTCTTCACTGAGTTGCACAGGCCTCTTCACCATGACAAGACAGTGATCCATGAAGGGCTTTTCAGGAAATAAGTCTAACCAAAGGGAACTTTGTTTTTACCAATATGTGCTTTTCAAAGAGCTAATTTTTTCTTAAATTATTTCTGACCATTTTACATGGAAACTTTGTAATGTGCCTCATGGTTCCCTACCTTCTGAAGTAGAGTGTACGGAACCTAAGTTGGCCTTTTGAAAATGAGTTAGTTATCATTATGCACCTTGTGTAGGGAGGCATTTTTCTTTCAGCATCAAGTTGTTTCTTTTGCCTCACATGCTTACATACACTTAATGCCTCTGTGCACAGTCTATATTCTGTACCTCTCCTTTTCCCCTGGTTCACTTGCTCTTTTAATGTACTGTGGAGTGGGAAACCAAGTAACTCAAATCACCTAAAATTGTGTCTAATAGTAAGCATAAATCAGTTTTGTATAAAAAGTGGACTCTAAAGTATCCTACTGTTGAGTATAATGCAAGAATGTAAAGAATATTTGTTCAGTAAACATTTGTGAGATGTGTTCTTTCTTCAAGGCAACATGAATAATACATCACATATTTAGACTCTACACTAATGATTAGACTCTTAACTTGGATGTGCATGTATAAAATTATTTACTAAATATTAATAAAATATTGTGTTTTAATAATAATTTATATTAAAACATATTTTAATATAAAATTATTTTGTAAAAATTATGTTTAATGCAATAATATTTATAAAAATAATATATTCTGATATATTTAATAAATAAAATATTTTAATAATTTGAAAATCATTTAGTAAAATATAATATTTTAATAATATATTTAATAAAATATAAGTATTTAATAATAGTTTAATATTATCAGTTCAGTTCAGTTCAGTCACTCAGTCATGTCCGGCTCTTTGCGACCCCATGAATCGCAGCACACCAGGCCTCCCTGTCTGTCACCAACACCCAGAGTTTACCCAAACCCATGTCCATCAAGTTGATGATGCCATCCAGCAATCTCATCCTCTGTCGTCCCCTTCTCCTGCCCCCAATCCTTCCCAGCATCAGGGTCTTTTCCAGTGAGTCAGCTCTTCGCATCAGGTGGCCAAAGTATTGGAGTTTCAGCTTCAACATCAGTCCTTCCAATGAACACGCAGGGCTGATCTCCTTTAGGATGGATTGGTTGGATCTCCTTGCAGTCCAAGGGACTCTCAAGAGTCTTTTCCAACACCACAGTTCAAAAGCATCAATTCTTCGGTGCTCAGCCCTCTTCACCATCCAACTCTCCCATCCATACATGACCACTGGAAAAACCATAGCCTTGACTAGACGGACCTTTATTGGCAAAGTAATGTCTCTGCTTTTTAATATGCTGTCTAGGTTGGTCATAACTTTCCTTCCAAGGAGTGAGTGTCTTTTAATTTCATGGCTGCAATCACCATCAGCAGTGATTTTGGAGCCCAGAAAAATAAAATCCGCCAATGTTTCCATTGTTTCCCCATCTATTTCCCATGAAGTGATGGCACCAGATGCCATGATCTTAGTTTTCTGAATGTTGAGCTTTAAGCCAACTTTTTCACTCTCCTCTCTCACTTTCATCAAGAGGCTTTTTAGTTCTTCTTCACTTTCTGCCATAAGGGTGGTGTCATCTGCATATCTGAGGTTATTGATATTTCTCCCGACAATCTTTGATTCCAGCTTGTGCTTCTTCCAGCCCAGCGTTTCTCATGATGTACTCTGCATATAAATTAAATAAGCAGGGTGACAATATACAGCCTTGACGTACTCTTTTTCCTATTTGGAACCAGTCAGTTGTTCCATGTCCAGTTCTAACTGTTGCTTCCTGACCTTTATACAGGTTTCTCAAGAGGCAGGTCAGATGGTCTGTTATTCCCATATCTTTCCGAATTTTCCACAGTTTATTGTGATCCACGCAGTCAAAGGCTTTGGCATAGTCAATAAAGCAGAAATGGATGTTTTTCTGGAACTCTCTTGCTTTTTCAGTGATCCAGCGGGTGTTGGCAGTTTGATCTCTGGTTCCTCTGCCTTTTCTAAAACCAACTTGAACATCTGGAAGTTCACTGTTCACGTATTGCTGAAGCCTGGCTTCGAGAATTTTGAGCATTACTTTCCTAGCATGTGAGATGAGTGCAATTGTGTGGTAGTTTGAGCATTCTTTGGCATTGCCTTTCTTTGGGATTGGGATGAAAACTGACCTTTTCCAGTCCTGTGGCCCCTGCTGAGTTTTCCAAATTTGCTGGCATGTTGAGTGCAGCACTTTCACAGCATCATCTTTCAGGATTTGAAATAGCTCAACTGGAATTCCATCACCTCCACTAGCTTTGTTCGTAGTGATGCTTTCTAAGGCCCACTTTACATCACATTCCAGGATGGCTGGCTCTAGGTGAGTGATCAATAATAAAAATATATTTTAATAATTATTTGCTAAATATTTATTAAATAATAATTAAATTATATTTAATAATATAAGATATTGTATTTAATAAATATTGTAATTGTTTATTAAATAATGTGTAATAAAATAACTTTACTTAATAATTAATTTTAATAACTTTAATAAACATAGTTACACTGATAACAAATACTACTTAAAATTATCATAATAAACATTATTTAACACTTTAAGCAACATATTAGGATGAACACAGATAAAAGAAACATTTAATTCTGTAAAACATTATAAAAACACATTTTGAACCCTGGAAGGCTATTTTATTTTTAACTTCATGGTTAAATGTTGAATAGTTGATATTGCCAAATGAGTGGATTCTTTAAAATTAGGGTACATACTCAAAACTTGTTTTACAATTATGTATGCATGCTAAGTGACTTCAGTCGTGTCCAACTCTTTGTGACCCCATGGACTGTAGCCCACCAGGCTCCTCTGTCCATGAGATTCTCTGGGCAAGAATACTGGAGTGGGTTACCATGCCCTCCTCCAGGGGATCTTCCTGACCGGGGATCAAACCTGCGTCTCTAATATCTCCCACATTGGCAGGTGGGTTCTTTACCACGAGGGCCACCTGGGCAGCCCACAGCTATGTATGCCAGAGTATTAATATCTATTGCTCAGATCCTGAGTTTGAACTTTTAGGTCGGACATGTTTTCTATGAAGGCCTTTTGCCCAGGATTAAGCTCTGCTGCCGTCAGCTGGCAGTGATACCTTAGTCACACCTCAGCATCGTCACCAGTCTCATTCATCACATGCTGCCACTGCATGGAGATCAGGGCATGAGAAAGCTTAGACGAGAACTTCCATCTGGGCCAGAGAGGAGAGGAGAGAAAAGACTTTCCGGGAATAGGAAGTCTTAATTCAGAAAGGAAGAGCTCAGTGGTTGGAGCACAAGACGACACTTTTTCTCAAGTCCTTATTTGGATCCCATGTGTATCACGGGCCAGCTCTGTTGTCTTGGCCAAGTAATTAACTTCTTTCTGCCTGTTTTCTCACTTGCTAAATGAAAATACATTCACTTCATAGGGTTTTCATATGGTTTAAATCAAAGAATAAAAAAGTAAAGTGCTTAGCATAGAGCTTAGGAGGGAGGCTGCTCTCCAGAAATGACAGCTCTCATCGTAGGAATCTGAGAAGGCAGGCCCAGCTGCAGCCGCAGATCACTTCAGGCTGAATTTCTTCACACTTCATAGCCTTCAGGAAAACCTCTCTGACAGTCAGGCAGATAGTTTTCCTCGTCTCTCCGCTAGTGTTGGAGAGCAAGAAGAGGCAGTTGCAGCATTTGAAGGTGAAGACACAGTTGCATCCTTCCCTCACAGATGCCTCATGCCTCCCCTTGTCCCTCTGAAGATCCTGTCTCACCAACTCAGGGAGACAGGCTGAGGAAATCAGAAACTCAACTGACTGTATCTTCATGACGAATAAAACATTTCTCCAACTCATTGTGTATTTAAAACCAAGGAACATCAAGTCTTCTTTCCCTTTAGAAAAAAGTTTCGATGTAATGTATTTCCTAGCTATAATCTGATTTCTCTCTCCTCCACGTACGCTTCAAACAAAATACATTTTCCATGTCCTTACTAGTGCTTCAGTTGCTGTCCGTAGCTGACAAAGCCTTTGAATAGTTAGAAATGAAAAGGTAAGAATACAAATATGATGGAAGAAATATTCAACTAGATTTGACCAGTATTTACGAAGCACTTGCTTTTATAACATACCAAGATATATTTTAGGGAGATAGCAAAGATCATCCCAAACATAGCTCCTACTCTAAAGAACATTACACATTAGGAGGGGAGACAATTCACATAAAAAATTATTTTAAGGAAAAATGTGGTGAATGCTACAATGGTAATTGTCATAGCTTATATTTACATATACCTTCCAGATTAAAAAAGAAATATCAAACACATTATTATGCTTCAGTCAGTTCAGTTCAGTTCAGTTGCTCAGTCGTGTCCGACTCTTTGCAACCCTATGAATCGCAGCACTCCAGGCCTCCCTGTCCATCACCAACTCCTGGAGCTTACTCAAACTCATGTCCATTGAGTCAGTGATGCCATCCAACCATCTCATCCTCTGTCGTCCCCTTCTCCTCCTGCCCCCAATCCTTCCCAACATCAGGGTCTTTTCCAATGAATCAACTCTTTGCATGAGATGGCCAAAGTATTGGAGTTTCAGCTTCAACATCAGTCCTTCCAATGAACACCCAGGATTGATCTCCTTTAGGATGGACTGGTTGGATCTCCTTGCAGCCCAAGGGACTCTCAAGAGTCTTTTCCAACACCACAGTTCAAAAGCATCAATTCTGCGGTGCTCAGCTTTCTTTACCATCTAACTCTCACATCCATACATGACCACTGGAAAAACCATAGCCTTGGCTAGACGGACCTTTGTTGGCAAAGTAATGTCTCTGCTTGTTAATATGCTATCTAGTTTGATTATAACTTTCCTTCCAAGGAGTGAGCGTCTTTTAATTTCATGACTGACTCTTCACAGTAACCCCATATGTAGACTTAAGTATCAAGTGTAATTGAAAGGGAGTCATCGAGGCTCCCAAGATGAAATGCCTGAGGTCACAGAGTCAGTGAGTCCGCCCATCAGCTCACCTGCCATGTCCTGGGCTGCCTGGCACACAGCATGGAGCAGGAGCTAGGTGGTCCTACCATTTTTTCGTGTGCTGGGCACTCTTCTTGTTGTGGGGGATGTAGTGGTATGTAAGATAGATAGAATCCCCGTCATCAAGGAGGATGATTGGTGAATCCATAATGTAAGCTGAAATTTCTTACTCTGCTTTCTATTCTTTCTTTTAACTCATGCAGTAAGTACCAACATACAGAGGTTTGGCAACACTGAGGAGGTTAATCTCCATGGGGGTGGTTCTGGGAGCTCTTGCGGAGGGTGTTTTTCTTCCTACCACCCAAAACCTGATTGACTTTTTAGATGTGCCATGTTACTCATACTTCCTTTTGGAATTTTTCAGGTGCGCAGGTTTTCTGAAGCATTCTTTTGTTTTGAACATCCAAGAGAAGCTGCCATTGCATACCAGGAACTTCAGTGAGTAGCACAAATCCAAAGTTTAAATGATTTTGTTTCCTTTTATATAAGATATCATCTCAGAATTTATCATGGCAGAATATACAATATTTACAGGAAAAGAAATGAGAATTTGAAGTTCAGAAATCTCCTGTTTAATCAAATTGTGTTTAATCTTGTGAATTGCTTCATGAAAGACCCCTGCCTTCCGTAAAGGAGCACACTGCACTGTTATCCCATCCCACACATGAGATCTACCCACCCTTGGGAGTCCCATAAGGCCCAGGTTGCAGCCTTCCATTTGGTCATCTTGTGGTATCTTTATTTTTACAGGTCAGAATCTATTACGTTTTACAATTGTGTATTGCAGGTTCTCGCAAGTAGTCTGACTGGCACTTCTTGCCATTATGTAAAAGATTTATAAATCAAATATCCAGAGTAGGTGCCTTCCTTTTTCCATGCTGAGTATTTTTAGATCTGGTTTTCTTTGGCTTTAAAGAATATTTTGAGGACACTATGCTGAGTGAAAAGAAGTCAGACATAAAAGAATAAATTATATATGATTCTGTTTATATGAAATTCTGGAACATGTAAAACTCAGGTGAATGAAAAGTCAGAACAGTAGTTGTCTTGGTGTTGACTTGGGCTGGGAATTTGCCTGGGATGACATTAGCACACTGTTTAGACATGTGGAAACTTTCTGATTGTGTGTCCGCTTGTCAGAACCATCCAGCTAAGGTGTATCTGTTTCCATGCCTGTGAGCTGTACCTCAGAAGAGAACTGTGAACAATCATAGGGTGTGTGAGTGGAGGGCCAGGGAAAATGCTCATTGTTGAAGCTGATGGGATTATTGTGCTGTTCTGTGTACTTTGGTTTGTTTAGGAAATTTTTCATAAGAAAAAGTTTTTTTTTAAAAAAAAACTTTTATATTAGAAAATTATATACCTTTTTAAAAATAGCTGTTGTGTTTATCAATGTGTTAACTAAGCAATAGGAACGGAACACTTTTTTTAACATTATCATCAAATCATTAATAGGCATTTGAGCTTTTGGTCTTTCTCTTCTATGCTGTTCTCAGCTAACTAGGAAGTTCATATGTTAAGTACAGATAAATCACTTTGAAATAACATTTGTCAATAAACCATAATTTTATAAGTCAATAATTTTCATTGTAGCAGTTTTTATCTCTGAGCCAGTAGCTCCTTTGTCAGGAGCTTGTGTCTTGAGTGATGGGGAGCACACGACTAATGAGGGGACAGTGCCTGGGGGACTATGAGGTGGAACTGGTGTGATTATCTCGGTTGCAGTCTGACGTGAGACATGTTTTTCAGTGCTCAGAGTCATCTCCAGATGTGCACCGCTATCAAAAACACTTCCTTCTGCAGCTCTCTCCCACCCCTGCCTATTGAATGTAGTGAATTAGATGGAGATCTCAATTCGTTACCTATTATCTTTGAAGATAGGTATTTAGATTCAGTTACTGAAGGTAAGTGTAATCTAACTAAAATATGTAAGCTATGTGTCATTGGCAGTATATTCTACCTACTATACATAAAGCCATTCCTTAATGTGGGACTGTTTTCCCCCTCCAGTTTTATTTATTTTTGAGGATATTAGAAAGTTATAGTCAGAAAAAGTAGTCTTAATCATATGAGTTCTTACACTTTGTCTTAAATCTGAATTTCTTTTTCTTTGGATAAAAGACTTAGATGCACCCTGGATGGGAATTCAGAGTCTTCAGAGATCAGAGTCCAGTAGAATGGATAAATGTGAGACTGAAGAAAGCGCTCTAGCTGGACTTTCCAGCCCAGAGTTGAAAGTCAGACCTGCTGGGACATCCAGTTTTTGGTCTACAGAAGGTGAAAAGCAGCTAACAAAGTCTTTAAAAGGAAAGAATGAAGAATCAAATAAATCCAAGGTTAAGGTTACTAAGCTCATGAAAACAATGAAACCTGAAAACACAAAAAAATTAATAAAACAGAACTCTAAGGATTTGGTGGTTTTGGTAGGCTACAAATGCTTGAAAAGTACAGCATCAAATGATCTCTTTAGAAGCTTTGAAGGCAACCCTTCACATAGTCAGAAGGAAGGTCTGGACCCCACAATATATGGATATAATTTTGATCCAAAGACCTACATCAGACAGACAAGTCAAAAGGAAGCTAGCTATTTGCCAGCTAATACAGAGAGAACTGAACAAAAGTCTCCAGATATTGAAAATATGCAACCAGACCTGTTTGATCCTTTGAACTCTGGCAGCCTAAATCTTTGTGCAAATTTGTCCATTTCAGGTAAACTTGGTATCTCCCAGGACGATAGTGAAATTGCACAGGTGGAACACAGTGTGGCATCCAGAAGCTCATCAGACGCTTGCCATGATCATCAGCCTGCCCCCACTTCGGGAGTTAGGACAATTGAAGTTAAGCCCTGTAATAAAGACTATTTCAGTGGAGAGAAAGTAACTGTTAAAATAGGACCTTGGACAGAGCTTCAGCAAGATGAAATATTTGTGGATAATTTACAGCTGCCCAACTTTGAGTCCTTAGAGTCTAACGGTAAATCTAAACCTATGGAAATAACACTTGAAAAGGAAGCTTTGCAGGAAGCTAAGTGTCGTTCTGTCAGAGAATCATTAGCTAAGTTAAGAGATAATCAACCTGCTTCTACAAAAGAATGCCACCTTGTAGTGAGTGGAGAGTCCACTAAGTTACCAGACAGTAGTGCCATGGGCGCCTCGTCTCGGTTCTCAGACTCAGGCGTGGAGAGTGAGCCAAGCTCTGCTGCAGCACACCCAAACCCTGACATGGTCTTTGAAACTGTACAAGGGCAAGGTCTTTACATCAGTGAAAGGTTATTTCCTCAGCTTTTGATGAAGCCTGACTGTAATGTAAAGTTTTCACTAGGCAGTCACTGTACTGAGAGTACAAGTGCTTTCAGTGAGATCCAGTCATCCTTAACATCCATAAATTCTCTGCCTTCTGATGACGAGCTGTCACCTGATGAAAATCCTAAGAAATCTGCTGTATCTGAATGCCACCTAAGTGATAGCAAAACTGTGTTAAGTCTAGGAACAACTGATGTGCCAAAATGTGACGATAGGAAAAAGTCAAGTATTATTTTGCAGCAGCAGAGTGTCATATTTTCAGGGCATTCGGACAATGAAACTATAGAAGTACATTCCTTAAATTCAAGCACTAGAGACCCTTTACAATTTGTTTTTTCAGATGAAGATACTTCCAGTGATGTGAAAAGTAGTTGCAGCTCCAAACCTAACTTTGACACTGTGTGTAAAGACTCCCAGAGTCCTGATAAATCCAGTGACTCTGCAGGAACCACAGTTCCGTTAAGTTCAGAACTGGCTTGTTCAGGCACCCCTTGTGTCGTTTCAGGTTCCGTTTCCACCAGGGCAGATAGCAGTGAAGATAGAACTGTGAAAAGAAAAAACAGCAATGCATTAAATCCCAAACAAATGTGTTCAGAAGCCCCTGCAGTTAAAGATGAAACTTACCTGGGTACAGGTGATGCTTTTTCAGCCAGTCCTGATATGGTAAAGCAAGGCCTTGTGGAAAATTATTTTGGCTGTCAAAGCAGTACGGATGTTTCCGACACATGCACTATTAGCTACAGCCATTCAGTTAGCCCTCAGAAAGAAACTTCTGGAAAAGAAATGAGTAGTCCTCAGTGGGAGCAGGGTAAAGATGAGGAAGAGGAAGAGCAGGATCAACAAATGATTCAAAACGGGTATTATGAGGAGGCAGATTACTCCGCTCTGGAGGCTGCAGGGGATGCTCACTGTGCAGACAGAGCTGACCTAGGAGAAGAAAGGCTTGCCAAGTCCGAAAGACTGACGGGCGACTATCTGAGGGACGGTATAACCGTGCCTACTGTCTGTACTTCTGGCTGTCTGTCCTTCCCGTCTGCACCACGAGAGTCCCCTTGTGGCATTAAGTACTCTTCTAAGAGTAAGTGTGATGCTATTACCAAGCAGCCGAGCAGCGCCTCCCACAGCTGCACCTCATCGCTGTCGTGGTACGAAAACTCACCAAAGCCTCAGATACAAGCGTAAGTAGTGGAGCGTAACGGCACATGCTGCCAGAGAGAGAACATGTATATATCTCTCTCTGGTGACATGAATATTTCACGTTCTCTGACTTCTGTAATACAGAAAGTATTTCTTTGATTAGCTGTCCAAAATGGAGAAGTGGACTCAATATGCTGCCTGAGACAGACCTGTCGATTCCTGTATGATTGTCCTATTCTGTAGGCTACACATCCCTGATATAACTTTTTCATCAGTACTTGTGTGGTAAAAGTGTGGAATAGTTGAGGTTAAAACCCTTTTTTCCCCATCTTTTCTCCCCTGTTTACTCCCAGACAGAAGTTAGGTTTTATAAGTACATCTAGCAATTAAGGACAATATTAGATAATTACTAGAAACTTTCTCAGCCTACCAGACCCAGACTGCCTCAGCTAAGTCAGTGGTTCCAGAATTGAGATTTAATGGTCCAGTTAAAAAAAAAATCCAGAAAAAATTTAAGGTGGCATAGATTTACTGGTATGGCACTGTTTTCTACTACCTTACTAGAGATGGAATTATAATCCCTAGAGTAAAACGTCTAGGTTTGGCTACTGTAGGTTTTTATGTTCCCAGATTATTCCAATGTGTGCACATAAGTGAGATCCATGGTGCCTACAACTGGTGAACCACTGAGATGAGAATTTATTGTTGTTCAGTCACTCAGCCATGTCCAACTCTTTGTGACACCACAGACTGCACCACGCCAGGTTCCCTGTCCTTCATGATCTTCCAGAGTTTGCTCAAACTAATGTCCATTGAGTTGGTGACGCCATCCAACCATCTTGTCCTCTGTTGTCCCCTTCTCTTGCCTTCAGTCTTTCCCAGCATCAGGTTATTTTCCAGTGAGTTGGCTCTTCACATCAGGTGGCTTAAGTATTGGAGCTTCAGCTTCAACGTTAGTCCTTCAATGAATATTCAGGGTTGATTTCCTTTAGGATTGATTGATTTGGGCTCTTGCAACGGACTCTCAAGAATCTTCTCCAACACTACAGTTGGAAAGCATCAATTCTTCAGTGCTCAGCCTTCTTTATGGTTCAGTTCTCACAGCCATATATGACTTTACAGACCTTTGTCGGCAAAGTGAGGTCTTTGCTTCTTAATATTGCTGTCTAGATTTGTCATAGCTTTCCTTCCAAGGAGCAAGCATCTTTTAATTTCATGGCTGCAGTCACTGTCTGCAGTGATTTTGAAGCCCAATAAAATAAAGTCTGTCACTGTTTTCATTGTTTCCCCATCTATTTGCCTTGAAGTGATGAGACTGGACGCCATGATCTTAGTTTTTTGAATGTTGAGTTTTAAGCCAGTTTTTCCGCTCTCTTTCACTTTCATCAAGAGGCTCTTCAGTTCCTCTTCACTTTCTACTGTAAAGGTGATGTCATCTGCATATCTGAGGATATTAATATTTCTCCAGGCAGTCTTGATTCCAGCTTGTGCTTCATCCAGCCCAGCATTTTGCATGTTGTACTCTGCATAGAAGTTAAATAAGCAGGGTGACAGTATATAGCCTTGACACACTCCATTCGCAATTTTGTACCAGGTGAGAATAGCCTACTGAAGAATTATAATGTGCTGGGAGGGGGCTTCCCTGGTAGCTCAGTGAAGAATCCACCTGCCAGTGCAGGAGACACAGGTTCAATCCTTGTGTCCAGAAGATCCCCTGGAGAAGGAAATGGAAAACCACTCCAGTATTCTTCCTGAGAAATCTCATGGACAGAGGAGCCTGGCAGGCTATAGTCCATGGGGTTGCAAAGAGCTGGACACAAAGTGACTAAACAATGACAGATGTGCTAGGAAGTTGGAGGTTGTCCCACCTCCTGGCACCTCAGTCGCTTCCTGAGTCAAACATGAAAGCAGTATTCTTCACCCAGCGTGTCCCCCTCAGTTTAGTGTTCAGCAGCTTCTTTGAGTTTTACTTTCATCAGCCCAAATGATATGATATTAAAATAGTTCATAATTTTTCATGTTCTCAATCCCAAGTTGAATAGATATGTCTATGCCAATTTTTTTTAATCACATCCCCCCTTAGTTCTATTCCTTCTTACTGATATTTTTAGAGAAAAATACAAATAAATTAATCTACTAAATATAATGTCTGCCGTTCTTACCAGTATACCATGTAGAATAGTGCCTTCTTTTCCATTTATGTAAGATTAAAAAGGAGCAAGGGCCTTCCCTGGTGGCTCAGCTGGTGGAGAACCTGCCTGCAATGCAGGAGACCCTGGTTCGATCCCTGGGTCAGGACGACCCTCTGGAGGAGGGCGTGGCAACCCACTCCACTGTTCTTGCCTGGAGAGTCCCCATGGACAGAGGAGCCTGACAGGCTACCGTCCATGGGGTTGCAAAGAGTCGGACATGACTGAGCACAGCACAGCACAAAAAGGAGCAAGGAGGGTAAGATTTGGTCACGGGATCAGCCTCAGACTGTTACTCTTGGCGGTGCTTCTCCCAGCTTTTCTATGCATACAATATAAAGTTCTGTAAAAAGCATAACTCCATTCTAATATTTTCTAGTGGATTTCAAGTTTAAAAGAATATTTTTAAGTGATGTCAGGGTGTAATTACTCATTGTATTTGATCAGAGTATGTACTAAAAAACAGGGATTGAACCCAGGTCTCCTGCATTGCAGGCAGATTCTATACCATCTAAGCCACCAGATAAGCCCTAGTAAAGAGAATCACTGTCTAATTTCTCAGGCATTTAGGTGATCCCACATATTTCAGTATTTTTAAATCAAATATTTCTGGGGTTTCCTCTTCTGTAGTTCTCTCAATTCAGCAGATTATCTTTTTGGTTCTAAAAACTGAATGTAATACTTAGTAAAGAGTATCTTTTATAACATTTTGCTTTAGCTTCCTTCAGGCAAAAGATGAATTGAAGCAACTTAAACTCCCCGGGTTCATGTACAGCGATGTTCCTCTGCTGGCATCCTCGGTCCCTTATTTTTGTGTGGAGGAGGAAGAGGAGGACCGTTGTGAAGATGGAGTCCATCTCATTGTCTGTGTGCACGGCCTAGACGGTGTGTAACGTCTGTAGATGTAACCCGCACCAACTTAATATTTTGTTTTCCTGGTAGATCTTGTTTAGTTTTATTTAATCATTGACCTGACCTGGAAAAAGATTTCTAAATTGCTGGTATTATTATCTTAACTACATTCTAAAACAGAGATATGTTTAATTTTGCTGAGTATAATATTAGATTTTTTTAAAGCAGATTTTCCATGGAATTGATATCCACATACTGACATTTTGCTAATATTAACTTGGGGTTTTTCCTGTCTGCTCTCTTACTGTAATTTTTATCAGCTGTCACTCATGGCAATCATTTTGTCTCCCTTTGGTTGTCTTTCTGCTTCCTTCTAGCTTGGTGCTTTAAACTCTATGGATAAGAAAAATCAATACCTAAGAATAAAAGATTCACTGATTAATTAGGATGTAATTTAAATTCTTAATACCTGGTTTTACTTGCTCTGATTTTATGACAGCTGTTTGGTTGCTCAGCAGCCTATTTTTCTTGGTTAGGAACTACGTTAGAAGATACCGAATATCTCTAGATTAGCAGAGTATTACTGTGTTATAATGTGATTCTGTGATAACAAACTAACAAAAGATTTTATGGATTATAAAAATGCTAAAGTGAAGTTGCTCAGTCGTGTCTGACTCTGCGACTGCATAGACTGTAGCCTGCCAGGCTGCCCTGTCCATAGGACTTTCCAGATTGGAAAGGATGGAGTGGATTGCCATTTCCTTCTCCAGGGGATCTTCCCGACCCAGGAATCCAACCCGGGTCTCCCATACTGCAGGCAGACTCTTTACCATCTGAGCCACCACAGGTCTAAACTAGTAAGTTCTCATAAATTGGAGATTTTTAATTTTAAAAAAACTGTGACTCAAGAAATAAAATACCTCAAATACTAACCTCTTTCCTTCCCCTAGTAAAATTTTCAAAGAATTATCTTCCAAGAAAAGTTTCTTGGCTTAATAGCATCTCTGATAAATTCCTCTTTGAAATTTCCAAGGAATTTCCAAGAAACAGTATCCCATGTTATAGAAATTGGTCCAGAATAATAGGAAAAAAGATGGAAAGGAGCCTATTTTATTCCTTGAAGTTAACCTAACCTTGTTATTAAATCTGAAAAAGATGTAATACCCACACTCCAAAAAAAAGTGGAGCAATCTAACATAAATATACTTAGTAAGACTCTAGTAACATTGCAGAAGAATGAATTAGTTAATTGATTAAGTGTCTCCCAAAACCCTCCAGCAAATGAATCAATATATTAAAGTAGCTACAGAAAATAGAATTTAATTCCCAGAATGCAAAGATAGGTAAGTATAAAGAAATTTAGTAATAAAATATACTATATTAGTAAATCAAGTAATGTAAAATTCAATATTCATTTCCAATTATGTCAAGTAAGCATCAAACTTTAAGCCTTAAATAGCACTAGTCTAATTCATTAATGTAATTAAGCATATATAGTTACAGCTCATGGAAAACATATACCTAGTAGTGAGATGCTAGAGGTATTTCTTTTAAAAATCAGGAATAAAACAGTTAATTCTGTCTGTTCATGACATAGCTAAAAAGGAGGGATAAAGAAAAAAATTCAGCAATTGATAATGATAGGTATATATTCCTAAGTAAGCCAAAAGAATTAACTGAAAAGCCACTAAACTAATTTTTAAAGGTACTAATTATTTATATTTAGGTATTATATATGTATATACTGATTATTTATATTTATGTATGATAGCTGTTATATTTAATATTTGTATATATATCTTTTAAGTTAGTAATTAAACTACTAGATTATTTAAATGGATTTTTATTTCTATTTGTCTGACCTAGTACTACCAAAGAAAAAGTCAACAGATTAAATCTAAATCAAAGATGCGCTCAAGTTTGGTTAAATGATCATGCAGAGAGGGATGGTGGTCAGCTGGTCACTCACAGCTGCCGTTGCCAGCAGTCAGCAGAGCGTGTGCTGACTGTGAGACAGACACACACGGGGAGCCAGGGGTGGGCGTGGGGGCTTGAAAGCATCGTGCAGCCAGACCTCTGAAGGCGCAGGCTGTTGGAGGACATTGTCTGCTGATGGCGGTCAGCTGTGACCTGAGCACTGTGGGTTCTGGCGCACAGGGCCTTGTCTCTTCACAGCTGACCTAGGCCCTCCATTTATCCTCAAGGCGTTTAACAACCTGTGAGGATGCATGCTGCATCTTTTGCTTTATCTTGTCCTTTAGACAGAATTTTCATTTTCTTCATTTTCTAGGTAACAGTGCAGATCTCCGATTAGTAAAAACTTACATTGAACTTGGGCTGCCTGGGGAAAGAATTGATTTTCTTATGTCTGAAAGAAATCAGGTACAGTATGGCTGTGTTTCCAGTGAAAGCATATATGTTTCTACCAGTTTCTACCTAAATATTGCTTACTACAAAATGTCTGTAGTAAGAGAAATAATTTTTCTGAGTTCTATGAAGTTTAACATTCATGCCTATCCTAAGGAGTTTGAAATGATTTATAACTCAATTTATGAGCCCTTTACATGTGCAAAATTTCTAGTATTTCACATTTCTATGCAAATATTTCATTAAATAATTAAACAATTTTAAATAATCTTATGTTCCGTTCTGGTAGTGGGCTAAACAGTTAATCTAAACAAAGTATTAATGAGAACACTGAGACTTTCTTCCCAGAAATTCACTGCTTATTCATTTAGTATAATGAATATTGCATTCACTAGCTTCTATAAAAAAACAAGTCTTTAACTGTATTTTCAGTACCCAAATTAAAGGTAATGTTTATATTCAGTTTTTCTTGTATATATATAAATGCATATATTTTGCTTTTGTTTAGAATGATACTTTTGCTGATTTTGATAGCATGACTGATCGCCTTCTGGATGAGATAATACAATATATTCAGATATATAGTCTAACAGTCTCAAAAATAAGGTAACTTTTCTAATTTATGTAACTTATTTTTATGTCTCTATGAATTATAGAAAAATTACACAGCATGTCTGGAAATTTTTTGTCCTGTTCTAAAATATGGGAGACAGTGATTCAAATTAATATAAAGAGAAAAAACTAAAAGATTTTAGGGAAATGCTATTTATTATATAATTCTGTTTATGTGAATTGTCCAGAATTAGCAAAATTATATAGAGAGAAGTAGATCAATGATTACTTAGGACTGAGGGAGGAGGAGATGGGGGCTGATGATAAGTAAAGAATGTATAGTTTCACAGTATTATGGACTCTATGGGAGAGGGCGAGGGCAGGATGATATGGGAGAATGGCACTGAAGCATGTAAATTATCATATGTGAAACGAATCGCCAGTCCAGGTTCAATGCATGATACAGGGTGCTCGGGGCTGGTGCACCGGGATGACCCGCAGGGATGGGAGGTGGGAGGGGGGTTCTGGAAGGGGAACACATGTACACCCATGGTGGATTCATGTCAACGTATGGCAAAACAAATACAATATTGTAAAGTTAAAAAATAGATAAACTAATAAAAAGAAAAAAAGAATGTAGGGTTTCTTTTAAAGGTGGTGGAATGTTCTAAAATTTTTTATAGTGATGCTGCACTAGTCTGTAAATACACAAAAAACCATTGAATTGTACACTTTCAGTGGGTGAATTGTGTGGTATATGAATTACATCTCAATAAACTGTTCCCAAAAAGAAAAGCTGTAGGGAGATATATGTAAAGAAATGAAACTGTAAGAATATTTTCAGTGTCATGACTATGCTTTGAGAGTATACTCATGGGTATAGTATAGTATACTATATAGTATACTGTAGTGTAGTATACCCAAGCAGGAGATGATGATGAAACCAAAATGTCTCCTTCTTTAATCACATGTTGTGAGTAGACATGGGAGAGAGAAAAGTAATTGTTTCTTCTAGTCCAGTAAGAAATAAAGAAAAAATTAAAAGTAATCTTCTTGCCTCAAAAAAAGAGTAGAATAAGCTGATGGTTGTCATATCCCAGGTAGGTCAGAGGAGGAGGCTAGCTCTTTATACTATAGGCCTTTGTACAGTCCATTTCCAGTTAGTATACAACAGGGACAAAGAGCAGAGAGAGGCAGGTTTTTATCTGAAATCACTTTTTAAAAACAGATTTCTGTTAAAATATGGTAAGAGATGTGAGTATGTTGACGGGGGGGAGAAGAGATTGTTTTCTAAATATTTTTGTCATTTATGGATTTTCATTTGTTTGCTAAATTTTCTGCAGTCATCTTGTATTCCTTTTATTAATTTGTTATTTTATGATGAGAAAGTCAGTCTATTGTTTTAGTTTTTTCATTCATCTACAAGAGTATGGCTGTTTTAGATTAGATTGTCAATTGTAGTGAGCCATTATCCAGAAGCTTGATCTAGCTGATTGAGGACTATTTGATATCAGACTTGCCTTCCCAGCCTCAGGAAGGTTGCCAGCTCCTCCCTGATCATTGTCTATAAGCCGTTGCTGAGGCAGCTCTCAGGCTCTCCTCTCTCACTGTTAACTGTCCCCAGGGATGCAGGTGCTGTCTATTGTAAAATCATGGGAAGCAGAAAGGCACTTTGGATTTAAACTATTCCCTCGTAAAGATGAAATCCTCTGTATTAGTTATTATTTTGGTATAATCTTACACTTAAGTACAAAAATGCACATATATTTCATGCATCTTGAAATGTGTTCAGTCAGAGAACTCCCCCACTGTGGCGTGTGGACCAAAAATAAGAGAAATGGGGATGTAATGTCTCCTAAATCATCCTCACTGATAAGATTTTATTATTTTGTTTTAAATCATGACTTAACAAGTAAATAATTGCTGTGTGTACCTAAAAAGGAAAATTCATCATGTAGTCAATGTATTATTACTTTTTCAATATATTTCTAAGCAGTTACAAACTAGGAGCAAAAATTTTCTGGTAAGTAAATATCTTTTATCTGTAGATTAAATATATAAATTATATAATCATAGGAATTTTTTGCTATATTCTCACATTTTTTTCCTTCAAAATGTAAGTTACATCATTTCAGAGTATCAAATCATATAAACATATAAACATAAAATAAAATAAAATATATAAAATAAAACATATAAAATAAAATCATATAAACAGTTTTAAAACATATTAGAAAATTTTATATTATTAGTATTTCACATCTCTGTATATTGACAGCAACTTTGACTTTTGTTTTTAAAACTAATGCTATGGGAGAAATGTCATTTTTTTTCTCTTACAGCTTTATTGGACATTCGTTGGGCAATTTAATAATTCGTTCAGTGCTTACAAGACCACGGTTTAAATATTACCTCAACAGGCTTCATACCTTTCTTTCACTTTCTGGACCTCACCTTGGTACACTCTACAATAGCAGTGCCCTTGTTAATACAGGTACGAAGTTTTATTGTTCAGTATAAAAAATATGGGCTGGGAAGATTTAAATCCAAATTTAATATTTTCCAATGTTTATTTTAGAGCCAGTTTGTCCCATACTCGGAATTTCATGAAACAAAAGATGCAGCTATTTTTCTATTTTGTTGTGCATAAGAAATAAGCTGATAAACTCATTTCAGAAAATGATATCCTGTTGAGTTATTGTCAAGCCACAAGAGGATTTTTTTCTCTTTTTTTCATTAAGCATTTCTTTCAGTAAATGTTAGTGTTATAAACAGGCTATTCTGTTATTCTATTAGTTGAGCAGATAACAAATAAATATCAGCAGATAACAAATAAATATCTATAATTAGCATATTATAAAGTTACAAAATATTTTTTATAGAATGTTAACTCTGATTTTGATTTGTAACAATAAAGGGATATTATGAGAAAATAAATTCTAAACTTTTTAAAGAAATTAAAATAAAAATTAAGACCTCAATTTTTATTAGAATAAATATTCTTATTAAGAAAGATCTTATACTTTATTTGCCCTTATTTGGCTTTGTTTTCCCCTTAGAATTTTAAAATGGCTTTTCTAGTATAGTCAATTGATTCTCATTGAAAGAATAAATTAGGTTTCAACCTAACTTTTTTCATCAAGCCTCAAGACTCTTATTTCCATTTTCTCCTCTATTTCTTTCATTGACAAATAAACTACAACATTTTTATTTGAATCTTATTTTGAAGGGTGGTTTTCAAAATCTGGCTTGTTTTTTACAGTTTCAAGAAGAGGGCAAAAGAAAGTTGAAATGTATAAATAATACAAAATAGAACCCAGTATGAATAGGATGCAGTACTTTGAATTGGTTTCTTTTCAATTTCTTCCTTCACTAAACTTTTCCCCAGATAGGATTGCAGTTAGCAGCTTTAATCAATGAAAGGGTTTTTCCTCTTTTCCTCGTTCACCTCAGTAGCGTTAGAATCAACGAAAGTAGAAATGTATAGTCTACAGTCTTAAAAACGAGCTCCAGAGTGATTGAGGTTTCCGTTAAGGGGAAGGTGCACTCAAATACAGGAAACTGGACTTCCCTGGTGTTCTGGTGGTTAAGAGTTCGCCTGCCAGTGCGGGGCACAGCGGGGCACAGCGGCTCGGTCCCCGGCCCAGGAGGACCCCCTGTGCCACAGCTCCTGAGCCCGTGCTGTGGCGCCTGCATGCCTCCACGCAAAGTGCCCCCCCCCACCGCCAGGCGCAGCGGGGGAGAGCCCGTGCACGGCAACCAAGACCTGGCACAGCCAGAAATAAACAGATAAACAGTTCAAATAAATGCAGGAAACTGATAATATGAAGAAATGCAATTAAATACGAAAATTTAATGACAGTCAGTGTTACTAGAAAAATCATCTAATTGCTCATCCCGGAACTGAGCTGTGATTGCTCTAAAGCCTCGATGCTCAGGCATGTTGAGCTACTACTGTGTTTGAAGTTTTATCCCCCTTCGCTTCATCTTAAATTGAACACTTATATCTAAAGGTGTAGTATCCCCAAATTTGTTCTTGATAGACCATTACCTGTTTAATTACTGAATGAGATAGAAATAGCAAGCCTTCTGTCAACCATTAATCCATCGTTAACCTCAGTGTGTTTGTGTTTGTTTATATTTATTATCAGAAAATGGAAATATTTTGCAAATACATTTTTTATTCACCAACAAAATGCTAATTCAAGCCATATCATTTTAAAATAAAATATGTATATTAAAATTAATAACCTTGTCATACAGGACTATATTTTCCAGTTTATAACTCTCACATATCTCATACCATTAATAACTTTCTAGGTCTGTGGTTTATGCAGAAATGGAAAAAATCAGGTTCTCTTTTACAATTGACGTGTCGTGATCATTCAGACCCTCGCCAAACTTTCTTATACAAGCTTAGTAATAAAGCAGGTAAGTATATAGTAACAGTTTTAAAAACATGCACTTGCAGACCTCTTTTAAAATAAATGTTTAGCAAATAAATTAACATGTCTTTCTGGTGATTAAAAAACTATCAACTGGTTGTAATTTCTTAATGAAATCGACTCACAATTAAAACCAAACAATTGATAGCATGATTTAATTTTTATATGATTGTATTTATTTTTTTGTGAGTTGCACAGCTATTTTGAGATTATCCTAAAAATTTTAACATTTATGGTTCATACCATGAGTTAGTTTTTGAACCAGGCCTCTGTATGTCCTAGTTTTCATGTCCTTCTAGCTGCCCCCAACCCCAGTCTTCAGCCCTTGTTTTAAACTGCCACATACTTTTTTACTTTATAAGTATTTCTGGAAAATGTGAGAAACTAATGGCTACCCACTCCAGTATTCTCAGGGTTTCCCCAGTGACTCGGATAGTAAAGAATATGCCTGCAATGCATGAGACCTGGCTTTGATCCCTGAGTCAGGTAGATCCCCTGGAGAAGGGAATGGCAACCCACTCCAGTATTCTTGCCTGGAGAGTTCCATGGATAGAAGCTACAAAGAGTCAGACACCAGTGAGCAAACTAACACTTTCACTTTCAAACCATTAGTAGTTATTCCTTCTACAAATTCTGGCCGCTGGATGAACCTGCTTGGTCATGTCTCATTAAGTGAAAGAAAGGGAAAGTGAAAGTTGCTCACTTGCATCCGACTCTTTGTGACCCCATGGACTATGCAGTCCATGGAATTCTCCAGGCCAGAATACTGGAGCAGGTAGCCTGTCCCTTCTCCAGGGGATCTTCCTAACCCAGGAATCAAACTGGAGTCGCCTGCATTGCAGGCGGATTCTTTACCAACTGAGCTACCAGAGGGCGTTAACCGGTTATTAAATATATTCCCTATCTTGCATGAATATTCTAAACTTTTACTCCCAGAAGTCCCCAGCTGGTCTTTCTCCATCCAGTCTCACTCTCTCTAAGTGACCTCACCTCTGACCTTTCGTCTCTCCCTGACTTATCCTCATACTCACGTCTTCCCGGCACGGTGTCCTTTGAAATCTCCACTTGTGGAAAACAGACTGCGTTCATCTGTGTCTTCTGCACAGATCGTGATCTCCGCTCCCTGCAGAAGGTTCCCCAGCCCGCCGTCCCCAGCTCCCTGCTCCCCCGGCAACAGAGTGGAGGAGTGCACGCTGTTTTGCTGAAGGGCTGGATAGTACACATTTTGGCCTGTGGGCCATGGGGTGTCAGTTGTAACGACTCAACATACCATTGTAGCACAAAAACAGCTATAGCCAACACATGAGCTGATGAATGTGGCTGCATTTCAAACAAATTTTATTTATGAAAAAAGTAAAAAGGCAACAGTCCAGATCACACAGGCCACACTGTACCACCTTTGCTGTAGAAGCAGCTGGACTTCTGATTTCTTGTTACCGAGGCCCACCTAGAGCGGGAGCGCATCCTCTTGCTCTCCATCCCAGCACAGCAGTTATTCCTCCACCGTCGCATGAAACTGCTTCCTGTGAGGCTTATCCCACCCAGGCTCTGCTGCCTTCTGAAGTATGATAACCTCCTGCCTGGTCCCTCCTTGCATGGTCAGTGAGAACTTTGATAGGATTTCATTGACAAATATTTACTGCACAGTTATGCTTTAGGAAAAGATATTTTCTTGAATCTTAATATGCTTAATCCTGGTATCATTTTTGGTAATTCCACAAGCAGCTCTTTAAATGGTTCATCAAGCATTAAAGAGCTTTTCTCAACTCTGGTAATGTTCCATTCCACTCCACTGTGAAACCACACATGGCTACACTCTACCCTGAAATTTCAACCAGTTTTTCATTCTGTCACTGTAATATCCTGTCTTCTTTGAACACACGCATCCTTTGCTGTAGTCACATTGTACATGTTTGTGCTTCCCGTGTTCACTGCTTTTTCTACCACCATTCCTCCCTGTGACTGCACATCTTTGCAGAACTAATCCTCTTCATTCTCTGAAATTACACTCCACACCATCACCTATCCAGAGCTTTCCTTGATACCTTGTCTGATTTAATGTTTCTTCCCTGCTGGCTCAGATGGTAAAGAATCGGTTGGCAATGCAGGAGACCCGGGTTCAATCCCTGGGTTAGGACAATCCCCTGGAGAAGGGAATGGCAACCCACTCCAGTATTCTTGCCTAGAAAATGCCATGGACAGAGGAGCCTGGTGGGCTAAAGTCTATGGAGTTGCAGAGAGTCAGGTATGTCTGAGCGACTTTCACTTTTCACTTCTGTCAGAGTACCCAGTATATACCTTCCTATCCTGAGTCTTCTGTCTCCAGACAGACCTCATTCCAGTCCTCATTTACCTGCTAGATACCTGTGCTTACATTTCAAACGAAGTGTGTCTGAAATTGAATGTGTTTTCTTCTGCTGCTTCCTCTTCTTTCATCCTTTCCTAAATGGTACTTGTCCTCTGGATGACTTGGTGTGAAACACCTCAGTCTCATCTGTGGTGGATCCTACTTCTTTGTGTATACCACATCCTGAGTTGTGAGTGTCATCACCGAGTGCTCTAACATTACATATGAACCTCTTTTATCATACTCATTACAGCTTATCTCATGTCAGTCATTTTTATGTCTCTTGGCCTTTTTTTCCTGAGTAGGGTCTGTCATGACAACCCTTTCCCACCCCACCCCCCAACATGTACCCTCAGTACTACTTACAATATCCTCAAGAAGCACTTAGCATAGTTCTTCCCAGTAGGTGTTCGCTACAAAGCCACTAAAGCAATGAATGATCTTTTCAGTGTTATGTTCAGCACCCAAAAGCAGGTCAAATGTTGTATGATAAGCTGAAAATCAAACCCATGTTTCTTAAGTAACTTAAACTAGTAAACTTAAGCCCTAGCCTTTTAAATCTATTTTTCATCTTCATCCCTATCACCATGTCCTCCTCCTGCTCTTGAAACATTTGATATGAACACCAGGCAGATTTAGTCATTGAATACAGCCTCCTTCATTTGAGTCTTGCTTTATCCTTTTCAGGATTCTGCCTTAAATACTGTTATGAATGTAAGGAAGATAATTGGAAATGGTTATTTCATGTGTTATCTGTTATTAGAATCCAGGAAAGAAAGGTTCTTTTTTAGGTGAAGTTTTATGATTTTGTTTCTAAGGGTACAAGTAATGAGTTATTTACAGTATACAGAAATATATGCTTGATTCACAAAAATCACAAGATATTCCTACAACATCACATAGTTCTCATGTGAGAAAAACTTAGACTGACTAGAACCATTGTGTGTAGCTATGGAGTTTGTACCACTGCTGCTGACAGAATTTGTTGTTGTTCAGTCACTAAGCTGTGTCTGACTCTTTGTGACCCCATGGACTGCAGCATGCCAGGCTCCTCTGTCCTCCACTATCTCCTGAGGAGTTTGCTCAAATTCATGTCCACTGAGACAGTTGTTCTCTCTACCCATCTCATCCTCTCCTGCCCACTTCTCCTTTGACCTTCGGTCTTGCCTAGCATCAGAGTCTTTTCCAGTGAGTTGGCTCAGGTCACCGAAGTATTAGAGCTTTAGCTTCAGTATCAGTCCTTCTAGTGAATATTCAGGGTTGATTTCCTTTAGGATTGACTGGTTTGATCTCCTTGCAGTCCAAGGGACTCTCAAGAGTTTTCTCCAGCACCGCAGTTCAAAAGTATCAATTCTTTGGCACTCAGGCTTCTTTATGGACCACTCTCACATCCATACATGACTACTGGAAAAACCATAGCTTTAACTGTGTGGACCTGTGTTGGCAAAGGGATGTCTCTGCTTTTTAATACACTGTCTAGATTTGTCATAGCTTTCCTTCCAAGGAGCAAGCTTCTTTTTTATTTCATGGCCGCAGTCACTGTCCACAGTGATTTTGGAGCCCAAGAAAATAAAGTTTGTCACTGCTTCCACATTTTCCCCATCTATTTGTCATGAAGTGATGGGACAGGATAGGAAATATATAAAAGGCAAAACTGAACGTAAATGTTCCCTGGGGTCTGTATATCTATACTGCATTTTACAAAGTAACATTTAATTAGCAATAGTAATAATAGCAGGGCTTCCCCTGTGGCTCAGCAGTAAAGAATCTTGCTGCAGTGCAGGAGATGCGAGTTCAATCTCTGTGTTGGGAAGATCCCCTAGAGAAGGAAATGGCAACTCACTCTAGTATTTTTGCCTGAGAAATCCTATGGATAGAAGAGCCTGGCGGCCTCAGTCCATGGGGTCACAAAAGAGTCAGACACAACTTAGCGACTAAACAATAACAACAAGAACAATAATAACAACATAAGAAAAACACGAGAGAAAGTATAACTGTAAGATTTTACTGTAAACATTCTGTGATCCATGGCCCCTCCAAACAGGTATTTACATTACTTTATAAAATTATTTGTAGATCTGAATAGATCTTCTGCACTTAAATTCTTTTCTAAGAATTAGTTATAACTTTTGCTTACAAGTTACTGATTGATTATTTGCCTTATAATGTGTGGCAGGGCTTTCATCTTCCCTCTGGTTGTACCAGCACTGTTTAGGAGTCAAATTTTGAAAGCACACGTAGATACTAGTTTTAGCAGAAACACTGACAAGTTTACTTCATCTAAATAACACTCAGTTTTTCCAGTGGTACAATGGGTACAATCTTTCTCACAAGACCATTAAAGGTTAAACAAGATAATTCATGTAAAATGATCAGCATTCTGAATAATACAAAACTCAGTAAATATTAATAAGTAAAAACACCTCTAAATGAAGAGGTGCCTGAACTAAAATTGTATTATGGATTTATAAATCTGGGGAGTTTTTTTTAGCAGAACTGTCAATATTGCTAGCTATAAAATTATCCCAGTGACTTACGAAAATGCCAGCACGTCGTACCTGTGAATGTGTTCACCTTTGTGAAGTGGGAGCCCTGGTGCCCCCTTTGCAGCTGTGACACAGACACGCGGAGCGGCTGAGCGCCTGCCGCTGCCCACAGGCTGGTGCCATCCCGCTGGTCAGGCAGGGCCGCGCCTGCCGCTGCCCACAGGCTGGTGCCATCCCGCGTGGTCAGGCCGGGCCGTGCCAAGCCAGGAACGTGGGCTCTCAAGAGTTTGAGAAGGCTTTACTAACCCACAGACTGGTACCATCCCGCGTGGTCAGGCCAGGCCGCGCCAAGCCAGGAACGCAGACTCTCAAGAGTTTGAGAAGGCTTTTCTAACCCACAGGCTGGTACCATCCCGCATGGTCAGGCCAGGCCGCGCCAAGCCAGGAACATGGGCTCTCAAGAGTTTGAGAAGGCTTTTCTAATCTTAGTTTTAAATATCAACAAATATTCGTTAATTGATTTTAAATTATAATACTGTCATAGGAGTTGGAGCAGGTCTCTCCAAGCTATGTTTTTTCCCTTTTTTTTTTGATCATCTCAATGAAATACGAGTAGTCAATTCCTAGGAAACCTCTACACCTGTATATGTACATATAATTCTTTATTCACAAGATAGAAATAGATGGGTTCACGTCAGAAACTTTTAAGTAAATATTAATAAAACAGAAAAACATAGAGCAGCATTTATTTAACCGATTTACTTAGCCAGTATGCCATTCTCAGGTATTTTTAAACAGGAGCCCTGGTGATAACTGTTCTGTTATAGTTTACTTTGCTAAAGCTAAACACAAAGTCTCGGATGCCTTGGTCCGATTATTGCTTCTGTTTCAAAGAACGGCCAGTTTCCTGTTCTTTTGAGAAAGCTTAAAATCACTTCTCTAAAGCAAAATCAGCCTCCTACCCTCTTCCCTTTTTTATTTAAGCAAGGCCTCCCCCGTGGGTCTTCATTTTCAAACAGTCTTTTTTTATCTCTGCAACATATCATCAGGTAATAACTTTCCTTAATCAAAAGCTAGAACGAGAGCAATGTGAAAGGTAAACTATCTAGATTAGGTGACAGCAGTACTGAATGGTCAGTATCACAGAGAAAGAAGAGTCGGGGTGCTCCCAGCATTCCATGACGAGGCCTCAAAAATAGCCAAAGTACAAACTATCCATTGTTAGAATTTCAAAAACAAAACATCCTTATTTTAAGATCTTCCTAAATACATCTGCTTAGACTCTCCTTACCAGCTGTTGAATTCTGACAAATAAAATATAACAAAGTCTCTTGCAGTACCGCTTTGGC
The DNA here is from genome assembly GCA_024291935.2 of Okapia johnstoni. NCBI lineage: Eukaryota > Metazoa > Chordata > Mammalia > Artiodactyla > Giraffidae > Okapia > Okapia johnstoni. Next base: position 88,490,845 of record CM044317.1, read on the forward strand.
ACAAAATAATTTTTTCTTACAGCAGATTATAGAGATGTGTAATGATAGGTATGACTTGATTTGTAATTAACACTTGTATTTTGTTTCTGAAAGTATAGGAAAGCATCAGCATCAACTCACATTGTTTTAAGAAGCAAATTCTTTCAAATGTGTTTAAAATAAATGAGTAAAAATAAGAACAGTTTAATACTGTGTAGAATATGTCCCTTTAGAAAGCACAGGATTTCTCAACCTTTCAGCACTTTGGATATTCTGGGCTGAATGTTCTTTGTTGTCAGGGTCTGTCCTGTGCATTGTAGGATGTTTAGCAGCATCCCTGGCCTCTGCCCAATAAATAGTACATGCCCACTTAAGCCCCTCATGTCCTAGTCCCTGCTGTGAGAAACACCATTGTCTCTGGACACTACTAAATATTCCGTGAGGTGCAAAATCACCAGTTCAAAACTGCTATTTTTGTCAATTCTAGAAAATAAACAGAGATGGGTCAATATGAATTGCTTTGTGCGTGCATGCTGAGTCGCTTCAGTTGTGTCTGACTCTTCATGACCCTATGGACTGTAGCCCACCAGGCTCCTCTATCCATGGGATTCTCCAGAGAATTGCTTTAAAGCTCATTAAATTTTTCAGGAAAAACAAATGAGCAGTCAAAAGTATCAGGAAGACTAAAATAATGAAGATGAAATTTACTATTATAATGTTCATTCATACATAAGTCATGTAATTATAGAGTCCAGAAAAATTTTGAACATTTACTTTTTATGTTTTTCTTGGCAATCCTGAAAAGCAGATAAAATATTTAGAAACTTTTCTAGTTAAACTGTCTCATTCTACAGATGCAAAAAGAGTATTGCTTTACCAAGTTAGAGGTAGCTTTTCTTGGGCTGAGTGAAGGTCAGTGGACAAGGCTGTCTTTGAGCAGGTGGTCAGTGCAGGGGCAGAGAGGATGAACCTACAGTACAAGGCTCCCCAAACACAGCCCTGAGATGTGTCCGTCAGCTGGACTTTGCTCAGATGCAGTGTGCCTGATTCCCACCAGCACTGCACCTCGGGGACCACCATGTTTCTCTTTGAGCTTCTGCCCTCTCCAGCCAACACTGCTACACAGGAATGGAAACAAAGACTCAAAACAGGGGCCAGAGTCTGTCTCACTTGGCTAATGCAAAAAGCAGGCCTTCCATACAGGATGCTGAGTATCAGTAGTAAATACGTTGTCGTTGAAAACATGTTATTAAAATAATTCAATTTAAAATGCATTTTTAAAGTACAGTGCTATCTTGGAAATCTCATTTTAAAATATGGCAGTATCGTGTATCTATATCAGTGTTGGTGTCTTTGATTGTATTTATTTTATCATCATGGAATGAAAGAGCCTAAGGGTTTCTTGGACACCCCCTCCTCTTCTTTTCTGGTTTGTGTACTACTCCACCGAGCTGCCTGCACCTAAGAGATACCAGTGCTCCTCTCAAGGATCTAAATCATCTAAAGCAGTGATTCTGAGTCCAAATGCCATTATTTCTGTAGAAGCACAGCAGAGTCTCTGCAAGGAGTGATTATTTGGGAAAATGTATTTAAATTTTAATTTAATGACTATAATTTTTATAATATAAACTATAGAAATAGAGTGCCAATAAATGGGGTGGTAATTGGAGGGGAGTTTAAAGTCCAAGGACAGATTTGTTGAGTGAGTGACTTTTTTCAACATGAGAGAGATAATATTTTGCATACTGGTAAAAACGTAAAAGATGCTGGTGTTTTGAGAAAAAGTTCAGAAATGACCATTACTGAGCAAGGCTGCCACAGGCTGTGCAGCATCATTCCTGTCCGTGTGATGGGAGCGATGCCCCCGGAGCTGTGCCAGTGTGGTTGCCTTTACAGAGGACACACAGGCGTACATGTTAGATAATAGAAAAAGCCAACTGTGCTGTTACATGGCTGGTTTCATGCAGCTCAGGGTAAATTTCAGTTAGCAGCGTCAGATTTAGGAAGCACAGCACCTAAAGTAACTGGGTTAGAAGTGAAAATGCTGTGCCGTGGTATGGTGGCTTTCACATTTTTTGGCTTGTTGACCCCTTAAAAGAATTCTGAAACAGTTTGTATCCCCTTGTATAATTTTATATTGATACCTACAACTGTTTTCTATAATTTTAAATAGTTGCAAGGGATATATTTTCTGGCATGTGAGGTAGTATACATTTACTATAATTGTATTTTCATAAAAATGTAAAGACTTAACTTGGGGCTATAAATTTAGCTCATTTAATTTGTGGGAAATATGTGCCATAACATCTAATTGACATAGTCATTTCTTAACTGTCAAACAATAGATCAAATCAAACTTTTTTTAAGAAAAAGTAAGACTTCATTCATTTTTGGCTTGATTCTCCCGGGGTATGTACCATAAGAAGATCTGAAATAGATTGGGGAAATATCTTTCTCTCGTAAGGTAGGAGAAGGAAAAATCATTTTTAGAAGTGTGCTCATATGGAAGCTGGGATCTAGAAACCAGTTTTCTTAAAGATATAAATGCTCATCTGCCCCATGGAGTTTTAAATTACCCCAAAGGATAAGTGAACGCCAGCTTGAAAGACCTCTGCTTAGCTCACACAGATGATCCCCAGAGTTGTGCCAGTGAAGACACTAGTTTCAAATGATGTCAGAGGGAAATGAGTTTGTCTCGTGAAATGTGAGAATGAAGGGGAAAAAATTTTCTTAACCTTTCTAAAATATAATTTTTAAAATGTTTATGCAACTGAGTTAATTCCTATTATAGCTATTCTGTTATTTCAGTTATATTCCTGTAATTTTATATATTCAAGTAGCCACAAAGTAGTATCTTCTCGTTGACAAAAGAAGGGATGACCTTATATTTGGCACAGAAGGTACGTACCATTTCACCTGGCTGTGTGTCAGTCTAAACCGTTCTCATCATTAGGGTCCTTAAGTTCCAGGGAAGACAGGGAGCATCTATGAAGGCTTTTTATATTCTGGACCCACAGTAGTCCCCACAATTGACTGTCTCTTAAGAATCTGAATTTCAGGGCACAGAAAGTATCAAAATTTTATTCTGAAACATTCCATAACAAAATTTTATGTACTAAATAACCAGTATCTATTTGTACCTCACATAAAATTTGATTTTGTATTTACTGGTCTGAGCCAAATAGTAAAATTAGAACATCACTAGTACTAAAGTGATCAGGAATGTAGTTTCAGTATTTAAATGAGTTATTTAGCAAAGTATCCCAAGTACACAAGCCCTAAATTCACCTAGTTTACTGAAAAATTAAAAAATTTAAATAGACCTAACAAAAAGTCTATTGAATGGATCATAAAATTTTCTATTCAAAGTATTTATCATCTTGACATCATGCTTAAATAAGGAGAAAATATAAGTAATATTGGACAAGAATCAAATGTAAACTTAAAGTAAAAAGTCAGCTTTAAATGATTTCGTACAGAGTGTTTTGTTTTTATGGAAGAGTGTACTTTTGTTACCTTGGGAAATACTTCTGAATATTGATGAATATCCTTTGGAAATAACATTATGGTAAAATTTCAGTCCACCTATCCAGTTTCTCACTCACCCCCATATCACAACCCTTGCCCTCTCTCAGTGCAGACACACAGTTCTCATATCAGCACATAAACTACGTACAATGGAACTGGTGGTTTTGGTAGAGAATACCTAGAAATTTGGAGAAGGAATTCATCAAGTACTTAAAAAGACATAAACTTAATACTACTGAGGAAGTACATTTATGGTCACTTAATATGATACTAGTAAGTTACTTAAAATCTGGTTAATTGTTGCACTGTAACTCAGTATTTTTTTCTTCACAGGGCTTCACTATTTCAGAAATGTTGTCCTAGTGGGATCTCTGCAAGATCGCTATGTTCCTTATCATTCTGCCCGCATTGAAATGTGCAAGACGGCTTTGAAGGACAAACAGTCAGGTAACGAAGTAAATCAGAAATATTTAAGAGAGTCTGTCTACATATGAGTCTCTCCCCGATTTCTCCTGCGTTCATGTCCTCTCCTCTTTCTCTTGTCCTTGCTTTCCTCTGACTCCCTTTTCCGCCTGCTGATAGTAACAGCTGTCCTTTTCCCATTTTTCTTCATCTGTTTTCTTCTGCCATGTAAGATGTTTTAGCTAGTGAAACAGTAGTTGTTCTTTTGAAATCTCTTTTTCATATAATTACAAATGCTTCTCCATTTTACTGCTTCGGAAGTAATTGTGCTTCAGTTTCCTCTGATTTCTTGGGATTAGTGGTTGCGGTAAAGGTCATGCTGCATGTTTGGCAATACTTTACTTTTAGTCAAAGAATAAAGCAACTATACTTGTTGGCTGCAAGCAGACTAGTCAAGAAAAAAAGAAGGGACCAAAATAAAATCAGAAATGAAAGCGGAATAGTTACAACATCTGACACCACAAAAATACAAAGATCCTAAGAGACTGAACAATCATACACCAATGAAATGGACAACCTAGAAGAAATTAATACATTTCTAGAAATGTAAAATCTCCACAGACTGAAACAGGAAGAAATAGAAAATATGAACATAATTACCAGCGGTGGAATTTAATCAGAAAAAAAAAAAAAAAACCCTCCCAACAAATTAAAGTACAGGACCACACAGATTCATTGGTGAATTCTACCAAAAGTTTGAATAGAGGTAATAGCTATCCTCAAACTATTCTAAAAAATTGAATGTGAAGAAAGATTTACATTATTCTACAAAGCCAGCATCACCCTGATACCAGAACTGGACAAAGGCACCACAAAAAAGGAAAATTACAAGTCAGTAATCCTCAACAAAATACTAGCAAACCAAATTCAGCAATCTATTAAAGGAATCACACATCAAAAGTGGGACTTATCCTAGCGATGCAAGGATAGTTCATTATCTGCAAATCAATTAATGTGATACATCACATTAACAAGTGATAAAAAACACATGATCCTCTCATTTGATGCTGAAAAAGTGTTTGACAAAATTCACCCTCCATTCATGATGAAAACTCGTCACAGTGAGTGTAAACAGAATATATCTCAACATAACGAAGGCCATTTATGAGAAACAAAACCCAAAGCTAATTTCATATTCAGTGGTGAAAGCTAAAAGCATTTCCTCTAAGATCGGAAATAAATCCACTCTTGCCACTTTTATTCAAATAGTATTGAAAGTCCAGAAAACTAAGATCATGGCCTCTGGTCCCATCACTTCATGGCAAATAGATGGGGAAACAGTGGAAACACTGACAGACTTTATTTTCTTGGGCTTCCGAATCACTGCAGCCATGAAATTAAAAGACGCTTCTCCTTGGAAGAAAAGCTATGACATACCTAGACAGCATATTTAAAAAGCAGAGATACTATTTTACCAACAAAGGCCCTTATAGTAAAAGCTATGGTTTTTCCAGTAGTCATGTATGGATGTGAGAGTTGGACTATAAAGAAGGCTGAGTGCTGAAGAATTGATGCCTTTGAACTGTGGTGTTGGAGAAGATTCTTGAGAGTCCCTTGAACTGCAAGGAGATCAAATCAGTCAATCCTAAAGGACATCAATCCTGAATATTCGTTGTAGGGACTGATGTTGAGGCTGAAGCTCCTAGACTTTGGCCACCTAATGTGAAGAGCCAACTCACTGGAAAAGACTCTGATGCTGAGAAAGATTGAAGGCAGAGAAGGGGATGACAGAGGACAAGATGGTTGGATGGCATTACCAACTCAATTAGCATGAGTTTGAGAAAGCTCCGGGAGATGGTGATAGACAGGGAAGCCTGGCATGCTGCAGTGCATGGAGTCACAAAAAGTCGGACATGACTGAGCGACTGAGAAACAATTCATAGCAATCAGACAGGAAAAGAAATAAAAGTCATCCAAACTAGAAGAGAAGAAGTAAAACTGTTACTGTTTGCAGATGTCATGATACTATTTGCTTTTCTATATACTGATAATGAACTGTAAGAAAGAGAAAGCAAGAAAACAGTCCTGTTTGAAATTGCATCAAAAACAAAATCCCTAGGAATAAACTTAACCAATGAGATGAAAGACCTATACTCTGAAAACTATGAGACACTGATGAAGGAAATTGAAGATGATAGGAAGAAATGGAAAGATATCCATGGATTGGAAGAATTAACACTGTTAAAATGTCTGTACCCCCCCCCACCAGGCAATAGGTTCAAAACAACGTACCAGTGGCATTTGTCACAGAACTAGAACAAATAATCCTAAAATTTATATGGAACCAAAAAAAATCCCAGATAACCAAAGCAATCTTGAGGGAAAAAAGAGCAAAGCTGGACAGTCACACTCCCTGACTTCAGACTATGCTATAAAACTACAGGAATCAAAACAACATGGTGCTGGCAAAAAACAGCCCCAGAGATCAGCGGAACAGAAGAGAGACCCCAGACATAAACTCACACACCTGTGGTCAGTTAACCTATGACAAAAGAGGCAAAAACATACAGTGGGGAAAACACAGTCTCCTCAATAAGTGGGACTGGAGAAACTGGGCAGCTACATGTAAAAAAGATGAAAATAGAACATTTTCTCACAACACATAAAAAATTAAACTCAAAATGGATTAAAGATCTAAATATAAGATCAGAAACCATAAAAGTCCTATAAGAAAACATAGGCAAAAAAAAAAAAAATAGAACACTCTTTGACACAAGTCATAGCACTATTCGCATCTGTCTCCTCTCAATGGGCTTCCCAGGTGGCATTAGTGGTAAAGAACCCACAAAAGCAAAAATAAATAAATGAGACCTAAATAAAATGTTCAGTGTTAACGCTTTTGCTCAGCAAAGGAAACCATCAAACAAACAAAATGACCACCTGCTGAATGGGAGAAAATACTTGCAAATGATATGACCAGTAAACCAGATTATATAACCAGCTCATACAACTCAACATCAAAACCAAAAACAAACAAAAACAAACCAAATTATAAAATGGGCAGAACACCTGAACAGACATTTCTCCAAAGAAAACATACAGATGGCCAACAGGCACGTGAAAAGCCGCTCAACATTGCTAATCATCAGGGAAATGCAAATCAAGATCACAGTGACAAATGTTGGTGAGAATGTGGAGAAAAGGGAACCCTTGTATATTTGTAGTGGGAATGTAAACTGGTTCAGCCATTATGGCAAACAATATGGAGTTTCTTCAAAAAGTTGAAAATAGAACTACCATATGATCCAGTAATTCCACTTCTGGGTATATTGCCAAATAAGAAAGAAAACGCTAATTCCAAAAGATACACACACCCCAATTGTCACAGCAGCATTGTCTGTAGTAGTCAAGACATGGAAGTAACCTGTGTCCATCGGCAGATGAATGGACGAAGATGTAGTACATATGTACAAAGGAATATTACTCAGCCATTCAGAAGAATGGAATATTGCCATTTGTAACAACATGGATGGACCTAGAGGTATTATGCTTAGTGAAATAAGTCAGAGAAAGATAAATATACAACGTGTTATCACTTACATGTGGAATCTAAAAAATAAAGCAAATGATTAAATATAACAAAGAAGAAACGAATTCACAGCTACAAAGAACAAACTAGTGATTACCACTGTGGAGAGGGATGGGGGAGGGGCAAGATATGGGTAGATACAAACTGCTGCTAAGTCGTTTCAGTCGTGTCTGACTCTGTGCGACCCCAGAGACGGCAGCCCACCAGGCTCCCCCGTCCCTGGGATTCTCCAGGCAAGAACACTGGAGTGGGTTGCCATTTCCTTCTCCAATGCATGAAAGGGAAAAGTGAAAGTGAAGTCGCTCAGTCGTGTCCAACCCTTAGCGAACCCATGGACTGCAGCCCACCAGGCTCCTCTGTCCATAGGATTTTCCAGGCAAGAGTACTGGAGTGGGTTGCTATGCCCTCCTCCAGGGGATCTTCCCAACCCAGGGATGGAACCCATGTATCTTAAGTCTCCTGCATGGGCAGGGGGCTTCTTGACCTCTAACACTACCTAAGAAGACACAAGAATATACAGTACAGAGAATGTAGCCAGTATTTTATAGTAACTTTAAATGGAGTATAATCTATGAAAATAGAGAATGAATGTATACCTGAAACTAATATAATACTGTAAATCAACTATACTTCAATTTAAAAACGAAATTTTTAAAACCTTTTTTGTAAATCTGTATGATATTAATCCCTCTTTTAAATACTTCTCTCTCTTCTTTCTCTAATTATACTTCTGTATACTATTCCCTTCTCATCATTCCTCCAGACTACATCCTCCTCCTCTCTGAAATCTAATACCTTCATCCCTAAAATTCATGTTTGATGGATATATGTTAGCACTCATCTGTTAACAATGAAGTAATGTATGAGCATTAAAAACTGTCTTGCCCCTTTTAGGGCAGTTTGTGCTTTTATGTGTATAAGTATGTAAACTTTATCATTTATGCTTTGCATGCTCAATAAATCCATTGTAAGAATTAACCAGGAAGAGAGAAAGGAGCACAACTTTGGAATTAAAAGCAAAACCAAGCATTAAATAAACCTGCAGGCCAAAAAATAAAACAAATTCTGTTTGATCTTTGAGCCAACTCACATTGTTCTTCTGATTATGGAAAGTTACTATTCTTTCTCAAAATAATTTAGAAATACGTGGAATAATGTTAACTGCCGTGGAAACTTTTTTCAAGTGTTTGCTCTAGACTCAGGTTTAAATTTAGCCTTGTCAGAATGTCTCATCGTGGCTCCTCTACAGTCGTAAGAGACTTCATGTTGAAGAAACTATTTGCTCTATTATATTCATTATTTTTAATTAATACCAAGGTTGCAAAAACAATGTATAATAAATAAGTTATTTTACTTGGCTAGATAATGTGATCATTTATATTTTCTCTACAGTAGTCTCAAAAATTATATTCAAGCAAAAAATCCTTTTAAAAGACATTTTTCTGCTTTAAATGGAAATAATGTAACTAAATTTTTTAAATTATATAAAAGTTGGAAAAGAATTTTTTTCAGTTCTTTTTGTGAACTGACTTTCCTTTTTTATATTTGTCCCATAGGACAGATCTATTCAGAAATGATCCACAACTTACTTCGCCCGGTTCTGCAAAGCAAGGACTGTAACTTGGTTCGATATAATGTCATCAATGCATTGCCCAATACAGCTGATTCACTCATTGGCAGAGCTGCACATATAGCTGTTTTGGATTCCGAAATATTTTTAGAGAAATTCTTTCTGGTTGCTGCCCTCAAATATTTCCAATAGAATTAAAAACATTGGTAGAGACTTGGCAATTACCTCATTCAATAATGATTTAGATAATCTATTATAATAAACTATAGATGCTGATAAGTTCTAAGAAATATTTATACCTTTTTATATGCAAGATAATTTATATCATCCATGTATAGAGCTTTTTAAACATCAACTTTACTTTCTAGGTAATGTGCCTGTGCAATATTTTTTAATTTCATCTTTTTACTTTTCTATTACTTTTTCATATATTTTGCTACATGAGTATTTCAGTGAAACTTTAAGCCCATATGTATGTATGATTGTTTTATTATTGGCTTTCCACAATCCTTACATCAGACACATCATATTGAAAGGCCATTATTGCTAGAATCACTCCAAAATCACTGCAGATGGTGACTGCAGCCATGAAATTAAAAGACAATTGCTCCTTGGAAGAAAAGCTGTGACCAAGCTAGACAGCATATTAAAAAGCAGAGACATTACTTTGCCAACAAAGGTCCATCTGGTCAAGGCTATGGTTTTTCCAGTGGTCAAGTATGGATGTGAGAGTTAGAGTATAAAGAAAGCTTGAGCACCAAAGACTTGATGCTTTGAAACTGTGGTGTTGGAGAAGACTCTTGAGAGTCCCTTGGACTACAAGGAGATTCAACCAGTCCATCCTAAAGGAGATCAGTCCTGGGTGTTCATTGGAAGGACTGATGTTGAAGCTGAAACTCCAATATTTTGGCCACCTGATGTGAAGAGCTGACTCCTTGGAAAAGACCCTGATGCTGGGAAAAATTGAAGGGAGGAGGAGAAGGGGACGACAGAGGTTGAGATGGTTGGATGGCATCACTGACTCGACGTGCTAGACAGGGAAGCTCCGGGAGTTGGTGATAGACAGGGAAGACTGGTGTGCCGCAGTGCATTGAGTCACAAAGAGACACGACTGAGTGACTGAACTGAACTGAATTGCTAGAATAGCATGGGATTTTAAATTTTCTAGTATGGGGGTATTATTTAGTTAGTCATAAATTTTACTTTTAACATTTTACTATGTTTAACTGGAAATAAAATTATGGCTGCTAAAATATATTTTTTGAAATCAACTATTTTGCCCTCTCAAACTGGGTAGTTCATATAAGACAATGTTATAAAAGTTTTCTATAAAAAGTTATTATTACTGTTGCTAGTAAACATCTGTCATGCCTATTAAAATATATTTTCTACTGGTGATTTCAACATTATTTCTCATATTGACTTTTATTACTGGAACTTTTCATGTTCATGTTAGCAGCATCTAGAGATTTTTTGAATGTTTGAATGCCCTCTGCCTTGATTTGGTTGGAATTTTGCTAAATTTGGTAATGTTGCTTGAACTTTCTGACTACATTTCTTTAACTTTTTCATGGACTTCCTTGTATGTACATAATAATTAATGTTGAAATTTATGAAATACTTTTATGAATTTAGATAATTTTTAAATATTGCTAAAATTTGTTGAACTAAAGAGTAATGTAAATAAAATAATTCATGGAACAAAATAATTAACTTTACATGTTTGGTGAGACAGATGCAAAGGTTTTGATATATGGCGATGTTAAGTCTCTTGACTTTACTCACGGTGCTGAATAGCATTAAATTCACTCTTTTCCTCTCCTGTTTTACTTGTGAAAATAATAATGCACTAAGGATAGATGGATGGTCTATTTGCATTTACCAGTTGTGATAGAAGGCTTTTGTAAATATTAATATTGTAAAATTGATGCATGTTTATTTTTAGCATTGTGTTATTGCCTCTGCTGCTAATAAAGGAACAAATGACTATCTGGAGGAACAGCTAAAACACTCGCTTATTTTCAGAATACTATAGGTATATTTTTATTTATAATTGGATAGACTATGTTAACTTTATAGGACAGTGTAATTGTGTAACTTATACCTTTGTAAACTATTTCTATAATTTATATCATTTGCACATGTTAAAACATATTTCATTATGCTCCATAATTATTTAATTTTTAAAAAACATGAAAATTTTTGAATTGAGTAAGCAATAATATACCAAGTGCATTATAACTGGAAAATGTAAATGCATTATTCACTCTGTATTTTTGCTACACACATTTTTTTCATCTTCACGTTCCTTGGTCCTGAGTTTAAAGTACCATACTTTTTTCTTATATTTCTTTTCATTTCTTATTTTTAACTAAAAGAAGTTTCACTTATGAGTTTGAATAATCTTCTGGGTTTATCAAAGTATTCATTCTTACTCATAATCATACTATTGTTTTTAAGGGAAAATTGCTCTTATGATTATGGTTTGTTGATTGGATGTTTGTTGTTTTAATACAGTTTTAAAAACATATCATGATCATGGTTTCCAGTCCAATAGATTTAACTTCTGATCTACCAGAGAAACTGTTATACACTATTCACCTTCAAATTCAGAGTACAGGGATGGGGCAATGATCATCCGAAACAGTGTAGTTGACTCTTAGAGAATGAATCTAATTAAAGTGTACACCAGTTAGGGGTTGTAAACAACAAAAACCATTGTGATTAACTTCAGCAGAAAAAGAATTTATTGAAAAATATAGGCAGTTCACAAAATTGACGGAAAGACTGGAAAACCACTCTTAGAAAACAGATAGAAACCAAGGAAGCTAGGTGACCAAAATCATAGCCAAGTTCCCACTCCAGAGGAGCTATAGGTTTGTGTATGTTTCTGCTGGTAGCGATTCCTCTGAAAACTGGATTACATCTGCTTCTTTGCATCACTCATTCCAGATTCAAAGTCTCATGAACGTGTGATTGACAGGCTGTCCTGTGCCAGCACTCAAGCTGCCAGGCACCCACCCAGGTGAGTATATCGGGCTTTCTCAGCTTCCTCAGCAGAAGATGGGACCATTTCTTCTGCCAGAATTCAGGAATGGGTGTGATGACTGAGCACCAAATAGAAAAACACACCAAGTCCACTATAGTCCACCTCTTTGCCTTTCCAGCATCACAAATATTGTACTCACACATTTTTACAAATGCTTCTTCCTAACCTAATACTGTTAACACCCCATCAAGTTTCAGGTCCAGGATCTTGGTGTTCTGTCCATTTCTCTGCTGGTTCTGTAATGATCTTGCCTCAGTAATGTACAGCCACAGAGAAAACTATGACTTCATCACTACCACCACCCCCCAATGTACAATGAGAGAAAAAAAATTATTAACAGTATAAGCACATGCATGAGGCAGTAAAGAAAAAAATACAACTAGAGCAGTGCTTTGCAAGTTTCCTTGGTGAATTCCATGGGGCCTCCACAACAGACCAGCTGAAGCATAATCTCCAGGGCAGGATTTGAGGAGCAGCATGTTTTATGTCCCAAAGCTCTCCAATTTCAAAGCAAAACCATGGTAAATACAGCCCTCGGTTCTGTCGTTGGGTACGAGGCTAGATGGTTATGAGCTGTCACCACTGCCTCTTCTTCCCTGTTTGCTTTCTGTTCAGCCAGCACCTCAGCTGATAAGGTTTCTTTACCCAAAGATCTGAGGCTTGGGTGATCTTGCCACTACGTGCTTGCAATAGTCTACTTAATGTTTACAGTTCAACATGATTTTGTCAACAGGTACTCCAGGAGACGAGGTCCTCCAAGTTCTGGACAGTCCCTACTCCCTTTTCTCCTGTGGTCACAGGGCCCATCACTACTGCTAGCACCTTAACCACTTCTTCTAACCCCTTACACAGTTGTTCAGTCACTAAGTCATGTCAGACTTTGTGTCCCCATGGACTGCAGCATGCCAGGCTTCCCTGTCCACTATCTCCCAGGAGTTTACTCAAACTCATTTCCATTGAGTCAGTGATGCCATCCAACCATCTCATCCTCTGTCGTCCCCTTCTCTTCCTGCCCTCAATCTTCCCCCAACATCAGGGTCTTTTCCAGTGAGTCAGCTCTTTGCATCAGATGGCCAAAATACTGGAGCTTCAGCATCAGTCCTTCCAATGAATATTCAGGGTTGATTTCCTTTAGGATTGGCTGGTTTGATATCCTTGCAGTCCAAGGAACTCTCAAGAGTTTTCTCCAGCATCATAGTTTGAAAGCATCAGTGTTTCAGCACTCAGCCTTCTTTATGGTCCAGTTCTAACATCCATACATGACTACTGGATAACCATAGCTTTGACTAGATGGACCTTTGTTAACAGAGTAATGTCTCTGCTTTTTAATATGCTATCTAGGTTGGTCATAGCTTTCCTTCCAAGGAGCAAGCGTCTTTTAATTTCATGGCTGCAGTCACCATATGCAGTCATTTTGGAGCCAAGAAGATAAGATCTACCACTGTTTCCATTTTTTCCCCATCTATTTGCCATGATGAGCTAAGAAGGACCAGTTGGCAATCCCAACTTCCAACTCAGAGAAAACACTGTATTCCCTTATACTCCACACTGGGCACAAAAATTGGCATACCAGCAGAACCTGGAATCATGGAGATGGATGGTGAGCAGTGAGGGTCTGAGACTGTGCTTGTCTTGCCATCCTGCTTGCTGCAGTTCCGTGGATGCTTGAAGGCAGGAGACTCCTGGGTCAGAGATAAGAAACTTGATTACAGCAACGTCATGGCCAAAATGTCAGCACATTCACAGCTGTTCCTAGCACCTCAGTTCCCACAGTGATGCGGAGGGCCAGGTGGCACGTGTACCCCAGTGCAGGTCCAGGACCAAGCATTTTGGGTTGCATTAAGGGAGAAGAATCCAGGGCTGAGACCCAAGCCATTAAAAAAAAAAAAAAAAAGCTTTTTATTGGAGTTGATACACAATGTGTACAGCAAAGCGAATCAGTTATATACTTGTTTTTATTTTTTTGAGATTATATTCCCATGTAGGCCATTAAAGAGTATTGAGTAGACTTCCCTGTGCATTATGTTGCTCTTTTCATCTTTGAGCAATATTCCATTGTGTACACACCATTTCTTCTTTATCCATTCTTCTGTTGACGGACGTTTAGTTTGCTTCCACGTCCTGTCTGTTGTAAACAGTGCTGCAGTGAACACCGGGGGTGCACCCATCATTTCCAATTATGATTCTCTCTGGATATATGTCCATGAGTGGGATTGCTGGGTCATATGGTAATTCTGTTTTTTGTTTTTTAAGGAACCTCCATACTGTTCTTCATAGTGGATGTACCAATTTATATTCTCACTATCAGGGTAGGGTTGTTACCTTTTCTCAACATCCTCTCCAGTATTTATTGTCTGTCAATTTTTTGATGATGGCCATTCTGACCAGTGTGAGATGATACCTCATTGTAGTTTTGATTTTCACTTACAATTTTTTGGAAACACAGAAGACCTTGAATAGCCAAACCAATTTTGAAAAAGAAAAATGGAGCTGGAGGAATCAGACTCCCTGGCTTCAGACTATACTACAAAGCTACAGTAATAACACAGTATGGTACTGGCACAAAAACAAACACAGCTCAATGAAATAGATTTGAAAGTCCAAAGATAAACCCATGCACCTATGGTACCTTATCTATTACAAAGGAGGCAAGAATATGCAATGAAGAAAAGGCAGTCTCTTCAATTAGTGGTGCTAGGAAAACTGGACAGTTACATATAAAATAATGAAATTAGAACACTTCCACACCATACACAAAAACAAATTTAAATGGGTTAAAGAAGTGAATGTAAGGCCAGACAATACAAAACTCTTAGAAAAAAACACAGAACACTGACATAAATCGCAGGAGGATCTTTTTTGACCCACCTCCTTGAGTAATGAAAATAAAAACAACAACAAAACAATGGGATCTAATTAAACAAAAACTTTTGCACAGCAGAGGAAGCCATAAACAAAACAAAAATACAGCCCTCAGAATTGAAGAAAATACTTGCAAATCAAGCAACTGACAAGAGATTAATATCCAAAATATACAAACACCTCCCTCATGCAGCTCAATATCAAAAAACCAAACCAAAAATCCCCACAGATAGCCCAACCAAAACACAGGCACAAAATCTAAATAGACGCTTCTCCAAAGAAGACACAGATGGACCAAAACAGCACATGAAAAGACATTCAACATCACTAATTATTAGAGAAAAGCAACCCAAGGCTATTTTTTAACTAGCAGCACAGAATCCAGTTCTTTGCCCCAGGAGAGCAGCAGTTAAATGGTAGTGATGCTGTGGTTGCCTTGACCTACTTAAATGCCCATGTGACCATCTACAGAAACTGCCCTGCCAGGCATGAAGCTGCAGTTGGCATGCTCAGCAATAATACACAGGAATGCTTGACCCATAGAAGTCTGTGTCTTCCCACAACTGTCAGATGTCACAGCAAGGCATCAATCCCTCTGCTACTCCTTGGACACTGTTACTCTGTCAACATGAGAGCTATCACTGAACACTGTTAATTCATTTGAAGCATATGCCAAATCCTATAGGACAGGATCCCAAAGTGTATTTTTCTCACATGGGGCTGTCCTACAAGATGAGTTGCTTCTGGGCTGATGGGATATGTGATGAAGCTGGTTTATCCCACAGGCATCTGTACCCACAGTCATCAGTGAGTTCTTTGGTAAGAAAAAAAGCTGTAAGGGAGGCTACATAAAGTGTATGGAATATAAGGCATTCAGTAAGTCCACAGGGAAGTGCATAAAAGAAGCACAAGTCAGGCATAACAATCCAAACCCAGAATAATTGTTTACTCCTATACAGCAAATTGCTGCCTCCTCCATTATAGATGTAGGAGACCTGAGTTTGATCCCTGGGTTGGGAAGATCCCCTGGAGAAGGGAAAGGCTACCCACGCCAGTATTCTGACCTGGAGAATTCCATGGACTGTATAGTCCATGGGGTCACGAAGATTTGGACATAACTGAGCAACTTTCACTTCACTCATTATAGTATAGTCACTTGTAATCAGAGCTGCCCCTCGGGCTGTTGCATACTATATCAGGATTGGGTTGGTCACTGCAAGTAGTGGTGCTAGCCCATCAGACTTGGCCAGGGTGAAACCATGTTAACAATACAGGCATGTCTCCATGCCACTGTGGCTCCCTGGTAAGGGACGCACTGAACAAGCACAGCTGTGGTGAGGGGCAGAGACTGACAGGTGCCTACAGAGTTGTCATGGTGGTAACCAGCCTCTAAAAAGCTCTTCAGTGATCCCCCACCTGCTGGCACTCTCCCCTGGTGTAATCCCCTCTCTCTGACATGGGCTGGGTCTGCTGGTTCACTACTAATGAAGAATTCAGCAAAAGTGATAGGTTGTCACTTCTGAGGTCAGATTACAAAGGGACTGTGCCTTACATCTCCAGCAGTCTCCATTGTTCTCCTGCTTGTTCATGGACACTCGGCTGCCATGTTGTAAGATGACTTCTGGAGAAGCCCATATAGTGCAGAACTGAGGAAGGTCTTCAGTCCAAAAGCCACAAAGAACTAATACCTGTCAATAATCAGGTGGGTGAGCTCGGGAGCCAATCCTCCCCTAGTCAAGCCTCCGTGTGAGATATGAACCCAGCTCACAGCTTGACTGCAATCTCATTTAACACCTAGAGTCAGAGGCACCCTGGATCCTGGATTTAGGAGGCACAAAAGCGGTGAGAGAATAGATGTTTATTGTTTTAAACCACAAAATGTTGGTATGTTAGGCAGCAATAGATAACCTACAGTAATCTTGTTCTGTAGTAAAAGCTTTGGTTTTTCCAGTAGTCATGTATGGATGTGAGAGTTGGACCATAAAGAAAGCTCAGCACCAAAGAATTCATGCTTTTGAACTGTGGTGTTGGAGAAAACTCTTGAGGGTCCCTTGGACTGCAAGATCAAACCAATCAACCCTAAAGGAAATCAGTCCTGAATATTCATTGGAAGGACTGATGCTGAAGCTCCAATACTTTGACTCCCTGATGTGAAGAACCGACTCCTTGGAAAAGACCCTGATGCTAGGAAAGATTGAAGGCGGGAGGAGAAGGGGACAAGAGAGGATGAGATGGTGGGATGGCATCACAGACTGTATGGACCTGAGTTTGAGCAAGCTCCAGGGTTGGTGATGGACACGGAAGCCTGGCAAAAAATTGGACATGATTGAGCAACTGAACTGAATCTTGTTCTGATTAAAAGCTCTTTTGCAACAGGACCCTTCTTTTGAGCATTCAGTGGGACCCAAATGTTATGCTTTGACGTCATTTGGAGATGTCCTAATTCCAAGAAAGTATCACAAAACCTTTACATTTTCCCAGTCCCTCACCACTTGATTTCTGTGCCCATGAAATTATGTATATCTTTACCTCAAGTTCTATCTCCTTCTAGGCAGAGTATAAGATAAAGTCCTTCCCTCTGGGAGGACTTATTTTTATTTTTTTGTCTCTGCTGTTCCTCAAGGCATGTGTAAAATGAGGCTCAAAATACCAAAGCAATCATTTGCCCAGCTGGTCAGTATATTGAGCAAAGCCCTCTGTAATTTAGCTTTGAGTTTTTTTCCTCGATCAAGTGGTCACACGGAACTCACCATCAAGCTGTAAATATGAACTAAGGGTGAAAAGGTGTGTGTGCAACCTACCGAGCTACTTGTTAATGAAAACTGCTGGGGTTTTGGCTTTGGGCCTTTCTGAAAATACCACTTCCTCCTGGTGAAAGGAGTCCTTATCTAGGAGAAACAGATATCTCCTGTTCAGAGAACTCAGATTCTGCAGCCACGTGATGTTACTTGGTCAGACATTACCAGGGCCCAGTTCAGTTCAGTTCAGTCACTCAGTCATGTCCTACTCTGCAACCCCATGGACTGCAGCATGCCAGACCTCCCTATCCATCACCAACTCCCAGAGCTTACTCAAACTCATGTCCATTGAGTCGGTGATGCCATCCAACCAGCTCATCCTCTGTCGTCCCCTTCTCTGCCTGCCTTCAATGTTTCCCAGCATCGGGGGCTTTTCAAATGAGTCAGTTCTTTGCACCAGGTGACCAAAGTATTGGAGTTTCAGCTCCAGCATCAGTCCTTCCAATGAATATTCAGGGTTGATTTCCTTTAGGATGGACTGGTTGGATCTTCTTGCAGTCCAAAGGACTCTCAAGAGTCTCCTCCAACACCACAGTTCAAAAGCATCAATTCTTTGGCGCTCAGCTTTGTTTATAGTCCAACTCTCACATCCATACATGACTACTGGAAAAAACCATAGCTTTGACTAGATGGACCTTTGTTGGCAAAGCAATGGGCCCAAGAGCAAGACAAAAACTTTGCTAAAAAAAAAAAAAAATATATATATATATATATATATATATATATATATATATATATATATCAAAGGGACTCCACTGTGATTCTGTGTAGACTATCACAGGTCCCATGACGCCTCCTGCCCTGCCATAGGTTCTCCGAATGTCACTGGAGCCACTGGACCAGGAACGCAGATGCACAGTGCTACCTCCCTGCAGCTGGACCAGATGAGAGCCCTCTGCTCGGAGCTGCACTCAGACTGCATCTTTCAGTCCACCCAGCAAGTGGGTGCGAGTTCACTGAACAAGCAGACATGTAAAAAATTAAACAGAGAGAGCTGAGGGGAAAGAAACCTATTGCACGAGCAAAAGAGTAGCAGGTGCCTAATCTTTGTGGTCTGGAACAGCAAGCTCCCAAGAGACCTTCACCTTCAAGTTGAAGCGAAGCAAACGGATTAAGATGAACAAACGAAGGCATTCCCTCCGTTTGGGGGATCCACCTTCAGCCACGATTTGAGGTTTTCATCAACATGGGGTTCAGGGTAGTTTGGGTTGTTCTTAAGAGAAGGCTGAGCTGTTCCCCTTTTTCTTGCAGACTGCCCAGGGCCGGAGCGCGGATTTGCAAGGCCGCTCGGACCACAGAGGGGCCGGCTCCGCGCCAGAGAGAGCCCCGCCCCGCAGGCCCCGGAGGCCCCGACCCTGCCCCGGAGGCCCCGCCCCCGGCCGCACACAGCCCCGCCCCAGTCGCGGGGCGTACCGGGAGGACGCGACCCGCTGACACCTCAGGGGAGGCCGTTGCGGACGCCGCGGGAGCGGACGCCATGCCTGCGTTAGGCCTCGCTTCGTTGCTGGGCCGCGTGCCGGCTACAGCGTGGAGAGCGGCAAGTAAGGCGCCCGGGCCCGGGACCGAGGTCGCGAGCAGGGTCACGAAGGCCCAAGCGCCGAGATAAACGCGTCCGGCGGGGCGGCGGGGTGCTGCCGTCTCGGGGGCTCCCGGGGCCACGGAGCCTCCCTGTCCATCGCACTCGTGCTCGGGCAGGTCCCTGCCGCCCGGGCTCAGGTGGAACCCGAGCGGCACGGTCACAGGCCCCGCCCGGCCGCACGCCTGCTTTCCGCCCGCCGCGCCAAGGGGGGCGGAAGTTCCGGGTCCTGGAGGGCGCGCCGCGCGCTGGCGCGCGTGCACAGTGCGGAAAAGCGGGCCCTGCGCGGTGCACCCTCGTTTAGTTAGGGTACTTACATCGGAAAGGATTTACGGCAGCCTGCGGTACAAAATATGGAAAAGCACTGAATTTTGGAAAAGTAGACCAAGGCAAATAAGTATAATAAAAATTAGATGAAGCCAGGAGACTATTAAAGTATGCATGCTTTCAGTAAAAAACATATTTTTTTTAAAGCCCTTTTTGTTGACAGTTTTTCTCGATATATGTTACAGCCTTAACCCACAGAATATTCTAAGCATAGTTTTAATTTAGGACATCCTGGAGAAATTGAAAGTTGAAAACAGTTCCAGCCGGCCTCCTAATGGGCCCAAGATGTTTGTTTTCATCCATATATATATAGTTTGTTTTCATTTCTATCATCATTTCCCCCCGGACATACTGCTTTTTGTTTTTGTATTTTTTTCAGACTTTAAACTTTTTATTTTGTGTTGGTGTAAAGTGGATTAACAATGTTGTGGTTGTATCAGGTGAGCAGGAAAGGGACCCACCCATACATAAACATGTATCCATTCTCAAACCACCCCCTCCTGCCCCATCCAGGCTAGCACATAACATTAAGTCCAGTTCGATGGGCTATACAATGGGTCTTTGGTTATCCATTTTGAATATAGCAATGTGTACATGACCCAGATATACCATTTATTGATTGTAAAAATTGTAAATGGTCCGGAAAGGAATAATATGGAAAGTAAAAGCCCCCTTGCTATCCAAACCTCAAAGTAATAACTGTATAAAATTTTGCTGTGTGTTTATTCAACATCCCTTTTTCACCAAGGTTAAAAGCTTAACAATGAAGTGTTTCATACCAAAAACTTATACAACATATATGAGTTAAGAAGCAAAGCCAACGTTTATGAACCCATTCTCCAGTTTAAGAAATAGAATGTTTCCATTGCCATGCTGCGTGCTGCTTCCTGATGCAGTTGTGTAACTTTATAGAAATGACTTCATGCCTTTTGTATTTGTTTTACTTGATTTTTTCAACCAACATTGTTTTGAAATCCATCCATATTGTTATGTGATGTTGTAATTAGTAAATGGTGAGAGTGTATCATACCTTTAGGGGGTTTCCCAGGTGGCTCAGTGGTAAAGAATCCACCTGCCAAGCAGGAGATGTGGGTTCCATCCTTGGGTGGGGGAAATCCCCAGGAGAAGGAAATGGCAATCCACTCTAGTGTTCTTGCCTGGGAGATGCCATGGACGGAGGAGCCTGGCAGTCCCTGGGGTCACAAGAGAGTCAGACACAACTTAGCAGTTAAACACACACACATCATACTTTTTTCCCTTCCCCCTCTCAGTGGACATTGTGTAATTCGGGAAGCACAGATTTGGCTGCTACACATCTGGTGTATATGTGGGTACATTTGCACAAGACGTTGAATTCCTGGAATATATGGTAAAGACCTGTTCAGTTTTACAATGTGATGCCAAATCGTAAAGGCATTTTTCATTCCTAATGGCAATTTATACTGCCAGCAGTATGTCCGAGTTCCTATTGCTCCAAATACTTGCCAACATCTGATAGCATCAGAAAATCTAATTTTTGTCTGTGTGTAGGGTGTTGAAATAGTATTTCATTATGATTTTGCATTTCTCTGGCTAGAGAAATGAAACATCTTTTCAAAAGTTTTTTTATTTCTCTGATGAAATGTATCTTCATTTTCTTATTGGATTGTTTGTCTTGTTTATCTGTATTCTTTACATATATTTGACCACTATGCCTTTTTTAAGGTGGGTAAGTGTGGCAAATAGCTCTGTTTGAGGATGACAGAAATGACAAGTGCTTACTGAACTGAGAAGGCATCTTGAGACTGAAAAAGCGAGGCAGGGAGGTTCATATAATCAGTGGGTCAGTTTATCCTAGGGTGACTTACAGGCTGGGATCAGGCAGACAGCCATCAGGGAGCATTAGCAGCTAGCTGTACTCCATACTGCCAAGGGGTCACTGGGACAGTGTTATAGTTAACCTTGGGTATGAAGGTATGTGGGCTTCCCTGGTAGCTCAGCTGGTAAAGAACCCACCTGCAATGCAGGGGACCCTGGTTCAATTCACGGGTTGGGAAGTTTCCCTGGAGAAGGGATAGGCTACCCACTCGAGTATTCTTGGGCATCCCTGATGGCTCAGACAATAAAGAATCTGCCCACAATGCGGGAGACCTGGGTTTAATCCCTGGATTGGGAAGATCCCCTGGAGAAGGGGATGGCTACTCACTCTAGTAGTCTTGCCTGGAGAATCCCTGTGGACAGAGGAGTCTGGTGGGCTTCAGTCCATGGGGTCACAAAGAGGAGGACCCGACTGAGTGATTAAGCACAGCACAGCAGCATATGAAGGTAGAAGGTATGTGTATAGAAGCAGGAAGTGCCTCTTCCTAAGTCAAGATTTATGAATGGCTAATTGGTCTTGCGGTGGCTGGGAATATGTCAGCCAAGGTTTTCATCCTTGTTTAAGGGGACTGACAGTTTAGGGGTCACCTGATCCTAATGATTATTAAACAGTATCTATTAACTACTGAGCCCTTGACAACATAGAGCGATTTACCCCATACAGACCTGGGTAGGGTCGGCAGAAAGACTGGAGGAACTATGTAGGCCCAAGATAGTGTCACTTAAGATATCAGCCATACATGCTAGGTTTGTGTGCTGTTTTTGTCACTCTTACGGTGTCTTTCTAAAAAAAATTATCTTCAGAGCTTCCCTGGTGGCTAAAGAATTCGCCTGCCAGTGCAGGAGACACGGGTTTGATCCCTGGTCCAGGAAGATCCCAAATGCTGTAGAGCAGCTAAGCCTGTGCACCACAGCTTTTGAGCCTGTGCCCACAAGCTGGTGAACTCAGCCACTGAGCCCATGTGCCACAACTGCTGAAGCCCATGCACCCCGTGCTCGGCAACAGGAGAAGGCTCTGCAGTGACACGCCTCTGCACCGCAGCTGGAAAGTAGCCCCTGCTCACTGCAACTAGAGAGAAGCCCACAGAGCGAGAAGACCCAGTGCAGCCAAAAATAAAATTTAAAATAAAATTATCTTCATCAGTAGACAGAATAAAATTATGAATCTGTACAATTACAGAGCTTCAAAGGAAAGGTATCTTTTGGTAAACAAATTTGTAATGTTATCTTCTTGTCTTTATCCTTTTGTTTATTATCAGTGCTTTGTAGTATTCTGTAAGAAAGCCTTCCCAACCCTAAGGTCATAAAGATATTCTCCTATATTTTCTCTTTAAAGGTCTATAGTTTGGCTTTTTTGTATTTATTCTACCAGGAATAAAGTCACTTGCAGTGCAGGAGACTTCAGAGACTCAAGTTTGATTTCTGGGTTGGGAAGATCTCTTGGAGAAGGGCATGACAACCCACACCAGTATTCTTGCCTGGAATATCCAACAGATAACACTGGAACCATGATAATTCTCTTATATATAAACAGCATAAGACTAGATTTTTTCTCTTATATATAAACAGCATAAGACTAGATTTTCGTGAGTTTTTATTTTGAAGTCTGATGGTATATACCTTTTAACTGGAGAGCTCAATCCATTTTTAATCACTAAGTCACCTACATCTAAATCTTCAGGTTGTGAACTTTCAAAGATGTGAACATTTGTTCCATCACCATCGGGTGAGATTGAAATTGCAGCTTGCCCTGCATCTATTGCTGTTGATTCTTCAGCTCTACCATCTTCCACCTCCTCTCCTTCCTCCAGTCAGTAACTCTTGCCTGTTCACTTGATGCCAGCCCTTGTATGGCAGTTGTTGAGCTGTCATACTGTACTTTGCAAGGTACTGTACCATAAGATTAAAAATGTTTTCTTTGTTTTTGTGTTTGTTTTTTATGTATTATTTTTGTGAGAAATTTTATAAACTTATAGTACAGTACTATATAGCCCACTGTGATAGTTGGATGAAAAGTGAAAGTGAAAATTGCTCAGTCGTGTCCAACTCTTTGTGACCCAATGGACTGTACAGTCCATGGAATTATCCAGGCCAGAATACTGGAGTTGGTAGCCTTTCCCTTCTCTAGGGGATCTTTCCAACCCAGGGATCATACCCCGGTCTCCCTCATTGCAGGCGGATTCTTTACCAGCTGGGCCACAGGGGAAGCCCAAGAATACTAGAGTGGGTAGCCTATCCCTTCTCCAGGGGATCTTCCCGACCCAGGAATCAAACTGGGGTCTCCTGCATTGCAGGCGGATTCTTTACCAACTGAGCCAGCTTTAACAAGGGAAGACTTAACTCTGTTGGACTTACAAACAAGTAGGACTTAACAAATGCTCTCGGACTGGAACTTTGCTATATAAGGAACTTACTGTATGTTGTGCTTAGTCACTCAGTCGTGTCAGTTGTGTCCAACTCTTTGCAGCCTCATGGACTGTAGCCCACCAGGCTCCTCTGTCCATGGGGATTCCTCAGGCAAGAATACTGGAGTAGGTTGCCATGCCCTCCTCCAGGAGATCTTCCCAACTCAGGGATTGAACCCAGGTCTCCCACACTGTGGTGGATTCTTTACCATCTGAGCCACCAGGGAGGCCCAAGAATACTCGAGTGGGTAGCCTATCCCTTCTCCAGGAGATGTTCCCAACCCAGGACTCGAACTGGGGTCCCCTGCATTGCAGGCGGATTCTTTACCAGCTGACCTCTGTTGGATTTATGAACAAGTAGGACCTACAACTCTTTTGTATATAGAGGACTTACTGTATATTTACTGATAAAATTGACCTTATTTCTGCCATCTCATTTTTTTGTACCTTCTATTTGTCATACTTTGAATTAAATATTTTTTTTTTCATTTTTTTTCCTCTGTGATTTCGAAGATACACATTGCTTCTTATTGATTACTCTTGAAATCTGAATGCATGCTTGAGGAAGTTGAAGTTAATTAATATCTTCATGTTCCTCCTAAACAGTACAAAGCTTAGAAATGCTTTGAACTCATTCACCTTCCTACTCTGTTGTTCAGCCTTTTAGGATTGTGTGTGTGTGTCTGTATGTTTTCTTGTGTATATGTTAGAGTGGAATTGTGTAGTAACACAAACCAACATATTACATTTTTATATAGACAATGTTTAAAGCTTCTGTTTTTCTCTTTTTATCTCACACTTTACTTCTTGGAGAAGGCAATGGCACCCCACTCCAGTGCCATCTCCTGGTCTTTTCATTTAAAGCCTGGAAAATCCCATGGACGGAGGAGCCGGGTAGGCTACAGCCCATGGGGTCGCTAAGAGTCAGACACGACTGAACGACTTCACTTTCACTTTTCACTTTCATGCACTGGAGAAGGAAATGGCAACCCACTCCAGCATTCTTGCCTGGAGAATCCCAGGGACAGCAGAGCCTGGTGGGCTGCCATCTATGGGGTCGCACAGAGTCGGACACGACTGAAGCGACTTAGCAGCAGTTACTTCTTGAATCAGTTTCTTACGGTACATTGTTTAGAAGTTCCCTTTGGTGATAGTCTTGTGATAAAGTTTCTCCATGCTTTTTTTTTAAACGTGTGTTTTATTTTTAATCTGAAAATATGGTTTATTTCTCTCGTTCTTGCAGGGTAGTTTCAATAAATGTATCATTGTCTCACAGCTCTCTCTCTTCTGGCTTTCTTTATAGCTATTGGGAGGTCCTCTGTCTAAAGTTTGTTCCTTTATTAGTAATCTCTCCGTTACCTAGCTTCCTTTTAGATCTTCCTTTGATGTTGGCTTCTTCATCGTACTTTGTGTCTAGATGTGTTTTTCTTATTTAATTTTTTTTTTTTTTTTTTTTACTTGCAGCTCTCTGTGTTTCCTATATTTGAAGATTCCTGTCTGTTGGATGTCTCCTGGTCTTTTCATTGTCTTTGTTAGCCCTCATTTTATCCTCCAAATATTTTAACATCACTTTTATTATTTTTATCTCCTTGTTGCTATGCTTTTTTCTGTATAATTTCTTCAGAACTTTATTCTGGGCCACAAACTCTTTTCAGCTGTATCTATTCTGCTATTTAGGCCTTTTATTGAGCTTTAAATTTAAATTTGTGGTTGTTGGGGTGTTTTTGGTGGGGTTTTTTTTGGTTTTTTTAATATTGGCCTAGTGAATTTTCACAGTCTCTTACTCATTTTTCTCTTTGGCTTCATTTTTATTTCCTCAAACATATTAGTTATTTTAATATCTATTTCAGTGTATAGATCTTTCTGGTCCTAGCTCTGTTGTTTGTTGATCTGGCATATGATAGCTTGTTTCCTTGAATGTTTTATTGGTATTCCCTCTTTGAGACTTCCATAAGACGTGAGTTGAAAAACTGTCCTCAGAGGATTTGCTTCTGCCATGTGTCTGAAAGCACTTCAACTTCAGACTTTAATCCACTTTATAGAAAGATGCTCCCCTGAGGGTCTTTGAACCTTGCACATAGTGTGTAATCCGACATAAACACAGGTATGGTCAGCCAGTGGCTTCAAAATATCAAGAGGGGCTTCCTTTTTTACATCTTCACACAGAACAAAGGTGTTCACTAACTAGAGTTTGTCTTCTAGTCCCTTGCTCTTTGGACCAGCAATGGGAGCATCACCTTGGAACTTGTTAAAATGCAGAATCTTAGATCATACCAAACCTACTAAGAATCTGTATTTTAATAAGATCTTCCCCAGGTAGTTATATGCATGTTTAAAAATCTTCCAAATCACTCTCTTTTCTCAGCACATGAGCCTTCCTGGGTTCTGGCCTCTGGTAGGCTTTTTGTTTTGCTTGGGGTCAAAAGACTGTGCTTTCCTAGCTGTCCTGAGACATCTGTACACTAAACTCTAGGGGAGAAAGACACAGGTTATATACCAGCTTAACTGTTTATCTTACAGGAATGCTTTGATACTCTTATCATTATTTCCTTTCTTAACATATCTTTCTCTGAGTTAGAAATGTTTTGTGCGTGTGTGTGTGTGTATTTTTTTTTTTTTAACCTTTTTGGAGGATTTTGGCTGTAGGGTTTGGGCATCTCTATCAAATTGCTAGAACAGAAGTTTTGAAAAGTTATTTTTTAGTGAAAGTTTACTCTTTTTCCTTTGCTTTTATTAGTTCTTTTAGGAAGTCATCTTCTTGCCTGTAATGTTCTTATAGACACAATTGTAAATAGGCTTTGGATAAGGCCAAAGAATCCCTTGAAAAGAAGATGTGAGCTTTATGGTGAATTTCCTCATTTCTGTAAATGAGCCCAGTGTCCTGTATAATCAGGTACTGTGCAGAAATGAGAGAAATTCTTTTCCTCTGCATTTTGTCACACATCTACCTGATACAAAAATAGTTCTGTTTATGGTTCCATGGTCTCAGAGCACCTTGAGAAATCTGATCTTTTGGCTTTTCCTTGTAACCCTTACAGGAGGGTTGCACTTACAGGAGGGTTCCTTGCACTGTCCACGTTACAATCTTAGGGAATGGAAAAAGAAATCCATGGCAATTGATTTGTTGCAAAATTGAGGTGGCCTAATATTTGCACATGTTATTCCTAACCCAGACTGCTGGCCACAACTTGGACATGTGGCTGCTTGGCTGCAGGGAACGCTGGGATATGTGATCCCTAAGTGAGTGGCCTGTTGCTCAGCTTGATCACAGACAGTGGGAGTGGGCGTTCTAGAACTCAGTGGAAGGGGGGAAGCAGCTCGGCTGCTGGACACACTGAGCAGTCTTTGCCACATCTGCCCAGTGTCACTTTTGCATAAAATGACTGTGTTCATATGAAACAGAATTATTATAAATCACAGTTACACTCATACAAAAAAGTTGACATTTTTTCCAGCTTCTAACACAGTGCCTGGCACATTGGCACCTAATGGATAATATTACTTTTATTATTTACTGTCATATATCTGCATCATTTAAGAAGCAAAATTTTAGCTTCAGATTTTGTTTATGTTATACTTGATAGCCAGGGGCATTTTGTGCCATTTTTATTTTGGATAAATGCTTATGAATTTCTAGAAAATTTGAAACATACCATACACTCACCAAAAACAAGACCTGGAGCTGACTGTGGTTCAGATCATGAGCTCCTTATTGCAGAGTGTGTTAAGTCACTCAGTTGTGTCCAACTCTTTGTGACCCCATGGACTGTAGTACACTAGGCTCTTCTATCGATGGAATTGTCCACCCAGCAATATTGGACTGGGTTGCCATCTCCTTCCCCACCTTATTGCAAAATTCAGGCTTCAATTGAAGAAAGCAGGGAAAACCACTAGACCATTCAGATGACCTAAATAAAATCCCTTATGCTTATACAGTGGAGGTGACAATTAGGCTCAAGAGATTAGATCATGAGGTAGACCCAGTGCCTTAAGAACTATGGACAGAGGTTTGGAACATTGTACAGGAGGCAGTGAACAAAACCATCCCAAGAAAAAGACATTCAGGAAGGCAAAAGTGGTGGTCTGAGGAGGCTTCACCAATAGCTGCAGAAAGGAGAAGTGAAAGGCAAGGGAGAAAGGGAAAGATACATCCAAGTGAATGCACAGTTCCTGAGAATAGCAAGGAGAGATAAGAAGGCATTCGTCAATGAATAATGCAAAGAAATAGAGGAAAACCATAGAATGGGAAAGACTAGAGATCTATTCAGAAAAATTAGAGATACCACGGGAACATTTCTTGCAAGGATGGAACTGATATAAGAAATGGTAAAGAACTATTAATAACAGAAGCAGAAGAGATTAAGAAGTGATGGAAAGAATACACAGAAGAACTATATAAGAAAGGTATTAATGACCCGGATAACCATATGATAGAGTCACTCACTTAGAGCCAGGCGTTCTGGAGTGTGAAGTCAAGCGGGCCTTAGGAAGCATCACTACAAACAAGCTGATGGAGGTGACATAATTCCAGCTGACCTATTTCAAATCCTAAAAGATGATGCTGTAAACATGCTGCACTAAATATGCCAGCAAATTTGGAAAACTCAGCAGTGGCCACGGGACTGGAAAAGGTCAGTTTTCATTCCAACCCAAAGAAGGGCAATGCCAAAGAATGCTCAAACTACCATCAGTTGCACTGATTTCACATGCTAGCAAGGTAATGCTCAAAATCCTTCAGGTTAGACTTCAGCAGAACCAAGAACTTCCAGATGTATAAGCTAGGTTTTGAAGAAGCAGAGGAACCACAGATCAAATTGCAAACATTCGTTAAATCATGGAGAAAGCAAGGGACTTCCAGAAAAACATCTACTTCTGCTTCATTGACTACACTAAAGCCTGTGACTGTGGATCACCACAAACTGTGGGGAATTCTTGAAGAGATAGTACCAGACTGAAAACCACAGTCACAGAAAACTAACCAATCTAATCATGTGGACCACAGCCTTGTCTAACTCAATGAAACTATGAACCATGCCATGTAGGGCCACCCAAGACAGACGGGTCATGGTGGAGAGTTCTGACAAAATGTGGTCCACTGGACAAGGGAATGGCAAACCACTTCAGTCTTCCTGCGTTGAGAACCCCATGAACAGCATGAAAAGGCAAAAAGATAGGACACTGAAAGTTGAACTCCCCAGGTTAGTAGGTGCCTAATATGCTACTGGAGATCAGTGGAGAAGTAACTCCAGAAAGAATGAAGAGACAGAGCCAAAGCAAAGACAACACCCAGTTGTGGATGTCACTGTTGATGGAAACAAGGTCCGATACTATAAAGAGCAATATTGCATAGGAACCTGGAATGTTAGGTCCAAAATCAAGGCAAATTGGAAGTGGTCAAACAGGAGATGGCAAGAGTGAACATTAACATTTTAGGAATCAGTGGACTAAAATGGGCTGGAATGGGTGCATTTAACTTAGATGACCATTATATCTACTGCTGTGGGCAGGAATCCCTTAGAAGGAATGCAGTAACCCTCACAGTCAACAAAAGAGTCCAAAATGCAGTACTTGGATGCCATCTCAAAAATGACAGAATGATCTGTACTTTTCCAAGGCAAACCATTCAATAGCATGGTAGTCAAAGTCCATGCCCCAACCAGTAATCTGAAGAAACTGAAGTTGAACAGTTCTACGAGGACTTACAAGACCTATTAGAAATAACACCCATAAAAGATGTCCTTTTCATTATAGGGGACTGGAATACAAAAGTAGGAAGTCAAGAAACACCTGGAGTAACAGGCAAATTTGGCCTTGGAGTACAGAAGGAAGCAGGACAAAGGCTAATAGAGTATTGCCAAGAGAACACACTGGTTATAGCAAACAGCCTCTTCCAACAACACGAGAGAAAACTCTCTACACATGGACATCACCAGATGGTTGACACCGAAATGAGATTGATTATATTTTTTGCAGCCAAACATGGAGAAGCTGTATACAGTCAGCAAAAACAAGACCGGGAGCAGACTGTGGCTCAGATCATGAACTCCTTATTGCCAAATTCAGACTGAAATTGAAGAAAGTGAGGGAAACCACTAGACCATTCAGGTATGACCTAAATCAAATCCCTTATGACTATACAGTGGAAGTGAGAAATAGATTTAAGGGACTAAATCTGACAGATACAGTGCCTGATGAACTGTGGACGGAGGTTCATGACATTGTATAGGAGACAGGGATCAAGACCATCCCCAAGAAAAAGAAATGCAAAAAAGCAAAATGGCTGTCTGAGGAGGCCTTATAAATAGCTGTGAAAAGAAGAGAAGCAAAAAGCAAAAGAGAAAAGGAAAGATATAACCATCTGAATGCAGAGTTCCAAAGAATAACAAGGAGAGATAAAAAGCCTTCCTCACTGATCAATGCAAAGAAATAGAGGAAAACAATAGAATGGGAAACACTAGAGATCTCTTCAAGAAAAAGAGATACCAAGAGAACATTTCATGTAAAGATGGGCTCAATAAAGGACAGAAATGGTATGGACCTAACAGAAGCAGAAAATATTAATAAGAGGTGGCAAAAACACAAAGAAGAACTATACAAAAAAGATCTTCATGACCCAGATAATCACGATGGTGTGATCATTCAGCTAGAGCCAGACATCCTGGAATGCAAAGTCAAGTGGGCCTTAGGAAGCATCACTACGAACAAATCTAGTGGAGGTGATGGAATTCCAGTTGAGCTAATTCAAATCCTAAAAGATGATGCTGTGGAAGTGCTGCACTCAACATGGCAGCAAATTTGGAAACCTCAGCAGTGGCCACAGGACTGGAAAAGGTCAGTTTTCATTCCAGTCCAAAGAAAGGCAATGCCAAAGAATGCTCAAACTGCTGCACAGTTGCACTCATCTCACATACTAGTAAAGTAATGCTGAAAATTCTCCAAGCCAGGTTTCAGCAATACATAAATCGTGAACTTCCAGATGTTCAAGCTGGTTTTAAAAAAGGCAGAGGAACCACAGATCAAATTGCCAACATCCGTTGGATCATCAAAAATGCAAGAGATTTCTAGAACACTTCTGCTTTATTGACTGTGCCAATGCCTTTGACTGTGTGGATCACAACAAACTGTGGAAAATTCTTAAAGAGATGGGAATACCAGACCACCTGACCTGCCTCTTGAGAAATCTGTATGCAGGTAAGGAAGCAACAGTTAAAAGTGGACCTAGTAGAACAGACTTGTTCCAAATAGGAAAAGGAGTACCCCAGAGCTGTATATTGTCAACCTGCTTATTTAACTTCTATTCAGAGTACATCATGAGAAACGCTGCGCTGGAAGAAGCACAAGCTGGAATCAAGATTGCCGGGAGAAATAGCAATAACCTCAGATATGCAGATGACACCACCCTTATGGCAGAAAGTGAAGAAGAACTAAAGAGCCTCTTGATGAAAGAGGAGAGTGAAAAAGTTGGCTTAAAGCTCAACATTCAGAAAACGAAGATCATGGCATCCGGTCTATCACTTCATGGCAAATAAATGGGGAAACAGTGGCAGACTTTATTTTAGGGGTCTCCAGAATCACTGCAGATGGTGACTGCAGCCATGAAATTAAAAGACACTTACTCCTTGAAAGAAAAGTTATGACCAACCTAGACAGCATATTTGGAGAAGGCAGTGGCACCCCACTCCAGTACTTTTGCCTGGAAAATCCCATGGACAGAGGAGCCTGGTAGGCTACAGTCCATGGGGTCGCTAAGAGTCGGACACGACTGAGCGACTTCACGTTCACTTTTCCCTTTCATGCACTGGAGAAGGAAATGGCAACCCACTCCAGTATTCTTGTCTGGAGAATCCCAGGGATGGCGGAGCCTGGTGGGCTGCCGTCTATGGGGTCGCACAGAGTCAGACACGACTGAAGCGACTTAGCAGCAGCAGCAGACAGCATATTAAAAAGCAGAGACATTAATTCGCCAACAAAGGTCCATCTAGTCAAGGCTGTGGTTTTTCCAGTAATCATGTATAGATGTGAGATTTGGGCTATAAAGAAAACTGAGTGCCGAAGAATTGATGCTTTTGAACTGTAGTGTTGGAGAAGACTCTTGAGAGTCCCTTGGACTGCAAGGAGATCCAACCAGTCCATTCTAAGGGAAATCAGTCCTGAATATTCATTGAAAGGACTGATGCTAAAGCTGAAACTCCAGTATTTTGGCCACCTTATGCAAAGAGCTGATTCATTTGAAAAGACCCTGATGCTGGGACAGACTGAAGGCAGAAGGAGAAGGGGACAACAGAGGATGAGGTGGTTGGATGGCATCACTGACTCAATGAACATGAGTTTGAGTAAACTCTGGGAGTTGGTGATGGACAGGGAGGCCTGGCATGCTGCAGTCCATGGGGTCGCAAAGAGTGAGATAAGACTGAGCCACTGAACTCAACTGAGTACTGCCAGACCATCTTAACTGTCTCCTCAGAGAGCAATATGCAGGTAAAGAAACAATAGTTAGAACCAGACGTGGAACAATGGACTAGTTCACAGTCAGGAATGAAGTACGTCAAGGCTGTATATTGTCACTCTTCTTATTTAACTTATGTGCCGATTTCATCATGTGAAATTCCGGATTGAATAGTAAGTCATAAGCTGGAATCAAGGTTGCCAGGAGAAATAGAAACCACCTCAGATATGCAGATAATACCATTCTAATGGCAGAAAGTGAAGAGAAACTAAAGAGCCTCTTGATGAGGGTGAAAGAGGAGAGTGAAAAACCTGGCTTAAAGCTCAGCATTCAAAAAAATAAGATCATGGCATCCAGTCCCATCATTTCATAGCAAATAGATGAAGAAAAATGGAAACAGTGACAGATTTTATTTTCTTGAGTTCCAAGATCACTGCAGACGGTGACTGCAGGCACAAAATTAAAAGGCACTTATTCCTTGGAAGAAAAGCTATTGCAAACCTGGACAGTGTATTAAAAAGTGGGGACGTCATTTTGCCAACAAAGGCATGTATAGTCAAAGTTGTTATTTTTCAGTAGTCATGTATGGATGTGAGAGTTGGATCATAAAGGCTGAGCTCCAAAGAAGTAGTGCTTGCAAATCGTGGTGATGGAGGACTCTTGAGAGTTCCTTGGACTGCAGGAAGATCAAACCAGTCCATCCTAAAAGAAATCAACCCTGAATATTCATTGGAAGGACTGATGCACTTCTGTGTCTGAAGATGCATTCCTGATGTATCCACGGAGAGAGATGTATTCCATGTCCACCTATTTCTCCACCATCTTATTCTCATTATATTTATTTTCTTAATTGTTGAATTTTATGGGCCCTTTCATTGAGGAAAAAGACGAATTTGCATTACAGTTGGTCATTCAGAGAGTCAGCAATGTTATCAGTCACTGAGATCTATGCAGTGGATGTGCAGAATGTATTATTTTGAAATTGTTAATGTAGTTTGTGTGTTAACTTTTTGTAATCTTGCAGACAAGTCATGTAAGTTCCAAATTGGCTGTGGAAGGTATATATGTATAGACACACAGAGACACACACACACATACATACATACACACATACATTCAAATACTTGTATGTATGTATATTTGCGTGTGTGTGTGTGTGTTTGTGTATATATATATATATATAATTTTTTAAAGCAGGGGGAGAATAATGTAGTGATTGTTAGAAAATGAATAAAATATGTCTAATGAAAGAAAATTCTAATTATATGTAATACTTCCCAGGAGCTTCCAGATAATTCTATAATAATAATAGATACAGTTTGTCACTATGCTAGGTGCTTTGAATGAATTTCCCTATTTAGTCATCTCATGAGATAGGTACTATTATTATCTTCTGTTTAGAGGGGAAAGAAATGGATTTAAAGAGGGAAAATAACTCGACAAGGATCAAACAACTAGTAAGCAGTTATTTTAGTTTCCTATTGCTGGTATAGTGAAATCCCACACACTCAGTGACTTAAAAACCCTTACAGCTCTGGAGGTGAGAAATCTGAAACGGGCCTCTGGTGTGGACACCAAGGTGTTAGGGTTGCGTTTCTTCTGGAGGTTCCTGGGGAGGATCTGTTTCCTCCCTCTTCCAACTCCCAGAGGCTGCTCAATCTCCTTGTCTTGGTGGGGCTTTCCTTCATCATCAGAATCAGCAGCAGCATCAGGTCTGTCTCCTGCCCCTTCTCTGGTTTTCTCTTCTAATTCTCTCTTCCCCTTTTAAGGACCTTTGTGATTAAAGTAGACCCACACAGATCCCTAGATCAGGATCATCTGATTTGCAACCTCAATTCCATCTGCTACCTAATTCTCTTCCACCATCTGACCTAACCCACACAAAGATTCTGAATATTAGGTTCTCACCCTATTTCAGGGCCATTCAAGTGCTGCCACAGTGGTGTGACTGGAACTAGTATCCACCTCTGTCTCTAAAGCCATTCCTTCACAGACTTGAAAACCCCCATCCCAGAGGTTGTTTTTCAGAGTGGTTTTGCCCTTATTGAACATTATCTCGATAAGGGTTGGATAACTTTCATAATACTGAAAACTTTTGTTGTGGTTCTGTCACTTAGTTGTGTCCATCTCTTTACAACCCCATAGACTGCAGCACACCAGGCCTCCCTGTCCATCACCAACTCCTGGAGCTTACTTAAACTTATGTCCATTGAGTCAGTGATGCCATCCAACCATCTCATCCTCTGTCGTCCCCTTCTCCCGCCTTCAATCTTTCCCAGCATCAGGGTCTTTTCCAATGAGTCAGTTCCTCTCATCAGGTGACCAAAGTATTGGACCTTCAGCTTCAGCATCAGTCCTTTCAATGAATATTCTGAAAACTTAACTTTCTCATTATAATGTAGAAAGTGATCACATTTATACATTGCATGTGTCCAGTGGGCTTTCCAGGTTGCTCAGTGGTAAACAATCTACCTGCCAATGCAGGAGACATGGGTTCGATCCCTGAATTGGGAAGATCCCATTGAGAAGGAAATGGCAACCCACTCCAGTATTCTTGCCTAAAGAATCCCATGGACAGAGGAACCTGGCAGACTGCACTCTATGGGTCACAAAAGAGTCGGACACAACTTAATGACTAAAACAACAGCAACAACAGGTGCCCGGTACATTTAAAAATGTTTAATTGACAGAAAAAGAGGACCATTAGAATTTAAGAGTCCTAAATACAATTCCTTGGGATGTCTTGAAATTTAAATACTAAGTATCATCATTTAAAAGTTCCTACTACTTACTTACCCTTAGTGACCTGATCCCTGGTATTTTGGGCATTGTTTCAAATACGAATCATTATTTTATATATGTTTACAATTTTTATATTGATTAAATTATTTCAAAGCTCTTCTCTTCAAACTGATAGCATTCAGTTCAGTTCAGTTGCTCAATCGTGTCCGACACTTTGTGACCCCATGAATTGCAGCACTCCAGGCCTCCCTGTCCATCACCAACTCCCAGAGTCTACCCAAACCCATGTCCATCGAGTTGGTGATGCCATCCAGCCATCTCATCCTCTGTCGTCCCCTTCTCCCCTGCCCCCAATCCTTCCCAGCTTTAGGGTCTTTTCCAATGAGTCAGCTCTTCACATCAGGTGGTCAAAGTTTTGGAGTTTCAGCTTCAACATCAGTCCTTCCAATAAACACCCAGGACTGATCTCCTTTAGGATGGATTGATTGGATCTCCTTGCAGTCCAAGGGACTCTCAAGAGTCTTCTCCAACACCACAGTTCAAAAACATCAATTCTGCGGCGCTAAGCTTTCTTCACCATCCAACTCTCACATCCATACATGACTACTGGAAAAACCATAGCCTTGACTAGACGGACCTTTGTTGGCAAAGTAATGTCTCTGCTTTTAAATATGCTATCTAGGTTGGTCATAACTTTCCTTCCAAGGACTTAGTGTCTTTTAATTTCATGGCTGCAATCACCATCAGCAGTGATTTTGGAGCCCAAAAAAATAAAGTCTGACACTGTTTCCACTGTTTCCCCATCATTTGTCATGAAGTGATGGGACCAGATGCCATGATCTTAGTTTTCTGAACGTTGAGCTTTAAGCCAACTTTTTCACTGTCCTCTCTCACTTTGATCAAGAGGCTCTTTAGTTCTTCTTCACTTTCTGCCATAAGGGTGGTATCATCTGCATATCTGAGGTTATTGCTCTTTCTCCCGGCAATCTTGATTCCAGCTTGTGTTTCTTCCAGCCCAGCATTTCTCATGATGTACTCTGCATAGAAGTGAAATAAGCAGGCTGATAATATACAGCTCTGAGGTACTCCTTTTCCTATTTGGAACCAGTCTGTTGTTCCATGTCCAGTTCTAACTGTTGCTTCCTGACCTGCATACAGGTTTCTCAAGAGACAGTCAGATGGTCTGCTATTCCCATCTCTTTCAGAATTTTCCACAGTTTATTGTGATCCACACAGTCAAAGGCTTTGGCATAGTCAATAAAGCAGAAATAGATGTTTTTCTGGAACTCGCTTGCTTTTTCGATGATCCATCGGATGTTGGCAATTTGATCTCTGGTTCCTCTGCCTTTTTTAAAACCAGCTTGAACATCTGGAAGTTCACTGTTCACGTATTGCTGAAGCCTGGCTTGGAGAATTTTGAGCATTACTTTACTAGCGTGTGAGATGAGTGCAGTTGTGTGGTAGTTTGAGCATTCTTTGGCATTGCCTTTCTTTATGATTGGAATGAAAACTGACCTGTTCCAGTTCTGTGGCCACTGCTGAGTTTTCCAGATTTGCTGGCATATCAAGTGCAGCACTTTCACAGCACTATGTTTGAGGATTTGAAATAGCTCAACTGGAATTCCATCACCTCCACTAGCTTTGTTCGTAGTGATGCTTTCTAAGGCCCACTTGACTTCACATTCCAGGATGTCTGGCTCTAGGTTGGTTGCCTCCAAAGAAGGTAACTGGCTGTCTGAAAGATAGGGGCAAAAGGAAGAATTGTCACTATATTTCCTTTTGTACTTTTAAATTTTGATAAATGTGAATGTATAAGGTTAAAACAAGTAAGTAAAAGTATTAAATTTGGAATAGAATAAATGAACAGCTTTTGTTTTTTCACTGTCTTCACTCTGCCAGGATCACCCCTTCTGCCTAATTCTTTGAGGAAAATAAGTGCTCAAGGAGGAAAACCTGAACCTAGCAAACCACCTCTTAAGAAGCCAAAGTTACCAGAAGGTCGTTTTGATGCACCAGAAGATTCCAATTTAGAGAAGGAACCACTGACAAGTGAGTATAGTTAAACTCCTCTCTTAATTTTTGAGGTCTCAAAGAAAGTCTTTCTGTTACTGAGAAAAAAATTAAAGATGCATATTATTGTTTATAATTCTTCATTAACAGTAATAAAGAATATTTCAGCAATGAATAAAATTGCTGTATTGACCATCGATATGTATGGGTTTTAAAAAGAGATTTACAGGCCCTTGGCAGTGATTGATTATGTTTGCTCATGTATTCAATTCCATTATTCACGTGAAAAAACATATGAATTAAGAACGACTTTGATGCAAATAACGGAAACCTACTTAAACAGCCTTAACAGAAGGTAGGGTGTGGTGTTAGTAAGGTGCAGGGAACAGGTTAGGCTCTCTAGGGCAGTAATGCTGCTGGCCGTTGGAGGGAGACGGCCCTCAGGATGATGTGGAAACCAGATATTCCTTCTCCTTCTCTTGTCTGTGGTCGGCACTGAACTTTCTTCTATCTCCATACTCCCTTCTGAGTCCACTGGGTAGAAAGTAACTGCTCCCAGCAGCTACTCAGTTCAAGAGAATATAGTTTCTTAATGTTAATTTCAAATTCCTTAAGAAGAAAGCTCATTGGTCCAGCTTGGATCTGGTGTCCACAGCTAAGTCAGCCAGTGGCCAGGGTCCTGGGTCCCAGGTGAAAGAGGTTGTTCTCACTCTAACCATGTGATTTGGGGAAAGAAGGGGAAGTTTGGAGAATAAAGAGGTTTTCTGGAGAGGAAGGATGATAGACAAAACATTAGTTTGTATTCAGTATGTACAGATTTTGGCTCATGTCTTAAAGCTCTGGGTTTTTTTAAAGTACTGCTTTGTTCTCATGCTATACTCTTTTGTACCTTTGAATTGTGGGAAATGTGCAAACATTAGCTATTCAAAAAGTAGTATTTCATACAGTATAAGTGTAAATATGCCACTTTTTAACTTTGGCAAGTTTGCCCTGCTTGTGTGATTTTTCCAGTTTCATGAGAGGTAACCCATCTATATAGTGAAGCATCTTAGGTGAGAATATACCAGTAGGATACAGGGACCTGTGTCTGGAATTCTTTCTAGAATATAAAACTTTGGGGTTTTGCTCACTCATGAAATATTTCAGTTATGGCACTGTATCAAGCCCAGTCTAATAAGCAGATCAACCAGCCAAGACGATGCAGACTTCTAAAAGTTGTTATAATCTGAAGGTAAAATGTTCCTTCGAAGGTTTTAGCTAAGCACAAAAATCTGAGAGAAAAGATTTCCTTACAGTGTCTCATACAAAAGCAGCAGTTTCAGAAATAGACTCTCACATATATGCTTAATTAATTCTTGACAAGCATGCCAAGACCATTAAGTAGGGAAAAGAAAAGTCTTTTCAGCAAGTGATGCTTTGAAAACTGGATATCCACATGCAAAAGAATGAAATTGGACCCCTTACCTTACACCATATTCAAAAACTAACTGTAAGTATATCAAAGACCTACACTTAAGAGGCAAAACTATAAAACTCTTAGAAGAAAATTGGAGAAAATCTTTGTCTTTGATTTGACAATGATTTCGTGCATGTGACACCAAAAGCACAACCAACAAACATAAAAATACATGAACAAGAAATCATCAAAATTGAGAAATTTTGTTTATCCAAGAACATTATCAGAAAGTGAAAAAAATAACCTATGGAATGGGGGAAAGTATTTGGAAATCATATATCTGAAAAGAATTAATATCCAGAATATGAAAAAACTACAACTCAGCAACAAAAACAACCCAATTCAAAAATGGGCAAACAACTCGAATAGACATTTCTTCAAAGAAGATATACAAATGACCAACATACATTTGAAAAGGTCCTCAACGTCACTAATGATTAAGGAAATACAAATCAAAAGCACGGTGACACACCATTTCACACCATCTCTGTAGTTTAAGAAAAACTGCAAAATAATAACTGATGGTGACAGTGTGGAGAAATTGGAACCACACGTTTCTGGTCGGAATGTAAAATGATACAACTGCTAAGGAAAACAGTTTTGCATCTTCCCAAAAAGTAAAATTTAGAACTACCGTGTGACTTTTCAATTTTACTCCTAGATATAAATCCAAAATAATTAAAAACAGAGAATTAAACAGATATCTGCACATCCATGCTGTATTCACAACAGCCAAAAGATAGAAACAACTTAGACGTCCATCGACGAACAGATAAACTGTGTTCTGTACACATAGTGAGGTACTGTTCAGTCATAAAAAGTAATGGCATTTTGATATATGCCACAACATGGGTGGACCTTGAAACATTATGCTTAGTGAAACAAGACAGACGCAGAAGAACAAATATTATATGACTCCATCTATAGTTTCAGTTATGCTGTCTTTAGTTTCTCATTCTACTTCTTTAAACATTTCTTCTTGGTCTCTTTTTTAAGCTCCTCTGTATCTACTCAACTCCCAAATGTATGTATTTGCCAGATCTTTGTCATGAGCCCCCTAAACATCCTAGAAGAGCTCATAGCTTCCTGAGATTATCTGAAGTATCATGTATGTGTTGATGATTCACACATTTATACCTCTAGTCGTGCCTCTCTCCTGAGCTGCTCCTGTCTACAACAGCAACATCTTTGTATATTCCAGATATATTTCAAATTAGTACATCTAAAACTGAACTCATCCTCTTCTCAGTGTTCCCTTCCCCTGGTCCTACTCCAGTCTTCTTCCTTGTAGATTCCCAATATATCCCATCAACCCAGTCACCCAAGCCCGAAATCTGGGGATAATCCCTCACTCCTGCCTCTTCCTGTGTCCTGGATCCAATCACTAACCGAGTCTTTTTGGTTCTACTTTCTTAATGCCTCTTAAATTCATCTCCTGTTTTCCATTTTATTGTTGTTCAGTCCCCAAGTCATGTCCAAGTCTTTGCGACCCCATGGACTGCAGCACGCCAGACATCCCTGTCCTTCACTGTCTCCCAGAGTTTTCTCAGTTTCATGTCCATTGAGTCCGTGATGCCGTCTAACCATCTCATCTCTGCCACCCTTCTCCTTGTGCCTTCAGTCTTTCCCAGCATCAGGGTCTTTTCCAGTGAGTCGGCTCTTCTCATCAGGTGGCTGAAGTATTGGAGCTTCAGCTTCAGCATCAGTCCTTCCAATGAATATTCAGGGTTGGTTTCTTTTAGTCCAAGGAGTCCATCCTATTAATAAAGCCTAAATCCTGGCTCTCTCTAGTTCTTTTGGTCTCCTAGCAAGTCTGTCTTTTTCCTTGTTGTTTTCCCTCTAATCTAGTCTCACAGCCTCTAGTACATACTTTATAGCTAGCCACCCTGTCTGATGCAAAGGTGAATAAGGAAAGGAAAATGAAATACGTAGATTACTATGAACAGGACACTGTGTGGTAACCAACATGAGAGATACACAGGAAAAGGTCAGAGAGAAGTAGACAAAAGAGAGAACGTTTGAGCTGAGGTTGAAAGGAACAGTGAAACTGTGACAAGTAGATAGGAGCTGTGGGGGATGTTTCCAATGAAGAGAAACAGGGATGATCAGAAAGAAAAGGCCGGGAACGTGACACACGAAAGAAGGAGCCAGTGCATCAACTGTGTATAGTGGATTAATAGACACTAAGGCTGGAAAAGTAGATTCGGTTCAAATCTGAGAGGACTTGAAGTAAATGGGCTTTTTGCAGTGGACAGTGAGGAATACACTGTTACTGGATGGAAGTTGTTTTAATCATCTTCTTAAAGTATAATCTGTATATAATAATATTGACCCATTTTAAATGAAACAGTTCATTATATTTTAACATGGTTACAGTCATGTAACCAACACAGAGAATAACACAGTTCCACCCCTCACAGACTCCCATGCCTGTTTATACGTAGTCTCATTCTCACATCCCCCTGGCAACCTTTTATCTCTATCACTGTAGTTTTGCCTTCTTTTTTTAGAATTTTAACCAAATCGCACAGCAGATAGTCTTTTCTGTCTGCCTTCTTTCATTTAATATGATTGGGGGTGGTATTCTGTTTTTGAAATACTAATTCAGCTTTCTCTGTAGGTTAGGCTGGAGCCATGAGAGTTAGAAAACAGAGATGAGTTAGAAATCTGTTGCATTCATCTAGAATGAGACTCAAAACATGATTTGGAGTTGATTTCAGACACCCAGCCTCCAGAAGTGTAAGGAAATTAATTTCTGTTTTTAAAAACCACCCAGTTTGTGATATTTTGTTACAGCAGCCCAGGCCACACTAAGACACCAGTGAGTCCCAGAGATACGGGAGAGGAAAGACTCCCACTCGAGAGGCTTTCAGAGGAAGTCAGAGCAAGGAGTTCTTTAGAAAACAGAATAATGATGAGGGGGAAGGATAGTGTATTCACAGTGGAGATAGAATTGTAAAATGAGTATTTGAAAATTTTCAAGGTAAATTGTGTATCTCCTTTCTTTTCCATAGAGAGGGACTACAAGATTTGGGTGATGATTTAGTTTTCTAAAGAGATGTAGTTTGGGGAGCTTGATTGAGATGAGGGAATAAAAGGACATGGAACTCAACTTCCCTCACGAACACATCAAAAATACAACTACATATGGAACAGTTTTCACTGGAAACTGGCAGAAAGACTGGTATAATCAAGGCTATAAGAAAGATCCACACATAATTGGGTTGGAAGGAAAGAAAAGTGATCAGGTCAGGACCCATGCCCTTGGGAGAGGACTCAGAGGAAATGGGAGAGTACATGATGGAGACCTACTCTAGGGAATGAGCTGTGAGAACCACAGGTTGGGTGCTTCTGTCCTGGCATCTTACACAGTGGAGGCAAGCCCCCTTGGCTGGTTGGATGGTGACTGGGACTAACAGGAAGGCAGTGGGATACCTGGACTCTGCTTATGAGGAGGGTGCATGCAGGCTTAACCCAGAGGCAGGACAGAGAGAGGTCTGCTCCAGCAGCTGCCAGCTTTCCTGTGACTACCTCAGTGTGTGCCTCAACCCAAGACAAGCCAACTCTCTGGCCCCACTCATACCATGTCATGGTGTGGCCCTGAATCTGGCAGCCACAACCAGAAATAAGATTAAGCCATAGGATGCAGAGGTGATCCAGTCCCAGTGTGGCTTACATGAGAACCTGGACAGACCCCTTGTGCTTTAACATTTCCCACTCTGGGGCAAGGAGAGAGGAAAAGACACACTTAAAGGGAACAGAACCAGTTCATGCCTGACCTTTGGGCTTCAGCTCCAGCAACCTGGGGTTACACCTCACCCCCAGTAGGACAGTGACAGCCACCTAGCTATGGCAAGGGGTGTCCCACCCCACACCTGCCTCCAGCTCTAGCCCCTCCACCACCAGGCCCACCTTCTGCCAAGGAGATAGCTATCTTCTGCACAGCCAGAGGAAAGACGTGACCTGAATCCATGTCAGATTCAGCTCTCCCACCAAAGGCATTCAGCACACACAGTCCGTATAGGGACAGTCCCACACAAGAGCACCCCTTCAGACAAAATGTTTGATCTAAATTCCTCGAGAGAGAGAAAGTTAAGCAAAATGAAAAGGCAGAGGAATTTCTCTCAATAGAGCAGTAGGAAACCCCTGAAAAAACAACTAGTGAAATCGATAATTGACTAGATAAAAAATTCAAAGCATTTGTTATAAAAATGTTAATTAGGGGAAAGAATATATCTGCATAGAAATATTTTTAACAAGGAACTAGAGAATATAAAACAAAAACTCCAATGAGAAATGAAGAATTCTTAACTGAAGTAAAAGAACACACTGAAAGGAGTAAGTAGCTGGCTAAGTGACACAGAAGGATACATATGTGATCTGGAGGACAGAATAACGGACATCACCCAGTCAGAACAGCAGAAAGGAAGGCAGATGCTTAAAAATGAAAACAATCCAGGAAATCTGTGGGATAACATACGAGGGAGTTAGAAGGAGAAGAGAGAAAGAGGAGATGGAAAATGTATTTGAGGAAATTATGACTGAAAAATTTCACAGTCTGAAGAAGAAAACAGGTACTGGAAGAGGGTCCCGAGAAGATGAACCCAAACAAACGCTCCCCAAGACACACCACGACTAAAGCGGCAGATGCTGGGGAGAGGACTCTGAGGATGAACCCAAACAAACGCTCCCCAAGACACGCCACGACTAAAGCGGCGGATGCTGAGGAGAGGACTCTGAGGATGAACCCAAACAAACGCTCCCCAAGACACGCCACGACTAAAGCGGCAGATGCTAAGGAGAGGATTCTGAAGGATGCAAGAGAAGAATTATCATATACAAGGGAATCCCTATAAATCTATCACCTGATTTCTCTGCAGAAACTTTAGAGACCAGAAGGGAGCAGCAGATTTATTCAAAATCCAAAAGGGAAAACCCCTAACCCATGATACTCTTCCCAGCAAGATTATCATTAAAATAGGAGTGATGAAGAGCATCTCAGATAAACAAAAACAGAATTCATCATTATTAAATTTACCCTAAAAGAAATGTCGAAGGGACTTCTCTAAGTGGCAAAGCAGTAAACTATAGGGAAGGGGAAATCCTGCTATAAAAGGCAAATGTAT
Source organism: Okapia johnstoni (assembly GCA_024291935.2). Classification (NCBI taxonomy): domain Eukaryota; kingdom Metazoa; phylum Chordata; class Mammalia; order Artiodactyla; family Giraffidae; genus Okapia; species Okapia johnstoni. Next base: position 88,534,567 of record CM044317.1, read on the forward strand.
AGTGAGGACTAAGGATCACCACTTAAATAAGTGTGCACACACTCAATCTTCTCCAATTCTTTGTGACCCCATAGACTGTAGCCCACCAGGATCCTCTGTTCATGGGATTTTTTTTCCAGGCAAGAATACTGGAGTGGATTGCCATTTCTTTCTCCAGGGGATCTTCCTGACCTAGGGATCAAACCGGCATCTCATGCATTTCCTGCATTAGCAGGTGGATGGATTCTTTACCAGTGAACCACCAGGGAAGCCTCATACCTATCAATAATTTCTTTAAATGTCAAAGGACTAAAGACTCTAATCTAAAGACACAGGGTGGCTAATTTGATTAAAAATGAGGTCCTTCTATATGCTGCCTACAAGAGACTCACTTCAGAACTAAAGACAGAGACTTAAAGTGAAAGAATTGAAAGTTATTTCATGCAAATAAAAATGATAAGAAAGCAGGGGTAGCAATACTCAGATAATCTAAGTACTTTAAACAAAGACTGTAACAGTAGATGAAGAAGGGCATTATAATAATGATAAAGGGGTCAATTTAATAAGAGGATATTATCATTAACATATTTGCTGCTGATACAGGAACACCTGAATGTATAAAGCAAATATTAACAGTCAAAAAGGGAGAACCTGATAATAACACAGTAATAGTAGGGTACTTTAATACCATACTTACATTAATGCTCAAATCATCCAGACAGAAAATTAGTAGGGAAACACTGGTCTTAAATAATACAATAGACCTCTTGGACTTAATGGATATGTACAGGACATTACATCCAAAAACAAAAGAATACACATTCTTGTCAAGTGCACACGGAACATTCTCCAGGATAGAACACATGCTACGCCATAAAAGAAGTCCAAGCAAATATGAGAGGATAGAAATTATATCAAACATTGTTTTCTGACCATAGCAGTACAAAACCAAAAGATCATTACAGAAAGAAAAATGGGTAAAGAGCAAACACTTAGACACTAAGCAGCATGCTATTAAAAAACCAATGGGTCAATGAAGAAATCAAAGAGGAAATGAGAAAATACCTCAAAACCAAAGAAAATGAAAATGCAACACTCCAAAATCTATGGGGTACAGCAAAAGCAGTTCTAAGAAGAAAGTTTATAGCAATACATGCCTTCCTCAAGAAAGAAGAAAACAACCTAACCTACCACCTCAAAGAACTAGGAAAAGAAGAACAGACAAAGCCCAAAGTCAGCAATAGGGAGAAAGGAAAGATTAGAGGGAAATAAATAGAGATCAATGAAAACAATAGAAAAGATCAGTGAGACCAAGAGCTGGCTCTTTGGAAAAATGAACAAAGCTGGTAGAGTTTTGTCAGGATTGCCAAGAAAAAAAGAAGACCCAAATAAATGAAAGGAGAAATAACAATGAAAATCACAGAAATACAAAAGAATCACAAATAGTTATATGCCAATGAATTGGACAACCTAGAAGAAATAAATTTCTAGAAACATACAACCTGTCAAGACTGAAACAAGAAGACTTACACAACTTGGACAGACCAATCGTTAGTAGTGAAATTGAATCTGTAATTTTAAAACTCCCAGCAAACAAAAATCCAGGACTGGCCAGTTTCAAAGGAGAATTCTACCAAACGTGTAAATAACAGCTAATACCTAACCTTCTCAAACTATTCCAAAAAAGTGGAGAGGTCAGAACACTCTCAAATTCATTCTACAAGACCACCAGTAATGACCCTGGTATCAAAACCATGCAGAGACACTACAACAAAAGAAAGTTACAGGTCAGTATCTTTGATAAATATAGATTCTAAAATCCTCAACAAAATATTAGCAGGCTGAATCCAAAAATATATTAAAAGGATTATATACAATGATCAATTTGAATTGATTTCAGAGACTCAAGGATTGTTCAGTATTTACAAATCAATTAATGTGATAGAGTACATTAACAAAAGGAAGGATAAAAACCACCTGATTATCTCAATAGATTCAGAAAAACCTTTGAAAAAATTTATCACTCATTGTAAAACTTTCATCTAAGTGGGTATATAGAGGGAACATATCTCAACATGATAAAGGCCACTTATGACAAATCCAAAGCTAACATCATATTCAACAGTAAAAGCTGAAAGCCTTTCTTCTAATTCAGCAACAAGACAGGGATGCCCACTCGTGCCACCTATCTAGCATCATATTGGAAGTTCTAGCCACAGCAGTAGAACAAGGAAGATAAATATGTATGCAAATGTGAAAGAAAGAAGTAAAAATGTCACTATTTGCAGATTAATGATACTGTATTTAAAAAACCCTGAAGTCTCAACCAAAAAACTACTAGAACTAATAAATTCTATAAACTTATAGAATATGATTAATAGACAGAAATACATTTCTTTTACATACACTAATAATGAACTATCATAAAGATAAAGTAAAATAACTTCTTTAAAATCACATCAAAAAGAATAAAGCACCTAAGAATAAACTTAAACATGAAACACCTCTGCTCTGAAAACTGAGACAGTGATGAAGGAAATTGAAGATGATGGAAGAAGTAGGAGAATATCCTGTGCTCTTGAATTGAAAGAATTAATATCATTTAAATGGTCATACTACCCAGAACAATCTGCAGATTAAAGGGAATCCCTATCAAAATAACCATGCCATTTTTCACAGAACTAGAATAAATAATCCAAACATTCATATAGAACCACAAAAGACCCCCAAATTGCCAAAATAATCCAGAGGAAGAACAGATCTGGAAATACCAAGCTCGCAGACTTCAGACTGTACTACAAAACCACAGTAATCAAAACAGCATGGTACTGGCACTAAAACACATAGATTAATGAAACAGAATAGAGATCCTGGAAATGAACCCATGCACCTATGGTCAGTTAATCTATAACAAAAGAGGCAAGAATATACAGTAGAAAAAGAAAGTTGTGCTGGGAAAACTGGACAGCTGCATGTAAAAGAATGAGATTGGAACATTTCCTCGCACGGCATACAGAAATACTCAGTGGATTAAGTATATACATGTAAGACCTGAAACCATAAAGAGAACATAGACATAACAGTCTCTGACATAGATTGCAGCAATATTTTTTTGAATCTGTCTCCTAAGCAAAAGAGATAAAAGCAATAAACAGAAGGGACCTAATTAAATTTAAAAACTTTTGCACAGCAAAGGAAACCATGGATAAAACGAAAAGACAGCCTGTGAAATAAGAGAAAATACTTGCAAACAATTTGACCAACACAGGGTTAATATCCAAATATATAAACAGCTCATACAACTCCATCTTAAAAAAAAAAAAAAAAAAAAAAAAAACAATCAAAAAATGGGCAGAAAATGGGATAGACGTTTTTCCAAAGAAGACATAGAGGTGGCCAGAAGGCACATGGAAAAAAAATGCTCAGCATCACTAATTATTAGAGAAATGCAAATCAAAACTACAGTGAGGTATCAGCTCACAGTGGTCAGAGTGACTATCATCAAAAAGTCAACAAATAATAAATACTAGAGAAGGTGTGGGGAAAAGGGAACTTTCATACACTGTTGGTGGGAATGTAAATTGGTTCATACACTATGGAAAATATTACAGAGTTTCCTCAAAAAACTGAAAATAGAACTACCATATGACCCAGCCATTCCACTAGCGTGTATATATCCAAAGAAAAGGAAAACACTAATTTGAAGAGACAGATTGCACCCCAGTGTTCACAGCATTATTTACAATAGCCAAGATATGGAAACAACCTCAATGACCAACAGATTAATGGATAAAGAAGATGTGGTGTGTACACACACACACACACACAGGAATATTACCCAGCCATTAAAAACAATGAAATCTGCCATTTGCAACAATGGAAATGGACCTCAAGAATATTCTCCTTAGTGAAAAAAGTAGAAAGACAGATACTTGCTTTTCATCTCTTATATGTGGAGCCTAAAAAATAAGAACAGGGTATAATAGCAAAACAGTAACAGACTAACAGGTATAGGAAACTAAACTAGTGGTACTGGGGAGAGGGAAGTGGGGGAAGCCAAGATAGGGGTATGGGATTAAGAGATATAGACTGCTATCTTTAGGACTTCGTGGTTGTACAGTGGTTAAGAATTTGCCTGCCAATGCAGGGGACAGGAATTTCATCCCAGGTATGGGAAGATTCCAAATACCACAGGGCAACTTAGGCCAGTGCAAGGACACAGTTACTGAGCCTGCACACCACAACTACTGGAGTCTACATGCTCCAGAGTCTTTGAGCCTCAGCTCCTGAGCCCACGAGCTGCAACTGCCAAAGCCCTCACACTCTGGAGCCCACGTGCCACAACTAGAGAGTCCATGCACCTCAACGAAAGATCCCCCGTGACGCAGGGAAGATCCTGTGTGCCACAGCTAAGGCCCAGTGCAGTCAAATAAATAAATATTCATTAAGTAAATACCTTTGGAAAAAGAACTGAGTGGTTCTAACGGCTGGTTCCTCTCCTGCTCTCCCCATGTACAGTCAGTACAGAGTGTGTGCCAAGAGCAAGACTGCAGCCAGAATGTGTGAATTCAAACTCACTTTCACCACTTAGTAGCTGTGTAACCTTGAGCTCCTCATCTGTAGAGTGGAGATAATAATCGTTCCTGTCCCAAAGGATTATTGTGAGCATTAAATTAATGAATATGTATAAAGTCCTCAGAATTGAGCATGAACTCAAAATGAACATTCCTATTATGAACACCTAGTGTTAACAGTAATAGCAGCTGTTAGGCACATGCAGGAGACTTGGGTTTGATCCCTGGGTTGGGAAGATCCCCTGAAGGAGGGCATGGCAACCCACTCCAGTATTCTTGCCTGGAGAATCCCATGGACAGAGGAGCCTGTTAGGCTGTGGTCTATGGGGTCGCAAAGAGTCAGATATGACTGAGTGATTAAGCACGTGCACATAAATGGCAGTTTCAGGTAACCAGTTGCTGAAGCCAAAAACGTGTGATGAGGAAAATTAATACTCATAGCTAGAATTAATTGAGCATTCTTATGTACCTGGCACTGTGCTAGGCCCTTTACATGCATTTCTTTTTTTATTTCTCAAGATAACAAGGCAGATATGATTGTCCCCAGTTCACTCATAAGAAAAATAAGGCATTGAGTCAAAGTAACGTTCAAAGTAATCTTGTTTCACAGCCTTTCAAACCCTGTGGATTTGAAGTCTGTATTCTCTGTACCCCTTTCCTCCTGTTCTAATCCAGCCAGTCCCCTGAGAGGGGTCTGAGAATTCTAAGTCATTAATGCAGGTAATAAAGTTGATTGAATATGAAGATTGTATCCTAAAGTGATCTCTCAAGCTGGGAAGAGCCACGTTTAGAGTGTGTTTAAGGACTACATAGTAGTAGCTTCATCAGTAGCATCCAGCCTCGTTAACTGTCAGCTCAGCACCCTCATCTGCAGAAATGACCGTAATGCTTTTCCCACCTCCACTGACTGCTGTTTTTTAACTTATTATTTCTTTAGAATTTCCAGATGATGTTAATCCCGTTACAAAAGAGAAAGGTGGACCCAGAGGCCCAGAACCTACCCGATATGGAGATTGGGAACGAAAAGGACGCTGTATTGATTTTTAAGCCACATATTGTTTAACTGCAGTATCTTTTTCTGACTGTGTACATCTGAATTAACTTATTTTTGACTATTGTCTTTCTGTACATCATTTAAGTCTCCTAATTTCTATAATGTGTTTAAAAATATATGTGATAGCTTTGGAAGAAAATATGCTGCTATAAATTAGGAAAGAGGAAATATTTTTACATTAGCACATTAATTTAAATGTTTTGAGGTATTAAAGGGATGATTAGAGCTGCAAAGTTTCATTTCATCATGTTTCAATTTAAGTTAATCAGTTGTTTATAAGATACAAATGTAAATAATACTTTTTAAAAATGATTTTGTTGCCATGTGCTAAGTAATAGTGACTTTTTAAATATGTGAGTTAAGTAGTGCATTACAGTTTGGTAAGGCCACAAGTAACAATAGAAAATCTTTAACTCCAGAGACAATTATTTGGGTTCAAATCCCAACTCTGCTGCTTCCTAGCTTATGTAACCTTGGGTAAGTTATTTAACTTCTCTGTGCTTCAGAATCCTTATGTGTAAATTGGAGATAATACTAGTGCCACCTCGTAGGACAGTTGAGATTAAATGAGGGAGTACACTGAACCACTTGGAGCAGTACGTAGCACATACCTCTCAGTGAGTTAGTGATCCTTACATTGTAAATGTATTTTCTCAAGTCTCTAGGCTGCCTGGGGGGAAAGATTTAAAAACTGACATTTGAAATACTTGAGTTGAAATTGTTTTATATGAATATAACATACAAAAAACCATTAAGTAGATATTAGTGATTATTTGCATGGATGAACTGAGCTGAATTTTATGTTTGAAAATTCAGGCTGATATGAGAAAAGCAGCAGATGAAACGGGCCAGCTTAGTTAATAGTTTTGATCATTCAAAACCTCCTACCCTGTGGCCTTTGGATAACTGGGTTGGGAAAAGTCAAGTCTAGTTTACAGAGCTGGGCTGAAGGAAGAACGGGAACTGCTGAGCTCCTGTAAGGTGTCCTGGGCTCTCCTCTGGCCTCACTCAGCCACCTGGACTGGACCTTCAGCCACCAGGCTACATTTAAATAACTTGAAGGTTTGCAGAGCATGTAGAATGCAGTAGGCTGGTGATTGTGTGATATGAGTTTTAAGTGCAGTATTATCCGAGAAGATACAAGGAAGGCTTATTTAAGAGGATAAACTTTTTTTTTTTCTTTGAAAAAAATAAACTTTCTAAAAAAGGTATCTTACTTCAAACCAACCAGTGTGGTAACTGGGATTAGTTATTCAGTCTTTATATCAGTTATCTCTCTCAGTCAGCATTTGTTCTTCTGTGTCTGCTGTGAAGTAGTAACCACATTTCTTTAAAAATATTCTATAATTTAGTCAACCTCCAATGAATTTTTACTAATTTTAACATTCCATAAATATTATATTCAATTAGTTCATTAATATTAGTTATTTTGTACCATATAGTTTTGCTTGTGTTCCACACTAATCATCATATGTGATACACAAAAGACACTTTATATGCTTCAAAAACAAGTATAAAATATGTTGCAATGAAGTGTATTAAAATAATACATATCATGTAAAATATATTTTAATGTGTGAAATAATAATGTAGTAATGTAATATAAAAATAATATGTAAAAATAAAATAATACTTATCATATATTGGAGGTAAAATCTGGTGGCATAAGAACATTTATAGTCTTTATGCCCATCAGACATTCATAAAAGAACCTGAAGACTCACAGAAGATGATGTGGTGGCAGTGGAAGAGTGTTATTCAGATCTCCTGTGGGAAGCAGAGTTGACAGAGGACCCGGCCGCTGCCCCCTGGCACCGACCACTGTGTTCCTGATGAAGCCACACATCCCCCACCAGTGAGTGGCTGTGGTGGGGCTGCGGTGAATGAGTGTGCTGGCCTGTACCCCAGAGACTCCCCACGAGCCTTGCAGACTTTCCCCAGGGCTGTGCTGCTGAGTGAGACTCTTCCCTCCCAACCCGTCTTTCCCTCTCTCTCCCCTTCACAGGTGCCAGACTCAGCCTCCTCCTTCCATTTATAGCTCACAAATGTCACCCCAGTAAATCTCTTTCATGTTTAATCCCATCTTAGCATCTGTTTCTCAGAGAACCCAAACTAAACATGGATAATTATAAAAGAACAACTTACAGACAGAAAATGTCATGTAAAGTTTGTAGCTTTTTGTACTATAATTTAAACACTAATTTTACATTGGAGATTTCTGGGAAATTGTAGGTTGAGCATTGGCATACAAAGCTCCATAGTTTGAGTCTTGTACCTAGTAGGTGTTTTGGTGGAATTTAATCATGTCCAGCATTTTTTCTTACTTTGATGTCAGTTGCTATAACCCACCATAAGCCAAAATAAAATATTATCAGCTATTAAACTATTAAACCTACTATTACCTCTTCCATCAATACAAGAGACAACTCTACACATGGACATTACCAGATGGTCAGTACCAAAATCAAATCCATTATATGTTTGCAGCTGAAGATGGAGAAGCTCTATACAGGCAGCAAAAACAAGACCGGGAGCTGACTGTGGCTCAGATCATGAGCCCCTTATTGCCAAATTCAGACTTAAATTGAAGAAAGTGGGGAAAACCACCAGACCATTCACGTATGACCTAAATCAAATCCCTTATTATACAGTGGAGGTGACGAATAAGTTTAAGGGCTTAAACCTGGTAGACAGTGCCTAAAGAAGGACGAACGTTCGTGACACTGTACAGGAGGAGGAGACTAAAACCATCCCCAAGAAAAGAAACACAAGAAGGCAAAGTGCTTGTCTGAGGAGGCTTTACAAAATAGCTGAAAAGAAGAGAAGTGGAAGGCAAAGAAGAAACTGAATGCAGAGTTCTAGAAAATAGCAAGGAGAGGTAAGAAAGCCTTCTTAAGTGAACAGTGTAAAGATGAAATAATAGAATGAGAAAGACTACAGAGATCTGTTCAAGAAAATTAGAGATACCAAGGGAACATTTCATGCAAAGATGGGCACACTAAAGGGCAGAAATGGTATGGACCTAAGAGGAGCAGAAGCTATTAAGAAGAGGTGGCAAGAATACACAGAAGAACTGTACAAAAATGGTCTTAATGACCCGGATAACCATGGTGGTATGGTCACTCACCTACAGCCAGACTATCCTAGAGTGTGAAGTCAAGTAGGCCTCAGGAAGCATTACTACAAATAAAGTTAGTGAGGTGATAGAATTCCAGCTGAGCTATTTCAAATCCTAAAAGATGATGCTGTGAAAAGTGGTGCACTCAATATGCCAGCAAATTTGGAAAACTCAGCAATGGTCACAGGACCAGGAAAAGTTCAATTTTAATTCCAGTCCCAAAGAAAGGCAATGCCAAAGAATGCTCAAACTACTACAATTGCATTCATTGTACAAACTGTACAGTTGTGTGCATTTGACATGCTAGCAAGATAATGCTCAAAATCCTTCAAGCTAAGCTTCAACATATGTGAACTGAGAACTTTGAGATGTACAAGCTGGATTTAGAAAAGGTAGAGAAACCAGATATCAAATTGCCAGTATCCACTGGATCATAGAAGAAGCAAGGGAATTCCAAAAACCATCTGCTTCATTGACTACACTAAAGCCTTTGACTGTGTGGATCACAACAAACTGGAAAATAGGAATACCAGATGGGAGTACCAGACCACCTTACCTGTCTCCTGAGAAACTTGTATGCAGGTCAAGAAGCAACAGAACCAGACATGGAACAATGGACTGGTTCAAAATTGGGAAAGGAGTGTGTCAAGGCTGTATATTGTCACCCTGCTTATTTAACTTATATGCAGAATACATCATGCAAAATGCCAGGATGGATGAATCACAAGCTGGAATCAAGATTGCTGAGAGAAATATCAATAAGCTCAGATATGCAGATGATATCACTCTAACGGCAGAAAGTGAAGAGGAACTAAAGAGCCTCTTGAGAGTGAAAAGGCTAGGTTAAAATTCAACACTCAAAAAACTAAGATCATAGCATCTGTTCCATCACTTCATGGCAAATAGATGAGGAAAAAGTGGAAACAGTAGCAGATTTTATTTTCTTGGGCTCCAAAATCACTGAGGACAGTGACTGCAGCCACAAAATTAAAAGACGCTTACTCTTTGGAAGAAAAGCTGTGACAAGCCTAGACAGTGTATTAAAAAGCAGGGATGTCACTTTGCCAACAAAGGTCTTTTAGTCAAACCTATGGTTTTCCTAGTAATCATGTATGGATGTGAGTGTTGGACCGTAAAGAATTTGAGTGCTGAAGAATATATGCTTTTGAACCGTGGCTGGAGAAGACTCTTGAGAGTCCCTTGGACAGGAGGGAGATCAAACCAGTCAATCCTAAAGGAAATCCACCCTAAATATTCATTGGAAGGACTGATGCTGAAGCTCCAATACTTTGGCTACTGATGCGAAGAACTGACTCATTGGAAAAGACCCTGATGCTGGGAAAGATTGAAGGAGGGAGAAGAAGGGGATGACAGAATGAGATGGTTGGATGGCATCTCCAGCTCAATGGACATGAGTTTAAGTAAACTGCAGGAGTTGGTGATGCACAGGGAGCCCTGGCATGCTGCAGTCCATGGGGTTGGAAAGAGTTGGACACGACTGAGTGACTGAGCAACAACAAAAGACGTGTATAGGGTCGTCAAGCCATCCCTGGCCCAAGAACAGGTTTCTTGGCGGGCATCCCTCTTACAGCCACTGGAGCCAAAGCTGCCAGGACTGGCTGCTCAGTGACTTATAAGAATTACTGAATGACCTGTGACTATTGAGTGTCTGTGATTAGTAAGTGCTCAATATCAGTTCTGGTCCTCTCGGCACTTTGTTCTGCGTGTTCCTCCTCGGATCCTGCAGTTGTAAGACCTCTTTCTGACACTCCAGCTGCCTCTGGGGCTTGGTTCTCACAGACGCTGTATGTGCCTCTCCCCATCCTGCTCCTTCTCCCTCCTGGGAGAGCAATGACCATAGATTCTCTCTAAGCTAACCTCTGTCTGTGATCACCCGAATCTGGGTAAAGAATTAAAGAAAAATGTAGGCTTCTCTACTGTTGAGGGGTTTTAGATAAAGATGATAGCATCTACTCCATGTCAGTGGTGATTAACCGTCTCAGTCTTAAGGCCCTTTTATACTCTGAAATCTTTTACAGTCTGTAAATGGTGTGGGACACCAGTGAGCTTTTGTTCATGTGTGTTATATCTGTCAGTACGGGCTATATTAGGGATGAAAGATGAGCAATCTTTAAAATGTTTAATTCATTTAAAAATAACCTAATAATAAGCCCATCACAAGTAAACATAAAGTAACATCTTTTTGAAAAGCAGCTACGGTAAATAACTTTCTGAAACAAAAAATTGAGTGACATTGTGTTCTGTGTTTATTGTTCTCTTCAATGTCTAATGAAAGGTAGCCGTATCATCTCATATCATCTGTTGGGATAATGTTTTAATTGTGGTGTAAGGAAGACAAGATGTCTTTATACAGATATGTAAATAGAAAAGAGAGTGTCTCACAGACCCCCTAAAAGGGTCTCTGGGTCCCCCAGGGTCCTTGAACCACACACTTCCAAGAACTGCTGAGCTGACGTACATTGAAAGTGTGTTAGTTGCTTAGTCATGTCTGATTCTTTGCCACCCCATGGACTGTATCCCGCCAGGCTCCTCTGTCCATGGAATTCTCCAAGGCAAGGATACTGGAGTGGGTGGCCATTTACTTCTCCCGGGTCCTTCCCTACCCAGGGATCAAACCTGGGTCTCCTGCATTGCAGGCAGATTCTTTACCATCTGAGCCTCTCATCAGGGAAGCCAGACTTAGGTGACAGGGGAAGTACTAAATACAGACTCCTCAGAAAGGCGAGCAGAACAGGTGGAGCCTCCAAGACCAAATCTCAGAGCTCCAGAGAGCCCTGATATGCAGGGAGGGGCGGCCTGAGGTCAAGTCAGCGGCGCTTCTGTGGGCAGGACGCTGCCGCCCATCACCACCACGGGCCCCAGGTCCGCTGAGGCTGCTGCCCACCACCCCGGCAAAATGAAGTCCAGGGCCTTTCTTTCTCCTCCTCTCCTCTCTGCTGTGGGTGGGTCCTAAAATTGGAGGTTTACACCCTGGGGCAGGGGGCGGACCCTGTATGGCAGGTAGGTTCGCTTGTTCCAAGTTCAGGGTGAGTAAGGCAGGCTGCACTCTGGGGAGCCATCTGCGGAGATGGTGTTCCAGAGATTTTTGACAGATGCAGATGTTACCTGTCCACCACTAGCATCAGAGAAAACTAGCTGAGAAGCAGTTTCATTGGGGAATGCAATGTGTAACTGTAAAATATATGAAATATATAGGCATGCAAACAGTTTAGTAATCCCTCAAACATGGCTTCTCAGGTGGTGCTAGCAGTAAAGAACCTGCCTGCCGATGCAGGAGACCTAAGAGATGTGGGTTCAATCCCTGGGTGGGGAAGATCCCCTGCAGGAGGAAATGGCAACCCACTCCAGTATTCTTGCCTGGAGAATCCCAGGGACGGAGGAGCCTACGGCCCATAGGGTCATAAAGGACAGGCCTGAAGCGATTTAGCACACACACAAACATGTTACATGGCTATTCCTGCTCATTTGAAGAATGTTTCCATAATAGCAGTGTAAAAATAAAGTTTAAATAATCCCTAAAACGTGTTAAATGTCTGTTCCTGCTCATTTGAAGACTCCTTCCGTAAAGATTGGACATTGGCGCCTATGATTTATTTGTATGCCTTTTACACAGCCTTAGTTATAATGAATATGAAAAATTAGTTACATGAAAATTGGTTAAAATTTAGCAGCTTGTATTCTTTTAAAATACCACTTAGGTATATTTAGGCACCGTGTTTCTAACCTAGTTGCAGCAGGTGAAATCTTGCCTGAAGGCTTGAGTCCGCAGTCCTATTAGCAGCTGCTGGTGGAAGGAGTCAAGGACACGCTGAGAAGCAGTTTGTTGGTGCAGGTGTGGGAAGGACATGGACATCAAAGGAGCCTTTTAGAAGCAAATTACAAGGGAATATTGGAGGCTGAAAATATGCGCAGGAGAAAACCAGGGAAGTGTCTTTGCAGGCTTGCCTTTAAGTAGCCCCTTTGGAAAAAACTGAATTTATAAACTGACATGTTAAAGACTGTGGACTGTAACCACTGTCTTAAACCCCTGTGTGTTCCCTAGCACAGGAGGTCTCTGTGTTCAAACTGGCATCTACAACTTCAAAGTTATATAACATTTGGATTCTGTGGTTTACCAGAAGAGGTTTATATTTTGTTTCATTCCTAAGTCAATGACTCAGGTAAATCCTTTTATTTTTAAAAAAGCTTACATAAGATTTTATTTTTGACATTATCTAATTTGCATTCTGCTGGTCAGAAGTCTCGGAACTTTTGAGTGGGTGGTTTCATATCAAGTCTGAGCCCTTGATTATAAGAGTCACGGCCCTTCCTTTGTCCATACCTACACTCCAAACGCTCCAGCAGGGCAAAACCTCCGGATCTTGTTTTGGTTTTATGTTGACAGGCTCATGCCGACTAGGACGCCCCCGCCTTCCTCTACCATTGTGTCTCGTCCTCCTCTCGTCCCTGGTAGAATGAGGCTAGGCATAAACGACTGTGAAATGCCCTTCTCTACTACCAAAACCTGTCAGACCCTAATGCCTCCCCAGCTCGTTAGCCCTGAGAGCCTGTGACCCCGCCAGCAGCTCCGAGTCACAGGCCCTGCCCTCACGTGCGCGTGTGCTGTGCTGCTTCTGGTGACTTGGCCCTGGTCCTCCAGGCCAGTGTTCTGGAGCGATTTTCTGTTCTGGAGGGGTTGTCGTTCAGTTGCTCATTTCTGTCTGACTCTGCTACCCCATGGACGCCAGGCTTCCTTGTCCTTCACTGTCTCCTGGAGTTTGCTCAGACTTGTATACATTGAGTCGATTATGCCATCCAACCATCTCATCCTCTGTCACCTCCTTCTCCTCTTTTCCTCAGCCTTTCCCAGCATCAGGGTCTTTTCCAGTGAGTTGGCTCTTTGCATCAGGTGGCCAAAATATTGGAGCTTCAACTTCAGTGTCAGTCCTTCCAAAGAATATTCAGGGTTGATTACCTTTAGGATTGACGGGTTTAATCTCCTTACTGTCCAAGGGATTCACACATCTTCTCCAACACCACAGTTCGAAAGCATCAATTCTTCAGCGCTCAGCCTTCTTTATGGTCCAACTGACACGTCCATATGTGACTACTGGAAAACTCTGTAGGGGTTAGAATTCCCCAAACTGCGTTTTTAGTGAGGGTTCTGAGTGCAGGTTAAGTTCTGCCATTTGGATGCTCTTAGTGGGATTTGAAAGGGGGCGTGGGGGGCTGTGGTCCTGCTTGACTGTTGTGGCCCCTGGCACAGGTGGAGGCTGGCTCTGCCCATGGTGCACGTCAGCGTCCAGTCACTTAGCCCTGCGGGGCCCAGAGGCACTGCCATGGTGACGCCTGTGACTCCCGAGTGCTGGGCGGCTGCTGTGGTAGTGTCCTCTTGTCCTGACCAGTTCCAGATAGAGAAGTGAGTTCCACTTTCCTCGCTGTGATGGGGTGAGTGTCGCCCCTGCCAGAAGCCACTCTAGAGACCTCTTCCTTGAAGTTATTCCTAAAAGCTTAGTCTAGACACTGCCCATCCAGCCCTTCCAGAAACGAGGTCGGCACTTGAATACCTTTCTGTTTAGAATGACTGGAGAGATTTCTGTTTTCTGTGCTGAACCTTGACTGTCTGGTATTTATCCACACATAGACTGGTCGTGTCCAGCTTTGTTCCTAGACTCCTCTGCCCCTTCTCTCTGTGTCGTCTGCGGCTCTCCAGATAATACTTGACTGCCCACATGGCAGTCCTTCCACAACTGCCTTAACAGGAGTTCCAGAAAGATGGAAAGAGAAACAGAAAAGAGGAAAAGAGAAACAGAGGAGTGGAAATTATTAAAGATCAACACAAGACTACTGAGCAGAATCAGAGGATACATTGCCAGACTAAAGAAGCCCACCGGCAGTTATTCCATGAAATTACAGACTATCAAGAATAAAGAGAACAGTAAAAAGCTTCCAAAAAAGAGACATTTTAAAATTCACATAGAAAAAAAACAAATAGGTACCGAGCTTGCCAACAGAACACAGGAAATAGTAAAGCAATCTGAAACAAATTTTGAGGGTAAATTGTTTTTTTAATTTAGAATTAAATGGAGCCAATATAACCTGCCAACCGAGTGTAAGCATAGAATATACGAAATCAAGTAGGGGAACAATAAAAATATTTTCACACAGTAAATCCTAGGTAAAAAGGAACAACTTTAGTCCCATGTACTTCATCTTAGAAAACTACTGATACCTGTCCCTTAGCAGAAAAAGGGCGTAACCGAAGCAGACAAAACAGCAAGAGCAAAATATGGGTCCAGGAAGCAAAAGCTTCAACACAAGGGGAGTTCCAGGACTCGCTCCAGAGGAAAGTGAAGTGGGAAGCGTGTGGAAGGGGACACAGGACAGGGAGGTGGAAGTGGTAGTCTGTCATTTAACATGCTTGAGCATTCAGTCAGTTCAGCTCAGTCGTGTCTGACTCTTTGCGACCCCATGGACTGCAGCACGCCAGGCTTCTCTGTCCATCACCAACTCCCAGAGCTTACTCAAACCCATGTCCATTGAGTTGGTGATGCCATCCAACCATCTCATCCTCTGCCATCCCCTTCTCCTCCTGCCCCCAATCCTTCCCAGCATCAGGGTCTTTTCAAATGAGTCATCTCTTCACATCAGGTGGCCAAAGTAATGGAGTTTCAACTTCAGCATCAGTCCTTCCAATGGATAGTCAGGACTGATTTCCTTTAGGATTGACTGGTTGAATCTCCTTGCAGTCTCAGGGACTCTCAAGAGTCTTCTCCAACACTACAGTTCAAAAGCATCAATTCTTTAGCACTCAGCTTTCTTTAAGTCCAACTCTCACATCCATACATGACCACTGGAAAAACCATAGCCTTGACTAGATGGACCTTTGTTGGCTTTGTTGGTTTGAACATTAGAAAACTTATTTAAAACATTTGACAAATATTTAAGAATTTAGGAAACATTAACAGGTACCAAGAAAACTATTCAATTAAAAAATGAGATAGTTATTAAATTATTAACTCCAGGAACAACAAAACTTTTTGTACAAGAAAGGATAGATCGCTTCAGTACATTATTTGGCTCAGAGGGTAGGTGATTATCACACAATCCTAACAAATCCTTACCTGTATGGAGAGGAGGGGGAAGAAGTGGGCAGAGGATGATACTGTTGCATGTATTATAGGAAGTCAAGAGATATTTGATGGAACTGATGAATCCAGGGATGACAGTGTATGCATATTATTTAGAAATCTGGCAGTAGGTACCCAGAGAATCAAGCAGAAGAGCTGGAAGTAGTTTCATTCATTTCTTAAATGAAAATATTAGGTACTATTTTAAGAATTTATACATATTAACACATATATATGGAATCTTGGAAAATTGTACTGATGTACCTATTTGCAGGGCAGGAACAGAGGTGCAGAAAGAGAGAAGGGACTTGTGGACCCAGCAGGATAAGGAGAGGATGGAATGAATTAAGAGAGTAACATGTGACATATATACACTACCATGTGTAAAACAGCTAGCTGGTAGACAGCTTCTGCGTAACACAGGGACTCAGCTCGGTGCTCTGTGATGACCTGGAGGGCTGGGATGGGTGGCGGGAGGGAGGCTCCAGCCGAAGGGGAAATATGTAAACATAAAGCTGATTCACATTGTGCAGCAGAAGCCAACACAACATTGTAAAGCAGCTGTACTACAATTAAAAAAAATTTTTTTAATAAGTTACACAGGTTCGTTGTGGAAATTTAGAAAACACAGCCTAAAGAAGAAAACAAAAATCATCTATAAAACCTCTACTCTCTTAACCTGTGATGTTCTTCAATGATCTCAGTATGTATACTTGCTTTTTATCTCTGTTATCCTAACAATTTCATAGTGAAAATGATGTTTCACTGTTTTAATCTTCACTTTTTTAGTCACAAGTAATGTTAAACACTCTTCTCTAATCAGCTTTTTTAGTCTTCTGTTAACTGCTTTTTCTTGTCTTTTGCTCATTCCCTGTTGGTTATTGGTCTTTTGTTATCAATTGTATGAAACTTTTGCTTTTCCCTTGTGGTCTTTGTGTTGAAGTTTTTCTTATTTTTGTGGGATCAGATTTTTTTTTTATATAACTTGGCCTCTGTGACCTTAATTACTGGATCCCTTCCAAGTTCGTAAAAGTTGGCACCTGAGCTAAAGCAGCAGATTACAGCCCAAGTTCGTTGGTGGTTCCTGCCCGTGATGCAGTCTTAAGTTCTGCATCCTCCTTGTCTGGCTGTGGACACCTGTCGAGGCCCTTCCTTCCCAGCTGAGCCGCACACATAGGCTTTCCCACAAGATGGTGGATCAACAACCTTCCGCCTGCAGTGCCCTCTTCTTTACCGCCCGCCCAGAGAGCACCTAGTGAGCGATGCCTCACGTCCTTGACTATATTTTCTGTCAACTATTACAGAGATACAAAGATGTTTTAGAGTTAATTTTAATTCTTTGTCTTCCATTAGTCTGTGGACTCCTTGTCTGTCTCGTATCCCGATTTCTTTTGTCAGCTTTGTACCCCCCCTGGCGCACATTTGCAAAGCATGATTCGGTGCAACGATGATGGAGTAGTCCTTCTGGTGGTCAAGTTATAGCGTGGTGAGACCCCGAGCAGAGAACCCAACTCCCCAGAACCCAGACTCTGGACCCAGGGAAGCTGTAGACTTTTTTTCTTTTTGCTGTTTTAGCAGCAACAGGAAGCTGGTTACAGTGTTCAAGCTGGTGTTACTAGGGCATCAGCCTCGAACCTCAGCACCAAGGACTCGGCTGGTTTTAAGACATTGCATTTTTGTTAACTGGATCCTTGTTTTCATTAGTTGTACAACAAAACTGCTCTCAGACCTACTCTGCCATGCTGTTGCTCTGTCTCAGAAGAAACGAAGCCGTGCTCCCTGCAGGCCTTCTCTGGGCTGTTTCCCCAGTGACCAACAGCTAAGCTCAGTTCCTTCTCTGAGGCTCCTTGCTGTGTTCCGTCAGCCTGTGAAACCACTCTGGTTACCTCACAGTGAGCCTGCTCCCGGAGCGATCCTGTGAGTGAACTCGACCTTCTATTTACTGTGACATTTTTGTGTGCAGTGTTGGTCTGCTGCACTGAGCTTCCTGCAGCAGCCTGCAGCCTGGTCTCGCTGACCGCCCGGAAGATAAGACTGTTCCTTCTCACAGTGTTCCCTGTAATAGGTTTCCTAGCCCGGGATGGTTTTCTAGAATCGAGCCAGTTGCCTTCCTCAGGTGAGATACAATAGTTAATCCTAAATCAACTTTAAATTGCTATAAAGATACCCCGCAAATTCTTTTAGGAGTTTATTTATTAAAGAGTAATGCATTTTTTTCTTGAAAACACCCCAAAATACTAAAAGGCTTGGAATTTTCTCAGGTCTCTAATGTCGATATGAGACAGGTGAGCAAAAAGTTCCCCTTGAGTTGCACGGCGTGGGATTAGAACAGGTAAACGGCGGTTAAGGAAAGCCCGGTGGGCAGGTGGGGCCTGTGTGCAGCCTGAGGAGAGATGGGGGGCTGGGAGGGCTTAACCCAGAAACAGGCTTGGTCTCAGTGTGTCTGAGACCCGTCTTGGTCTGAGGGCAGTTGTTCTAAGGATGCAAACTGCGCCTCAGCACTGCCCTCATTCTCAGCAAATGAACCACGACCCTCAGGCTATGGCCTCAGGCCCTTACATAGGCCCACTTTTTAAAACCATTAAACTCACTCCACTTTTTAGAACAATTACATTCACTTAAACTACCGGTGTTATTTGCATTTAACGTTTATTGAGGAAACCTAAAAAGAATGAGTAGAAATGGGAGTCAGCTCCAGCCAAATTACAGAACTCTTTACCATATTCGGATACTTCCCCAAATTTAGAGTACCTGAAATGCCAGGGGCAAGGATGGTTTCAGAAAAGAATCCTGCTGCCGTTCTCAGACACTGTGCTGAAGCAAAGCTCCTCTTCTGGCCGCAAGCAGGCCGACTCAGCTGAGGGCCGGTGCAGGGCTGAGGTGCCCCAGCCTGCCAGGCCCTCCACCCACCGTGGCCCCCACCACAGGCCAGCGGGCAGAGCTTGTCACCGCTCCCAGGTTGGGTCACTAAAAAGATGGTTAGGCATGAAATGTCATAGCTATTTCAGTCAGTGAGATACAAGACAGTTCCCGTTTTTCTTCAAAATTAGAGTTCCAGATAAATCTCGCGGGACACACTCGGAACTATTTCAAGACCTCCATATCACGGATTAAGTCCTCTCCAAAAACTTTCTTTTCCCCACACTTTCCCCACTATGCTGTCTGATACGCCTCACATCAGTCACCTCCCAAAGGCCCTCCAGATCCTCACTTGTTTCAAGTTACAGGCATCGCTTATTAGAAGGCGTTAATGACCTTTGACACATCCTCTGCCCCTGGGAAGCAGTGCCCTGTGGAAAGAGACCAGATGTGTCACCTTTGTTATCGCTGCTTACACTCTTATTGTGGAAAGTCGCAAAAATACACAAAAGTAGAAAGAGTAACATAATGTGTCCCATGTGTAGCGATCACCCAAGTTTAACAGTTGACAGTATTCATCTGAGTTATTAATTTTGTATAATTACCCCCTTAACACTTTTCCTCCCCTCTAAGATGCTCTACAGCAAACAACTTCAGACTGAATGCGTCATTTTCATATAGAGGAGTTAAGCGAGTTTCAGAGGATTTCAGAGAATGGCCCCTGGCCGAGCAGCCAGTCTAGCTCAGGGGTGACACTTGAGGGTGTCTGCCTGAAGGAGGCACTAGCCCAGAGCTAGGATGCTGAAGTCAAAGGATTCGTGAAACACAGCTGTTAGATGTTGAGAATAGGAAAAAGGATTCCAGAATGGCAGTGGCTAAAAGACAAGGAAGGGAAAAGCCCACAAAAATAGAACAAAGGAAGGTCTGAGGACCAGAGGGAGAGCCTCAGAAGAAACAAACAGCCCTCCTGGCTCGCCCAGTTTACATAGGGCAGGCCCAGGGGGAGGAAGGACATATAAAAGGAGGAGCCAAAATCGGGCCGGGGGAGGGTGGGGGTGGGGGCGGGTACCTCTCTCTTCACGTCTTTTGGGTCGGCATGCGCTCACGCCTCGAGAATGTATTTTCCTTTACTTTCTAAATAAAACTGAGCTGTAACACTGGTCCATCCGAGGGCTGGGCTGTAAAACTGGTCCGTTGCTTCAAATTTGTGTTGTGACAAGACAGAACTGAGGAAATTACACACTCCCCTGACACATCTTTTCTGAGAAAAAGTAGATCTTGAATGCAAACCAAAAAAAAAAGAAGGTTGTTCTTTTAAGCTTTCACCTTACAGACAGGAAGATTGTGCCTATATTCACTTCAAGGTATTTATTTTAGATGTAAAATACTCATAACGACATTGGGTTAAACATCCTGTTGTGAGTACAGTGACAGCCTATTGGGTCTCCATTCTTCAGTTCTATCACTTGCTCTTAGACACCAGGAACAGGTATTTCACAAATTTTAGAAAATACATTGAAAACTTTCATCATCTTTCACATTCAGGAAAATTATTATTATTGATTCAGTTCTCTTTGATTACATAGTATGCTTCCATTTCTTTTCCTTTGAGAAAGTGGCAGTTATACTCATGGCAGCTGTTTTATTCCTTAAGCGAATCTCTATTTCCCAATATTCAATACCTCAGACAGCCTCCTGTCTACCTTTCCATGTAAGTGTAACCCAGGTGAACGCCTCCTTCTTGCCCCGGCGTGTTTGGGAGAGGGGGTGTGTCCCCACTGTCCTGTGTGATAGTCCTCAGTGCAGAGGGGTCCTCCCTGCTGTGGCTCACAGCCCGCCTACACCTCCCTCACCACCACCTCTGGTGGGATGCTGAGGATGCAGCCAGGCTCGAGGAGGGCAGCTGGAAAGACCAAGCTTCCTGCACGGCAGAGTCCCTTCCCTGTGGGGCTCACGCCAGCCCTTCCTGAGGGTGCAGGGTGACTGAGGCTGCGTGCGGGGCAGCACACAGCAGGGAGCAGCCACACTCAAACACGACAGTTGTTGAGGAAAAAGCCACTGCACTTTGTTCTTAGCTTCACTTCAGTTCAGTTGCTCAGTCGTGTCCGACTCTTTGTGACCCCATGGACTGCAGCACGCCAGGTTTCCCTTTCCATCACCAACTCCCAGAGTTTACTCAAACCCATGTCCATCGAGTCAGTGATGCCATCCAACCATCTCATCCTCTATTGTCCCCTTCTCCTGCCTTCAATCTTTCCCAGCATCAGGGTCTTTTCCAATGAGTCCGTTCTTCATATCAGGTGGCCAAGGTATTGAAGCTTCAGCTTCAGTATCAGTCCTTAGGTTAGTGGTTTCCTTTCATTGTGATGGCCTCGCCAGTCTAGTAAGGAGAGGTAAATATTGTGTTTTTACGATGTTTCACATCTCTCTTACTCTACCAGGGAAGTAAGTAGCTGTTACAATGCAGGATCTTGGAGGGGCACTAACCCAGACTGCCTCTGAAGGAGATGGGAGGAGGGCTCAGGCTACGGCTTCAGTTACCCCAAGCAGCAGCCGGTGGAAACACCCCCTCGGGGCTAAAGGCCAGGTCCACAGCCTTGAAAACTGCAGTTGTCTTCTGGGGTTGCCACAACAAAGCGGCACAAACCAACTTAAGCAATAGGAGTGTATGCTCTCATAGCTCTAGATGCTGGAAGCCTAAAGTCCAGGAGTCCCTCCGAGACCCACAGGGGACACACCTTCCTTGTCTCTTCCTGGCTTTTGAAGGGACACTGTCCGTCCTTGGAAGCCCTTCCTTTGCAGGTTCACTAGTCCAGTGTCTCCCTCCGTATTCACACAGCTTTCTCACTGTGTGTCTCTGGGTTCACATGGCCATCTTCTTATAAGGACACCAGTCACGCTGGATTAGGGGCCCACCCTCCTCACGTTAACAAATTATGCTTTTTCCAAATAAAAGGTCACATTCTGAGGTTCCAGGGGTTAGAGCCTCAACATATTGTTTCCAGGGAAACACACTTCCCCTTGTAACAGGGCACAAGAGACCTTTACCGAGCCTGGTGTGAAGGAGGCCACCACTAGCCTTTGAAAAGACCCGGGGAGCTTTCAGAATGCTGACGGCTCTCAGCATGAGCCAACCAGCAGCCAGAGGCTCTCCCCGACTCTCGACTATACGTGGCTAGAGACACTTACCCTACCTCCAGGAGGGGAAGGAGCCTGCCCCCTGCACCCACCCCCAGATGGCAGGACTGTGCTTGCATTTCCCTGGGTGGGTGGGTGGACATGGGGACACAGCCCTGAACGGGGTCGGAGGACCACACCTGACATCTGTGTTCTCAGCACTCCCTTGGCTGTCCCCGCCTCCCGCCTTTTCTCACCACGTGTCTCCTTTTTTTCACTCACCCTGCACAGTTGCTGGTGTTTTACTTTAGGATGCTCTCCTTTCATTCTGCCATTCAAAATTCTTATGGCTTCTATACAGATGGGCAAAAAAAAAGTCAAAACTGCCACCTCCTCCTGGTCAACAGGCTTAGTAACAAAATGTGGCAGTGACCATTTTCCTTTACTGCATCCTATATAAAATGTGTAGGAAGAACCCATTCCCCTACCAGACCCTGCAGGCAGCAGGGAAGGGACGGAACAGCATGTGCCTCCTCAGAGTCAGTCCCCAGGGGCCAAGACTGTGGGAGCCTGAATTTTTTTCTTCCAGTTATATAAAAATCAAAGAAATGCCCCATTTCTGTTCAAATTCATTTGAGATATCACCACCCTGATTTTTCCTTAGTTTAAAAACTAAACTCTGCAGTTTTTTAAATCACATAAATAGCAACCTCCCACTCAGAGAGAAAACGGAAACCTCTGTACACTCTTCCATAATCAGAGCGTCTTCACCCAGTCACACCAAGGGGGGAAATACAAGAAATAAAGTACCACGGGCAAACTATATTTATAAAATCATAAAAAATTATGTAAAAGCATTTGTTAGATTTTATAATAGAACTAATTATCAAAAAAAATTGCTAAACCACTTGATTTATTGAATAACTTTCAAAAACTCTCCTTTAAGATAATGAGAAGGCAGGTCTGCAGGAAACTGTCCTGTACCCTCCCTTTAGTAGAAAATCGTTAAGGTGGTTTTAGCCATCTGAATGCAGGCTCATTTTACAAAGAGGAAGTCAACTTATTTTATATTTATAAAATTTTATATAAAGTGATTCATTCCTCTGAAGCTTTATCAGCCATAACCTATATGAAATGTAAGGATGTGGAGAAGGAAATGGCCACCCACTCCAGTATCCTTGCCTGGAGAGGAGCCTAGTGGGCTGCAGTCCCTGGGGTCACACAGAGTGGGATGTGAGTGAGCGATAATCAACAACTGCTGCTGCTTGGGGAGTAAGTTACAGGGCTGAGACCCACCACCAAGGAAGAGGGCAGTAAAACAGAGAGGGTGTTGCAGACCTGGTCACCTCCGTCCCCTTTAGTCAGTAAAGAACGCTACTTTCTCTTTAGTCAGTAAAGAATTGTATCACATCCAGTTAGTCATCAAACAAACAAAACCCTCTCATCTCTTCCTTTCCCTTCCCATGGATTATTGCAGTCCTTTTCTTTACTTTTGCCCCTACTCTTTCATTTTAGAGTCACAGACTCCCTGCTTAAAATCTCTCTTCCTCACTCCAAGCTCAATGCTTTAAAATTCGTCTCCACTGTCTGCTCCATGGCGCTGCCCATTAACCTTCCAAAATCTACTTTTGTGAGGCCACTCACTCTGTATCGTTTCTCTGTTGCCAAAGGCTCAAGGCCACACTTACTCGCCTCAGCCATGGGGCTCCACCCAACCTCTCAGCCTCAGCCCTACTTACTTGTAACAGAGTCTGTGCTTCTGCTAACTGCATCCCTGACACTGGGCCTTCCATGGAGCAGCCTGTTCCTCTCTCTCGGCCTGTCCGGGTCCTTCCTATCCTGCCCCCAGAATGATCTGCTCTTGTAGGGTGTTCACAGCTTCCACAAGCTGCTTACAATTGCTAGTTATCCTGAAGTGAGAGGATGTCTTTGTCTTTGGACTGTAAGCTTCACAAGGGCAGGGACCCTGACTGTGTTTCTGTGCCTCTCTTCATAGTACCTGAAACAATGCTTTGTCCGTAATGTCAAAACCAATCAACATTCGTGGATCGAAAAAGGCATCGTAAAGATGGAAGGAGGCAAGTGAGGACAGGCCAACGCCCAGGTCCTGTTCTTGCAGAGCTTGAGAGCAGCGCCTTGAGTCCAGTGTCGCAGGGAGAACCAAGGTGGGGCAGATGGCGTCTCTGAGTAATGGGACTGCGGGTTTGGGTAAGGATGCGGGTGAAGGTAAGTGCTTACCTTGGAGTCCTGACCGCAGGCTGCTGCTGCTGCTAAGTCGTTTCAGTCGTGTCCGACTCTGTGCGACCCCATAGACGGAAGCCCACCAGGCTCCCCCGTCCCTGGGATTCTCCAGGCAAGAACACTGGAGTGGGGTGCCATTTCCTTCTCCAATGGCTGCAGGCTATGGATGTGCGAAGAGCTTGCAGATCTCCAGGTGCAGCCCGTCACAGAGGGTCGGAGCCAAGTGAGGACCGGGCTGACCTGCCGGTCAGAAGCTCCTCCCACCCCGCCCCACGGCCGCTCTTCACACTAAGTGTCAGCTGTCAGTAGCTTAAAAAGGCAGGTTTCCTGTCTGAATTTGTTTCACTGGAGGAGTCTGTGGTAAATGTTAACGTAATACTTTCCTCCATACTCAGCCATTTCAAAGACTAGGCTGTAGATGAAACTGATAGTCAAGCGCATAGACATCTTCTTAACTTAGAAGCAAGTTGCTGCCTCCATGTCAAGATTCTCAGGAAGCCTGTTTGCTTTCTTAACTGCTTCGGGGGGAAAAAAAATGAAAGTATTAGTGGCTCAGTTGTGTCCTACTCTTTTCGCCCCCATGGACTGTAGTCGGCCAGGCTCTTCTGGCCATGGGATTCTCCAGGCAATACTGGAGAGGGTAGCTATTCAATTCTCCAGGGACCTTCCAGACCCAGGGATCAAACCCAGGACTCCTGCGTTGCAGGTGGGTTCTTTACCGTCTGAGCCACCAGGGAAGCCCTCTTAACTGCTTACAGAAATTTAAAGGGAGACTGTCAAGAACAACATTCTCTGCCAACCTGCCTGAGTCTCCTGTCCCAGCCTCCAGCATCTGGGTGATACTGTCAG
The DNA here is from genome assembly GCA_024291935.2 of Okapia johnstoni. Classification (NCBI taxonomy): domain Eukaryota; kingdom Metazoa; phylum Chordata; class Mammalia; order Artiodactyla; family Giraffidae; genus Okapia; species Okapia johnstoni. The sequence goes on from CM044317.1 coordinate 88,559,488, forward strand.
CAGTTCAGCCACCTCTTTGCAGCAGCAGCAGCGGCTTCCTGCCTGAATTCACCCCCCACACCACCAATCACCCCCTGAAAGGCGGGGAATGTGCATCATCTCTAACCCCAGGAAGCACAAGCATCCACAGTCTAGTGGACTAGTTACAGGTCATTTCCATCAAGTTGATCAGTTACTTCTTAGTTTTAAAACCATGCATGTTAGTTGCCTAGTCGTGTCCAACTCTGGCTCATGGAGTTCTCCAGACAAGAATACTGGAGCCATTACCTTCTCCAGGGGATCTTCCCAATCCAGGGATTGAACCCAGGTCTCCCACATTGCAGGCAGATTCTTTACCATCTGAGCTACCAGGGAAGTTTCAAAAGTATGGATACAAACTAAATTACATTTCGGTAATTGTTCTTTATGAAACCATTCATTTTCCTTTAACTGCTACTAAGCAAAACAGTATTGGGGCTTCCCTGATAGCTCAGTTGGTAAAGAATCTGCCTGCAATGCAGGAGACCCAGTTCAATTCCTGGGTCAGGAAGATCCCCTGGAGAAAGGATAGACTACCCACACCAGTATTCTTGGGCTTCCCTTGTAGTTCAGGTGGTAAAGAATCTGCCTGCAATGTGGGAGCCCTGGGTTCGAACCCTGGGTTTGGGAAGATCCCTTAGAAAAGGGAATGGCTACCCACTCCAGTATTCTGGCCTGGAGAATTCTATGGACTGTATGGTCCATGGGGTCTCAAAGAGTCGGACACAACTGAACAACTTTCACTTTACTTTCAAGCAAAACAGAAAACCCAGTATAGGTTACATTTTTCTTAGATCAAACCAAGTTGTTAACACAATAGAGTCAGTATACAAAGTAGTCAATGAAAATCACAGGAAGCCATTCTATAAAAATGTCATGGCTGCTGACCCACGGCGTGGTTCACATTCTTGGGAACAAGCAGCTGGTGAGAGCAGAGGACCAGCCTGCATTCACCAGGTGATTTTGATGATGACTAAATAGTGCAAGGACTTCCCAGGTGGCTCAGTGGTAAAGAACCTGCCTGCAATGCAGGAGACACATGTTTAGTCCCTGGGTGGGGAAGATCTCCTGGCTGAAGGAAATGGCCACTCGAGTATTCTTGACCAGGCAGGTGGTGGGGGCGCACAGGTGCTGGACAGTGGGAAGCTCGCCCTTGGCCTCTGCCCGCAGCTGCTGACTCTTCCTCATGACTGGTTCCGCTAGCCCTTGTCGGAACTCAGAACCGGGCCCTGCCTGCGCATTTTACAGCCCAGACAGCCAAAGCCCACCAGGCCACTAGCAGGTTAAATCACTTATAGTCACACTAATGTTCAAGCAGCTAGTTGCTTCAGAGGTGCGGGAGAAGCAGCTGTCGCTGGAGGAGAGGACGAGCTACACGTGAATCCTCCATCCAGTCTCTGCAACCAGGAACTCCGGTCCATCACCTCCCTGGGAGATGAGATTTCTGATCCAGGCGAGGACAGCCTTCTGTAAGGCAATAAGTAACCCTGATGGAGAAGGATCGTAAAAGTTGGCACCTGAGCTAAAGCAGCGGATTACAGTCCCTGTCCTCTTATTTCACAGGTAGGGAAGCGGGAGCTCAGAGAGGGTGGGTGTGCGAAGCCCAGGATGCTGGGGGCAGGGTCCTCTCACCCTCCAGTGAGAATAGAAGGACCACGACCCCCGAAGCAGCCTCCCTCCACCCAGCCCTCCTTCATCAGGTCACTGCCCCTCCAGGCCAGAGAGCTGACCTTTGCCAGGCAGGAAGAACTTGCCCATCAGGAAGCTGCTGGCACGCCCCTGTCCCACGGAGCTTTCAGACATTGAACTGGGTTCTACTTTACTGATGGTTTTTTCCTGTAATTTTGAAATTGTTGATGTTGTTTAGTTGCTCAGCCGTGTCGGACTCTTTTATGACCTCATGGACGGTAGCCGCCAGGCTCCTCTGTCCATGGGATTCTCCAGGCAAGGACACTGGAGTGGGTTGCTGTTTCCTTCTCCAGGGGATCTTCCCAACCCTGTAATTGTGAAGCAGCCCTTTCTAAGTGAAAGACTGACATTTATTTATTTGCAAAACTGACATGTAGAATGCCTTACTGTTTCTGAACACAGTTTAGAAACTATGCTTCCACTAGCATTCAGTAATATGTTTTGTAGGATCTCAAATTTCAACAGCAATTTACCAGTCCAAACCAACACGTTCATTAAGTCCAAACAGAAGTAAATTTGTTTGTTGTAGTGGTAACATTAGCTTGAATACAGGATATGCTAAAATTAGAAAAATAAAAATAGTTTTACTTGGTTTGTGCACATTCTCTTAGAATTACAAAAAGGAATCCATTTGATAATTTTCTCTGCTAGTAATATATATATATATATATATATATATATATGTATATATGTAATACACTCAAGGAAACTTGGATAGATGTAAACACATGTTGTATATATTTGTGTATATACACATAACATTATGTATATAACATTAAATATATATATATAATGTTATATTCCTGAGATTGAGCAAAGAATTACTCTTACGGAATAGGCTGGGGCAGGGAACGAACAAGATGAGCCTGGAGTATCTAGTTTTGTAAGGAAGTAGGGCTGTGTTCAAAGACATAAGCAAAAGGACACAGGAGGTAAAATATTAAAAGCAACAAGGGAAAAACAACAAATAACATGTAAGGACACTGCCATCAGCTATCAGCTGATTTCTCAACAGAAGCCAGAAGGGAATGGTGTGATATATTTCAAGTGATGGAAGGGAAGAACTTACAACCAAGAATATTCTTACCCAGCAAGACTCTCCTTCAGATTTGATGGAGAAATCAAAAGCTTTCCAGACAAGCAAAAAGTAAGGGAATTCAGCACCACCAAATCAGTTTTACAACAAATGCTAAAGGAACTTCTCTAGGCAGGAAACACAGGAGAAAGACAAAACCTACAGAAAATAAACCCCAAACAGTTAAGAGAACAGTAATAGGATCATACATATCGATAATTACCTTAAATGTAAATGGTAATCACCTTACAATTAAATGTACCAACCAAAAGACGTGGCTGGGTGGGTGAAAAGATGTGCATGTATGCACGTCCACTCACCACATCACTCTGCTGGGCCCCCCAAAGTGTATATAAGTATTTTATATTGTTAAGTTAATCATGTTCCCATTATGGCTTGCAATTGTAATTATCTTTTATTTTTTGTCTGGCTATCAATTGTGAAAACTGATAAACATCTTTTCCTATTGTGATTATGTAACTATTACTCACTTAATACCATTGTATCATGATGGGTCAACAGAAAAATAATAGAACTTTATATCATCAAAACTATCTAATAGAAAAACCTAGCAATCCCACTGCTGGGCATACACACTGAGGAAACCAGACTTGAAAGAGACACATGTACCCCAATGTTCATCGCAGCACTGTTTATAATAGCCAGGACATGGAAGCAGCCTAGATGCCCATCAGCAGATGAATGGATAAGGAAGCTGTGGTACACATACACATGGAATATTACTCAGCCGTTAAAAAGAATACATTCGAATCAGTTCTAATGAGGTGGATGAAACTGGAGCCTATTATACAGAGTGAAGTAAGCCATAAAGAAAACGCCAACACAGTATACTAACATATATATGGTATTTAGTTAATTGGTAAAGATAACCCTGTATGTGAGACATCAAAAGAGACACAGATAAATAGAACAGTATTATGGACTCTATGGGAGAGGGCGAGGGCGGGATGATATGGGAGAGTGGCACTGAAGCATGTAAATTATCATATGTGAAACAAATTGCCAGTCCAGGTTCGATGCATGATACAGGGTGCTCGGGGCTGGTGCACCGGGATGACCCGCAGGGATGGGAGGTGGGAGGGGGGTTCTGGAAGGGGAACACATGTACACCCATGGTGGATTCATGTCAATGTATGGCAAAACCAATACAATATTGTAAAAAAATAAATAAGAAAAACCTGTAATCACTTTAAAATCCAGATGCATGTCAGAATTATCTTGAAATGTTTTGCGAAATACAAGTGCTCAGGTATTGCTTTTTTTCTCCAGAGCTCCAGAGATGTTTCTAAGGAGCAGTCATGTTTAAAAACAACCAGACTATATGATGATCTTTTACTTTTATCTAGTTTGTTTCACTTTTTCTATTTCATATTCAGTGCTCCCATTTCATTTAATGTTCTCCAGTTTCTCCATCTCTTCATTTTTTTTGATGCTCTTTCTCAAGTCTTTATCAAGTGTAGTAGAAAAGCTTTTGTATACATATATATATATAATATATGTATTTTAGAAAACTTGAGAATTTTTGCCTAATTAAAAAAATTATGGCTTTTGATTCCACCTGTTTGACTTAGTGTGACTAGAATGGTAGTTTTCTAATTAGAAAATAGATGTGCAACAAGCAACAATGGTTCACTGTACAGCACAGGGAACTATAGACAATATTTTATAATAACCTACGATGGAAAATAATTTCAAAAATAATATATGTGTATTTGTATAACTGAATCACCTTACTATGTGCCTGAAATACTGTAAGTCAACTACACTTTAATAAAATATATATGTTTAAAAAAAGGAAGAAAGAAATGCCTAGCTAGTTTATAAGAAGGAACAAAAGGGAGTAGAGTCTAGAAATTCAGAAGTTACAGCATTGAGAGAGGCAGCGGCTATTTAGTTGCAAATAAAAAAAGATGCAAATAGAAGAAGTACCGAGTTTGCAGCAGGATTAGACCAAGGATATGACTGTCACTACTTTGCTGACAAAGGTCTGTCTAGTCAAAGCTATGGTTTTTCCAGTAGTCATGTATGGATGTGAGAGTTGGGCCATAAAGAAAGCTGAGTGCTGAAGAACTGATGCCTTCAAACTGTGGTGCTGGAGAAGACTCTTGAGAGTCCCTTAGACTGCAAGGAGATGAAACCCGTCCATCCTAAAGGAAATCAGTCCTGAATGTTCATTGGAAGGACTGATGTTGAAGCTGAAACTCCAATACTTTGGCCACCTGATTCAAAGAGCTGACTCACTGGAAAACCCCTGACGCTGGAAAAGAATGAGGGCAGGAGGAGAAGGCATCAGAGGATGAGATGGCTGGAAGGCATCTCCGATGTCATGGACATGAACTTGGGCAAACTCTGGGAGATGATGAGGAACAGGGAGGCCTGGCGTGCTGCAGTCAATGGGGTCGTGAAGAATCAGACACGACTGGATGACCAACAGCAGCAGCACGTGGCACGTGGGATCTTCCCCAACCAAGGACTGAACCTGTGCCCTCTGCAGGGGGAGCATAGAGTGTTAACCTCTGGACCACCAGAGGAGTCCTACACTGCTTTATGTTGATTGAATTCTTTTCTTCAAGGAGGCAAGAACTGAGGGAATCACCATTCTGCTATCGACATACATAGAGACTCTGAATAAGGCTACTAAAAAGACTAGAAGAAGTAGTAAACAAGTTCATCAGAGTTGAAGGATAAAGGAACAATATACAAAAATCAATTGTATTTTTATGTTAACAAAGAACAAGCCAAAATGACATCAAGAAAATGATTTCCTTTACAATAGCATCAAAGATGATATAGTACTTATGAATAAATTTTTGAAAGGACGTGGAAAGTGCTCTAAGAACTACAAAACATTGTTGATAGAAATTAAGAAAGACCTCAGCAAATGGAAAGACATTCCCACTTCAATATCCTTGCCTGTAAAATCCCATGGAGAGGAGCCTGGTGGACAAGAGCCCCTGGGGTCACAAAGAGCTGGACACAACTGAGAGACTGAGCAGCTGAGCTTGCACACACGATCGGGTTTCGTACCTGTTGGTGTTTCTTTATTTTTACACTGAGGGTGAAATACTCTGTTCAAAATTACCTGGATTTGTTTATTTTTTTCCCCTCTGAAGTTATGATGTTTATTTGAAATACAACAAGGTTGTTTCTGCTTTTATTCACTTTTAAAGTTGTATCTACATCCTCATTGAAGTAATTTAGTTTTGAAGATTTAAAACCTTTATGCTTCCAGAATAAAAACTGTACATGGTTATACCCAGAAAAGCATCACTCCTCCTATTCGTTCACGTTTGTTGTCAACCAAGCTCCATGTGTGACCAGTTTCATTAGTTTCCTGTTACCCTCCCTAAGTTTCTTTATGGAAGAAGATTTTTGAGAAGCAACCAAAAAAAAAAAAAAACAAACAATGAAGCATTAAAAACTGAACACATAACAAAACTGAATAATAGAACTAAAATGCATAGGCTCACTTACTAAAGGGTAAAAATATCAGTTTAGATTACAAACCAAAGCCTAAAAATATGCACCAAAGTAAAAGAGTGACATAAAAGATAAGTCCAATTCACACGAAAAGGAAGTAGAGATCCCAAAATCATTATCAGATAAGGTCGAACTTACAAAAAAAAAAAAACGTCAAAGTAGACAAAGAAAGGAACTACGGCGATCAAGTGTGAAAGTGAAAGTGTTCGCCGCTCAGTCGTGTCCCACGCTTTGCGACCATAGAGACTGTAGCCCACCAGGCTCCTCTGTCCATGGGATTCTCCAAGCAAGGATACTGGAGTGGGTTTCCACTCCCTTCTCCAGGGGATCTTTCTGACCCAAGGATTGAACCCAGGTCTCCTGCATTGCAGGCAGATTCTTTACCAGCTGAGCCACCAGGGAAGCCCTACAATCATAAAAGAGCCCTCTAAAAGTGTGTGCACATTGGTCCAGCAATTCCACCTTTATTTAAGCTGTGCTTAAGATGAGGATTACAGTATTGTTCTAAGAGCAAAACACTAACTATAAGCCCCCATCCCAGTCATCATCAGGACTGGCGAACCAGCCATAGTGCAGAACACTGTGTGGCCCTGGCAGACTTGGCCCTGCTGTGTGGCAGCCCCCGGGGCATGTTGCTCAGTGAGAAGCCAGGACACCGCACAGCAGGGGCACCGCGCTCACTCCTGACTGTGACTGTGCTGGGGGGAGCGGCGGCCTGTCACTGTGCTCAAAGGGACGACACGTTAAAAATATTTTTTTTCAAGTGTTGAAATAGGGTAAGACAATTAAAATAGGCTAAGAAGGTATATAGGTATACCCATATATAAGAAGGCATAGACCTTCTTACCATATTTGAATTTTCCCTATACGCGTGTATTACCTTTTCAATTAAAAAGATTTCATTTTAAAAGGCTCAAAAGATGAAAATCCCTTCTGGAACCAAAATTCTATTATGTCATTATTATGCATTACACTGTTCAGCAGAGAAACTTCAAGAATCCGCTATGAATTGAGGTATGAACATCAGAAAAGGATTGTTCATGTGATTGGAGACTTAGGTACTGCTGTGTATTTTAATTTTGTCACCAGAGGTTTGCATCAGAATGTGCCATAAAGTCTGCTTATTTCTTTCCAGGATGAAGTGAATAGTCTGCAAAGGCCAGCTCCTTGAAGCCTGTGGGTAAGTTCTAGAGGCACACCCCTCTCCAGTGCAGAGAAGGCATCAGTCAGGGTAGAGTAGAAAGTCCCCTGCTGTTTGTGTCAGGCTTTCAACTCCCTTTTCCTGTCACCTTGAGCAAACCAGCTCTCCTGCAATCTAACTTTCCACCTATGGAAGGGGGAGCTACTTCTGCCACACTGGTTTCCAGGTGGGTCACAGGGAGCCAGCGACGGATGGAGATAGAGAGGCTGATCACTCAGCCGGCAGCTTTCTGGAGTTTTCTGAGAAGGCAGCCACTGTGGACCCACGAGCTCAGAACATGGCGGGAACAGCTCTGCTCACTAACATGTGTAAACTGAAACCTCACTGACATGAGGTGACTTCAGAATGAAAGCAAAGTGAAAGTGGAATGAAAGCGAAAGTGTTAGTTGCTTAGTTGTGCCCAACTCTTTGCAACCCCATGGGGTGTAGCTCCGCCCCCCAGGCTCCTCTATCCATGGGATTCTCCAGGCAAGAATATGGGAGGGGGGCAGGTTGCCATTCCCTTCTCCACGGGATCTTCCCAACCCAGAGATCGAACCTGGGTCTCCCACATTGCAGGCAGGTTCGTTAACTGTCTGAGCCTCCAGGGAAGCTGACTTCAGGATGGTGGGAGAGAGTTGCTCACGCTAAGACTGGAGGAACCAAAAGAACCCCGGAGACTCACAGTCCTGGTAGCAAACCTCCCACAGCATCTTGCTTTGGGGAAACTGTCATCTCAAAGGTGGGTAAAGATGAATAGGGATGAGAAGACAGTTTTAATAACTCAGAACCCAGATTAACAGTTGGGAAGGCCCTTTCCACATGTGAGCCCAAAGGAAAGGAATGAAGGGAATGTTTCCTCCATCAGGTAAAGAATGCAGGGGCACAGGGCCTCGCTCAGAGGCAGGAGGGACACGTGTGTGCCTGCCGGGCAGTTTGCAGGTGCGTTCACACAGACACCTGAGCCTCCAAACATGAGCCAAAGCGGTTATGCATTATAGAGGTATCAGCGTGGCAAAAGGTATTGCTTAATAATTCAGCACATGCATTAAGAAGGGTTTAAAAGTCGTTTATTGGAAAGAAAAATTTATAGTCAATCCATTTCAATCGGCAATTTTATTACATTTGAATAAATAAATAAAATTTTATTTTGTATATTTTCAGGACTTCAAACATCAAATGTAAATGAACGTGAATTTATTACATTTAATAAATTATAGCCAAAGGTTATCATTTGTCTTTTTTATATTTTCTTTTATATCCAGTTTAATATTTTTATGAGATAACTTGAATAATAAATTATAAGACATTTCTTAATTATTTCTTACCTCTGTGACTTTTCTCATTACTGTGCTGTTCCTATAACAGATTTTCCTCAGCAACAAGAAATTAGGAGTTTAAAAAGAAATGTTACTTGTGTGATGCAGGCTCAGGAAGACTTATTAGAAAAGAAACTTGTGTTAACAAGAAAGTGGGGCTGGGATATTATTGCGACGAGCTTAATATTCCCCGCAGGATGATATATGGTTAAAAAAAACTAAAAGGGAAAATAAAGGCTCCATGTATGGAAATGAAGCACTCGCGCACAGGAAAGCAGAAAGTCTATTTTCTGCGGATCAAACCACAACCGAGATAGAGTTCAATGTGGGGAAACAGAGCGGGAGGGATATGAAGGTGGACCTCCGCCCCGCAGAACAGGAGTCTGTGAACAGCCTTGGGAGGAGGCACGGAGGTCGTGGGAGGACGGGCCTGGGGCAGAGAGACAAGAGGGTTCAAGACGCTGGGCAAAGAGCACCAGGTGGGGCCAGCGTGAGCGCGGGTTATGTTTGTCCACAGAACCAGGCTCCCATTTCAGAAGTCGGAGAAAGGAACGTGATGGAGTAAATGATCTAAAAGTAGGTTCCAGCAAACAGAGCTCTCTGAGGATGGAAAGTAGCCACTTCCTACCCGGAGATGCAGGATGAATGCATCGACAGGGGCGCTGGGAGCGACGCTGTCTAATGGAACCTCCTGCAGGACGGCGATGTCGGCAGCAACAACGATCACAGCCTGAAAGTCGAGAGTTACGTTTTATGTGGGGGGAATGTTTAGCACTTCAAGCCCGGGAAACAGCATTAGAGAACTGCTCCGAGGAGGCAAAGGGAGGAGCCAGGTTACATAGAAGTTTTGCAACTAAGGGCAGGTAGTCTGAACATCGAAAGATTATTGTTGATTAAAGGAAGCCAGGTATCTCAAGGAATTCAGCACTTTTCTACATATGGGAACAGGTAAGAGTCTGGGCTTACTGTAGTCACTGCTTTCTGGGCATCTCGGCCATCCTGGGCCAGTATCCCGCGGCTTTCCACGCCCAGCGCTTCCTGGGGCTGCCCGTGGGGTGTGGCTGCCATCCGACTAGACTTTAAATCCAGCCACCTTAATTCCAGATCCCCATACTTCCTCTTTGGACCACCAATGCATGCAAGTCATAAGCAAATTACACTTCTCACCCTGGCCTACCCAAGACACCCTTATCCGACCCAGAGGAAGAAGGGTGCACAGCTGGCAGTGGTTTTGCAGAGAAAGGAGAGAGGAAGGCAGGACTTGCGGCAGTGAGCCGAGAAGAAACCAGAGGACATCGGTCTCCTCCCCCAGGCACCTGAGCCCGGAAAACTGAACTTTTTGCCCTGAGGAGAGCTCTGGACTTAGGGCAAGGACAGAGGATTGACACAGACCCTAAGTGTGCTTTCCTCATCCTACATGCCTGGGAGGAGAGTGAGTGCTCAGTGCCCGAAGCTCTCTTATTAAACACAAAGAGCTCTTTCTCAGGCTCCTGGAGGCGGTCAGACTTCCGGCTGTCAGATCACACGTGCTCTTCCCCTTCCTGAGCGTCCTCAGGACCCGGCCGGCTCGCACTGGAGAGCTGGGATCGCTGACGACCGTGACATCCTTGGTTCCTGATCTGCTGGGAGATGCTCCATTTCTCAGAAATGTCCTCCATCTGTCCTGCTGTGACTGGTGCCACTGCCACGTGGGAAGAGAGCTCCTGAAACCAGACTGGTGTGACTGAGAAACTGAGTTATTTTAAGTGATTTTAATATAAACAGTCCTATGAGTGTAGAGGTGACCATATGGGAAAATGCAGGCAGAAAGCCTAGAAGAAGTCCCTGCACTGAGCCAGAGTGTGAACTAAGCCACCCTTAACAGCTCTGTTCCCACCTCCTGATGCCCCTCACCGCCACCCCCCACCAACACTAAGCTGCTAGTGTGTCCTTGACCCCATGGTGCTTTGTCACATTGAAAGCTTTTCCCTGCAGGATGCCCTCCTCACCCTCTCTCACATGCTCAATGATTCTTCTGGAAAACTTTCCCCCATACCCCCAACACCGTGTCTTTTGTGTCTAGGACACGTGTCTCTCAGTGACAGCCTCATGCTGTATTCCAGCCGGTTGCTGCCATCTCTGCTGACCCCCTTGCTAGAGATGAAGGGCACTAAGGGAAGGGCGGTGTCTTGGGCTCCATAGTGGGGCCGCTGAGCAGAGATGCTGCATGAATGTGTCTGATAATCTACCTAAACACGTATGTATAAAATGACACCCAGAAATCTCCATTTAAGGGAGGATGTTGAGTGCCTGATGAACTATGGACAGAGGTTCGTGACATTGCACAGGAGACAGGGATCAAGACTATCCCCATGGAAAAGTAATGCAAAAAAGCAAAATGGCTGTCTGAGGAGGCCTTACCAATCGCTGGGAAGAGAAGAGAAGCGAAAAGCAAAGGACAAAGGGAAAGATATTCCCATCTGAATGCAGAGTTCCAAAGAATAGCAAGGAGAGATAAGAAAGCCTTCCTCAGTTATCAGTGCAAAGAAATAGAGGAAAACAACAGATTGGGAAAGACTAGAGATCTCTTCAAGAAAATTAGAGATACCAAGGGAACATTTCATGCAAAGATGGGTTCGATAAAGGACAGAAATGGTAGGGACTTAACAGAAGCAGAAGATATTAAGAAGAGGTGGCAAGAATACACAGAACTGTCCAAAAAAGATCTTCATGACCCACATAATCACGACGGTGTGATCATTCACCTAGAGCCAGACATCCTGGAACATGAAGTCAAGTGGGCCTTAGAAAGCATCACTACGAACAAGGCTACTGGAGGTGATGGAATTCCAGTTGAGCTATTTCAAATCCTGAAAGATGATGCTGTGAAAGTGCTGCCCTCGATATGCCAGCAAATTTGGAAAACTCAGCAGTGGCCACAGGACTGGAAAAGGTCAGTTTTCATCCCAATCCCAAAGAAAGGCAATGCCAAAGAATGCTCAAACTACTGCACAATTGCACTCATCTTACACACACTAGTAAAGTAATGCTCAAAATTCTCCAAGCCAGGCTTCAGCAATATGTGAACTGTGAAATTCCAGATGTTCAAGCTGGTTTTAGAAAAGGCAGAGGAACCAGAGATCAAATTGCCAATATCTGCTGGATCATCGAAAAAGCAAGAGAGTTCCAGAAAAACATCTATTTCTGCTTTATTGACTATGCCAAAGCTTTTGACTGTGTGGATCACAATAAACTATGGAAAATTCTGAAAGAGATGGGAATACCAGACCACCTGACCTGTCTCTTGAGAAACAAACCTGTATGCAGGTCAGGAAGCAACAGTTAGAACTGGACATGGAACAACAGACTGGTTCCAAATAGGAAAAAGAGTACGTCAAGGCTGTATATTGTCATCCTACTTACTTAACTTATATGCAGAGTACATCATGAGAAATGCTGGGCTGGAAGAAGCACAAGCTGGAATCAAGATTGCCAGGAGAAATATCAATAACCTCAGATATGCAGATGACACCACCCTTATGGCAGAAAGTGAAGAAGAACTAAAGAGCCTCTTGATGAAAGTGAAAGAGGATAGTGAAAAAGTTGGCTTAAAGCTCAACATTCAGAAAACTAAGATCATGGCATCTGGTCCCATCACTTCATGGGAAATAGATGGGGAAACAGTGGAAACAGTGTCAGACTTTAATTTGGGGGGCTCCGGAATCACTGCAGATGGTGATTGCAGCCATGAAATTAAAAGACGCTTACTCCTTGGAAGGAAGGTTATGGCCAACCTAGATAGCATATTTAAAAGCAGAGACATTATTTTGCCAACAAAAGTCCATCTAGTCAAGGCTATGGTTTTTCCAGTGGTCATGTATGGATGTGAGAGTTGGACGGTGAAGAAAGCTGAGCGCCGCAGAATTGATGCTTTTGAACTGTGGTGTTGGAGAAGACTCTTGAGAGTCCCTTGGACTGCAAGGAGATCCAACCAGTCCATCCTAAAGGAGATCAGTCCTGGGTGTTCATTGGAA